>OZ007599.1:168887166-170164666 GCA_963931845.1 Maratus michaelseni | reverse complement strand
ACTTAGACATACGCATAATACTCCACTCTCTCCTAAGATTTAAAAAAAATACTTTAGAGCTTTCTAGGTATAAACAAATGTATTATGAAATTTGTAAATTATATATTTAGTAATAATATATTACATATTATATTATTCTATCATATAACATATAGTTTACAGATAAATTGGTCAAATCTATGTAATTTAAAATTATGTTTAATTAAATTTAAAGCAGTTTCATTACTGTTGTTGCCAATTTCAGCAAATAAATGTTCATTTAAAACACATAAGAAATTACTTTTTCATTTATGCTGTTACTAATCACCCAAAAAAATGTTTGTTTTAAATGTACCGCTAATATGGTAATGAAAGTTCATTTTAAATGCACGAGAAATTACTTCATCATTTCAAATAAACATTCAATGAAATTTGGGCTGCTAATTAATTGCACTCAGCCAAGCGCGGATCCAAGGGTAAGGTCATGGGGGTCATGACCCCCCTCTAAACGAAGAACATTTTTATAGATTAATACATTTTTAATATAAATATATATATATGTAATGTGTTTTGATATTTTTTTCTCTGTTGAAAATACTAATCTTATTGATACATTCACAGAGTTATTTTTATATAGAAATGCATGAAAATTGCAGTCATTGTTTAACTATCAAAGAATTGAATAATGTTTTTTATTTTTCTATAAATGTCGTACATCTTGAATTGTACCCAATTGCAATATCAAGACGACAGTTCCATGATTGTTGAGCTCCAAAAATCTGTTTAAAATGTGAACTTTGAGAACATTTTCTGTAAGATTAATTAAAACAAAAAATAAAATTGGAAACTCCGATTTCTTGACAGCATCTGAATATAACCTACATTTTTTTTTTGCATTTACCAGTGTTGTTATGGTTCAGGGAATTTTTCAGAGAAAATAGCAGTATTTTCTTGTAGAAATATTCGCCTAATTTAATTGCACTATCAAATAAGTCGAGTTTTTCTATAAGAAAATACTGGCATTTTCCCTGAAAAATTCCCTGGCCCGTAGCAACCGTTATTTACGAATATACTGCAAATTTCTTGCATTTACGAATGGAAATGAATTCAGGTATAGGTCCAAAATTAGCCAATCTAGACTTAAGATATAAAAATTTGTCTTCTCCAAAAAGAGACATGACCCCCCCCCCCCCCTCTAAATACAGGGCTGGATCCGCCTCCTAAAGAGTCATGTGTTATTGCCTACCATCTGGAAGAAAAAGAAAATATACAGTAGAGTCCCAATTATTCAAATTAGTATGGACAAAATTCACCTCGGAACTTAAAAAAATCGAATAAATCGGATTTACATAAATCGTCACTAACTAACGAGGTTAAAAATAAATTTATACACAATTTATTAATTTTTATGATATCACTTACAGTTCTTATGATGAACAATTTTAATTCTTTTGTAAAAATGGGAGTAAAATTGCCTTTTTTTTTAAGAAGTCCTTGATAATTTTTTTGTTTGTTGGATGATAAACGTTTCTTTGTTGCAATGTTACTCCATTGCATTTATGTCATCAGAATTGCCATCTCTTCTTGCTTCACAATATATTTAATAGTTCTTTTAATTGAACTTAGATCTTTGGAATGAGTCATTTTCTTCTGATGGACATCTTTTCCATCATCACTGCTCTCTTGTTCACGGTTTTCAACCATGTCTGTAATCATGTCATCTGTAATTTCTTGCTATTCATCTGCGTTCACCCACTCAGCAATACCTTCTCCAGCAAAAGTGTCAGAAACAGGAAGTCTTTGTGTCAGGCTTAACAAAGATTCGTCATCACCACTTCATTTTTATCATTTGGCTGCTCTGGTGCCATAATCGCTCGCCACTATTTCTGCACAGTCGTTGTTTTAATTTATTTCCATGTTTAGGCAATGTAATGCACAACATCCTTCAGTGTAACCTATTTCAGACATTCTATAATTCCTTGTTCTTCAAGACCTTCAACCATTTTTCCTAACAGCTCCTTTCTGTAGTTTATTTTGCAAGTACTCAAGAACACCTTGGTTTAATGGCTGTATTAGTGAAGCCATATTTGTTCCCAAAATATAATCTTTGATTTGGATAATTCTTTATCCAATTGCTCCTCACCCAGATGGCATGAGACATTATCTAAAAGCAGGATTGTTTTTCTTTTCAACTTCTTACTCTCTAAACGTTTTCCTCTTTAGGAACAAAATGCTCATAAAACCACTTCTTAAAAATTTCAGCACTCATCCACGGACTTTTCAGGTTTCTGTAATACACATGAAGTCTCGAGATGATAATGTTCTTGAATGCTCTAAATTTCTTTGACTTTTTGATGAGCATAGGTTTCAATTTCAAGGTACATGTTCATATTACAACAACCTAAAACTGTTACCCTTTCTTGTTCTTCTTATATTCGAGAACAGATGCAACTAATGTTTTCGATGATAGCATAAGAAAATTTAATCCCGTTTCATCACAGTTAAACAGTTAATCTTCACACAAATTGTTTTCCTTGATAAGATTTTTAAACTTTACTTTGAATTTAACAACTTCTTCAGAATCTGCAGATAGCTTTTCACCAGTTCAGTTGGCGAACTCTGCATCTTTTTTTTTTTTTTCCAGCGATAGACCCATGCAGCACTTGTAGTAAAGAACTCATTATCATAAAATATCTCGGGAAAATCCAGAGCTTTCGACTGCAGTATCGGTTACGAAATTGGAATTTCCTTTTTCCGCAATTGTGTGAACGACAGAGATGAAGCTTCAAAAGTGCATCATTGTCTTCCTAACATTCGTACATTTTGCTGTGCCCGAACAAAACTTTTCAATCTGAACTCTATTTTCTTTTCTAGTCAACCAGCAGTAACTTCTCTAACGCCCAGATCTAACGTAACACTTTTAATAGATTGCCCTTTATCCAATCGCTTCAATGCATCAAATTTTGTTTTTATCAAAAAATAGATTCTCTTCTTTTTTTTAACTTTCATACTCATTTTAATGAATTTCATGAAAAATAATTTCTATTTTGCACAAAAACGAACGCAAAAAGAATGTGAATGACTGACTGCCAGCGCAACAGCTACCGTCCTTTCTCTAATATAGACAAGTAAAAATATTCATTTCTTGGAATAATGCACGATCCCTCCCTCTCCTCAAGCGTGGTAAAGATGAGAGATTTTTTTTTTTTTGTTACTATCTTCCTTTTCAAACGGGCATGCGCTGCTTAACACTGAAATTCCTATCAATCCCTCGATACCATGGAGATATAAATAGGTATTCTATTACCATGCTCGATACAAACCCATTTGTTCAATAATGTCACTCTTCTGCATTTCGTATTGTCAAACGAAGGATTACAATATTACTGAAGTTGAAATTCCCAAACCTAAGATTAAGAAACTGCCGTTGTCAATCAAGTCCTAATGGGAAAGCTAAAAAATATAACTCTTATTTTCTTGTCAGAACGGGAAAAAATAGCATTTTTTTTTCAGTAACCCGCTTAAAGTGGAAACTCGGTTAACCGGAGTTAGGATAATCGAGACTCTACTGTACATGTATATACTCAATTAAATGTTTGAAAATGTTATGAAGTTAATTCGTAAGATTAAAATTAATTCATTTATCTTTATTATCATTGCTTTCACTTTTATGGTAAAACTCAAAATAGATTATCAACATTTTTAAATTAAATTCAACAGCTTTTGAGAAAAAATAATTTTTAGATCAAAACTAACAAACTTTTAAGAAACATCTATTATTTAAATTAAGTATATGTCATAAAACTAAAGCTACATGAGACTAGCAAAAATATACTAAAGAAACTCTTGTTTTATAAAATAAAAGTAATAAATTATTGGCTATAACTAATTAATAAATTTTCAGTTACTTGTTTCACTCGTAGCGATAAAGATGCAAGATTCTCATTAATGTTCAAATCCAGATTACGAAGTTCTAGTGGGTCTAACTTAGGCATATTTATTGCGTCTATTCCTTCTTTCATCTGCTCTCTAAAATTTTCCAGAGCTTCTCGCAAATACTTTTCCATATCAGGATCGGATTCGACATCATTTGAGTGAGGACGACTACCTGTAATGCATTTTAAAATTATAAATAAGGCATTTTTTAAAACTAAAAATATGTAAGGAAATATTAAATTTAACCTGTGGACTTCACACTTCGGTTCAGCACCCGCGCACTTCACACTAGTGCAATTTGGGATTCCGTAGCTTCTGCATATAACTTTTTTGGCAATAGAGTGATAATGAAATATAACACCTGATTCCGATACGAAATTTAATGTGGAATCGAAGTGAAATATTTATTTTAATCAAAAATATCACTTTGTTAATGAAAAAGGCAAATTAATGAAAGCATGTTTTCAAAAAACGCCAAAACTTGAATTTTGGTCGGTGCGAATTTGAACTAGTGTGTAGTTCACGGGTTAATTTTTGTACAATAAACAGTAAAACAAACATTTCATGCTTTTACATATAATTCGGACATTTACAGGCAAAATGTTAAAAACAGTAATTGGTACTAATTCTGGAAATTGCTTGAAGATATTTTTCCTTTCTAATTATTTCTCCATATTGGTAGCCAATTTTTTTTTTTTTTTTGAATATGAATATCATAAAACATGAACATGCGATTTAACACTCTAATTTTTCCCTATTTTATTTTGGTGAAAGATTCCTATTTAAATGATTGAAATGCATTAAATATCTTGAAAATTTTCACTTCCTCAATCCAGATGCATCATACCATGAATGTGCATAGCTGACAATTTTTACGTCTTATTCTTACCCTATATTTGAAAGGAAAATTTCGACTTATTTAATTTTACATTTTCAAGATTAAATAAAACAAACTTCTCTTTTCAAAAATAGTGATAAATAAATTAAATAATAAAAACATGCTTTTATTCAAATTCATAAAAAAGTCAACTTATGTTATGAAACACAAATGTGTGCGTCGCTCAATGCTGACGTTAGGATGATGCGGACAACAATGTGGTTAAAATGGATGAATGTTGCAACAATGGAGTTTTTTTTTTTCAATTAATATTAAGGAATCGTGACGTTATTTTTATGGGGGAAAATGCAAGTTATGGACCGACTTCCCCCCCTTTAGGGATCGAATTTTTAAAAGTCAATGTCCAATTCATGTATTGCCCTCGAGAATACATATACATGCCAAATTTCAAAGCTCTGTGTCAACAGGAAGTGGTTAAAAAATGCGTAACAAGATTTGACTGCACACACGTACAGAAATGTAAGTTAAAAGAAAGCATATAAAAAAGGCGTAAAACTAGGCAGCTATGATTGTAACAATATTATATTTATTAATTTTACATAAGACAAACTTAAAATGTGATACGATATTATGAAAACATTGTAAATATTTACAAAGTGAAATCAATACACTGAATAAAAGATATTTTTTTGGAAATACTTTCATTTGAAAAATATATATTTCACCAACTTTATTGCCATTTCATTAGAAACATTTCTTACGTTGCTTGTAGAATTTCAGATATATTAGAAATATCAGCTGTCCCATGAATTTAGACGCATTTTAAAAAAATCATAAGAAAATTTAACATATTGGTGTATTCGACGATGGTTTGTAGCGTAAGACTTGCCAAAGAGTCGGATTTTTTTGTGACATAAGCGTAAAAATTTAAATAAAAAGAGTTAAACATTTCGCCGATAACTGTCCCTATTAGAAACCAAGTTATAAAATAATATGGAAACATGGAGATTATACACCAGGTATTAATTTTCAACTGAGAATGTTTTATAACGATGAATGTTCGATATGTTTACCACAACATGTAAGAAAATTCTGCATCCGTGCAAAAACCATTTACACTTGCGTACAGATTGATCGAGTCAACAGCGAAGACAATACAACATATAACATCTTTCAACTCATACAACGCAGGTCGATTTCCAGCATAGATGGGATTTTAGTATAGGTATGGCAATACAGTTCGGTAAATGCGTTCATGAAAAAAGATTCTTACCTAAATCTGAAAAATATTTATATTCTTACGACGTTGATGTCTGTCATTTGCAATGAACTTTTGACAATTACTGTAAAATTCCTGAAAACTGCGAGCAAAGTCTCATTCGGTATCGCATGGGGAACCCTCGTCACATTAATTTCAGTATCTGAATACGAAAATGACTCTTTATTTAAGGCTTATTTTAGGTGCTAAAACAGAAAGAAGTCTGCAAGATCAGGTGAGTACTGTTGATTAACAAGGACTACACCTCTTCTACGGGCAATGAACTCTTTCGCGAACGTAGTTGAACCAATTCAAAGCCATATGACGAGTGTTATCCATACGATAGCTAAAAAGAAAGAACAATCATGCGTCACGCATAGATTATGATACACTTTGGAACACTTCAAGACTACTGCAACAATAAAGTAAAAGATTTCTAAATAAACAAGTTAGAAAACGCGTAGCACAGCTGAACACAGAATTTGAGAAAATATCGCCCACAGTCAATAAAATATTCGAATTCTTTTGAGAAGCCAGGTATAAGATATAAAGATTTGTTACACTCCACATTGTTTTGTAAAACTTAATTCAGCTATAAATCGTAAAACACACCTGAATTTTTTTTCAGCATTCACTGCTCATATATGGTCACTTGAAATATTTTGTACAGTCCTGTATATAATCTACAACTGTTTGTACACACCACATATAAGGCTAAAATTTTGTTCTCTTAGGAAACGCATAACACAACTGACCGCATCTGAAAACGCACTTCCAGTTATTACACTTTTAAAGAAATCATATAATAAGCTTTGAATGTCACACAAAGGTTCGCGTAGTACGTGGGATTGGTATGACGACCCTTTAGTGTTAAAGCCCCAAAAAATTGAGATTTTAAACCATCAGCTCCGGAGAGAGGTCGATTCAACTAAAACAGTGTGACTAGTGGCTACCTTATCATGTTTTCTTGTAGTTTGTAATAAGAGAAGCCAGTTTTTATTTTCTTGTTTGGGACTACGTTTAACGTGACGTTTGGGCCTACGTGAGTGAGGAGTTTTCACTCACGCGAAAACTCCTACTCGCTAAGGTTAAAACCTATGGGCTGGTTCTTTTCAAATTTCTCGTTTGAATTTGAATATTTTTAAACGATTCTTTTTTGCTGAGGTCGATCTCTAATAGGGCTATTTTTTACTTTTTCGATTTTGGTTGCAGATTTTTTTTTAATAAAGCTACTTTCATTTTTGGAGCCGGTTTCGAAAGGAAAAGTACCTTTATTAAAAAAATCTGCGACGAAAATCGAAAAAGTAAAAATAGCCCTATTAGAGATCGATCTCAGCTATCCTATGTTAAAAAAAAAAATAATCGTTCAAAAATAAATTTAAACGAGAAATTCGAAAAAAAAACTGTCCATAGGTTTAACCTCAGCAAGCGGGTGTTTTTGAGTGAAGAGCCCCATACTAAGTGTCTACACTACTGGTACTATGACATATTACCATAAATAGTAATGGACAGCCCTTTCTTGCGTATTCAGTTTTTAATTCAAGTTTGTTATTTTTACATTTTATTAACATACTAACAGACCCGACAACGTTTTCCGGGATAACCTGTTGAGACTCGTAATGTTGGGGACCCTACTTCTTTCAGAAGCGTAGACCCAAGCTTAACCCTTATTCGCTTTCATAAGTCATTAATACTGCGATCCGTATAACGAGGGTCTCCAAGGGGGGCCCTAATGTTGGGGTTCCACTGCCTAATCGTTAAAATGACAGTAACTATAATGAGAACCTAAAATTAATCATTTCGACTTTTATTTGACTTTTTCTGTAAGAATTCCCACATGACCACTACAGTATTTTGAGTGTCCACTACTGACACATCTAAACCCTTAAAAAAAAAAAAAGAGAGTGGCAAATTATTTGAAGCAGCAAGTTTTACAACACAGTTGTGTGTAAAGAGAGCTAACTGAGATATAGAACATACACTGTAATTGCAGTCGCTAAAACTAAGAACGTTATAATAAAAATAGGTGAAAATGTTCTTAACGTGTCCACTACTGGTACCTTAGCAGTAACTATCATTAATAATTTGTAAATAAATACCTCTGAAAGAATTAAATTTATAAGCTGCGCTGCAAAAATTTCATATTTCTTATTTAGAGAATTTTTTTTAAAAGTGACAATATTTTCTTTCCCCAATAGCTACTAAAACCTGTGTCAACAGCTGTAATGAAAGCTGTTCTTCAACATGTAAAAGAAAGAGCAAAACATCTAACATTCATAAAGAAGCATAAAGTTGTCTTAAATTCACATTGATACCGTGAATGTAAAAGGTTCCTTTCTTTCTTTCTTTTTATATTGTGACAATACGGTAGCAACTAAAAATCTAGAAGATAGATCGTAATGAATTGATTTACTACTAATAAAAAAGTATGATGTCGATGCAGCAAGTAATAATAATAATAATAGTAATAATAATAATAATAGTACTACTACTACTAATAATAATAATAATCTATAAAAGGAGAACAAAATTCTCCTGTAACTTCCAAAAATGTTTTTTTGTTCATTTTATTTATTTTACAAAAATACAGAACAGGCATATAATCTAAATAACAAAAAAAAAAGAAAAAATCTTACTTACAGTAAGATGAAATTCTCTATAAAGAGAATGGGGTAAAAAAAACAAAAACAGAAATGTCATGCTCAAGCATAGATTATGAAACACTTTCCAACACATCCAGAATACTTCAGCAAAACTTCACAATATTTGGAAAGCACATAGCACATTTGGAAACCCAATGCCAACAATTACCGCCAATAATCGGAAAAATATCCGAATTCTTTTGTGCAGCCTGTATAGGATCTATACTTTTTTATATATACAACAAAGTAATCTAAAATTTACTTCAGTTAGGAAACACATAGCACAGTTGAAAATTACGCTACAGCAAATTCCGTCAGTAAACGGCAATGCACTCGAAATCTTTTGTGCAGCCCTGTATAGGAACTATAGAATTTATGTACACTAAGTAATATGCAGAAAATTAGTTACCTTTAAAAATGCGTATACCACAAATGAAAATGCACTTCCAGCATTTATTATTCAATCATTATTGATAGACAGTGCTGTAACCGAATTATTTTGTGTGTCTCTGTAAATGAATGACGAATGCTATGTACATCTAATTCTATAGTAATCCCCTTGTAGCGCACCTCATTGCGCTAAAAGATCAATATATCAATTTCAATATGTTTGAAATAGTGTAACGTTATTAAAGTATACCATAAACGATTTTCCCCTATAGACCGTAATGTAACGGAATTATTTTGAGTGTCCCTGTAAATGAATTATAAATGCTACACACTTTATTTTCAATATCGAACGAGCCATAGTAAACCTCAATAACATATATCAATTTCATGGCAATCGGCATATATTTACGTGAGTTAACAGACGGAAGTCAGACAGACAAACGGAATTCATAAGCACTTTTCAACTAGTTTGGAAAGTGTTAAAAATTGATTCAAAAGCGAATAAACAGAGAAATCAAAGTCAGCGAGAATCTTTTACAAAAAAAAAAAAAAAATATATATATATATATATATATATATATATATATATATATATTAAAGCCAGAAATAAACAAGAACATATTAACAAGGAATAAAATATAAAATAAAAAAAAAATATGCAATGGAAATTTAATATAAATTTGACTAATATTAGACAAACTCTCTGTTCTGGAGTATAAAGAAATGTGTATGTCGTTAACTTTGTGATTACTATAGTTGGGACTACTATACGCACATGAAAACTACATTAATTAGAATTGGCTAATTTGCTGAGAATCTCAGAAAATATTAAATTCATTTATTCGGTGATCACTTTAACGTTTTCTTTTAACCCTTTTAGGGGCAAAGTACTTCTATTTCTAAAAGGTTGAAGTGATTGAATGACAGCAGAATTTAAGAGCAAATTTATTTGAAAAAAAGTAAAAGCTAATTGAATTTATAATCACTAAATTTTTGCTAAATCAGGCGTGAAACCAACAGACTTAAAAAGTGTCCAGGCCTGGATTCGAACCAGGGTCATTGCCATTGCGCACCAATGGACTCGAACCAGGGTCGTTGGCATTTCTCATCAATGGATTCAAACCAGGGTCATTGGAATTGCTCGCCAATGGATTCAAAACAGAGTCATTAGAATTGCGTGCCAATGGATTCGAACCAGGGTCATTGGCATTGCGCACCAATGAATTCGAATCAGGGTCGTTGGCATTGCTCGCCAATGGATTCGAACCAGGGTCATTGGCATTGCTCGCCAATGGATTCGAAACAGGGTCATTAGCAATGCGCGCCAATGTATCCGAACCAGGGTCGTTGGGCATTGCGCGCCAATCCAGGCCTGGACTTTTTTTCACTCTGTCGATTTTACGCTTGATTTAGCAAAAATTCAGCGATTATAAATTCAATTAGTATTTCTACAGGTGTATGCCATCTCTACAAATTATAAGTAAAAGCTTTTCTTCACGTACATAATAAAAGGCAATTTATTTTCCAAAATTCTGATGTCATTGTGGCATTTGGGGATTAAAATAAAGTTATTCAAAACTGCACTACCAAGGGGTTAAATAATCGATAGAGCTACCTTCCACAGCGATTTTACTGAAATGCGATTTTCAGAATAATTATAATTTCATGATCTTCACAAGGAGCGTAGAAACAGAACAAAAACATCTGAGTTTTTTTTTTTTTTTTTTTTTTTTTTTTTTCCGAAGGCTAAATTGCAATCAAGTCCTCTCCTCACCGTAAGCATGTTACCATAAAAAAATTATCATCATCAAATATTAGTGATTATTTGTTATTTATATAATCTTTTTGGCGCCACCCGATTTCAAATATGGGTTTGAACAGATGATAAAATTCCCGTGCTGTTTCATTAATTTGAATAACAATAATTTGCAATGAACTTTGTAAGTAGTTAAAATATTTTTCGCTGTTTTAAGTTTTTAAAAAGAAACTGTGCAACTGTTCTTATAACAGAAACTTACATTAGTACACTTAATAATACATTTAAAGGTTAACATGTATAGTATATTTCATTGCTTTAGTTAATTTAGTAGTACATTTTGTTATTTATTATATTTTATAATAATCATACCTCTTGAATAAGCTGATGTTGTAGCGACGAAAAGTAATAGAAAAATCGTACTGCGGAACTTCATAATTGTGGCTGTTTTTGCTGAAAGAGAAAAGATGGATATCAGATTTTATATAAAAATTTTGTATTATTTCAATTTCAATTGATAGTGTTAATGGATTTTGGCTTGATGTAGGTTTGCAAATGAAACAAAATAACTGTACAGAATGTCTTTAAACTAATGAAAAATATCTTTCAGGGGTCATCGCCATAGATGTCAACTTCTACGCTTTCTTGTTACCACTATTTTCAAATAGAAAAATATTTCTTATTTAATTGTAATTTTATGCGATTGAAAAACTCAAACTTTACTTTTGAAAAATATTGATAGCGAAAAGGCGTAAAACTTGGAAGCTATGCCAAGTGCATAGCTATGCCAACACATGAAGAAAAAGAATTTTTTTATAGATCGCTGTGTCGTAATCAACTTAGTGTTTGTAATGTAAAATACAGATTAGATTTAAAACTCTAAACGGGAATTTGAATTTTGGAAGTCTATAAACGAAGAAACTAAAATTTAGCGAAAATTATTTAACCTTCATCAGCCCGCACAGTCCTGTTACAGGTTATCGCGTTTTCATTAAAAATGTCTGTTGAGAAAAGTTGGTTGACATGATTATAGACAAAAAAAATTATGTTTAAGCGATAGTACATTTAACTACAGTACAATTTTCAAAAACAATGTATTTTTTTACTTAGTATTATACAATTCTGTATGCAGTTTATTATATTACATCATTACATACATTCGACTATTATTTGTAAAAATTTGAATTAAAATATTGTATTTTTTACTGTTATATTTACGAATAGTTGGGGAACACACAACAAGAACACACCAATTTATTATTACATCGTCTGTAAAAATCGAAATATAGCTCGCGGAAGAAAAAGAACGCATTATTTGTAAAATACATGCATGGCATATAGCTGCTAACTTTGATGATTTTTTAATACCCCTGTATTTTAATTGTAAAATTTGTCTTATTTAATCGAGAAATTTATTACATACTTTATTATTTATTATATTTATAAAAACTTTTCCAAAAATAACGGTAAGAAAAATGCGTAAAAGTTTACAGCTATGGTGCTGGTATGGCATAAACCTAGGCTTCATGCAAGAATTAGTGCTGAAAGACACCATTTATTAATTTTAAATTGTTGTACGTTTACATAAAAGAATACAAGCTTTCAATATAATTCCATTTCTTTTTAATTTATTCAAATTTATTTATTCCATAGTGAAATGAATTAGGTTATCTGCACTTAAAACAAATCAATTGGCCGAAAGAAAACTAAGTTCTTAAGAAAATAAAAAAGGGAATTGCTTCTGATTTTAGATTTGAAAAGAACATTTAGTCATTTGTTTCAAGATGAATTATTTTTGTGATTATTAATCATAAGTATACAATTAAAAAGTAAACAAGTACTTACGAGAGCTCTTAAAATGAAATACTGGCGCAATCAATATTGTTTAATTCTATCTGTCATTACATTATGCGTCAATTATTTATAATATGCCTTATCATAACTGCTCTTCGAACTGTTTATCGGCTTTTTAATCTTTTATCTCATTATTTAAGCCTTTATTTAAAAGGTGCGAACCAAAACGGCTAAAAGATAACGAGAAAACGACAAAAGAAAGTGTGTATTACGTTACTTCCATAAATGAAGAAGTAACGACTTTGTTTGATTAGAAAGTTTCGTTTCAATTGTGTTATGACGATTTAAGAAAGGTTTGTTTTATTTTCATTTTCATTATTCGTTTTATCCTAATTGATAACTCAAACTTTAGGCCGCAATTTTACTGGATCAATAGGCAAATAGTTGAATCGTTGAACCGTAAATATTATGTCTTGAATTATTTGATAGCTCTATAATTTATTGATAAAATCAATAAACACGAGTTTTTTTTTTCTACGTTATCGAAACAGTTATTGTCATTACACCATTATAATTCTCAATTTATACTGGTTTATAGTCTATGCATTTGAAAACTATGAACTAGATAGAAAAAAAGTCCTTCCGGCTTGTACCGGGAGGAAAAGGTAGCTTTCCTATATCTTCGTTTTAAAATTTTAGCTAATGTTACACGAAAACAGCAAGTTAAAATGATTACAAAAGATTCGTTAATACTGAATTTGAATAAGAAATTCGCCAAATTATTGAGCAATAGCCAAATTGGCTTCATTTATGAAGACTTATTTTGGTCGCCAAATTTGGCGATATTTCGCCAAGTGTCGCCAAGTTTGGCGAGAATTTGGCGCTAACGGATATGAATATATAGTTTTATGCGTATGATTGGGAAAACTATTACAACAATGAAAGAAAATAATTTGCGAGTAATCGCGTTAATGTGCTGTTTTGTTTCAAAATGTCAGCCACCCTAGAATTTCAAACTGCTCTATCTCAGCCATTTTTTAAGATAGAGGTAAACCAAAAACTGCTCTGAATTCCTCGTATCAAGGACTAACACTAAATTAAAAAATAAATTTGAATTTTTAACTTTTTTGTATATTTTTAGTTTTAAATTTTTAAGTGGCCGCCATCTTGAAACAAAATGGCGGACCAAGCTGGCCAACGAACTCGGTCGAGACATTGGTGAGCTTAATACACACAATTAGTTTCATCAAAATTGATTTATAAATACGAGCGTTATCGTATGACATAGGTCAGATATATATATATATGGATATATCTATATATATAAATCAACATTTGAACGGATGGTGGTTTTGGGGTTTGGAGGTCATGATCGGTGAAAATATATCGAAATTTTCCGGAACTGCTTTCCTCCGAACGGCTGCAATAGGTAGCTTTATACTTTTTTGTATTGAAAGCTACCTAAAAATTTAAACAAAAAACACAAAAACATAGACATATTGAAAATACTGGCGTAATCAATGCTGTTTAATTTTAATTGTAATTACATTATGCGTCAATTAGGTAATGGAAGAGATGATATCTAATCAGAATTGCATAGGAAAATTAGATGAAAACCGTAAGATAGATAATGATATTTAACTTCCAAGCCAAGTGAATTGAAATTTATACATAAAGAAATAATTTACTTTGTGCATGTATGTTTTTATTGAAATAAAAGAATGAATTGAAATTAAAAGTAATTGGTAACTATTGGGTTGTCCGGAAAATCTGTGCCGTTTGGGAAAATTATTTCGCACCGGAAAATTCTAACACTTAATTATCAGACATTAATTCCGACAGCTAATGTCTAATAATTAACGGGCAGAATTTTCCGGTACGAATTAATTTTCCCAAACGGCATGAATTTTCCGGACAGCCCAATATTATAACATTCGCGACCGCTGACGTAAATTCTCGTCACTTGAATATCTGTAACTCCACCCACAAGCGTTTCTTTTGAATTTTACATGCTATATTAGTTCTGAAAAATAAGCATAATATGAAACATAATAAACATATGAACATAATAAACAATCAGTGGACTGTGCATAGTCGATCGATGTGCACACATCGATTAGAAACAGTATCATTATTATACATATCCGTAATATAAAAACGAATATAGATTATTTTTTTTTTAAATAATGCAACAATACAAGAGTAACGCCCATAGGTGGGGCTTAAAGTTAAAAAGAGGAAAAAATATAGTCACGAAAGTGTTAATAAATAAACAAGCATATAAATCTGTTGTAGCACTATGCAAAATATATAAATAATAAAGCACATTTCCATCCGAAAAATTTATCATTCTTCTTCAAGCGAAGACACGAGTCGATAAATTGTATGCTATACATTTTGATTGAAGATAGTATCAATGAACAATATAATGCATTAGTTTCATGCCTTGTGTTGAGTACATTGTTCGGACATGTGTTTCACATGAATACTTCGTTCGAATGGTGCGTTGTGATTTAATTAAATTCGGTATTATTATAAAGCTTTTATACTTGTTTATCAATGCTTTATTTATTCGTTTATTAACACGTTGCACTCACAAATAGTGACGAAGTGGCTTCTTTGGCCAACATTTACAAAGCGCTTTTCAGTGTCTATCGAGTCGGTTCACAGTTCCCAATCGCGACAATATATGTTAATTTTATATATTTTAAAATAAAAAAAATATCAAATTATAGCCATTTTTACAGATTGAACACCAAACTGAAATCCCTAAACATGCCTGAGAGGCCACAGAATACTTTTTTTTAAATACATGGTAATAAATTATGAAAACAATGTAGTCCCGTTTCATAGCAATAAATTGTTTTCAATGAAAATATTGATGGCACAAGCATTCGTGCATGTGGTATGGCGCTCCGGTAAATATTTCTGGCAGAAATATTTGCGTGTCATGGTAGTCAATGTGTTAAAGCGTATTTTTTTTTTTTTAGTATCTCACTACTGTGTACGTCTAAGACAGTTTGGGCAAAAGGACTGCAGTACTTCTTGAAAGTGCGAATTTTGTGCATCTTAGCCCATTTGAAACTAATCGGTTGTGCCAATCCCAAAACATTCTTCTTACTCACACAGGTTCCGCATACGCTAAAAAGAATCAACACCAATTTATATAAAGGCCTAACTGAATGTAAAATTTTATTAAATAACGCATTAGTTCTTGAGATAGGGCTATCTCTAAAATCATGTAAATCCTACAAAATGTAGCATCATAGCAGCGCCACCTGTTGGGAGATTTAGACCAAAACTGTCATCAACAGCAACTTATGTCAACGTCTAACTGAATCTGAACACTGTTAAAAATCTCCAGCTTTTGCCGCAGACACACTCCAACGCTTTTAGAGAAAACGGTTACTTTACTATATTATGGAGCATTTTCATTGTTCAAAGTAGAGATATTCAATAAAAGCGGTGGAGTGAGTATGTAGCAAAAGCTGAAGATTTTTTCCAGTGAAGTTTGATGAAAAGCCTTGCCTTAGTTCTTGCGATATAGTTATCGTGATAATAATAAAAAAATAGCATAACATCGCCACCTGTTGGGCTATATACACCAAAACGTAAGCAACATCTATTTATGTCAAGGTCTAACAGAATCTGAAGTTGGATGAAATTCCGTGCATTAGTTCTTGAGATATAGCTATTGTAAAAATTATGAAAAAGTAGTATAGCAGCGCCACCTGTTGGGCTATATTCACCAAAAACTAATCAGTACCAATTTATATCAGAGACTAACTGAATATAAAGTTTTATTAAATTTCGCGCAATAGTTCATGAGATAAAGCGCCCACAAAATTTTGTCACAAACAAACAGACAGACGGACTCACACACTCACAGACAGAGATTTTCTAAAAATAGTCAAATCGTGTTCCGGACCTTCTAAAACGTATAAATCCGTCCAAAACCGGAAGTCGGAAATTTTCATGAATCCAATACTTTCTTCTTGTAAAGATAGAAAGTAATAATAAGGGTCTTTTGGGGTTATGTAAAAAAGATGCCGTCTACCGAGCGAAAGTGAACAGTCTCGTGGAATTGAAACAAAATAGCCAAACAGTTGTAACTACTGTTGATGTTAGCATGCTGAAACGCACGTGGATGGAATTGGAATATCGACTTGATATTATTCGTGCAACGAAAAGATCTCATGTACAAGTATACTAAGATAGTAGGAAAAAAAAACTTTTTAAGTTACTCTATGTACTGTTGTAATTATTTTTGCTATAGGCCTATTATTTTTTTTTGTAATAAATTTTTGAAGTTGTACGGAGACTTTTGGGACACCCTATATAATTGTTGTGAAGAACTAATAAATACTAAAATCAGAAGAAAATAAAATGATACAATTATAAAGTGACAAACATTTAGAATTCATCAATGAATTTCAAACATGTTTCAAGTTATGGAGATTATTGAATATATTTAAAGCTTTGTGTTTTTAATTACTTAGTGTACATCGTTTGGGCATGCTATTCACAAGTTTTTTTTTTTTTTTAAGCTCATTCATTGAAACAGATTATTATCAGTATTATCTCCTTTAAATTGACTTTCTGTTTCAACAATATCCAGATATTTCAATTGGATTAAGATATCCCGATATGGCAGGCGATTGCAGTTTTTGATTTGATTTAGGAAACAAAAACACGTGTCCACTGTTTGCTCACGATTGCATGGTGTGTCATCATAATGAAAGATGTAATCATTGCTTTGAAACATTATAGCTGCCAAACTTTCCGATTTTATTCAAGCCAAATAAACAAATTTTGAACGAGAAAATTTATTTAAAAAAAAGTGTATTTTTATAATTTGGTACTTATTTTTTATTTCATTTTCTGCGTAAAATTTCTGGTTCAAAATATGTTTATTTGATTTAAACAAACTCAGCAGGTATGGAACATGTTAACAACTGGAGGAATCATTTTCTTTCCAGCACATTAACTTATTTGGCCACACTCATTTTTCTTCTATGATGTGAAGCCAACCCACTTCGTGTGCTGAGATACAACCCCGTATCACAACTGTACTCCAATCAGGATGCGTATACTTCTACTGCAATTTTTTATTAGTTTTTTATTTACTTGAATTTTTAGTTACTAGTTAATTTTTTATTTACTATCAAGATATTCTTGGTAATAATTTTATTCCACTTAAAGATAAACTTATGGATCAAAATTTAAAGTTGTTTCAAGATAACGCTTCTGTTCACAAGTCTGTGTCAACTTCAGATTGATTATCTGCAAGCAACATTAAAACTTTGGATTTTCCAGCTAAAAGTCCTCACCTAAATCCCATAGAAAACTTGTGGGGAATCTTGGTTTGTCAAGTGTATGCAAATGGAAATCAGTTTGATGCGATTGGTGAATAGAAAGCAGCCAGTTTGGAACCATGGAACCAAATACTCATTTCCACATGCAAAAATCTGGCCAAACCGTACACAAAGTGCCTTTAAGGTACTGAAAATTAATGTACAAATCTTTTACATGTGTAATTTAAATATTAAATGTACTGGTCCAAAACATTTTTTAACAAAGTTATGCTATGTAGAAATTAATTTTCGCTCATTTTTTAAAATATATTTTGTAATCTATACTAATAAAAGAAAGTTTCACTCTGCGTGTGTGTGTGTGTGTGTGTCTGTTGGCGATGGCTAGCAAAATATAGCCCACCTAGAAGTCTGCAAATTTAGATTTAGGTAGTCCAAACCCTCTCCTGGTGCACCTGAACCTCCGATTTTTAATATTTTGAAAATTAGAGTAGCTATTAATTAAAAACTGATCAAAGATCGTAAATAAAAAATCTGTCTTCCGAAAACAGCTTGCGCATGCCCAGAAGGCATTCATTTGTTCCTCCGTTAAAAGATGAAACAAAGCGTGGGTCATTCCAAATTTTTTTTAAGTTTTTCTAAATTCGCCATATAGGCGAATGGCTAAAAATACGGAAAAACCATCTACATATTCTGAAAGAACATTCTTTTACGTCTCGAACGATTTGGTTGGTTTGAAAAATTTTTACATTTAACCTTTCAAAAAAAATAATCAAAAAGCATCGAATTCATGTTTTTTATTTTCTCTGGAATACAAAAGATACGAAAAACGAAGGTCACCATATTAAAGATCTGAGTTTGCCCTTTTCAAAGCCACTATTGGTTTTTAAAAATATGAAAATTAATTCTTCGAAAAAGTATATTTTCTGCATGCCGTTTTGCAATTTTTGTAATTTTGGCAATTTTTAAAAAATTGCATCGGCGATTCAGAGAAGGGTACGAAAAACTAAAAATACCAGACAATATTTACATTTACTCCTTTTTTGATATCTGTATTTGTTTTTGAAAAATATAAATATTAACCTTTAAAAAAAATTCGTGCACAGGACTCTCTTTTGCAAATTCCGATTTTCTGCGATATATAAAATCTGGCATCGGTTCTCTAAAATAACCAAACAAAAAACAAACACACCTAAAGACATCTAGGTTCTATCGGGTTTAGGCAGAAGCCTTTAGTTTAAGGCGGTATTCAAAAATTATTTTTCCCCGCTCAACAACTCAAAATTTTGAGACACATTCTCAGACTCATTTTTAAAAAGTAACAACAGGAAACTTGGCGGCGTGATTTATAAAGACATTTATAAGGGCCCCATGTTTTTATTTTTCGTTCAATTAATTAAAAATTGATTCACAGACAATTATTGTCACAGTACGACATTTTTTTTGTTTCCAGCGCTATCGCTTCCGGAAATTCGGTTCAAAATATCCACTTTGACAGCATTTTTTAAAATATATTCTGCCTTTATAAAAAAAAATCGAGACAATACGGACATTATAAAGTTTCTGAATAAGAGAACCTGCCAATTAGATGCATTTTAGAGCAAAAATGAATTTACAAATGTGTCTCAAAATAAGCAGTTTGGATTTGAATAGACCCTTAAAAAAAAAAAAAAAAAAAAATACGTTAACCCTTTCGAAAACAGTTTTTACCGTAAGTCAATTTCGCTTTTTTAACTATTTCTCCTATCTTTAAAAATCCGAATCGGCATTTATAAACAAGATACGAAAAACTAAAAATACCGCGCCTAATCTATATCCCTTTGTCTTTTAAAATCTGGTATCCGTTTTGAAAAATTTTAATTTTAACCTTCCGAAAAAAAATCCTTTCCAAAACTCAGTCACGCGATTTTCGTTTTTCTGTCTAGGTTTAAAAATAAGCATCGACTCGGGAAATGTGAGTACAGACAAACAGTAGACTCCAAATCATAGACACGTTCATTTTCTTCAAAACGCACGGTTGGGTTTTAAAAAATATCTACATTAACCCTTTAGAAACCGATCGATTATGTAACCCACTTTCGCGATTTCCGCTATTTTGGCAAGGTTTACCCGTGGTTAAAATTCAATTCTACTAGGAAATTTGGTTGGGTCGAGTGTTCTGAAAAGGCCTCTTCCGGAACAGTTTGCGCCCCCTGGTGGTGGAAGGTGGAACTATAGGAGTATATCTGGTTCTATGGACCTGATTACGACGGGGTTTGGCTCAAGTTTCGTATAGAACACATTATTAATATTTCGGGCCCGGGCAACGCCGGGCGGTTTAGCTAGTTTAAAATAAATAACAAAACTTGAAGAATTTAATGCGTATATGAAGTGTCAAATTATTACTGAATATATATATTTTTTATTTTTACACTTTTTCCTATACATTTAAATTTATCTTTCGTTTTACTTTTCTAAAAATGAAGTAAATGTTGAAATAAAATAAAATATTAAATTTTTTGTTATTATAATTATATCCCATTGAAAGGAGATGTATTAATTTTTTTTTGTTTTAATTTTCTAAGAAAGAATGAAATATTGAAATAAAATAAATAAGTAAATAAAATAAAATATTCAATTTTTTGTTATTATAATTGTATACCATTGAAAGAAAATGTTTTATTATTATTATTATTATTATTATTATTATTATTATTATTATTATTTTTACTTTTCTAGAAAATAATGAAATATTGAAATAAAATAAGTTAATAAAATAAAATATTCAATATTTTGTTATTATAATTATAGTCCACTGAAAGAAAATCAACGTTTTCAACAAAGAGAGGTAAGACTTCTGGCGCCTACCAAAATCATGATTGTTCTCAGCTAACACGGATAACCATTATTGCACATTAAATTTACATAAAATAAGACCACGAAAAACATAAATAAGTCTGGTGGCTTTAAAAATATTCGTAAAATGTTTTTACATATATTTTTAAATCCTTTTAAGGGTACTCGGCACCCAAAACAAAAAAAAATATTTTTTTTTTTTTTGTCTATTGTTGTGTAAATGTTAAATAGAAATAATTTACTCAAAAAAAAATAAAAAAATTAAAATCATTTTTCTGACAAAATTGAAAAAAAAATGAATATTAAGCACTTATTTTAAAAAACTACTAGTATTTTATTTTTTTAATTTTCCGTTGAATTCTTTTTGTGTGTGTGTGTGTGCAGGTTATTAATGATATTTTGAATAGATTTGGGATCGGATTTTTTAATAGTAATAGTTTTAGAGAAAAAAATAATAATAACTAAATACTAGTGGGAAAAAGCATAAAAAGTGACTAGTTTTTGCACATATGGTTAATATTTTTTTTAAGTTATCAAAATATTTGAAATCGATCTTTAAATCTCTTACATATAGTATGATGTTCAACTAGAAAAAAAAAATCAAGCGCTTTCATTCATGTCTGGAAAAGAAGACATAGAAAATCTGAAAAAATACGCACAGAGATAAATGAGCATCATATTAGACGTTTGTTAAATCATCCGTAACTGGTTCTATATGCAGTATCAGTCTGAGATTTTAATTGGATGTAGTCGAAAGTATGTAGTATGTGATAAGATAAAAATCTGAAAATCAAAATTTTTTAGAAATTTCGATATTGCTAGGGTACCGAGTCAACTTAAATACAAATCATTTAATATCTAGCAATAATAAAAATTGACTCGCCCCACTTTCAGAATAAACGGAACAATTAAATCATATTTTTAAATCTATTTCATTTATACATTAGATATGTTTTTGCAATTATTTTTAAAATACAAATACATAAAATGTACAAAAATGTTAATATTAGAAACAGGTCTTATCTTATGACTTGTAATTTCAAGAGTTACATTTAATTTTTCAAAATGAATATATGCGTAACATATATAAAAATGTCATCCATTTATACATGCTTTTTTAATCAGAAAAAAAAAATATTTTCATACATCTATAAACAAATTGTGATAAAATAGATTTCAATAAAAAATGTATTCTGAATAGCGAATTAATTCCCTACAGTAATACCAGTAATTTTCTCTCAAATTATCACAAAAAAATTAGACAATAAAATTTTAATTGCTGCAATTTTTCCCCTTTCATAACTGTTATCTCAACATTTGTTATTTTACAAAGAAACTAAATTATTACAGTTTCACCGAATAAAATATCAACATATCTTTTTTCTTTCCTTTACATGTTCGATTAAAATTTATACTCATATTTAAAGTTTTAAACTTATTATTAACATACTTTTCAATATCAAAATGTAATTACTACAAGAATCAAAAAATGTTCTTGTGTGGACATCGTACTCATTACACAAAATAGATCAATCTCAGTTCATTTCGAAAAATACACTTCAAAATCAGACTTAGTTAAACAATATATTATAAATCTTTGGATAATAACATAATTTTCGTATCATATAGTGGCCTAACACCGAATAAAATATCAACACATCTTTTTTCTTTCTTTTACCATGTTTGATTAAAAATTATACTCATTTTTTAAAAAATTAACTTATTATTAACATACTTTTCAATATCAAAATGTAATTACTACAAGCAATAAAAAAATGTTCTACACAAATAAGGTCAATCTCAGTTCATTTCGAAAAGTACACTTCAAAACAGACTCAATTAAACAATATATTATAAAACTTTGGATAATAACATAATTCTCGTAACATATAATGGACTAACACATTTTTTAAATCCATTTTATAAATTCACTTAACAATGTCTTCTTAAATTTTTACACTCAAGTTTAAAAGTAAATACAACAAAGAATTGTTTACACATCTTTCAATAGACTGTCCACCCCTCCCCCTCCCCAACACACACACACCTCCTGAATATAAAGCCAAAACACTAACACAAAAATGGCAGCTGTCGTAGGCGGAATTCTTTCAGCATTTGTACGGTCCCTGAAACTTTAATACCAGTAATTCAATACCAGCCTTCTTTTTCTTCAATTGAATAAGGCTTTTAGACAATGCTGGTGTTAAAATTCAAGGGACCGTACAAACGCTGAAATGACTGTGTCTTCGATAGCTGCCATTTTTGTGTGTGCCCGTAGGCCTAGTATTCAGAGGCCTGTGGACTGTTATAAAACAGCGTATAAATCAAAAGTCGAATACCCAAAATCTTAGCTTTAATATAGGCTTCGTACGCATTTACCACAATTTTTAATAGAATTTTTCGCTTTATTTAAATGCAGAAAAATATTTAAAATCATGCAATTAAACGAGGCGTCTACAATTTCTGCTATTTAAATGTTAAATGGAAAAATTCTATTAAAAATTTTTAGTAAAAGCGTACGAATCTTGTAATATGAAAATTTAACAAAACTGTTCTACAAGGGACCAATGCGTGAGCCACCAAGCTTCTGCCATATAAAAAATTGCCTTATTTAAAAGTAGAAACTTTGCGATTGAATACAGCTAAGACTACCTTTCGGAATTTGTGGTGGCAAACGACTTTCAGGCAAAAATGTTAACGAAGCCTAAATTAAACAATAAGGACATATTTTCAGGGAAATATTAACGAACTAATTTTTTAAAATATTAAATTATTTTTTTCTTAATCTCAAAGTAATTTAATATATATTACAAGATTAAAACTGAATGTGCGTTTTCGCTGATTAATCTTATTTCTATTCCCTGTTTGTGCTAATTGTTTTTTCTGCTAATTCTGCTTCCAATAAGGCATTGTTTTTATAGATTTATAAAATTTCTATATTATCTTTTAACAATAGAATAACAACATTTTCCGAACACTGCATCACGTCAGAAATTTTATAAGGTATCAACAAAAAACAGCATTAAAAATTAATGTTTTTCCACTCAAAGGGAAAGAAAGCACCGGAGTAAATATGCGATGTCACATTAAAAAAAAATTCATTTTATAACGGTCCCATCTTAAAAATAGTTATTTATCTTCTATTTTTCATAGATATTCATAGATTTTAACCCCATAAAAAATTGCAATGAATTGGAACATGTCAGAGTAAACAAGTTAGAGTAAACAGTCTTCAGTTAAGAAGCAGTGCTAAAACCGCACTAGTCTTTCAGATGACACATTTTTAGGAGTAAACTCGACACGCTTTTCTTACTTGGAGGAAAGACAGAAAATCGCTGCTAAATCTGATGGCAATTTTGCAGCATTATGTGCTACAAGTTAACTGTAAAATGTAATCTAAAACCATAGCTGCAAACTTTTACGGTTATATATATATATATATATATATATATATATATTACCACATTATATTTTTAGAAATATTCACCTGATGTAATCTGCGATTAAATAAGACGAAGATTTCTATAAGGGAAAAGTGGTAATTTAAAAGTGTAAAAGTTGGCAGCTATGCTAAAACCTTTTTTGCTTTACATTTTTACAGAAAAAGTAGATGTAATCATGCAAATTTTTACAGCAAAAAAATTAATTAGTTAATTAACTAATTAATTAATTAATTAAAATAATAATAATAATAATTTGCCGGCATATATGGCTGTGATTTTCTCCTTCCCCCTCCCCCCCTTACTATACAAGATCTATTTAATCAAACAAAAGCGCTGTGTTTTAATAAATATTTGAATTATAAGAAATAGTTTGCATACAATCGTTAAACCGGAAAAATGAAATAAGTTTGTCCTGCGAGAACGAAGCTGATAAATTCAACAGAAGGGAAAATATGCACCTGTTTATCTATTTTCCTCTTATATCAATTTTCCTTTCACATATCAAGTTGTCGAATGTAATTTAACTGTAAGTGTTAAATTATCATTAGATTGATATTTTAAATAAGAAAAATAATTGTCAAAACACATAATTTTCACGTTTGGAGAAAAATGACTCATAAACGAAATTATTCAACGGATAAATGAAAGATTTTGTTATCAATTTAAAGAAGAATGAATCGGACCCACAATGAAACCATGCAAAGCCATTAAATGAAAAGTCACACTAATACAAGAAACGTGTACACGATGCTCGACAGCGAATATTTTCTTTCTTTTAACTGCCTTTTTTTTTCACCTTCATCAAAACACTTGATCTTTTTTGTTCAAATTATTTAAAACAATATCATAAATATATTTTTAAATATTTTCTAGTAAAAAATTATATCACACGGTCAGATACTGTGGGTATACAGGATTGCCGGTATATTGATTTTATTTAAAGAATCACTCGCAGTTATTCAAGGTTTTTTCTTTCTTTTTTGTACTTTTTTGCATAGCTTCTAGTTTACATTTTCTTTTTGGAAACTAATACTATTAAACAGAATCCAATCATTAAATATGTAACCTATATTATTATAGCAACGCCAACTATAATTACACTAGTCTACAAATTGAAAAGTAATTTTCGGAATTGAAACCGCGATAAGGATGTCAGCTTCATTTCTCACGCATAACATTTTTGTTATACAACCTTGAACTTAGGGGGCCGCCTCCATATTGAAATTGTCACAAATTTGAAGTTTTCAAAACAAACATCCATTTTGATATCTTTTTTACATTCCTCGTTAAACTTTACCAAAAATATCTTATTTTATCAAAGTATTCATTCACTTACTTTTATTAAAAATATTTGTACACAATAAATCTGTAAGCGTTATTTTATGAGCAATTTGGGCTACATATTCCAGGAATAAAGAATGGTGATAAAGTATAGCTGTATAGCTTAGTTTTTTTTTTTTTTTTTTTTTTTTTTTTTTTTTTTTTTTTTTTTAAATCTCAGTCTACATTTTAAAAATGATATTTACTTTTCGTAATTGAAATGTTTTGTAGTTTGCGATTCACTAAAACTACTTTGAAACTCAAGAATAATTTTCGCCGAAATTATTTTTCACCTAAAAAATTTTAGCCTTTCTCTGTTTGCGATTTAATAAAAGAAGGGAAGTTAAAATACAGAAAATTTATCAGTTTGGAAATGTTTGTGAAAGAAAACACTTTCCCTCTTTTTATAAAATCGAAACATGCTACTGTTCTCATCTTAGTGCTTAATACCATTTGTTATATGAAAACGGGTTGGGTTGATTTTTGACGGCCAATTATCTACGCTAGGGATATTGGCCCGGGGGGAGTGCCCTTCGTGGGGGTCGTTCTAAGGGAACCTAACCCGTATTTACGCATGGATAAATCCACGGTTCGACGAAAACTCCGAACGATTAGGCCGACGGGCGCGATTGGGATCGAACCCAGCACCTCCCGTCTACATGAAAACGGAAGTTTAAAAAGGATACATGCATACCTCTTCCACAAAGATATATGTATATCTATATATAAAACCTTAACATCAATTACAGAAACAATAGAAATTATATTTTTGTCAATTGGTGTTACCTTAATTTCTACCTGTTTTAATTTAAAATATAAAAGTCAGTGTAATGATAATAAAAAAAAATGTATATTTTTATTAATTAAAAGTCATTTATAACATAAATATAGAAATATACAAATAAAATGACATGGACAAAAATACATATTTATTTGCAATATAATCTGGAATTAATCTTAAAAGATATTTATAATTATATATTTCTTTTATGTTTCATTTTTTATGTTTCTCCCCATTCCCAAATTTTTCATTATTTAACATTTCTTTTACGCAGAAATATTTTTTTACGCATGAAGGTATCTCAAATCTTGCTATATATTGGTCATTAATAAAATTCAGGAACAAAAGAAAAGACGAATAATTACTTGAATTCCAACAAAATAAAAATAATTTTTTGCAAATTATATTAAATTACTACTTTAAAATACAATTACTTATGAAAATCTTTCATTGTGAATTGGATGTAATAAATTAAACTTAAATAAATTTCATTTACCTGTAATGTAACTTTTAGTATGTACAATTTCATTAAGTGACGAATAAAATCATCCAATTAAAATAACAATTATAAGAAATCTCGTTTTCATTTACTTTAAACGCAATTAAAAATGCGCATAACGTTGTTTGAAAAACAGAAAATCTGATAAATCTTAATCAATAATAATTTGATATTTTAAATTAAATCTCACATTTTTCAAAGGTATGCCTGTTTTATTAAAAGTAAAATAGTAACATAAAAACCAAACTCGAAAGAAATAATTAATGTAGAAACTTTCTTACCTTTTCTGCCAGATAGGTATGAACAAGCATTGGTGGGAAAGACGCTAATTTTACTGAAATTTTCTAAATTCAGCAAAGTTTCAAAGACGTCAGAATTTGAAGTGTAGTGTCGCCATCTTTTGTAGACTTAGAAAATGAATTTCGTGATGAAATATTTGGACAAAATTATTCTTCATTCTTTTGTGTGCCATACCATACACATTATTTCAAATACTGTCAAATACAGTACCGTTTCAAATACAAGCGACACATTTTTTAAAATTTTATTCCCGTTAAAACGTCCACAGTAAATAAGAAATATCATAAGCTGGTAGCATATGTACTTAATACATACTAATTTTCACGTCTTATATGCTTATTTATTTATCCGTTTTTTTATGATAAATACATGCCTTATGTAAAAAAAAAAAACAGGGTATACCACAAACTTATTTTTTTATTTCGTAGTTACTTAAAATAATCTCACATTATTTTGAATTCTAAAATATTTAAAGAACATAAAGTTAAAAACTGATATTAATAGCAAATTTATAGAAAAAATGCCAACATTAAAAATAAAAGTTATTTTTAATTAATTAATTTAATTTCCCGTCATTTAAGCATCTTACTTAGTTTCCCGGTCATTCTTATAGGGTTCGTACGTTTTTCACTTTTGAGTGTGACTACTTCCAAATATTAATTTTCGCTTTAATTAATCACATAAATTTGATCATTAAGTAATTCGAATATTATTATACATAATTATTTCCGAGGAAAAGGATCCTTAAAACCGCAGAGGGTACCTGCACTCACACTTTAACCAGAACCACCAGAGTCAGACTTTATTGAACTTTTAACTTATATGCGCCTACTTCAATTTCTCTCTTGTCAGCGCTGATATAACCTTTCATTGTCTAACACGCATTTAACGATATGCTAAAAATCAATAAATGAAAATATTCTGTATTTCCAATTAGTATTTTTTGTGTTGTGTTATACAAATCTTTTTCTTAGATTGCCAACCAACAAGCATTTCTTGTACTTTCGCATATTAGCCGCATGCCAGGGGTTAATCGCGAAAGGTTTCTGCATTTACAACAACCTTTTTTATTCATATTTTTTTAATACTTAGAAATTTTTCCACAGAAAATTTCTCACTCCTTGCATTCATAATATTCAAATTTTAATTGCTTAATAGGCGTATAGCCAACATAGTGAAAAAGTACCCAAGCCGGGATTCGAAACCCGGTCATCAGTATAGCGAACAGATGTTCTCCCAGCTGAACCACTTGCGAATTATACTCAACCTGGAACTTTCTCACTATAACATGTTGGCAAGGCTACAAACGCAGCACCTTTTTTTATTTTAATTCTTTCAGTGGTTGGTTGGTTGATTTATGACGGCCGATTATCCATTCCAGGGATATAGGCCCTAGTGGGGAGTGCCCTCCGTGGGGGTCTTTCTAAGGGATCCTAACCTGTCTTTACGACAAGGTTCGAAGAAAACCACGGAAAACTCCGTACGGATAGGTCGATGAGCACGACAAAAGGTTTGAACCCAGCTTCTCCGGTCTACCAGCTTTGAGAGCAGAAAATCTCAGCCACTAGCAGCGCAATTGTTTTAGTGAAGCACATAGTACTATTACCTGTTTGTTTAATTCTTGTTTATGTATATTTATTTGCGAAGTCTTAATTTCTTTTGGCAATTTATTTACGGAATGTTACAGGAACATTTCGGAAAGAAACAAATGCTGAATTATTTAGATTGTTTTAAGTGTAAACGAGTTAACATTCTGTAATCGAGTTATACGTTCCTTTTTGAGATACATTTAAAAAATTTGTGCTTGAAAGATATTTTAAAATCTATAAAAATCAGTAAATTGAGATACAGTTTTCAAAGAACTTACTTTTAAAAGAACATTTTTTTTTTTTCTATTCGACGGTGTACAAATTCTGTAAACTATATTTTAAATAAATATATTCTACAATTTAATTTTTGAAAAAAAAAATATAACAGAAAAATGCTTTTTTTCAATACCCACAAACTAGTCTTGCTATCTCGAAATTTTATCTGACTATCAGGATAGAAAATTAGGCTCTAAATTGTATTCTCCAATTTTGAACAGCAATTAAGAAATCATTTTCATTTATCCATCCATAAAAGTTTCAATTATTGAAATTTAGATTGCAAATAATTGATAAATGTTTATTATTTGTTCAAAGTAATGTAAATTTAATTATCATGATTATTAATTGATCAGAATAGATTTGTGTTTCTGAGATTTGTATTTATAAGTGAAAATTTGGCAGTGTTTTTAAAGGACATTATTTTTGTTTGTAAACAAAATATCCTGATGATTTAGTTGAAATTTTATATTCGAAATGTTGCAAATAAAAATAATACTGTTTTCTTATTTTGGAACCGCTTTTATCTGTGGAAAAAAGGCGGACTAAAATAATAACGGCAATAAAAGAACTTAAAATTATTTTATTCGGCCCAAGTAAACTTTCAATTAATCGTTACTAGTGAATATAAGAATTTCTATGAAATATAATAGAATTAGGCATCAATTTTAAAATAAATTCAGAAAATGAATAGTAAACCAATGATATTGAAATTTCCAAACAGTTGTAGCCCCACCAGTGGCTGAGAGGTTGTGCTCTCGAAGCTGGTAGACGGGAGGTGCTGGGTTCGATACCAATCGCGCCCGTGGGCCTAAACGTTCGGAGTTTTCGTGGTTTTCTTCGAGCCGTGGATTTATCCATGCGTAAATACGGGTTAGGTTCCCTTAGAAAGACCCCCACGAAGGGCACTGCCCCCGGGCCTATATCCCATGTGTAGATAATTGGCCGTCAATAATCAACCCATCCAAACAATTGTAAAGGATTTTCATTTCACAAACTGTAATGCTTCTGTAATATAATAGATGGCAGCATCAGTAATGTTTTATAAAGTTTTTCTAATATTACTTATTTATTGAAAAAAATGTCAGCGGCATGAAATTACTACCATAAAGAAAAATAATACGAGCACCGAAAAATCAAAGTTTGACCAAATCGAATTTATTTATATACGCGGCAAAGTGGAATATTTTTTTTGTTTGTTTAATTTTGTTTTTGTTTTTTAAGCTGTCTGTAAAAGAATATTAAAAATTTTGAATATCTGGTATAACGAACAAAAGTATACCATAAAATAAAGTCTTTTTTTTTTTTTTTTTTTTTTTTTTTTTAGATTAATGAATTACTCTTAGCTGAAAAACGATTCATTTGACAGTATCAAATTACTTCCTTGTGTAAAAATTCTAGACTGATATACCTCGATTGAAACTTTGAACAAACAAACAAACAAATCTTTACATCAAGAAATCTTCAGATAACAGCCTTAACTGAAATGAAGAAATTCGTTGAATGAAGCATAAAAAAAATCTAGAAAACAATTTTAACTAGATGATTAATTCACATTGTATGCCAAAGATTTAGCTACTTACAGCAGTCTTTTTGATTTTGATAATTGCAGTGGTTTAAGCGCGTAGTTCGATTACATGTCTGCTAAATTTGTGTTTTATTTATATTAATTTATTTTTTTATTGATTAAGTTTTAATTTCGTTATGGTATATTAGCCGGAAACAAATGCTGACCTATTTATATTGTTTTAAGTGTGTAAAAAGAAATTATATTTCGTAATCGGGTTGGCGATAAAGATAGATTTTTAAAAACTCATGCTTGAAAATTATTTTGAAAAATCAATAAATTGAAATACAGATTTGAAACAAATTGCATTTGAAAAAAATATTTTCTTTCTTTCTTTCCTTTTTCGACGGTATAAAAATTAAAATTTTGCGATATTTAGAAGTTAAAAAATTATCAAAAATGCGAAATTTATTGGTCAGGTGTTGCCACAACAAATATGACGTCAGCGTTACTCACTCACATGTTTTTGCATTATCATTAGAGATCGACCGAAATTTCGGTTTCAGAGCAAAATCGAAGCTTCGCCGAATATTCGTTTTCGACGAAACTGCTGCCAAAATTTTGGCTCGACCGAAACTATCTATATTTCAAAATCTCGTTCCTTTTTTTGGAAATTTTCAACTTTACTCATCGATATGAGTTGTGTCTGCCCAAATGAGACACTGTTTATTGCTGTGAAATCCACTGTTTATAATTATCCGTCATGACTGATTCATGATGCGAGCGTAAATTATAAAGCTAGCAATGCATATATGACTAAACTTAAAAGACACTTATCACGTTATCTGCAAACTTAACAGTAATAGAAATTTTTTACTTTGAAACTCCAAATTGTTTCGAATGCTTTATGAGAAAGGTGTTATTAAAACTATGAAGATTTACGAAATTTATTACAAAAGATATGTCGAGGTATGTATACTTAAAATATTTCTTTATTAGATGAAATTCGTATAATTTGAAACTATTTCTGTCTTATTGATAAATTAATTACGTTTTATTTTATACGAAAATAAATAGTTTTGGATAGAGGCACAGAGAGTCAACTTGGCACCGGAGATAAAATTTTCAAACAGGGGTGCCATTTCAATACTTTCTTAGGGAGACAGGGAGTGGCAATTTTTTTTTTTTTTTGGGGGGGGGAGGGGGAGGCGGTGAATGAGCAAAGATTTATTTTGATCTTATTATTTTGATCTTATCCTAAAAGAAAATTGCAACTGTTACATTTTTATACTTATATATACATTTAAAATTAGCTGAAGTACAAAATAATGTTAAACATGTTTCAGTTTGAGAATATTGAAAATAAAGTTTATAATTAATAATTTCTAGGCTTAAAATGTTGTCTTAAGGGATCTTGTACCTTTTAAACTCGCCGAAAATCATAGCAAAAACTTTCAAACTTTGAATTAGTGTAGTTTCAAAACTTTTTTGTGTATAAGCATGAAATTTTGACTGTTGATTAAGCAGATTGTGCTTTTTAATATAATACTATTAAAAACTGACTAATAATTTACTGAATTTGTGCATTGTTGAAATTAAAAGCTCTATTTTTATTCCGTAAGTCATTGCGCGCATGATATCTTGAGAATGTATGACTGGATTGTTATGAAATTTTATGTAGACAATAAGCGCATATGTGTTTTTAAAATGATCCACTTTTAGGTGAAAATTATTTCATTAACCATGAAAAAAAATATTTTTGTAAAAAATTTCAAAATTTTATATTTTTTAATGAATAAAAATAGTCATAATTAAAAATCTTATCATTGTAAATATTTAAAAGTAGATCATTTTAAGCACACACAAGCGCTTATTGTCTACATAAAATTTCATAGCAATTCAGCCATACATTCTCAAGATATCATGCGCGCAAGGACTTACGGAATAAAAAAAAGAGATATTTTAATTTCAACAATGCACAAATTCAGTAAAATATTAGTTTCTAATAGTATTATATTAAAAAGCACAATCTATTTAATTAATAATCGAAAGTTTATGTTTATACATATAAAGGTGAATACACTAATTCAAACTTTAATTTTTTTTCTCGATTTTCGTCGCGCTTAACCCTTAAGCGGGCGGTGGTCACAAAAAAGGACACCTAATTTTAATTCCAAAACTGACAAACGGCACCAAGAATATTTAATTAAATTTTTGCTTTTATAAAGTACGGGAAAATAGATAAGTTTCTATTTTCTAATAAATTCTTTGGTAAATTCTGGTGTCAGTCCATAATTTCATCATTTTAAAAACAGACTTACTCCGCGCCGGAAAGGGTTAAAAGGTACAAGACCCCTTAATGCTAATTTTCCTTTTTTAGCCAAATTGAACAAATTATTTTAGCTTTTGTGCCCTTTACTTAAACTAACCTATAATGACTCATACATTCTTATCAAATTCTTTGAGGGGGAAATTGCTCCATCCCCTCCTCCTAACCTTCCCAAATGACACTCCTGTTTGTCTGTTTGTAAAAATTCGAACATATGGGTGCATAAAAGGTGCATATATATATGTACGTTTTTTTGTTAGAAATGTGGTTCAATACATGTATAATTAATAAATTAATTAGTAACGTAATTAGTTATTATTAAGTAATTATTAATTATTTGTTATTGATTAATTAATTAATAATTATATGCAGTTATGTATGTATTAAGCAGTATTTAAAACTTTTTGACACTTTCGGTTTCGGTTTCGGCCGAAAGTGGGAAGATCACCTAAATTCGGTTTAGGTTTCGGTTTCGGTCTTAAAAACCTGTTTCGGTCAATCTCTAATTATTATATACATTTGCGACGGAAATTTTTACAGCTATTTTTAGTTTTATAGTGCATGTTTGGTTTTCAGCGAATGAAGAGAAATTTTCATGCCAAAAATTGAAGCATTATATATATTTGATGCATTAAGAAAAATACTTGATATTCTATTGCAGTCAGTATTTTTCAACCTTTGTTATCTCACGACACGCTTGAACACATGATTAAATATCCTAGGCACACTTGATCCCATAATAAAACATTGCGGCACATTTAACCCTCAATAGATGTCTTGTTGCCATTTAGTTCCCACATGTATTTTTCTACTCGTGAAACTTATTTACCAACTAGTAAGATTCAGATAAAAATGAAGTATAATATACCTGTACCAAATAAGGCCATCACGTTAAGGATTCATGTCACAATAATATGTGCTATGTATGTAGTAATATTTTAAATATTGTTGGATGTAATATTTATACTTATTTTTAGAATATTAAATAATACATTTGTTGCTGTAGAATTAAAGTCTGGGGAGTTCAAAACAAAAAACATTCTAAATTGACCTTATTAGGAATATGTGTTCTAAATAAATTCATAATTTACTAAGTACATGGTTTAACTTTAATTAACAGGTAATTTACAGACATAAAGACAGAAAATAGAACAAATAAAGAAAGTGTTTTTAAATTGAACATTTTAACTGTTGAAAATGAAACATGGAGGTATAAAACATCAAATTAAAGTCATTATTATTTTATGAAGAAATCCAAATGAAGTTATTCACATTTGGGGCAGACAAAGGCACTTGTAATCCATTTGTCCTAAATCAATCCAATCAGTCCTAACACATTCTTCATGGACATACTTCTTACACTTTAACTTTGAACAATGACGCATATATTTGAGACACGATCCTTTTGGCAAATGAAACAATACTTTATTAGGGGACGGCTGTTTTTCGCGTATTTCACTTTCAAACAAAACAGTATTAAAAATACAGATTATTTCATTATACATTCTAAATTATTATTAAATTATCTCGTACATCAGACAAAGATTGTAAAATTGAATCAATAATTTACGCTAATTTCATATGAAAGTTTACTTACTCACAGCCTGATTATCACAGGGGCACATGGGGCTCGAGCCCAGAGTTCCTATTTTCAGAGGGCCCCAAAATGTGTTTTGTGCACTCTCTGAAAATACAAATTTCCATTTATAGTTCATTGAGAAAATGATTTTCTCTCATTCATGTAAACTAAACTATCTCATTGTGTTTCACTAACGACAATGGATTATTGTAATATAAACTTCGAATATTACATCAAATATGTTTCATTCAGTCCCTTAGGTTTAGAGTTTTACTCACTCTAAATAGCATAATAGTGCAGAAAATTTTACGTTCATATAATTTTTAAGGCGTGTCTATAATATATTCTTTCTGTTTATATAAAGCTACAATTTAAATTTTTAAATGCAGGTAAAGCTGTATGTAATGGTCATAATGCATAAATTTTTCTGTGAAAAGGGATCCTATAGAGCCTGTGTGCCTCTATTTCCACCTAGAATAGATCAGGTCTCGTACTTACTGATTTTAACAAGGACGTGTCGAAAGATTCAGTGCTCCGAAAATGACAACGAAGCCGGTATCGGCTGTGGTTGTGAAACTATCCGCAAGTGTCAAAGATACATAAACTGCCAGGTATGTGCTGCCAAATGTCGGTCTGAGACCGAATCTCTTCAAGATATAAGCTGATGGCCTTATTAAGAACATGGCCTTATTTGGGACAAGTAGGGTGTTAATACAGGCTGCCCAACAAGTGGCACCGTGATTTAAAAATTAAATAAGTCGTAAGAGGAGATCGATAAAAGAATGAAACTAATGGTATGTTTATTTTGAAACCCGTAAAAATCTTATACAGAAGTTACAAAATTAGTTACAAATTTTCGCGATAGGTGGTACTGTATGCTGTAGTTACACTACTGAATCCAAGAATTAGGCTTCAAACTGTTCTTTGAGAGCTGAGGTTGTAATGACATCACAATCGATTCAAAATGTGCATTTTGCATCACTAAGATGGCGCAATCGAAAAATGAAACTTTCAGTCACCCCTTTTTCATTCTTCGTTTGCACCATCTTAGTGATGCAAAAAATGCACATTTTGCATCGATTGTGATGTCATCGCAACCTCTGCTCCCAAAGGACAGTTTGAAATCTATTTCTTGGATTTTGTACTGTAACTACAGCATACAGTGCCACCTATCGACAAAATTTGTAACTAATTTTGAAACTTCTGTATCAGATTTTTATGGCTTCCAAAATATACATACCACTTGTTTCATTCTTCTATCGATGTCCTCTTACGAGTTATTTAATTTTAAAATCAGGGTGTCCTTTGTTGGAAGTAATATACTTACTGATTTATTCAACTGAAATATACAGTCATAAAAAATACCATTGTTTTTATTTTAAAAATTGATTTTATTAAGTTATAATACTTTATTTATAATACGGTTGGCCAAGTGACACCATGACAACAGTTGCTCTCGAAAATTTTACGCCGTCAGTTAAGGGTTAATTTGTGGTCATTAAAAAACACAGGAAAAGAATAATATTGTTAATTTATCAACACAAAGTAAATGCATATCAATTTTAATTACAAAAAAGTTCAAGTGTTGTGTTCTCTTATGTAATATTTAAATCCGCTGGCGTACAGGCAACACCTAAGGCATTTTTCATTTAGTTCAGAGAAGTTCGGTAAGTGAGATAATGTATTTTTTTAAATTTGTATACAATAAATCTAAAGTTTGTAAAACTTGTCGAATAATGTTTTTGTTCATTTTACATTTTTTCATTAGTTCAAAAGTTTTCCACACCATTTTCTATTTAAATCATTTTCTTTGCAGACCACATATAGGAAAAAATATATTTAAACGTATATAAAAACAAAAGGAATTCAAATGTAATAAAAATTATTGATATTGCAGAGTTAATGAAATGTATATCTAAAAGGTAAAAACTCTGTATGAATATCAATTTATATCTATGAATATGAATTTATAATTAATTATATACTTTAAAAAACAAAATTTCCTTAAAAGTTTTACGTTTTGAAAATTTTAAATCTCTCACTATAAAAATGATGTCAAAATACGTATAAATTGCACTTGATTTCATCTAATAGATACAGTAAAACCTGTGAAAACGGAATGGAAAATTTCTATTGTTCCGACAAAAGGAATATTATACAATTATACCTGTTATAATGAACATCTGTCTAAAACGTAATTTTTTCCCTAGCGATTTAGTTTTCACAGATTTTACTGTACTAATTTTATCGTGTAATATGGAAATTGTGTTAGCTTTATCAAATGTTTTTGAAGAAATTTAAGTCTACTAAATGCTATTACACATTAGAAAACTCGAGTTACTAGAATATGTTTAGTAAATAACATCTTCAACAGATGGCAGCAGTATTCTCAAAATTTGTTAAATTTATTATCCTTGCAATTCTTTGCAGAATTTAGTAATTATACGTACTTATAAGAACTTAGTACTTATTTATTCAAAATTGTATCATTAAAATTTGTAGGTTAGCAGCTGCAAGTTTTAATCTTTAATTGTTTAAATTATGCTGAGAATATATTTATTGAAAAGAAAATGAATATGAATTTAATCTTTCAAAATAAGCGAATGAAATTAGGCAATTTCTGCATTTGAACATTTTTAGACGTTTTACTAAATAAATTATGAGAAAAAGTATGCGTTTTAAATTTCTTCTTTTAAAATTTAAAAAGATATGATATTTAAACCATGATGTTTATGAACTTCTATACTACTGTGCAAATTCATTACATCCCAGAATAACACCTCAGATTCTTTCGATCTATTTCATTGAATTTTAGAGTTGATTTTGTTAAATAAATATTTAGATAGGTAGCTTACGAAATTATTGATACGGTAAAATGCACTACTAATGCTGTTTTTCATTTTATTAACATTTTCCAACATAATTGAAGACTGTTATGACTTCAGTTTGTCTGTCTGCCATCTGTTCGCGCACTAACTGCCGTAAATGTACTCGGATTGCCTAATTGATATATGTTATTGAGGTTTACTATAGCATGCTCGCTATTGAAAATGGAATGCGTTGCATTTATAGTTGGTTTACAGTGACACTCAAAAGAATCCCCTTACATTATGGTGTATGCGGTAAAATCGTTTGAGATTAAATAAAGCAAAGATTTCTTTTCGAAAAACGTGGTGCCATTCAGACCTCTCAGCTCACAGTTTGACACCCCTGGTCAAGGCCTGATTACCGACGAGGCAAACTTCCACCAATAAATTTAAAAAGAAATATTTGGCTTATTTAAATGCTATATTCATGTGGAATTTCTGTCAAAACTAAGGCAAAAATTTCAATTATTTTTTACTGGTGGAAGTTTGCCCCGCTGGTAATCAAGACCTGCCCCTGGTATACAACTTGAATTGCTCATAAGAAACGATTCAAAGTTTAAATAAAAAAATGTTTCATTTTGAAAGAAAGTTTAAGTTAAATCTTGGTTTACAATTATTTGCACCGTTTGTGTATTTTACACATGGTGCTCTCTTCCTGTATGTTATTCTTAATAATACAGAAGGCCAATCACACTTTGTGCGGAAACGGTTTTCACAGTTAATTTAAATGCAGCAATTTTGTATTTATTGTGACATTTTGACTCTATTGTGTAACCTTGACTCTTAGCTGTAGTTCTGGCTTGAAATTTCCATGATAGTTGAAATTTTCTGAGTACAGTCTTGTCAAATTTCTTCCACACCTATTGGGTGGCTTTCTAAAGTATTTTCAAAGTTTTGAAAACAATGTAAAAAAAAGACAGATATTTCTCAATCTAGGAAAATAATATAACCACGAACGAAAATATACAATAACCATTTCCGAATCGTTAACGATTCCAAAAAGGGGTCTTTATCTTTCAAAAACTCCTAAACTAAAGTAGCGGCACACTTATCTTGGCAGTGGAGGCAAAGCTACAACGGCCTGCTCACTCACTTTGGCGCTCGAAGATTCCCATATTGGGAGAAAAGCGATGATTTGGCGTGTAGAAAAATCCTTGTTGGATTTAACTTATAACATTTGTTTACTTTTCATGTAAATCCTTGAATCGCCAGATTTGGCTGTTTATCGTTGTTTGTAGGAATAAATTTTGCACGAGTTACTATTATGTTCCACGCCGATCTTTTGATATTCGTTAAAGAATTCCTTTTACAATGTTTTAACTCATTTTCATCTGATAAATTTTGTCATCTGCGATTTTGGAATTTTAGCGATTTTTATGCGATTTAACGGGATGTTTTGTGTTTAGCGGTGATTTTTCCACATTATTAAATATAAATCCTGTTTTAAACTTTTAGTACAATTTAGTAAATTTTATCCTCTTTTCAATAAAGTTTATTCGGAATTCGTACGTACACTTTTGAAATTTATGCGTATATTTTTATTTGAATTTATAGAAATTTTGGGTTTACGAGGCGATTTTTCCACATTCATAAAAGAAATCCTATTTGTCTTTTAGTCCAAAAACGGATAATTTTTTCCTCTGCAATTTTTGAAATCTTAGCGATTTTTAATGCTATTTTTAGCGTTTTTGCGGGATTTTTCCACATGAGCAAAAAGAATCCTGTTTATATCTGTAGACGCATATAGTAAATTTTGTTCTCTTTTCAATGAAGGTTATTCGGCATTCATCAGGTTAAAATGCTAATTTTTAACCATTTTCTGAAATGTTATTTGCCTTTTTATGAAGACGCGAAACACTATTCGATTTCTTGATATCGGAATGAGAATTTCTGTAATTTGTATGTATTTACGAATGAAAATGACTTCCTGAAAATGTTAGAAATTAATTAACTTAAATTGACAAACAGCCGTAAAGAAAACTACATTTTTTTAACTAAAGACTGGAAGTATCTAAAGGTGGAAGTATTTAAATGAGTTTTTCATTTTTTAATAAATAAAAATTACATAGAGTTATAAGCGATTCGTCTATCGTCAGTGTCGAATTAAGACACTTTTCTCCGGGAGGGATTTCTGTTCCTCCGGGGGTGGTGCAATTATAAAGTTCCGGGAGGGAGAGTTCCAGTTTTTGACCATTGAAAGCATAAAATCTCAAATCTTCCAGTGGGGACATTTCAAAGCTCCGGGGAGCGATGTCCCCCCCCCCCGGGCCACCCCCTGAATTCAACACTGGATACCGTTATCATTTTAAAATATATTTTAACGATATCATTAAGGGGGGGAGGGGGTCCGAAATTAACAAAATGTTGATAACGTTATATATGTACAGCCTCAAAGGCATTGTTTGAAGTATGTATTTTAGTGTAATTCTTTCTTTTTTTTTTAGCCTTGGGTAAGGCTTAGTCCTTAAAAGGACTTTTTTTTAGTCCTTAAAAGGACTGTTAATCTAATGGCTCTATTCCGCTAAGACTACCATCTGTGTAATGATCAGAATCATCAGATGAGTCACCAACAGTGAAATTGACTTTTTCAATTAATTGTTCTTGAATTCCGTCTAATTTCCACATGTTTGTTTCGACTTTTTCAATTACATGTTGAACACAACTAAACCAAGAAGAAGACGCTTTCTGGATTCCTTCATAAGTAAGTTTTTCAACTTCCTCCATTTTAAATGTTCGATTTTTTTTCGCAACGTAATCTTTAACTTCCCCCCATATAAGTTCGATGGGATTTAATTCGCAGTGATAAGGGGGCAATCGAAGAACGGTATGGCCATGTTGAGCAACAATTTTATCTATGTCGTAAGCTTCATAAAACTTTTTATTATCTGCCACAAGTTTAAGCAATTCTACTTTTAACATGTCTGGGTTCCAAGGGATACTCTTTCTTGTTAACCATGCTTGTATGTCTTCTTTCTTGGTTGAACTTGTTGGAATTTTTTCTACCCTAACAGAATGGTATGGGGCATTATCCATAACAATAACACTGTTAGGCTGAATATAAGGTAAAAATTTATTTACTAACCATTCTTCGTAATGCGTGCCGTTCATTTCATCATGGTAATCTCCATTTTTTTTTGCTTTGAATATCTCCAATGCTCCATTAACAAATCCATCTTCGCACCCAGCATGTATTATAATTAATCGGCCTCCTTTACCTGAAGGCGCTTTTAAACCTGTAGACAGACCGTTTAAAAATGCCTGTTTCTTCGATTTTACCGTAGAATCTTGCCATACGCGTTCTTTCGTGTGCCCTGCATTAACCCACGTTTCATCGGTATAATAAATTTTTTTCCCTTCAGAACGAAATCTTTCGATATTCCTCAAATATTCGTGCCGCCATTGTTGAATATCTTCTCGTTCCAACAACAATGATGAACGTACTCTTTTTTTAAAAACAAATCCCAAATCATGCATAAAATTTCGAACAGTTCAAACACTGAAATTTGGGAGTTCGTTATCTTCATTTATGGCACGCATTACTTTTTCTGCCGTCGGTATTTCATTAATAAAGAAAAAAGAATGCACTTTTTTTCGAATAGCCGTTTTAGTAAATTCATCATAAATCTGCATTCTTGTACATGTATTTACTTTCAAAGGACGTTTTTTGCCAGGAGTTGTAAATTTACCATTCGTTTTTATTTCAGTCTTCATTCTTTCAATAGATCGTGGTGAAACTCTCGTTAAATCAGCACACATCTTGATAATTTCTGTGTCCGATTTCATGGGATTTTGTTCTCTGAGCTTTATGTAAACATTTAAGATGATAACCTTAGCAGAACTTCTCAAAGGCTTCCCCTTCTCATGAGGTTGGAAAGAAAGAGGAAATTGGTTTGTAAACGAAGCCATTATGCAGATGAAAAGATAAATTACCGGAGAGTGATAGAAAGCAAGTGTCAAGTCCGAAGTCCAGAAAATGAATGACCAATGACAAAGAAAACAGACAAAATTAGGAGCCTGGAGGGTTGCCGAAAATTTAAACCACGAAATAAATCGCCAAATGAAAGGAGTTTGTGAGCCGCAAACAGATGCGACTCTAACTTTTAAACTTATTGATGATTTAATGTACAAGATTATTCAGAAAGAACTAATTTAAAAGAAAAAGTTGTTTTATTTTTTTTTTTAAGAAAAAAAAATGTATAAGAAAGTTTAAAAAATAATATATAATACATGCTTTATGTCAATTAGAAAATATTAAATGAAAATAAATAAATAATCAAAATAATCAAAAAGGTACAGACAAAAAATCTGATATATCGTTTTTTCCTAAATTGAACGTTTATTTATTGATTTGAGATTCTATTTTGGAGTACATTAATAAATACATCGAATTTATTCTAAATCATTGTAAATCACATAGAACATGAATAAAAATCTTTTTACTCCTTATTTCTCTAATAAAAATAAATCGTGTTTGGTGTTTGTTATGTAACAGAACTCTTTTTAGGAAAATCATAAAAGAAAATAGGAAGAAATATTTTTATCTTTTCAAGTTTACATAAGTCAGTTGTTATTTAGTCACAGATTTGAAAGCTTGTATTACAATAATAATAAAAAAATTCTAACCGCAACAAACTCATATTAATGAATACTAAAATTCAAAAGATTTACAGTGTTTATGAAACCGTATAAGAAGTTTATTTACAAAAAAATAACATTTTAAATAAATATAAGATTTTTATTACTTATTTAGCATTCTTCAATTTTTATTAACACTTTCCAACCTAGTTGAATTTTAATATATTCGTCGTTGGGGGCTACCGTAATACTTACCCATCATTGATATGCATAATATAAAATATGAAAATAAAACATGTGTAAACTATTTATAAAAAGCATTGCAATTCGAATAAAATCATGGCTGGATGACATCATACTCTTTAAGTGATCTATTACTCAATTTCGTAAAAGAAACATCCTTATAACTCCAAAATTGATAATCATATTAACTAAAAGTTTACTGCGTCGGATTAAGCATCTCCTTTCCAATTAAAATATATCTTTGAATTTAAATTTGAAGGAAATACAGGGTCATGAAACATCGAAGAGTGTGGGAAATAGGATTACAAATATCTCGGCAACTCATTATCCGATCGACTTCATTCTTTATGCATTTTTTTTTTTATTGTTTTTTATATTCACGCCTTAAAATAAACAATTTCTAAAATTTTTATATACCTTTTATCAGAACGAATATTTCGAGAGTCCGAAAAAAATAGTTCCGGATAATCGAGGTTACTGAAATTTAATAAGCTTCTTCCCATTATTACATACTAAATACATACCAAATTTCAAGTCTCTATCTCAATTTGTTTGAGAGTTAGAGCGTTTACAGACACACACACAGACACACTCACAGACAGACGGACGGCAAAAGTTTTTTTTCTAAAAATGTATTTTTAGGAATCTGCAGTGTCTGAAACGTGTAAATCCGTCAATTTTTTTTTCGATTTTCAAAACGATTACAAGACTTACCCTATACTACGTATGATGGGTAAGTAAACTAGTCGTTGGGGGCCACCGTAATACTTACCCATCATGGATATGCATAATATAAAATATGAAAATAAAACATATGTAAACTATTTATAAAATGCATTGCATTTCGAATAAAATCGTGGCTTGATGACGTCATAAACTTTAAATGCTCTATTACTGAATTGAGTAAAAGAAACATCCTTATAACTCCAAAATTGATAATTACTTTACCAGAAATCGTGCTGATTGCTCGTAACGTTTGTCTTTTTCTTCATTATTAAATGCTATAAACACCAAACTTTAAATTCTTATGATGAGGCAACACGCGATTTCACAAACAATGCCATTATTCGATGCTGTGAAATTTTCAGAAAAGATATATCAGGTAGCTTTCATTACAAAAAGCTACCTATTGCAGCCGTTAGAACATACCAAGGTCTCGACCGAGTTCGTTGGCCAGCTTCATCCGCCATCTTGTTTAAAAATTGCGGCCAGTTAAAAAAAAATATATTTTTAAAATCCAAAAAGATTAAAAAAATATATATAAATTGAAAAAACTGTTTCCGTTAAGTGTTAGATCGTGGTACAAGGATTCCGGAACATTTTTTGTTTTGCCTCTATCTTAAAAAAATGTCTGAGATATGGCAGTTTGAAATTCTAGGGTGGCTGACATTTTGAAACAATCTGATTGTTGTTATGCTCTAACTCTTATGGTGAAATTTGCATTCAAATTCAGTATTAACGAAAACCGGGATTGAATCTTCTATAATCGGGTTCCAAGCATTTTAGCTTCGGGTGTTTGAGTAAAATGGGTTGATTTTTTAAAAACATAGACTACGAAAGCTATCTTTTCCTCCCGGTACAAGCCGGAAGTACTTTTTTATAGTAAGATCTTTGAGTAGAAAACTTTTACCGTTCCTCCTATACCAGAATGAAGTATTGCATGGCTACCGTACTCGAAAATGGTATAGATTCTTTCACACACACTTGACATAAAAAATTAAACAAATTCTTTGAAAATTGATATTTGAATAATATAGAGAAAGTGCACCTGGAAGATGAATAACATATAGACTGCGGGAAGAATTTTACATAAGCAATTGAAATAAGTAGACCAGCCATACTTAACCTTTTTTTTTTTGCATTCCGCAAACATGTGTTTATTACGTTGGATTTACCACATCACACTTATGTAATAATGCAAAAAAAAAGTAATTATAATAGTAAGATAACAAAAGTAATATAACTAAACAATATAAGAAAATTAATGTAATCAGTATTAGCTATTTAATAATTTAATCGTTTATTTTGGAAAGGGCACAAGTAACATTTTTCAAATTTTACACCAGACATAAAAACTGTTTATATCGCAGGATTTTTTGTTTTTTGCAATTCTTTGGATTGCATGTTAGGAAGGATAATAAAATACACCTACGCACACACTTTTCAGATTTTTGAATGAAAAGGGGGATTTCTTTTTTTTAGTCTTGGACATTTGTTCTGTCGAAATTAAACACAGGGAAACTGAGAGTTCAAACAGTGGACAAATGAAAAATCAATGCTTTATTAAAAAATAAGTGCACAATATAGTGAAAAACATTGAAATATGCATCTTTCGTTACTTTTGCCATTGAAAGCTTTACTCTGCACTGTCTAGTGTTATAGTAGGTCAGTTTACAATGCCGTCGTAGGCGGACTTTTCCTTTTCACTTATATATTTTAGAACTTTTTTGATATATTATCAGTTTTTTCGTTAATGTGGTTTTTGTCTTCAAAGGCTCGTTCATTGGGAAAAGTGCTACAAAAAATGATTGGGTAAAGGGCACGTATGCAGGTAATGTGCCTTTTTCTAAATAAACGTGTTTTACTATAGTTATGGACGTTATAACGTCCATAACAAATGAATGGAGTCGAGTTAGAAATGTGTCCTTTTAAAACATAATGCGACTACCCCAGTAGAATATATTTTTATCAAAACATCGGTTTCCACAAAAAATGTGTGACTTGTATCCTTTCTAAAATAAAGAATTCAATTGTAAAACATAATAATATAATAATGCAAAATTCCAAGTCCTAAAAATAAAAAGTCAGGAGATTTTCTTTGACAGATCAGACTTTTGCTCAATGCAATTCAAAACCTTTTACCTTTTTAAAATATAAAAATATATAATGCAAATATAATTAATTTTAAATATTTTTTTATTAGTGTTGAATATTAAAAAATATATACACAACAGTAATGCAAATAGGACTACATGTAAAAAGAAACTTTGAGTAAGCAAATGACGTTTAGAATATTTAATATAATTTTAAATTAATTAAAATTAATAGGAAAGATTTTGTCTTCTCACACAAATTAAAAAAAATAGTGAAGGTCTTAAATACTTTTTATTGTGCATCTCAAATTTTTATAAATATGGATTAATGATTTTGTATCGGATCGATCATATCTATGGCTGAAGTAGACCATATATATATTAAAAAGAGTTCACTGTAATGTAAGTAATGCGGTCATCAGAAAAAAAAATCCCTCACAGGGTTATAAAATTACATTAGCAATAGACTTTTCTGCATTAGGGTATTTCCAAAATAAAGATTTAGAAAGATATTATGACGTATTGTTCCAAAACTCCCAAAAGAATCTCTCAAATATATTAGTGATAATTTATAGTTTTTACAGCATTAGAAGATATAACTGCTTCAAAAATACTCTTCAAAATATACTGCCTCAAAAATTTCCAAGAATATAACAACTGATTAGAAACATTTAGAAACATGTTTTTAGTCATTTTTATGAGGCACAATCATAACGCAACTTTCATTCATGTTTATGTAATAATTTTGGATATTCTTATTGGGATTTAAATAATAAATAAATAAAGATTCAAAATAACATAATTGTTTTTATTTTATTCACTTTTAAATGTCAAATATGTTTGATTATATGTAGCTTTTAGCCAGTATACTTTTGTGCTTTTAAGCCACCAAAATTGGCTTATTCAATCGAATATTGTTAACGTGAATCTTATGGTGAACTAAAAAAATTTTCATATCAATATCAGTGACAAAATATTTGTAATTCTTTTGACAGGAATTGCGAAAACTATTCATTTTAAACTTGTTCACGTTAACGAGTTTCTACTGTAATAATTACTACCTTCTAGGTGTAATGTAGATCGCCTCCACGTCACGTGGTGCACCCTGGATAACGCAAAATGATCTACGACTGAAGCAGGGCTTTGGAGATTTTCTGCTTTCTATGTCAGTTAACTGCAAGTATAATGCTGAAGATATCTGGCAGATATTGGGAGGCCAGGGAACTAATGGGACCTCAGAACATAAGCCTAAATTGTATTCCCTGTTTACAGTTGACTTTTTTTCTTCTCTAAAGTCTCTATATGTCACTCTTGTTTCGTTTGTTGTTCTGTTTTTTCTTCAATTGATTTGGTGGCATATAATAGTGTATAGATGTTTGTCTAAGTGCTATTTCTTTGAAAAAAAAATAAACCAATGTATATTGAATTTATGATTGCAAATTCTTCAATCGTTTTCAAAGATGCATTAGTTTTACAGAGGTGCCAATAATTACAGATTCTCACTTGTTGTTACGGATTTTAACGAACGATCACAACATTACAGTGAGCCATTACTGAAGATTACCGAAAGTTACTGGTCTTATTACTGAAAACCTTTTTTTCAGAATTTGGCATTAGGGATTAAAAACTATAACGAAATCAGAGGATTTGCAATGTTTGGCATCTTTGTTTTATAAATGAGACAATTGTTTCTAATCTGATTATTGTTTTCAGAACAGCTGAACTTTTATTTATATTCATATAAAAATTATTTCATTATTGCGGGTGGCAGTAACAAGTTTGAATTTAATGAGATTCAACTATAGTACTGGATAGGGGCAAAATGTAATGTTCGATTTATCTTCAACACTCTTACTATATGTTGTTGATTATGTTTAATTATTATATCACCTCAGTGAAACAACAATATTTTCTTCTTTATTTAAATATTGCAACTCAGTTAGATTAGTGAGTGTGAAACTCGTGATTATAAAGATTGATAGTATTCAATTGGAAAATACAAATAAAATACGTGGTCATCGAAGAAGATGGGACATAAAACAACTATCAAATAAGCATTGTCGTTCAACGGTAAAAATGTTCGCATGAAATATGCACCACTTGTTTGTAATACCAGTTTGACCGCGAACTTATCCGTAATCAGTATTTTTACAGAATTTTTTTCCTTTTCAACACATTTAAATCGTTACAACATTGTATGGCAGCAATTGCGAATAATGAACAAAAGCGATGTTTTGTGGAAAATGTAAAAATATTTTTCTGCACGTAGCTTAATTTTATCATCAAAAGATAGCACAGCAAAGGTTATTAAATTTATTTGAATTAACTAGTGGTATTAAGTTGGTGTTAAGTTTTCGGACAAATCCTATATTTGCAAAGCAACCGCTAAAGAGCCATATATGGAAACTGTGACTTAGGTGTGTGTAGAAGATGGGGCCGCATTTATGTGTTAAATACTTTGTATAGACCAGATTATAAACCTACAGCATAGAAAATAAATATGCTATGCACACAGTGCTTGTGTTAATATATTAAGAAATGCTTAACCTTACAGAATTATCTCAGTATGTTTTGATTGCATACACCAATATGCGCTCGACAAATGTCAAGACGGTAATCAATCTCTTGCATCATCATCTTCTTCTTCTGCATCATGCTTTGAATTACAGTGCAGATGCAATTGTTCGTGTGATCCGAGATCTTAGGTAGTTGAGATCAGTTACTTTTGCTGTTCCTTCAAATATTTCAGAATATTATTTTTTAATAGTATTTCTAAATATTATTTTAGGCAGAAAAAAAAGGCAAAAAAAAAAAAAAATATTTTTTTGCGTAGAAAAACAGAAGTTAGAGTTAAAATCCAAATAATCGGTCAAAATGCAGAAGAGTTTGCAGTTATGTGATTATATTAATAAATTATGGCGCTTCATTGTGTATATGTCATACTATTGCAAACTCTACTTTTGAGTAATGCAAAGACTATGAGTTCTGACATTAAAACTCACAAAGACCCAGTAGCCGGCCAGAGGGACATACGCTCGAGATAACCGAATCTGTATTATCATATACAGGGTGATTATAATTAAAATTGCACTTTCAAAGTGCTGTAAAAAAAGAACCACTGGTCAGAATGACCTGATATTTCATCTGAGTATACGTGAAGCAATGGGAATTTGTTATGCGAAAGAAAAAAATGTTCAAAAGTTGACCGAGAGATGCCGCTGTACTCGTCATAAGATGCTAATTAAAATACGTGGCATGCTGTTGTGACACCCTTTGTCAGTCATCGTGCCAGAGCCACTTGTTAAACCCTTTAATGTCGGGAATTTTTTCAATGCAATTGCCGCAGAGTCACCGCTCTTGCAAAAAAACTTCACATGCAGAGCTCGATCCTTCAGTGATAGAGTCATGACTACCTTCTCAGACGCAGTCTTCTGAAAATTAAAAAAAATCAATTCTGAAAATGAAAAGAAATAAGAAAGAATTCCTTAAATCCCCAAGTAGACTTGAATTTCCCTAGATCTATAGTCTGAGAACGCTGATATCTGAGTACGCTGGACGCAGAATAACAGAAATTGCATGTTCCCCGTCTTTTTAACACAAGTGTAATGTGCAGAGTGCATATCACGTCTTTTAATTAGCATCTTAGGTCGAGTACGGCGCCATCTATTGGCCAAATTTTGAACTTTTTTATTTTACAAAACAAATTCTCATTGCTTCACGTATACTCAGATGAAATATCAAGTCATTCTGACCAGTGGTTCTTTTTTTACAGTCTTTTGAAAGTGCAACTTTAATTATAATCACCCTGTATTTTGTCTTTTCTTAACTTTAAAATTAAGAATTCAAAGATCTCATAATTAACAAAAGTAAATAAAATTATTATCATTATTAGTTTCAAGAAATTCCCCAGAATAAGTTTAAGTACACTATTTTCCTATCGCATATTGACTATAATTCACGTATTTAATGCTAATTTTGTTGCAAATCGATAAAGTTAGAATAGGAAATTTGACATATTTTATTTTATAAGATAACTGAAATAAATAAGTACGAATATAGATTAAGGAGTCAGAAGATTTTTAAAATGTCGAAAAGTTTAAAAAAAATGACTATTTTACTTATTTTATATCTTAAAAAGTATAGATTACACAAACGCAATTTTTAAAAGTGGTACACTGTAAACTGAAATGTCTGAAATTCAGACACTTAAGTGTCTGAAACGGATGGTTAAAAAACAGACACTTTAAAGTGTCTTAAAAATTTAAGACGTGTGTCTAAAAAAGTGTTAAGAGAAAGCGTGTTAAGAGAAGTGGTAAGAAAAGTGTCTGAATTTCAGACACTTGAAACGTCTGAATCGCGGTCATTTTAGTTCTCTGATTTGTGAGCAATACGCAGCCATTTCTGACCACACATCTTTTATTTTAAGCATTAAATACAACCATGTTTGATCACAGTGAATGCTGAATAAATGGGAAATATTTGACCATAAAGCAGGGCTGGGATTTGTTCCAGAAGCAGAACCTGATTAAAGCAAGGGAGAACTGGGTCATGCCCCCCTCCCCCGATTTTAGGGGCCCCAAATTTGGTACGCAATTTTCGTAAAGCTGATATTTTAAATCTCTTTCGACATCGTACTGATTATAATCAATATTTTGAACTTTTAGAGTAGTAGAAGTTTAAAAACAAAAAATATATTTATCTAAATACAATAAAATCTTTCAATAGTGGACACCGCATCATCACAGAATTTGTCTGCTATTCGGAGGAATCTGACTCTTCCGAATAACAGAAAAATTCCGTCGTCCTGGGGTGTCCGATATTGGAAGGTTTTACTGTATTTAGATAAATATATTTTTGTTTTTAAACTTATCCTACTGTAACAGTTCAATATATTGATTATAGACAATGCAACATCGAAATATTTATAAAATATCAGCTTACGAAAATTGCATATTAAATTTGAGAACCCCTAAAATCACAGGGGCCATTGGCTTCGACCCAGTTTGCCATGCTATAATCAAGTCTTGCTTATGTAAGAAACCCAATCTTGCTTTATGACCAAATATGATATGTATTCTAAAGCATAGAAAGTGTTTATTTTTTGTCATAGTATAGAAGAATTGCATTAAAACAATTCGAGAGATAGTGGCTACCCCCCTTTCCCCCGCCCTCTTCACATACTATCGAAAAAAAATTAAATACATTCGATTACTTCAAATATATATGAACATATAAAAATATATGGTCTTTTTAAATATAATATTCCTTGTCTTCAACTTCATTCTACGCTAAAAGTATATACAATATAGATTATAACTTTTCTGCACCGCCCGATTTCATGAATGAAGGCGTTGAACACTGTCGTAAGGCAACGACTTCATTCGCGGCGCACATTAGTGTGGCCATTTTTTTTTTAAACCATTTTAGAATGAAAATTCAACACTGCAATATTAGATTAAAACCACAATTTTGTTTTAGAAGAACAATGCCACTTTTCATCAAAATTGACTATTTATCCTTCAAAAGAGCATTTTTTAGATGGATAGCTGTTAGAAAAATACTTCTGCTGAATTGTTTTAAAGGATCATCAAATTAAAATTGATATGAAATAAATATTTTGTACCATATAGATCGTTTTCTTAGAAGAAAGTACAAGTTTCTTTCCTTGAAATATGCTTTCAATTGTTTTAAGACTTGAATAGAATAGTTCAACAATGATAATAATAATAAAAAAAAAAAAATGGCAAATGTAGTTTTTTTCATTCTCTGAATGTTTTATATTTTTATTTTATATAAAAACCAGGTTTATATTATGGGAAACTTGATATATATATAAAGAAAGAAATATTTTATTTTCAATGTAAAAACATATTAAAATTTACTGAAAAACCTATATTTTAGATCTTATACAACACAGTTAAACAGTCTAGAGTTTGAAAAAAAAGAAGAAAGAAAAAAAAAGAAAGAAAAATAATAGAACCAGTAAATTTAGATCTCGAATTTTATTACAACAATGAAAACCCCTTAGAAAAATATTTGGACCAAAAATATGCAAAAATGTAAATATGTAAAAGTTTAGCTTTTCTATTTTCTATTTTCTATTTTCTATTTTTAACCTTTTTACTAAAAATAATTAAAAAATATATTAAAATACGTTTTAAATATCTCAAGTTTTGCAAAACCGAAAGCTAAAGTTTGGAACAATAAATCGAAGTAAATAATGATATATTTGTTTTACAATTAAAATTTGCTTTAAAACCAAGTAATATTATGTGGAACTTATAAGATTTTTTTTAAGTTCACATTCTCAAATTGAAAAAAAAAATGTTCTGCCAGTTTTCCAAGAAGTTTTTTTAGGTTTAAACCTAAATAACTTCACCCCCCCCCCCCCAAAAAAAAAAAAAAAAAAAGGATAAAAAGATTTCTCTAAGAAAATTGTACATCTCTAATTATTATAAAATATAAAAAATAGGTCACCACATGAGTTTGACCGCGAAAGAAAATGTTACAAGTATTCCACATATTCATCAAAGCAACATTAAAAATTCCTTAACATATCAAAGTGTTTAAAAAAAAAAGTTATAAACATAGCAGTTTTTTTTTGAGCATGAGGTTTAATAATTTTCTGTTATTGCTTTATTTAAAAGGCATATTTTAAAGTAAGCATTTTTAAAAATATATATACTACTGATATTTTTACAGTCATAGTAACAACATATAATCGCATAAAAAATATATATTTCTGAACTTCTTTTTTTTTTACAGGTTGGTGGAAAAAATATAATACGAAAATTGTTGATTAATTTGTGAGTGAATACATAAGCAATAAAATCAATGCTGGGAGTTAATACATAATCCAGATTCTTTACAATAAAAAACTTTTATTGATAAAGTGGAGATCTATATTTAACAAATTTGTTAATTTTGAAATTGATATGAATTTAATTGAAAATCATAAAAAAATACACAAATATTTTAACATTAAAATATATATATTGGATTTAAAAATATACAAATATAATAAATACATATTATTCTTATCAAATTAATTTAAATAGTAATTAAATAATATTACATAAGTAATTATATTCAAACAAAAGTTTTATTTGCAAACTAAAATTAATAGTTGTTTATAATCGCACCTACCTTTGATAATTTAGTCATATCCATAATCGTAATTTTTTAAGCAAATATAACATGAAAATAAATAATTCTCAGATTAAATGTTGATTTTATAATATTTATAACTTGGAAATAAGGGAATGAAGAAATGGTTACTTGGAAGATATACTTTGAAGAAATGGTTACTCTTTAATATATACATATATATTTCAAAGATTGAATGTTTTGAAGTTAAATCCCTTAATATCCATGAGGTAAATAAAATCTATCGGGCCCAGAGCGCTCCAGATGCATTAAAACGGCCATTTCTGGAACATTTAGAAATTTAATATAAAGAGTATTGATATATAATTTTTTTTTTCATTACTTTAAACTTTGTTTTCATCTAGAAAAATAATGCTACTTCAATTTTTATAACTGTGGCAATTTATATACCGGGTATTTCAATGGATTTACAGTCTTACAGGCGGCTCTTGAATTTGAATACCAGAATTTCCAAATAATAATAACTTATTTAATCACAGAATTTCAATCTATCAGTCTTTAAATAAGGTAAACATTACTATTAGTTGAAGTGTGGTTCTTAAATTCAAGAACTGTACTTATCCATACCCAGTGAAACACCCGGTATGCTTTGCATAATTTCGAAAAAATATTAATTTTCTAAAAGTAATTCGTAATCAATTTTATTAACTATTGCAATTTAGAAATTATATTTACGATTGCATATAATTACGATTAACGATTACATACAATTGCAATACATGTTTTCAAAAATTAATCCTTTTTAAAAACTTTTTGTGTACAGTCGACCCCCCCCCCCCCCCCCAAAAAAAAAAAATAAAAAAAAAAAAAATAAATAAATAAATAAATAAAATAAATAAATAAAAAGAGAGAGAGAACACCCCATGCAATTGAATCATCAAACTGCCCAGGAAAAAACAAAAATGGCCATTCGACTTGAAATTATGCCTGCTTTCAGTTTATGTTAAAAATAATAATAATAATAAGCTCAGGGGGCCGTCTTCATATAGAAATTGGATCAAATTCGGAAATTTTCCAGAACACCTAATTATGAAATCACACTGAGAAAAATGACATTCTCAAATCTGGTAAATCGATGTTTTAGGTAGATTTCGTAAGAAATACTACCTATTACATTCTCACCTAAGTTGGAAATTTTGAAAAATTTTTGCAGATCTACGCCGATCATGACTCCCAGAACCCAAAACCACCCCCAGTTCAAAACTTTATCTATCTATCTATCTATCTATCTATCTATCTATGTCACTTTTTTCTGGCCACGATAACTGGAAAAATTCTGCATAAATCTCTTTCAAACTGATACATAAAATCAAGGGTCATAAAATCTCGGTCAAGTTCGTTAATGGGCAAAATCGGACCAAGGGGGGGGGGGGGGAATGGGGGGGCTTTTTGTGAAAACAGAAAAACCTTCATAATTTCTTTATTATTATACGTATCGAATCCGTTTAGAGTTATTATTACTTCTAGGAAAAGGGCCGAAAATTTATGTATGACAGATTTTTGACATAATTAAAAATGGCCCCAAAGGGGGGAAAAAAGTGGGGTTTTAGAAGAAAAAAATCATAGCTTCGTCAATTCACAAGATATCAAATTCGCGTAAATTTATTATTAATCCTCTTAGTATTATCTAAAACTTTTATATTGACAAGTTATTTAAAGGACCAACCGTTATAGCAAAAAAAAAATTAAAAACAAAAAAAATCCCTGCCGGCTCCGCCTGCAAACAAGTTATTTTTCGAAGTAGGTGGTTCCAACTCCCGCATCTTTTCGAAGCTGATACATAAAATCAAGGGGCATAAAATCTCGGTCAAATTCGTTAATGGGCAAAATCGAACCAAGGGGGGGATGGGGGGGCTTTTTGTGAAAACAGAAAAAACCATAATTTTTTAATTATGATACGTATCGAATCCGTTTAAAGTTATTATTACTTCTAGGAACAGGGCCAAAAACTTATGTATGACAGATTTTTGATATAATTAAAAATTGCCTTAAGGGGGGGAGGAAAGGGGTGTTTTAGAAGAAAAAAATTCATAACTTCGTCAATTCCCAAGATTTCAAATCCGCTTAAATTTATTATAAATCCTCTTAATATTACCTAAAACTTTTATATTGACATGTTTTTTATAGGATCAACTCTTATAGCAAAATAAAATAAAATAAAATAAAATAAAAATCCTTGCTGTCTCCGCCTGCAAACAAGTTTGGTTTCGAAGTAGGCGGTTTCAACTGCAGCATCATCGCAAAAAGGTCATTTCTTCCGCAATTCCCGACAAACAGGCGCCCCATGGTCTGCGTCTTCGAAATCTACCTGTGCCTGTAGGCCGAGCCGTCAGGGATTTTTTTATTTTGTTATGGAACTTTTTGTTTCAAATAGGACGAGCCAATGCTTTCAATTCTGAAATATCAGAAATATTCAGAATATTAAAACATGGACATATTAAAAATTGTGCACATAGAGGTCAGTTCATACTCATTTTTGAAACATGGAAATACTCAAAAATGAGCACGTTAGAAGTCAGTTCATACTCATTTTTGAAACATGAACATACTCAGGTTACAGCACACATGATGTTTTATTCTTGAGTGTGTGCATGTTTTCAGAAATGAGTATCAATGTGTATATCAGTAATGAATATCAAAAATGTTTCAAACGTGAGTAATTTTGATTCGGAGCCATTTTGACATGCAACATACTCAGATTTGAATATTTTTTGCTCAGTTTTGAAAATGTCGTTTTTAGGGGATATGATTTATCTAATTTGAAAAAAGAAAAAAATATTTCTCTACATTATGATTTTATCGGTAAATCTTACCTAATAATACCTAACGGGAAGTCATTCGGTGTAGGTAGTTTAGGAATTATGGTGATTTAAAATTTTCAACACCTATTTCAAAATTTATTCTCAATAGTTGCAAAATAAACTGTAAAATGCGGGCAGTTTTTTAAACATAATTCAAAGTCAGGTGAGGGTCTCGTCACCTGATCAAGGTTCTAAATTACGAGACCTATTAAATATGTCAATTCAACAAAGTTAAATAGAAACCTTGAACCGGCAAACGAAGATAACTGTAGCAAACCACAAGAGAGCAAGCACAGCAGCGATGTCAACAAATCTATAGTCAGGTAGATCAGACGATTTCCGCCCCGCACCCAGGTACAAACCCGTCAACGGGCAGGTAGGGGCCTGGTTAGCGGTATAAAAAAAAAAGAAAAAAAAACATAATTCAAAAACTGCTTGGCGGAACGAGCTCTGATTTTGGATTCTCGTATTTAAAGCAGATATTAACAGATATGTTAATAGATGTTATTAACAGATTCTGTTAACATTTTTATAGGTTACATTTCTTTATTTTTTTTTTCGAAAATTAATTTCAAAATATATATGTATTTTTATAGTAATATTAAAATATATATATAAATTCGTGACCTATAATTTGTTTTAACAGAATTCAATTTTTTAAATCTTAAAATATGCGAATCCAAATTTACAGCTCATTCCGCAAAATAGTTTTTGAGTTATGGCTTAAAACACTACCGGCATTGCAGCCTATTTCGCAACTATTAAAAATGAATTCCTCAGCCTATTTTTAACATACATTTAAAAAAGACATAACTTCGAGTAGAATGGCTATTTCCGCTTTTTTCTGTAACAATTTGGTGATTAAAATGTATGGTGTGTTCTTTTTTATTTATTTTTGATTGACTGTACATTTTTATGTAACCTTTCTACTAATAATAACATGAAAAACTTTCATAAAAGAAAGATTCCGGCCACTTCTTAGTTGTATTTCATCAAAATAACTCAGGTGTGACGCAGGGCCCGATTAACCTCTAAATCTAGGGGAAGCACGGTATCATTTTTGGGGTCCATTTCATTTGGCAAAAAAGGTTTCTTAATTCTTCATTCCTGAAAATTCACCAATGATACTAATATGATTCCCGGGAGTAGCTTAGCACATTTCATATATATTTCATTAAACAGCTTTTTTAAGTTCCCTGTATATACTTCAGATATATTGAGTACATTTAGCTGTATGCTCAATTTCCTGAGTTGTGGCTAATAGGCACATCAGGACGCTATATGATTAATTAATATACTATTGATGACATTCATATTTCCATCTTAAGAAAGTTTCCTGAAGTAGTGCGTGGATTTCCTCTTGGATTAAGCAAACTTTCTTTTCCAAAAAAAAATTAAAATACAATGTAGAAAAAAAGGGAATTGGAATTAAAGGGGCCCTATTCACAGTCATCTTGGGGCCCCTTATAAATTTTAGAGAGGAAGCATGTGCTTCACGTGCCTTTTGGTTAATCAGGCCCTAGGTATGAGCAGTTGATGTTGATGATATTTCATTATTTTTCTCTGTGAATTAAAATAAAACCGCGGCAAATAGTAATGTTATGTTTGATCGGTAGATGGCACTAGCTGTCTAAAACTTTTTAGATTGAAATTCTCCGCTGTCAACTATCAGTTCCTCACGCAAAGAGAAAAAATGATAAAATGATGCTCATTTTGCTCTTAATGTGATGTCATAATAATGACACCACCAAAGAAGTTCTAGTGAATTATATAGCTGTACAAACATGTCATTAAATATTTTTTATAAATATATGAATTATAATATACAATCAAGATAATGCACTAATTTTATTATTAATGTTAAATGAACTGTATAAATATTCTTAAAACGCAATACTTTAAATGCAGCTTTAAATTACTGTATTCAGCTGGGTATTTTCGTTGAATGAAAATATCATGAAATGTTTTTAGCGATTTCTTACTTAAGATTTGTAACAAGAATGAGTTAAAAAATAAAGCTCGCACATAAGCAATAATAACAATTACTTTCAACAAAAACTCCAAATAGTTAATGATCATACACACTCTAATTTTTTTTTTTCACTTAACGGCAAATCGATTTGATAAATGTATATAACACAAGGAATACTGAAATTTTCAAAAAGAGACTTTCAACTGGTAATAATTTACAAGGCGAAATCGTCGCCGCTCCCGGGAGGTGACTGGAAAACATTTTTTGTATCTTTGCTGAAAAGCACAACAAACATTAATTCGAATCCCCTTTTCCGTTTTTTTAATAACACTTAAGTTAGTATTTCCTCGACGCAGGCCAAATAGTCGCTAGGAAGGCACAAAAATCCCTCGAGTAATCAATTTAATTTTAAATTATTTTTGCCTGCCTCCCGGAGACGTAACTTATAAATCAGTTAGTGGAGGTAATGAAATAGCGGCAAGATTTAAAATTCAAGAGAACGCTAGAAGAAAGAAGAAAAAACTGCGAGTAAATAAACGGAGATGCAAAAACAGCATTAAAGAAAGAAGAGAAGGCTTGCCTGTAAAATTATCCACCAGAGGAAGGTGGAATTAGAACAAGAAAGAAAAACTGTGGCCAGGTTTTGTTGGCGCGAATTTTCTTTACTTGCGTATAAAATGTCGTTTATCTCATTACTTGTCTTGAAGGCTGTGACCGGAGGCTGCCCTCTTGGGAAGCGACTTTACAAGCTCAACCTTAGTAATGCAATAGCAGGTGAGAACGTAAATTCCTTGTTAATGGATTTTTTATTGTGTTCGGGGCACTGCTTTTCTTGAAAGCTACTGTAATATATGTCCAGCCAGCAATTTAAGTTTTCCATTTCATAATTATTTACGTTGCCCTTGCTAATAAGTCTATTATTATCTTTCGGAAATGTTTTGTTTTTAAGCTGATTCAGATTTTTTTCTTTTCTTCTATCTGTGTTCGTTCATTTTACAGTCAGATTTTTGCAATTCTGATGTAAAGTACGCTTGATTTGTTTGCTGTTGTTTAAGAAGTTCGAAGTGGGGATGTAAAGCTCTAGAAATGAAAGATACGTGGTGTACTTTTTTTTTTCTCTCTTTTTACGTTTTTCGAAGCATTACTGTTTTATTTTTTTTCTTTTCCTTTAAACGAGGTAAACAGAAGATTTGATTTAAAATTCGCAATAGAAAACTGTGATCGACCTGAAAAGAATGGTTAAAAGGAGTTTCTGATTAATATAAATATTCTGCTGTGCTGTCTTCATTTTTTTCTTTGGGTAAGGGGAGAGGTGAGGCGTATCTTTTGAAAGCAGTTTAAAATTTTCTTTTTGTAAGTATTTACAACGTCTTTGATAACAAGTATATTAATGTTTTTGAAACTTTTATGTTTCCGATGTCACTCGTGTTTCTACGACAGAGATCTTTATTTTTTTGTTATTGTTTGGTTTTCATCTTATAACCTTAAATATGAAATAGTCTTTCATTTTTTTTTTAAAGAATGTTTAAATGTAACATGGGAGATTTTCAGGTGATTATAATTATTTATTAATTATTGTTTTTAAAGCGTCTTAAACATTTTTTTTTCTCACTATGTATAATACATTGTGGTTGATTTGATTTCGTTATAATAACACTAGGAAAGTTTTTCAAAGGAAAAAAATGCCTTGTAGAAAATTATAATTTCGGGGGAAGACATTTGTGAAAATCATTTATTAAATCCAATATGTTTCTAACAAGTTTAAGCGTCTTAGATATTATATGTTTACTGGGACGCGAATGACAACCAGATTTGCCATTTATATTTTCCATTTTTAAAGGCACTCTACTAAATTCTGACAAAAATTGGACTTGATTTGTTTACTATTTTTTTTTTCCTTTAAACGAGGTAAACAGAAGATTTGATTTAAAATTCGCAATAGAAAACTGTGATCGACCTGAAAAGAATGGTTAAAAGGAGTTTCTGATTAATATATATATTCTGCTGTGCTGTCTTCATTTTTTCTTTGGGTAAGGGGAGAGGTGTGGTGTATCTTCTGAAAGCAGTTTAAAATTTTCTTTTCGTAAGTATTTACAACGTCTTTGATAACAAGTATATTAATGTTTTTGAAACTTTTATGTTTTCGATGTCACTCGTGTTTCTACGACTGAGATTTTTATTTTTTTGTTATTGTTTGGTTTTCATCTTATCATTTTAAATATGAAGTGGTCTTTCATTTTTTTAAAAGAAAGTTTAAATGCAACATGGGAGATTTTTAGGTGATTATAATTATTTATTAATTATTGTTTTGAAAGCGTTTTCAACATTTTTTTCTCACTATGTATACTATATTGATGGTTGATTTGATTTCGTTATAATAACAACAGATAAAGTTTTTCAAAGAAAAAAAAAAGCATTGTAGAAAATTATAATTTCGGAGGAAGACATTTAAATCATTTATTAAATCCCATATGTTTCTAACAAATTTAAGCGTCTTAGAGATTATACTTTTACTGGGACGCGAATGACAACCAGATTTGCCATTTTATGTTTTCCATTTTTAAAGGCACTTTACTAAATTCTGACAAAAATTGGACTTGATTTGTTTACACTTTATCAAATCTTTCATTATTTTTTATTCATATATATATATATAATAAAAATTTTGTAAATAGTATAACTATTAAAACACTAGATAATCGACAAAATATAAATTAACCAATAATAAGAATTCAATAGAAATATATACACAATATTACTAAATGCGCTGATTTTTTTTTTTTTTTTTAAATAAATGAGTAGAAAAAAATCAAATACAAAAGGTAATACAGAAGGCATTACATAAAGGAAAATGGAAACTTATATTGTGAAACATTTTATCAAGGTCAATTTCCACAATATAAGTTAGTCGCAAATGTTTGTTGTTTGAACATACCAAGCGTAGGCTTAAAGTTCTCAAAGTTATTGGGAGGGCTTAGTTGAAATAAACTATTTTACTCATAAATATATGTATGTGCACGTGGGTTGTAATATTACTTGTTTTAAATTATCGTCTATTAAAATTAAACAGAATAGTATATATTTAAAAAAATTGCAATTGAATGTATTGAATAAACATGCGTAAAATTTTAATACATTGAATTAGAATAATTGAATATGCACTATATATGAAAAAAACAAATTTTTAAAGAATGTTATGTTATTTGTGTCAACGAAAAAAATGGAAAGAAAGAAATTTACAAATTTTGAGAAAAACAACCATTTTGACAAAAATAATTTATCTGCTGAAAGAAAATGCACATTTTTTTTTATAAAATTAGACAAAATATTTGAGAACTTTTTAAAATATAAATTATAACAAATAAAGAAGAAGAAGAAGAATAGAAATGGAATCTTTGAAATTATTAGAGAGGCTCAAGCACCAAGGGCTCATATAATTCTACGCCTATGATATTAAGAGATAAACCGAAATTATTATGTTCAAATTGCCCAATGAACTGCGACACCACATATGAAAAAAAAATGAAAAATTAAGAGTGAATCAGTCCTAAAAAGCATATTAGAAACATACCAAATCAATACCCATAAGGAAAAAGATGAAAAAAGACATTAAAAATAAATCCACTTTAAGAAATAAAAGAAAAATTTTCACTTTCCTACATAATTTTAAACTTATGAACTGGTACGTGTTTCGAAGTTGAATTTATGCAACAGAATTTTCAATGCATGTGTGAACGGAAACGTCATTGTTTTGATAGAAAGAAGAAAAAAAAAAAAAAAAAAAAAAGAGTTTGGATTCGAAATTAATTTCTGAGAAGTTAAATGTCTTGTAAACTAAATGAAATAATAAAGCATGGTACAATCGTGGAAAAGAAAAGAATACCCATTTTCCAATTCTACCATCGTATTATAAAACAAGAATCCTGTTGACAACATAAAAGTTATAAAAATCCCTGACGGCTCGGCCTACAAGCACAGGTAGATTTCGAAGACGCAGACCGTGTAGCACCTGTTTATTGGGAATTGCAGAAGAAAGACCTTTTTGCAATGCTGCGGCAGTTGGGACCGTTCACTTCAAAATATACGTGTTCCTGTTGACGGAGCCAGCAGGGATTTTTTTTAAATTTTTTTTTCTTTTGCTATAAGAGTTTGTCCTATAAAAACCTTGTCAATATAAAAATTGTAGATAATATTAAGGAGATTTATAATAAATTTAAGCGGATTTGATATCTTGTGAATTGACAAAGTTATGAATTTTTTTCTTCTTAAACCCCTATTTCCCCCTCCCGCACACTTGAGGGCGCTTTTAATGAAATCAAAAATCTGTCACACATAATTTTTTAACCCTTTTCCTAGAAGAAATAATAACTTTAAACGGATTCGATATGTATCATAATTAAGAAGTTATGGATTTTGTTTTCTGTTTTCACCCCCCCCCCCCCCCCCGGTTCGATTTTGCCCATTAACGAACTTGAACGAGATTTTATGATGCTTGATATTATGTATCAGTTTGGAAGAGATTTGTGCAGAATTATGAAAGTTATCGTGTCCATAAAAAGGTGATATAGATAGATAGATAGATAGATAGAAAAATAGATAGATAAAGTTTTAAACTGGGGGGGGGGTTTCGTTCTAGGAGTCATGATCAGTGTAGATCTGCAAAAAATTTTCAGAAATTCCAACTTAGGGGAGAATGTAATAGGTAGTATTTCTTACGAAATCTACCTAAATGTGACTTGGCACCAACTGATGAGTTTAATAATATCTACTAATTAATGCTATACTTAAATTTTGCATAGGGAGTCGTCTAAATATTGAAATTGCAACAAACTTTATACTTTTCAATACTACACTCTAAATAAGAAAGAGTGACTATTCACTCCGGAGGAGTGGATATTCACTCTATCGCAGAGTCAAAATTTGCCCAACCTCTTTAGAGTGACTATTCACTCTAGGCAAAAGTGAAATTATTCACTCTCTGAAAGAGTGAATACTCACTCCCGAGAAGTGAATAGTCACTCTAAACAGGGGTGGATACTCACTCTTTCAGAGGAGTGACTATCCACTCTTGCAAAAAGAGTGGGTTTTTTCACCCTGATAGGAGTGAATAGTCACTCTTTCATAGGAGTGGCTATCCACTCTTTCATAGGAGTGACTATTCACTCTGGCAAAAGGAGTGGATTTCTCACTCCTAACAGGAGTGTATAGCCACTCTTTCATAGGAGTGAATGTTCACTTTTTATGGAGTGAATAAAAAAAAATTTTATGTTTCTTTTTTGGGCATTTTAAAAGAATCATATATTTTAGAGCATGCAATGAAAATAGACACAAGCGTGGTAAAGATTGGACTAAAATACTTTATTGGCAATATTTATTTAATTCGGTTTGTAACAGTAATTGAACTCTTAAGGAAAAATTCAATTAGAGTTACATAATGAATTAAATTAGATTACTGACAAAAAACTAAAATATTTTATTCCAAGCTTATCACTATTGTGTTTTCTTTCATTGCATGCCTTATAAAGATATGATAGTTTTAAAATGCCCATAAAGGCAAGTAATTAACCAAAATCTTAATCAGTGTATATTATTTCTTTCCTTTTCAAATACCCATTAAGTTTTACTTACACTGTAAACTGAAATGTCTGAAATTCAGACACTTAAGTGTCTGAGACGGATGGTTAAAAAAAGAGACACTTTAAAGTGTCTTAAAAATTTAAGACACTTAAATGTGTCTGAATTTCAGACACTTGAAATGTCTGAATTGTGGCCGTTTTTGTGCTCTGATTTGTGAGGAATATGCAGATATTTCTGACCACACTTTTTTTAGCATTAAATACAGCCATGTTTGACCACAGTGAATCCTGGATAAATTGGAAAATATTTGACCATAAAGCAGGGCTGGGGTTTGTTCCGGGAGCAGAACCTGATTAAAGCAGGGGCAAACTGGGTCATCCCCCCCTCCCCCGATTTGAGGGGGCCCCAAGTTTGGTATGAAATTTTTGTAAAGCTGATATTTTAAATCTCTTTCGACTTTGTACTGATTATAATCAATATTTTGAACTTTTAGAGTAGGATACGTTTAAAAACTAAAAATATATTTATCTAAATACAATAAAATCTTTCAATAGTGGACACCGCATCATCGTAGAATTTGTGTGCTATTCGGAGAAAGCGGACTCTTCCGAATAACAGACAAATTCCGTCGTCCTGGGGTGTCCGCTATTGAAAAGTTTTACTGTACTTAGATAAATATATTTTTGGTTTTTAAACTTATCCTACTCTAAATGTTCAAAATATTGATTATAGTCAGTGCAACGTCGAAATAGATATAAAATATCAGCTTTATGAAAATTGCATACTAAATTTGAGAACCCTAAAATCATAGTGGCAATGGCTAACGGCCCAGTTTGCCCATGCTCTTATGGTAGAAATCGAATCTTGCTTTATGGCCAAATATGTATTCTAAAGCATGAAAGTGTTTAATTTTTTGTCATAGTATAGAAGATGTGCACTAAAACAATTCGAGGGACAATGACTACTCCCCCCCCCCTTCCCACCCTCTTTACATACTATCGCAAAAAATTAAATTCATTCGATTACTGAGCATATAAAAAATATGTTTTTATATAATATTTTTTATATTCAACTTCATTCTATGCTAAAAGCATGTACAATATTGATTACAACTTTTCTGCACCGCCCGATTACACGAATTAAGTCATTGAATACTGTTGTCGGCAACGACTTCATTAGCGGCGCACATTAAAATGGCCGCCATTAAAAAAAAAAAAAAAATCATTTTAGAATGAAAATTTAACACTGCAATATTAGATTAAAACTGTAATGTTGTTTTAGAAGAACAATACAACTTTTCATCAAAATTGACTATTTATTTTAGATAGAAAATACTTCTTTTAGAAAAATACTTCTGATTAATTGTTTTAAAGGATCATCAAATTAAAATTGATATAAAATAATTTTGTACCATATAGTTCGTTTTCTGAGTGTACCATATAGTTCGTTTTCTTAGAAGAAAGTACAAGTTTATTTCCATGAAGTATGCTTTGAATTGTTTTAAGACTTGAATAGAACAGTTCAATAATGATAATAAAAAAATAATAATGGCAACTATAGTTTTTTCATTCTCTGAATGTTTTATATATTTTTTAAAATACTAACATATATAAAAACCAGGTTTATGCTATGGGAAACTTTATATATATATAATATGTGTGAAGAAATATATTTTTTCTTTTTAACGTAAAAACACATTAAAATTTACTGAAAACCCTGTATTTTAGATCTTATACAACACAGTTAAACAATCTAGAGTTTTAAAAAAATAAAAAATAAAGAAAGAAAAATAATAGAACCAGTAAATTTAGATCTCGAATTTTATTACAACAATGAAAACCATTTAGAAAAATATTTGGACCAAAATTATGCAAAAATGTAAATGTCTAGCTTTTTTTATTTTCCATTTTCTATTTTTAACCTTTTTACTAAAAATATTTTTTAAAAAATATTAAAATTTGTTTTCAATATCTCAAGTTTTGCAAAACCGAAAGCTAAAGTTTTGAGCAATAAATCAAAGTAAGTAATGATATATTTGTTTTACAATTAAAATTGGCTTTAAAACCAAGTAATATTATGTGTAACTTAGAAGATTTTTTTAAATTCACATTCTCAAATTAAAAAAAAAAAAAAAAAATGTTCTGCCAGTTTGCCAATAAGTTTTTTAGGTTTAACAAATCAGATTTGACAAAAATAAATTCACCCCCCCCCCCCCCCCCAGAAAAAATGTAAAAAGATTTCTCGAAGAAAATTGTACATCTCTAATTATAAAATATAAAAAATAGGTCACCACAGGAGTTTGACCCAGTGTTGAATCCAGGAGGTGGCCCGGGGGGGAATGTCCCCCCCGGAGCATTGAAATGTCCCCCCCGGAGTATTTGAAATTTTATGCTTTCAGAGGTCAAAAAGTGGAATTTCCCCCCCCGGAACTCTATAATGTCCCCCCCGGAACTACAGAAATCCCTCCCGGAGAAAAGTGTCTGAATTCAACACTGGTTTGACCGCGAAAGAAAATGTTATAAGTATTCCGCATATTCATCAAAGCAACATTAAAAATTCCTTTACATATCAAAGTGTTAAAAAAAATTATAAACACAGCATTTTTTTTTTTCAGCATAAGGTTTGATAACTTTCTGTTATTGCTTTTTTAAAAATACATATTTTAAAGTACGCATTTAAAATATATATATATATTACTGATATTTTACAGTCATAGTAATAACATATAATTGCATAATATATATGTATATATATTTCTGAACTTCAATAAAATCAATGCTGTGAGTTATAATCCAGATTCTTTACAATAAAAAACTTTTATTGATAAAGTGGAGATCTAAAGATATATTAAACAAATTTGCTAATTTTGAAATTGATATGAATTTATTTGAAAATCATAAAAAATACACAAATATTTTAACATTAAAATATATTTATTTGGATTTAAAAAGATACAAATATAACAAATACATATTATTCTTATCAAATTAATTTAAATAGTAATTAAATAATCTTATATAAGCAATTATATTCCAACAAAAGCTTTATTTGAAAACGAAAATTAGTAGTTGTTTATAATCCTACCTACCTTTGATGAGTTAGTCATAACCATAATAGTAAATTATTTTAAACAAATATAACACGAAAATAAATAATTATGAGATTAAATGTTGATTTTATAATATTTATAACTTGTCAATGGAATAGTCAGAATTGAATGAATATTATAACAAGATGTTGAGCGTACTCGCTCAATTAAGGTAGTTGCACACTTCTGGCAAAACATAAAAAAAAGCACTGTTTTGCAAACCGATTTGTTAAAAATATTCATTGAAAATAAATCGCACATATTTTCCTTTCGAAAAGGGGGAAAAAAAACACATCCGACTGCAAAAAAAAACTCACCAGTCGGATTTTATAAAAATAATATTCAAAAAGTACAATACGAAAATAGATAATTCTCAGATTAAATGTTGATTTTATAATATTTATAACTTGTCAATGGAATAGTCATAGAGCGTACTCCCTCAATTAAGGCAGTTGCACACTTTTGGCAAAACATAAAAAAAAAAGCACTGTTTTGCAAACCGATTTCTAAAAAATATTCATTGAAAATAAATCACACATATTTTCCTTCTGAAAAGGGGGAAAAAAACACATCCGACTGCAAAAAAAAACTCACCAGTCGGATTTTATAAAAATAATATTCAAAAAGTACAATACGAAAATAGATAATTCTCAGATTAAATGTTGATTTTATAATATTTCTAACTTGTCAATGGAATAGTCATAGAGAGTACTCCCTCAATTAAGGCACACTTTTGGCAAAACATAAAAAAAAAGCACTGTTTTGCAAACCGATTTGTTAAAAATATTCATTGAAAATAAATCGCACATATTTTCCTTTCGAAAAGGGGAAAAAAAAACATATCCGACTGCAAAAAAAAACTCACCAGTCGGATTTTATAAAAATAATATTCAAAAAGTACAATACGAAAATAGATAATTCTCAGATTAAATGTTGATTTTATAATATTTATAACTTGTCAATGGAATAGTCATAGAGCGTACTCCCTCAATTAAGGCAGTTGCACACTTTTGGCAAAACATAAAAAAAAGCACTGTTTTGCAAACCGATTTCTAAAAAATATTCATTGAAAATAAATCACACATATTTTCCTTCTGAAAAGGGGGAAAAAAAACACATCCGACTGCAAAAAAAAACTCACCAGTCGGATTTTATAAAAATAATATTCAAAAAGCACAATCTTCGTGATGAACGGAAAAAAAAATTAATAAAATACACACCAATGTTCTAACAATTATAACATTTTATAAATTACAAGCATTTTCTTCAGCGTATATTATTTCTATATATCGTTTCATGATTACTGTAAATTACTTGTAATCCACATCCACACATAAGGACTGACACAAAATTATAAGCACATAATTTTTCAGTATCAAAGTTACGAACATCTCTTCAAACTACTAAACCGTTGAACTAACATTTTAAATCGAAGTATTAACGCGTCAGCCAATCGTCATAGACGTCTGCCAAGAATGAAAATGGTCCTCGTCAGCGGTCTGTTAAAAAAAAAAAAGACAATATTTACGTCAGCATTGCTAATGGTGCGATCTCTGACCCAATTGACTCATTAAACTTTTTTTTTTTTTTTATCAGCGCAGCGGGCAGAAACTTTTTATTTTCTGGCGTTAAATTTATCAATTATCAAAATATAATTACTACAGTTGCTATATTTTCAGACAGAGGGAAAATAGCTTAAAAAAAAAAGATTGACGTAACACTTGCATATAATATATCGAATTTTAAAGAATTTAAAAGCAATTTTCATATTTCAGATTTTTGCTTTAGATATGAAAATCCAAAACATTATTCAGCCATTAACTTTTGAAAGACTTTATAACTTAATCTGAATTTCCATACGTTATTAAAACTAGAGTGGTCACTATTTGTATATACAACTTTGAAATCACTGTTGTTAAACTTTATAGAGACCAATCAGTGTCACATCGTAATTGGAATTTTGCGATCGCTTATGGAAAGTTTAAAAAGACGTTTCTGTTTAAAATGTCAGCTAAAAATTATTATTTAAAAAATATAATATTAAATTGTTTTTAAAAAGGATAATACATATTATTCCCCGGTGAATTTATAATATTTAAACACCACGAAAATAAGGGACTAAGATTTTTTTCGTCAGAGATGGGGTGTGGGGCTCTGTCCCCCTGAATCCACCGTATAAGTCAATTTTTAATTTTATTTATCCTGTATTTTAGTTTATTATTCTAAAATCATACATATTTCTGTTGTCAACATACCTTTTTCCATGAATTTACAAAACACACAACAATAAATGAGGTAACCTCCTTCGAAAGGTTTTTGAAGCAGCTTCTGACATAGTACCACCACCACATTTCGTTAAAACATGGTTTTTGATTAAATATTGCTATTAATTAAAAATTAAATCGGCATTGTTTTTATAAATGAAATGCGAGATTTTTCCTCAAATTAGTGTTGCCACAAAAATAAAATAACCGCATTATATAGTGCAGAACAATGATTAAAAAAAAATAAATAGTAGTACAAAAAAGATAAAATATCAATTCGCCACATAGGTTTACTTTATATTTATGGTTAAAAGCAAAATTGATATTGAAATGTTTAAAAGAAAATAAAGACACCATCGATCGGTCGAAGCAGTGGTATTTCACGTGTATAATAAAAGGTATGCTTTGTTATATTAAATTTTATTTTAAGTGCATTCAATTTTTTTTCATGTTTTCCAAGAAGCGGATGGATATCTTGTGAATTGACGAAGTTATGAATTTTTTTCTTCCTAAAATCCTATCCCCCCCCCCCTTCCTTGAGGCCATTTTTAATGATATCAAAAATCTGTCATACATAAATTTTCGGCCCTTTTCCTAGAAATATTAATAACTTTAAACGGATTTGATACGTATCATAATTAAGAAGTTATGGGTTTTTTTTCTGTTTTCACCCCCCCCCCCCTATTTCGATTTTGCCCATTAACGAACTTGACCGAGATTTTATGTCCTTTGATTATATGTTATCAGTTTGGAAGAGATTTGTGCAGAATTATTGAAGTTATCGTGTCCATAAAAAAATGATATAGCTATATAGACAGATAGATAAAGTTTTGAACTGGGGGGGGGGGGGTGGTTTGGGGTTTTAGGGGTTATAATCGGCGTAGATCTGCAAAAATTTTCAGAAATTCCAACATAGGGGAGAATGTAATAGGTAACATTTCTTACGAAATCTACCTAAAAAGAAAAAGGAAAAATGATCATTTCGTTTCTCTCAATAAATAAATATGGACAAAATTATATAATGCCAGGCTTTCACTCTTCAACGGAGTGAAATATTTCACTCTTGTCAAAGGAGTGAGACAGTCACTCTCGACAACGGAGTGAGATATTTCACTCCTTTCTAGAGAGTGGAAAATCCCACTCTTTAAAGAGTGTATTCTTATAAAATTCACTCCAAAAAGAGTGAAAATGCCTCTCACTCTTCCAAAGAGTCAACTTCTCACTCCTCCCAATTTTAGAGTGTAACACTTAGTTTTGACAGTATATTTGAATTTTTTGGTAAATTTTCCCTTCGAATACAAATTGGGAAGTTATTCCGTCAAGTGGTTTAAGAATTATGCATGTTAAAATCTGGAGTTTAATTGCTGCAAGGCAGATTGCAATGCGGGTAATTTTTTTAAACATAACTCAGAAACTACTTGGCGGAATGATCTGTAATTTCTGATTCACATACTTGAAGCATTTAGAAATTGATTTCTGTTTATTTTGAAATTAATATTCGAAAGTAATTGATTAATTAAAAAAATAGATTCATTAAAAATAGATATTATTATTCGGATATATAGCTTTACAGTTAGCATTCGGAATTTTATTAGTTAATTATTTTTTTTTTATGAAATTATTATTAACTAAAAAAATGACTACATAATGTATATGTGTTGTGATGAACTTTTTACTTTTAAATGCTTTTTTAATATTTAAAAATATATAATTATTACACCATTTCATACAGCCTATTTTGTAATATTTTGCTAGCCTAAAAAATTCTGTATCCAATTTATTCTTCAAAAATCGAAGAAACTATTTTCTTAGCACCGTTTTATGTGAAATATTTTTAATTTATCTCATTTTTGCAGGAATTATGTTGTTGTACTTGTGAATGATTTCCTTCTGATTTGTTTGAAAAAACAAATTCCTAAAACATTATTTCATGAAATGTGAAATAAGTTACTATAGTAAACATTTCTGATCTATTTAGTATTTTCTCTTCAAAATGTTAATAGTATTAATTTTTAATTTTAAGTAAAATTTAATTATTTCTTAAATTTTTATTTAAGAAGATATATGGCAACACACTGACACAACATATGCCTCCTACACAAGAACATAACATAAAAAAGTTTAAAATATGTTATCTATCTTTCTAAGATTAAACGTACGAAGTAAGGTGAGGACGAAATATGCAGTCTGTCTGCTCTTATTACTGATCAATGTCTACTAAATCATTAGAATTTCTTCCTTTAGAAGTTTCCCTCCAATTACAAAAGTATTTAAAGAAATATGCAAAAATAGTTATTTTTGAAAATGTTACAAAATTTAAATTTTTATAAGACACTTGCTTTGTATAAATTATATTTAGAGAAACATTCTCCATTCGCTAAACAGTTAAAAAATTATTTTTTGTTCGGCCAAAATTTTTTTGCCACTAAATCAGAAAGACGCGTGTTTAGTGCCGAAAAACGCATAAAATTCATAAAATTCAAAGTAGCTTGGTAAATTTTTGTCGTAAAATATTTTTATTTATTTATTTATTTTTTATTATTTATTTAGTTATTTTATTTTTTATTTATTTTATTTTATTTTATTTTATATTATTTATTTATTTATTTATTTATTTCTTTGTTCTCGTTAGAGCACGGTGATATTTTTCTAAATATAACTTACAGGACTCAGGGACAGTATAAAATTTAAATTATGCAATTTTTACAAAAATAAAGATTTTGACGCAAATAGTTTTTAATAGGATGGAGAACAAATATTTTTGCAATTCGTAGTATACCTCCAAAAGAAATGGTTTAGCAAATAATTATTGATCAGCGAAAACTTTAGAAAGACACTTGTTTAGTGCCGGAAAACTCAGAAAATTCATAAAATTCAAAGTATCATAATTCGGGAAGTTTTTGGTCGTAAAAGATTATTATTATTATTATTATTTATACTTGTTAGAACACGGATGATATTTTTCTAAATATCATCCACAGGACTCAGGGACCGTATGAAATTTAAATTTTGAAATTTTTACAAAAATAAAGATTTTGAAGCAAATAGTTTTTAATATAATGGAGAACAAATATTTTTGCAATTCGAAGTATACATCTAAAAGTAATGGTTTAGGAATAAATTATTGATCAGCGAAAAACTTTCAGAAAGACAAGTGTTTAGTACTGAAAAACGCAGAAAATTCATAAAATTCAAAGCGTCATAACTCGGGAAGTTTTGTCAGAAAAGAATGTTTCTTTTGTACTAATTAGAGCACGGGGGTTATTTTTCTAAATATAACTCACAGGACACAGTGAACGTAAAAAATTAAAACTATGCAACTTTTACAAAAATAAAGATTTTGACACAAATTATTTTTAATATGATGGAGAACAAATAATTTTGAAATTCGAAGTATAGCTCTAAAAGTAATGGTTTAATAGGAATTAATTATTGATCAGCGAAAAACTTTTTCTTTGGAATAAAAAATTACAAAAAATCAAAATATTTTTTTAGAATTAAAATTTAATTTATTTTTTATTATCTCTCTAAGTCTTCTATATTCGATTATGTTCCTATTTTAAAAAATCTGATACAGGCTTACGCAAATAATACCAAAAGAAGAGGGAGATTTATGCATTGGTAAAAGTGATTAATCGAGTGACTATGCATAACCATTGTATGTTATGCATAATCAACAATCATCTTAGTAATTTCAATATTTTTTTAATATATACGTGATTTAGGGGAAACTAGGGATATTTGACAATACAAGAGGTTAGATCTTCTGATCTTTATTTTACATATGAAAATATTTTTTGCTGATAAGCACAAGATGGAAAAGTGTTATAGGCCTCTTCTGCTGTTTTAGAGCCATTTATAGTGATAATAAAAATAAAGTAGAAGTTTTCAACCCCCCCCCCCCCCAAAAAAAAAAAAAAAAAAAAAAAAAAGAAAGAAAAGAAAAGAAAAGAAAAAAAAAATTCTATCTCCCATTCGTATATTCCCTTTCTAGCAATTAAATAAAGTTAATGAAGATATTTTTGATTAAAAGTATTACTTTACTTAATGATCTAAAGATAAGACAGTTAATTAGAACTTGCCATTGTTAGTTATACGTGTTTTTATACTTTTTTTTTTTTTTTTTTCAAAATGAAAGTTGCGGGTTGTTTGACGCACTGGATTTGTGGGATGTTTGGCCAGGATCAAACCTCCTCTGTTCCTCTTGTATAATTGAACATATTTTAATAATTTGATTTCAATTTACAACAGCAATAATAATAATAATAATAATAATAATAATAATAATAATAATAATAAACAACTTATTTCAGTAATTAATAGCATAATTTATATAAATATTCTTTTAATATGAACTGTAATGCAATACTTCAATTGAAACTGAATTGAATATTACCTATTAATAAATTATGTGAATTATAAATTCAAAAGAAAATGTTTTACAATTCGGAACAAATCATTTAGAATACAGCTTACATAAATCTTAGATATGTATATGTTATTCATAATATACATATCACAGCTTTCGATAAAGATATTGCGTTAATTTCTTCTGGGGAACTTCTTATTACTACTTCATTCAACTGCCAGTAAGTGGTTTAGAAAGAGTATCTTTACAAATGTTATTTGACTTTCCTGGTTATAAAAATATTCATTAATTTGTAAAATTATGAATGTGTTGTAAAAAACGTACATATATAAGTTACTTTTCACTAAATAAATTTTCTGGTGATAATATACTTTTTTTGATTTTGTAAGTCAAATCTTCCTTAAATTGTGCCAAAATTACTAAAGTGGAAAGGTTCGGAGCTCCTATTTGGTTCATTTTTTAACACAACTTTAAAAAAAAAGTCTTGTAGAAAACTACCCGGAAGGTAATTTTTGTTCCAAATGTTGTAAAACCCTGATACGAAAATATTTCTTCCGAAATACTGGTATTCAAAAGACCAGTGGGATCCTTGGGAGATTTGACCCAGTTTACAATGTTATGGGATATAATTTTATTTTTATTGCTTTTTCAAAGTTTTCACAGTGTAAAAAAATACAAAACATAATAAGCTATTTCTATGTAGCAAGAAGAGATGCTATTGTATGTCAAACATAGATTAACAAGCATTATACTAAAAAGTAGATCAAACATATGCATTAGTGTCTAATTCATTCCTCGAATTCATTTTCAATATTTTTTTGTAAGTTTTGTGCAAGACACAATTAATAAATTATTTTTAAACAGAAATCACCATTTATTAGACAAGCTTTAACCACAGGCTCCATTAAGAAATTTAATAGGATCATCAGGAGGCTTAAAACAAAAAATAATTCGTCGTCTCCACCAAATGATCAAGACTGTTCGGTATTTACTATGTTTGGCAATGGTGGTTCTGAAAAAAAGAAGTTTAAAAATGTTAAACTAAATATAAAAATCGGGCAAAACATTCACCCCCCCCCCCCCCCCCACAAACAACAACAACAAATTACATTATTGTTATTATTATTTTAACTTTAATTTTTTTTTTTTTTTTTTAAAGGCTATGATTTTCTGATAGTTCATTAGATTATAGTGAAGACGATATAGCTTTACTCCATATCGAAGTTGGTAGCTTAATTGCTAACTTCCCGACAATGTCCACAAATTCAGAAACATCATTTCGAGAAAAAGGCATTTAAAAGTTTAAAAGATGTGCTGACAGTTTGGCAGGCTGCAAAAACATAAGCCTGTAGAAAAGCGGGTTTTTTTTTTCCTTAATTTAACGCTAAGAAAAGCCGGTCACAGAAAGAAACTAGAATTTTCGTAGGCTAAAAAAAAACGATATTTGAAAGCTTTACACCGGAATCCTTTTTTAAATTAAAAAATGTGTTGCTAGTTCAAAGTTGTGAGTATCATAAATCATACTGCTTTTAACTGCATCAAGCAGAAATCATGAACATCATTCGAGGATACACATTCAATGATTATAACTGTCTAAATCATTATTTTCTTAGATTATATTTATGCATTAAACTATATAAATACAAATAATGTATTTTTTTGCAGATTTTATTAAAATTTGATTAAATCAAGCAACTTTGTTAAAAAAATGGTGGGATATTTCATAATTTTTATTGATTTTATGAATTACATATTAAAAATTTAAGAAGCATTATTTGCATTAAATAGTATTTATTACATTTACATAAATATTTGGTAACAATACGAAATACATATCATATAAAGGAAAAAATAAAAGGAATTATCAACTTTATCAGATGGAAACTTCATTTAGAAAAATACAATTATCGTAGTGCAGTGACAATGAAAAATGAATAGGTGTAAGTTATCATATTTTTTATTAATTTCAAATGAAACAGATGTTAGTGTTTAAGGTTTCTGTTATGATGGTATAAAGCCCTTATCATCTCTTTTTTTTACAGATAAACTTACTATTTAAGATCTTTTGCAAGAATTTTTTTTTTTTCCTAGAATACGTAAGAAAACTTGATGTTAAGACAGAACTTTTTTCTGTCTAGAGTCATCGTTAATTCAGGATTTACTTCATTTTTTCACTTTAACGTTCAACTGAATTTGTCTTTCTTAAAAATGAGAAATTGTTTTAATTTGACATAAATTCAAATTTTTTCTTATATAGTCTTATTTCTTATACATTTTCTTATATAGTCTTATTTATTATACATTTTCTTATATATTACTTTTACTTTGCTTGTATGTGTGTACACATGTGTGTTTGGAAGAGGTTTGTGAGTGTTCGTGTTTGATTGTGCAGATTTAGGTCCGAATTACAAAATTTGGGACCCAAGGCAATTGAAGAGTTTCGGGGCCACCTGATCTCATTTACTTGCCATTTAGATCTTTACTGTATGCATTTAAAACTGGGTATTCTCAATTTGTCAACATTTGAACGTAGTTTAGAGGCTTATTAAGTAGAAGCTTATTATAAGTAACATTTATTGAATCTATCCAGTTTGCGAATATACATTATATATCAAATCCATAAAAAGAGCATTTTTTAAAGTGAATTAAGTGCGTTTGAGAGCACTCAAAAATCCAGTGCTTGAAAGCCTAGGTGAAAATTAGGACCTGGTTCAAATGTAAGATTGGATGTAAATATGTGTAACCGAGAAAGAGGGCAGAAGAGATGTAGATATAGTTTGTGTGAAACAATCATGTATTTTCCAAACAAAATCATGTTATTATATATGAAGTGGTTAGAATGACAGTGGAGTAAGTCAAAATTGAGTGATTTGAGAAATGAAGGGTTTTGTTAAACTTTGTTGCATTGCCGTTGCATTGAGTGGTCCAACTTGTTTTGCCCTCTAGAGACTCCCTAAGTGAACTATGACTTAATTGACTGGCACATTGAACAGAAATTAATATAGTTTCAGTAAAAAAATATGATTATTTCGATTTTCAAAAATTTTGACTTACTCCACTGTCATTTTAACCCGCTCATATCATGTGTGAAAATTTGCCCTTGATACTTCATGAATTGTAGATCATAATATGTTCGATAGATTATAATATCATCATGGTATTTTCTTTCAAAAATTTAAAATATGTTCAACTAGATACTTTACATAATGATAAAAATGTAATATTTATTCGAAATCACTTCATGTGACCACACCTTTATATTAAGTTCAGCATCCATGTTGCTTTTGAAAGAAAGATTAAACCTTAAATAAAAAAGTTCTTAAAATAAATACTTCCTTTTTTAGTAATTTTGCTTTAAAAATTTTTTATAGTGGATTAGACACGAAATTAGAATCCATAACTAAATCGAAATCATAAAAGAACAAAATATTAAATAAATTTTTGAAGAAGGTGCTTATATCCAGTGTAAGGTATGATTACCATCACAGCCCATTAAAAATAAAATAACTCGTCTTAGAAATGATTTGTAAAATCATGGATGGAAAAATGTGATATCGCTGCAACAAATTAGACTCTGATGAAATCACTGAATCACGGGAAGGTCTTATTTGCAGATGCCGTAAGGAATGGCAAGAATAACCAATGGCATTGTTTCTTTCAGAAATATCTCGAGGGATTTCACCCCCACCTATCCTAAATCAGTTCAATTACCCACATGGAAGAGATCCAAAATATACTGTAAATGTACGTTAGCCTTAGACATGTCGTCTCTTTAGAAGGGTTCAAAAATTATTGTTTTGACCTGCTCCCGCAGAAAAATGTTTGCTGAAATAAAGATTAGAGGCCGCCTTTATCATACTTTACCTGTTATTATCGAAGTTTAGATGTTATTTTTGCAAGTAATAGAAAAGGGAATATCTTGTTGTGGGTTTACAGTTAGTAACAATTTAAAGGGTCAATAAAGTTTTAAAAATGTTAATAGTTTAAAAAGAGAGTTTTTATTAACGTTAGGAGTTTTTGAAGAGTTTTAAAATGGTAATTGTTAAGACGCTCTACCGTTTATATATATATATATATATATATATTTGTATTAATGCAATACTTCTGACAGATGTATACTGATCTTAGCATATCTGCCAGTATATTTTATAAAACATTGCATTAGTTTTTAGACATGTATAGGGTTCTGCCAGATTTAAGATTAAGCTCTCACATGTCTTTTTTTTTATTTCGAATTCCATTTTAATTTCATTTGATATCCAAATTCCAAGTTTCTTACATTATATGGCATATTATATCATTATTATATATATATTTATTTCTAAAATTTCTTTTAAAACTTTCAGTATTTTTGGCTATTCAATACATATATATATATATATATAGCTATTCAATAATATATATATATATATATATATGGCTATTCAATATATATGTACATAAATATATATATTGAAATGTGTGTTTTTAAATAAGCAAACAATTAAAATTATAGAATTATTTTAAAAAAGAGAAGCTAACAATAATGTGCAAAAAAAGAAATGTGGGAATCCAGAAAAATATTAGCAGTATGAGCAAGACTGATTTGTCAATTCGAAGTGTTTTACTTTTTTTTGCCTTTGTAGTGATTATATATTTTCAACGTAAACAATATTCCGAAGACTTTTATGCAGCCCTGTATAATAATCTATAGATTTGTATATATACTACATAGGATGCTAAATTTTAGTTTAGTTAGTAAACGCGTAGCACAGTTTAAAATTCTCTTTCTGGAGTTTCTGTGAATAAACGGAAATGTGTTCGCGAACTTTTGTGCTGCCCTGTATATGATCTACAGAATTTATGCACACCAAGTAATAGACAAAAAGTGAGTTAAATTTAAAATCGTGTTCAGCAACTTAAAACGCACTTCCAGGAATTATTGTTAACAGACAGTAGATAATTTTTTGTGTGTCCCTGTAAATGAACGATGACTGCTATACACACAATATCCTGTAGTAAACCTCTTGTAATGCACCTTAGTGATATATATAAATTTCAATGCGTTTAAAATAGTGAAACATTATTTAATTAAACCGCAAACGATTTTTCTCCATAGAAGTAATGTAACGGAATTCTTTTGACTGTCCCTGTAAAGTAACTATAAGTGCTATGCACACCATATTCCATATTAAGCTTCTTGTAATGCACCTTAGTGATATATATCAATTACAATGTGTTTGAAATTGTGTAACATCATTAAAATAAACCGAAAATGATTTTTTCCCATGGACCGTAATGTAACGGAATTCTTTTGAGTGTCCCTGTAAAAAAACTATACGTGCTACACACTTCAGTTGAAATAGGGAACATGCTATAGATAACGACAATAATATATAAAAATTGCAGGGTAATCCGAGCATATTTACGGGAGTTAAGCCAGACGGCCAGATGGCAGACGGCAGACCGCAGACGGCCAGACAAACCGAAGTCATAAACACTTTTCAACTAGGTGGGAAAGTGTTAAAAACACTACGTGATAGGAAGACAGTTTATATATATCATTAATCATTGTTTAAATTTCGTTGGACATTTTACTGTTCTAATTGATTAAAAATTTTTGCAAAAGAAATTATGTAGGCTATGGAAATTGTTTTTTACTTCATCAAGACAGCAACAGATGGCGGCAGGTGCAATTTAGACAGTTGATAATTTTATTTTCTCCGAATTTCATGTGAGTGAAATTCGTAAATAATTTCTAAATAAAAGTTGAGAATTCAATTGAAATTAACGATATTACTCATAAATTAAAATGAGGAATCATCTCAAACGCTTTGGATTACGCACATGTTATTTTATTTTTAATAATTGCTAGTTTGAATTTCACTGCTCTTGCACTGGCCGCCATATTGTATATTCTGTAAACTACGGTTGTTGCCAAACTCTAAGCTAGAAATTCAGCCTTATTTCCGCACCACGTAAGAAATATATATATATGTATATATATATATATATATATATATATTGTTGTATATACCGGGTGATCCTCCAAAAGTCAGGACGAACTTTAAAAATGAATAATTCGAAAACGAATCAAGATACAAAGATACAGTTTGCACCAAACGGATTGAAAAGGAACCGGGTTTTGTGTGGCAACGAAATAAATAATAGTTCTGTTGGCGACTAACATATGGCGCTGTCGGATTTCTGATGTAGGATTATCCAAAGCAACAAACGATATAAAAAGGAGCAACTGCAGCAGGTAACGGTAGTCGAAGCTGGTATGCATCGAAATGCTGTCCATAGTTGAGAAAGCCCTCTTAGTTGAACTGTATTATAAGAATTCGGAAAGTGCCATTGCGGCATTGCGAGCATATCGGTACATGAAGGGTATGCGTGATAGCAAAGGACCAATAACGACTTCTGCATTGAACAAAATGTTGATGAAATTTGAAGCTACAGGTTCTTTGGCGTCACGTCAAAGAAGTGGACGTCCCTCAACAGCCGCTGCTGTAGCCATGACACTGGAGCAGACGGTGCAATCCATGTCGGCGGTTGCTGTACATGGGGAGTGGAGCGCTCGAGAAGATTCGAGGCAGACAGGAGTGTCGTACGGAAGTGTCTGGAGAGCACTGCGAAAACTTTGCAACGGTATCGCTACAAGTTGCAACATAACTAAGAACTGAAACCTGCTGACTTCGACTCTCACTGAGATTTTGCAAATTTGGTATTCAATAAGATGGAAGAGCAGCACGACTGGCTTCACACTGTGCTTTGGACAGATGAAGCGGATTTCACACTCTCTGGTGCTGTTAACATCCATAATTGTCGAATGTGGACTACAGAAAATCCACATGCATTTCTTGAGGTACCCTTGCAACAGCCTAAAGTGACAATCTGGTGTGGCTTCACTGCTGATTTCATAATTGGGCCATTTTTTTTCCGAAGAAGTCACACAGACGGGTTTCAAATCAGTTTCTGGCACTGGTCAGCGATATGTAGCACTGTTACAGAGCAACATTATTCCTGAACTGCAAGCACGACAGACACTCAAAACAGTCACCTTTATACAAGATGGAGCAGCACCTCATATTGCTCTGCCTGTTCAACACCTGCTACGCTCAACATTTGGGGAGGATCGCATTATCAGTCGCTACTTTAATCACGCAGGGCCTCCAAGATCTCCCGATCTGACACCCTGTGACTGTTGGCTGAGGGTTTCTTGAAGTCAAATTGTACCTCACCAACCGGTTCCACTAGCAGCACTGAAAGATGCCATCCTTCAAAATGTGTCTGCCATATTGCAAGAAATGCGACTAAATGCTGTGAACGGTGTGGTGCCTCGTCTCACAGTTGTACTTATGAATGTTGGGCAGCACATTCAACATTTATTGTAGTACTAATTAACTGTAATTAAGCTCACTTGTAAGTTGTCAACATTTTTACATTTCCAAAACATCTTTTGCTGCAATAAAACACTATAGCGCCATCTGTTGGTCGCCAACAGAACAATTTTTTTTCGTTGCCACACAAAACCCGGTTTCTTTTCCATCCGTTTGGTGCAAACCGCATCTTTGTATCTTGATTCGTTTTCGAATTATTCATTTTTAAAGTTCGTTCTGACTTTTGGATCACCCGGTATATTGTTATGCAGTATGTCTATGAGCTTTCATTATAATGGAAAACAGTGAAATAAATTGTGTGCCGTGTGCAAAAACTGTCAGTGATAATGTTATTGTTTTCACGGATAAGACTTTGGAAAAAAGTCACGTGATTTTACATATCCACAAAAATCATAATTTACGATGCAAAGACATTCTTTTACCATCGGTGCCAAAAACTATAGAAGACTACCATATAGTTTACTACAGGAATTTCGCGGCTATACATAATAAAATATCCAAATATTTTTCTTTACCTGCGTTACGTAAATGCAATATACAATACTTATATTTGTATTTAATTATAAAATATATCTGATATTTAAATTTAATTATAAAATTCTTATTTCCATACCTATGCTTTGAAAGGCCACGAGGTGCGGACCGGAGGCCCGTCGGTACAACGACAGTGTCTGGGCTTGCAATCAAATCACGGGCCGAAACGTAGTCCAGCACGTCTCTCGTGCAGCCAGGAATTACCACGTCTGGCGGGTGGATGAGTGGCTCGTCTTCTGAGTTTCACCCAAATACTAACCTCAATCGGGCCCGTCTCTTTGGCGTGCTTGAGGGCGTTTCCGCGACCCTCAGAGTCCGATATCGGCAGCTCCTTCTCTTTGTTGTTGTTGTGTTTTATATGTTTATTTGTTGTGTTTTATTGTGTTGTTTTTGCATGTTTTTCGGTGATATTTTAATGTGTTTGTGATATTTTGTTGCTATTTCCGTCGAGTGGGGTCGCTGATCTACGTCCCAGTTCCGCCTGGGGGTTCTGATTCGCGGAAATACACTCGACGGAAGGCAACCTAGCCGAGTCTCTTCTTGTGAGACAAGACCGAGTTTCCTCGTGGTCTTGGGTCGGTCACAGGCGCCTTTCGACACACGTAGTGTCGCCCATGGAAGATGAGACTAGTTGCTTGCCCCTCTATGCATGTCAATGTTCGGACGCTGTGGGAAAGCAAAGGCCGTAGAGATTTCAAGCACATGGTGAAGGGACCGACTCCCCTTCTGGGGTTTCGGCGACGAAGCCGCTCGGCAGTCGCTAGGGTTCATCGAGTGTCATGTGGGGAAGTCTCCTCTAAACTTTGGAACTTCCGCCGGATCGCAACGACCTTCGTCATCGTGAGCAATCAATCGGTTAATAGACTGGGAGGTTTCCCTGGATCGCGATCCTCCGGGTCGGTTGCAGCGCCGTAGCGAGAGAAAGCTACTGGCGCATTAAAAGTCTCTTAAGACTTGGGTGCGATGGTCAGAGTGTTCGCTTGGTGCCCCCGTGGGCTCCTTACGGAGCAGCCTAGTTTTATACCTATGCTTTGACCATCCGTTCAAAGGACTATCTCGATCGCGTGCATGCTGCATCAGCGCAACCTCGCTGTGACACTCACGCACACCACTTTATGTCATCGGCCAGATATTTTGAAACATACAATAGACTTACCATGACACTAGCATACAATAGTTAGTATATGGAATGTGCTGTGTAAGTTTAAAGTTTTATCAAATACTATTTTTAATTATTTTTTAATTATTATGCCTGCCATGTATTTTGTACTGAGAGATTTGTCTGCCAATTATTTTTTTTTTACATTTAGAAATACACGTATTTTCATATATGTAAATTGTAGCTTTTATTAAGAACCTTTTTTTATTCATTGAAAAATTGCAAGTTGCGAATTGTGTAAGTCACGAATCCACCACAAGCTAGCTGGTAGACCAATGATTTCATAATGCGCTGAGGTAGAAATACTTTACTATAAATATTTAACTTTTATCAAGTACCTGCTTCAAATTACCTACTCGCTCTCGGACTATTAGATGTGTAGTCTATTCAGAAGATTTTAAAAGTTATTGTTTTGACATGCTACTTCCAAAGAAAAATGTTTGCTGAATTAATGATGATTGGCCGCCTCTTTCATACTTACATATTATTATCGAAGTTCAGATTATCTTTTTCCAATCTTTATAATATATATAGGAATTAAAAAAACAAAAGAAAATATGAATTATGTGCACCAGGCGCTATGTAGATCTTTTGAGCACACAAATATGTATATATATATGTATCAATCTAAAAATGGGCAAAATTAAAGACATTCAAACATGCTTTTACTAACAAATTAACATGTAATCAATAATGAATTAATGATAACAGAAGCAAGCTGCTGTTTATAGTTTTCTATACTACAATTATAATAATTTTTTTCTAGAGACAGTATATACATACAAATTTTCAAAATCTCAATGCGAACTTCATCTTTTTTCCTTTCATTTAGTTTATCCTGACTCATTTACACTAAATGCAAATTTTCATTGCTCTATACTGAAAAAGACGTTAAACATGAGGTGAAATGTGTTCAGAGACTATATCAATATCGAGAAACACACTTTAAAAATTGGGTGATATTGCATCTATAGTTATAAAAATAAAAATATTTGTTAAAGATAATACTGATATGCTAATCTAGAAATTCATAAATACATCGTTCTCGTGTTAGTGTATTGTATGTAGTATACATCAAATGGCTGGAAAGGGATTTTAAACTTTAATATAAAGTATGATTGACTTAAAGTTGTCATTTTTCATATTTGATCGTAGTTTATTTCTAATTATCAAAAGTAAACGAGGATTTGAATTGATTTTGAGAGGTTTTCAACTATGCCGATTCTAATGGTGAGTAAAAAAATATATGTTGCTGTTTATCAAAAAGGGAATCTTATTTTGTGAAACACGTTATCAAGTTTACCATCTGGCCCGTGTTTTTCCGTTCCCATAAATAGTATTAAAATGGCTGTATCCAAATATATTTTAAACAGAAGTATGTTTTGAAAAGTACAGGGTATCTCAAAAGTCCTTGACACATTTTAAAATCCAATATAAGATCAAGCATTTGGCGTACGAGACTGCGGATTGGATGAAAATGGTTTCTTATGATTGAAAATTTTGTTTAAGCAAATAATTTTTTTTTACAAAAATGTCTCATAGATGGCGCTGCTTCTCGAAAGTTATCGAATAGGTAGAAAGCCTTCATACATAACAATGGCGAAAGATTCACATTGCGTATGCGCAATTTTTGTCTAAAGTATGGCAACCCACATTCCAGAACTTAACAATACTTACTCTCCTGAGTTCGATTAGACGAGTGAGGATGGATAGACGAGTATTATTAACTTCTGAAATGTGGGTTGCCATAGTTTGGACAAAAAAGTGATACGCATTGTGCATCTTTCGCCATTGTTATGTATAAAAGCATTTTTTCTTTTCGATAACTTTCCAGAAGAAGCGCCATCTATGAGGAATTTTGGGAACTAATTTTTTTCTTCACTTAAACAAAATTTCAGATCATAAGAAGCATTTTCGTCCAAACCGCACTCTCGTACGCCAATTGTTTGATCTTTTATTGAATTTTAAAATGTGTCAAGGACTTTTGGAAAACCCTGTATATTGAATGAAGGGATATGAAAGATATTATAGCATGAAACCGCACTTTAAAAATATATACTCTACAATTTACAAATATTCTGATGAAAATACAGAAAAATCCCCAGACGATCTTAAGGTTCACAATATAAGGAAGTAATCGCTGTGAAAGACAGACTGCTTTTAAGCAATGGACTTTACCCATATGTCACGTCATCTGCGGGTATATAGAAGAAAATCACCAATAGGTATGAAGAACATTTTAACACTGCTTCCCCTTCTTCCAATAAACAGTCTTTTTCGGAGGACATATACCCGCAGAGGCGTGGCTGTTGCCACTCATGGTTAAAGTCTATATTGCCTATCTAACTTTACCCGAATACGACAAATTATAACAAAATAATATAAATAAAGTTTCGATAAATCACCAGTTCCCTATAAAAAAAATTGCAATTGCAAAACACAGATGATTCAAATAACAAAAATATTTTCATATGAGGAATGGAAAATTAAAAGCATTATTAAAGTGATTATTACGATATGAAAAAGGAAACAACAACAGAAAAAAATAAATCTTCATATAACTATACGTACTCTACGAACTGATATAAGGAGTGTTGCAAACACATGGACAAATTACATTATGACATTGACTTTGGTAGCGTGTAGACTTTAGTGCTAATTGCAAAAAAGAACAAACATCACAGTTAAGAGGAAAATTGAATACAAATGCAATTTAATTAAAAGCATTTAAAAATATGTACGATTTTTAGACGATAGAATACAATTCTTAACTCGTGAATAACAAGAATCCACATAACAAAATGATCGTCTAACCACGTGAGCTCCACGGTCGCTTCATCGACTGCCGAGTAAGCTTTCCTTCATTTTCTCGTCTCTTTAGTGACGAAACCAAACCAGCTTTCGCTTGCCTCTCTGAAATCTCACTTCCTTGCATTAGATAACAGATAGCCTGGTCCGTTTTCTGCATATCAGACAAATGTCCTTCAGACAGTGTAATCCCTTATTCACTCAAATATAACTCTCTCTATAAAAATAGATAAGGCATGGTAGTACAATGGTGATATTAACGCCCCTTACCAGCCATATTCAGTGGCGGTACTTCAGCTCCTTCTCCCTAAAGACTTTCCATACATTGTATACACCTATGAAAATGTAGACTTGAAAAAGGCACCGAGTCCTTCATCCTTAACATACCAAATTTGAGAGGTCCATATACCTAAGCAACACATTCTCAGAAATAAAACACTCAATTTTAACGATTCGGCAATCCTTAGGCATTATTCCGTTATTTTTGACAGTCATTTCGTCACTTAGTCACGTGGTTTTTGACGAAACGTGAATCCTCAAATATCTTGACGAAACAGTTTCCTCGCTGTCAAAAATAAAATTCTCACTTTTGACGATTCAGAAATTCTTGAGATATATTTCAACATTTTTGACAACCATTTCGTCTCAAAATTAAGTGATTTTTAATGAAATGGAAAATCTCAAAATATTTGAAGGAAATGTTTCCCCATTCACGGTCAGACTATTTTTGTTGTTACAAAATCGTTCAAAAAAATAAATAATAATAATAATAATAATAATAATAACACGAAAGTACCAAATTTACAATATATTAATGAAAACAGAAACAAAAAATATTTCATCCTTGGGGACCGCTATAACACGAAAGTACCAAAATTCTACTTTATTTTTCATATCTGATAACTTGCGTCTATCCTTTTTGTAACTTTAACATTTTTGTAACGATTTTATGCATTTCTATTGCCTATTCAAAGATAAATTTTTCGAAAGTTACAGAGTTTCGTTAAAAACGCTTAAAAAATTCTTCTAAAGTTACAGAATTTCGTAAAAACGGTTAAAATAGTAAAATACGAACATCCTTTGGTCCATTTTCGATCGAAAGCAACAACCATTTCCCCAATGGTTAAAAAAAAAAAAAAAAATAGGAGCTCTTTTTTATTTAAGAAATATATTCATATAACAATCAAATTTAAAATATGCATAACTAATCGCTTTCTCCTCTATAAACAGTAACTTGTAAAAATCTTATCATCTAAAATTGATGAACTCTCCTCCAATATGTACTTCAAAATTTATTATTTCTGAGCAACAAATTAACTAGACAATATTCTAATCATTCATTGAACAAAGGAAATTTCTCTAATAAATTATATTAATCAAGCCATATTCTAATTATTTATTAACCATAGAAAAACCATAATAATAATCTAGCCTTATTAATTAAAACATGCAGAAATTATAACAGCACCGATAAAAAATACAATCTACCTTTTAAAAATATAAACACACATCAACATCCCGTAGATACATTTAAAATCAAATTTACGCAAGTCCCGCTAGCGCAGTGGTCTCGCGCTGTAGTCTACCATACCGAAGGTCGTGCGTCCGTATCCCATTGAAGAACTGAGAAACGCGACCTTATTCCCCCCCCCCCCGTCAATTGCAGATGCTTCTAATATTGTCAAGAGATGGCGCCACCTGCCTCTTTTTAAAGCAATTTGACGAAATTAATTTCGTCACATTTTTGAGGATACAAATTTACTCGATTTAACGAAATATTAGCTCGGAGCATTTCCCAGGAAACAGTTTCGTCAAAAACGAAGAAAATTTCATGGAATTTGAGTATCCATTTCTAACAGTGCATCAGCGCATGCCCTTTGCATTCTAATATATTAAATGCTTTATAAACATAAATCTCTATACAAAGTTCATATAGACGATCGCGTACTGAGTTTTGAATCAACTCATCATTGTCCTAGATTTCACTTTTCCTTTCTTAACTCCAATAGTAAAATCACTTTCATGATTAAATTCAATAATCAGTTGATACAATTATCTTAGTTCAAGAAATAGCATACATCCTTGAAATTAAGTAATATAAAGTCAAATTCAATAAAATACTAAACAGTACACATAATACATAAAATTACTAAACACGCAAAAAAACATAATTAAAAGAATTACCAATACCAGAATTAAGTGATTGGATTAGAATGCAAAAAGAATATCGCTACTTGGTTGTACTCATCCCATCGGTATTCCCGTAAAACGTTCCAGGTCTATAAATGACCTCGAAGTTGAAAGCCTGTAAATACTAGGCTCACCTAGTTAACCTTGCATTTTTCCCATCATTGTTTTCCAATGCAAAAGAGGGTTGTATTTTGTTTGGACCACAAACCGCTGTTGATCCAAATAGTGCTTCAGCTTCTTAAGACCGTAAGCAATGGCTGCTAACTCCCGTTCATTAGCATTGAAATTCTGCTTTGCATTCGAAAACTTCTTTCTTAAATACAAAATGGGACGCTCCTCTCCATCTCGAATCTTTGACAGGACTTTACCAACACCATATAAACATGCGTCGATCTTCACAAAAAGCTCCATGCTATAATTTGGGAGATACAAAATTAGACTCTGGGTTGATGGGACTCTCTCTGGGATTCTGGGTTTCCCTTTAATTTCAAAAAGTGTTCGCACACTCCTCACTCCAAACTATTCTTTCTTTCTTTACTTTTCATTTCAATACATTCATTAAAGGAAACACATATTACTGAATAATCCTTGTTATAACGTGAATATTAACCTGTCATTCCATTCTTACAAATGACCTTACTTGCATTTTGCTGAGGACTTGGGGAATTTCTGGGTAGTTTTCATTTTCACGTCACTGTGAGGTCTTTTCCCCGAACGTACCACATAATATAAAAATATCACGCGATCCTGAGCAAACTTATGCTTCTCTGGTTTCACTGCCAAACCGGTGTCTAATAAGCATTGCAAAACCTCAATGATATCCTTCATGTCTCTCCCAAGCAAGTAAAAACAATGCAATATCATCTATGTACGGCAAAGCAAACAATTCGAGACCTCCAAGAATCCTAGCGATAAACTTTCAAAAGTAGAAAGGTGCTTTCAGGCGACGGAACGTCAAGACCTTGGGCAAAAATACACATAAAGGTGTTACAAATGCAACGTACCTTTGGGCCTTTTTGGTCAGTAGTATCTTGAAAAAGCCTTTGGTTAAATTCATTAGCGCTGAACTCACCTTTTCTATGACATCCCTTACATTGTGGTGTGGGAAAAACTTCGTTCTAATTTTCGCATTCAATCTCGGATAGTCAACTCAGGGATGAGGATTCTTTCCCGGAACCTCTTCAAAAATCACGGGGAACGTAATATCGGACTGTCCTACATGGATTACTTCTAAATTCACCCACAAATTCCCTGGTCTCCTCAGTGACATCTGGTGAGGCTTGGCCCTCACCGGTGTCTCTGTTCTCAACTGAATATCCATTTTTATCAAATGGGTACATCCTGGATCTGAAGAAAGCCCTTTCCCGTTTTTCTCTATAACATCTTTAAATATACTGATTTGGCTTTTCTTCGCTCTTTTCTCCAATTCACTGTTATTCAACATCTCTCACAGTGGCGTTTGGCAGGGGATAAGGGATCTCATCATTTTCAGCCATCTCTTCCGAATTCATCTCAATCACCAGATTAGCAAATTTGGGGCGCTTGTAATAAGGTTTCAACAAATTTATATGATAAATGGTAGTCTTTTACGCTTCTCTGACAAGTTAACTGTGTAATTTGACTCATAAATTACTCCCGTGACAGTCCCTGGTCTGATCCAATTTACAGCTATCTTCTGGGGCTTAGATGTGACGAGACCTTATCTCCAATCTTAAATTCCCTAGACACCGCATTCCGAGTATATCATACCTTCCTTTTATCCTGAGAGTCCTCCATATGCTTAACTGCTAAATCTTGACACATTTTCAACTTACACTTATTTGTCAAATTCAAAATATAATCGACCATATTCTGTTCTGCGCTATCTTGATCTAACTAATTCTCATAAACTAAAGTATGCGGCATAAGCAAGTTCTTACCATGGACCAATCCTGCAGGAATAAACCCTATACTTTCATGCATTCCAGTTCTTAAAGCAAACAATGCCATAGGCAAAACCTGTTCCCAATCACGACCTGACTCGAGACACAATGCTTTAATTACTGTCTTCAAAGTAGAATGAAACCTTACCAAACTGTTCGTCTACGGATGGAAAACTGAACTATGCGACACCTTTATACAAAATCTATTAAAGAATTCCGTAGTTAATTGAATGGTAAAAGACCTCCTTAATTCACACTGTACCTATTTTGGATAGTCCGTCTTAGCGAAAATATGCCCTAAAGCATCAATAACAGATGTGGAAGTGATGTTTTCTACAGAAATATTATCAGGATACTATACTTGGATGCAAGAAAAATAGAAGTAATTAACTGTTGTTTTTATTGCTAGTTTGCAAGGGACCGAGAACATCAAGTTTTAGTGAAGCTTTCCTAAATTATCGGTACCAAATTTAAAGGACTTTACGCTTATCTTTATTACTGCCCACTATTTAACATGGATCACAAGTTTTAACATTATCTTTAATATCACTATAAAAATTTGGCGAAAAATAACATCTGAGAACCCGATCATTCGACTTAGTCGTTCCCAAATTCCCTGACACAATGCTAACACTTATCTACGATAAATTTCCGACACACACAATTGCACCTTTTCATGACCCTTCCTTGTCCTTGACTGCGACCTTGCATAAGCTTCTCTTCTCTTACACAAAATTTTCTCTCATTAGGCTTACTGGCCTTCTCCTATAGCTGCTTAAGTGAAAGGCAATTCATTTGCTCTTCCTTAAACTTCTCCACGGATACTTTCTCCACGGATACTTTCTCCATACCCGACTCTACCTCTTACCTTTCCGTAATAACAATCCCTTCCTCATCCTCATCATTTCTAGACTCCACTTCATCCTGTTCTCCACTCTGTGCACCAAACTCACTCTCAACCTGCTCAGAGGACACTTCTCTTTCACACTCACACTTCTGATTGCGCGTTATTACAGCGTTCATCGACACAAAATTATCTCTCGACTCCTCAATAAGCTCAGCCATTTTGTTTCTTCACAAATAATATCCTTCTTTTAACTCAATGGGTGTCACAACTGCCTTAGAAACTGCCGTTCCAAAATCATTCTTAATTGCAACTCTCGCCAATGGCAGATATTTACACTCATTACCCAGGGGTTGTTTAATTCAACTGACTTACCCAATTAAATCCTCATTTTTTATCCAATACTGTTACATAAATCAATGTCAGCACCAGTATCACGTAAATTATTTTGCTCTATCCCGTTAATTTCTGCCTTTTTGAAATACACTGTAAAACACTCTCAGAAACTCATATCTACACCAAGATGATTCACCAGATCGCCAGAATTTTTACATTTTAACTCTGGACAAACCGGCTTGGTGTGTCCAGCATGAATACAATGAAAATTGACATATAGGCTTTTTCCTATCAATTTTATACTTATTCCACGAATTTTTACGCACATGATCTCTTTTTACAGTTCCTCCTGACTTATCTGGCTACTCAGCTTTATTTTTAGCGCTGGCGGGTCCATTCATAGCCTTACCATACGACTTATTATTCCAGATTTTACTATTCATTTTCTTAACGCTTTCATATTTATCACACATTTCTGCTAAATATAATGCTGTCTTAATCTCACCCCATTCATCTAAAAATTTATCTTTAATTTCGAAAATAGCGTCTACGTTTCACCTGCTATGTGAGCATACGTTTATAAAGTGATTCATAATTTACTTAAACAATTTCTAACCAGTTATCTAAATACCCTCTGAACTCATGCACAAGTTCAGACCAAAGTGCACCTCTCTTTCATTTGTGATCCTCAAATTTTATTTTCAGGGCCCCCGCTCCTAACCTAAACCTTTTCAACAAAACATTTTTGATAGAAACAGCGGAAGCTAAAGGGCTAGTAATTGCACTGTTTTGTATTCTAGCCCTCTCTAACTACGATTGTTAATATTTCCCGCTTTCTGCCAATCTATCTTCTCTTTCCTGATTTTAGCGCTTTAATCTATCTAATCTTTCCCGTTCATTAAATTGCCATTCTTTCTCTGTTAATTTATCTAATTTTTCTTGCACTGCTAATTTCACTAATCTTGTCTTCTCTCGTTCTTCGTGCCTTATTTTTTAGTTTTCCTCTCTGACCCCTGCTTTAAAATCCCCTCCAACATATCTTTTGCCATTTCTTTATTATAATGCGATGCACACAGAATTGCTTGAATTATCCACACTTTTTTGCTTTCAGTGGATACCGCTGGCTGTATGAAATTCCTCAACACAAGCACCAATACAATACAGAAGAAAATCAAGAAAGTGATTATTTAAAACTGAGTAACTCCCTACACAAATCACTATAAACTATACAGGTCTAACCAATAAGCACCCATAAAAACAATGCACAACAAAAATCACAGTACATTAATTTAATTTTCTAATTAGCTTTGCTTTGATACATTACCAAAACTTTCTCCCTCTAAGATTATCAATTATAAAATACTAATTTTAGCAAAGAAATGAATAAACGTACCTCAAAATAAACGAATAATGAATTTACTCACTAAGCTAAAATTGAGTCGCACTACCACATTACACGTGCAACCGAAAGAATTTCACACTCTCTATAAAAATCACTAAAAACTATACATAAAATACTTAATCAATTAACATTTATTAGAGAATATAATAACAGTTATAAGAGAACATATAAAACAATTAACAAACATATTACTCATAAGAATGAACCCTGAGATACACCTCAAAACTCTACTTCAAACTTTCCTAGCAAAAAAATGTTTATACTAAATTTATACATACAAAACTAGGATCTCCCAATTTTCAGCATGCAAGAAAAATAGAGGAATTTAACGTTCGATACTTGACTTTTACAGTGGAGTATCTTTATATTCTTTTGATCACTCCAGGTGCCACTTCCATGTTGTACTTGATGAAAAACACAGAATCCATGGCAAAAATTCTTGACTTCCACAGAACGACGCCTATACTTCCTGTCACAGGATATCTTCTTTACGGGAGACCCACAATTCAGGAATGCAGTACTCCCGATCCTTGGTATCACGTAGAAAATGCAAACAGAAAACCACGTTCTCATTCATGTAGCACGTGCTAACAACCTAAAATTTCCTGCCCTAGCTTTCTCAAAAATTTAACGTAGAAGTGGCTTAGGATTCACGAAACGAATTCATCTAGACGCTATATCCATACCAAGTTGTCCCCATTATTATTAAGTTGTGACGTCGGCTCTAAGATTGTGTAGACTTTAGTGCTAAGTGCACATAAGAAAAAACGTCCCAGCTAAGACAAGAATTGAATACAAATTCAATTTAATAAAAGTATATAAAAAATATGGACAATTTTTAGATGACCAAAAATAATTCTTAACTCTTCAATAACTAGAATTCACATCACATATCACAACGTGATCGTCCCAACAAGTGGGTTTCACCCCACTCTCGCTTCATCGGATGCCGAGAAAGCTTTCCTTTTTTTTTTAAATTTCGTCTCCCGAATGAGGAAAAGCAAACCAATTCTTGCTTCCTCATCGGAAATCTCAATCCCTTTTATTAGGGAACAGATAGCCTTGGCCTCTTTTTTCGTTTCACAAGAATGTCTCTCAGACAGTGCAATCCATGTTTCGCTCAAACTTAACCCTCTCTGTAAAATAGTTATAGGATGCTAGTACAATGGAGATATCAACGTCCTCACATTCATTGGCGATGCTACAACATGTTAGCATTAATAGGTTACAGTTAATACACATAAAACATTAAATAACCATGAATAAATTATTTAAAAATAAAATAATAAGAAATTTCTGATGAAGAAAATCAAACTAGCATACAGCCTCACCGGATTTAGTCACTCTAGAATCATTTGTTATGGAAAACCAGTGACAGGGTTTACCAACGCACCACTAAGGCCGCCGCTACCTGCCAAGTATGGGACAGTGTCGCTACACATATCTGCGTAGTATCCCTCACTGCACCTCGAAACATTTTAGAGGTCTGGCTTTCCCAATTTAAAACTTTGGACAAAAGGGTTTCGCCGTGCATGATTCGGGAAAACCCTCGGTTCCATTCAGGATCACTGGGTAAACTGGATACTCACAGAGGTGCCAAGCCTCAGGCCGAAATCCAAGGTTTCTGGGAAATACTTACTTTACCAAAGTATCCAGACATAAAAAATGTCTACAAAGAAGACCTCTTGCCCTTGAAAATTGTATAAAAATAGGAGTTACCGCCCCGATCCCGGAAGAATGCGGAGATTTTTACAGAGTGCATAGGTACGTCCTCACTAAGGCTTCAAGCTAAAAAGGGCCAACCCCAGATATTGACCCAAGCCTGCGTACCTTACCTCACGGCCACTGGTTGCGGATGCAAGCATCCTTCCCGTGGAGGTGGCCGGTACAGAGAAGAATAACTGGCGCCATCTAATGGTTCCGGTGGATATAAAACTACCTCCCGAGCGCATAGACACATCCCCACTTGGGGTTTAGTTGTGTGAAAGTTGTTTATTAGAAAAGCCTGCTAGTCCAATCGATAGCGCAGACAATTCTACATGGTCATAGACACACTGAACTGGTTGAACATCCTGAGGTCCCAGTCTGGTCTGAATTTCACCGCATCGCACGATCCACGAATCGAGATATACATAATCCGCACACTGTTTGACGGTAGAGACCCTGGTCCATTATTTTCAGGCGTCGATCCAGGAACGCCACAGCCCCCCTATCAGACACGCAAACCGGTGGTTGCTACATGCCTCACCGCGCTTACGCTCTGATCAGACACGACTACATTCTAGTCAGGTCTCTACTACGGGACATCGATGTTTCTGTGTGCGACCGTCTTCGCAGAAACTGGGGGTTTCTTCAAGCTGCCTCATGTTTTGTTTGACGACATTATGGAACCGCACAGTGAATCGTATTCCAGGGTGCATTCTCGCCTTCAGATCAAATTAGTGGGTTCTATTTCTTTTCGCTAGTGTTTGCCACAGAAGCATCTCCGCCGGCCTAAAACCGGGCATTAGGATTGACCTAGGACTTACTCTCACCCACAGATTTCTGCTTGAGGTCCACCTGCACTTTCGAGAACCGTAACTATGTCTTAGCGTCTCGGAAAACCGTGACCGCCCAGAGAGGAGCATTCGTTAACCATAGAGAACCTGTACTGCGGAGGGTGAGATGCGTCTGTACTCGGTTTCCGTCGGGCACCACTACTGTGTTCACTGCCGGACTCTCCGTGATCTTCCCCAAAATTATAGGTCCGAGTGCGGACCACAAGGAGGAGGAGCCAACTAAAGAGTAAGATAAAAATAAATTATTATTATTAAAACTTACTTAAATAATTATTATTTAAGTAACTAATTTAGTAAAATTTTGTCTAAATTTTCTGTTTTATCAAGCAACAGAAACTAAAATAAAAAGCAATCATCATCAGAGGAAGAAAAATATTCTACATGATTTACAAATTAAGGTAAAAAAACTCAGATATGCTGTCCTCTGAAATGATATAGTCGCTACCATGTCAAACTATCGAATGTGAAAAAATGCATTTTTCATTACTTTTAAAAATTGGCCGATTGACACCACTAATTTTTATTAGAATTCTTCGCCTAGTAAGAACATAAATAAAATTTCTGTAAAGAACAGGGTTGCCAGATTGACCTTCTTTTTATTGAGAAATGTCGAATTCATACCGGGAATTTTGAGATTTTTTTTTTTTTTACTTTAAGTAATCACGAAATTTGTGTGATTAAATGAAGTTAAAAAATTTCTATTCCAAATTTCTGGTACGGACTCGGAATTTCTGAATAAAAAAGTAGACCAAACTGGCAACGGTAGTGAAGAATATTATTAAAATTTAGTCGTGACCATCGACACATTTAAAAAATTAATGAAAAATGCATTTTTTCACATTCGATAGTTTTACATGGTAGCGATAGCGACGATATACTTAAGTAAGCAAAAATAACATAAATTACCTAAAGATAAAATCATAAGAAATTTGAAATGAGTAAGATAAAAAGAATAATTATTAAATAATTATGTAATTATAAAATTACTAAAATTTGTCTAATTAAACTACTCTCTCTCACACACACACACACACACAAAAACAACAACCATCATCAGAGGAATAAATATATTATGTGTAATTTAAAAATAAAGGTAAAAAATGCAGAATTGCTGCCCTCTGTATGCTGAAATGATATATTTAAATAAGTGAGCAAAATGAAACAGGATACAAAAAAAATTTCATTAACATTACAGTATAAGATATACTCAATTAAATTATACATAACATTTCATAACATAAATTAAATTATATAAGTTACAAACGAATAGAAATTATCAATACTAAATAAAACATAAAAATGAAAGAAAAAAACTAATAAAATATAGTATTTTTAATGTTTTAACATAATGAATCGTTAGTAAGAATGCAAAAAAAAGTAAACAAAGGTGAGAAAATTAAATTGATATATTAAAATACAATATAATTTAATTTAATAAAATATATCATAATGAAATAAAGAAATTCGGCACTATAAATTTATACTAATAAAAGAAAGTTTTGCTCTGTGTGTGTGTCTGTGTGTCGGCGATGGCCAGCGAAATCTAGCGGACGTAAAAGTCTAAACATTTATAGTCCAAGGCAGGTTCTGATGCACCTAGGGCTCATTTATATTTTGGATAATTAGCCGAGATATTAATTAGAAGCGATCTTTTTTTTGTTGCAAAAATCTGCAGTTGTGAACGCGCATGCTCAGTCCTTACTTTCTGCAAACGTAGAAGGGAAAAATATCAAATTTTTGTTTTAACACCCATCGGCCGTACTGTTTAAAATTTGGAAAAATGGATGACATATTCTTAAAGATAAAAATTCGTGATCGCAGGTCACTTCGCGCCTCTCTAAATGATTTTTTCCTACGCTAAATGTAACCAAACGTCCATAGTTCGACACATCTTGGCAGACCGGATTTACATCACCTACAAAAATTTCAAAATGTTCGGACGAGTGGAAGTATTTAAAAAAATTAAAATCTGAGAAATTTTCGATGAAAACGCTAAAAAGCGGGGTGTTTCGACGCGGCTTCACTCTACTTCGGTTCATATTTTCACTACTAAATATGCATATTTGTTCACGAAATTTTAAAACGGGCTTGGACACAGTTATATTTATAATAAAAATATTCAGAGAGTTTGGAAGCTAAGAACTATTATTTTTGTGTTATGTTAAAGGACCCGACTCGAAAACATACAATAAAAAAAATGCGAGAAGAAAACATAGCTCTTTTACAACTAGATATCAATACTTGTTTACGAAATTTTTACACGTGCTAAAAAACTATTATATTTATAACCAATAAAAATTTAGAGCAAGAAGAGCAACAAGATTTTTTTTTTAAAACTATGAAACGACCAACATGAAAAAACCAAGAAAAGGTCTTCTTACAACTAAATATTAATATTTTTTTCCAAATTTTTCATTTAAAGATATAAATTCATACAAAATCGGATTAAAGTTATAAAATCATACAAGTTTGAAGTTTATTTAAGGTTATTAACAAGGGCTCGAGCAACGACGGGCGGGTCTGCTAGTAATTTATATAAAAGAAAAGTTAATAAAATTTAAATTTTAAATTTTAAATTTTAACATATGAAATAAAGAGAAATTGCATTCAGGTTTATGCATTTATGTAGCCATACTTACCATGTGTTGGAAAGGTGTTGAAAAAACAATATAATTCAAATAATATGGAATATAATACACTAAAAGCAACCCTGGTTAAATCGATGTGAAATATTTTTTAAAAAGATGCCAAGTTTTTTTTTAATATAAGAAACCATGTACGTTATATATATATATATATACATATGAAGCCAAACAACACCACATAGCCTGTTTAATTTAAATCTATCCGTCCTACCAATCATTTTATGTTGTTAACAACACCACCCAACCTCCTTAATTTAACATCTGCCCACCAGTAGCGTGGCGTCCGAGTATACTGCACCAATTTACTACCATTATTATTATATACTAAATTTGGCCTTATTTAATCTTATAACGCTATAAAGATTAGGTAAGGCTAAATTTAGCATATAATAATACTGGTAGTAAAGTGATGCAACATCCCCCGACGCTACGCCACTGCTACCCATTCTACCAACCATTTAATTAAGCCAAGCAAAACAATCTAATTGCCTTATTCTAGTATCAATCTACCCTACCAACCTCTTAAAAAATAAAACTATATGTGTAATATTGATTTGATAATATGGGTAGAATACCTGTAATTTATAGCTTGTGTAGAAACGTATTTTGAATTTTTATTTATATTTTTACTTGAAAACAGATATTTAATAGTAGCCCAGTAAAATTGTGTTCAAAAAGTGCTTGGAGTGGAAAATTCTGGTGTAATTGTTTTTAGTGGCTTATTTTATGTTTTTGGGGGTGCTGAATACGAATCTGAAGTTGTCCAACAAAATTTCTTTCGGAAAATTTCTTTTTTTTTTTTTTACAAAAAACCTGTAAAAGAACGGATTTTTTTTGTTTTTTTTCAAATTAACTCTAAAATTGTGCATTTTGCGTGAAAGTCGGCAATTTATGAATTAAAGGGAATAAAATTTCCTACATTTTATGTATTGACAGTTTTTTTCTATGATCAATGGTTTAGCCGTGAGAGTGCCGCAAAATGGGTATTAAAAACAAAAACTGTAAAAAAATGGGAATTACAGCACTGCATGTCGATGTAACATGGAAACAAACCTTTTAACCCTTTCCGGCGCAGAGTAAGTGTGTTTTTAAAATGATGAAATTATAGACTGACACCAGAATTTAAAAAAGAATTCATTAGAGAATAAAAACTTGCTTATTTTCCCGTACTTTATAAAAGGAAAAAATTAATTAAATATTCTTGGTGCCGGTTGTCAGATTTGGAATTAAAATTAGGTGTCCTTTTTTGTGGACATTGCCCGCTAAAGGGTTAACGCAAATATTAACCATCAGTGATATTAAAGATTATATGATTGACTATATTTCATGCATTTAAAGTAGGGGAAAAGTGTGGTTTCGGCACCAGTGGAAGTTGGGAGCAGTGGAGCAGCTCCACCTACTTTCATGAGTCGAAGTTGCTCTTCCTCCGGAGAGTTCTTACTCTAAGAGGTGACAAAATTTTGTAAAAAGAGGTAAAATTAGGTTGAGAAAGTAAAACTAGGTAAAATCGGCAAAAAACAGTACTTTTCGGAAAATGGCAAAAAACACATTTTTTACAGCCTTTCTGTTCATAAGACCTTAAAATAAACATTTCAGTGTATACATTATACTATACTTTAAAAAAGTAGATAAAATTCTCTACAATTTATGCGCAAGTAATTTTCTTGGACCTTGAATAATTATGAAAAAAGCAATGACGAATGCAAGAAGTAGTCATCCGCCTCCTTATTGAAAGCATGTAACTTAAATGCATCATTATACATGTGTGCAGATATGTAAAACGTTGATGTTAGGTTATATAGGTACAAAAAATGATAAATAGTGATTCACGATTGATTAGTATGAAAACTATTTAATGTTAAATAATATAGTAAAATAGGTAGGTATGTATTTTATACAATATTAATTATTAAATTATTATTGACATTGAAATGAACTTGTCAGTCAAACTGAGCCCTCTTGGCCAATGGTTTCATGGTTTCTGATGGTATGCCTTCTAGGTCTTCTACACCTATAAAAGAGAAATTAATTATATAATAGCTATTTACGCATACAGGCCAGAAAAGCCGTTTTTGTCACGAGGACCGAAACTTATGCTCCGGAGAAGAACTGGTGCGTACAATATTTTTTAAAACGGTGGAATTAATTATATCTAAGTTAAGATTCATACAGCATTTTATCATAATATTATTTTTACCTCTTTTTAATATCAGCCCTCTTTTACAGCTCATTTCAGGAATCGGTCACTTTTGGACCCCAAATCAGGGAGCGAAAAAGCTATTATACTACGTACCAGCATTTAAAAAAATAATTAATGACTTAGTTTTAATTGTTTAAAAACTAAATAGTTATGCACACTGTATTGGGATACATATTTTGACCGCACCAAATTAAAAATGAATGAAAAAATAAATGTGAAATGGAATGATTTATGTATAATTACCTTCAAGTACTTCAGGGTATTCTGGGTCATCCTCGTTTTCTTCTATTTTAATATTAGGCATGTTATTACAACTGCTCTCGCAGTTCAGGCACATATTAAAACAGTTGAGGCCTGCTTTTTACATCCACAGTTTTTATGGCATGTCTTCTTGCATTTACAAGAAATGAGTTTTAGAACGGCTTGAGGTGCTGGTGGCTCTAGCGTGGTTATTGGCTCTAGACCATCTTTGGTGCTTTTCCAACCCCATTGTTCAGGATTTTTTTCATTCCCAAGCCATTGCTGAACTTGAAAATACACCCTTAAAGAATGTTGTTTAGCTGCAGCCTCACTAGGAGGTAGGGGCGCCAAATGGGTTGATGCCTTGTATGCAGACTTAAGGTTGTATAGATACCTCAATTTGTTTAATGACGTGGTTTCCTTGTCAGATAATTTGTACAAGGAAGTCAAAAAACGATTGCCAGCATCAGTAATTGCATCAGCATCTGCCCTAGGGTCTCTAAAAATTTCAATGGTTTTAATTAATGTCGGGTTTCTTTTGAGAGTCTGGAGAAACCTCATATTTCCTACTTTGAAAAAAGCTGAAGTAAGTATCACAACCACTCATGGCATGTACAAATAATATGTTGTCAGCAACCGATTGTTCAAGTTTGCAGTCAAGAGAAAAAATGAGTGGTGAAACTGTCCCCTTGCCTGGCTTTAAAAATATACATTTGAATGTATGCCACTACAGAGACCAATCATGATCACCAACAAATCTACGTCTTCACCCACGATAACTACAGAGTTATGTTGTTGCGCAGGGTCCCTTGCTGTGGTGATAACCAGTGTATCCGCATCTTTTTGTGTCTGTTTTGCGTGAATGTCACCTGCTGCAAATTTATTTTTCAACATTAAAATCAAACGCTCTTTGTTTTTTATATTGCCTAGGAATTTTTCTTGTGGTACTGTAGGCACCATTGTTTCGTCGAACATCAAATCTACTGAAGTTTGTTTGCATGATCTTCTTGCTCTCTCAATACATTTAGTACCTCTGCAACTTTCTTCAGGGTAACCATCGTACAGCACTATCCTTGTATTTGTACTTAACAAATGACACATAACTTTCACAAATTGAGGAATTTCACAAATCACATACACATATTTAAATGTTAAGTTTTGAATTAAAAATATTGTTTGAGTGTCTGAAGAGGATTCATTATTATATTTATGTAATTGTTCAATTGAATTATTTTTTTTTAAGTGTTTATTGCTATTTTCCAAAAATTACTGTTTTTCGACAAGTTTAGATAGTTTTACCTCCTGTACGTAATTTTATCCCCTTTTTCAAAATTTTATCTTCTCGTAGAGTACGAGTTCTCTGGAGGAGGAGCACCTTTGACTCTTGAGAGGAAGTGGAGATACTCCACTACTTCCAACTTCCACTGGTGCTGGATCCACACTTTTCCCCTACCTTAAATGCCTAAAATATAGTCAATAATATAATCTTTAGCATTACTGATGGTTAATATTTGTGTTAAATGGTTTGTTTTCATGTTAAATCGACATACAGTGCCGTAATTCCCGTTTTTTGTTTTCAATACACATTTTTTCGGCACTCTCACGGCTAAACCATATATCATAGAAAAAAACTTTCAATACATAAAATGTAGGAAATTTTATTATCTTTAACTCATATATTTCCAACTTTAACGCAAAATGCACAATTTTGGAGTTATTTTAAAAAAACGGAAAAAAATCCGTTCTTTTACAGGTTTTTTGAAAAAAAAAAAAAAAAAATTTGCCGACAGAAATTTTGTTGGACAACTTCAGATTCGTATTCAGCACCCCAAAAAACATAAAATAAGCCACTAAAAACAATTACACCAGAATTTTCCACCTCAAACTACAATTTGACTGGGCTATAATATGGGCAAAGTTAAGTAAAATATTAACATAGACAGATTTATGCAAACATGAATTATAATGTGTTAATAAATTTACCTTAACGGGGAAATCATTACTTTTGTCCTAAATTTGAAATGCAAGCTTGTTTTGTTGATTTATGGTTATTTTTTAAATCGAGGAAGTGAATTTCATTATCAATAAGTTCCTTTTTAATTAATTCTAGATTTTTGTGATAATAAAAAGAGAATAATGTCAAAATAAATGTCTTAAAAAAGAGAATAATGTCATTGATGTACATGCAGAAAAGACAATCATTTACTGAATTATTTCAATTGCTTAATAGGCGTTTAGCCAACATAGTGAAAAAGTACCCAAGCCGGGACTCGAACGCGGGTAATCAGTATAGCGCATTGACGTTCTACCAACTGAACCACTAGGGAACGATACTCAGCCTGAAACTTTTTTACTATAACATGTTGGCATGGCTACAAACGCAGCACAAGATGGAATATTTTCCGCCAACGCTGTATCCGTATTACGTCAGACGGAACTATACTTCGAAACATATTAAACAGTTATAAACTGCACATTCACATTTCAGAAGTTATTTCACCAGTCCGACAAATTAATAGCCACACCTTTTATCGTATTCACTTAGTTTCACTATATGCTATCATGTCCGAGGCTAACGAAAAAGACAGGCTACCGCGGTGCATTCCACTTATCTTTTTTTACAGACCGCAAGAGTGACGTGATACTCTTTTCGTACACCTGCATTGGTGGATTCGAGAATCACGTGACTCCGGCGGTCTGTAAAAAAAGATATGCGTAAAGCACCGCGGTAGCCTTTCTCTTTCGTTAGCCTCGTATCATGTCAAACTATCGAATGTGAAAACAATGCATTTTTCATTACTTTTAAAAATGGGCCAATTGTCAACACCAAATTTTAATCGCATTCTTCTCTTCACAGAAATTTTATTAGTATTTTTACTAGGCGAAGAATTCTAATAAAATTTAGTGGTGGCAATCGGCCCATTTTTAAAAGTAATGAACAAGTATTTTTTCACATTCGATAGTTTTACATGGTAGCAACAAAACAACGTATCGTTTTGTTAGTGAGATGTTTGTTGGAAATTTAGTACTCGGCTCTCGATCAAATTGAAAATAGTAGAAAACGGTCGGCAAAGTCAGGGGCGGGGGGTGGGGGGTGGGGGGTGGCATGCCTATCTTTAATATGGAAATTTTATCTAAATTTATTTTACTTTAGATGATTTCGAATAAATGGTAAACAAAAAAGACTGGATAAATTAAAAAATAATTAAACATTAAAATATAGCTGCCAACTTTTACGCTTTTTTGCTAACCTTAAATTTTAATAGAAAATTTTGCCTTATTTAATGATAGATTTCGTCGATTAAATAATTCAAAATTTACCATTAAATTTAGGTGATGGGGAAAAAATTGAAAAAGCTGGCATACATGTTAAATAATAAAAAAAAGTTAAATATAAGTGTGTTTTTATATATTACTGCGTAGAAACTTGTTGTGTTGCATTTTATAAGATTTTTTGAGTTTTTGGGAAAAAAAGAAATCTATCGCATATTACGTTATTTTCATTCAGTTACAGTAGAGAGCACTTATAATAGACATACGGACAATAAGAAATGATTGGTCGAGGGGATTAAGGAAAGACTTTGTGAAGCTTGCCATTATCTTGAATTTTTTCGAGCCTCAATTATCTTTAATTTAATATTTTTTTACTTGTATAACTCGTTGAAACGAACAGTTTACAAAATCTTTATTTTCTATCAGAGGCCATTCCTTTACATTTTGTTGAAATTCAGAAAATGGTATTTCACAGAGATTAATAATTTTGCAAAACTTCAGTTTTTTGTATCAATTAGGTAAGTGTGGAGATAAGTTGCATAAACATTCTTTACATTTATATTTTTTAAAGGGAAGGTAAAGTAAAAAAAATAAATAGATTTGTAGAAGCAAACTAAAACCAAAGCTATTTGTTAACCTATTTGGATAACAGGAGATATGATAAATGAATATAAATATTTTTGAAGGCAGAAAACGACTTCAGTAGCTCTATGTCATGTCCATAGGTATTTAATTGAGAAAGTGACAAACTTTCAAAGTAAATTTTTAGTAGTTACAGCTTGTTAAAGTGAGGGACAAATTCGTCGCGACATGCTGTATGGCCTAGTTTGAGGCCAAGTGGTAATGAATATATTGATTTATAATCTTTAATAATAAATTATGATTTTCAGCACTAAACGTTGTACTAGATCACATATTTTTATAGGTAAACTTTCTTATATCATGAGCAGTAAGGTAACAAACTTGGTAATTTGATCGTTTTTCCTGCGACAGTGAAATGGCGAATTTTACTGAAGCATTCCTGGTTTCCCAATTATACAATTTCTGACTCTGGCACTTTGCAGATATTCAATCCAGACTTATATGTGAAGGGGTTAGAATGACAGTGGAGTAAGTCAATATTTAGTAATTTGAGAAATGAAGGGTTTTGTGGAACTTGTCGTATTGCCGTTGCATTAAGTGATCCAACTTCTTTTGCACTCTAGCGACTCCTTTAGTGAACTATGACTTATTTGACTGTCGAACTGAACAGAAATTAATATACGTTCAGTGAAAATAACGTTCAGTCAAATTTTTGACTTACTCCACTGTCATTCTGACCCCCTCATGTATGTCCTGCAGCAATTACATAAAAATTGAAGGGAGTCGAGACATGGAATGATACATAGACATTGTTATGCAAAAAAGGGCGTGCTGATACCTCATTACTACAGGTCCGCGAACGTTGCCACATGACATACATAGTTTGATGTATAGGCCTCTATAAACAACCGTTAAAAGTTACATGACGGGAAAAACTCACTAGACTCCTTCGATTGAAGACAAAACATAACTGCTCGCAGCATTGATCATTTGAAAAAAAAGAACTTAAACTTGTAGGATTCGGCTGTGTCGTATGCAGCCAATCAAGCAGACCTTAGTTCATGTAACCATCCAGTTGAATGAGGGGGCCATACTAATAGTTTGTGTAGATCTCTCTCTGTGAAAAGAACTTTAGAAGCAGAAAATATACCAGAGTACCGGTTGCCAATGCACTTAATCATGTTTAACGTCTGGCATGGGATAGAGAATACAGTACGGGAACCATTAGCAACCGTTAATGGTTGAATATAGCCGAATTGCGTTCTTGATGAATCTCTAATACGACTGCCTCATGCTGATGGTAGGATAAGAATATGACGTCATGTTCATGAAACCATAGATCTAGCATACAACATTGGAAGTATAGCTCAGGGCGGTTCAGAAATGCATTGTAATTTGGGCGTCCACTTTCATCGTTCTATGCTTTTCTGCCATTCAGTTAGAAATGGAGTTTCAATCAGAAAAATTGTCCCTGCCAATGGTCCTATTGGCAATCCCTTGGTTCAAGCAGAATTTCACTGAAATCTCCTTATTGAAATAACCATAAAAAATCCCAGTTTTAAATCTTATTCAACACCATTGGGATACTCGTCAGAAAGGTGTGTAAATACGTGATTCCACACCAGTGTCTTTAACTGAGTTATAAGAATTTCTAGCATATGTTTCGCGTTTCATGGCTTTGAAACATTTCCGTAAAACTTGTTGAAATCATACATCATCATGTGGTCGTAGACATCAGGGCCAGAAGAGCAGCAACTCAAGCTGAATAGGTGCATCTGTGGCATTTCACTGCAGGGTTGGCTGTTTGGCTTCCCTTTTTTAAATTCAGAGATTATGAATTCATAATGGAAATTCCGAAAGCATTTTTACTTTATGTACCACGAACTGTCTGTCGTTATATAAACAAACTTTGCTATTCAGAGTTTCTGGTAATGAAACCAAAATTTTTAAATAAAAAAGAAATTCCTTAAATACACGTTTCAGGTGAAAATGGGTTAAACTACTGATGATAGAAACATACTTCCAATTACAAAAAGTATACAAATCAAAAATACCTTTCAGATGCGGTATTTGTTTTCAAGGGTCTGTGTGCATATTAAAATACGAATTTTTGTACGCCCATCCTCTTTTTCCTATAACTTATATAATTTTTTAAATGTTGTGTCTCAGAAGGACAATATCAAAATCCCATTATTTTAAGTCCAAAAACAGATAAAGCTACTTTGAATTTTATGAATATTCAGTGTTTTTCTGTGTTTAGTTAACATATATATCAGAAGATAAATGGACAAATCAGAGGTTAAACTCCACTTTTGTTGAAAACAGTTTTCTTGTTGATAATCAATATTTACATGTATAAGTTTGTGTATGTTGATATTTTTTTTTTATTAAATCATATTGGGAATTAATACAAAATATTACATAGGACATGTATGATTATTTATCTAAATTTGCTAATATTATGTAGTACTGGAAGTTTAATCGAAATATTAAGATCATGAAGCCGATTTCATTACAATGCTAGAAATGATAATGAAATAATAATTATTATGCTATACATATAACACCTATTTTTGTTTTTCTCATTTCATATAACTCAATTTATTATTTCAACCTGCCTGATACTTTATTTTCCTTTTATTGCCAGATACTTTAATTTCCTTTTTCTAGTTTCTACTTTTTTTCCAACACAAAAAACCAACACTTGTATTTTCTTTCTTTTTTTTTAAAATGTATTTCGTAACTTCTAGTAAAGCTTTTACGAGAACATTTTTGTCAAAATCTGATGTTCTCTGAACTGCATAACTGTTATTAAAAATTTTTCTCGAACGAATAAAATTGTCTTTTAAATTAATTTATTCATTTAGGTTACGTTTTTAACTAAGAAATTATATAATTAGAAGGCATTTAAATCCATTCATTTAATAATCAGTTTATATAAATTGATTAGTACAACAATATATTTGATGCTGAAAAAAATTCTCAAAACAATTCTTTGTTTGAATTTGAACATTTTTACTAAAAATAACAATTCTGTATAAGAAAAGTACATATATAAGTAAGTACATATAAGAGATACATATGCACATGCTTAATTAAATTATTTATTAGTATTATTTATTGCGCAGTAGGTATTTTGTACCTTGAGTATCAGATGCTTTGAGTACCAATGACCTCAGGCTGTTTTAGGAATTCTTTCAGTATCTAATTACACTTAAAAAAACAGAGTTTGTCCTCAAAATATATCACATTATTTCAAACCATCAATATTCACATTCCCCCATTTTTCACCCGAGTTTAATCAAACACTGATATAATCACAAATTCTAATTTTTTACATCATTTAATAAAGTATTAATTTGCATCATTAATTCTTCTCGTATTTAAGACATAAAAAATTCATGCAGTTAATCCAAAGCACCATTATGTCATTTTGACGGAGCGAAATTTAGAAATTCATTTCATTAAACGATTCCTGGACTCAGTTAATCATCTTAGGTACCCGATAATGGTCCAAATTAGGACGATCACCATTTTTCTAACTTCCTCCTATTCATGAAAAATCTAATTGATTTCCCGCACACTCCCAAACAGTTCTCCCCCACCCTCTTTGCTTGAAGAAACAGTGTCCGATTCTCTTTTAAATGCATTAGTTCTTTACTGCAGGCTGAGTGCACGTGAATAAAAAAAACTGTGGCCTAGCACGCTACCTTGCTCATTTTCTCCGCTTATAAAAATAAACTTATTATTCTGAGTGACAATGACAATATGTTTTTAAATTGAATTTTCTCCGACCTTACTCTTCTTTAATGTCTGTGAGGCAATTAAATGCGCTTTTTAAATTCTTCAAACAAATTAATTCCCGCGTAACATTCGCTTCGCCAAAATTAAATCCACATAACCGACGCCTTATCGGAGTGCATTACCGGTTGGTTTTGCAGTTTCACCGCTTTAACTTAATTTAAAGTAAAGCTCCTTTTATTAGTCGCTAGGCTATTAATTTCTTTTTATTCATTGGGTGACTAAAAAGGGATTACGGTGGAAATAAGTAGCATAGCAAATAGAGCGCGCCAACGTGAATTTTCCAGAATACAATTAACAATCAAGCTCTAAGCATCACATCTTGCTGTTTATAATTACTACTTGATGCGCTATAAATTTTATTTTATTCCGGAAAACTGTTTTGCTTCGGGCAATTCCCCTATTTTGTTCATGTTCGTCAAGGGAGACTTGACAAACGGTTTCTTTGTTTAAATCAGACAGTTGTTGTTGGGAGAGATGGGGGAGGGGGGGATTGACTACAATAAGATTTTTGGAGACAGCAAGTTAAATATAATACGCAATTCGATTTAGCTTTTGAATAGAGGCATAAAAAATTGAATTGCTTGTGTGAAAGAGAGTTCTTATAATTGTTCTCAAATTTAATAAAGAAAGTTTTCAACAACTGGAGTTTGTCTGTCAATGTTTGCAATGTACAGCATGCAACAGAATGGAGTGCAAAACAACGAATTAGCCAAGGTTCAAAAAATGAGACAAAGGAAATTTTGTTTTGATTTTCTTCAACACGAACTTTTCCATGGAACTAAAGCGAGGTTTTCTAGTTTTCCAAATATTTACTTTTTTATAAAAAAAGGGATTTCCCACTGCAAAAAAATATATTACCTGTATGAGATGAATATAAAGATTCAATATAAAGACTGAGTGCAAGTTTTTATTTTAGAAACTAATTTATAGCGCCTTTTGTAAAATTTGTCTTTTATTTTTTTCTGTATAGATTACATTATTTTCATTTCTAAGTGTTTTTATTTTGATGAACAATGCAAGTAATTTATCTAATTTCGAGTTTTGAAGCGTATAGTGTTTTAATAGGAATGCAATATTAGGGGGATTTTTTTGTTTGTTTGTTTGCGACAATATTCTGTTTTTCAGAAAAAATTCGTTTCTTGATCAAAAGCTATTTATCATTTTATATTGGAACTAAAATACTTTTGCATAAAAGGTTAATTAATGTATAGTATAATAAAACATTTCTATTTTCCATATTAAAGAAAGTCATATTATTAAATGTAAATAAAGAGAAAATTCGTTTTAATTATTTTTAATCTAGTTCTTTACAAATTATATTTAGATTCAGCAGGAAAGAGTAATCTTAATCTTTAACTGCTGTGACAGAAATTGTCGCATAACTACTGTGAGCGGTCTCTGAGACCGCTTGATTTAAAGATGAATAAAAGCCCCTATTAATTTATAGGATACTGTTTCTGTACTAAATTTTAAGTACATTATAATATTATAATTAAAATTAATCTATTCAGAAGTCTCTAGTGATAGTACTAGGGCTCCAAACAAAACAAAATTGTACCAGTATCTATCGCTAAACTAAAAATTACAAGTTAAACTTTGAAAATTGAAAAAAGCAGCAGTCTATGAGACCGCTAACAGCAGTTAAGGGTTACGATATGAATGGATTATTATCTTGTAATTATTATCTTGAGCGTGTAACGTTAAACATCTTTTCTTTATTTTCGTTTGAAAGAAATTTTCAATTTAAGTGGTATATAGGGAGGATTTCGAAAATCGTTAAACATCCTTTAACTCTTTTAAAAATGTGTACTTAAAATAACAGAATGTACTCATTTCTTTGTTTTTTCTCAGTTTATAAAAGGTTCAAGCATTTGTCTCAATACAGAAAAGCACACGTACTCGTTTCTTCGAAATTATAGCAGATAATATTTCCGAATCGTACACGTGGAGTCCTGAAAAAAAATAAAATCGCTTACTACAAATTCTTTAGCAAATAATCGTATGAAAAAGATATAGATACCCATCAACTGGTAATAACGTCTACTATTTAATGGTATGCATAAAATTCGCTTTTATGGTGGTCAACATATTAAAAATTGTACGAAGTTTCACTTTTCAAATGGTAACAGCCACTTTTGATACTTTATTTGAGTTTCGTGTTTATTTGAGTGTTATTTGATTATGTTATTTGAGTTTGATACTTTATTTGAGCCCAGTAAAGCATAGTTTATGCAGTTTATCTTAAATCTTCAAGGAATTATAAACGAAAATGTCGTCGCTACCCTGTCAAACTATCGAATGTGAAAAAATGTATTTTTCATTTCTTTTAAAAATTGGCCGATTGTCACCACTAAATTTTATTAGAATTCTTTGCCTAGTAAGAATACTAATAAAATTTCTGTCAAGAACAGGGTTGCAAGTTAGGCCTTGTTATTTATTTAGAAATGCCGAATTTATACCGGAAGTTTTTGAGAAAAAATTTCTATTTAAGTAGTCACAAAATAAAATTTCTGGTAGGAATCCGGAATTTCTGAATAAAAAGAGAGGCCAAACTGGCAACCCTGGTGAAGAATGCTATTAAAATTTAGTGGTGAGAATCGGTCCATTTTTAAAAGTAATGAAAAATGCATTCTTTCACATTCGATAGTTTGACATGGTAGAAACGATGCGTTTGGGATTATATCCACAATTTAGAAAAATAATATTAAGATCTTTAATACCAGAACAACCGGAAATTTTATAAAAATATTTTGCACCAGAATTGTTATTTAAGATTGTTTAACTTATTTCTGTATGGTATATATTTAGCTTTCGTTATGAAGAAATTTCTGGTTTAAATCGACATTTATTCATTTGATCGAAGTTAAATTGACACTTTCTTGGAGTTCCACAAAAGGTCTCGTTCGCACTTTATGGAAACGATTTTCAAATTTAATTTCTGCGCACAAATGACATATACTTTGTAACAATTTTACTCTACTGTATAGCCCTGAATCTTGATTATAACTCTGGATCAAAATTTCCATTATAGTCGATTTTATCTTTACAAGGAGAAGATCAAGCTTGGTAATCACAGATTTTGATTATTTTTATATATGTTGTAGGGTAGAGGCCCCTTAGTCTCAGGTTCAACGGTTTTTATACAACGCTCCTTAGTTCTCGAGAAATAGGAGGTGTAATAATTTAACACAAGTTAAATATTTACTTTGTAACGAAATTTCTACTTTGGTTGTAGCTCAGTTTTTATAACGTCTGCTCGTTAATCCGCGGGCCCGTGTTCAAGACCGAGGCGTGCTGCGTTTGTTGTTCTCATTTTTTGTTTTATAAATATACTTGTAATTATTATTTAATAATCCTAATTAAAAATTATAATATTGTGCATTAATTATAATGTTAACTTATTTAATTTTTACTTGTAACTACATCGTTGTATAAAACATCATTAAAAAGTTTTTTTTAAAAAAATCACTTTTAAAATTTATTTCATAAATGCTTTATCGATGCAATGATATTGAACAATTGTGTCAATTAGCGATTTTAAAGAAACATCATTTACATATTTCCTTAACAAGGAAAGTAAATGCGATGATAATACTACCCTGTTTTTAATGTAAGAAGCATTATTATATTATAATTTAGCATAAGAATTAAATTACAACATATTTTTTTTTGCATATTAAAGATTTTTAAATTTGTAATACGTATGCTTACGCTTTGAGTTAATATATAATTAATGAAATAAGGTATGATTGTGTAACGATTTTGGAATTTCTACTAGTCAATAATGGATTCATTTTTAAAAATGTATCTTTAAATGATGAGCCATGTTTAATAATGGCTTAAAAATCAAATAAATTAAAATTAAAAATTAAATATGTTAACACTATAATGAATGTACGATATTAACATTTTTAATTAAGATTATTAAATTATAATTACAAGTATATCCTTCCAAGTATATCCATCCAATTGAACATTTTTATTTTTCGTATAAAATATTTAATTTCAGTTGGAACTTGTAAAAACTTACTGTCCATTATAATGGATAGTCTAGTTACAGCGCCTAGAATACATAGTGTGGAAAGCGGTTTACCATTTTTTAATTCAAAATTTTCGAATTCAAACCGGAAATTCTGAAGCAAGAAATTTTACTTTAAGAAGTCACGAAATATCTGCCATGAAGTAACGAAAAGAACATTATAGGGAATTTCTGGTATGAATGCGAAATTTCGGAATTTAAAAAAAGCCAAACTGGTAATGCTTTAAAAAGTGCTAAAAAATTGTAGCCGATAAACGTACAACGATGCGGTACAATAATAGGACGATCGCAACGACATCTGCTTTAAAAATAGGTTTATCTCTAGCAAAAGTAACCGTTTCACTTTTGACAGCATGAACATAATTTCTGTTAATAAAATCTTCTTGTAAGTGTATATTTCAGATATAACTGATTTTGAAGTTAGTTTTTTATCATATCAGGGAATTAATCTTTTCCATTCTTTTAGCAGAGATTCATCTTTTGGTATGCTAAATAGGGATAGTTTCTAGTTTGCTGTCTTGTATCGAGTACTGCAACCAGACACAAAAGAATGCGTATCACGTTTTTTGGCCATGATTAATATCATTCATATTTTCAAAGCTTATGAAAATCACTATCCAAGTCAAAGGAAATAGGGTATAATTTAATTATTTAAAATATTTACCGCCAGCTGAAACGTTTTCTCAGTTCGATTCTTATATAATGTTTGCGTTGAAAAGAGCTAGCAGACAGTGGCGTAACCAGAGAGGGGGCGGTGCTGTGAAAACGCTGTGGTTCTGTGGAAACGCTGTGTCCAAATGCTGTGGATAACCAGTAATATTATAAAGTTTTCTTCGCCTTCAATATCGCAGAAAATTCTCTTATTAGATAAGGCAAAATATTTTTATAAAATTAGTGGTAGACAAACCATCTGGACCTCCACCCTGTCTACGCCACTGCTGGAAGATGTCGCTGTGATCGACCCGTTATTTTTTTAAGCATCGTTCTACATTTATCGGATTTAATTTTGTAGTACTATTTTGTAGCCGTTTTCCACACTATGTATTCTAGGCGCTGTAGTTTAGTGCTGCTATCTGTATACCGAAAGGGTAAAACAATCGCAACAAAATGTGAATATTAAGCATTTGAAAAGGGCGGTGAACAGGTGAGAGATTGTTGAAGGTAAGTACACAGTATTAACTCAAATTTCATACATATTTGTTAAGTATTTTGATATTAATGCAGCATATATCTAATTTTAAATGTTGTATTAATGAAATTAAACCGTAGTTTAAGTAATTGAATGTATATTTTGGAGAATAAACACATGTTTTTATCGATGTCCATTGTATTGGACCTTGGGTCTTCATCCGTTGTCTACATTCATACTGGTATCTTTTTGAATACTGGAGGAAAAGATTGCGCTTTACTCAAAATTCCTTTCTGTATTAAAAAATAAATAAATACAGAAGTAGGTAATATACATTTATATTGGTAAATAAATAATTAATTAAATATTGTCCTAGAAGTGTATAATTCTACTGATAAAATGATTGTTAGTGCTTGAAAATCGTTTCCATAAAGTGCGAACGACCTTCTGTAGTCTTAATGAAAAAGTACAAGAAAAATTCAATTGTTAATCAAAAATTTTTTATAGAAATTATAACAAGCATTACTTAGCATTTACGTCTCCCTTTTATAATAGGCCTACGCTATGACGCGAAAATGACGGTTTTGTTGGCAGATTTGTATAATAAGCTTGTGCTGATGAATGGAAGAAATTTCGCAAGTTGAAAAAAGCACCTTATTAAGACTCATGGTACTTTTGCATGACAGAAAATAAAAAAGCAATAACTTCCTTTAAGATACTCGACTCAAGAAGAATTGAGGACTGTAGGAAAAGATTTAAACAACTAAAAGAGAGTGGAAAGGAAGTGGAACTACAATGGATCCCGGCCCATTGTGGAATACACGGGAATGAAGCGGCTGACCAACTAGCTAAAAAAGGAACTAAAGTAACACAAACTCCAAACAACGAAATACCTTTCAATTCAATATCAAGAATTATAAAGAGAAAAATGGATTGCCAATATGAAAGGAGAAAACTAAGTGAAATCGAAAATAAAGAATGGAAAAATGCAATATCTCATGTCCCTACAGCATCAAGAAGAACAACTGTTGCCTTATTTAGACTTGCCACGGGACACGATTGTCTGTCTGATTACCTTTTCAGATTTTCTATTCTTGAAAGTCTAAGTTGCCCTATTAGGGGAGAGGATGTAATCTTGAATGCACAGCATTTACCACTGTTTCCCGCACTATAAGTAACAGTATATCTGGCAGATATTGGGAGGCCTGGGAACTAATGAGGACCTCAGAACATCAGCCTAATTGATTGCGTTCTCTGTTTACAGATGACTTTTTGTTTTCTCTAAAGTCTTTATAAGTCACTCTTGTTTCGGTTATTGTTCTGTTTATTGTTCAATTGATTTGGTGGCATATAATAGTGTATAGACATTTGTCTAAGTGCTATTGCTTTGAAATAAAATAAAATAAAATAAAAAAAGATTACACCAGAAAAATCACCGAAAACTGCTAAATATTACTCTAGTTAAGAAGTGATAAACTAAATAAAGCGTGGATCTCGATTGAAACCACACGCAGCTGTAAAGTCTGTGAAAATGATAATGGAACTTACGAATTACTAGCAGCAATTATTTTTCTTAAACACTTTTGTTTGACTGCTCGCCGCATGAGAGTAAGTGACGCTCGTGTACGCGAACAAAATTTGCATATTGTGCACCTGAAGCGCACTTCTGTTTTGTCCATCGGCCGTATGAGAGGGAAGTAGCGCTAATGTGTGCTGACAAATTTAACACGTCCTGCATACGCTCTATGCATAAAAGCTCTGGCTTGTACGGTCCCTCCAATTTGAATACCAGTAATTTCTAAAAATATGCGTCGCCTAATTTTTCTTCGATTAGATAAAGGCAAAGAATATTTTTAGAAAATAATGGTGTTCAAATCTCAACACCATATAAATTCTTAAAAAAAAAATCCGCCTATCCAGCCGGAGTTTTTGTGTCAGCGTGTAACCCTAGTGTTCAGAGGGCTGTGCTTAGGTTAATAGCAATTGTTAAACAGATCATTTTGGGTGGAGAATGATAACAATTTGATAAATCAATCATATCAATTAGTATAATGAAATATATTTCTTTACAATTTTAAATGCAATTTAAAATTTTCCTTTTATTTCTTTTAATTGAAACTTATAAACAATCTCTTTTAATAATAGTAAAGATAAGTCTTTACATATTCATATTTTATTCTGTTTTTTATGCCAAGGGTCAATATTTATGAATCATTATTTTTAGAGATTTCTGCACATGATTTTGTCTTTCATTGAGGGATCAGTTAAAAAATAAATTAAAGTAATTCGAAATCGAAATCAGGGTGCATTGTTTCTTTTACGGCGAAAACACCTTTTGCCGGTATCGCCAAATCCGGATATCACCAAAGAGGGTTATTTCATCTAAACATTTTAGCTGACTTTTAGGGGTCGCATACGAAGCGAAGAATGAAATATTGAAATTAAACAGAAAAATAAATATCAATTTATTATCATATCATAAAACGGTCTACTATAAAAAATGAATATATCAAATGCAGGAATCTACTAGCGATACTGCTCAAAGTGTTCTCCATGCACAAATGAATTCATGACAGTACTGAGTCCTGGACACGTTGGAGCATAGCAGGTGTAACTGTGCGACAGGCAAGGATGGTGTGCTGCTTCAGATCAACCACAGAAGTAGTCTCAGTCACATAGAACTGTGCCTTCCTGTAACCCCAGTGGTAGAAGTCCATGGCAGTCAAGTCTGGCGAACGCGGTGGCCACTCTACCGGACCACCATATCCAATGATCTGTTGACCGAATTCAGTGGCCAGATACGCACGGACGTTTGATTCTTTATGCGGAGGGGCACATCCTGTTGAAACCACACCCGGAATGCATGTCGGAGAGGCAGCTCTTCATACCAGTCACGTACCGTGTTTTGTAGCAGATGCAGATAACGATCGCCCGTTCTGGTCCCATCGTAGAAGATGGGTCCAACAATCTGGGTTCCCCATATACCGCATGACACGTTCGTTGACTAGCGTACCTGGTGTGGTACTGTGCGGTCGATGTGGGGGCTTCCCAGAGACCAATAATGCACATTGTGCACGTTCACAATGCCACTCCGTGTAAACGTTTACTCATCTGTCACAGAATGTCACAAAGGAACGACGGATTTTCCTCTAAGGTGTTGAGCATGAAATAGGCCGTGGGCCGTATCTGAATATCGTGCAAGTTAGTTTCAATCGTCGAGGGGCAATTTTGAATGAATCTTAAAATTTAAATAATATTGTATTGATAAAGAATTCGTAATGTTCTTGTTTCATAAAGTGCACATTTTTTTTATAATCAATTTTATAAATTCTTAATTTTTACCATTTCTGCTGCCCTGTTTATATGTTAGCGTGTAAAAGTATCCGAGCACGTTACTAGATCCTCCAATCAGGAGCAGCCGTTTTCTTTTGACTGAAATTACGATCCAATGAACTTCGTTGAATCGCATACACGCTATCTGACATTATCTCTATCGTATGTTTACATGAGGAGTTCGTCTTGTTTACAAAATTGATTCCGTTTATGGTGTTTGAAATTTTTACAATTTAGTTATTATGTTAATATAATAACAATGTCTCAAGATATGAAATGTTGTTTGCATCTTGTCAATGATGCAGACACAAAAATTTCAAACTTTTCCTTCGTTAGCTGGGCAAAAGTAAATCAGTGTTGTTTGATGTGGAAAGACTTTAATACAATTGAAGGACAAATATCTTCTAAATTGCTATTATTACCCCTAAATGAATCAGCGGAATTACCTAATGATAAAAATATCGGTTATCATCGTAAGTGCTATAATAAATTTACAGATAAAACCAGAATTGCTTCAGCTGAAAAAAGAAATTGTAAAGCATCTAGTTCAAAATTAAAACAAATTGATGATGTATCACTTTCTGAAAAGATGGATTGTAACCGAGTTTTGCGAAGTGATTCTATATTTCCACAGGTTGTAAACAAAAAATGGGTTTGCCTGCCATATGTGTTGTATGCAAAACAGATAAATATATTGTTGACAGACCTACAGGTAAGAGAAAAAAAAGAAAAATTGGCTATATGCGAAACAAAGAATAATTTATTGCTCGAAGCTGCAATCGCAAAGAAGGACGAACATTTACTTATACAAATTCGTGATAAGGACTTGGTAGCAATTGAAATGCAGTACCATAGGTCTTGCTACAAAAATTACACTAAGTTTTTAACCATCGATAAAAGTGAACAATCTGTTGACATAAAATATTCTACATCGTTTAAAGTTTTCTGCAGGGATGTAATAGAAGATTTAATCATCAAACAAAATAAAATAATGAGGATGAACAAACTGGTAGATATGTTTGTTAAAATTGTGTATGAATATGAAAACATTGATATTTCTGGATACAAAAATTGTTTACTTAAGCGACGTATTCAAAGAATTTATCGCAGATTAATTTTCTCAAGCGTCCACGTTCTAATCAGTATGAACTAGTGTTATGTGACTCTGTTTCAAGAAACGTGTGTCATGTTATGGAACAGAACAGCTCAACTGAAACAGAAAATGAAGACTCAGATATAACAGAACAAGGAGAATCACCAAGCAAACCAACGGTTAATCAAACTGAAATTAGAAATTTGTATTTTACTGCAAAATTGTTAAAAAATATAATACTCGACACACCTGGATTTATAACTTCCTGGCCACCAAAAGATGATGACATAACAACAGAGGCAGCATCAAATTATGTTCCTGCATACTTGTTTAATTTTATAGCATGGTGTGTAGGAGCTTCTGAAGAAGTGGCAGAAGATTATTATGTTTCTGTGAATGAAGATGCGAAAAGAAAAATTTTATCTATTTGTCAAGACTTGATGTACTTATCATCAAATGGAAAACAACAAACACCAAAACATTTAGCTTTGGGAATGACAATACGGCATTTAACAGGATCAGCTTCCTTGATTGGGATTTTAAATGGTTTTGAACACTGCGTATCGCACAGTACTGTTCTGCAACATGATACACCTTTAGCTGTACAGCAGTTAAATAGAAACAATTTAGTACCCCATGGTTTTTCTAAAAACACTTTTACTACTCTTGTCTGGGACAACAATGATTTTGGAGAGGAAACGCTTAGTGGATCTGGGACAACCCATAATACAAACGGTATAATTATTCAATGGAAAAGTCATCCTTTATCATTAATTGAAACACTCCATGAAAATGAAACGACGACCCCACAACTAAAAAAAGGAAGAAAACGAACTCTGGATACAAATATTCCTAATATTGAAGTTTTTACGGGAACTAAGAAACATTGCACTCCCCGCTATGATGATCTGCCTTCTACTACGAATGATAAATATATACCTTTCCAAGATATCTAACGAAAGACTGATAATTTTTTTTATTTATGGAATTTTTTTTGTGGTGATGCTCAACAGCTACCTGACTGGTCTGGGTTTAATACTATGCTTGAAAATGTACAGAAACACAATTATCAAAAAACGAAAGTAGGTTATTTACCCGTTTTGGATGCTAATCCTACAAACATGTCGACTGTAAATGCTATATTAAAACATAGTGTACAAATTTCTGACAACCTGGCTATTGATGGCATTGTTCTTGTAATGGATCAAGCAATTTATTCTAAAGCGCAACAGATAAGGTGGCAAAATGAAACATTTAAACAACGGTTAGTTATGAGGTTATGTGAATTTCATATAGCAATGGCATTTTTGGCTGTAATTGGAAAAAGATTTTCTGATGCTGGAATGAGTGATATTTTTATTGAGTCGGGCATAGTAGCAGAAGGATCGATCCAGGGGGTAATTAGTGGACATCATTACAATAGAAGTATCCGTGCAAATAAATTAATGTGTGAAGCTCTATATAGATTATGTTTGCAATATTTTCTGAATGAGTTAAAAAATGAAGAACACTCCATTGTTGAACACACCATTACAGAATTTCGTAACACATTTGCATTCGATTCTTCAAAAACATATATTTTAGATAATAATGTTTTAAATTTCTTCGAACAATATTCTGCTTTTATAGCAAAAAAATCGATAGATAGTCCAACATTTGCTTTCTGGAGTAGTTTTTTGGAGATGATGGAAATTCTGTTAATTTTTATTCGAGCAACAAGGGAAGGAAACTGGGAATTGCATTTATCCGCTGTATATTTTATGCTTCCTTGGTTTTTTGCGTATGTCAGAGTAAATTACTCAAGGTATTTATCTATATATTGGTGTGAAATGCAAATGTTGCATAAAACGCATCCAGATATAAAGAATGAATTCCTAAAAGGGAACTTTTCTTGTCAGCAACAGGAAAAATATGGATTTTCCAAAACAGCTTGTGATCAGGTAATTGAACAAACTTGCAATCGTGATTATAAGACAAAAGGCGGGTTGACTGGAATCACATGCAATAAAGGAGCTGTAAACAGGTGGATTCTTTCGCATCATTCTAGAGCCATAATTTCACATTGTTATAAACTAATGGCAGGCAAAGAAGAATATGTTTGTTGCAGAAAAGAACTTGATGCTTCTCGAATTAAACGGGATGAAGAAGACGCAATGAAAATTATTCAGACAATCCAATCAATGTTCAATCCATTTGAAGTACAGTATAGTGATTTAATCCATATTTCAACTGGCGGTGTTACCCCAATAGATATCCAGAAAGATTTATTAGAATCTTTTGAAATAGGTGAAAAGTGTTTTAATAGCTTTTTAAAAGAAAGATTAAGTGATCAAGCCAGTCCATTGGATCTTTTTTCTCCCCTTAAACAATTAAAACTGAAAACTTTCACTAATATTGTAAAAACAATCAAGATGAATGTCAAAGATGAAATACTGGCTTTGAAATCCACTAAAATTTATTAAATCGCCTTCTTGTTATTGCAAAAGTGAAGGATATGGATATCAGTGAACTAATGAAATATAGTCTTAATACTATACCTTAGTGTCTTGGTAATCATGATGGAAGCAAAACCAGAACAAATAAAGCATTATTATTACACTACATTCAAAAAACATATGGTTGCAGTATTACATCAGTTAAAGATATCTCATCTGAATCAGTGTTGTTGATTGATGGCATGGCACTCATTCAGAAAACGAAGGGCATTCATCTGACATTTGGAGATTTTGCCCAAAGCATTTTAAATTCTATTTTGAATCTCGCTGAAAAATTCAAATGCAAACGTGTTGACTTCATAACCGATACATATCCCACATTAAGCATAAAAGGAATGGAAAGAGATCGTAGAGCATCAACAGGAATTCAAGTAATTAAAATTAAAAATCCTAATCAGAAAATGCCAACACAATTTAGGAAGTTTTTAGTTTCTGGCTCAAATAAAGAAAGTTTAGTTGAGTTTTTTTTTTCAAGTTTGGAAAAACTTAAGCCTCAATTTCTTTGGTAGTATTAAATTAGTTATGACACATGGAAGTCAATACCATGTTCTAGAAGTTTTAGATAAAAAGATTATAGTTCGTGAAATAAAAGAGCTTGAAAGTGATCATGAAGAAGCTGACACACGATTGTTGTTGCATGCAGCTCAAACCTCATCCCTCTATAAAAGTATTGCTATTTTGAGTCCAGATACAGATGTTTTCTTATTATCTCTGTCATTTTCTCCATATATAAAATCACCAATATATTTTGTCCAACTGATAAAAGGGATAAAAGTAATAGATATTAAAACTATAAATCTCTTGGCGATAACATTTGCCAGGCGCTAATAGGATTACATGTATACACTGGCTGTGATTCAGTGAGTAGTTTTAACCCCTTGGGGACGAGAGACACGTATACGTGACGCATAAGATGCTCAGAATCCTCGATTATTCCCACCAGTTATTTTTTGTGTAAACTTTGGCTTATTTAATGGTAGCATTTTTGCGATTCGATAAGGCGAAATTTTCTGTTTTAAAAAACCGGTGGTAAAAGATTAAAAATTCCGTAAAGGACGCTCGTCGCGAAGGGGTTAAAGGAAAAAGCAAAGTAAAGTCTTTTAAAATTATGTGTGAAACAGCAAAATACATCTCGACATTCCAAGAACTGGGTAAATTATGGACAATAAATAATGATGTTATGGAAAATTTAGAAATGTTCACTTGTGAAGTTTATGTCAGAAAAAACTCCAAAAGTATTGATGTATGCCGTCATGATTGGCTGCGGCTTGGATATAAAAGTGACACTCTGCTTCCACCAAATAAAGACTGTTTATTTAAACACATGCAGCGTGCCAACTATCAAGCAGGAATTTATAGAAGAAGTCTGATAGCCAGAATGTCTGCCACCTTCTCCTGTCAATCATGGTTGGAAAAGTTCAGATGATCTTTTAGAAATTGATTGGATGACAAATGAACCAGTTCCAAAATCTCTTCTTCAACGAATCCACTGTAAATGCAAAAAAAAAAAAAAAACATCCTGTGAAAAACTCTTGTGTTCCTGCCATGCATCTAATTTACTATGTTTTTGTTTTAATTGCAACAATTGCGATCAACCTGATGTGCATCCAGTGTCAGATTCTGATGATAATTGATTTCAAGCATATTTCCCTTTCAGTCCCTGTGATACCATATTACATATTCAGCATTATTTAATTTTTTTTTCTGAATTTCAAATTTATATTGACTACAATTTGAAACCAATTTTAATTGCAGGGGTCGATCCAGATTTTATTTTTTGGGACCCATTTTTGTCAAAAAGAAAAACAAATTATGAAATTTCTATTTATTGTGGTTATATATTTTTAATCTTGTAAAACCTTCAGTGTTAACAGTCACTATATTTTTCATTCAATAACAAGAATGCTTCTTTAAACCAAATAAATCCAGTAATTTAATAATACTGTCAACCTTGGTGACTTTGTCCCACCCCATGGATAAATACGAAACTTAAAATAAATAAAATTTTGTACAATAAAACTAATTTGTAATTAAGAATTCTAATAGATTGGAGGAGTAGCTTAAACATAAATTATTTAATTCAGAATTTTACGAATAAGTTTGGCATCACTTCCATTATTGTTTTGTTTACTTTTTTGCATATGATTTTACTGGGGAAAATGTGATTTGGAAAGTTATTATACCTGATGTTATAAAGTGGTAAGTACATTTTTAAAGTTTTAATATGTTTTTTTAACAAATAAATGAGATTTATATATATTAATTTGATATTTTACATTGACTTTATTCACATCTGGCATTTTAAATGTCAATTTGGTGGGAGATTGTCTCGGGACAAACTCACCACAAATTTAGTTTATTTACTATTCTGAAAATATAATCTTAAAAACAAACATTTACTGCAAATATTAATGTTGTACAGTATATATTTATTAATTTTTTGTCTTAATTTTTCATTATTTTTACATGTTTTGCATAATGGTCATTTTTAAATAAAATTTCGTTTTTCTGTTCCTTTCAATACAAAATTTGTGTTTTTTTAATGATGAAATGATATATATTTATTATTATTTTTTATTGCTATATCATAATAGTGGAGATGGATTGTCTTACAAGGTTTATAAGGCTAACAAATGACTAATTTATGTATGAAACGTGCTGGATGTAAAATATAGACAAAAAAAATTTTTATCGCTTTTTTACGAATTAAAACTATGCTTGTAAAATAATGTGCAAAGATTTTTTCCAGAACATTGGTAAATTTCTTTCGCCATATGGTAAAGAGTGAATTAATAGCAATTTAAAATTGCCCCCGAAGAGTTGAAATGGAACTTGCAATTTAATGACATTTTTAGTTCAAGGCCCACAGCCTAAAATTACAACAATCAGATCTTCGTACGTGGTCACCCAGCATCAATGCTTGCACCAGTGTCGGATGGTATGGATGCGTACCATGTGCATGTAACAAATGCCAGTCATGCTGACACGTGTATCCACATGCCTCGCTTATTTTCGTCGTGCTTAGTTGTGTATTTAAAAGGGCTTATGCCAGCACTATCTAAGGCATAAATCATGAAAATTTGGAAGCATATCAGCCAAATAGTGAGCTGAATTTCGGTTATCTTTAAAAGGTAGTCGGATGATAAGCGGTTTACCCTTAATTGTCATTTTTTATTAACCGACTTCCAACAAAGGTGCTAGTATTTAACGTATATCAATGAGCAGCTTTGGAACGGATGCCTCGATTTTGATAATGCTTTTCTTGTTGTTTGAATGGCCTATTTCTAACAATTTTTTAAAAATAACTGAAATATCAATAAAATATGAAAAAAAATGACAGTTTGTGGAAAATCTCTTATTATCCAGCTACTTTTAGCAACTGAAACTCAGTTCACTATATAATACACGAACAAATAAACACGCGGACAGAGAGGAAATATATGCGAGCTTTATTATAATTAAAATGCCTTTTTTAAAAGATAGAAATTTTTGGATAAAATAAGGTAAAAACTACTTTTTGGAATTTGTGATGGCAAACGAATTTCAGGCAAAATGTTGAAGACCCTTAAATTAGGGTTATAATTTTATGGTGTTGCAATTGAATCTGTAAAAGTTGGGTTCAGTTTTAATATGTAGATGACCCGTTTCAAAAATATACCTTTCTTTCTTATACCTAAAAATATACCTTTTCTTTTTTAACAATTTAGTAGCCAACTATATAGGGCAACTCATATAAAAAGGCTAGTCATAAGTCATGAACATTCAGAAATATATCGGCCATATATAGTGAACTAAATTTCGGTTGTCTTTGAAAAGTAGTTGGATGATAAGGGATTTCCCACAAATCCCAATTATATATATATATACAGCAAAGGTAATAATAATTAATTGAATAAAATATACTTTTTTATGCATCAATTAGTAAAGTTATAACCATCGTTAATTTTCTTTTTTTTACATAACGTATCTGATATTGGACTTCATTTTTAAGTAATGTAATCTAATATGTATTGTTTATTTTTTCGCCAGAAAAAAATTCTTGTTTCTTGTTGTTTTAGATGTTTCACTTTTTAATTTTTTAAATAAATATTGAGAGCTAACTGTATTCAAATTTATGCTGATAGAGTTTTATTGCTTTTTTCTATATTGAAATTCGCAGATGTCTAACCCATGCATTCTGTATGTATTTTTTGGAATAATTAAAATTGCTTTAAATTTTTGGAACAATCTTTACATTTCGTACAAAAAATGATTTTGAGGTTCCTCTTGTTTTAACAACCAGAGTCCCACAGGATGTATTTTTCGTCGCATTTTATGAAAGGCTCAGAAAAATATACTATCTAAACGACGGCCAGATGATGCACTTTTACTTTAGGAATAATTTAAGATGTTCTTCCCTTTTTTTGATATTTTTTTCACGAAGTTACAATATCTATCATGCCAGTTCTTTTCAATTATGTTTGTATATACTATTTATGTAATTTCAATATTATAGTTAAAATTTTTAAAGTAATTTTATTTAGCATACAACAAATGAATTGGAGTTTTCTCGTGTTTTAGCCCCTTGAACGACGGTGGGATATTATTTTTTCCACTTAAATTTAGTCCTCAAATGCCACAGCGACACCAGAATTTCGGAATAAAATTCTGCTTTTATAATGTACGTGAAGAAATGCTTTTACTTATTTTCAAATAAATTTATTCCTAAATCCTGGTATCATTCAATCATTTCAATATTTTAGCAACAGAAGTACTTTTCCCCTGAAAGAGTTAAAAGTCTATATAGTGGAATGCATTTTTCACTGCATTTTATGAATGTAACTCTAAAAAATATATTATCTGAACGAGAGCCAAATAATGCATCTTCAATTTGAAATAACTTAAAATCTTTCTTCTTCTTCTTCTCATGTCTTCGACACGAATCTTCAATATCTATCGTGTCATTTCTGTAAATTTATGCTTTGTAACAAATTTTATGTAATTTAAACATTATGCTTTCAGATTTTTAGAACATTTCTGTTTTGCACATAACACGTGATCTGGAAATGGTCTGTTCATATATACCCAGGGCTCCCACTCGGTTCGGTTTTTCATTGCAATTAATTTAGTTGTAATTGTTGCAAATACCTACCATAATTTTCTTTCTAAAAAAATACTGGTTTTCAAAAAACGGACCAGTGGCGGCCCTTTATACCGGGTGAACCAAAAGTTCGTTAAAACTTTAAAAATTCATAAAAATGGAAGAAATTATGATAAAGAAGTGCGGTTTGCAAGAAAGTGCTCACAAGGTAGTCAGATTTTTTTTAGCAGCAAAAAATGTTTTAGTTAAAAATGTCGCTGGTAGAGGGCGCTGATGACCCGAAACACAATGAGCAGGACAACAGTACGCTCCATCCAGTTATTCTTGCAATAACAATTGTTCAACATAACTTCCAGAGCATTGTACGACACAACTAAGGCGACTCACAACACCCGTTACAGCTGAATGCAACATGTCGGAATGAATTACAGAAATTCTCCGTTCAAATAGAACAACTTCACAAACAACGCTCGATCGGGTAATGATAACATTCTGATAGCGAATGAGAAATCCTCGTGTATCCCAGTCTTTTATTGTAGGATAATTCTGCATAAATCTTCTAAATCTCTCGCATGTTAGCACCATCTACATGTGACTTTTTAAACTATTTTTTATGCTAATCCGACTACCTTGTGAGCCCTTTTTTGCAAACCGCACTTCTTTATCATAATTTCTTCCTTTTTTATGAATTTTTAAATTTTTAACGAACTTTTGGTTCACTCGGTATATATATAATAATAACAGATTTGATTAAATTTAACAACTTCATCATAATACTGAAAGGGTGGTATTGAAAGTTTTTTTTTTAAGAATATGTAAATAACGTGTCTTGATATATCTAAGTTGGAAAATAAAGTAATAAATACATAAATATTTTAGCTTTTGTGTAAAAAAAAAAAAAAAAAAAAAAAAAAAAAAAAAAAAAAAAAATCGCTCTTTTTTCTTTCTTTTTTCTCAGATTACTTTTATATTTGATAAAACTCCATATTAAAATTTACAGCCATATTTTAGTTGCAGTGACTGAACAGTGGAGCACCAGAGAACCAATTGACCCCGTTAAATTTAAAGAGTGTTCTTCTTATTTAAGGACAGAATTTCTGTGATTTTTTAAGGCGAAGAATTCTACACCCTGAAAAAGGAATTGATTAAAACTACAAAACATGTTTTGTTGAGTACATTTTGGTTGTTTTAGCAAAATTCAAGTAAAATTGAACCATTTTACTTGAATTAACAAAACATTTTTTGCTGACGATACAATTTTTTTTTTTTTTTTTTTTTTTTTTTTTTGAATTGCAAAAAAAAATTTTTTTTGTTGATTCAAACAAAATTTCCATTGACCTATATTTAAACAAAAAGTTTTGTTGGGTCAACCAAATTGTTGTTGATTCAACAAAACTTTTTTCTGGGTGTATTAAAAGTTAATGGTGGAAATCATCCAAATGGTGCGCCACTATTCCATCCCTGAACGTTTTTTAGATTATGAAAAGTTTCAAAGCTGAAATAATGTGCACTTTAACTTCTCTGCTTTTTCTCCACATCCATATCATTTTCAGTAGCACGCATTTTTGATTTGTAGTTGTTTTCTTAAGTGTAGTATATCTTTTTATGGTATGAGCGTATTATGCGGTGATCTTAACTCCAATTGATCATTGTGACATTGTACAAATCATATGTGCATTTGTACATGGTTACCTACAAATCACACGTTCTAAGTATATTTTTAGAAATAAACAATTAAATAAAAAATATTCAAGTATATACGTATTTCTTAAAGTTTAATGAAAAAGTTATTTAAAAATCAGGTTCTTAACGAGAATAGTATTTTGTACTCTTAAGACGCCTATGTGTATGGGTGTGGGCGTGTCTCACATTATTACACCTAAAATATCTTTCTTCTAAAAGGGTATAAAGCCTAAACATTTATCACTATATTAAATATTTTATACTTAACCCTTTCCGGCGCGGAATAAATCTGTTTGTAAAATAATGAAATAATGGACTGACACCAGATTTTACGAACGATTTCCTTAGAAAAGAATAACTTGCTGATTTTCCCCCACGTTATAAAAGGAAAATTTTAATTAAATATTCTTGGTGCCGTTTGTCAGTTTTGGAATTAAAATTAGGTGTCCTTTTTTGTGACCACCGCCCGCTAAAGGGTTAAGCAACATTTATTTGCCTCAAAAAAGCAGCGACGATTTTCTAAAACGTTATTTCTATAATTTAAAAATACTTATTTTCTTTTACTCGCAAAACATAAAAATTCTCTTCTTTAGGTATGAAAATCATGTTTAGAAATCGATACTGCTGTATTAAGATAGATAAATATTGACCAAATATAAAAATGTTTATTTTAAAAGTTTGAGCGTTAAATCGTTTTAGTACATAGCTTATTTATGGGGGAAAGTGTGAGACAAGCCTACACCCATACGCATGGATTTGACAACATGCTCTTCAAATCAAAGCATTACTTTCTTCTTCACATCCACTTCTTTTATGTGAAACTAATTCTTATTCAGACTAAATAATACGCTACTTAATTTACAATTTTTTAACTTTGAAAATAGCGAAATTTTTCCGTGGTTATATTAGTAGATAACCAAGTGAGGATTGTCTAAAAAGAAAAAAAAAATATTTCATTGATATTTATGTACAATACACTATTATTAGCTGCCAATTAATACATTCTTAGAAAATACAATATATTTTTCTCGTTAAGTATAACCTAATTTTTAAATCACTTTTTCATTAAAGATAATGAAATACGTATTTATTTATTTATTTATTTATTTATTTATTTAGTTTGATTGTTTCATTATAAAAATATACTTTACATGCCCCCATGAATTGAGCGATGTACAGATTAGATAGAAGAATATATAATGTAAAATCATCTCGTGATTTTCTGAAAGAGCGTATTGTTTTATTAAAAAAAACACACATACACACACTGCATATATGTTGAAAATAATGTATGCAGTTCTCTTCAAATTAAGATTTTAAAAAATTATATAGATATCCATGATATTAAAAAGAATTTTTCTTTTTCTAGTGTGTCACAAAGTATTTAATAAAAGCGTTAAAAGCGTCTATGGAGTTGGTAACTCTTTCTAATACTCCTAGTTATCCGACGCTCGAGAATATTACATACTTGGTTAACCAACAACCTCTACATATTTCATCATCGGACACATCTAAGGTTATCTGTATCAGTATTCGAAAATTCTAGAAAAAAAAATTATATTTTAAAGTTATAACCAATTATATAAAGCTTTTAACATGGTAAACACGCAAATAAATGACTAAAATAGTAAAATAAAAATACATATGCTAAAAGTGATTACAGTAAACATAACGGCTTATAAACCTTTTAATAAACAGACTTCTAGCTGCGTACACACAATAACAGTGAAATTCAGAAGATAAGTAATGATAACGCTGCAAAAAATTTTGAAATATGTACCTGATAAATAAACATCACGAGATATCAAGTATCACGCAAGAAATTTAATAAAACTGATCATCTGTAGACGTGATTTATTTTATCTATTTTTTAAATTTATGAAGAATCTAGCGCCAAATTCGAGGTAACTCATAGAAGGCTGATTCATTGCATATGCTATCGCTGCGCATATAGATTTCTATTGGTTCGCGGAAAATGGATGGTAAATAAAATTATGATGGATAAATTATTTTACTATTTTTAAAATTAATTTTTAAAGGCTCTCTGTTATATAGTCTGGCTAAAACTGTAGTTTTCTTGTTGCATTTCATATATGTTATATGTTCTTTCATCCTCGTTTTAAACTTTATATTCGTCATTCGTATATAATATTGCAATCGTCTATCGGGTTTGGTGAACGGGGTTTCATATACACCGATAGTTGACCAGGTTCTATTGGATCTATTTCTTTTTACAGAATATGCTTTTTTATAATTTTAAAACTTATTAATTTTACATTTTTATTAAAATTATTGAAATATTTGTATGTAAAAAATTACATAACTATACATATTTATAGTATAATAAGTAAGTATTAAGAGTTTGACCGTTAGCACATAGTTTTAATCTAACATTTTCTAATAGCAAATAAATCAGTATATACAGGCTTCCCACTCCGTCCGTTTTTTGAATAAAACTTTTTTCTAAGACAAATCTTTTTAGTTTTATCTTTCAAATTTTGCAGACACCTACCCGAAACGTAATTTTTGTTGCAAATGTTGTAATAACCTAGCACGAAAAATTTTCTTCAGAAATACTGGTATTAAAAAAACGGATCACTGGGGGCCTTGTATATAGTATAATACGTAACTATAAGTATAATACGTAAATTAGTTTAAGTATATACGTAAAATTATAATACAAAAGTATAATATGTAAGTAACAACGGTTCAATCGTTTGCACATTGTTTTAATCTACCATTTTCTAATAACAATAAATTCCACTAAAGTTTTACATTAACATTTGACATATATTTTCAGGTTTGTAATACAATATAGATGCTGTTTTTCCAGCTGTTATTTTTTAAAAATAATTTAGCCTTGTTCACATTAAACATTTAACATTTAGACTCATAACAATAAGTAGAAATTATAGCCAGAAAAAGTTTTGTTGAATCAACAAAAATTTGGTTGACCCAACAAAACTTTTTGTTTAAATATAGGTCAATGGAAATTTTGTTTGAATCAACAATTTTTTTTTTATTTTTTGCAATTCCAAAAAAAAATTTGTATCGTCAGCAAAAAATGTTACCATTTTACTTGAATTTTGCTAAAACAACCAAAATGTACTTAACAAAACATGTTTTGTACTTTTAATCAATTCCTTTTTCTGGGTGTATCTTTTGCAGAAAGCATTTAAGTCGTTTAAGATATATTTCTGGATTTTTTCTAAAGACAAAATTATAATTTACACCAAGGCTCTAGATTATTCTTAAATTATAAGACCATTAAAAATATTAGGCCACTTTGCTTTATACCAAGCTTGAATTTAGTAATCTTACTCAAATGCATTTTTCTTCTCAGAATATATTTTCGTATGTGTGTGATCCGAAATAATATTAGTTATAATTATAAAATAAAGAAATTCAGCTATTAAATTAATGAATTTATAGCATTTTTGTTGGAAACTATACAAATATCAATGCATACGAACGCTAGAGTGCAAGTAAATATTACGTACCAAAAATGGAATTTTGAGAAAATTTAAGTGTAAGATTTTTTTTGTAAATTTTATTTATTTATTTTATTTTTGATAGCATATGATTAAAATGTTAACAGGTGGTACTAAACTCTGCCATAAAAACTTACTAAAATTTAATTTGAAATACTAAAATTTATTAATATTATTTGTCATGTTAAGTAAAAAAATAATAAATGCTAAAAAGTAATGTCTTATTTTTTCAATACAAATTAAAATATTAGCATTTTAGCTTTGAAAATTATTTTATGATACATTACCAAATGCTAGATTACTTCATACTTCCTTTATAAATAAAGCAATTTTTGAGAAAAATACGGCATGAAAACCAACCTCCGCCCAGGTTTTCATATATCGTGTAATATTAATGCAAAAATATATTTCTCGCGCACATTAATTAGATTCATAGTATTTTAGCTTTGAAAATGACTTCATATATCCTTTATAAATAAAGCAATTTTTGAGAAAAATATGACATAATATCATCTTCTGCCCAGATCTTCATCTATCATGTAATGCAAAAAACTATTTCTCGTACATATTAATTAGAATATTAGTTACTTAGCTTTGGAAATTATTTCATGATAGATTACCATATGATAGATTACTTGATACCTCATATATAAATAAAGCAATTTTTCAGGAAAACGTGGCAGAATATCATCTTTCGCTCAGATATATCATATAATGTTAATGCAAAAAGCTATTTCTCACGCACATTAATTAGATTCATAGTATTTTAGCTTTGAAAATTACTTCATACCTCCTTCATAAATAAAGCAATTTTTAGAAAAATCTGGCATAATGTCATCTTCCGCCCAGGTCTTCATCTATCATGTAATGTTAATGTAAAAAAATTTCCCGTACACATTAATTAGAATTTTAGTATTTTAGCTTTGAAAATTATTTCATGATAGATTACCATATGATTGATAATTTGATACCTCATATATTAATAAAGAAATTTTTCAGGAAAACGTGGCAGAATATCATCTTCCGCCCGGATATATCATGTAATGTTAATGCAAAAAGCTATTTCTGGTACATATTAATTAGAATCTTAGTATTTTATCTCTGAAAATTACTTCATGATAAATTACCATATGATAGATTTTATCACACCTTCTTCGTAAATAAAGCAATTTTTGAGAAAAATGTGGCATAGTATCACCTTCCGCTCAGATCTTCATGTACCGTGTAATGTTAATGTAAAAAGCTATTTGTTGTAGATATTAAATAACATAAACAACATATATTTCAAATAAAAAGTAAAAGAATTTTGTAATGTATATGCCTCTATACAATTGGAATCTAACAATCCAAGAACATTACTCGACAACACCTCAATGCGTTAGTTCTTCCTTTTCCAATTTATTGCCATCGCAGACCCTAACGCTTTGATCTTCCTTGGCCTGTCGTCATTCACCGGAATCAAATATTTCTTACTGTTTTCCCTCAAAGCAATAACATTACTCAGAGCTTCAGCAGAGTCTCGAATAGTGGTGTCTTATAACACAAACGTCTGTTGTATACTGATCCGTTTTCTTTAAACACACGTTTGTAGCTATATTTATTTGCTTCGAAAAATAGCGTTATTTTCCTTTATAACTGTGTTTATTTATATCTGTTCATTCCAAGATATATAATATAATATTTAGTTTTAAAGTATGATGTACGTTTATAATGTCATAGATATTGGTATTAAATGATGTTAAAACATTTAAGAAGATACGTTTTTATTATAATGATATTCGAAAAAGAATTAATATTTAAACATTTTGGGATCATTATTAATTACTTTTACAGTGTAAAGCTAATAACAAAACCCGCTTCATTTACAACTAAATGTTTAAAATTCTGGTTTAAAACAAAATACAATGGGAAAACATTCTTCCACTGTTGAAATAAAACTATCCACCAGTAGAGAGCACTATGTGCTCGTACTAGTTAAATGTTTGTTTGTTTTTTGCCTGAAGAAGAAAAATTAAAATTTTCGGAAAACATTGCGTTTTTTAAATTTCTTTATGGTATATTTAATAGGTTCTTATAGTATATTTTAAAAGGTGCCTATGGGATATTTTAAAATGTTCTTATGGTTTATTTATCTTTTTCTCATTTTACTTGCTTCACGAAGTTAATATTTTAAATATCGTCTCTTCAAAAAAATATTATAGACTAGGAAAGAATATTTACGTATATAGAGAGAAATGATTAAATGTTTCGGGGATATTTGTGCAAAAATGTTTTAATCTTATTCTACATTTTGACATTTTATTACGAAAATTTGGTAAACTTTAACAGTTTTTTTAGCATTTAAAAATAATTTTCCTTCTGTGTTCATTTTTTTAAATTGCATATCCTAGAAGTGAAATCGACAGTTTTAAACATAAACTACTTTTCCTTTTGTTTTTTACGTGTAACATAATTATAAAGGATAAACGGAGGTTTTCATTTTTCTGTAGAGGGAACCATGTAAGTTAGGTACTGGATATGTTTGATATATATATATTTTAATTTTGAATCATGCTTATATCTTTTAAGTACTATGAATAATTAATTGCGATGTTTTCTAAGAGAGTTTCAAGATTACATTCTTCCGAATGCGTACCAATAAAGAATCACGATATAAAATTTATTATCAATTAGACAATTTAAAATAATTTTTATTAAATACTGGTATGCTAAATGTTGAGAGAGGCTTCAATGCAAATATTTTGTCATTAAATTTGTATTAACATATTTTGTGGCATTGATTTTCATGTGATTGTTTGAGAATCGTATAAAGCTGAATCATACTTATGCAGGAATCTTGGCACACCAATGAAAGATAAATAAAATCTGTGTTGATTTAAGTCGGTGTTATGTATATTTATATATAATTTGGGCATTATGCATATTTCTGTATAAAAAGTAAAATAATGAATATTCTGTGAAGATTTTGAGTTTAAAATGGCGAGTTTTATTATTAAAAAGTCACATTTCTAAAATTGAAGTGTGGAACAATCATGAATTTTAAATTTTAAAATTTAATAAATTTACGAAAGTTTAAGGTCAATATTGTGTGTAATAACACGCTTACATGTAACGTGTAATATACCGTGTTAAGGCCAAGTAATACCCGATACTACCGCCCAGTCTCACCTTAATTTTTTCGAAATCTATGTATAGATAGCTTTTGCTTTATATTGGTGCTCACACAAGTGGTTTATAGGTAATTACAAAGAGTAAATATTAGCTGAAATCTTTGTTTAGTTTTCAACAGTTTAGTATTTTTAAAAACTATTAATGAAGTAGAAAAATACTTGATGATAAATGTTAAAAAGAAACAAAAAACAGTCTTCTAAGGTCGTTAACATTTTGAGAATCAACGGATTGTCTCACGCAATAGTCTTACTTAAAGAGAATCTAAGGTAAATTTAATATTACAAATATATTACATTAATTAATACTAATTAATCAATATTAAATAATAATAATATTAATTAATATTAATATTATTAATATTAATAACATTAATTTTAATATTAATTATCTAATTAATTATATATATTAATATTAATATTAATAATTAATATTAATTAATTAATTATATTATTTAATATTACATTATTTGTAGAATCGTTCCTTGAGACATTTTGTGATTCTACTTAGAACATAACAGTTTGATGCTAACTGTATACAGTCAACCAACTCCTATAGATAATACCTACGTGCTGAGTATTAACATCACGGCAGATTGGCTGATTATATCCAACCATTCCTGCAAATTTCGGAATTTTTTACTTTTAATCTAAAATTTAAAAAAAATAAGTTATTCGCTATTTTAAGAAGTAAGTTGTTTGTTACTTCAAAGTAAAATATGAACTGCTTATTAAACTAATTTAAAACAAGCCAAACTCTGAAACTTAATTCCAGAAATTTGGTATAATATTAAGTTGATATATATTTCTTATGTATATTATATACATTTTATGACAAAAAGAAAAGTGTAAGTTTGAATATTTGAAGCATAAACGGTAAAATTTTCGAGTTACATATTTTGTTATTTATCTTACAAAAATCCTAAGAAAATTTTACTTTTATCCCTGCCACCTAAAATTTCATGTTTAGTATTAAATTAAAATCTTTACATCTGAATAGCATGAAGAGATATTACAGATATTTTTTAATTTTCATAACATTTCCTCCCTTAAAAAAAAAAAAAAAAAAAAAAAAAAAAAAAAAAAAAAAAAAAAAAAAATGCGTTTAATTATACATGCTCAAAACATTAAGTTACTATTATTCCTTTACTTTCGCTTTTCATTAATAAAGAAAAAATGCAACATAACCATAAAATAATATCACTAATTATAATTAAAATGTAGACAAATGCTTAAGTGATTAAAAGAAATAACAAAAGGCTTATAAAAACCTTTTTAATGATTCAACATACGTTTCAACGCTACATTTCGGCGTCATTTTCAAGAAAAATATAATGATAAAAAATATTCTTGCAAATTATGAAAAAATAACCTGGAAGACACGAATCACGAGATCAAAATATGTAAAAAAGAGAAAAGCAGGTGCTTGAAGTAGCCAACTGTAATCGTAAAAATTATATTTCGTTATTGCTTTTTCAAACGGAAAGGAATCTCGTGCCAAATTTTGGGCAGTTCAAATGAAGTGGTTTCGTTGCAAATGTTTGCGTTACGCATGTAGATTTCTATGGATTCACGGATAATGGATGGGTAGTAGGCTCTTGATGGGTAAATTATTTTGCTATTTTTAATATTACCATTAATATTACATTTTAATATTACATTTCGGCGTCATTTTCAAGAAAAATATAATGATAAAAAATATTCTTGCAAATTATGAAAAAATAACCTTGAAGACACGAATCACGAGATCAAAATATGTAAAAAAAGAGAAAAGCAGGTGCGCAAGTTAATTGGTCCAATCCAATCTAAGGTGACGGGCGCGAATCTACTTGTGAATGTGAATTTAAAAATAGTAAAATAATTTTCCCATCAAGAGCCAACTAACTACCCATCCATTATCCGTGAATCCATAGAAATCTACATGCGTAACGCAAACATTTGCAACGAAACCGCTTCATTTGAATTGCCCAAAATTTGGCACGAGATTCTTTTCCGTTTGAAAAAGCAATAACGAAATATAATTTTTACGATTACAGTTGGCTACTTCAAGCACCTGCTTTTCTCTTTTTTACATATTTTGATCTCGTGATTCGGGTCTTCAAGGTTATTTTTTCATAATTTGCAAGAATATTTTTTATCATTATATTTTTCTTGAAAATGACGCCGAAATGTAGCGTTGAAACGTATGTTGAATCATTAAAAAGGTTTTTATAAGCCTTTTGTTATTTCTTTTAATCACTTAAGCATTTGTCTACATTTTGAAAAAATGCAAATTTAAAACACATAAATCAGCAATAAAAATAAACCGGAGATTGTTTCGGTTGAACAAAATCCTTCCGACGAATAGCAGCAATACATTTTTTTCCAACTCTTCATCATTTGGAAAAAAAAAAAAAAGAAAAAAAAAAAAAAAAAAAAAAAAAAAAAAAAAGCTACTTTAGGATCTGTTTTATAATTACCCTTACAAAAGGGTAGAGCACCTTTGTACACCTTTTTAAAAACGCATAAACATAAGTAAAATTTCTCACAATGAATTTACCAAGCTAATTTTGTATAACAGCCCGAATGTATGTACAAATCGAAAAGTCGGCCAATCCACAACTACGTCATCCAATCTAATGTTGCCAATCTGTGGCATGATGTGGATACAGTACATAACGAGTATTTACTCGAATCATTTTCTCCCCCACGTGTGTGTTGCGCCTTGTACTTTTGGAGGATATTTGTTTAAAAGCATAAAATTCAAACACTTTTAATACGAAGAATGCGAGATACGTTTCATTGATGAAATTGGATTTCCTATTAACTCTTTTCTACATTTTGTAGCATATATGATACATGCCAATAAATACATTATATTCTCGACATACATTTGCGCAATGTAAATCTATTTCCAGATGTGTTAAGCAATCAGATTTATTAACCCCTTGAAGGGCAGCGGTATATTATTTAACCCTTTCAGGGGCAAAGCTCTTCCATTGCTAAAATGTTGAAATGAATGACTGAAACTGGAATTTATTTAGAAATTTATTTGGAAAAAATAAAAAAGCTACATTTCACATACATAATAAAAGAAATATTTTATACCAAAATTCCGGTGCCATTGTGAAATTTGGGAATTAAACTTAAGTGGTTTCATAAACATACCGCCGCCCTTAAAAGGGATATACCACTTAGTTTTAATCCCAAAATGTCACATTGACACCAGAATTTTATAATAAAATTTTGAATTTAAAAGGTACATGAGAAAAAGCTTTTACTTATTTTAAAATAAATTCGTTCGTGAATCCTGGTGTCAATCAATCATTTCAATCTTTTAGCTACAAAAGTACTTTGCCCCCTGAAGAGGTTAAATGGCACCAATGTAATCCTCCTGATGGCACTATTGTGTTAAATATTCTAACATTTTGTTTTAGAGAAAAACGTAGAATTGTGAATCAGATGTTAATGGTAAAATTACGTTTATATTTTTATTAATAAATAAGCAAATTCAAAATATGAAATATTATCCGAAAAATATATGGTTAACTGGACTCTATTAACTCTATTAACTGGAGTCTATTGCATCTATCACAATTCTTCAAATACGTAAATTGTAAACTTTGCTCCACGTATGTCATGAACGTTAAAATTAACAAATTTTGGCTGAAATACTGAAGTAATATTTTAACAATATATTTTCCCCACTTTTATATCCGATAGCATAAAGTATATTTTTGTAAAGGTATACCAAATAATACAGTTAAGGGTTAATATAATTTTATGTGACCCAAGGATTTCCAATTTACAAACTGTTTCAATTTGGTTCACTGAATCATTTGCAACCAATTCACTATCTTCCTAACACGTGAATTTTCTCGATTAACTTAAAATTAGGCATTGTAAAATAGATTTTCTAACATTTATTTACAGTGTCCTTGTTCCAAAAATTAAATTTCTAATGCGTAAGAGGAAGAACTTTTAACACAGATTTAAAAGTTTGAGCTGCCTACATTGCTGAAAAAACTAATGGTAAAGAATTGGAAATGAATTAAGCACAATCTCGACATTGGAGCAAATACATGAGCAAAGCAGATAAATTCATAAGAGCATTTTGTGATCATTAAATTTGATAAAACCTTTAATGTGGAAAAAGGACTAGAATATTTTACTGTTTAATAGAGCACTAGTTTTAGTTACACTGAATCTTTCTATGTAAGCATTTTGAAATTCTACTAAGTATCCATTCGTAAAATTGTTTTTGTGAATTGTTTCAAGGCGTTAGCACATTCGATAAAAGTTTTTTCTTTCTATTTAAAAAACCGTCCTGAAGACAGTGGAAAATTTAATACATTTTATTCAATGCCAGTTATTTATTTATTAAAATATATTCATATCTTTTGTCCCTCAAAGTTCTCCTCTTAAACGTTGAGTATAAACGAGGCCTTAAAAATAGTGCATATGTTTTGCATCCTATATTTATGGCACCAAAATTGGTTAAATGTTCGTGAATAAACACTCTTAATATTTATGCATGCATACGATTAGAATTTTTATATTTTAAAAGTCATGAGAAAATCAAGAAGGGCGAAAAAGTTGCGTGTCCAATAAAAAGTTATCACAATTTTTATGTCTTTTTTGTTTTTGAAATATATCTTCGTTTTGAAATACACATAATCATTAAAGATTTTTTCATAATAAAATTTTATAGTGAAAAATCCATCATCAAATCATAGAAATAGTCTATTATTAAATAAAACAAAAAATATTAGTATATGGAAACTAGTGATAGCAACCAGAATAGAACAATTTCGTTTTTGAGCCGTTGAAAAAACGACAACGTATTTCGTTGAACAAAAGTTATTTGCTGACGTACTACATTCGAAAATATATCTCGTTGATTCGATTATTTTTCAACCGTAAATTTAACTGCATTTTAAACACAATAAAAACTGTCTTGAAAACGTTGTTCAAAGCCGCAATAAGTCTGTAATTCTGTCGTTAGTTTTACTATTTTCAACGGCATTTTAATGTGATTTATTTTTAAATCATTGATTAAAAGCATAAATTTCCGAAATTTTTAAAATGATGTAAAAAAATATCGAAACTCAATGAACTACTTGTGAATGAAACAATACTATGGTAACGAAAAGAACTAGTCTCTATGAACAACGTGTATATGTGAAACTTTGAACAACTTGTGAATGAACACACATTGGTTTCGAAGAGAACCAGACCCAATGAACAAATATGTAATATGTAAAAATTTTGAACTACTTGCACAAAAAAAAAAAAAAAAAAAAAAAAAAAAAAGTTTACCGTTGAATGTTTTATCAAATATCTTAAAATTCTACGAAGTTACAGGGTTCTTACGCTTTAACCACAAGTTTTAATATAATTTTTTGCCTTATTTAAATGCAGAAAAGTATTATAAATCCTGCAATTAAACGTGACGTTTACAAATTCTGCTGTTTAAATATTTGATAGAAAAATTCTATTAAAAAATTGTGATAAAAGCGTACAAACCCTGAGTTACTGAAATAATTATTTTCTTTCTTTTTTTATTTAACCAAGCCACAGATATGAAAAGACTGTTAAATTACATGTACCCAAATACAAATGCTAAAGTTAAGTTAACAAATTGCTTTTTGATTAGAGATAAAAATGGATTTTTTACTTAAGATATTCTAGCCGAAATAAAGGAATAAAATTTAGAAAATAAGAAATTTTGAGTGTATTAATTTACGAATATATGATTTTACATCATAAATGCTACTTATACAATATTGATTTAAAAGTATATTTTATTTATTGCTGCTATCTCCCAACACAGAAGTTAATATAAATTGTTCATAGCATTCTCAAGAGACAGCGATACTGAGTTAATGTTTCATGCCAAATCATTTGAGCTGTTTCGCATCAATATTGCTAATATGAACTTCGTAAATTTTGTAAAATTTAAAAGGCTGGAGACGTCCAAAAATAGATTTTTTACAATGGTGAGTTCATATACTTTACAATATTGTATTAGAAAATTGACATTTATGAGAAGTATGCAATTTTCTGTTTATTGCACATGTAAAAAAGTACCTTTTGGTCAATAGTTTTATGTTTTTATGTTCTATTTTATTTATTTTTGGTTTCTACATGCTTAAAATGATGCATTCTAACATCCAAATAAATATTTTTCCAAATCGGAGTTGTTGAGTCTCAAAGGGTTAAAAGACCTCTCTCTCTCTCTCTCTCTTTTTTTTCCTTAAGAAAAGAGTTATTTATTAGTATCAATAACTGCACTCATGTTCCGCGTACTTTTTAAGTAGTCACTGCATGAGATATACTGGTTACTTCCATGTTACTTAAGTAGGCTGCAGGTAGAAGCAGTTATACTGTAAATCATGATACACCTTTTAGAGAAAAAGATATGCGACAGGGAATAATCTCAGACCACTGTAAAAAAATGGCGAAAAATACAGAAAAGTTATTTTTCTAAAAAAAGTACAATTTCCGTATTAGATATTTTGAGATTACAAACTCGTAAAAACGCAGGAAGTTTTCTTCAAATTCGCCAGAATATTTCCGTATTGCTTTCAAAGCAGTACAGTTTCCGTAAATGACGTTTAGAAGTGTCTCTATTTGGAATGCGGAGAAATTAATTGTTGTATATACTTACTTTACATTGGAAATATTTCCAATCGAACGCCGATATTGCATAAATATCGACATTTACATTGGAAATATTTCCAAAAGAACCTCTATGCTATCAAATATTGGGTTTCCATATTTTCCCCGCAATGCAAAAATTACAAAAATAATCGCTTTAAATTGGAAACACTTTGTATCATGCGCAAATAATCGCTAAATGTGGCTCTACATAGCAAACATTTTCAATGATACGCCCATATTGGCTAAATGTTGGTTTTATATTGGAAATATAGTAAATATATAATTTACATTTTCATTAATTAATTTAAATGAAATTATATTCATTACTATTAAGAATGTTTTTGATTAATTGTATTTACATTAATACCCACGGTGGACAATATCATATTAACTTCTAATATAATGTATACTTTCTTAAATGCTAATATAATACATGTATTAATTTTTATTAAATGTTCTACCCTATCCACTTATATCATGTGTATTTAATTTTTAATATTGTATGCAGAAACATTATGTGTAACTAATTAATTTCAATTTTTAATTAATATTAATTTTAAATCTTTAGCATCTTAATTCAAATAATTTATTATTTTAATTTTAATTTAAATTAATTTATGTGATGTTGCATTTCGGGCAATGCTATTTAATAGTGGCTATGACATTACTTGGTACATATATTTTTATGTAGCATTAATCATTAATTATTAATTTTACCATTTTACATCTTATTTTTTAACATAGAATTTTTCATTAATACATCCATTTTTACTTTAATGTAATTGGGTTTTTATTTATTATTTATTATTTAATTTAATTTATTTATTATTTAACTAAATGTTATCATTCTTTAGATAGTATTTGGTTTAAATTTTAAATATTAATTTTCATCCACTGCTTTTATTAATTCATAGCATACTCACTATTTCTCTTATAGATGGTAGCACCATGGTTTATGTTCCTTTACAATAATATTCCATGGTAAATCATCTTCTAAAACTTATTTTGGCAACATGTAAAGGTTATTTGCAATTCATTGCCTCTGTTTAGAGATGCTCCTATATCTGGTTACTGATGTGCACCAATATCCTTTTTAATCCAATTGTATTTCGTACTTTATGATTAAATTTCAAGTTTTTATCTCATTATTATGGGTAAGGTTTCTTTCATTTTTAATATTGTTTTTATTTTTGAACTTTAAGATTTTTTCACAGGTTTTATTCTTTGTTTATGGTGTGGTAGTCCCAAAATCATATTCTTTAGCAATGTTATGGCTAATATGATGATGAAACCACACATTTTATTTGTGGTATTTAGGTATTTGGGACTTGATAATTCTGTCTAAATTCCACAAATTTCATTCATTCAATTTTTAATTTAATTTCTTCCTCTTTTAAATATGGTATCTTTATTCAGAGTGTTGGGGAACACTTTCGTTGTCAATTAATTATTACATACTAATTCATAATTTCATAGTTTATGTTGGTGTTACGGTAATGTTTCATTAATGTTTATATATATATATATATATGTGTGTGTGTGTGTATGGCGCCATCTATAGTATGTAGAATGCACGTACATATAGCACGCAGTAATATCTTACTTTAAAAAATAAGAAAAGAACATAAGAAAATAACATATTTTTATGTCATTAATTTTTTGTATTATTATTATTTCTTTTTAGGTCTCAGGCAGTTAAAAAGAAAATATTACAGCTCATTTTTAAATTATTTGTTTAAACTACAGTTGAACAAACTATTAATCTTAAAAAATGTTTCTGAAAATCTATTTTTTCATTCAGTACTTTTAATCTATTCATTTTAACTGTATCGTACACAAAACTTTCAGCATACAAAAATAATAAATAATTATAATAATAAAGAAAAATAATTTTAACACGATGTAGCAAATACTTCTGCTTAATGTAATCATTATTGTTAGTGGAGTTTATAGTAGAGTATCACACAAATAATTTGAAAACAATTAAAAAGTAAATGCTTGAAAAAGAGCTGGTACACTTGAAAAAACAATTTGCAAATAAATAAATAAATAAATAAATAAATAAATAATAAAAAAAGCAATGATTTCTCTGAATAATTTTTTTATACATGTAAAACATAAAAAATTAAAATTTATTTTTTTACAAAAAATCAAGTAAAAAGCTAAAATTTATTTTTAACAAAAAATCAAGTAAAAAAGCCAAAAGTTTAAAATTATGAGAATAATTTTTGTAAAAGGTTCCGCATTATATACTCAGTTGCAAAAACAACTACCTTTCTCGGGGAAAAATTTCATATTTTTTCACAATTTGCGTGTTTTTCATCAAAGGCATTTAAATAAGGTTATGACATTTGAAAAAAACTCTTTGTGTAATAGTAGATGTGTGGTCATGGCTATGCTCTGGAAAGTCACACTTCTCTACACTGTAAAAAAACTCAGAAGCGTTTCGGCACAAGGCGGAAAGGTTTCCGGAAATGTATAGTAAACTTTGTGTTCTCCTCAATTAATTGTTATTTCGGAATCGTTACACGTATTTTAGGAAAAATATTCAAAGCGGTGAATTACTCTGAAGAAGTCAGAAACGTTACATTCCATAGCGGAAATGTTTTCGAATAGGTAGTGTAAAATGTTGGTTACTGAAAAATTCGGAAATGTTACACTCATTCCGTGTAAAGTTTAAAAATGGAATTCGAAATGAAGTAATATTTGCGCATGCTCATCTACTCCGACCTATTGCACATGTCATTATCACGTGACTTCTATTGTTCTTGAGAGGAAAGAAAGCTTAAGACAGATGCAGATGCAACGTATTTATATCAGCTGTAAGTATTCTGTTTTATAATTTCTTTTATTTGAGAGAACAATATGATTTTTAAAAAAAAATTAATATTATCAGATTCTATTTTATTGCATATTAATATTACATTTGCAGTTAATCTTTTGTTGTATACACAAAGTTAAATAACTCGTTCGATAGTTTCTTTATACTCTTATTCCATGAATCTATAATAAATATTAGATATTTGATTGATGAATAATAATGTAGTACTAGTATTAATGAAGTACAGATAGCACCATATACGTTTTTATCATCTTTTCGTTTTGAGATCGCTTCCGTTTCATAACTTTTCTAATGATGAAATGTATCGTTTATATGACAGAACAAATTCCTAATTTCACTTACACTATACGTTTTTCCTTCGTTTTTTATTAATCAGATATTTGATTATCAGATTAAAAATTTGATTTATTAATCTATAAATAATTCTTTTTTAAAATCCGGTCTCGTGAATTCTATGCTGTAAACAGATACATATGCATTATGAAAATGCTTTATTTCCCAAAATAGATGTATTATTTTTAATACCTTTAAATAAATATATTTTTTAATCTTGTAAGTATAGATATTATGTCAAAAGATTTCGTATCTGTAAATAATTATTTTATTTTATGAACTGTATACTTATAAAAATATATTTATTTTCTCAGGTTATCTCAGCACTTCTCAAGTTATACGAATAAAATAATACCTTTAAATGAATATATTTAGAAGCATGATAGTTGTAAAACACTATATTAAAAATATTTACAAACAGACAAAACATTTTTATCAATATATCTATTTATAAGTATACAATTCGTGAAAATAAAACAATTACCACAGATATAAAATATTTTCGAATAGTATAACTATTTACAAGATTAAAAAAAATGTTGAAAGGTATTACTAAAATCTATCTATTTATAAGTATAGGGAAATTAAATATTTTCATTGAGTATCTATTTAGAGGATGGAACTCATGAGGCTGCATTTAAAAAAAGAATTATTTATAGAACCATAAATCAAATTTTCAACGTTATTTATTTACAAATATCTGATTCATAAAAACTGAGTGAAAAACGTATAGTATAAGTGAAATTAGGAATTTGTTCTGTCATATAAACGGTACATTTCATCATTAGAAAAGTTATGAAACGGAACCGATCTCAAAACGAAAAGATGTTAAAGACGTATATACGGTGCTATCTGTACTTCATTAATACCAGTACTACATTATTATTCATCAATCAAATATCTAATATTTATTATAGATTCATGGAACAAGAGTATAAAAAAACTATCGAACGATTTATTTAACTGTGTTATACAACAACTTCTAAACTTGTTGTACTTGTAAACTTGTAGTAGTAAACTAAAGAAGTTTCCAGACGACTCAACGCTGTTCCTACAAAGGAAAATTTGGAAGCCTCTCTTCAGTAGAAAGACATACTCTCAAATTTGGAGTTATTTTAAAATGACAGAAGTATCTGTCATACAATTAAGTTTTTTCAAAGTTTATTTCGCCTGCATAAATAACTTTAAAGTGATATCTTGAGTAGCTGTCTAATACTAAAAGGTGAATAATAAAACGAGTTCAGAAAAATATATGTTTCACACCAGAAATTACAGAAAGTTTATAATATTGCTAATTCTAGAGTATAATTCATCTACAAGATAATACTTCATAGGATCGTTTCTGTAATATGATTAGCGAGTTCGCTCACCGAACTTCGCGGAAAACCCAACCACGATGATGTGGAGTGGGGTTTCGCCTCGAGCGAATTTAATTTTAATTTTAAAAAAAAAAATCATATTGTTCTCTCAAGTAAAAGAAATTATAAAACAGAAATACACAGAAACATTTCCAAAACACACAGAAACATTTCAGATGTATACAAAAACATTTCCGATATATGCAGAAACCTTTCCGATGTATACAAAAACATTTCCGATATATGCAGAATTGTTACTGAACATCTGACTGAAATATAAAGAAGCGTTTCCGAAATGCTCGTAAATGTTTCCGAAATATGCGAAAACTTTTACAACATCTGACCGAAATATGCGGAAACATAACAGAACCGATGGGCCACATTGCTGCCCCACCAGATAGAGTAACGTTTCCGAGTTTTTTTTTTTTTTTTTCTTTTTTTTTTTACAGTGTAGTTAGTATCCTGTTGCGGGTAAGTTTTGGTATTTATTACTATAGATTGACTTAAGTATAGAATTTCTCCTCCGTGATGTAAATGTGTCCTTGAAAAGCAATGACTGAAATTCAGAGAGATGTAAATTTGTGTTTGAAAAGTGATATTTTGTCCTATAAAAGTTTTTTTTATATAGAAATTTTCAATCATGGAAGGAATCATTTTGTAGAAAAACAAAAATCTTCCTGGAATTTACAGAAAAAATTTCCGTTAAAATACTGGCATTCCAATTGCCAGTACAATTTACGTATTTTACAAGATTTTTTTTTCTTTTTTACAGTGATGGTGAGAAGAAATAATGCTGAATTAAACCGATGAAATAAATTTTTAATGTTATTAACAATAACAATAAAGATTGATAGATGCATGAAAAATATTTAACGGCAAAATATGTCTTATTGTAATAGTATAAATATCAAAATCATGAATGTACATATTTTTTAGTGTAATAAATAAATATGGAATTTTACATATTGTGCATGTTGTCACTAACCATTATTATCAAATATATGATAAATTTTTTTAGTTTGTTCAGGTGATTGTTAGTTAATTTTTTTACTAAATTCTATTGATTTCAGCGTATAAAATGAAAAGAAAATAAATTTAATAAAGAAGTAAAAAGAAAAGATTTTTTTTCATATAATGTACGTTCCTATATTTTATCAGTGAGTGAGATGTTTGAAAATAAAATAATATATGGGACAATCATGATGAAAGTTATTAATAATTAATTCACTAATTCAAAATTAATCATTAATTAATGTTAATATTTAATAATTTTGAAATTTTTTGATTGACAAATTAGAATTAAATTCATATGGAATTTACCTAAGCATGTTGGGTAAAAGAATACAAAATGCGTTTAAGAGAATGCGTTAAAGAGAAATGTGTCACTAATTCAAAATTAATCATTATATAATGTTAATATTTAATAATTTTGAAATTTTTTGATTGACAAATTAGAATTAAATTCATATGGAATTTACCTAAGCATGTTGGGTAAAAGAATACAAAATGCGTTTAAGAGAAGAAAAATGTTAAAAATATTTAAAAATAAATGATATAATCAATAGACAGTTATTTTATTTTTCTTAAATTAGTTTTCATATTTTTTCATTGATTAATAGCTATTTTAATGAGATAAGTTGAATAAATCATCAATAATTTTTATTTAATTGTTTCGAAAAAAGCGCAAATATTTTTTTTTTATACTTCGTACTATTTCTCATTAAATGATAAAATAACATAATTTTCTTCATACTCTTATTTAAAAGTCATTACAGTAACAATGTCACAGACTTTGTAAAATTTTCATTAATTTTCTCTTTTGTTATTTTTCTCTATCACTTATATAACTCAATGCACACTAAAAGTTGACTGAAAATAAATAGCAATGAATTCAAAATTGTTCACAAGGATTGTGGAAAAGATAATCAACCGTTTCCCTGCTTCTACTATATATCGAAGGTAAAACTTGTTTTACAGGTTTCATTAAAATGCATTTCCCCGTAGTAAACAGTTTCCCTTTTGTCCTGTATTTTCTCAGTAAGTGAGTTGTTTGAAATTATAATAATATATGGGACAAACATAATCAAAGTTATTAAAATTATTAATTATTAATAACTTATTAATTAGTGACAATTAATTATAATTGATTCACTAATAAGACGATAAATGTTAATAATACTTATTATTAACTTATTGATTAATTCTAATTAATTCACTAATTCAAAATTAATCATTAATTGATGTTAAAAATTAATCATTTATTAAATTTGTAATGACAAATTAGAATTAAATTCATCAGAATTTTGCTGAAGCATGTTAAGTAAAGTAATACAAAGTGCGTTTAAGTGTAAAAAAAAACGCAAAAAATATTTAATAATAAATGAGATTATTATCTCATTTATTAATAGAGATTTTCTTTTCTTATTAAATTAGTTTTCATAATTTTCTATTGATTATTATATATTTCAATGAGTTGAATTGGATAAATAACCAATATATTTTATTAAATTGTTTTGAAAAAGGGCATAAGTTATTGTTATAAGTCGTACTATAACTCATTAAATGATAAAATAGTATAATTTTCTTTATACTCTTATTTAAAAGTCATTACAGTAAAAATGTCACAGACTGTATCAAATTTACATTAATTTTCTCGTTCATTATTTTTCTCTATCACTTATATGATTCAATGTACATTAAAAGTTTACTGAAAATAAATAACAATGAATTCAAAATTGTTTACAAGAATTAAAGAAAAGTTAATCAACTGTTTTCCTGTTTTTTCTATATACCGAACATAAAGCTAGTTTTACATGTTTCTTTAAAATGTAGTTTCGGGTAATGAATGTTTTCTCGCCATATATGTAATTTCCCCGTAAGTGAGCTGTTTGCAAATAAAATAATATTTGGGACAAACATAATCAAAGTTATTAATAATTAAGTCACTAATTCAAAATTAATCATTAACTAATGTTAATAATTAATAATTTATTGCATTTGTATTGACAAATTAGAATTCAATTCATCTGAAATTTACTGAAGCATGTTCAGTAAGAGAATACAAAATGCGTTTAAGAGTAAAGAAACGCTAAAAATATTTAATAATAAATGAAATAATAAATAGAGATATTTTTCTTAATTTATTTTTCATAATTTTTCATTGATTATTATTTATTTTAATAAGATGAATTGGACACATAAACCATAAATTTTATTAAAAATTGTTTTGAAAAAATTGCGAATATTATTGAAATAATTCGTACTCATTAAATGAGAAAATAACACAATTCCCTTTATACTCGTTTTTAAAAGTCATTACAGTAAAAATGTCACAGACTGTGTCTGTGTCTTATTTACATTAATTTTCTCGTTTGCTATTTTTCTCTATAACTTATATAATTCAGTATACACCAATTGTTGACTGAATATAAATAACAATGAATTCAAGGCTGACTACAAGAATTAAGGACAAGTTAATCAACAATTTCCATGCTTCTTCTATATATTGAAGGTAAAACTAGTTTTACAGGTTTCTTTAAAATGATGTTCTCCGTAATGAATATTTTCCCTGCTGTCCTGTATTGTCCCTGTAAATCAGTTGTTCGAAAATAAAATAATGTATGGGAGAAACATAATCAAAGTTATTAATAATTAATTCACTAATTCAAAATTAATCATTAATTGATGTAAATAATTAATAATTTATGGAATTTGTATTGACAAATTAAAATAAAGTTCATCAGAATTTTACTGAAACATGTTAGGTAAAATAATACAACATGCGTTTAAGAGTAAAAAAACGCTAAGAATAATTAATAATTAATGGGTTTATTATCTTATACATTAATAGATATTTTCTTTTTTTCTTAAATTAGTTTTCATAATTTTGTATTGATTATTATTTTTTTAATAAGTTGAATTGGATAAATAAACAATAATTTCTATTTAATTGTTTTGAGAAAAGGGGCAAAGATTTTTATAATTCGTACAATTACGCATTAAATGGTAAAATAACATAATTTTCTTTATACTCTTATTTAAAAGTCATTACAGTAAAAATGTCACAGACTGTGCCTGTGTCATATTTACATTAATTTTCTCGTTTCTTATTTTACTCTATAACTTATATGATTCAATGCACACCAAATGTTGACTGAATATATATAACAATGAATTCAAGGCTAACTACAAGAATTAAGGACAAGTTAATCAATAATTTCGCTTCTTCTTCTACATATTGAAGGTAAAACTAGTTTTACAGGTTTCTTTAAAATGCAGTTCCCCGTAATGAATAGTTTCCCTTCTGTCCTGTATTGTCCCTGTAAATGAGTTGTTTGAAAATAAAATAATGTATGGGGGAAACATAATCAAAGTTATTAATAATTAATTCACTAATTCAAAATTAATCATTAATTGATGTTAATAATTAATAATGAAATTTGTATTGACAAATTAAAATAAAATTCATCAGAATTTTACTGAAACATGTTAGGTAAAATAATACAACATGCGTTTAAGAATAATAAAAAAAAAAACGCTAAAAATATTTAATAATAAATGAGTTTATTATCTCATATATTAATAGACATTTTCTTTTTTTCTTAATTAGTTTTCATAATTTTGTATTGATTATTATTTTTTAATAAGTTGAATTGGATAAATAAACAATAATTTTTATTAAATTGTTTTGAAAAAAGGGGCGAGGATTGTTATAATTCGTACAATTACGCATTAAATGGTAAAATAACATAATTTTCTTTATACTCTTATTTAAAAGTCATTACAGTAAAAATGTCACAGACTGTGCCTGTATCATATTTACATTAATTTTCTCGTTTGTTATTTTTCTCTATAACTTATATGATTCAATGCACACCAAATGTTGACTGAATATATATAACAATGAATTCAAGGCTCTTTACAAGAGTTAAAGACAAGTTAATCAACCATTTCCCTGCTTCTTCTAGATATTGAAGGTAAAACTAATTTTACAGGTTTCTTTAAAATGCATTTCCCCGTAATGAAAATTTCCCTGCTGTCCTGTATGTTCCCTGTAAATGAGTTGTTTGAAAATAAAATAATATATAGGAGAAACATAATCAAAGTTATTAATAATTAATTCGCTAATTCAAAATTAATAATTAATTGTTGTTAATAATTAATAATTAATAATTTATGAAATTTGTATTGTCAAATTAGAATAAAATTCATCAGAATTTTACTGAAACATGTCAGGTAAAATAATACAACATGCGTTTAAGAGTAAAAAGCTATAAAAATGTAATAATAAATTAGTTTATTATCTCATATAATTAGATACTAGATATTATCTTTTTTTCTTAAATTAGTTTTCATTATTTTTTATTGATTATAATTATTTTAATAAGTTGGATAAATAAACCTTATTTTTTATTAAATTGTTTTGAAAATTAGGGACAAAGATTGTTATAATTCGTACTATTACGCATTAAATGGTAAAATAACATAATTTCCTTTATACTCTTATTTAAAAATCATTACAGTAAAGATGTCACATACTGTGTTTGTGCCATATTTACATTAATTTTCTCGTTTGTTATTTTCTGTATCCCTTATATGATTCAATGTACATTAAAAATTTACTTAAAATAAATAACAATGAATTCATGACTGTTTACAAGAATTAAAGAAAAGTTAATCAACCGTTTCTTCTATATACCGAAGGTAAAACTAGTTTTACAGATTTCTTTAAGTTGCTGTTTTCCGTAATAAATAATTGTTTCTCCTGCCCTGTATTTTCTCAGTGAGTGAGTTGTTTGAAAATACAACATGGGATAAAAATAATCAAAGTTATCAATAATTAAGTCAATAATTCAAAATTATTAGTTAACGAATGATAATAATTAATAATTTATAGCATTTGCATTGACAAATTAGAATTGAATTCATCTGGAATTTACTGAGACATGTTAAGTAAAAGAATACAAAATGAGTTTAAGTGTTGTAAAACGCTAAAAATATTTAATAATAAATGAGATAATATATCGAGATTTTTTTTTCTTAAATTAGTTTTCATAATTCTTCATTGATTATTATTTATTTTAATGAGATGAATTGCATAAATCAACAATAATTTTTAGCACTTTCCAACCTAGTTGAAAAGTGCTTATGACTTCGGTTTGTCTGGCCGTATGGCCGGATGGCCGTCTGGCCGTCTGGCCGTCTGTCCGTGCTCTAACTCCCGTAAATATGCTCGGATTGCTCTGCAATTTTTATATGTTATTGTCGTTATCTATGGCACGTTCCCTATTTCAACTGAAGTGTGTAGCACTTATAGTTTTCTTACAGGGACACTCAAAAGAATTCCGTTACATTGCGGTCTATGGGGAAAAATCATTTGCGGTTTATTTTAAAAATGTTTCACTATTGTAAACGCATTGAAATTTATATAGATCACTAAGATGCATTAGAAGAAGCTAATATGGAATAGTAGGTGTATAGCACTTAGAGTTACTTTACAGGGACAGTCAAAATAATTCCGTTACATTACGTCTATGGAGAAAAATCATCTGCGGCTTATTTAAATAACGTTCCACTATTTTAAACGCATTGAAGTTTATATATATTACTAAGGTGCATTACAAGAGGCTTACTACAGAATAGTGTGTGTATAGCAGTCATCGTTCATTTACAGGGACACACAAAAGAATTCTCTACTGTCTGTTAACAATAATTCCTGGAAGTGCGTTTTAAGTTACTGAACGCGATTTTAATCTTAACTAGCTTTTTGTCTATTACGTGGTGTGTATAAATTCTGTAGATCCTATACAGGGCAGCAGAAAAGTTCGCGAACACATTTCCGTTTATTGACAGAAACTCCAGAAGGAGAATTTAAACTGTGCTACGCGTTTCCTAACTAAACTAAAATTTAGCATCCTATGTATATATACAAATCTATAGATCATATACAGGGCTACATAAAAGTATTCGGATATTTTTCCGAATATTGTATATATTAAAAATTCCTGAAATTACGTTTTTAAATATGTTATGCGTTTTCCAAATTGTTTACTTAGATGTCATCTTTCAGCTTATTAAACGGTAATGATTTGTAAAATTATTTTAGAAGCGTTGGAAAGTGCTACATAATCTATGCTTGACGCATGATTTTTCGTTCTTGTTTAATAATTTTTTGAAAAAAAAGCACAAATATTATTGCTATAATTCATACTGTTACTCATTAAATGATAAAAAATCCTAATTTTTTTTATACTCTTATTTAAAAGTCTTCACCGTAAAAACGTCACAGACTGTGTAAAATTTACATTAATTTTCTGGTTTGTTATTTTTCCAATCATATAATTCAATTGCACTAAAAGTTGACTGAAAATAAAAAAACAGCCAATTCAAGACTGTTTACAAGAATTGGGGAAAAGAATAATCAACCGTTTCCCAGTGTCTTCTATATACCAAAGGTGCTTCTTTGAAATGAAGTTTGCCGTAATGAATGGTTTCTCTGTTTGTTTCATTCAAAGAAGGGAAACTAGTTTTACAGGTCACTTTAAAATCCAGTTTATTCAACCGATTATCTGCTTGTTTCATAGATTTCTTCTTGGAGTTCTCGTAGATCTTTAGCTTGTTTCGTTTAAAATGCAGTTAATCGTAATCAGTTTTTCTCTGTATGTTTTATATAGTGAGAGTAAAACTAGTTTTACAGGTGACTTGAAAATGCAGTTCTTTGTAATCAATTGTTTCTTTGCTTATTGTCATATGCTTATTTGAATAATAGTCATTGACAGCTACACTTCTTTGTAATTCATTGACTATTTAATAAGGATAAATGCAGTCGTAATCCTTTACTAGCAGGTTAACTTCTTCTAATTTAAGTCATTATTTACGATGAAAATAAAGCTAGATTTACAGATGACTTGAAAATGAAGTTCACATTAATCAAGCGTTTCTCTGCCTCTTTGATATAGCGAAGGTAAAACTAGTTTTACAGGTGACTAGAAAATGCACTTCAATGTAATCAATCGTTCCTCTGCTTGTTCGTACGTTGGAAGTAACACCGATTTTATTGGTGGCTTAAAAATGAAGCTTATTAAAATTAAGTTTGCCTCCTCCCCCTCCAATAACGTGTGTAGTTTTATAGGTGACATAAAAATGAATCATTGTATAAATACAGAAGAAGTCATAACAGTAATTTCTTTTTAAAGTACAAAATTTAAGCAATGCATATTTTGACAGATTGTACACAGAAAATAATTTAAAGATTCATGTAACCATATTTTAAAAATCTAAAAGAAAGCGGAATTAAACACTATATTTTCTCATGAATTTATTTGTTTTACAAATAATGTTATCGTCTTTAAAATAAAAGTAAATGATTACAAGTAAGGAGTAAATTGTCACAATTCATATAATGAATTTTGTTTGTCCTTTTTAACTGTTGTTAGGCTACAGTTTATATAAATATTTTAATATTTAAAAAGAAAGCGATACATTACAGATTAATATAAAAAGACGTTTATATATATTAATTATTATCAATGAGTTTGAAGCCAAATATAAGTATTTTTCTATGTACACATTATAATAAAAATTTTTATGTAATTATTCATTGCATGTTAAACTTAAGCAGTAAACAGTATTTTAAATTTAATCATCTTTTTTTCTGTCTTTCTTTTTTTTTCCAATATATATTGGATAAATAAAACATTATAAACGCAATATAAATGCAAATCCTTTTGTCTTTCAATTTTATAAACAGTAATTGCATTCCAAAATCTGTAAAATGTTAAAGCAATGATTGCAAATATAATTTTCTAAAAAATTATGATTTTAACATTTCCAGTTTCTTACATAGCTATTCAATTTAATTATATCAGTTGTAATCTAGAAAAATAGCATATCATTCCCAGCTAGAAACCAGCAAAACTGGCGGGAAAAGTTACTAAACTTTGAATTTTGATTTAAGCTTTATCAGTAATAGATATTTATAAAAAAAAATTTAAAGAATGTACCGTCATTTTTATTATTAAAAATGCAGATCTGAAATTTGAAAAATAGTCATTGTCAGCTACACTTCTTTGTAATTAATTGACTATTTAATAAAGATAAATGCAGTCGTTATCCTTTACTAGCAAGTTAACTTCTTCTAATTTAAGTCATTATCTCAAATATTAAAATTAAGCTTTCACATTACACGGAGCCTTCCTAATCCTATATTTGTATTTTCTGGAAATGGGATACTTCAGATGATTTGTGATATCGATATCAAAAAATTTTTCATCACACTATCTGAAGTTTCGAAGTTCGCTCCGCATCATTGCAACGTATCAGAAACATCCCTTTAAAACGTGTCGAGCGGATCAGTGCTAAATATTCGAGCTGAGGAAAGCACATCAGATTAAAGCCTTGGCGATTATTGCCGAGGAACTAATTGTGTTTTGACCGAGCCAGGTCAAACCAGTGGATGGGTTCGAAGCCGCTGGGGCCTCGTGGTCAAAGTCTGATATCCGTGTGGAAAGCAGCCCTTGGGAGGGCAGACAAATTTCCCTCCTCCAGCCATTAGCCGCAACAGTGCTTTTATCTCTGGGCTTTAGTGCCCACCTGGGAGACTCGTGGACCGTTAGCCAGGCTAGCCATCCATCTTTCCTGGCAGAGGGGGAAGAAATGCATTCCTTTCCCCATTCCCTTCTCTTCGCATTCCTTCTCCTATCTGGTACCTTCTCTTCGGAGCGTATTCTTTAGGCATAACAGAAAGCTACAGCCCCCAACGGAGAGACCCGATTTTTTAGGAGTAATCTTTAGCTGTCTACCTGAATGCCACTTCTTAGACGACGATACATAGCCGTTATCCTCCGGTCCTTCTCTAATCCTACTGGGGATTACTGAAAACTGGATAAAGCATATAATGCGGAGGGGAAAAGTAACGAAAAATGTTTCTTCGCTCGCTCTTACGGGCTCTTTAACCTTCCCTCCATCCCAACCAACTGGTAGTGCATGCTCTATGGTCGCTTCGCCCTCATTATTTTTAATTCATTTCTAACTAACGGCCGCGGCCATTATTTTAGTTGTTCCCTTTTTCTTCGTATTCCTAAGGCTTTATGTGTGCGGAGAAGCATTTGGTAGGCGATTTATCTGCAGCCCGATATGCACTTGTTGCGCGCTTGCCGACTGCTCTGAGTTATGGCTGCGCGCTAAATTACCGGACCGCTAAGGAGATTAAAGCTGTATTAAATTAATATATTATTGTCAAAACATGTATGGGACTTGCCAAGAGTTATATGCGAAGAGAGTTGATGGAAAGTACATGAAATCATTCTAGCCAGCCACATTAAAATACACACGCATCCGCATTTTTTTTCACAATCCCGGATGCTTTTGGAATGGTCTGTATTCAGATAGAGAATAACACAGTTAAATGCATGTTCAGAAAGTATCCAGTTGTAAAAGATTTTTATTTAAATTTGTCCGTGGAGGAAACACGCTGCGAATGGCACTGTATATGGTTAAGATTCTAACAGATGATTCAAACATAAAATAAATTACCGAAACGGCTTTATATGATTTGTATTACCACGTTCATAATAGAGATATAATGAAAAATCTATATTTCAAAATTATTAAAAGAACTCTAGAAATTTCATAAATTTCAGCTGAGATATTTGTGTTATATATCGTAACATATTCATTACTTTTTTTCATTTATATCAGAGGTGTCCAACTGTTGACCTGCAGGGCACTTGTTGCCACATTTTCCAGATAGAAATCGTTGCTTTATTTAATAACAGAATATTCTGCGATAAACAAAGAGAATATTACTTAATATAAAAAAAACTGTCAGAAGTGGCTCGTCCCTCACGGAGGGCACTCCCCCCCTAGGGCCTATGTCCCACGTGAAGATAATCGGCCGTCATAAAATCAACCAACCAACTCGAAGTGGCTCGTAGGCTCGCAGATTGGACGCACGTGGTTTATATAAATAAAAGCGCTCTGTAACTCTTCACAGACTACTTTACTTTTGTAAGTATTGCTAAAAGTTCATCCGCAAAACAAACAAGAATATATTCATATACACACTAAAGCATACAACAACACATTATCTTTATATATTGTGGGAAAGTTTACAATTCGTAGTTCGCAATGCGTGATTTTTAATTAATTTCGTTTCTTACTATTAATTTTCTACTTTACAAACCCGTGCGCACGCACGTAAGAAACACTCTTATGCGTCAAATAATCTAGAAAATGTTATAAAATTAATAAACAATGACCTAACTTCCTTTTCAATCACTTAGTTTAATTATTGGATATTAAACGATTTTTCCTTTAAATTTTTTAAATAAACAATGATGTTTGCATGATGAATTCACAATGAATTCTAAATAAATTTTAAACGATTATTCCGTTTATTCTAAACGAATATAAAGGGATTTTTTTTACAGTTAATTGGTAGTGCATTTGTAATATAACTGAAAATTTACTTTTCAATATACTCATTGAACTTAAAATTGTTTCTTAAAATATGTGTCGACTGATTGCTTTATGTTTATTACACAAATTATCATTTTTAAGCTTTTGTAATAAAAAATAATTGCATGTCAAATACTATAATTTTGGGTGTATAATCCGCGGATCAGACAAGCATGTTTCGATCCAGAAATTTTATTTTGTAAAATGTAACTTCCTAGATCGCTATAAATATTTGACTTCAGTTATTAAATAAAATTTCTGTGTCAAATACCATTTTTTGATCCACGGATTATACGCCAGCAATTATGGTAAACATTGTAAAATTCTATCGTATTTTACAATATTTTTTTACACAATTATGTATAAGCATGGGTTGTTTTGTCACGGCTTTTATATTTTTAAGAATTAGAAAATTCAATAAAAAATTATTGATGTGTTTGATGATATATGAAAATATTTATACATATCTCAAGTCCAATCTCACTGACAAGTGGGTGAATGTTATAATAGAACAATTTTTTGACAGTTTAGCAGAACAGTATGAAAACAAACAAGCAAACAAACAAAGAAACAAAAAAAAAAAAAACAGAAAAAAAAAACTTATTTTGTACAGAGTTACTTTGAAACTTTTCATTTTTGTAATCGAAATTTGTACTTCGATGATGACTTATTACTTTAGTCAGGTATAAACTGATATGATATTTGTTTTATTATAACATAACTCATTATTTGTTCTGTACCAATTCGCAACCAAATGACAATAGAACCAAATGACAGTAAAAATAAAATTTTAATGCAGTTCACATACTGATAGTGTTCGATTACAAGTCGTTTTTTAAATTGTTAATTATTTATTCTTTCAATGCATTATCTCGGCAGTGATAGACATTTCTTGAGAAATTCGCCAGTCTATCATATGAAATAATGCATTTTTGCGACATGTGGTTGCGACATTATTGCCAATTGATGATTAAAAATTCACGTGTTGCTTTTTTCAGATTTCCATCATATTTTTTTCTACATTTCATTTTTGTTCAAATTTATAATAAAATCCTATTTATTTCATTTTTGTTTGACATCATATATATTTAAATGTGTTTACATTTCTTATTATATTGAAAATTCATGGTAGATATTATTTAGTTAGATGTTTTCTATATATATGTTTTAATATAACAATTATGTAAAATGCGTTCAAGAGTAGGAAAACGTTAAAAATATTTATTAATAAATGAAATAATAAACAGAGATTTGTTTGTATTTTTCTTAAATAATTAGTTTTCATAATTTTTCATTGATTATTATTTATTTTAATGAGATGAGTTGAATTAATCAACAATAAGTTTTATATAATTGTTTGGAAAAAAGCGCAAATATTATTTTTATAATTCGTACTATTACTCATTAAATGATTAAATAACATAATTTCCTTTATACTCTTATTTAAAGGTGATCCCAGAAAAAATGTCACATACTTTATAAAATTTACATTAATTTTCTCGTTAATTTTTCTCTATCACTTATATAATTTAATGCACACTAAAAGTTGACTGAATATAAATAACAATGAATTACAGACTGTTTACAAGAATTAAGAACAAGTTAATCAACCGTTTCCCTGTTTCTTCTATATATCGAAGGTAAAACTAGTTTTACAGGTACATGTCATCTTTAAATTAGAGATTTGGTCATTTTGTTATACGAACTTGTTAACTTTTTTTTTTTTAAGTATTATATCTATAATAAAATTACATGCCATCTTTAAATTAAAGATTTGGACAAATTTTGTTATACGAACTTGTTTATTGGTTTTTTTTTATTATTATTATTTTGAAGGTATTGTATATGTATCTATATATATAGTGTAAGCTTGTACATATATTATGTTTTTATAACATAAATGTATGGCATGTTCTAAAATACTAAAAAAATAATGAAATTTCACAAAATCTTCAAATGGGAAAAAAGAAATTAGATTTCTTTAAAATTTTGCTATATCTTAAATGTAAATTTGTTCAAGTTTATGCATTTAAATGTCATGTTTTATTAACCTTTCTTAAATCGAAGGTAAACCTTTTTCGTACCTATATAGACGATGTGGGATGTTAATAAAAATTAATATTATCTGAAATATTATTTAATCACGGGAGAATATTTCTGATATTCTAACATAGATTACAAATTCAAAATTTTAATAGTTGAGAATTTGTCATTAAGAAATAACTTTGGAGTTAACAGTTACTATATAATGGAATCAATAATTAATACATGATTTCAAATATTATAAAATGGAAACATAAGCACTTTTCACTAGACTGAAATTCAAAGAAAGTTAATACATTGAGCACTGAATACAAATTCTAAATAAAATATAAATAATCTAAACTTATAGATTAGGTTTTTCTAACTTCAAATCAGCGTACTAGAAGGCTTATCATAAAAAATTTGGATATTTTTGTCTTATCATATATCTTGATAATATAGAAATGAATTTTCATACACGCAATAATAAACTATTCATATACATACATACCGAAATAAACACACACATACACACAAAATTACTTTTAAAGTTTGCAAAATGCAGTTTTCTTATTGGATAAGAAACTGCGATTTTCTTTAAATTAAAATTATGTTTATACAAAAATAAATATAGAAATACATGAATAATAATTATAATCACAATAAAGAAATAAATATAAATAATTATATAAAATATCTTTGTAATAATATGTCTAAATATATTAAAAGAAATTAGTATTAATTATTCTATATGAGGGAGTCAGTACAAGAGAGTGCTAAGCCACAATTTTGAATTTCTGAGATATATCATTTTTAAAATTAGATAAAAATACTCGAATTTAAATATATAACAAATATATAAGTTATTTTTACCAATTTTTGAGTAAAATTTGAGATATTCTGAATAACAATATGACATTACTTTAATAATATACACTTTCTTTCTGGTAAAAAAGCTCTAAAAACATCTGGGGCACAAACGAAACCTGGGACATATGCTGCCAGTGCCACATAATGACATCAGGAAAAAATAATATGTAGTATAATATAATTTACAATAATAAGCAACAGATTACACTGTCAGATTTATTTCACCAAAAATGTGGCTTGGCACTTTTTTGCCCCGACCCCCTCATAAGTGACATTCATAAGTGACTAAGTTTCAAGCATCCAGTCTTCATAAAAATAAACATCTGTTTAACATATTTTTTAGTAATTTTATTGGTAAGTGTACGCACACTTCCTCTCGTTATATTTGTAGGGGAAATATTGTATTTATTTTTATGATGCTAAATTTAAAAAAATAATAATAAATAAACCAGCGTAGAATAAGCTTTTATCTGATGACAAAATGGAATAAAATTTTCGAAGCAGATTTAAAATGTGCTAGAATATTTAAAGACAGAAATTCTAGCCTTCTAAAACATTACTTTTTAGCAGGAATTGTTAAAAGTTAGATAATTTTTACACCGCATTTTTGTAAGGAAATTTCTGCATTAATAATGTACTTAATAATGGAAAACTATAAGTATATCTTTTTTATAATGCATGCTGTACACTCTCAAAAACAAATTCGTTAAAAAAAAAAAAAAAACGTAAAGAGTACAGTCAGGAAGTTGCCGGAACACCCCTGTGATTGAAAGAAATTCGTTTTGTTATTTGAAGAAATGTCGGTCTTTAGACTAGAGAATTTCAGGAAATTTTGAGTTTCGGTTCGCGAATTTTTCGTGTTTTGAGGGGGAAAGGACATATATAAAAATTCAGTTTCTAATACGAAAAAGTACTACACAGCATTGTTGCCAGAACATCACCGTTTATTTGAGAAAAATATAGCTTAATATTGAAAGATTTCAGGTAATTTTTACATTCGATTGATGAATTTTAGGGAAAATTGGGCAAATCAAAGTGTATCTTTTTGGGAGTTTTAATGAAATACGGTAAATTTCTACGATAAGATTCGTTCAATGATTCGTTCACGGATTTTTTTTAAAGTGTTAGCTCTCTTGGAAAACTTACTGCTATATCTAGTATTATATTTTTATAGAAATTTTGGATAAATTTTAGAATTCATTTGATAATTTTATGAAAATTATTGAAGGTAAAAAAATTATGTTTGCAGTTATATGTGTGTCAAAACAGTAGGGGACTAAATGAGTAAATGATGCAAGTAATGCGGTATTGCAGCGAAAAATAATGCCTCATAAACAAGCGCTAAGTGCAAATGCATAAGGAATTATATAATTGCAGTTTTGTTTATGCCTACTTACATTAACTTATTTTTTAATCTGAAATGTAGTTCTTGACTCAGAAGATCATATAGTACAATACCTGAATTATTTTTTAGCCTTTCTTTTTGTACGTATATTAATTCTATAATACTTCATATCATATTTCTGGAAGTTGCATTTGCCTTTGTAATTCGAAGAAAATCGTCAAAATGAAACCAAGGCTTTTCTTAAGAATTTGGTATTTTAATCTTATAATTTTTTCATTGGGTTATAAGATTAAAAAATGATCAATGAATGTTTAAATGATTGTCAGAGTTACAGAATCAATGAGTGCTTTAAAAGTGAAGCACTTCATCGATATAATTAATTAACTTATAAATCCCACTAAAATGTCATGAATGTATAGTTTTTGTAATCCACAAGTTGTGAATGAAATTTTGCAATTAGTCATAAATTTTATACATTTGCATGTGCTTATTCTGTATAATTTAAATGATTTATGATATTGGAAGAATTGATCTAAAGCATCAGCAAAGTGACAGAGTTTTCTGAACATATTTGTAAGTAGACTTGTCTATATCTGAACCAGTTTTCTAAAATTACTAACTTATTTTTTAAATGCACTTGAATAAAAAAAACAATCAAAACAATAATTTTAGAAATAGCATAGATAACGCTTCTATACATCAAGCTGTCAAAGGCTTGTCTCTTTACAATAAATAAAACTTTTACTTTTTCATATCATAATACAAAATCCTCCTTGAACTTTTGAAAAATTTAATATTCAACAGTCCATTTAGTCCTGAAAATTTCCCTCTCCTCCGAGAAAAGCGATTTTTTGAGATTCTATTTTTCTCTTCTAAAAAGTTTCTTCCCCCTGACGCATATTTCGAGTAAATGTAAAAATCGACGCATCTTCAAAGAGAACTATGAAAAAAAGCTCGATTTTTTATTTCGTGATTTTTTTTTATCCGGTATTTTTCGAGTTAAAGATGGGGATGCGAGGTTGATATGGTTCAGTTTATCAGGGTAAATAGCATTCGCAGGGAAGGGGTTAAAGAGTCACGAAAATTGCTCGGATATTTTTGCTTTCGCCGGGGCTCAATAGATTTGTGTTGATGGAAAAAAATTGCGTTAGTGGAATTAAGGGGATTATGGCAGACTCCGTTGTCGCTTTGGCTTAAGTGAGTTTTTGCTTGGAACGATGGTGTAAAAAGTACGGAGTACTAAAATGGCTATACGATGAGTCTCAGCGGGATTTTTCATGTCCGTAGTAGAATTTCACGGTTTGAATTAATACGAATGATATTGTTTTTAAACGCTATTTATTTCTCGGAACGTATACATTTGTATCGTATGAATTGCGGGACAATGTAGATGTATAATACAAAAGAGAAAAAAGAATTTGTAATTAACTCTTTTTTGTGCAACATAAGTGGTATATGTTGCATTAATTATACGACATATTTTGAATAATATATAAGCATTATATATAGAAAGCGTAATATATTTCATTATACAAAAAAAATATGAAAAGTAAATTAATACGAATGATATTGTTTTTAAACACTTTCTCGGAACGTATATACATTTGTATCGTATGAATTGCGGGACAATGTAGATATATAATACAAAAGAGAAAAAAGAATTTGTAATTAACTCTTTTTGTGCAACATAAGTGATATATGTTGCATTAATTATACGAAATATTTTGAATAATATATAAGCATTATATATAGAAAGCATAATATATTTCGAAAGCGTAATATATACAAAAGCATAATATATTTCATTATACAAAAAAATATGAAAAGTAAATTAGTACGAATGATATTGTTTTTAAACACTTTGTCGGAACGTATACATTTGTATCGTATGAATTGCGGGGCAATGTAGATATATAATACAAAAGAGAAAAAAGAATTTGTAATTAACTCTTTTTGTGCAACATAAGTGATATATGAATATGTTGCATTAATTATACGAAATATTTTGAACAATATATAAGCATTATATGTAGAAAGCATAATATATTTCGAAAGCGTAATATATACAAAAGCATAATACATTTCATAATACAAAAAAATATGAAAAGTAAATTAATACGAATGATATTGTTTTTAAACACTTTCTCGGAACGTATACATTTGTATCGTATGAATTGCGGAAAAATGTAGATACAAAACAAAAGAGAAAAAAATATTTTTAATTAACTCTTTTTATGCAACATAAGTGAGATATGTTGCATTAATTATACGAAATATTATGAATAGTTCATAAGCATAAAAAAAAGAATTATAATATATTTCAAAAGCATAATATATACAAAATAATAATATATTTAATTATACGAAAAAGTATGAAAAGTAATTTAATACCAATGATATTGTTTTTAAACACTATTTATTTCTCGGAAAGTATGCATTTGTATCGTATGAATTACGGGACAATGTAGATATAATACAAAAGAGAAAAAAATATTTGTAATTAACTCTTTTTGTTCAACATATTTTTAATGATGCAAGTTATACAATTCATTTTGGAATAAAAGTTTATGCTATAAAAAAAGACAAATGTTTTTTAATCTAGTAAAATATAATATAATCATGAACGGAAATATACAATAGCCTCTTCCGTGTTATCCACGTTTCCGGAAAGCGTTCTTTGTAAAACCTCAGAAACAAAATTATTTTTCCAGCCTTAAAGAAGCATTTGTAAAAAAAAAAGTTACTTTTGTTGCAACTGTTTTTCGGAAACGTTTTCGAGTAGTTTTATAGCGTATTAATCAGTTTTCTTCACCTGAAATATAGGTTTTCCGAGAGCTGTAATTCTAAAATAAACATTTTCACGCACAACAAGTATGTTTTACAGCACTCTTAAAAATTTGCAGCAAACTGTCCAGTCATTTGACCGTTTTTATAGAAAATGATTACATAACCATAATTTAACACTACTCTGAACATAATATGGGCAAAAATATAGTCAGAATACAGCCAAATTACGGTTATGTAACCGTTTTCTATAAAAACGGTCAAATGAGTGGACAGTTTGCTGCAAATTTTTAACAGTGAGACAAACATGATAAATTAGCAGCACTAATATTAGCATTAAAATCAATATTTTTTCGTTACTCTTGCATGTATAAATTCAAGTACGCAGCTGAAAATGTTTAATTGAGAATTGATAGCATCTGGAAAACCTATATTCGGGTTTAGGAAAATTTATTAATTCACTATAAAAACTAACTTGGAAGCATTTCCAAAAATTGGTAGCGACAAAAGGAACTTTGTTTTTATAAATGCTTCTTTAAATCTCGATAATATATTAGTTTCCGGAGTTTATAAAGATAAAGAACGCTTTTCGGAATCATGGGTAACTTGTAAGAGGATAATGTATACTTTCGTTCGTGTTCATGTCCATGATAGACAAATTTTCCATGAAAATCAGCAACGTCAAACTTAAATTGATGAATGAATGAATGAATTGAATTGATTAAAACTAATTACTGATTACTATTACTATTAATTGTTGATTACTATTACTTTAGTAATGAATATGAATTGAATTCGTACTTAAACTCATGTTTTATTATCTTTTCAGCAGGTATGCCTCAGTTTTTTGCACCAGCGGGTGTCATATATTTTACATACTCTAGTTACGGCTAGATGTTTCATAACAGTAATAAGATATATACTAGAAAAGCAATTATGCATATCAGCACTAAAAATTGAATTTAAATCTTGTCGCCATTTGTGAGAACAATGTGTAAAAAAAAATTACGTTTGTCGCAAAATTTGTGACAACGGGCTCGTTGAAATATTAAATAATTTGGTTTTGCTCAAATTCGTTTCTGAAAAACCCAAATCACTAATAAATCATTTTTCTTCTTGAAAACAAGACAATGAAAATACACTTTTGATAGAAATATAAATTTCAAAATAATTAAAAATTAAAAAAATTCTTGAAACAGTCCATGTAATTGCAGCATTAAACATCTGAGTTTGAGTTATTAATTGGTATTAATTCATCAAATAATAATTTATATTTAAACTATTTTACCTTGCTAAGTTTGACAAAATTTTCTTTACAAAATGTAGTTTGGTTGCGTATAGTCGGTTACGTAAAACAAATAAAATTACAAGCAAAGAACAATAAAATTCTTGAAAATAAACTGTTTTAGTGGATTATTAGAAAATTCAAGCTTTCCTAGTAAAAAATATCTCGGAAAATGTTAGTTCTGGAAAAAAATTTAGTATACCCAGAAAAAGGAATTGATTAAAACTACTAAACATGTATTGTTGAGTACATTTTGGTTGTTTTAGCAAAATTCAAGTAAAATTGAACCATTTTACTTGAATTAACAAAACATTCTTTGCTGACGATACAATTTTTTTTTTTTTTTTTTTTTTTTTTTTTTTTTTGGAATTGAAAAAAAAATTGTTGATTCAAACAAAATTTCCATTGACCTATATTTAAACAAAAAGTTTTGTTGGGTCAACCAAATTTTTGTTGATTCAACAAAACTTTTTTCTGGGTGTACATAAACAAATATTTAAAACAAAATGCATGAAAAGAGGCCGACGAGGAACGTTTTTAAGAAATGTCTTTTTAGATGTTAAGTACTATTTTAAAAATACCTACAAGATTTGAACTTTCCACTTGATAAAATTCCATCATTTTCTTGAAATACCTAAAAGTTATAGAGACAATTTTTAAAAACGCATCTCGTCGGCATTTGACGTCTACTTTCTGATGGTGAAAACTGCATTTCGATACTTATATTAGGTAATGAGTAATCACGTATTTAGATTTTACCATAGGTTAACATGGTATTTCGCGATCGGGGGGTTTCGGTGAAGCGGTCTCATAAAAGGTGGTGGAAATGTCCTCTCAGGGCTTCCAAACAGAGCTCAAATACATATTTCTGTATTTTTTTCTAAAATTAAATTTCCTGGTACTACCTTTTACTGTTCACCCTGTATCTCAATTTTTATTTCTTAAACATATCATTTTAAATGTGTTAACTCTTATTTTTAGGTACAAAGACTGACGAATGAAGAAATTTAACTAAAGTCACATTCAGCTTTTAAAAGTTAAGTCATATTCAACTTGAAACTCATACAAATTTGGTCAAACAAACGTACGTCTGTCATTTTTCTCAATTACAACACTGAATTAAGCTTAGAAACTAATAGTTAAAGAAAAGCTGCTTTAGCTTAATATTCATACCATTAAAATAGTCTCAATTCTTAATGATTCCAGGTACGTATGAAATTTTTATTATACTAAACACAGTCTTATGTTTTAATAAAGTTATCGGTGATTTTAAAATTTGAATTAAATTTTGTCGTTCATTTCTTAGAAGTAGAGGAATTTTTAACTTGGGATAGATATAACTTTTATGTTATTTATGCAGTCAAACTCGTTTATAGGAAACTCGGCTCTAAGGATATTCTTGTTTTAGAATAAAAATGTAATTCAAAAAATCGGTTATAACGAACAAAAATTTTGTTTAAAAAAAATCAATTTTTCTCCATTTTAACTAAACAAAATGGATCACTTAGCTGAAGCATCCGGAGGAGATTATCGTTTCTGTAATAACTATGTTAATAGACAAGATAACTTCTCTGAAAAAAGGAGCCATTGCGCTGATTATTGTATTATATTTATGTTTTATGAGTTCTTTGAATTCAGTTAAAATAAAAATACATGAAAAGATAATTGGTTTTTTGTTCCTTTCAAAACGAAGTTAAGCTAATGATAAGAAAGTTTTTTCTAATACTTTTATAGGATTTTCCTTACTGATAAATTCAGAACTTGAAAATTGTGTATATGAATGTTAAGTTAAAATTAGTGATTTGATTTCACTGCAAATTGAGATATGTGAACTTTTTCTATTAGAGTGGCCATTCATTAATTTTTAATAATTAAATTCATTTTTAAGTATTTTTTTTTTATTTTTATGTTATCATATATTGAACTTGGTTACTACTATGACATCCTTATTACGCGGTTCATCTCTATATTTAATTAGAATGGTTTACTTCTTCGGGTAAAACCAACTTTTTCAACTCTGAATAGATAAATATTGATCCTTGATTATTAAAAATCCTTTTTTTCAGTTTTTATAGTTTTAGATGGATTCTTAGCCATTTTTCGATTGATTGAATTCACTCTCACTTTCATGTGCACGAAGATTTCTCTAAGTATTAAACGACAATCTTAATAGAAACGAGCAAATCAGCAGATCACAGGTCTCAAAGTCAGCTGTGAAAAATCGCCTTTTATATTTCCCTCATTCTATTACATAAAATCTTATCACCACCAGTTTTTTACTTACCCATCCTTCGGTAGTATAGAGTAAGTCTTTTAATCGTTTTGGAAATCGAAAAAAAAAATTGTTGACGGATTTACACGTTTCAGACACTGGAGATTCCGAAAAACACATTTTTAGAAAATAAAATTGCCGTCTGTGTGTCTGTAAACGCTCCATCTCCCGAACAAATCGAGATAGAGACTTGAAATTTGGTGTGTACTTATGTAATAATCGGAAGAAGCTTATTGAATTTAAGTAACTTCGATTATCCGGAACTATTTTTTTCGGACTCTCGAAATATTCGTTCTGATAAAAGGTATATAAAAATTTTCAAAATTGTTTATTTTAAGGAGTGAATATAAAAAACAATAAAAAACATAAATTTTGCATAAAAAATGAAGTCGATCGGATAATGAGTTGCCGAGGTATTTGTCATCCTATTTTCAACACTCTTCGATTTTTCATGACCCTGTATGTAATCCTAATTTCAATTCAAAGATATATTTTAATTGGAAATGAGACGCTTAATCCGACGCAGTAAACCGTTAGTTAATATGATTATCAATTTTGGAGTAATAGAGCATTTAAATTTTATGACGTCATCAAGCCACGATTTTATTCGAATTGCAATGTATTTTATAAATAGTTTACACATGTTTTATTTTTATATTTCATATTATGCATATCCATGATGGGTAAGTATTACGGTGGCCCCTAATGAGTAGTTTTCATTCATATTAGTATGGGTGCAAGCTTTCAATTGTTCGCTCTTTCGCTGTGTCTTTTTTTTTTTTTTTTTGAGCCGTTTTGTCACCACTGTAGCTTAAATTGCCTGAAATAAAAATAGTTAGCAGTTTTTAATTATATCAGGTTTATTCCAGTGACTGAAGAAAATAATTTATGAAAAACTGATTTTTAGTTTATTCCTAATTATATAAATACGTATCACTTATAGTCTTCGTCTGATCCGTCCGTCTGTCCGCATATAACAGCGCAAAAACTACCCAACCGAATGATTTGAAATTTAATATATGTAATTGTTGCAGAATTTTATCGAGTCATTTCAAATTTTATGAAAATCAATTCAAAACTTACAAAGATATTAATAAAAGTTTTCTTCATTCTATTAAGTCCTATCATACGTAATTAATTAAAGGATATCCCATGATAGGTAATGATTCTAGGTTGCCGTGGTGATTACGTCATATTTAAGATGCAGTCATATCATTTCCGTAGTACTGAATTTAAAAACCGAATTTGTATTCTAAATTTTTTTAATTATAGCAATCCTATAATCTACAGACAGTTTTTTGGATAACTGTTTCAGGAGAAATAGATATTAAAGGGAAAATAAGTCTAAATATGGATTAAAAGTTTTGAAATTTTCAAATCTATGCTTAAGTTAACCCATTTGAATTTTCAGTAAATGTCAACAAAAGATAAAATGTTGCCAACTTAAAATGACTTAGTTTATTATGGAAATTAATCATATCATAATAACAGACGATATAATTCATTCCACTGAAATAATAACAGTACGAACGCAGCAAAATTGTCACGTTTGACGTACAATTTGCAACTTGCTTCAAATCGGCGGCTGTTTGAACAAAAAATGAAATTTTTATCTTTCGTTTTTTTATTACGAAAAAATAAAGTCCTTCGTCCAAGCACTGCGTAGTTATATATGAAAAAAGCTGACAAAAATAGAAGGAAATACATTCAGAAGTTTTACATTAAGCATGGTCATTGATTTGAAAAATGCATTTTGAGAAAAACGAGTTTAAAGTTTTGTGTTATAATTATAGTCCGTATTTTTTCTTTTTTTGTGTGTTTTAAGAGAAAATTTAATTTTTATCTTAATATATATATATATTTATATATATATATATAGAGAGAGAGAGAGAGAACCATTAATGAAACATTACCGAAACACCAACAGAAACTATGAAATTATGATTTAGTAAGTAATAATTTATTGACTACGAAAGTGTTCGCGAACACTCTGAATATAGATATCAAATACATATTTAAAAGAAGAAGAAATTAAATTAAAAATTGAATGAATGAAATTTGCGGAATTTAGACAGAATTATAAAATCCCAAATGCCTAAATACCACAAATAAAATGAGTGGTTTCATCATCATATTAGCCATAACATTGCTAAAGAATATGATTTTGGGACTACCACTTATAAACAAAGAATCTTAAAGTTAAAAAAATAAATACAATATTAATACAATATTATATATATATATATATATATATATTATTATTATTATTAATAAAAAAACAAAAAAAAAAATAAAGTCCTTCGTTCAAGCACTGCATAATTATATAATGAAAAAAGGGACAACATTAGAAGGAAATCCATTCAGAAGTTTTAGATGAATCGTGGTCACTGATTTGAAAAATGCATTTTGAGAAAAACGAGTTTAAAATTTTGTGTTATAATTATAGTACGATTTTTTTTTGTTTTTAGTTACATAGAGTAATCTATTTATGCACCATAAAGGAGGTATTCAGATGATAAAGTCTCTGCAACAAAAAATCGATGTTTCGAAATTTATGACTAGGGTAACTCCTTAACCCATATAATGCATTAGATAAGCAGTATGCAAAATTCGACATACTTGATAAACATTGCATGATCCTCTTCTCTTCATTTTATTTTTCTAGACGAGCAATTATACAGGTGTATAGAATATAGTATTCTATAGAAACGAAACAGAGAAATATACCATAATTCATATTTAACGGATTGGTTTCTTTGTTGTGTACTATCTAAATATTTTAAGTATATTTAACATAACTGTCAATTTTTACGCTTTTTTTCTACTAACTAAAATATAACAAATATTTTTGCCTTCTATAATTACAGATTTCAGCGATTGTATATGGTAAATTTTAGGACTTTTCCGATTAATCGATAATAATGATTAGTCACGATCAATTTTTTAATAGCGTTAATCGGTTCTATTTATCCAATTATTATTATTTTTTTAATTTAACAAATAAAAAAAATCTATATTTAGCTAATTTATATTAAATAAATTTTTATTTGACTTCGTGATTTGTAATGCCAAACTTCTTTAATAACCAAGGCCGGTTTTTTTTTCTTTAAAAATGCCCTAGTGCAAGATATATTTTTAGGCCTTAATTTATTCTCTCAAAGGCAAAAAAAAATCTTTTAATTTATATTTTTTGAATACTTACATACCAAGCATAGAAAAACTACGAAATACTACGCAAAGAAACAAACTCTTAATTAAAGATATATTCAATAGGAAATGTATTTGATAAAACAAAATAAAATTGTTGTTTTATGGATGCTCGTATAACGTAAGGTTTATTTTTCCAGTTGGTTTTCGGAGTGTTATATTATCGACGTATATAAAGTATCTTTGCATTTACTAGCGAAAAACAAAAAGAAAAACTTTATTTTTTGGTGAAGGTTTAATTGATTAAACGAAAATAAAAGTTTTCAAAACTGACTAGAAACCATTCAAAAATCCGATTGATTGGTCGATTAAAATCTATTAAGAGACTTCAATTAAAACAGTTCAAACTTTTAATCGATTCCCACCCCTAGTAAAATTTACTATTAAATTTTAATATTAAGAAAAAGGCGTAAAAAGTTGGTAGCTATTATTTACAATGCATACAACTCAAGGTTTTAAGATGGTTTTTTTTAGCGGAAGTAGAATAACTTTTGTTAATTCATCTTTCTGAAAGCAATCGAACATTTTTTTTTTCTAAAAGGAAATTAAATTAATTAAAAAGTAACTTTTAAATATGCCAATAAAAAAAGAATATGTTTAAAGGCTTCTTAAATTGTCCTACTTTTTTACATAGAAAGTTCTCATGAATATTGTTTTAAATTTAAATCAGAATCTGAATCCAAATAATTTTTAATCCAATTTTAAGTAGAAAGTGGTATGGAATTCATTTTAAAACAGTCCTTTTAGCTGAAAAACTGGAATACATTTAATCTAATTATGCAGCAATAATGTATTTTTTAATCTTTTATAAATTCATTTGCGTTTATCTTAGAATTATATCTTTATTTTTTTTCACACTATTAATCGCAATTATTAAGGCAACACATAAAAGTCATTAAATTCATTTCAAAGTAATAAATAATCTTAAATATTATATGATTACTAACTGCAACCATTTAAATAGGAAAATTCACCCGTTTTTCTATTATTATATTTTTTTTCATTTATTCAGTATGTAAACAAGAGAATTAGAAAAATTATAAATTTCAAAGTATTTATATATGAGCTAGATTTTAATACAATAGCCTAATATATTTAAATAAAAATGTAGAAACATAAAGCGAAATCATAATTAAACGTGTAAATGTGTAAATGTGTTACCAAAATTCTCTATAGCAGTTTTCGAACGGATAAACCAATTTCTATCAAAAATTATACAGTTACTTTTGAAATCCAGAGCAAAGTAGTCATAGAATTTTAAACTGATAAAATAATTTTTATGAAACGTCTCGTGATAGACAGACAAGTCTATAAAATCCGTTCGAGTGTTCGTAATAGGTCGTCAGTGACTCTTATGTTCTTTTTCGGCAATTAATGTTACAGCAATTTGAAGGGGAAATTTTGTACTGGACAAAAGATAATATTTCAAAAGATTATTGTAAATTAAACAAAATATTTTGTAAATATATTTACTAAGTTTAGCAAAAAATAAAAAATAAAAGGTATTTTTTAACATTTTTGGATTAAACTACAAACATTTAAACATTTCATGTTTTATCTTCTTTTTAAAGTTAACTATTAAATTTATATATATAAATTTGGAACGTCTGTTGATGATTTTCAGAAAACCAACTATTTCTAAATTCATTCGACTATTTAGATGACATATAGAAAAAATAACATATATTTTTCTTCTTCTCTGAAATAGGCTCAGAAACGGCAACATAACTAACAGTAAAATTATTGGAAAATGTTTTTTTTTTTTTTTTTTTTTTTTTTTTTTTTTTTTTTTTTTTCCAGTAATTTGCAGTTTGTCGCATTCCGATATCTAAAATAGTTTTCAGAAAACAGTGAAAAACTAATTTTTTTAACAAATCAATCAATCAAGAAGTCTTTCAATAATAAAAAACTCATGAACTAAATGATTAATTTTAAGGAATCTTACAGCGATTGAGAGGTCTATTTAAGATTTATAAATGATAACAATTGCATGTCAATCCGATTTTTAGCTTATAGCTTTTACATTCTAATTTGAGAACTGGATTGGTAATTACAAAGAGCTAATATTCCATAATCGGGTCCAAAGACAAGGTTCGGTGATAAGTAAAGAAACAATCATCTACAATGCCATTAAATGCTTGCTTCATAAAATAAAACCAAGCTGGTTTCAACAATATATTTAATTTTGCGCAAAACTACTCCCTCTAAAATATGGCAATTGGCAGTGGATACGATTACGGAAGAAATAAAAATAATACTAATTTTATATCGATCTGAATTTTAGATTACAACTTATTCAATTAAATTTTAAAACTGAATCAGTAAATATAACTAATTTTACGTAATCGTATTCACATCCAGGGTTGGCGTCAATCATAAGAAAGGGAAGGATCACCAAGGATAGCTCCAATGAATGGAAATAAATGCCGTTGCTCAGAATCTATTTATGTTAAAATTTGATTCTGTATTTGTAATTTACATCCATGCCGCGATGAAACTGACATCTGTTATTCCATGGATTCAAGATTGTCGTGATAACACTTGAAATTCCTAATTTTGAATTACTTTCTGAGATATTAAATTTTTTTGTAAGTTTTAAAGGCCTTTTTGTAATGGTAGCAATAAAATTACCCATTTTTGACAAAAATAAATAAATAAATACATAAAAATAAAGAAATTAGAAGTATTAGGATTATTAAATCTTTATTTTTCCATTTTCTCATTAAACTGGAAAAGTTAATTAGTTTGAATAAATGGTAAATTACGATTATCGTCTGCTATCCGAACTGGTACCATATACATATTTAAGTTTGATTAGTTCGTTTAAATCGATTTAATAACTTTTTTGTTTACCTTCTGTTTAAAATGCATATTGTAAAGTATGTTCATATGACTTATTTCCACATTTACTTAATTATTATCAAACAGTTGATAGATTGCAATATTATTGAATCGCATGAGATACCATTTTCCGAGTTTAAAGAAAATGTAGATGAATGGCCTCTGGTACATCATTGAGCTATTGTAAATTATTTAGCTTCTATAATTATAGTGTCAATACTATAGCGTCTAGAAGAAGTACGCCTACATTCACTGCCACATACCCGGATTACCGAAAACTGCGGGGATGGTACTGCGACTATGGAGAACCTCCGCCAATCAATTCAATAGAAATATTCGTTAAGTAAAATACATCAAACATCACGCGAATCGAAGCGGCTTCGAGTCCACCCATTGTTCTCTCTTCTAGATGTTATACTGATGATATAAACAAATGAAGGCATAAAAATTCATTAGATGTATCATTTTTATGTTGTGTTTCTTGAATGAATATACTACTTTGCGCTGGGTTTGTGCACCAGTTCCATGTCATATGTCATTTGCATACTACCTATAGAAATTTTTTAAGATTGTTCTCCAGCATCCTAAAAGTAGAATGCTTTACCCGGACAAAAACCATATCATATATGATACGAATCATCTATTTTAACTCAGACTGGAAGAGATAATGGCAATGTCCTCAAATTCAATTTTGGTAATTTTCAGTTAAACTACATTTTAAATATAATTTCTTATACTTATAATCAGAAGTTTAATAAAATTAATATTATATATATATATATATATTTAAATGTAGAAAGAAATTTGATTTACTTTTCCCAAGAAATCGGAAGATGTCAAACAATACAATTGGTATGTTAGAAATAATTCCTCATATTGGATTAAATTAGTATCCCTGCAACCCCTTAAAAACCCAGATGTTCAAAAAGAAAAACCTGCAGGAAGTTTTCTTCCACTTAGTGCAATATCTCGTGAACTGATTCATCGGAAATAAATATCTTGCAGACAGTCATAGCCAATTATCTTCAAATACAGTACACAGTAACCCAGCTTATTTTTCATCAAAAAAGATTAGGAAATCATTTAATGGCTATTTTGTTTATATCATCAAATAATGAACATAGTGCACACACCAATTAAAGAACTATTATAATTGCTACAACAAGTAGGAAATCCAAGAGATTTGTGAAATGTGTTTATACTTGTAATATACTTTCTATGTTCGTGAAATATGCTCATTTATTCGTGACGTGCTCCAAAAAACTCCAATTAAAAGAAAATCTCGTGACTGTATACAGATCAAGGACAAACATAAAAACATTCTCATTCTTTTTGACTTTTAAAAAACTTTTAATTCAGTCTGCCATTAAAACTAATCCTGTCAACATCTCTAAAAGGAGCAAATGGCTCTCGTAATCTCTAACAATCTAAATATTAATATTGTTTTCTAACTTAAATAAATTTAATCTAAAATTTAAATTTAATTAATTATAAAATTCAGTAATACTTATAATTAATTCTTATGCCCCAAAAAAGACTATTTATTTGTGTTTATCTAACACTCTAAAAAGTTTTTTCTCCAGACATCTAATCATAAAGGATTTATTCACATACTATACCAACGTTCTTCATTGGGATACATTTTTATATGGATAACAATGTAAAACTACAAGTATGGTGGTCACCGACAGAAAAGGTAGGATAATTCCAACTCATTTCTCGTTTATTGAAGATAAGAAGTAGTCATTTATTTTTCTGAGAAACCTTATTTCTGAGCTTGCGCCGCGATTGAACTCACACCTCCAAGATGGTACACATCAGAATGCTGTGCAGCTAGTGTTCAAGCCATTGTTTGCCGGAAACAAACGATAATACTTCAAAATATTACCTTTCTAATAATATACTGTTTTTTTTAAATTCATTTGCAAAAATCAAAACTGGAGAACTTGTTCAAAGAATTTATCTGAAAATGCACAATTATATAATAACGTACGATAGAGTAATATAAAGATAAAGTTGAAATAATGCAAGATAAATTTTAATTGGAAAGGATTTATCGACGATCGCAATATTTTTGACGAAAACGTTTAATTGTTGAATATATGCGTTAACATTTATGCATTTGGGAGACTCTATTTCCTTTTCCTAAGAAAAAGTTGGTATACTCTCATAAGTTTATCCACAAAGTTCCAATATTTAAATGTCTAACACGTGATTTTAATCTTATGAATCATTTACTACGTTTATTAAACAGCAACAACATAAATATAACAGAAACGCATTACCTTTCTTTGTACGTATGTTTCTATTCTTTGTTCTAATGCAATATATAATTCTAAATCTAAAGAAAAAATCACAAGAAGATAATAACTTTCAACAATTCATCAAACAGCATCTTAAATACACATAATACTCAAATGACACTTTCAAATCATTGCTTGTAGCTTTTCAGTTTAATTTAATTAAATGCAAACAGTTAATCTAGCAATAGTGACACGTGAAAACTACTGCTTACAGATTTAACAGCCATTCATTTGTAATAAGGACAATTTCTATTCATCAACGACAATATCATAAATATCATAGGAAACGTTTATTTAGTTCTTCTTACCGAATAATACTTATTACCCATTTTAATGGTAATATAGCTTCTTCACGAATTCTCCATTTACTCGCATTTCAAAAACAGCAAATTATGCTCTTATTAAAATGATAAATATCAAACCGAAGATGCGTGTATTGTATCTCTTTGAAATTCTCCACACCGAAAACTGATGGATTTTCAAACATTTTCAAGAAAGCGATAATATCATTGTTTGAATTCAGACTGCTAATCATAAACCATTCATCGCTATTAAACAAATTTTGAGGCATCCTAAATATCTTTTTGATGTTACGAGAAAGTATTGTTCTCTAGCATTTGAAAAGCAGTGCGCTTCAGTTAAAATTACAACATTTCATTTAATAGAAACAAAGAGAAATAAATACGTTGTCAATTAGAATTGAATATATCTCGATATCTTGTGCGTCCGTTCTGTTGTCAAACAATAAACCCCTATGTAACGGATTTTCAAGTTATAAGCTTATTAAATTATCGCACTCAAACCAACTAAGTATTTTGGCATTAAAATAAGACTTTTCTAAACACAATACTTCAAATTTTCAAAACATTATCGATAGGTAGAATGCTTTGATTCGAAAGGAAATATCCATAATTATATTCCGCGGTATCGTAATAGCTTAGAGGCTAGCTGAAAGAACAATACAAAGAGTGGATCGTTTTAAACAAACACAGGATTACTACGCGGAATTTATTCAAAACATATTAATTGTGCTTCTAGCTAAAGATTTTGTGATATATTTGATAGCATTCCCCTGGGAATATGCGCCTCGTTGCATAATTTTCCGAGTCTTGAAGTCGTAGTTTTCTTTCAAATGCTTTTACATGATTATGTCTCAGAAGTCAGTCTTTGGCTTATTTGGTAATTAATACTGACCGACTGTAATCTTCAAAGTATAAACATTACATTAATCCGATTCAAAAGCTTTTATGGGGAATTACTAAAATAAAGACATTCAGTTAACTTAATTTTCATAAGCTAATGAGTAACCATTAAAATCATAATAAAATTTTGAAATAAAAGTTTGTTGAAATTACAGTATTATGTCATTATCATTAGCGAAGTATTTTGTTGAAATGGAAAATTAAAACTGTCTGATATTGATAATGAATGGTAATGCACTTTTAAATTTTAATTTTGCATTCCATAAAAGATGTTTCAACGAATAATTAGAAAATATATGTAATTTGCTGTAAAAGATTTTTAAGCAACGATGGTTGCAAATATTACTGCTTTAAAAGAACAAGGAAAGAAATCAGTAAAGTAATTGATTTCCAAACGAATATATTAATTTTAATGGCAAATTACATTTTTAACAACAATTTAATTTGCTTCAAAGGAAAGCGAAATTTAAAAAATATTTCTTCAGGCTGTAAAGAAATATCTTCAGTTATAAGCATATTTTTTGTTTCTATTTCTTTATCTAGATCCGGGTCCACTCTGCCCACTGATTAGCATGCTGGCACCAAAAGGAGGAGCTTGATGCAAGTATGTATGCAAGTTTGACACCGATGAGGTCTGAGCAAGATAATAGTGAAGACTTTCAGTATTTTTCTTGCACAAGAATGATGATTCGTGCCACCTTCCCTTCAAAATTCCTTTTCGAAGTCATTACTCCTACAGCAATACGGCCAGAACTAGCAGATTCTTTTCAAAATCTTTTATGTTTGTTAGACACTGTTTTTATTATCTGGACAGGTAGTGTAAAACTAGTTGGTTTTGATAATCAAATTTTAATTGCTTAATAGGCGTATAGCCAACATAGTGGAAAAGTACCCAAGCCGGGACTCGAACCCGGGTCATCAGTACAGCGCATTGACGTTCTACCAACTGAACCACTTGGGAACGATACTCAGCCTGGAACTTTCTCACTATAACATGTTGGCAAGTCTACACATGCAGCACAAGAGGGAATATTTTCCGTGAGTCACCAACCCTAGGGCAAACACGAAATCAAAGAAAATCCAGCATCGATAATTGAATAAATTCATATTTAATACTTTGTATAAAGTATTAAATACTTTGTTTTGTCTTTGTAATTTTTTGCTTTCCTGAAGAGGATAATCTTAGCACTCATGAAAATTTCCATCGGTGGAAACAGCGTGAAAATTCATAAAAAATTGTGACTCAATTCATATCATGCAATAGTTTTAGCAAAGCTACATCATAGTAAATTAGTATTCATTTATATAGCTTATTCCTTTCAAGGGCGGGGGTATGTTTGTGAAACCACTTAATTTTAATTTCCCAAATGCCACAATGGTACCAGAATTTTGATATACAATTTTCCGTTTATTATGTATTTAAAATATAGCTTTTTTTCCTAATAAATTTGTTCACAAATTCTGCTGTCATTCCTTCGTTTCAGCATTTTAGCAACGGAAGTGCTTTGCCCCTGAAAGGGTTATGGGGTAACACTACATACGATGCCTGAAAAATCACTTATGTTTTTTTTTTAGGATATTATTCATCGGAAAGAAAATTGGTTTAACACCTTAATCGTCGTGCCCGACACAAATTTGTAAACATATTTTGTCACGCCCGTGACCCTCACGGGCTGAACTCCTTATAATTTTAATTCTACCTTGCACAACTTTCTCAAAACAAAAGTCTTTTAATACTCTCTCTCTCTCTCTCCCCTTTCTCTCCCCCCCCTCTCTCTCTCTCTCTTGATAAATATAATACAAAATTTATATTTTAATATTAGCGGTACGAATAGATAATAAAAAATAGTTGTCATTGGCAGACGGGAAATTATTGTTTATTCAATGATTTTGTCACTACCTAACTGTAGCGCCCGTGACTCTCACAAACAGTGTAGGCTACTCTTTTAAAATTCAGCATGTTTGATTCCCCCCAGTTTTTTAAAATAGTGTAATAACTATTTAAACTTATTATTAATAGTGTAATTGGCATTGTTTAATCTTTCATTAAATAATGTGAATATTTCTACTTTAAAAAGTGATGACAATCAAGCAATCTGAATTTTAAATAATTAGCTATTGCACAAAGAAAAAGTCAATTATAAGGAAATAAAATTGTTATTTTTAAATATTTTATCCATCCTAAATACTTTAAATTTGAAAAAAAAATGCACTGTTTCTGTTACTAATAAACTCAGAATTTTATGAATAATAAAATAGAATAATAAAAAAATGACTATTTTTGAAGGAATTTTCCGAACATTACGCGACGGGTTAAGGGGTTAAAGGTATCTATTACATCAGTTAAATCTTTAGCATCATTAACATAATTTATTTTCCTTACAGACAATTTTAAGAAGCATGTACAAATGATGATGTGCATGATGTATGTACATGATGCATGTCCTCTTACAAAGGTGTATATGAAGTTGGCTTGCAGCATACTTTTAACAATTTTCATCGAATCGCCTCGAAATTTTAACCACATATTCTCAACACTTTTCTCTAGAGGAGTACAACGATTCTTATGATTTAGCAAATATTTTTATTGTAAAGCGATGTGCAAAGTAAAATTTTTATACGGAAAATTGTATTCATTTTTGTATTCTTGCCATTTTTACAAGTCTTAATACTTTTTAATGATCCTTTGTACTTCTCTTGCAAATTCAGTGTAGAGTAACGAAAAAAAAAAAAAATTCCCAGGTTCTTTTGGAGAGCACTTATGCTGCAAGTTGCAGAAAGCTATATTTTTTTCATCACCCTATTGCCACAGCTCGAGTGTGACCATTTTGATTTTTAATTTTAAAAAAATCTCAATTATGTTAAAGATTAATATAAAAAATACTATAAAACCAAGTTTCACTCCGATGTATAGTTTTCTAAAAAATATATAAAAAATCAATGATTTTTCAGCCGTTATAGGTATTGTGACCCCTTAATACGTATAAAATCAATTAAAACGATTTAAAAAGAATGTAGAAGAATAACTGTACTAGTGAATTTATGTTGCTGTCGTTGCATGTAAATGAGGGGTCAAATATATCGATTCAGATACGAGATTTAATGACTGGCACTATAGCTTTTCCTGTTTGTTCATCACTCCCCCCTTATGTACCTTCTCTTTCAAATCACGAACGAATAAAATTTTGATAGTTTGTAGTCTTAAATGAGAGAAAAAAAAAATACATTAACCCCTTACCAGTTTCGTTTTTTGGCACAATAAACTAAAAATAAGGACAATACACCACTTTTTCCGTTCTAAAATATTTGCCTTATATAATCGAAAAATGTTTCTCAACTATTAAAGCGAAGATTACAATAAAAAAATGAGTGGTATCGTAAAGCTTCTAAGTAATGAAGCAAGCAAACTCTTCTTGCCCGAGCAACGTTAGGGAAAAACTGTTAACTGGTTAACCATCCTAAGTACCATATCATTGTTTGACCTCATTATATTTTTTGTTTGGTTTGAAGTTTGTCCTGTTTGGAACCAGAAAAAAAGTAATAATTTAAACTTAATAAATAAAATCCAATAGACAACTCTTAGAAACAATCTACATTTAATGCAATTAAATTTCTGGTTCAAATCATGCAAAACTGAGAACGTCCATCAAAAATAAAAAGCTAGGATTGTTAAATCTCAGTTTATAAAATGTCATCGTTGTGGGAAGAGTTAAAAATGGCATGATTTAACTTAAATCTAAGATGATTTTATGACTTTTTAATTATTTTAGACTTAAAATACATGTGTCGTATGATTTTGGCAAAGTTTGATATTTATTCCCGGAAATTATATATTGAAGCTAAAATTACATTAACGTTTCAAAAAACAAAATTCCCTTATTATTGCGTTAATACTCTATAAAGACAATATCATAACATCATTTTATAGTAATACTTTTACAGCTCTAATCGTTAGGATAGAAATATTTTAAATTTTCTATCATTAAAAAAAAATATATGTTTGATGACTGCTATGACTTTGTACATATAGGACAGAAATAATAGTAAAACGAAAATTTTAGAAGCCTTTTCTTTTTTGCCTGAAAACTTATCGAGTGTAACAAGATAGTAGTTGAAATATGAAAGGCTATCTTTTGAAACATATATCAATTTAAAGTACCTCTGAGACATATCACTCGTGTAACTCCTTTTTCAGACACGTTATCGCTAAGGTATTGTTTACTTTAAAAATTTTAGCGCAAAAAGTTTATTGAAAATTTTGCCTGTGAGAACATCATTATCAAATAATACTATTAATTTTAACTTTTATCCTGTAGCATGGAATTACTAGTTCAAACAAAATTTATTTCATGTATTAAAAATATGTATAATTTATTTTCCTGCTATAGAAAATGATGACTTTTTGATGATGTAATCGACAATATTTGGATTTGTTTACTTTTTTTTTATCAGTTTCTTTTTGACTCCTTCTTTTATTTTGTTTTGTTCGTGTTTTATATTGATGTTGGAATCATTATAAAGTTAATTTTCAAAGTTTGTATTCAAATTTTATTATATATAAATATATGTAATAACATACGTTGATAAATCACCAAATAATCATGCCATCATTTGCAAATCTGATTACCATCAAATTCGTACATCTACTATTTCTTGAAATAATTCATTCCAAAAAATTTATGAATCCACACTCATAAACAATCGTAAGATTCATAGTTATTGTAAACTACTTAATATTTCCTCAATTAACTTTAATTATCCGTATTTAATTATCCGAACGGAACAGAATGAAAAAAGGAGTAAACAAAAAACTGATTAAAGAACACGAAATATTGTAAGCTACATCATCAAAAATGTCATCATTTTCTATAGCAAGAAAATAAATTATTTATATTTTTAATTATATCTTATTCCTAAATGTAATAGAAAAAGTTAAAGTTAGAACTGTAACTATTGGCTGTAATACATATAATAATAAAGCTAACAAACTTCTACTACACATACTAAACAAATACACACACATACTATTAAAATTGATAATACACATAGTATAAAAAACAACTATGAAATGGCCGATATTCTCAAAGATCTTAAACCTGTAATATATTAAGACATTTGATTTCAAAGATATATTTAACCATATAAATCTATTAGATCTAGATAATAGTGTCATAAATACATTATTCAAAAAGTTTCAACATGAATTTACTATTTTTGTACATGTGCATACAGAGTACATTTATATTCTCACTAACTTCATAATTTATAACAATTATAATTTTAACATCATTTATCTATAAGTTGGATTTCTACAAGGTGGATGCATTTCGACATTACTTTAAGATTTATATTTATATAGTTATGAGCGCACATTTAATAAAAGTAGAATTTTTTTTATATTGTTATACTGATTACTTACTTGAGACCTGAAGTTAAAACAACACTACAAATACACATTCTTTGCTTTTTCACAGTCAAAATGACACCATAAATGACAGAAAAATACCTTTTTTCGAAATTGATAATTTAGTGGACCGGTAATTTAGGTTCACAAATATATGGATGTAAAATTGCTAGCGCCCTTAAAATATCAATTTAAGAACTTAGGATTGGGCACCCAACTGTCTTTGGATCCGGGCTCTGAAAATCGCCGCAAAACTCGAAACAATGTTAAAAATCGCATAAATTTAAATAAAAAACAAAACATTCCTGTTAAATCTTTAAAAAAAAGTTTAGCTTTCAACGCAATGGTCATATTACGCCTCCCTCCCTTTTCAATCCCCCCAATTGCCTTTTGTTCAACCCGCTCTCAAACAAAGCACGTGGTAGAATGGTGGAGGGCGAAAGCTGACCAGGTTTCCGTTTGATCGTAATTCTATGGAAGGGGAAATAAGCATAGAATTAAGAAGAAATTAGAAGGAGTATAAAGGTGTTTTCCGTGCGAGCAGTGCTGACCAATAGCGCGATTTGTTCTTTCCCCAGATAAGAAAAAGAGCTAAACAGGCTAAGGAACAGGCTAAACAGGCTAAACAGGTTTCTTGTTTCTTCTTAATTCTAGTTACTTCTTTATTCACCGTTCAAAAAAAGTTGGCGCATGCGCAATAAGGTCAATTTTGTGTGCAAAATCTTATGAGAGTCTTACTCAGTTCATTTGTCCCTTTAATATATTAGGATAACCTAAATTCATGCAATAACAAATTTAAGGGCTTTAAACAAGTGAATAATTTACAAATCCTCAATTTATTTTATTGTACATTGTTTAAGTTCTTATGAAAATTTCTTACTTTCTTGGCATACTGTCTTGAAGGGGTTTTGCAAACTCCGATGAAAATAACTTTTAGGAGGAAATACGCATCATTGCTTCCATTTATTGGTTTTGTTCCAAAGCGAAAACCATAGATGTAAAGTAAAAATGTAAAAAAATCAATCAGCTTAGTTTTTATGAGGAAATGAATAGAGGTTCACATTTGTGTACCTCAGGTCTGGAAGACGATAAATAATTTGCATCGAAACTAATCATTCTCTCGCACATCTAGTTTTCCAGTAATTTATCCCAATAATTTAAAATTAACGGTAAACCTGCTATCTAATAATACAATTTTTAGACTTAAAATAAAACTAACTGATAAGAAAACTATTACTGACATTTTATAACAAACGCAAAGATTTTCAATTCAAAAAAAGTTGTGTGTAAAAGTAAATACTTTTACACATTTTAAATCGTGTCTTCATTTATCAGTATATAAAAATATACTCCTTAATCATATGTTTAGAAAAATGAGATTCTTCTCATCTTATAAATAAAAACTTTAATCAACTTATTTATGATGCATTACAGGGTTGTTTTCTATAAAAATGCATCTATTGCCTAATGTTCAATTAGTATGTCCATGATTTTATTTATATTAAACAGGATGGTAGGGTGGGTAGACGTATGGACGATGGCAGCTGTTGTTTGGACATAATTACCTCTTTGCGTAAATATAAATTATTATATATATTTAAAATAAATAAAATAAAATAAAATAAAATGAAAATGAAAATGAAATAAAAATACAAAAAAATAATTGACTGAATGGCAGGTAGATGCCAAAGTACAAAGGATGGGTGATGTTGAATGAAAATTTAATGCGCATTGGTTAATTAATGTATTTTAAAAAATAGAGGCTTATTATGTAATTTTGCACAATAAATTAATAATTACTTAATACTATAGATGATTCTGTAGCACTTCATTCCAGACTAAAATCAATAATTTTGACTCTTTTTCTTATCACTGTATTAATTTCTTTGTTTTTTAATTATTAATATTAACTTTGTCACTTCAAGTTATCCATCATTTTACATTCATATACATAAATGCACCTTGTCCTCTTTAACGGTTTAACACGTGTATTCTTAATTCAACCTCCCTCCCCTCCTTTCTTCACATTATTTTTATAGGTATTTTTATTTAAATATCATTTAATATTAAATAATAAATGTATTTATTTATTTTTTCTCCTACCCCTTATTTATTTTTATTCTAATTTTCTTATCTTATTTTATTTTAAATTAAGCACAATAAAGTAGTTTAATTAAGTAGTTTAAGTAGCTAGTAATTACAATTAAGTTTAATCAACTTTTGCTATCAATAATACATAATTACTAATAAGATTAATTCCAACCCTTTCCATTTTTTAAATTGTAATATCTCATCAAATATTTCGGGCTTCACCTTTATTCCTTTTTACTCATTTTCGGTAATATATTACCAAAAAAAAAAAAAAAAAGAAAGAAACTGCAATTCAAGAATGCTTGTCTCGTTTCATACATGCGGTTCAGAATTATAAAATATTGCTTCTTGTGTATATTCCCATTTTTCCATCTATTTTGTTGTTTTTATGTACGATAGCTAAAATCTTGAATCTTTTTAGATTATAGTAATTTGGACTTGATAATTCTATTATAGATTTCACAATTTTTTTCACGATTTTAATTTTCGCAATACTTAAAATAACTTATAAGTATACGTATAACCAAAATTATCGAATCTCTTATTTAAAGATGTATGTAATAATATTATATAAATATATGTGTGTGTGTGTTTATTTCGTTGAATGTCTTCCGAAAGGTATTTTCACTACTGAAATAGTTTATTTTTAATGTTGATTGATAGGTTGGTTGGTTGGTTACACTTTTATAACGTTCTAAATTAAAAGGCTATGCCTATTAACTTGAATTAGTTTTTCACTGGTCTAAACCATTTTTCTTCCAGTAAAATTTAGAATATGATTTCCTTGCATTCTAAGCATCTGTAAAAATATCAGAATATTAAATAGTTAACCATTCCTTCTATGTGTAGAAAGATACAATTTAAATAACTTTTATTAATATGAATTGTCTGTAATTGGTATTTTTTTCTAAATAATAACTTATAGAAGCTAGGAACTTTAAAAAAATGTAACTATTTTGACGTAAATGAATTTTCATATGACGAAGAACATTTCAAATATTTTGGAACTATACTTCTAAAATTAGCAGCTTAGGAATAAGCTTTTGGTCAAAGATAAGAAGGAACACCCTGCATATCGCCTAAAAAAAATACATTGCAGATTGTATGTCATTAGATATTATATAAAGTGAGATCAAAATAACAACGAGTTGCACAACTAAGTTGAAGCCCCTGTGATGGAGATTCCAAAAACATCTTCACAACATCTGATCTATAGAGTTATTAGTGGCATTATGCAATGTATGTAGGAAATATATGGCGTGTTGAGCCAAAAACACTCGATAGCAAAATCACGCTCTCTCATGAATAAACATAAACAGAAAATTTCTTAACAGGGGCTTTATGCTGCTCGTACAAAATAGAGGTAAGTAAAAGTCGCTTACCTGTTATACATCTTATTTCGTGTACGGCTCGGGATTCGGTGACGTCTGGATGGCTAGGGATCGGTCACAGTCCTTCTTTCATCTGTTTCGATTTATCCTTAATTGTTACGTGCAAAATATTTATTCGTTGTCATCATTATTCTGAATAATCATTTTGTAAATATGGTGTTCCGTGTTCTTCTGAAAAGTAATACAAGATTAGTTTGTGTATTTAGTCGAACAGAAGGACTCCGTTTTGGTTAAATATAGATATATTATTATGGAACAGTTAAGAGCTCCGTGTTATTAAAGCGATTACATTTTAGATACAGAGCAAACATCTAAGTGAGGTGAAAAACACTTGCCACGAAAATAAAATATAAAAATATAGTCTGTTAAAAGTAAATTACATACATCTGTTTCTGAAATTACTTCTATGTGTCGCAATATCAGTCATTAATACAAGGAAGAAGCATAAAGTTCACATATGTTCGTTAAAATGCTTTGAGACCACTAATTGGGTTCTTTTCTCGTTTAATTGGGTGGTGTTGCCGAATTTCATCTGGGTAATTAATTTAAAAAATGTAACCATCTGAACGTCTAAATACGTTTTCATTATTGTGTATATTTACTGTATAGAACTGTAAAATAAATTATCTTCTGTATGATACATACTACATGAGTTTGAAAAGTCCCGGGACTAATAAAGAAATATATATATATATATATTTGTCCAAAATGGATTTTAATCTCCAGTATGTTTTCTTCAAGAGTGATACACTTATTCCAACAGTCCTGTAACATTTGGATACCTTTTACATAGTACGATTTCTCAAGGGCTTCAAAATATGCATCAGTTTCCCATTCGACGTCCTCATTTGACGCAAATCTCGTCTTCTGGAGCCACCTCTTCAAGTTTGGAAAAAATAGTCTCTGGGAGACATATCTAGAGAATACGAGAGGTGGAGGAGGATATTAGTAGTTCAATTGCGTTTTCATGATGAAATAGTACTATTTTATTTGCCGTTTGCGGCCTTTTCATTTTGACTTCTTTGTGCACTCTATCCAATAATGCTACATAACAGTCTATTATGACTGTTTTTTCTCACTCAAAACAGTCGTTGAATATTATGCCACGCGCATTTCAAAAATTACTGGCCAAGACGTTTCCAGCTGAATTTTTGTAGCTTTGGTCGGCTTGCGCACGGCTCCAACTACTTAGATGTGCCTATTGGACTCAGGTGTGCCTATTGGACTCAGGAGTGTAGTGATGGACCCATGTTTCATTCATTGTTACAAATCAGCACAAAATCGCATTTGAATTACGCTGAAACATCGTAAAATTGCGCTGTCAATCATCGACACGTTGTTGTTTTTATACCACTTTCCAACATAGTTAAAAAGTGTTTACGAGTTTGGTTTGTCTATCCGTGCTCTAACTTACATAAATATACTCGGATTACCATGTAATTGATATATGTTATTTAGGTTTACCATGGCATGTTCGGTATTGTAAATGAAGTGTGTTGCATTTATAGTTAATTTACAGGGACACTCCAAAATATTCCGTTACATTTTTGTCTGTGGGGAAAAATAATTTGTGGTGTATTTTAATAGTGTTGCACTATTTCAAGCATAACGAAATTTATATATATTATTGAGGTGCACTACAAGATGGCTACTATAGAATATGTTATGTGTAGCACTTACAGTTCGTTTACATGAGAACTCAAAAGAAATCCGTTATATTATGGTATTTGGGGAAAAATAATTTGCGGAATATTTTAATGATGTTACACTGTTACAAACATAATGAAATTTATATGAATTTCTGAGGTACACTAAAATATGCTTTCTGTAAATTACGTAGAGGAAAGCATCTATCATTCATTTACAGGGACACATAAAAGAATTTGGTTATATAATGATCAACGGGGAAAAACTATTTGCAGCATATTTTAATTATGTTGCACTATTTCAAACATGATGAAATTGATATTGTGGTATCGTGGTCGCATATATATAATTAAACGTATCATATCGTATTAAACGAAAAAGATTTATTTCAAAACAACAATTGTAAAAAGATGAGATAAGGTGAGATTTTAGATGATATTTACAAGACATTTTTGTACAGTCTCAGGAACACCATAATACGAGGTCCAACTCACTAGAACTCAAAATCCAAACTGTCCCTTCGATGGCAAAAAACCCTCTCCTCTCAATTGCATAGTATCTTGATCTTCTTTGATTGACGCTCCCTTCTATTTCCCAATTCCACTTTTAGAGTGCATTGAAATCATTTCCTTGGTCTTGCTATTCATACAAATAACTTCCTGACACATTTTAAACTCCTTCAGATGATTTTGTTATAGATAAAATTCCCACACATTTAGCAAGACTATTCAAGGTGTGAAAGCTTTTAATTTTTACTTGAAATGATATAAGAATTTCCTTTCTTCAGGATAATCCTCTTTCCATAGGAATCAAGAAACTATTTACATTATTCAGGAATTATTTTAATCCCATCAGAAAGAATCAAGTTGATGGCCAACTAAGCCATCACAATATACATTACTGAGGTTTACTACAAGATGTTTCCTGTATGATATGACGTGCATAGCATTTAACCTTCATTGACAGGGATATACAAAATATATCTCATACAGTACTGTATCCAAAGAATTTTCTATTAGGCATGATTACTAGAAGTACGTTTTCAGTTATGGTATGCATTTTTAAGTTTAATTAATTTTTTTAATACTACGATATGTGTATAACTTCTATAGATCATATACAGGGCTACACAAAAGAATTCGTAAGCGTTTCTGGGGATGAACAGAAATTACTTAAAGGTGTATTTTAATTTGAGTTATGCATTTTCAAGCTCAGCTATATTTAGTACATTAAGAGATATTTGTAGAATATAAATAAAATTATATACAGGGCTATGCAAAGAACTGGATACATAACCGCCTATGAATAGTAATTCCTGGAAGTGTGATTTCAGTTGCTTTAAGTATGTTTTTCCTGAAATAAATTTTTAGCTTAATATGTGACATTTATAAAAATTTGTAGTTAATAAACAGGGTTGTACAAAATAATTATAGTGTGTGTTTTCTTAATAAACTACATTTTAGCAAACTATGTAGAATATATACAAATCTATAGATAATACATTGTGAAAAATGTCTGTAATTTTGACAGTAAAATGTTGTATTTTTTAGAGAAAAATCTGTTTTAAGGAAAAACAGTTTTTTCTGTTAAAAAATGTGGATTTTGTAATTTTTAGAGAAAAAAAAATTATTTTTTACAGAAAAAAATGTTTTTATGAAAATATACAGATATTTTCTGTAAATTAAACGGTTTTCCACTGGCACCAAAATTGACAGTTTTTTCTATCAATTTGAGAGAGATTTTTTTTTGTTACAGTGTAGTTGATAAGTGTTTATGACTTCAGTTTTTCTGGTCGTCTGTCTGACTCTGCTCTAACTCTCCTAAATGTATTTTGATTTCTACGACATTGATATATGTTATTAAGGTTTACTGTAGCATGCTTTCTATTGAAAATGAAGTGTGCAGTTTTTATAGTTCGATTAAAAGACACACAAAAGAATTTCATTACTATATGGTCTATGTGAAAACGATTTGCAGTGCATTATAATGATGTTACGATACCACAAACATAACGAAATTGATATACATTACTGAGATGTACTACAACATGCTTTGGGTAGAGTATTGGGTAAGTTCGTTCGTTTATAGTTCGTTTACAAGGACGCACGAAATAATTCCATGACATTATGATATTTAGAGAAAAGTTGTTGGCAGTGGATTTCAATCATGTTACAAGAATTGAAACATAAGGGAAGTGATATGCATCACTGAAATGCACTACAACATACTTTCTATACGTTATGAAGGACGTAGGATTTATTAATCGTTTACAGAGAATCACAAAAATATTGGAATTTGGTTACAGGACTGACTGGGATCAATTATTGCTGAAATGCGCTTTCAGCTGCGATATGAATTTTTAAGTTTAATTTAATTTTAATATATTACGTGGTCTATATAAATTCTATAGATCATATACAGGGTAAAAGAAATCGTAAGCATTACCGTTTATATGTATGAATTTCCGATAGTGCAATTTTAACTGTGTTATGCCGTTTTCCAGCTGAACAGTGATTTAGTGTAATAGATATGCTTGTAGAAAATAAATAAATTCATATACAGGTCTGCGCAAAGAAATTGGATACATTGCCATCTATGAATGTTAATTGTAGGAAGTGTGTTTTTAGCTGTGTAACGTGTTTATACTCAAATTAAATTTTATTATATTATGCAGTGTGTATAAGTTCTATATAAATGCAAGTTTATCCAAAAGAATTTGTAATAACGCCTATGATTGAGATTTTCTGAAAAAGCATTTTCAATTGTTTTATGCTTTTCTCAGCTCAACCAAATGTTATAGATATTATATGATGTTAGTATAATATAATAATAAATGAACAAAAGCATATGAATATATTGTCATTTATGGATGGTGATTCATAGGAGGTACTTTTAGTTTCTGTATAAGTTTTCCAGCTGATTTAAATATTAGCTTCACTATGTGATATGTATAAAAAATCTGTAGATCATATGCAGAGGACTGCACAAAAACATTTGCATACATTCCCGACAATAGATATAAATTGCTAAAAATGGATTTTTAATTGCGTTAGGTTTTTTTAAACTCTTTATTTAGGCGTCACATTTCATTGTATAAAAAAAATGACATTTCTTAACCAAATTCTCATCGTTTTGGGACGTGTTTCATAATCCATTCTTGATGCATGATTTTTCTTTCTAGTTTAGATTTGGATCATGGGCATCTAACTCAGAATCCCCTGACGTTATCTCTGTGTGATAAAATGAAATCATTGTTATTCTTTCTTCCTCTCTTTTTCTTTTGTTTTATTCACTAATTTCGGCGATTTTATTTTATATCCGGAACTAATTATTTATAACTCGCTATCGACATTTAAATAATCTTCATTAAAAAAAGTTACGTAAGTACTTGATTTCTCTGAAATTTATAAAATACTTGCGCATTTCTTTTCCCGACGAATTCTTAAAATCATTTTCTCTCTTCTACATTCGTCTGTTATTCGAGGATAATTTCCCCCCTTGATTTTTCTTGCAAAGTTACCTCTATATGTAAATAAAATCATTTCGTGTAACATAATTTAAATAAATCAAAAATTCTTGTGAAAAATCATATTTAATTTTAATAAAGTTATTTCATTAAAATTCTCTCTCAATATTGAGGAACTAATTAACATTAATCATTTAACATATTTTCCTAAAATAACAGAATGTAAAATATATTTATTATGGATGCGTTTGCTTTACAACAGTTAAGGAGGAGGTAATTACGAAAACACTCTTTACATAAGCAACTTGTGCTCTTGGATATGTGATAAACTTTAAATAATTTCTATGTTAGAACTAATTTGTTCATATAACGCTTTAATACCTTTTCCAAACTTTAACCTTCAATTTACAGAAACGCAGGTATATTGTTTTATTACAGAAGTAAGAGTATTTAACATTTTAATGAATTCTCTGAAATAGAAATTAATGTTTATAAGATACTCGTATTTTGTTGAAAATTCTAAGACTATGCGACTTTATAAAATGGTTCTACTTAACTATAAATACTCCCTGCTTATTTCCGTAATATTTTAACAGATAGGACCATGTTTCCAGCAATTAAAATTACAAATGAAAATTATTAAACCTGTCCCCAGAGTAACACACTTTAGTAAGCTTGTTTCAAATTCCTTTGGACCTCGTTAACATTGTTTCATTTTCAGTAAAATTATGATTCATATCCGTTGAATGTAATTAGGATTAAAATAACCTCCATAAAATTACGGGGCATAATTATCTTATCCTTAACAAAACAATCTAAAATTTATTTTGCTTTTTTTTTCTTTACGGTGATTTAAAAAATATGTAATTTCTAAAAACAAGAAATAATTACTCCAAACGTGTTTTAAGATTAAAAAAATGAAAATTATAACTGTTTCGTTTTCACTGTTCCTATTTTAGAGACACTGTCTAGACAGATTATGATTATTTTTTAAATTGTAAGGAAGCGTCAAATTCCGAAAAAACAATTTCGTATTTTTAAATTTAGTGTTATTTAAATGAAAACAAATACATATATGTTTTTTTTTTTTTATATATATATAAATGGTTTTAAAAATGTTTTATGATTTTCTACAATTAATTAGATTTTGAAAATTTGTTTTCTTTAAAAATTCAGCTAGAAAATAATCGCTCTTGAAACTATAGTCGTTTCACAAATATATGTCTCACAAGATTTTCAACCGTATTCTAACTTCTAAGGTATTTGGAGATATTTAAGGTATAAGGAGAATTGTAGATGATTTTTAAGAGTTGTCAAGACTAAATGTTCTATTTTTTGTGTTATCTCAAATAATAAGTAGAACTGTAACAATTTATGTTTTAGCATGAGAAGAGTTTGAAGTTTATCTAAATAATATTTTGAATCAAATTCACTCCTTCGTAAGCAAAAATTGCATTTGATCTTTAGAATAACAATAATAATAATAATAATAATAATAATAATAATAATAATAATAATAATAACAATAATAAATGCTTCAGATATTAAGATTTTTAATTTTCTCAAATATTTGGAATTACTTTCTGCGATTATCTAAGTATGTTCACCTTAATAAAAAAAATCTGAAGGGTCTCCATACACGGAGTCGCCTGTGTGCATCGCACATGCTCCGCGTCGGCCTTGGCACCGCTCCCTGAATACCAGGCCTGAGCACTGACACAAAAATGGCGGCTGTCGTAGGTGGAATTTTTTTTAAGCATTTGTACGATCCCCTGAATTTAGACACCAGTATTTTATAAAAGTTTTATTTGACTTATTTAATCTAAGAAAATTAACTCAGAGAAAACTTTTAGAACTTATTGGTATTCAAATTCAAGGGACCGTACAAACGCTAAAAAATATCCTCCTATGACAGCCGCCATTTTTGTGTCAGTGCTCAGGCCTAGTATTTAGGGAGCGATGGCCTTGGTTATGAACGACTCACACTACTTACGTTAATATTTTCTTCAGAGTGTAAGTACACCCTAAAAAAATTCTGAGTGCTATTACGGTACATGTATTGGTGGCAATGTGGTCAATAAATGAAATCGTAATTTAGATAAACAGTACGTGTATCGTAAATTATATTAACTTAAATATACCGTAATAATGACTTTATATATCGTATATATCGTACTGAGATATACACCAGTAACGGTATGTATGATGTATATACTGTAAAACTATTTGTAATTGGTACATACATATACTGTATATTAAATACGTGGTCTATACAGTGTATATTGTATATTAAATACACGATGTATGTACTGCAAAAGCATTTGAAATCGATATATATACTGTACATTAACTATAACAAATAACGTATCCTAAGACATCCCCAAGTGTGCAATGAGATGTCTCCACTCGGGATATGCTAATTTTGCATAAAGACATGCGAAATACATATTTAAAAAGCTATTTTAGTTTAAACTGTTGGGGACGTGCCGTAATTTCCGGCTTATAATCGGCGGATCAAACAATCGTTTTCGACCCATAAATTTTATTTAATAACTGAAGTCAAATATTTATAGTTATATATATAGTTATATATATATATAGTTATAATATATATAGTTATTATTACTAAGTTACATTTTATAAAATAAAATTTCTGGATCGGAAAATGATTATTTGATCCGGGAATTATAGGCTGGAAATTACGGTAGTATTACATTAGTAATTTAGATAATAATTAGCGGTAGATATACCACATATTTGCAAGCAAACCGTTATTTTACGGTATAAATATCGTTTACAATTAAAGTGGTGCATATACTGCATTTTTAAGTTTAATATACCATAGAAACACTGTACTCTCAACGTAAAGAATGAAAATGGTACAAATAGAGTTAAATGTGCTGCACATATACTAAAAATTTATGAATTATTTTACAGAATAATAATTAGTGGTAGATACAGCCATATGTTTACCAGTAAAGAGTTATTTTACGGTATAAATACCGTTTGCAATTAACGTGGTACATGTACTGTAATGTTAAGTTTAATGCACTGTAGAAAAACTGTACGAATAACGTACAGAATTCAAATAGTACAAATACAATAAAATTTACTGTACATAAACAGAAGTTTTACGAATTTTTTTATAGTATATAGTATAATCAGGATATCGAAACCATCTTAAGTGTTTTTGTAGAATCTGTAACAACGAAATTTAAATTTAAATCAATTTTGAAAGACTATACGTAGATAGCTCGTTTCATTTTTTTTTTGTTTTGCCAAGAGAAGTCCTATTGCACATTCCTGGAACAGGAGTCTTCCAATCTCAACAAATGTTGTATTTAGGAAAGATGTGCCTGCTGTTTTTAATCTTATACCGGAAAGTTGAAACCTCTCTACTTGGTACCTCGCTTCCTCCCAGTGGAGTAGTTTCAGGGGATGCTGCATGACTTTACTACCAGTATTATTATACACTACATTTGGCTTCATTTAATCGTATAACGTTCAAAGATTAAATAAGGCCATATTTCGTATATAATAATACAGGCAGTAAAATGATGTGAGATTCCCTGACGCTACGCTATTGCTTCCATCTACAGAACTCCCAGCTTGAGGACGCTCCACACCATTGATTTTATGTGCAGTTGTGTTGCATCTATACGGAGCCAACAATACCTTCAACAATTTCCTAAAAGGTCACTTTCTCAATCCCAAATACAATGCTAAATGACCGATCAGACTGCAGACTTACCCACGGCATCTTTATATGTGGTGAAGCGTCTTCTTTCATCTTTAATGACTTTCTTAGCATGTCTAAAGGTCAGAAGCTAAGAACGGGAGCCGTTGAAAGCTGGAAAAACACCCATTTCTTTTTTTGAAACTCCCCTTTCTTTTGTCGATTACCACAAAATGATTTGAGAAGAATGGGAAGACTCATGATTGATGTCCATCTTAAACTGACTTGCTCAGAAAGGCACTGAACTGACCTCACTCCGATGTTCTGATCAGAACCACCGCTTTACAACGGCATCGTATGTCTTTGACATGCTCCTTTCATTCAGTGGATATTAATATGTTTGCACACCGAAAAAGTATATTAACACACTCGCATCGGGAAACGAGAATTCTCGTTTTTATTCTAAGAACATTATTGACTATGGGCGTAGCTTTTACCTTACAGAAAAATCATTTATATCGCGTTGTCAAAATTTTTTAGATTGTAAGGCATTTTATATTAAATACGTACATTTAAAGCTATTTACTGCTGAATAAACTTGAGAAACCTATCTAGGAAAAAAAATACTAAAGACTTTTCGAAGAGGGAGGACCTTCTATTATTTCAAAACGCAGATTTCGCAAAAACATACCGATGCGAATGTGTTAAGCGAACAACTTGAAACAAGGTATTGAATGATTAAATTATACTTTTCGATCGTTAAAAATAAATTTGGCCATGCAGGCGTGAAATATCATAAGAAGTAGGTTCATTATATTTTCCTTAAATTGTACAGCGAAGAGTCGTACACAGTAAGACAGAGTACGCAGTGAAACAGAGACGCTTTTAAAACGAATTTTAAGTTTGTAGCACTTGATATTAAGCTGTTTAGTGATGCTTTGTTTGGAATGTTTGCCGACCACATTTCAAATGTGGATATTGTTTTGTATGGAAGTTATGAAAAGAAATTTCCTTTTTTTTTTGGACCTGAAAGTTACTCATTTAACTGTGTTACAGATTATACATCTTAAGACAGTTTGTATAATTTCAGTTTCAATATCATACATATGCTGTACATTTTTCCACTTAGCACCAAGGATTAAACTCTAAAAAATCAAAAGGAAGAAATACATAATCATGTTTTTCAACAAATTGACATGATACACAGTGAGACACAAAACTCTGGTACACAGTGAAACAGCGAGTAACTCTGTAGCGTTATAATTATATATATTTTTATGTATATTATATATTATATATTATATATTATATATTATATGCATTTTATGTTACTTTAACATAAGCTTTTATGCCTTTTGACATGAATATTTATAAATAAGAGACACTTCTCTCACCTTACCATCATTTAGCAGCTACAAACTCCAGTCTCTAGATTTATAAGTTTTTGGACCCTTTAAAGGGTTCTACAATGAGGCCGTTGATACACGACTGAAAAATCAACACGTAAGACATCACTACTGTCTGACTGTGTACAGTGGAGTAGCCAGGTAAGGGGTACACATGCTCTGGATACCAGTAAAAATGTAAAGTTTTCTTCGCATTGAATGTCACAGAAAGTTTTCAGATTAAATAAGTCAAAGAAAACTTTACAAAATTGGTGGTATCCAGAGCATCTGGATCCCTACCCTGGCTACGCCATTGACCGTGTAGTAGACGGATGCTAATATTATTTTAAAGTGCGGATTTTCCATTTTCAATTGATATGTATTAGTAAATTCGGTGTGCAAGTTGTTACCAATAACCAGATTTACATATGCAATGATTAAAAATTCTTCAATATTTCGCTCTTAATTAGCGCGCTTTTAAAATCTGTCTCATTGTGTATGATTTTCTCCTATAATTTGTAAACAATATGCTTGCTCTCAGATAAGTCTGTTAATTCATTTGTATGCACAGAGAATACGTTAATAAAAATAAAAAGCTTTAAGCATGTTTTGTTATCTATTTTCATTAAAATATTTTACACGTTGACTTCTAAATTATTTTTTTCTCCTGGAGAACAAAAGGAATAATTTTTGTAACAAGCCAAAAAATCATAAAATACTCGACCAGTACATATAATAGATTTTATATATTTAATTCTTTTTTATTTTTTTTTAAATGTGTGGACTGACTTATACTTTAATAGGATATTACAAATTAGCTGACCTGACAAACATTATAGATCTATAATGCATGAACACACTCACACACACGCGCACAGATATTAAAATATATTGTATATTTTTATAGAAATGCATGAAGAAGCGTTTATTATGCATTAAAGATTGAAAATAAAAAATATATAAAACCCCATCAATTGTGAAAGCACGCATCAAAAATATATGCGACAAAAATAATGTTAAGTGTTTGTTAACATAGTAAGAATCAAAACTGAAATACAATGTCAAATTGAAACTTCAAATTCGTAGATTTCATACTGATTGGCATTTCGCAACTTTAACGTTATTCTACTGATAATTCAACTTTTTTTTATTACAAAATCATTTTGATAGGGATTTTACGTCTGTTGATCCAAAATTTGATCAAAATTTCTAAATATTTTAACAATACTGTTTCTGTATAAGAATTAAAAACTGTATCTATATTCTAATACAGAAAAAAGTGGAAATATGCAGCATCAGTATAACGTCTACAGAGACTCGCTACTCGCTTCAATTTAGTTTTCTGTTAGACAACCTCAAAATTTCTTAGTTTATTTGACTGACACTATTCAAAATAATAGTTTTCAAATTGCATTTTTTTCTGTGCTTTATATACTACTATAATAAGAATATTTTGAGCCTGTCTTTTGAGATTATTTGCGACATCAAATTGTGCAGAATCAAATGCAAATTTAGTTACTAAGAAAATTAGTAAAAATATTTGCCTTCCGCCATCTTCTGAAAGAATAAATAAATAAGTAAATCTTTTAACTAGGGATATTTAACTATTTTTTAGGTTTAACCACTTTTGTTTCATAATAGCTTCAAATTTTATAGTACGTTGTTACATTTATCATATTATGCAAATCCCATAAGACGCGTTATCCTGCGATAAATGTGTGCCTAATCAGTAACTAATCTTTTTATAAATATTCAGATAAAATTGAGGTTTTAAAAGTCTGAAACTCAAAGACGATTTTTGGAAATTCACATTTCTCAATACAGGAATTCTTCTCCCTGGTCAATATATTCAAACTTTTGAATAAATTCTTTGGAGAGAAACTTGATTTGGACCACTAGGAACTGTAATTCATATTTTAAAAACTCCCAATTTTAAGCATATGATAATACAACGTATCACAATCAGCGAAAAAAAAAAGTACGTCCATTTATGTATAAAAATGGATACTCAATCCGTTACCAAATAATTTTATTATATTTAATTCATCCTATTCCATTATTCTTGGTAAATATACATAATTTTCTAATCATATATAAAACTAATTCGCGACCAAGAACATTTCCCCTAAGTAAAGTGTGTATACATTTTTCTACTGAAAATATATCATTCATAATACATCAGTTCGTGTCGTGGTAATAGAATACTCAGCATCCAGACGTATCTAAAAATTTAAAATAATTCTTTGAGCTATGAATTTGAAACTCAGAGATACGCTCTATTTACTCTAAACCAGTTGCCGCTAGCGTTATTTCTGCATTCCGCTTTAGACTTTTCTATGACTATGCCCTTTTCAAGTCTTTCTAAATAATAATTGATTAAATCTATGTTTGTTCAGAAGAAGGCTATTTTTCACAATCAAATAAAATGGATAATCTGGACAATATTCCGTAAGTCGTTCATTTCGTAAAATTACCACCTAGCTGCTTCGTTAAATAATTAATTTCTATTTGTTGAGTGTAAGCATTTTATTTTAAATGAAATTATAGATTTATATTTTGTGTATTAGGATCAAGGAGTAAATAACATTAAATAATATTAATGCAGGTAATCGATTATTTCGTAGTTTTATTAATGAGTACAGTTTCTTTTGCATTTATTAAACAATTTTATTTAAAGGATTTAAATTTAAGACTATAAAAATATTTGCCAAGGCAATAACTCATATAATAATAATAATTATTATTATTTTATTGCATATAATTTTTTAAAATATATATAAAAGAAGAAAGTTATATTTGATAGTTTAGCTTGTTTCACCTCAGTATTAATAACAAAATACCATTCAAAATTGAACCTGAACTCACTCATTCTATATGAAAAATGTTATCGTGAATGAATGCATATATCATGCTATTAAAAATAACAATATGTAATTTCGTATTACTCCATTTCACAGATAAGATATTTCGAGAAATTTTTTTAATAAATGTGCATGTGCAGTTGTAAAATAAAATGAGATGGAGAACATCCTTTACTAACTCTGCCATAAAACATCGTATAAAATGTAACTGTTACCAGTGGATTAGTATGCAAATAAATTCTATATTTGAATATTGCTTAGGGGGCCATCTACATATAGAAATTGTACCAAACTCGAAATCTTAAAATACGAACACCTAATTATGACTTTATATTTGGATTTTCCAGTAAATTTTACCTTGGGATACCAAACGGCAATTCATTAGATCAAGTATCTTATGAATTATGCAGCTTTAAAATTTGGATTTCTTAAAGTTAAATCAATTTTTCATCTTTTCAAAACAGATTGCAATGTGGATAGCTTTTTTAAGTATAGCATCACGTACTACACACACGAACTCGCCTATTACTATATTTAACCGCAGTTCCCAATGCACCCGGTAAGTGCGCTTCTTTTTTGCACAGTAATTCTTGAAAATTCATCCCAAAAAAATTCAAGAACCTGTTACTTTCTTCGGGAACTAATGAAGGTGTTGCTATCGAATCAACACTTGATGCTATAACCAGATGCTTTTTGTAACTTGTCAAACTTACTCGTGCCCTTTTGACTCGGGAAACTTCGACATTGCTTTAGTTTTGTATTTACCATGGCTTGTAAAATGTGAGTACCAAAAGTTTTTCATGATTTAATGTTAGTAGAATAGTTTTAAAAGTCTTGTGTATGAAAATTCTCTAGGAATTATTGTTCCAGTGCTCAATGAACACTGGAGTTTATGGTACTGTATTAACCAAATACAAAAATCTCATTAAAATTGCATTAATTTGACTTAATTAGAGGATATATAAATTTAAAAAATCAAAAAATGAAAATTGCTCTATGTGGGATTCTATGTGGGACCTGTAGAGTCAAATTAAGCACGTCTGCTCACCATTTACATATTTTTATTAACACGTGTTCTCATCGAATCTGACATGCATCGAATTTCAAAGATCCGATAAGAAAGAGCCAGTTTTTCGCAACGCTCATATTCCTCTCACATTCATACCGACTTTGGCATTCATCACATATCTAACCTTACATGTCGTTTTCCAGCGAAGTCATAATTTTGAACTTGGACCACTTGTGTCCCGAGTGTCTTATATATTTAACTAGCTGATCCGTCCGGCGTTGCCCGGAAATCAGTAACTTTCGTTTGTGATTTCGATAAAAGTAGTCATTTTCGGCGCGCATTTTGCTCTAAACAAACCTCTTTCCAAACAAAACAACGGCACTCGTCCCCACTGCCTATGGCATTGTATAGCAATCATGCTACGCACGCGCTGCAATATCGTTTAGTTTCAATTTCCACCGCTAGGGAGCGATAAATCATCTTATTTATTTATTTATATCTTAATTAGTTCATGTTAAGTTGAATGAACCAATTCCCATTGAAGAAGATTCCAAACATTTTTTAGAACAGTTTGGTCGAAATATGAAAATGCCCTAGGTCGACCACTTTCAACCACCATATCTCCCACACCCCCAGAGCTACCAACATGCAACCACTATATTGCACGATGGGAGACTTTAGGCTACTACCACACATAAACACCAGTGGTCTGCGCTGGGTAGTTGTGTCTGAAAGGTGAAATATAGGGACACACACGTCTATTTATATATATATATACAGATTTGAATTCAAAACAATCTTCCTCAAAATATAATTAAGTAATGTGAAGTTGAAAAAAAAATCTTAACGTTCAAATGCATTTATACTGTCAGAAAATAAATCCATTTCTTCATTCGTGACGGAAAGAGTTGCTTTTTGCACATAAATCACAGAAGCCAATACTTGTACTTACTCAGGGAGACAACTGATACGCTTAAGTGAACACAACAAACATCCGTGTCACTTTAAAAGAGTATTTGTCTTATTTTTATTAATCTCCAGCATTGCAGAAAAATAAATGAAACATCTTTTTTCTCGATTAATACACTTTCAATAAATCTTGGGGAAATCAAGAAAATAGTTTGATTTAGACAACAGCCATGTTTGAAAAATTTGGTTAGTAAGTATTCTTGAATTTAAGATAAATGATTGAAATGGATGTTAGAAAAATATTTCATACATTTATTGTTAAAGATTTTAAATTTCAGTTAAAAAAATTTTTTAATGGATGTCTGTAACAAAAAGGAAACTTTCAAAGTGTGGGAATGTATTTACAGAAGATAATCAATATTTTTCATAGAATGCTTTAAATATATTAGAGAAGTTTTTCCTTTGTTAGTATTGACATATTAAGCTTTATGCTAGATTATAAAAGTAAGAATTAAATTGAAAAATGAATTATAGATTATGTTTATGAAACAAATAATTTAGTGTTAAATAGTTAAAAATTATGTTCAGGAATAAATATTTGCTACTAAAACTCTGTTATTATTTATTTCAAATGAACATCAGTCACAAACATCACATAATTACTAGTTTTTTTTTCTAACAAGCTGTGCAAGGCGCAGTCATACATTTATGTGCGTGTGTTTGTATGTTTATTTTCTAAAAGATGTTTCGAAATTCCTCTTTATACAAACCCATCAAAATAAATTTAAAGCGCATAATTAATGTATGTGTTTCATTCAGTAAATACGAAAAATGATGTGAATTTAGGTTGAAATATATAATACTTAAAATTAGTCATTAATTACTTGTATACTTTGGAAGCTTACATAGTTAATGCTATGGTATTAATTCAGTTTATCATCATTCTTTGAACTTTGGAGTACACTGTGACATAAACATATAAAAAGACGCTGGGGAATATATACAGTAAAACCTCCATAACGAACACTCCCGAATACCGTACGGATCCCAATTTTCAACGTCTAAATTTTATCTTCTTCATCTGAAGGGGACTTATACACTGGATCAACTTATAGATCAGAAAATATGGTAACTTGATTTTCTTATTAAAATAAATTGTACCTTGATTATAAGTATTAGTTTTAGTAGTAAATGTGCATTTACCTTCTAATACCACTCTTCTGCTTTAAAGTGGTGATTCGATATAAGAAATTTACATTTCAGAGCTTCAAATAAAGTTATTTTCACATGTAAGACATCATTTAGTACTAAATCGAGGAGCATGCAGCCAGCCTTTGTAATTATTTTTTTTTTTCGCTATCTATCATATCGCATATTTTCTGACATATGGTCAATATCCAAAATTTCTCCACTAGGGATTTCTACACTAATGCTATGTGTTGCATTAGGTCGGGCCTTAGTCATTTTACTACACCGTTATGCTGGTGAGCAATCACCAGCAAACAGAGAATCTCTTGCAAACTGAGAAGCTTCATAGCTATAACTTTCTCTTTTACGTAACACCTTATTTAATTATCATTTCTATGTAATGAATAATTATTTTTTCCTATTTTGATATATGTACTCTTTTAAGTTTATATATTAATTAGTGATTTTATATTAACTAACTTTCAATATTTTTCCCCAAGATAAGATACCACTATCTAAAAATTTCACTTAAATGCATATTCTAAGTATTAATATTCACTTTTAGTTATATTTTTCGTTAACTTTTACTTAAAATCATCTGAAATGTTTGTAAGTTTTTTGGGGATAAAGGGGCTTTATTATGCACCTTATACACACACACACACACACACACACACACACACACACACACACACACACACACACATATATATATATATATATATATATATATATATATATATATATATATATAGTTAAAATTAAATCACCCTGAAAAAAATTAAGTACTCAAAAATGAGTAAATCGATGTACTAATAAAAATCCATCTGTAATAGATAAAAAACTAAAAAATAATAGACACAAATCAACAGTAAAATACAGCAGTGTGGTAAGGATGAATTAAGATGGGATAATTATTAAATGTAAATAATAAAAGTAATATTTTTAGTAAAATTTACAAAAAGTCAACTTATAATATAAAGCGCAAATGTGTGCGTCACTCAATGCTGACGTCATAATGTGCGGGCGAGGCTAACAAAAAAGACAGGCTACCGCGGTGCATTCCACTTATCTTTTTTTACAGACCGCTAGAGTGACGTGATGCTCTTTTCGTACACCTGCATTGGTGCATTCGAGCATCACGTGACTCCGGCGGTCTGTAAAAAAAGATACTCGTAAAGCACCACGGTAGCCTTTCTTTTTCGTTAGCCTCGGTGCGGGCAACAATGTGGTGAAAATGAATTGGAACAATGGAGCTATTTTTTCAATTAAACAATCGTAACGTTATTTCTATGGGGTAAACGCAAGTGTTGAGCGAATAGATGTGAAAGAATAGATGTCCAAGAATAGATGTCCAAGCGAATAGATGTCCAACGAAATAGATGTCCAAGATCAACAAAAAAGGAAAGTTTATTTTCTCATACACGTTATGCTATTCAAATTACTAATATATATGATTACTATATTTCAACTTTAAGTAAATACATATGTAAGAAACTGCATAATGTTATTATTTTTGGGGTGTGACTTTATATAGTAAACACCGATACACACACACACATACTCGTATATATATATATATATATATATATATAATAACCAACGACGAACAAATCATAAATTCATATAGATAGCGCAAAAATGCTGCAGTGAAACAAACAATATAAAATAATCTAGTCAAAGTGTATGTGGTCTGCACTAGCACACCAAACAAGAAAACTTAAATTATAAAACTACACCAATAAAATGTTTCATTTAAAGAAATGTTTAATTAAAAAAAAAAAAAAAAAAAAAAAAAAAAAAAAAAAAAAACACGAAACCGCAGTTTTTTTAGTTGTTTCCGTGTTTTTTTTTTTTTTTTTTTTTTTTTTTTTTTTTTTTGTTGTTGTTGTTGGAGTATTTTTATATTTTATGCTTTCTTGTTTGGTGGGGGAGTGCCGATTATGAACAAATTCTCCTTTGCTAGATTACACACACACACACACACACACACACACACACACACACATATATATATATATATATATATATACTTCAAAATATCAATAAAAATATTATTTCGTTGTTTAATTTTAATCCAAAATAAAAAATATTTGTTCATATGTATGCATTTTTATTCCAGATTTATTTAGCTAACAATTATCAAACTACTACGTTATCATTGTAAGTATTTTTATTAGTAAATGTATTTTTATAAATATTATTCATGGATTTTCTTGAACATGCATACATTTTTAAATACCTTTTCAGGAATTCGCATTTATTCGTTTACTAAAAAACCCAAATTTATTCCAGCTTTAGGAAAAAAGATAAAACAAGGAAAATAAAGAATTTACCGTAAATTAGTTACGTTCTCGAAAAGAAGAGAAAATTCACGAAAAGAAGAGAAAATAACAAAATAATTGAGATGTTGTTAAAGCGAAAAAGAGTTACCAGTTCACAGATGCATAGAATTGGAGAGCCACAAATCCTACCACTTTCCACTTGGCTATTTAACGCAAGTGATTGTTATCATTCTACGGGACATCGTGCTTCGGACCTGAAGAGCACTTAAAGCCTCTGAGTTTGCAATGACCTGTGACATCTTACTTTCCCAAAAGCTCTCGGGAGATTTTTACAAGATTTTGTTTTCCTTGAAGAGCTAACACTCTAGGGAGGACTAGTAGCTAGTGAGTCGCTTAACTTGCGAGTGTACTTCGCTTTCCCAGAGCAGTGCTTGCAACCCACTCCGACAGGTAAATCCTGCTTTATACAATGTCCCAAAGGTCTCTTGGCTAACTTAGCGGCTTGCTTTCTTACAAGCAAAAACAGAGGAGACATCGCTAGACGATTGTGCGGCCATCTATTTTTTGAACCACACTTTTTTAAAAGAGAATTCACCTTTGACCAAATTTTTTTGGCAGTCCCAAATGGCCGATGGCCGGAAAATTAAACATAGTGGCGAAGAAAGGAACAGTAAAATGTAATCAACCACCTCTAGGAGTTCCAATGTTTTGATTCAACGGAGACATGGAATTAAGTCTCAGTAGCAAATGATAATTGGGATTGGCGACTTCCAAACAATAGTGATTATTTTTATTAGGGCGACTTCTTTCTCTTATAAATAGAAGAGACCTTGTTTCGAGTTTTTCTTACTTTACAAAGTTTGGAAAAGGATTCCTTTTATTACCTTTGGGAAAGCATTTCAAAATTTTACATACATTTCTTACATCTACAAATATATTTAACATGAAAAATACAAATAAAGTATTTATATTAATTTATTTTTAAATAAAACTGAAAAAATAAATTGCTGGAAATTAAATGCGTATTTTATTTTTCAAAGATGCTTTCTTATAATAACTGAAACGGGAAATTTAGTAAAATCATTTTGATAAAAAAAAACTTAAATGTTAAAAAAATAACATTTTCAAATCAAAACTATCATTTTTAATTGGAAAATCAATTGCAAAATGTCTCCTAAAAAGAAAAATTACAAAAAAAATAAAAATAAAAAGGAAAAGGAAAAATAGAAATAAGTGTGATATGCCGCCTTCTCTTTATTACTCTCATCTTTTTTTTACTTAATTTGGGAAAAATATTTCAAAATTGTAACTTTTACGGTTATGAGAAAACAGATATCAAAACATTCTAAAATTAAAGTAATATGGGGAGATAAGCATTGATTTTTGGAACATCAATAGAGTCACCATTTTCAAGGCGCGTATACTCCTTATATTTTCCAAGAAGTCTGGCACCAATATTTGGCATAACAAAATTTCTGTTTAATATTTCTATTGCGCAATTCGGAATCACCTTACTTACACGTAGATATTGTCACATTTTTCTGCGAATAAATAAGACGAAAAATTCTGTCTAAAAATGGTGGTAAATATGTACGCACGCTGCATTTTGTTTCTTTTTTCTAACATGTTTTTATTATTAAAGGCTAATTCCATGCGTGAAGGTAGTGTAAGTCACATAGCCGCAAAAGTTTATTGTTCTTGGCCACCGGTATTTAAAAAAAAAATTCACTGTATTTAATTATAGATATATGAGAATGAATAAGTCAAATTTACCTTTACTATAATACTGGTAGTCAAACACTGCAGCCATTTACTTCTCCGTGACACTACATCCATGCATGGAATTAGCCTAAACTAAAGATGTAAATACTCAAAGTGATAAAACGGAACACATAAACGTTTATAAAAACCTTTTAATATAAAGATCGACATGTATCGAACGCACAAATGGCGACCTTTTCAAGATAAAAAATGATAAAAGAAACACTATTCTCGCAAAAATTTTGGAAAATAAATTTGATAAGCATAAACAACGAGATCATATGTATAATAAAAGCAGGTGCTTAAAAATGTTAGACTATAACGTGAAAATTATTATTTTCTTATCAATCCGCTCAATATTCCTTTTTTAGGTGCGTTCCTGTCCGTCTGTCTGTCTGTCTGTCCGTCTGTCCGTTCGTCCGCATATAACAACGCAAAAATAACCCAACCGAATGGTTTGCAATTTAAAATATATTATCTTTGCAGAATTTTGTCGAGTCATTTCAAATTTTATTAAAATCGAATCAAAAATTTAGGAGATATTAATAAAAATATTTATTAAGAAATTTGACTTTTTTTTTTAATCGGTGCTTTTTTGTTATAGGAGCTTCCGAAGTTTAATCGCCAAGCGACCGAGATACTTATTTTATGACAGAAATTAATCAGCAGACGATAGAATTCATTTCACAGAATTAGAAATCATCAAGATCTGAATATTTATATAACTAGCTGATACATATATATCTGAATATTTATATAACTAGTTAAGATATTTGTATGAACAGTGTCATAAAATATATACTTAACTAGTTGTTTAACCCGTTCTACGCACGGGAGATCATGAATTTAATTCTAAAACATGCGTACGAACGCACCTCGTTTGTAACGTTTGACGTACAATTTCCAACTTGTTTTAATGTAGCACGAGATACTTTAAAAATTAAAAAAGGAATAAGAAAATATTAATTTTCACGTTTACCATTTTTAAGCTTTTATTTCATTCATATAATCTATACAAATATTTGCGAGAATAGTTTATTTATCATTTTTGTCCTTGAAAATGTCCCCGTTTGTTCATTCGAAACATGTCGATCTTTAGATTAAAAAGTTTTTATAAGCCTTTATGTGTTCTGTTTTATCACTTTAAACATTTGCAACTTTAGTTTAATGATAATGAGTGATTTTCTTATATAATTAGATGTTTTTATTCTTTTTATATAATCTAGGGTGAATTTTTACTGCCTCTCTGATTAATTTTTGTTTGAAGATTTTTTTTTTTAAATTATATTATACAAGAACAGAAAAAACGGTTTATTTAACAAATTTTAATGCATTTCAATTATATCAATTTAATTTTTAAGTGCTCATAACACCATCGTAGTTTTTTTTTATATGTTAATAGGTGAATAATAAAATAAAACATAAGTAAAAGCTACGATGGTGTTATGAGCGTTTTATATCGAAAAAAGAAATCAAATTGATATAATTGAAAACTAATTATTGATATCTAATTAATTGATAACAAAATTTACTAAATAAACCCATATTTCTGATCTTGTATGTCACATTTAAAGAATATTTAAAGAAAAAAACACTCAGAGAGGCATTAAATATATATTCTAAATTATATTTTAAAGAACAATAACGAAAAATCATGCGTCAAGCATAGATTATGTAACACTTTCCAACACTTCCAAAAAATTTTTAGAAATCTTTACCGTTTAGTAAGGTAAAAGATGATGTCTAAGTAAAGAAGGGGGGTGACATGACCGCTTTGGAAAACGCATAACCTATTTAAAAGCCCAATTTCAGGAATTACCAACAATATTCAGAAAAATATCCAAATTATTTTGTACAACCCTGTATATGATCTATAGATTTGTATATATACTACACAGAATGCTGAAATTTAGTTCAGTTAAGAAACGCATAGCACAGTTGAAAATTCCCCTTCAGCAATTTCCGTCAATAAACGGAAAAGTACTCGAGATGTTTTGTGCTGCCCTGTATAACTAGCAATGAATGCTATACATACAATATTCTATAGTAAGCCTATTGTACTGCATCTCATTGATATATATCAATTTCAATGTGTTTAAAATAGTGTAACATCATTAAAATAAACAGAAAATGATTTTCCCCCATAGACTGTAATATAACGGAATTATTTTGAATGTCCCTGTAAAGAAACCATAAGGGCTACACAATTTATTTTCAATATCGAACATGCCACAGAAAACCTCAATAACATATGAATTGCATGACAATCCGAATATATTTGTGCGAGTTAGTGTATGGACAGACACACGAAATTCAAAAATGCTTTACAACTAAGTTGGAAAGTGTTAATAAAATACGTATTATAAACAAGAAAGAAAAATCATGCGTCACGCATAGTTTATGAAACACTTTCCAACACTTCCAGAATACTGTAAAAAAACTTCATTGTTTAATAAGGCAAAAAATGATATCTAAATAAACAATTTAGAAAACACATACACAATTGAACACCCAATTTCAGCAATTAATGCTCACAGTCGAAAATATATTCAAATTCTTTTGAGCAGACGTGTATATGATTTTTAGATGTACTATATTACACTTGGTTTGCTAAAATTTAATTCATCTATAAAACGCAAAACTCATTTGTGTCTTTATATATAAAAGAGTGGTAGTATACGCGAATGATCAGATTGGAAGTTTTATCCCCACTGTTGCAAGCCACATTCCAGAATTTGGAAATACTTGTCTGGACAAGTTCTATTAAATTAATGAGACAAGTCAACAAACATTAGCTTGGCGATAGTGGCAAGGTCACCAATGTTTGTTGAAATTCCTCTCGACCAATCCAATTTTATTGTTCATATGACGCCTCCATCTAAAGGCAGTCTAGGGGCTCGTCACTCACGATTTCCTCAAAAACCCTCTCAACCAAACATATTTTATTTCTTGTATGTCGCCACTTTCATATTTATAAGGGCACTCTAGTTTCTCCCCGCTCAAGATTTTGTCCAAAGACATTTCGACCAATCATTTTATTTTTCTTATTCCTTCTTTGTCATATTTTTTGAAACGCAGTAAACAATCATATATTAAAATATTTGGCATCTTCTTTAAAAAAAACTATACATCATACGATGAATCTTTTAACTTAAAGCCACCCTGGTGCACTTAGAATTGTTTTATCAAAGTTACAATCAAATCCATTCAGTGGTTGGTGAGAAAATTGAGGACATACATACTTACATACTTACATGTACATACATACATAACGACCAAAAACAAAAGCTTTCTTTTTTTGAAGCTGCTTAAAAAAATTTCTGTTCCTAGATACTTCATTAATAACGGCTTATTCTACAATAAATTGGAATACAATAAATGAATGGATGTCTGAAAGAAGTACCCGTGTTACAAATGTTGAAAAATTGGATTTTATGTTGGAAAACGGACTAAGAGGTAATTGGTGATTACTCAGCGTTAAAAATTGCAATATCATAATATACATGTATATTTACTTTATATAAAAATTTAATAGAATACGTTAAAAATAATATTATTACTTTCCTTACCCACCTAACTAGTATTTTATTACTCATCAGTGGTCAGCATAGAGACAAAAGTGGAAGGCAATTAAGATCGGGAGAAAGACCTATGTGCACTGAAAAAAAAATGCCGATTTTACGGTATAATACTAGCACCCCAGCTGTCAGTATTATACTGTAAAATTAACAGTAATAAACCGTAAAATAAGCAGTAATACGCTCCCGTGCAGCATTTTTTTTTCAGTGTGCTAGGACATCGCGCTAATCAATAACATTAATAGTATTGCCTAATTTCTGTAAAATTTTTAATTTGTAACACAGGTCTTTCTTTCAGATACCCATTGAATAGATGAATCAGTGGATAAAATATGAATTCGTAGGACATAAAATATATTACTATTTCTATTGTGAATAAAATCATAATAAGTGTAATAAAAAGTTTTACTTGAATGTAACGGGAAGACCGAGGCAAGTTGGCAAGAGTTTTTTTTTTTTTTTTTTTTTTGCACTAATACTTTAAAAAAGACCAGCACTGCCGATAATGGAACTACTAGTCTACAAAATAGTGAAGAATGCATCACTTAAAACTGTACAGAAAACTCTTCAAAACCTGTTAAACAAAGTGTTCCAAGTATGCCAACTTACCCGACATCTGGGGTAAGTAGGCGTACTATAAGAGAGTGTTAGAATCTGCACATAATTTTTAAAATATAAATTTTGTAGCATATTTTTCTTGCACATGTTGTCAAAGTGACTGTAAAAGATTTTTGTTTTCAGAAAGTGATGCGAGTTAGAATTAATAAATAGTTGCCAGCTGCAGCCTTGCTTGTGATATTACATATTACTGAATGATTCTGTAATCCAAATTATTTTCAGCCCAAAAAGGATTGAAAGTTATTTCCAACGGATAATTCTTAAAGAAATTCATCACGTTCTTCATGCATCTTAAAGTACATACATACATAACGACCAACAGTTTTGTATTGGATATGGTCACAAACGTTGAAATTTTATCTATGAACACCTAATTTTAACAACATATTTAGATTTTTCGTATTTTTTTAACTTTCGAATAGCAACTAAAAAGTTATTCAGTAAAGAAGTTTAAGAATTATGCAGAGGTAAAACTTTGAATTCCTCATGTTAAATTCATTTTTAACAGTTGTAAAACAAACTGCTATACATGTTGTTTTTTAAGCATAATTCAAAAAACTGCATGGCGGAATGAGCTGAAATTTCGGACTCGCATATTTGAAGCTTCTAGATATCGATGTCTATTAAATGCTTTTATAGGTTACGATGCTTATTTTTTTTTCGAATTTTAATTTCATAATAATTAGAAATAGTTATTTAAAAAATGCTATTCTCCTTTCAACACATTAAAATTCAAATTAAAATATTTTAATTTATTTTAACTAATAAGCTATAAAGTAAAAGAACATTATATAAATCTGTAAAATTACGACTCATATAAACTTAAATGTAGATTTAGTTTAATTTAAAATAGCTCTAATTTCATTTTTGAAAAAATAATTTAAAAATTTCTGTTGAACATTTAAAGATTTTCTTTGAAACATAGGTCTCTTAATCAGTTTCAAAATGAACAAATTTGGAAATAAAGTTTCTTCAACTATTGGAGGAAATATTTGTATTACTTGATATCAATTTTAAATATCAGTTGAATATTTTTGTTTCACAAAACAAATTATATGTGTTAAAATACCTTGTATTTGATAATGTTTCTGCTTATGCAATTAGGTCACATCCATCGTTATATTCGAGCTTGCTACATTTTTTTTTTCCACGGGCTTTTGAGGTTTGTTATTTTAGTTCTTGTAAGAGGCTTTCAGAACAACAGCAGAATCATCACCAGCGTTGCAACTCCATAATCATATATTATCACTAGCGAAGAATCTGCAGAAGTGGGATAATTTTCCTAAAAATATTTCTTATTCAATACAGTAGACTCTCTCAAATCCGCACAGCTTGGGACCAGAGGTTGTGCAGATTTTAGAATTTTGCGGATTTCTGGTCACTGTATTGTTTACATTTTTTAAACAGTAATTTGAATGTAATAATACACTCAAAATTATCATGAATGCTTACAATAAAGTAAAATATTAAAATAACTATAGGAAATAATGTAAATGTTACATAAATAATTAATAATACATGACTAAATATGCATAACAATGATGAGATAATCTTTTCTTGAATTATTCAATAAAACTCGCCTCTTAAAGGTACACTAGTAATTTACATCAAAACCATAAAATTACAAAATTGTATTTGATGTTTGGCCAGATTTAAAAAACAAAAAAGCTTGATTAATACATAAGTGTATTTGATAAAAAGATCAATCACCACTAATATCAGTGTTATCTTGAAAATTTTCGGAAATAAATTTACACTTCCTTTATGAGAAAGCAAGAGTTCTATGATATTAACTAGAATTACATAATAAAATGAGTACGGAATGATATAAAAATATAAAAAACTTTAATTTCTCCCCTATATCTGAATTGTAAGTTTCACTGTTTACATCTGAAGGATGCGGATTTCTGCGGATTTTAGAAATTTGCGGATTTTAGGGTTGCGGATTTGAGAGAGTCTACTGTATATTATTCTCAGTTTTGGATGCTGTAATAATGTTTAATGTTATCTGAAATTAAAAAAAAAAAACTTTCATTTTAAAATTATATTTTTCGCACCATTTGAAAGTTGTGACAATTTTATCCCTCTCCTTCCTCAAACGGGAGAGCAATGGAACATACGTGTAAAATACGGGAAAAATATGAGGAATTTGTATTTTATTGAATATTATACTTTTGCAAATATAAATTAAATGAAAAGCATAATTTGGCTTTATTTATTACTATATTTTCAGCAAAATTTACAGCTGCAAGACATGTCAAAATTTGTAACTGATTTCGACGTTTATTACAAAATAGATATTACAAACATTTTTCAATATTAGAAAAAATATTTAAACATACATGTAAAATACGGGAAAAATATGAGGAATTTGTATTTTATTGAATATTATACTTTTGCAAATATAAATTAAATGAAAAGCATAATTTGGCTTTATTTATTACTATATTTTCAGCAAAATTTACAGCTGCAAGACATGTCAAAATTTGTAACTGATTTCGACGTTTATTACAAAATAGATATTACAAACATTTTTCAATATTAGAAAAAATACTTAAACATACATGTAAAATACGGGAAAAATATGAGGAATTTGTGTTTTATTGAATATTATACTTTTGCAACTATAAATTAAATGAAAAGCATAATTTGGCTTTATTTATTACTATATTTTCAGCAAAATTTACAGCTGCAAGACATGTCAAAATTTGTAACTGATTTCAACGTTTATTACAAAATAGATATTACAAACATTTTTCAATATTAGAAAAAATACTTAAAATTATCAAATTAAGTATTTGTAGCTATTTAAGATACATAGAAGAAGGAAATGGAGCGTTTCCTAAAAGCTCGCAACGTTCCTAAAATTTTCTCTTTGCTACCACTATTTTAAAAAGATGATTTTTATTGGGTATTTTAATTGCAGAAGTTAAAATTTATACGCAAAGTTTTGTTACAATAATTTCCGGCGTATAATCCGCGGATCAAACAATCATGTTTAGACACAGAAATTTTATTTAGTAATGGAAGCGATATCGTCGCTACCATGTCAAACTATCGAATATGAAAAAATGCAGTTTTCATCACTTTTAAAAATGGGCCGATTGTCACCACTAAATTTTTTCAGAATTATTCGCCTAGTAAAGATACTAATAAAATCTCTGTGGAAAACAGGGTTACCAATTTGGCCTCCTTTTTTCTTCAGATATACTGAAAATTTTGAGAGAAAAAATTTCGGTTTAAGTAATCACGAAATAGACTGTCATAATATAAAGCAGAAATTTTTATTTTAAATTTCTGGTAGGAATTTGACATTTCTGAAAGGAAAAGTAGGTCAACTGGTAACACTGTTGATGTTGCAACACTGAAACACTATTAAAATTTAGTGGTGACAATCAGCCCGGTTTTAAAAGTAATGAAAAATGCATTTTTTTTCACATTCGATAGTTTGACATCGTAGCGACTATATATTTACAGCGATCTAGTAAGTCACATTTTATAAAATGAAATTTCTGGGTTGAAACATGATTCGTTGATCCGCAGATTATACGCCGGAAATTACGGTATTTGAATTGGTGGTAAGCGAAGGTAGGAAAAATTAGGAAAGCTGCAAAGGGTTGTGATTCATACCCCCCCCCCCCCCTCTCAGTGTCCCATTTCACCCTCCAAGTAGTATATTTAATACATGGATGTTCAAGATAAAGAGATTTGAAACGGCGAAAATTGACTGAAATTTTACAGTGGATTACGAAATCTGTAATTAATTTAGAATACTACTTCTTTTTTGCATATATTTATTTATCTTTTATTGAAAAAAAAATATATATATCTATTAAATTGTAGAAAACAATAACTAAAGTTTTAATATTGTACGAAAAAATTAATCTTACAAAACTAGTTTTGCCACTCTTATGAAGATTAGTTTCAATATTTTTGAGTCTTCATTACTTTTTTATATTGTTTATTATGTTGTCTCGCGATTGTACCTGAAGAAAAAAAAAAAAAAAAATTAAAATGTATAATAAAAGATCAAATTCAATAAAAATCATTTCTACCAAAACTTTTTAATAGAATTTTTCTATTTAATATTTAAATAGCAGAAATTGTAGACGCCGCGTTTAATTGCAGGATTTGTAACACTTTTCTGCATTTAAATAAGGGAAAAACTTTATTAAAAAAAGGTGGTAAAAGCATACGAACTCTGAAAATTGATCTTTTTTCTTTTGAGTGTATAAATTATTATTATTATTATTATTATTTATTTATTTATTTATTTATTTATTTATTTTTTTTTTTTTGGGGGGGGGGGGGTTATAGATTGTAAAGAAATCTTTTATTTAAGAAAAAAATGTAAATCAGTTAACTTTTGCAAAAGTTAACAAGGCAAAGCCTCTAGAAAACCATGTTTCAAAATAACTGAGTTTAAAATTTTGCTCTTCGCAAGTATCGTCAGATTGTGGACGTAGTACGACCGTACGACGGTATTTTTAGGATTTTTCATATGGCATCAACTGTATGACATTCATAAAGGTTCAAACATAATAATAATAATAATAATAATAATAATAATAGATTTTTTTTCTCATTTCAAAGTTTTTGGTCCGGTTAATCATGCTGCTTTTTAGGCTTAATTGAATTAGTGAACTGCAAACACAGGGTACGTGAATTTACTGTTTTTAAATCTTTATTTTTATCTTTCAAATTTAATGCGTGTCAAAATTAATTTCAAAACAGAATTCAATATATGTTTTTAATTTGAAAACGGAGACATTTAAGCTAGAAACGTTTTTAATCTTGTCACTGTAAAATTTGTGTAACTGCTTAGCTTAATCAAAATTACTGTAGTGTTACTTTCTTGACTCCCCTTTTATAATTTGCTCAGCCGCTTTTAAAACGCTACGCTTTAAAATTTTCAACGGCGAAAAAATGATCTTGCAAATGTACACTTACGGGATGGGGGGGGGGGGATATCAAATCGAGTATTAGAAATTCGATTACGTTGGCGTTTAAAATATTCCAAAAATCGGGCTTCTCTCTAATATATAATGTAGATTTTTAACAAGGAGTCCAACAAGAGCAATTTGGAATTAACGTAGTTTAATTTTCATAGCTAATATAATAATTATAATATCTTTGCATATTTTTAGTCAAAAACGAAGAATTTTAATAACATTTTAACACATTGATGACCGGGAACGAGAATTCTCGTTTTTAGTTAACCAATCGCGTAAGCTTCTACCTTACAGAAAATGCATTTATATCATGTTGTCTATATATTTATTAGATAGTATGACATTTTATATTAAAGACAGACTTTAGTAGAGATTAAGATAAGATTAGATAGTAAAACATTTTGTATTATCTTTAAATACTTTCTGGGCAAAACATTTCTTTTGTTTAATACATATTTCAAATTTCAATAAACATTGATGTTTAAATAAAATTTCACGTTCGTGCGTTTTCACATTTCATACATGATCTATTAATATAACTTCATGTACACGAGGCTATTTGAAAAATTGTATATCAAAGCATTAAATCTGTACATTGAAAGATATTTACTAATATATAAACTTGAGAAACTCATCTAAGGTACCAATTGCAAAAGACTTTCATTAGAGCATGTAGCTTCTACTGTTTTAAATCCCAGATTTAATAAATAATTGCTGGTCGGAAATGTGTCAAAATATATAATATTCATCTTTAAATACTTTCTGGACAAAACATTTCTTTTCTTTAATATACATTTTAAATTTCAATAAACATCGATGGTTAATTAAAATTTCACGTTCGTGCATTGTCACATTTCATACATGATCTATTAATGTAACTTCTTGTATGAGTCTATTTGAATAATTGTATACCAAACCGTATGCTTGCCTATGCGCTATTGCACTGCGGTATAGTAAGCGGTATAGTAAGCGGTATAGTAAGCTGTATAGTAAGCGGTATAGAAGCGGTATAGTAAGTGCAGAAAAATGTAAGCGGTATAGTAACACAGAAAAAACGTAAGTGGTATAGTAAGCGGTATAGTAAACGCAGAAAAATATAAGTGGTATAGTAAGCGGTATAGTAAACGCAGAAAAATGTAAGCGGTATAGTAAGCGCAGAAAAATGTAAGCGGTATAGTAAGAGGTATAGTAAACGGTATAGTAAGCGCAGAAAAATGTAAGCGGTATAGTAAGCGGTATAGTAAGAGGTATAGTAAACGGTATAGTAAGCGCAGAAAAATGTAAGCCGTATAGTAAGCGGCATAGTAACGCAGAAAAATGTAACCGGCATAGTAAGCGGTATAGTAACGCAGAAAAATGTAAGTGGTATAGTAAGCGGTATAGTAAACACAGAAAAATATAAGCGGTATATTAAGCGGTATAGTAAGCGGTAAAGTAAGCGCAGAAAAACGTAAGTGGTATAGTAACGCAGAAAAATGTAAGCGGTATAGTAAGCTGTATAGTAAGCAGTATAGAAGCGGTATACTAAGTGCAGAAAAATGTAAGCGGTATAGTAAGCGGTGTAGTAAGCTGTATAGTAAGCAGTATAGAAGCGGTATAGTAAGTGCAGAAAAATGTAAGCGGTATAGTAAGCGGTACAGTAAACGCAGAAAAATGTAAGTGGTATAGTAAGCAGTATAGTAAGCGCAGAAAAATGTAAGTGGTATAGTAAGCAGTATAGTAAGCGCAGAAAAATGTAAGTGGTATAGTAACGCAGAAAAATGTAAGTGGTATAGTAAGCGGTATAGTAAGCGCAGAAAAATGTAAGCGGCATAGTAAGCGCAGAGAAATGTAAGCGGTATAGTAAGCGTTATAGTAAGCGTCATAGTAACGCAGAAAAATGTAAGCGGTATAGTAAGCCCAGAAAAAAATAAGCGGTATAGTAAGCGATATAGTAAGCGGTATAGTAAGGGGTATAGTAAACGCAGAAAAATGTAAGTGGTATAGTAACGTAGAGCAATGTAAGCGGTATAGTAAGCGGTATAATAACGCAGAAAAATGTAAGCGGTATAGTAAGCGGTATAATAACGCAGAAAAATGTAAGCGGTATAGTGCGACTGAAGTCTGGTTCCCGAAATTTTTGTATGTAAAAGAATATGCATTATTTTTCATGTACAACAGCGCATTAAATGAAAATTGTAATGTAATTTTTGTATAAGTAGTTTATAATAATGAATAAAAAAACACTTCATTATTTCCTGCGCAATAAAACATTTCCTGACGATTCAAAAAATACACACGCAATTGTTCAAGTTTTCACTTCTGTCGGCACACCCGGAGTGCCATTGTTTTTTTTTTTTTTTGTTTTTTTTTTTTGTAAAACAATTGTCATTTTCAAAAATTTTACATGTTAATTAGTATTAAAAAATAACATGAATAAGCATAATAAAAATTATGGTATTTACTTGGATCAAAATTAATCCTTAACTCGATTGTGGAAGCAACACACCTATGTCTCATTCATAGCATTAATTAATAGTTTTGAATGAAAAAGAAAAATTTTTTACTGGTCAAAATTGCTTTTCAACAAATAAGCTTTAAATGGCATACATTCATAATTTTGATGGCTATATTTACACCCCAGGGCGTTTTACATTATTTTAAAAATTATTCATAATATTCATATTTAACAATAAAGAGATTTTGCATATAAATGAATAGATCACCACAATCGCCATTATAATATAAAATAAGCATGAATACAGACAATATTTACTTTTAAATAATAATGGCAAGATGGGTATACATGGGTGGAGCGTCGCCTGATTTTTTCATTAAATATGTGGTGTGATTGGTCTTATATTGTTAAAGTAAGTAAATTCCTTGTGGTATTTCTGTAATAGATATTCTCATTTTCAAATTTATCATTTAATTGAGGTTTTGTGTAGTTTTAAAAAACTTGATTCCTCAAGACATACATGTGAAAAATTTTTAAGAATCATTTTTTGAATGCTTTAGTGAAAATACAAATAACAATTAATTCTTTACAATTAATGCAGTTTTTATCATATTTCAATTAGTAATGTCTATTATGCATTATAAACAAATTAAAAGAGCTTCATTAATTAAAAGAACTATCATTAATATTTCAAATAAAAAAAAGTCCTGTTTACTTTAAATAACGCCAGGCTTATTATTAAATATTTTTTTCGCTTTTAAATTCTCTGTAGATGCAGAAACACATCACTGAAACTGAAACATTGATAACTTAACAGCATAAATTATTGAATGAGGCAGCGTTTCCTCCCTTGCTGAAATCATTTAGCTTACAAAGAAAAGGTGCTGTTTTCGTGTCATTTCTTGACACTTTTTACTTAAGTTTCATTATATACACCAGAGAAAAACGCGCAGTACTTTACTTCAATTAATCTCAATAATTAACTTTTGTTACAGATACGCCTAAATAAAATCTTTTCTTAGATAACTCTGAATCAGTGAACAGAAAAAAACGAGCTTAGAGACAAAAATTTTAATAAACAAACAGATTAAAGGAAGGCATATTTATCAGCTGAATATTAGAAGTTCAAATAAAGTTCTATTTGAAATTTTTACTTTTTTTTAATTTCTATTATCTGATTTTTAAAAATCATGTATATCCCGAACGGGTTTTTAATGAAATATGTTAAGTATACAAAGTTAAACATAAAGTGGATTTTTTTTTTCAAGAAGAAATATCTGGACAGATTTTACCTCAATGAGTTTTTAATGAAATATTTTAAATCTACAGAATTATAAAATAAAACAAAGAAATTCCCCACAGGAAAAATACTTGGGAAGATTACTATGCTTGCCTACATTTCTTTATTTATAAAACAGTTTCCTTTTATAAATATATTTCGGATCTGCACATAAATATTTTAGAAATTAAATTTTTAATCTGTACAATTTGCGTAGAGTGAATTTTAATTTAGATAAATTATTAATTTTACGTTGTCGTTTTAAATAGAAAAATAAATAAGAAAAAAGAAAAATAAATTAACTGATTATTGATTTATACGAGTAGTCATTTTCCCATATGAGCGAAAATGTGTCCAGGCTGGGACGCCCCACCAGTGGCTGAGAGGTCCTGCTCTCAAAGCTGGTAGACGGGCGGTGCTGGGTTCAAACCCCTGTCAAGCTCGTCGACCTAACCGTTCGAAGTTTTCCGTGGTTCTCTTCGAACCTTGCCGTAAATACGGGTTAGAATTTCTTTGAAAGACCCCCCCCCCCCTAGGGACTATATCCCTCGAGTAGATAATCGACCGTCATAAATCAACCAACCAACCAGGTTATGACACGAACCCAGATCCTTAGCTTCAATTACCAATGCTCATCCAATTGAACTACCTAGACAACATCCAGCCATAACGATATTTGCTCAGAACAACTATTTTGTCATGACATCTGAACTGTTATTGGAAACAGCAACAACAGAATAAACCGAAGGTAAATGTGCTCCAACAAACTATGGATGAGTTATTACATTTAATTATTCTTAACACATCAACCGATTGACAAATAATCAGGTGATTGTGTTAAAAATAATTAATCTGTAATTACTCATTCATAGTTCTTCCCTTTTGTTTGTGAGCATGTTCAGGTAGATCACACCAAGTGAAGCGCGTATTTGTAAGTTTAGCTCTGGGATGGATTTCGGAATCGGCGGACTGCAAACAAAATCGGATTTTTAACAAAATTCCATACACTGAAATCTAGGCGTGAAAAGTCGGTGATAGTGGTGGTTAGGAAATAAGACCTCCGCGACGAATATAAACTGGGACTTCAAGCATATTCAGGTGCACCATTACCCGCAACAGTGTTTCATTAAAATGTCAGTGTAGGCTACAGACTTAGGATACAATAATACTACTATGTCTTTGAACCTTTACTTTACAATTAATATTTTGCCAATTATGCAGTTACGAAATGGTCCAACTAATTTGTGTACACCCTGTACAGTAAAACCTGCTAAGGAGCAGCCTGTCTACAACGAAAGCCTGCTTTAAATGGAGAGGTGGAAGCCTCTATAAAATGGCATTTTCTCTTCATTCGTGCAATTCCTTTTAATTATGTTTTACTGTAATAAGGTTTACCTGCCTTTTCTCTCGCAATCTTTCAAATATTGGTTAATTTTGCTATGTTATGGAAAATAATTTAATTAAGTTTTATAAATATAATGAAATTATCTCAAATTTGTGTATAGATGTAATTATTGTACGTAATTTAAAAAAAAAAAATTCTAAGGAACGCAATCTTTTGTTGCATATAATTTTGAAGCGTAAGTGATATAGCATATGTTTTGCCAACTCATCTGCACACATATTTACAGAGAAAAACGCAAATGATATGGATTATTTTAAGGTGCATGCATATTTTTTGGTTTGATTCTGTTAAGGGGAAGTTATAGTCTAGAACTTTAAAAAAAATATTTTTATTTTCACTGTTCACTTCTTGAATGAATCAAAAATATTATAAAAATAAATCTTGAAATTCTTAAAATTACCAAGGTTACAGACTTTAAATTGGCAGCTGACGAATGATTTTTATATCTCACCCCTAACAACAGAAATATTCTTTCACGTATCTTCAATAATAAAACCAATGCATTCTCAATCAAATATGTAAAGCTGCAATCACATTCAATAATTTTTCGGGCAATTTTTAAGCCAACTTTTTAACTTTAAATGCGATTTTCTCGGAACGTCCCATTTTATTTGTTAGAGTAAATATCTCAAAAGGTAATTAATATATTTTTATATCTTTTTATAATTATAAATTATATTTTTCTGCAGGCAGTGAGCCTTTAATACCTTATGTTTATGCAAATTTGGTAATTTTTAAGCATGTAGAACTTTAAAAAATACTAAAATTAATGTTGGATTTTAAAATGTCAAAAAAATATTGAAAATTAACTCTTTTCTTTTTTCTCTTTTTTCTTCACCACCTCGGTAATTTAATAAAATTTTAAAGTATTTAATTATTATTATTTTTTTGTGTTGAGACTAGCTGTCAGAGAGTCAGACGTTCATCATGTGAAATATATATATATATATTTTTATGACTACTATGAAGAGATCGTTTTTTGTTTTTATAAAATAAATCCTAAAAATTTACGATTATTTACGAATTCATTAGTAGTATTAGACGCTTTCCTTAACTTCGTCGTAATGGTCTAAGTTAGGATAATTGCAAAGTACAAACTCCTAACTGTGTTAACAAATTCACTAATTTTTCTAACTGTAAATTTTGATAACAGCTAATTTTAAAGTGAATTATGAATGTCTCTTGTTTTACTTACATATTTTTTGTCTTTTCTAATATTTAGAAAAATTGTTCCCGAGGAGTGAGATTGATAAATTTTGAGAACTAAGGCAAATAAATGCTTCTTCTATTTTATTCTTAAAATTCACTTAAACTTCACAATTGAAAATAAGGTAATGCAAGTTTATCATACCTGTTAAGTCCGCGAAGGTGTGGTAAGTATTATCCAACTTGAGAATAAATCCAATGGCACTATTTAATCACTTTTTCATATCACTGATGAGAATAAAAACACAACATCTTTTCTAAATAAAGTATGGCTTCATGATATAATTTCTAAGTTAATTATTTAATTACTGTTAAAAGAAAAAAAAGATTAATTTACATTATTAAATTTACATCACACTATAAAAAAAGGTTAAAACATATATTTTAAGAGAAGTGTTCAGCAGGTCTGCATTTAAAAAAGGTTACTCAGAGACTGAAGTATTAGTTCTTGGATGAGAGAAAACACAGTCAAGTCTACGTCATATAGCCTTGAACTCTTGAGGTTACACGTGTAAGTTCTTTAATGAGTATCTCACAGAAAACAGAAAAAGTACTTTGTCAGCACACGTGTTTCTTTTCACCAGCTTGAAATCGGATGGATGAATAGTCAGGCTCACGATAATAGATGAAATGTTTATTTCAGAAATCACTTTCCTAACACCCCTGCTTGATTTCTGAAGTATAAATGTTCTTGAGATTTAAACCTGTTCTGTGTTTTGTAAAGTCAGGTTTGGGAAGGGGTTTCGTTAGAATGTCAGCTGTCATAGTTTTGGTTGGGCAATATTGTAGTTCAATTATTCCCTTTTCCTTAAGATCTTTTATACTGTTGTATTTTATATCGATATGTTTAGTTTTCGAATGATGTTTATAATTTTTAACCATGTTTATACAAGCTTGATTATCTTCGAATAAAGTTATGGGCAAATTTGGTTGTAGATCAAGGTCCTTTAGAAGATTGATTATCCAAATTGTCTCTTGTGCTGAAGTTGCTGCTGAGATGTATCAGCCTCAGCGGATGATAAGGCAACTGAATTTTGTTTCTTAGTTGACCAGGAAATTGTTGTATTTCCTAATTTACATAAATTTCCCTTTGTTGATTTACGGTCATTTTTATCCCCTGCCCAATCGTAGTCAGCATATGTTGTTAGTATTGGCTCATTTTCTTTACTAATAATTAGTTTTAGTTCTTGTGTTGTTTTTAAATATCTAATAACCCGCTTTACTGCGTTCCAATCCTTTTCTCTGGGTTTTTCGTTTCTACGACTCAAAATGTTCACAGCGGCGGCTATGTCTAGTCTGGTTATTGTAGCTATATATAACAATGTACCAATAGCTTGCCTATATTTACTGTTATTAGTAAGTAAATTTTCCTCATCAATTATGTTTAAGTACCCGGGTTCCATCGGAGTATCACAGGGTTTCGCTTCCTTTAAATCGAATTTTTCGATCAGTTCTTTTATTTTGTTTCTTTGATCAAGTGCGAAATTTCCTTCTGTACTTCTTTTTATGTTTATCCCCAGATAATAATTTACAAGTCCTAAATTTTTGACTTCATATTCCTTTTTTAATTGTTCTATTATTTCATTTATTTCTTTAGTTTCCCCTGAAATTAATAAGTCATCAACATATATAATGATATATGTTGTACTTTCCTTTAATTTTCGTGTGAAGAGACATGGATCGGAGGTGCTTTGCACAAAACCAAGTTTAGTTAAACTTTCTTCTAATTTAATGTTCGATGCTCGTGCGAATTGCTTCAATTCGTAAATTGATTTTTTTAGTTTGCAAATTTTATTTTCATCTCCCGGTATTACATGCCCTTCTGGTTGTGTCATATAAACTTCCTCTTCTAAATATCCGTGGAGGAATGCAGTCTTGATATCTATATGATTTACATCTACATTTTTATACGCTGCACATGCTAGAAAAGCTCTTATTGTTGTATACGTTACTACTGGAGCGAAGGTTTCAAAATAATCTGTTCCGTATTTTTGAGAAAAATCTTTGGCTACAAGACGTGCCTTATATTTTTCTATTTCATTATTTTCATTATATTTTTTGGTGAATACCCATTTATTCCCAATTACTTTTATTCCAGGTGGTGGATCAATTAGTTCCCATGTTTTGTTTTTTCTTAATGAATTAATTTCTTCATTAGTTGCTTCATACCATTTGTTCCTATCATATGGGTTTTCGATTTTCGCTATATCTTTCCACTCTGTTGGTTCAACAATTTCATTTTGTTTAGTAATATAAGCTAATCTATCGGGCGGAACTCCCCTGTTTGATCTTTGAGATCTTCTAGGTTCGTTTTCGTTTAAATTTTCCTCATTGTCTGTTTGTTTATCTTCCTGCATGTCTATAAAGAATTTTGAGGAATCTCCCCCTGCTTTTTCAGGTTGTTTCTGAACTTCTAATTCTTCTCTCATATCAATGTTTGATTTTTTTTCGTTTTCATTTGAATTAGAGTTTTCTATAAATTTAACAGTTCTTGCCCTTATTACTTTATTATTGGCAATGTAGATCCTATATCCTTTTGATCTATTATCATAACCTATAAATGTTCCTTTTATTGCTTTATCATCGAGTTTTCCTCTTTGGGATTTATCGAGATAAGCATAAGCTTTGCAGCCAAATACTTTTATGTTTGATAAATCCGGTTTTTTGTTTGTCCATAGCTGGTATGGAGTTGAATTGTGTGACTTCGTTGGAAGTCTATTTATAAGATACACAGCTGTATTTAAAGCTTCGGCCCAAAATTTATTTGGAAGCTGGGCTTCCGATAATAGGCATCTTGTCATTTCGACTAAAGTCCTGTTCTTTCTTTCCGAAACACCGTTCTGAGGTGCACAATGCGGAATAGTGAACTGGTGATGAATACCTTCATATTTTAAGAATTTTTCTAATTCTTCGCTAGTGTATTCACCCCCATTGTCTGATCGGATTTCTTTAACTGTGCGACCGAATTTATTTTTCGTTATGGCTACATATTCTTTTACTTTCGTAACTACCTCACTTTTTTTCGATAAAAGAAATACCATAGTAAACCTACTATAATCATCTGTGAATGTGAGAAAATATTTCTTCCCTCCTATACTTTCTGTTTACATCGGACCACATACATCCGTATGCACCAGATCGATCGCATTCTTAGCTCTGTTCTCACTCTGTTTTGGATACGGTGCATTTATTAGTTTTCCCTTTATACAACTCTCACAAATTATGTCATGTTTGCAATTTTGAATTTCTAAACCTGTTGCTAAATTGTTGGATAAGAGTTGTTTAATTGAATTAACATTTCTATGACCTAATCTCTTATGCCAAAGCTCAATGCAGTTTTTATTCTTGCATTGTTCAGCAAAATTGACATTGATTTCTTGCTTTGGTTTGTATAGGTCAATTTCATATAAATTTTCTCTCTTTTTTCCTTCTAAGAGAGTTTTTCCATTATAGGATAAGTTACAGGTGTTATTTTCAAACATGAATTCATAACCATACTTTGTGGCTTTCGTAACCGACATTAAATTTGATTGAATATCTGGGACATATAAAATGGCCTTTAAAGTTATGTCATTTGATTGTGTCCGTAATTTTATTGTACCTGTCCCGTGCGATTCTAGTGTTGTTCCGTTTGCTATCGTGACAGTATTTTTGTTGTTATTGTCAATGTCAACAAATACATTTATGTCATTACAAATATGTGAACTGCTTCCAGAATCAACAATCCAAGTAGATTTAGATTCATTATGTGCGATTAATGATAATTGCTTTTGAGACACTGTATTTTCTAAAGTGTTTTGATTTTCTTCGCTTTTACTCTCTTGAATTTGTGTGTTTGTTTCTGCTTTTGTTTCCGGAGTAAAATTACTTGCTTCAAAGCATAAAGACAAATTTTGTCTGTATTTTTCATTTGTTTGGTTCTTAGAATTTTTATTCTTAAGAAACCAACAATTTTGTCGCACATGGTTTTTTCTTTTGCGATTCGTGCAAAAAAGGTTCTGTTCTCTTTTTGGATATGCCCTAGTGTTTTGTTTTTGTTTATTATATGTTTTGTATACATTTTCATGCAATGAATTAGAGCTTTCTTGTCTCCTTTGAAATTCATCTGTTAGTTTTCCTTTTATAAATTCCGAATTTAATTCGGTCTCTGATCGGGCCTCTAATGCCGTGATCAGAGTATCATAGCTAGGTGGAAGGGAGCACAACAAAAGTGCAGATAGATGAGAGTCCTTAATCTCTTCTCCTATAGACTTTAACTTATCAGCGGTTTCTAATATTTTAACTATATGGTCATTCATATTACCATTTTCAGCTAGTTTTATACTATACAATTTTCTCAGTGAATATAATTTACTAGATGAATTCGCGCGCTCATGTATTGTTTTTAATGCTAACCATGTAGCTTTAGTTGGGAGTCTTCTAAGCTCAAATTTATAATAGCCCTGGCTTTATTGTCTCTCTTCATCCAATCGCCTGTTAAGGGGTTTGGCGGATCATCAGTTATCTGGTTGATTAAATCCTCTTTCATTAACAACATCTCTACCTTGAACTTCCAAATCGCGTAATTATTGGAGTTCAGTTTATCTATGCTACACATTTCTTTCATATTTGAAGCCATGATGTTGTATTTTTATTAATTTTATTAATACATTGATAGTTTCTATTAATCTTTAAAACAATAATTTATTATTTAAAATATAGTTATTGATTTTATTTCTCTTTCTTATTAGAGAGCGGTTTTGCCTTGTTCAATCCTCAGCGCTCATAATCTGATAAATTTCTAGAACTAAGGCAAATAAATGCTTCTTCTATTTTATTCTTAAAATTCACTTAAACTTCACAATTGAAAATAAGGTAATGCAAGTTTATCATACCTGTTAAGTCCGCGAAGGTGTGGTAAGTATTATCCAACTTGAGAATAAATCCAATGGCACTATTTAATCACTTTTTCATATCACTGATGAGAATAAAAACACAACATCTTTTCTAAATAAAGTATGGCTTCATGATATAATTTCTAAGTTAATTATTTAATTACTGTTAAAAGAAAAAAAAGATTAATTTACATTATTAAATTTACATCACACTATAAGAAAAGGTTAAAACATATATTTTAAGAGAAGTGTTCAGCAGGTCTGCATTTAAAAAAGGTTACTCAGAGACTGAAGTATTAGTTCTTGGATGAGAGAAAACACAGTCAAGTCTACGTCATATAGCCTTGAACTCTTGAGGTTACACGTGTAAGTTCTTTAATGAGAATCTCACAGAAAACAGAAAAAGTACTTTGTCAGCACACGTGTTTCGTTTCACCAGCTTGAAATCGAATGGATGAATAGTCAGGCTCACGATAATAGATGAAATGTTTATTTCAGAAATCACTTTCCTAACAGGGTTGGGTTGATTATTGACGGCCAATTATCTACACTTGGGATATAGGCCCGGGGGGAGTGCCCTTCGTGGGGGTCTTTCTAAGGGAACATAACCCGTATTTACGCATGGATAAATCCACGGCTCGAAGAAAACCACGAAAACTCCGAACGATTAGGCCGACGGGCGCGATTGGGATCGAACCCAGCACCTCCCGTCTACCAGCTTCGAGAGCAGAACCTCCACTTTCCTAACAGAGATTACAGGTTGTAATGAACTATGCAAATATTTATGATTATATTGCCTGATGAAAGTTGAAGATTCGAAATCCGAGATGTGTTAACAAATATACTGATTTTACTAACAGTGAATTTTCAGACGAATGAATCACTTTTATTTTTTTCTGTCTTTTATATATTTATTAATTTTTTATTTTTAAGGAAATTGTACCAGAGGAGAGAGATTGAAACTTGTAATAAACAATTCAAAAGTTTATGCGGTTACTTTGCCTGATGAAAGCTTACAATGTGACATCTAGGTTGTATGAATAAAGACACTCATTTTGTTACCATTGGATTTTAAGCAGAATGCCTTCTTTTTTCTTTTTTGCTTTCATGTTTCTTTTGTTTTGTTCTGTTTGGTTGTTTTGATTTGCAGAGAAATTGCATTCGACGACAGAGACTGTATTTGTAATGAATTAAGAGTATGTTTATGTTTACTTTGTGTGATGACAGCTTAGTAGGTTTTTACGAAAACGCTTATTAGATTTTTTAATACTACATTTATTTTGTGCATAAAGATGGCAAAACAAACTAAGATTTTTAGCTTAAAGTGGAATATTAAGATTTGGAACTGTAGCAGAATTGCAACAAAGTTGTAGTAATATCGTTTCCTGAATATTTCAGATGCGCATAATGATATTATATTACTTTAACGTGGTTCTTTGAGTGAATTGTGTCAGACGGAGTTGTCCAGTACTGTAAAATGTAAACAACAACAACAAAAAAAAACACTGTAGATTTAACAGCACAATGTGTTGGCAATTTGGACGCCAGCAATTTCTGCTGTTAATTTTACGTAACTGCTGTTATTTTTCAGCAGCACATTGTGTTGTTAATTTGACAGTAGTTTGTGCTGTTAATTTTACGCAACTGCTGTTATTTCAACAGCAAATTGTGTGGTTAAATTTACAGTAGTTTGTACTATTAATTTTACACAACTGCTGTTATTTCTGCGACTGTTCTCATGTTTAAAATTGGCTTACGGTATCCAATCTACTAAATCTATAAAATGTGGTTTCCTAGTTCAAGGCCTGAAAAAATAAAACGTGTTATTAAAAGAAGAGAACAAACTTTTCAAGTACATACTGCATTTTACGTGTTTTTTAAAGTTTTACTTACTTTGCTAAAGACAGAAACAGAATTAGTTGCACCGCTTATCGCTTCAAACAAGCCACAGAGTGCAGAGGTAGAAACAAACGGGAAGAAATAGCGGTTACGCGTTACAGTTAACTTCCTTTCTGCTAACCAAAGAAAGCCACAGTACATTGAATTGCAATCGAGTGTGAGTGCGAAATGAAGAGCAGTTTGTGATGTAGAAATGTCGTTTTTTTTCGTTTTTTTTTTTTTTTTTTTTTTTTTACAGTGAGGATAGCTTAATTGAATGGGTGAGTAGAAAAAGAATAACATTAAAAAAAAAAATGGAAATTGAACCGAGATAGCCATTTTGAAGGTTTTACTGTAAGCTATCTAATGAGTCGAAAAATGGTTACATTTCTGCCTCTCATCATCAGTTAATTTGGACTCGAAGATTTCGTTGAGTGGAAGAAGGATAACATTCCCGGAATGTTACCCATCTTCCACTCAAGACGGTTCTGCTCTGCAACATCATGTGGACACGGTATTTCAACAAAAGTCGCAAAGATATAAGGAAGAAAAACATGACATTCAGCATTAGCAAGTCATCTATGTCACTGATGAGATGAAGATATGCTTCAAGTCTATGGAATTTATTGATGGTGTAAAACCTGGAACTTTCAAATTATTTAAGAAAGAAGATCATGTGGAGATCTCCACAACTTTAGCGTATATGGGAAATAATAGTGGGTCAATTAATCAGCGTAACAGTGGAAAAAACTCCAATGAAAGTTAAAAAAGAAATTGCTGAACATCTCCAAAATTATGCACTATTGAAGCAGAAAGACTATTTTATGATCGATTACGTCAGTATCCTATGACCATCACTGGAGAAAGTGACGAGTAGATAGCTGTAATAAAAATCCCCTTTTTAATGTTTGAAAACAGTAATAATAATAATTATTATTATTACCTACAATTGTTATTTTCTACATTTATTATAAATATTATATTTAATTTTTAATTGTTTAATGAAGATGTGTGCCATAAAAAAATGTTATATTTGCTATTTTCTTGTTCTCGGGAATTTGGGGGGGGGGGATGGTAACATTCCACCATTTTTAATTAATAATAACTAATAAATTATTGAGTATTTTCTTTGAAATTTATAGGATGAACGCTCATCGACTAGGCCTATCATCGAATAACGGTGAACATTTCTCTAAAATCGATAGTTTTAACACATAAATGTTTTTTGTGTTTCCCCAACATTTACATAAGCCGGAATTTTATCATTTTTCCACTCACCCGTTCAATTGGTCGCGTGTTGATAGCTTGTGTCAAATGTCCTGGGTTCGACTCTCGGCCTGGACATATTTTTATTAAATTGGTTATATAAATCAACTTGTACATAATGTTATTTAGGAATTGATAAGGAAACACTTAACGAGCTTCTTATTTCATAAGAGTTCCTTTATCGTTACTGAGTTTTCCACAGCGTAAATCGTATATTTAATTACAGTAATCCCTTAACATACGCGAGGTTTACGTTCCATGGATACCCCGAAAATGTCAAAATCGTGATTGCGAAGACTATTTTCCTTTAGAAAAAAGGGGATAAAGTACCGTAAAGCTTTAATTAGAATGATAGAGTAATTAAAAGAACAAAGAATTTTTTTATTAATTATAAGTATGCATAAGAAACCTGCATTTACATATTGGAAACATAAACAAATACATCAATTTTATTTGTCATATAATTCGAAATATTTTGTAATTTTCAATTGTTTGGCAGAAACCATACAGTCTTTTTTAAATTTCATTATCGCAGCTTCAATTTCCAGTTTGAACGTAAGACTTCCTATTAATGAAGAATGACTTCCATCACATTGTCAATGAATTCCTGCTGCACTGAGAAAAATGACACTTTAAAATCTGAGTAAATCGATCATTTTGTTATGAAACTTTTTGTTTGAAATAGGACGACCCAATGCTTTCAATTCTAAAATACCAGTAATACTCAGAATATTGAAACATGGACATACTCAAAACTGTTGACATAGAGGTCAGTTCATACTCATTTTTAAAACATGGAAATACTAAAAAATGATTAGAATGAGTTGAAACTCATTTTTGAAACATGGCAATACTCAAAAATGAGCACATAGAAGTCAGTTCATACTCATTTGAATGAAATGCAATATTTCCATTTTTCAAGAGAAAAATAATTGTGGCATTAATGGGTTAAAATATGTCAAAAAAATTAGTCAGTTAAATTTCAATATCCAGGGAGCGCTTTTTCATTTAAAAAATATACTGATAGCAATCGAATTGAAAATTTGTATAATTCATATCACCCCTTCCCCACATAAATAATAAAGTTGTACAATCTTAACCACCATCTCAAATTGACCAAATCTAGCCGAAATCCCGTTAAAAATTCCCAATTTTCTCAGCAACAAATTAATGAATCCTATAAAAATATCAAAATGCGTCCGAATCATTCGATGACTTGCATTTAATAAAACTCACTCATATGGTCTGGATGGCGAAGTGGATAAGGCAATGGACTTGTAACTAGTAGGACTCGGGTTCGATGCTGGCTCTGGGTAAAAGCGTAAATTTAGTTTATCATCCCGTAATCGGAAATAGAAACAGAGATGGCAGCACTAGCGCTTTTTTCCTAGCTGCTGTTTACTGTTGTTTGAAACATGGACATTCTCAAATATGAGCACATGATGTTTTATAAGTGTATGCATGTTTTCAGAAATGAGTATATACATCTTTCAAACTTGAGTAATTTTGATTCGGAGCCATTTTGACTATGCGACATACTCAGATTTGAGTATTTTTTGCTCAATTTTGAAAACGTCTTTTTTAGAGTGTGTATATTTAAAAATTGTCTAAATCTTAGAGAGAAGATTTTTTTTTTTTACCTAACATAAATATCTAAAATGTTTAAAAAGTTTAAATTAAGAAAAAGTTTAAATTAAAAGTTAAGCTTGTTCTGAAATCAAAATAACGCGCGTGTTGGGGGATGGGTGTGCTGAACCAAAAACATCCTATATGATGCCGGATGTGCTTCCTGAACGATTTTTGCGATGATTTAAAACAAAACAAAAAATCAATTGAACGAAATCAGCACCTTTTTTCAACTAACGGCATTTCTTGTTTTAAATGAATAGGAAAATTATATTATCTCACTCTCTCTAACCATTTTTAATACTAAAGCTACAAATAATAGCCTATTGTTACATATTTTACTACCAGATTTCGTTGCTTTTCTGAATTGACACTTAAAAATTGATGGACAGATATTTCACATAGCGAATAAATTATCTTCGGCTCTGAAAAAAAGACAAAGTGAAACAAAATCGCAAATAATTGAGGTACCCACTCGCGTATGGTTAAGTTTTTCCGCATTTTTCGGTTCGCGAATATCAAAATTCGCGAATGTTAAGGGATTACTAGAATTCATTTCTTTATCGTACACAAAATACATAAACACACACGCACGCACACACACACATATATATATAGAGAGTGAGAGAAATATATTGATAGGAAGAAGGATAGATAGATAGATATAGTGTAATGACGACTCCATTCTCTTAAATTAATGGCGAAATCGAAGTATGGACCTTCTAGCGTTTCGACGGTAATCACACATATATATGGTAAAGATACCATATTTATCTTTTTCAAAAATTAAAGAAATCTATATTTTAAGTATTTTATTAAATATACTTTCCCCTTTCTGTATTATCGTAATTTATATACATTCCCGGCTGTTAAAACGCGCACCTTTTGATCATTCTCTTTCAACGATAACTTTTAGTCAAAATCATACATATTGTTTGTAAATTATCATTAACGTACTTTATTCGGTCTCCCACACATCAATGTAAATGAAATTATCCAAGGCATAAAATGTTTCCTTTCTCATGGTCAGTTTTGACTTCATACTGAATCCAGATGTTAATTCCGTCTGAGTGACGCCTTATAACATATTTCTGAAATATCTTTCCTGCATTTTCTCAAAACAACTTAACCACTAAAATTCTATTTCACTCTCTTTTTTTGCCAAAGTGCAATCTTCGCCAATAAAGATTTCCCTACCACTGACGTCAATTATGAAGTTCATCTGATGTATATGTAACGGTTACAATTCCCACGCAAAAAAACAATACTCTTGGCTCTAAAAATGTAAATGGTTTGGCGTATTTTCCAACGCACGCTGTCATTATCAAAAAGACTTTCCTCTCTGATCTCAGCGATCGGTAGAGCGATTAGAGGTATATTTGTATGTCGAGATTTTTTTTTTGGTGCGGGTCGTCAGAAATTTTTCGCATATTGAATAAGTGTAACTGATCCGTACACACAGCTTAATTTTACCTTTTATCTTCGTTGTATTTTCGACATTTCAGGAGTAGACAATTCTTCTTCTTTGCATCACTGTCCTTTTAAAATAAAATAATATAAATAAATCAAAATAAATTGTTATTAAAAATTAAGGCAAAATAAATTCGGCGTCACATCTTTTCCTTTGGCACATTCTTGCAGAAATTCACATCATTCAACTTTTTTTTTTAATTTCCTTTGGTAGAAATATGTAACGACATTTTTTTAAATTAAATTTTTAAATTTAATTCTTTTGGTTCTGTTTTTCTCTATAATCAGAAATTTGTTCATTCTTCCAAACTTCGGTTGTGTTTAAAAAAAAAAAAAATTTCTTTGTGGTTCTGATTCCTTTTGTTTTCAGAAATATAACTTATTGAGGGCTGATACTTTTGTTATCAGATTATTGTTTTGGTGAGTCCGATTCCTAGTTTTCGGATATATAACTTATTGAGGGCTGATACTTTTGTTATCAGATTATTGTTTTGGTGAGTCTGATTCCTAGTTTTCAGATATATAACTTATTGAGAGCTGATACTTTTGTTATCAGAATATTGTTTTGGTGAGTCTGATTCCTAGTTTTCAGATATATAACTTATTGAGGGCTGATACCTTGTTATCAGATATTATTTTGGTGAGTCTGATTCCTTTGTTTTCAGATATACAATTTATTGAGCTCTGATATCCCTTGTTATCAGAATTTTTTTTTATTTGTGTGACTGGTTCCTTTGTAACCAGAATTTTTTTTGTTTACCGTTTTCTCACTTAGTTTTCTCCGGTCTGATTCCTTTGTAATCCAAACCTTTTCTTTTTTTTTCCTTTATTCATTATTACTACACTTCTATACTTAAGATTTGTGTTCACTGATAGGTATGGTCGAGCATTCACACATACCGTTATCTTTTTCGCACTTCACATATTAGTGTATACATTAATTTCTATTGCTCTTTACATATACACTATATCATCGTTTTTTTTTTATTTTTAAAGTTACATCACTTTACATGCCACCTTCACTTTATCAATTAGAAAGAATTTTTGAACTTTATTTCAGTGGATAATTCCCATAATCGTTCTTAAAATTTGGAATTATGTTAAATTTTTTAATTCTATGATATGCCTTCTTACTTCGATAACGTACATTTTGTTTTTCTAAATATTGTTCAGGTGTAAACATCTCTCTCTCTCATCGAACATACCTAATGTTAACACCTTTACTTCACACTATATAGATTATAGTGATATTTTAGGCATTTTTATTTATTTTTTCTCACTTGTAGAAGCAGATCCTTCATTTAAAAATTTTTTTTTCACAATTCTTCTACATTTATTCATCGTATTGTTTCTTTTAAATATTTCAGAAATTCTTTTGAGATGCCTTAAAAAAGTTGTTATATAAAGACTTTTATTAATAAAAGTTAGATATAATTTTTTAAAATGATTACAACTCTTATGGGTTATTCCAAAATTATTTATTCAATTGCTATTTTAATATTCGGTAAAGATAATCCCTTTTAAGTACTATAATAATTTAATTGTTTTCCCAGTTATATAAATAATAAAAATAAAATTAAATAAAGATTATTTATGCAATTATTAAATTACAAGGTGGTTTTGTAAACTGTTTATGCACATTTCCCGATTAATACACAGAAATTTTTACATTTATCATTTGGTATAGGTGTTTTTGTAACCTCTATGTGTCATTTTTATATTGTATAATTGTAACTATTTTTTTTTCAATATTGAAATATTTGTGTTTATATTTCACTATGGCCAGAAGTTAAAGTGAAAAGTTCAATTGTGCACATTCTAATCTTCGAAATAAAATATGAGACAAAATATGACTATTTATACAAGTGCACTAATACTATTAAAATATCATTAGGCATGCCATTTTTCAGAAAATGATATATTTTTATGCAGCCAAAAACAAATATATTCATGTTGATAATGGAACTCTTTAAAGCTACTGAAATACATGCTGCTGCAATTTGAAATTTTTATGGCCATTTATTATACTAGTATGAAGCTTTATGGTAGTACTACATTTTTGTATTTACATATTGTATGCATACATATTTTATTATTATTTTTATATATTGCTATTGTGTATTATATTTTCAGGGTGACATTCTAAATTTTTCAAAATCTTGTGAAGGGGTGATATATATATGGTAAAGATACCATATATATCTTTTTCAAAAATTAAAGAAATCTATATTTTAAGTATTTTATTAAATATACTTTCCCCTTTCTGTATTATCGTAATTTATATACATTCCCGGCTGTTAAAACGCGCACCTTTTGATCATTCTCTTTCAACGATAACTTTTAGTCAAAATCATACATATTGTTTGTAAATTATCATTAACGTACTTTATTCGGTCTCCCACACATCAATGTAAATGAAATTATCCAAGGCATAAAATGTTTCCTTTCTCATGGTCAGTTTTGACTTCATACTGAATCCAGATGTTAATTCCGTCTGAGTGACGCCTTATAACATATTTCTGAAATATCTTTCCTGCATTTTCTCAAAACAACTTAACCACTAAAATTCTATTTCACTCTCTTTTTTTGCCAAAGTGCAATCTTCGCCAATAAAGATTTCCCTACCACTGACGTCAATTATGAAGTTCATCTGATGTATATGTAACGGTTACAATTCCCACGCAAAAATACAATACTCTTGGCTCTAAAAATGTAAATGGTTTGGCGTATTTTCCAACGCACGCTGTCATTATCAAAAAGACTTTCCTCTCTGATCTCAGCGATCGGTAGAGCGATTAGAGATATATTTGTATGTCGAGATTTTTTTTTTGGTGCGGGTCGTCAGAAATTTTTCGCATATTGAATAAGTGTAACTGATCCGTACACACAGCTTAATTTTACCTTTTATCTTCGTTGTATTTTCGACATTTCAGGAGTAGACAATTCTTCTTCTTTGCATCACTGTCCTTTTAAAATAAAATAATATAAATAAATCAAAATAAATTGTTATTAAAAATTAAGGCAAAATAAATTCGGCGTCACATCTTTTCCTTTGGCACATTCTTGCAGAAATTCACATCATTCAACTTTTTTTTTTAATTTCCTTTGGTAGAAATATGTAATGACATTTTTTTAAATTAAATTTTTAAATTTAATTCTTTTGGTTCTGTTTTTCTCTATAATCAGAAATTTGTTCATTCTTCCAAACTTCGGTTGTGTTTAAAAAAAAAAAAAAAATTTCTTTGTGGTTCTGATTCCTTTTGTTTTCAGAAATATAACTTATTGAGGGCTGATACTTTTGTTATCAGATTATTGTTTTGGTGAGTCCGATTCCTAGTTTTCGGATATATAACTTACTGAGGGCTGATACTTTTGTTATCAGATTATTGTTTTGGTGAGTCTGATTCCTAGTTTTCAGATATATAACTTATTGAGAGCTGATACTTTTGTTATCAGAATATTGTTTTGGTGAGTCTGATTCCTAGTTTTCAGATATATAACTTATTGAGGGCTGATACCTTGTTATCAGATATTATTTTGGTGAGTCTGATTCCTTTGTTTTCAGATATACAATTTATTGAGCTCTGATATCCCTTGTTATCAGAATTTTTTTTAACGCTGTTAAAACGCGCACCTTTTGATCATTCTCTTTCAACGATAACTTTTAGTCAAAATCATACATATTGTTTGTAAATTATCATTAACGTACTTTATTCGGTCTCCCACACATCAATGTAAATGAAATTATCCAAGGCATAAAATGTTTCCTTTCTCATGGCCAGTTTTGACTTCATACTGAATCCAGATGTTAATTCCGTCTGAGTGACGCCTTATAACATATTTCTGAAATATCTTTCCTGCATTTTCTCAAAACAACTTAACCACTAAAATTCTATTTCACTCTTTTTTTTTGCCAAAGTGCAATCTTCGCCAATAAAGATTTCCCTACCACTGACGTCAATTATGAAGTTCATCTGATGTATATGTAACGGTTACAATTCCCACGCAAAAATACAATACTCTTGGCTCTAAAAATGTAAATGGTTTGGCGTATTTTCCAACGCACGCTGTCATTATCAAAAAGACTTTCCTCTCTGATCTCAGCGATGTAACATCTCTAAAATATTCCGGCCCCTTGGCCACCCTTATGGTACTCTCCTAAAGCACTTTCCCACTTTTTAAAATTCGGATATGCAGCCTAAGTTCTCGATATTCTTACTTCACTCCTCTGTCAAAAATTTGGATTGTCACCCCATCATACAAGATGTGATTTCTTGTACCCGTGGATTATTAACTGTGGAATAACTACATGGATATGTCTTCTTTTCATCGTTTTAAAATAAAGAAAAGATGTTTGTCAAATACTTCTTGATTCTTCCTCGTCGAAACAAACTTTTTCCAGTTCTCAGCAGGATGTCGTTAACTTGAGTTATTACGGGAAACAACATATGCAATTCACTATACGTCACTCGGGACCTAAATGCTTATGTCCCACCGAAAACAATTTTCCTATATTTCAGATGCCTACAAATTTTTCGACCATTCCCATACTCCGAACCATTCTTGATTCTACTCCGAAGTATCTCTATTTCTTTTCGATAATATCGGCAAGCCAAACGAAATCAGAATAAAGGACAGGCACCAAGAAGTGTGGCTCGAGTCGGAAGGAATACAAAGGAGTGACAGATTAACCAAGCCCATGATGGCTGCAGAGGTAACAGTGGAGGGAACCATGCCAGACGTGGGGGAATGAAATCTATGGTGCCAACTGGAATCCAACCAGGAAGCCAGTTTAAAAGTGCCAATCCACGGACTTCTTAAACAATAGGTTTTAACGGGGAGGTTTTAACTCCGAAAAAGTGTGAGAAAAAATCAGAAAATTTTATTCAGTGATTCTGATTCAGATTAGGAGGCTGCTTAGTCACCTATAGGAGATATATATTTGGAGCTATCCTTTTGGCCAACACTGTTTATTTACAGCCCGGTCTTGACCGTCGGGCGGGGCTGATACCTTCTTCATCGAGGATCACTAGACTCTCTGTTCATCGGTGATTATTTGACTTAATTACTAGATCAATATTTGATTATCTACCTGCTGAACAATTTATCATCGACTTGTTCATTGTACAATATTTTCGCATTTGTAACTCAGATTTTTGAAGACCACTAATATAATCGAGAAAATTTTTTTTACCAATTCTCAATAAATTGTTATTGTTTCTAAGTTAAACTATCATTTATCGACTCAACCCTACCAGTTTCTCCTTCAAGTCGTTACAAAATATATATATATATATATATTTCCGAGGTTCGTTCTATGAAAAAAATTAGCTATCACATATTCATAATGACGCATTTTTTCTTTCATTTCGGATTAAGAATGATATTGTTTGTGTTTAAAATTAGAAAAGACTTTTTCCTAAGCTTTAAATTTTTTTAGTCCTAAACTTAAAAGTGACAGGCGAATTTTCAAAGAAACAATCCCAAAGGAGTCTCTAGATATTTAAATGTACTTTAACTTGAAGAAAGATCCATAAAACAATTCTAGAAAGGTATTTCTACCGTGCACTTTCTTGAAAGTGCCAATTTTTGGAATATCCTGTGAAATGAGAAATCTTAAGCGGAAGACTTTTCTTCGCGAACTCAATAAGCTTTTATGAACAACGCGATTTCAACGGTTCGAAAACAAAGCTCCACTCGTGCTACAGAAACGCAGTCGTGACGACATTATACAGGTTAATAATCCATTTGAGTGAGATAATGCAATTCAATCGAGAACTGGCTCGGCTATCCTTTTAAACTCGTCGGGGGCATCAAGCAATTATTCCCTGTCTCCTTCACCTCTTGCTTTGGCGAGCCACTCTTCCTGTTGATCCAACAAAATACAACAAAGTCAGAAGACTGACGCTGGAGATAATTTATTGCTTTCCCCTCTTCTCTTCCTTTAAAGAAAATTATATACCACCAATCGGCGGACAAACACCTCGCAACGTTAAAGGATAACGCCCCTCCCTGCCTTAAGCAGGCAGCTATTTCTTTTTTTCACTCTTTCGGAAGAGTTTCTGTGTTCCTCCCCCGGAAGAACTCGGCACAAGCGTTGAATCATGTCCATTACGGGGAGGTCGAGGCAAAGTTCATCCTATTGATATGCATTAAAGCCCCCTCCACGGGAATCGCAAGGGACTAGGCTACAGATTAAAAGTTAATGGCTGGAACGAGGGCTGAGAAAATCAATCTCAGATGGAGAATAAAAGCATCGGCGAAACTTTTGACGCTGGGGAGCTGCCGGTAAAGGCGGAGAATGAAGTGTTGGGCCCTGTGTGACCACCAAAGTAAACCTGATTGAAAACTGAACGTGAGGCTAAAGAAAACAGAGTCCAAATTACTTTCTTTTTGCATCGTTTTTTTTTTTTTTTTTTGGTTTTGCAGTTGTTGCGACTTTCATTCATTCTCTTCTCTGTTTCTTTTTTATCTTCATTTGCTTCATCCGTTTCTCCTTTTTTTCAGCCGTTGTTTTTTTTCAGTATTTTTTCGACCATTTTTTCTATTCCCATCCCTCTGACTGTCTTTCCTTCTATTTACTGAGAGGTGACAAATGACAGATTATTTGAACGCCGGGCCTGGTACCCCAGTGGGACACACAAAAGCACGCCTCTAAACATTTAAATTAAACACTTCTGCGTTCACTCTTCTCAGTTCCTTAAATCAATATTATACCCTCGAAATTTTTAAACTGTGTAAAGAATAAGTAAATTAAGGGAAGCTTTTACCATTCTTTTAAAGCAAATTTGTGTGTAAGAGCTCTTCGTTTTTAAGATTAATTTTCTTATTGGTAAAATACGCATTTGAGCGTTTTTGTAAAGCGCATCAAAAGGTAATTGTATTGTTCGACAAGCGGTCTTCCAACATTAGCTTTCAACCAATTTGGCTTCCTTTTTACCATTGGACCATAGTCGGATCAATAGCTAAATATTCCTGTTGTCCAATCACTCTGTGGTATTAAAACTGATGAATTGATTCGCATTTAAGCTTTGTGAACTAAATGCTTTTTAACGAAAAGGCAGGGTTTAGGATCTCTTGTATAATTATCCCGAATGGAATTTCTGGAGTTGCTTTTACACCAGCATTCTTAATGCTTTAAACGTGTCGTTTGTTTCAAAAAATTACAAAGCAGTTAAAAAAAATGCTTTACTTTTAAGAAATCTAAGGAGGTTTTTCTGTTCTTCAAATTCTCAGAGGATTTCAAATGAAATTTTAAAGTGAACGAAAAGGAAACTTAATATATTTTAATATATTTGTGCATTATTGTTTCAATAAAAGATAGTTCATTGCTTATTTAAGAATTTTACTCAATTTAGGATTAGATAACTAAAATGTTGGACTTTTTTTATTTAATTCGTTTGATGTATTTCTTTTTTATGGAATCGATTTTTTAAAGAAAGCCAATAGAATTAAATTACTTTAATCTGAAGTAAATTTAATGCTTATATTGCTATTTCGAATATAGTAAAGTTGTAACGATTTCATTTATCAGTAATAAGAGATTATTGTATATATTACTTTAACGTTTGAATATTTACTGTTTTGCGCAAATTTTCAAAAAATACGAATATTTGTTTTTCTAAGATTTATTTTATAAAATTCAATTTGGGACAATTTTCTGGCTACTTTTATATTAATGTATACAATGGTTGGTGTAGTTAATTTTATTGCTGCCATTATTATTTCCAAACAATGATCTTTGAGATGATTACTACGATATTGTCAAAAGAAAAATACCACAAAGGGCATTTCTATAACATTTGCAAGAGAAATGCAATATGTTAAACGAAGATTATTGTTTGGAAATAATGGTAGAGAAAAGAATTATCTATCCGACCCCTGTATAGATAAATATTATAATATAAAAAAATATTTTAATACGCAGTAATTTAGGAATGTATTTGCGATATAATTTTTTAAAATTGATTAAAGTTCTTTTAGTGGATTTTATTTTGTTTGACATATATGGAAGGTTTGATAGTAGGTACTAATTCATTACCTAATTCACTAATTCGTTGTAATTAATATTACAAATTCAAAAAAGGAAGGCAATCATAGAAGTAGTTCTAATTTATTAATAATAAATACTTTCATCATAATATTGTTGATATAATTAAGATCTCTATGTATGTTATAATCTCCACTCCAGCGGGGAGACCGAGATGCGCTCGGTTTAAGTCAGCTTTGTGTTCAACGCGATATAACAATAAATTCTCACTGGATTATTGCTATAAAGCATTTTGTTTTATAAAAGTACTATTTACAGAAACAATCAATCTTAAAACTATGTACATATTTTTAAATTTTACATTACTTACAAATTTACAACGAAAGGGCATCCTTCCAAACTACATTTTTAGTTCGTTGCACACTTTCTTTTGGTAGCAGGACTTTTAGGCCTGGACACCTATTTTCATACGTCAGAAAGCAAAGTACAGCATTCCGTGTACAAAGGACTATGGAATCTGATTGGTTGAATCATGTATTCCGGCTCCTGTTTTGAATTTCTAGAAAATTCAGTTTCTGAAAGCCAATTTTTTTCGCTAAAAGTCGCAACATTTGGGGAAAATGTCGCAAACTTGATGACATTCCTTCATTTGGCGCCAAGCATGTGTTTTGACATTAGTAATCTTAAAACTCTATTTTCATACCAAATCTCGCTAACATTTCGAAAATTTGGCGATATTTGGCGAAATGTTGCTAATTTTGCGATTCCGTTTACTGACAACTGTTCTAAAACCTAATAACTGTTTCAACGTTCATTCACATTGAATTGCATTGACCCATACTGACCCAAAAATGACACACTAATCGAAATTTCTCGAACATGTGAGTTATCCCAATGGTCTTCTCATAATCCAAAATGGAAGGATACAAAATTTAGTCAAAATCGTTTCAGTCGTTTTTTACATAAAATTAGCCTGACCCTGACCTTTAGTGACCCAAAATAACCCATAAACCAAATTTTCTCGATCCTGTGATCTAGCCCAATGCTCTTTCGAAGCCCAAAGACGGACGGATACAAAATTTAGTCAAAATTTATTTTTTATAAAATAGATTTTTTTTTTTTTAAGATAGCCAATAGAATTAAAATACTTTAATCTGAAGTAAATTTAATGCTTATATTTTTATTTCGATATAGAGATAGCCGTATTTTAGATAAAATTAGCTAGACCCGTAGTGACCCAGAAATGACCCACTAATCGAATTTTGTCGAAAATGTGACCCAGTCCAATGGTCTTCTCGTAATCCAAAACGGTAGGATACTAAATTTAGTGAAAATCGACAGAGCCATATTTTAGATAAAATTAGCTTGGCCCATATTGACCCAAAAATGACACACTAATCGAATTTTCTCGAAAGAAAAATCTTCAGATACTAAAAGCCCACTTTGGAAGAATGCGCAAACTTGGCACATTCTTTCGTTTGCAAGTATGCGTTTTGGCAATTGCTGATATTGAAAGTCGATCTTTCCGCCAAGTTTTTCCAATTTCACCAACATTTCGCCAAATTTGGCGATAGTTAGCAAAATGTTTCCAACATTGCGACTTCGTTTACTGCCAACTGTTCAACAACTTAATAACTGTTTCAACATTCCTGCATTCACATTGAAATGCATTGACCCGTATTGACCCCAAAATGATCCACTAATCGAATTTTCTCGATTAGGTGACGTAGTCCAATGGTCCTCGCGAGGCCGAAGTCAAAATCGCTTGACCAGTTTTTTAGATATAATTACCTTGACCCTGACCTAGAGTGACCCAAAATGACCCACTAATCGAATTTTCTGGAACATGTGACCTAGCCCAATGGTATTATCGCGCTCGAAAACAGTAGAAAGCAAATTTAGTCAAAATCGTTTCAGCCATTTTTTAAGTACAATTATCTTGACCCTGATACATAGTGACCCAAAATGATGTCCACTAATCGAATTTTTCTCGGAAATGTGACCTAGCGAAATGGTCTTCTCATGCTTGAAAACGGAAGAATAAAAAAATTAGTCAAAATCGGTTTAGCCGTTTTTTACGTAAGATAGCTTGAGCCTGAGACATAGTGACCCAAAATGAGTCATTAATCGAATTTCATTGATCATGTGACCTAGCGCAATGGTCTTCTTGTGCCTGAAAACGATAGGATACAAATTTTGGTCACAATCGTTTCAGCCATTTTTTATATAAAATTAGTTTGACCCTGACCCATAGTGACACAAAATGACCCACTAATCGAATTTTCTCGAACATGTAACCTAGCCCAGTGATTTTCTCGTGCTCGAAAACTGTAGGATAAAAAAAATATTAAAATCGTACTAATTTCTGCCGTTTTTCACATAAAATTATCATGACCCTGACCCACTGTGACCCAAAATTACACGTTATTCGAATTTTCTAGATCATGTGATCTAGACTATTGGTCTTCTCGTGCCTGAAAACGATAGGGTGCAAATTTTGGCTAAAATCGCTTGAGCCATTTTTAGATATATTTGGCTTGACCCGTGGTGACCTAAAAATGACTCACTTACCGGATTTTCTCGAACATTTGACCAAGGCCAACATGTTTTCGTGCCTGAAAACGATATGATACAAAATTTGGTCAAAATCGTTTCAGCCGTTTTTTATATAAAATTAGTTTGACCCTGACCCATAGTGACCCAAAATGACCCACTAATCGAATTTTCCCGAACATGTAACCTAGCCCAGTGGTTTTCTCGTGCTCGAAAACTGTAGTATAAGAAAAATATTCAAATCATACACATTTCTGCCGTTTTTTACATAAAATTAGCTTGACCCTGACCCACTGTGACCCAAAATGACCCGCTACTCGAATTTTCTAGATCATGTGACCTAGCCCAATGGTCTTCTCGTGCCTAAAAACGATAGGATACAAATTTTGGTCAAAATCGCTTGAGCCATTTTTTAGATATATTTGGCTTGTCCCATGGTGACCTAAAAATGACTCAGTTATCGAATTTTCTCGAACATTTGACCTAGCCCAATGATCTTTTCGTGCCTGAAAACGACAGGATACAAAATTTGGTCAAAATCGTTAGAGCCATTTTTCAGATAAAATTAGCTTTGCACGCGGTGACCCAAAAATGACCCACTTATCGAATTTTCACGAACATGTAACCTAGTGCATTTATCTTTTCGTGTTCGAAAACGGTAGGATATAAAATTTAGTCAAAATCGCTTGAGACTTTTTTAGATGTAATTAGCTGGACCCTGACCCATAGTAACCCAAAATGACTCTCTAAACAAATTTTCTGGAACAAGTGTCATCGCCCAATGGTTTTCTGGTGCCCCAAAACGGTAGGATACAAAATTTCGTCAAAATTGTTAAAGATGTTTTTAAGATAAAATTTGCATACACACGTAAACACAATATTTGCTCGTATTATGATATATGATTAGTTTAACCCTGACCCATAGTCACACAAAATGACCCACTAATCGAATTTTCTTGAACATGTAACCTAGCCCAATGTTCTTCTCGTGCTTGAAAACGGTAGGATAAAAAATTTAATCAAACTTGTTTCTGCCGTTTTTTACATAAAAATAACTTGACCCTGACCCGCACTGACCCAAAATGACCCTCTTAAGGAATTTTCTCGAACATGTGACTTAGCCCAATGGTCTTCTGTTGCTTACTTTAGGATACAAAATTTCTTCAAAATTGTTAAAGCTCTTTTTAAGATAAAATTTGCAAATACACACACACATACAGACACACAAGATTTGCTCATATTATAATATATGATTAGTTTGACCCTAATCTATCCTCCCAAAATGATCCACTAATCGAATTTTCTCAAAAATGTAACCTAGCCCAATGGATTTCTCGTGCTCGAAAACGATAGGATAAAAAATTTAATCAAACTCGTTTCTGCCGTTTTTCTCATAAAATTAGCTTGACCCTGACTCGCAGTGACCCAAAATGACCCGTTAATCGAATTTTCTCGATCGTGTGACCTAACCCAATGACCTTCTCGTGTCTCAAAACGATAGAATACAAAATTTGTTCAAAATCGTTAGAGCAGTTTTTAGATGAAATTAGCTCGACCCGCGGTGACCCAAAAATGACCCTCTTATCGAATTTTCTCGAACATGTGACCTAGTGAAATGCTATTTTCGTGCTCGAAAACGGTAGGATATAAAATTTGGTCAAAATCGCTTGACCCATTTTTAGATATAATTAGTTTGACCCGCGGTGACCTAAAAATGACTCATTTACCGAATTTTCTCGAACATGTGACCTAGCCCAATGATTTTCTCGTGCCTGAAAACGATAGGATACAAAATTTGGTCAAAATCCTTATAGCCGTTTTATAGATAAATTTTGCTTGACCCGAAATAACCCATAAAATGACCCACTTATCGAATTTTCTCGAACATGTGACCTAGCCCAATGATTTTCTCTTGCCTGAAAACGATATGATAAAATTTTTTGTCAAAATCGCTTGAACCGTTTTTTAGATATAATTAGCTGGGCTCTGACCCATAGTGACACAAATTGACACAGTAATTGAATTATCTCGATCATGTGACCTAATGGTCTTCTGGTGCTCCAAAATGGTAGGATACGAAATTTCGTTAAAATTGTTAGAGCCATTTTAACTATATAATTAGCATGCACACACACGCACGGACGCACAAGATTTGGTCGTAATATGATGAAATTTTATTTTATAGCAAGTTTTTTCAAACTAACTTTTCAAACTAACTTCTTTCTCTTAACCTTTCAGAAATAATTAGAAACATCGAACAAGGAAAAAAAAATTATAAAAAATCAAATTTTATTCATATGACTTGAAACAACGAAAAATAGTATGATTTCTTTTGATAGAAATTAAGTTTCAATAATAAAAAAGGGAATGTTCAGAAAGTCATAAAAAAACACCTTACTGCCATCTTTTACAGTACACCATTTAAAATTAATTTAAAATTGAAAAATTCGTTTCATTACTTCAACAGTGCGGTAGGCGTAATTTAGATTACTTGCTTTATTAAAAGAACATCACGAATAAGAAATTCACATACTGTTGCCCGTTATATGTCATATTTCAAGTTGAGAACACTGGTTTGATAATTCAAGATTAGCTTCCAATAACTAAAGAAATATATACATAGATGGAAAATTACTAAGCATGGATGACACTATGAGCGATATAACAGCAACAAAATCGAAGAGACCAGCACGTAGAAATTAGCATGCGTACGGAATGCAGTAAAAAGCATTGTTCGTATGCAAATTTTCGATTTCCACACGTGTTGGTGAAGCGATAGTGTTGAGAAGGGATTTAAAAGATTTCGCGTTTGTTGGCAGTTGTTGTTGAAAGTGAAATTTGAACATGAAAGAATCAATTGACGATTTTGAAATTGTCGAGAGTTCACCGTAGCGCCCGTTTGCAACAGTGTTGTCAGCAAGGCAATTGGATTAAGAACGACCGGGCTTGCGTACTCTTTTCAGATGTAGTAGTTTCTGTCTGCTGTCTGATATTAGACTACAACCGATCATGCGGCACCATTGCAAACGGATACTACGGCGAACTCTCGACAATAGGACACATACAATAAGTCTTCGAGCATATAGTCCTTTTTTATGCAAACGCATAGCTACACTTTTTCAGGATATCCGCTGTCTGTAGCAGCAAGAAGCTGTTTTGCAACTTGACTAGCTGTGGTGCGTCGGTCCTTTTTGCCGATATGACAATGACATAATGACAATATACTTATCTTCTGCGGCGACATACCTAATGCGAAGACAATTTCCTCGTGACGTTTGCAACATATCCCAATTCTTTGAAATGCTTCTCAAAGGCTAGAAACAACACTGTGGTGATGGCAAATATTCTAGTAACATCTGTAATTGGCCCTTCTCCTTCGAGCTTTCCGATAATAAGGTCACGCATGAAATCATCAAGTTATGCCGTAAGACATATGAAAAATTTCAAAGTAATTATTTCGTGTTCAAATTTAACTTTCAACAACTTTCAACACGCTACAAACCCTTTAAATCCTGAAATTATCACGTGACGAAAATACATGCTGATATAAAAAATTTACATACGCACAATGTTTCTTTTTGCATCCGCACGTGTGCTAATTTTCACATGCTGCTGCCATTTGCGGCTGTTATAATTGTTAGTATTATCAGTCCTTCGCAATTGCCCCCCAGTGTATACGCATATACCAAACATAATTAGTGAATATTTAAGAGCCAAAATTGTCTATAAATAATAGTATCTAATGCAAAATGCAATGAAAATATTCATAAACTTATAAAATACATTCCATAGAATTACACAGTCGCGCAAAGCAGCAGAATACACAACCTATCAGGAAATCTCAATATATCAATAATCATAAACATTTTTAAATATAGATGATACCAAACAAATTTGAAATAAAAAAGATTTAGGGATAAAATGAAATAGAGAAATATGATGAAGGAAAAATGAAAATGAAAATAAGAGCGACACGTGAGTGTTTATGCACCAATTGTTAAGAACATCCATGTGTCTCTGTTAGAAGTATCATTCGTCCACGATAATTCGACTCAATTTACGTAACTTTAGACTAATTTATTTGCTGATTATCGTGCCACATGAACTAAAAACTAATAAAACCGATCCTTCAGTAAATAAAGTATTTTTTTTTTTACTGCGTATATTATTTCAGCTATTTTCTTTCCTTATCACACAAAAAAATCACCAAAGTCACAAATCATATTATCGTAATTGAATAGAACAGTGCCTTTATAAGAGAGTGACGACATATGCACATGGCTTATGCTCAGATTGGTAGATTTTGTTCAAACTTTAGCCACTTGCATTACAGAATCCATGTGTCTCTGTTAGAAGTATCATTCGTCCACGATAATTTGGCTTGATTTACGTAACTTTAGACTAATTTATTTGCTGATTATCGTGCCACATGAACTAAAAACTAATAAAACCGATCCTTCAGTAAATAAAGTATTTTATTTTTCACTGCGTATATTATTTCAGCTATTTTCTTTCCTTATCACACAGAAAAATCACCAAAGTCACAAATCATATTATCGTAGTTGAATGGAACAGTGCCTTTATAAGAGAGTGACGACATATGCACATGGCTTATGCGCAGATTGGTAGATTTTGTTCAAACTTCATCCACTTGCATTATAGAAATTGGCAATGTTCATTGGACAAATTCGGTTAGATAATTTAGACAAGTAAGCAAATATTAGCTTAATAATAATGACAGGTTTACCAAGTCCAAGATATTAAATAGCACGCTTTCAAAGTTTTTGTGCAAAATTCTCTCAACCAATCAAAAATTATTTCGTGTCGCTTTTCTCAAAGGCACTCTAGTTCGAAGAGGCAAATGGCACCATAGAAATCAGATTTAAAATAACAATATCCGCATTTTAATGACTGAAATCGTCTAGATAAAGCATTAAAAACAAAAAAATGAATAAAAGTAATTTAAATTTGATTTCTAAATGGTTAACACACACTAAGAGGAAGCTCAGAAAATTGAACTCTAAAATCTGTCAAATACAATTGGATGTATTCAGCACGAATGCGGTTGGATATATTTTGTTTCAGCAGTTGGGTATAATACAATTTCGTTATTTTAAAACTTTTGTTGTCGAAATAAAAAATGCATTAAATTTTGTCATGATAAGCAGGAAAATAAACCTCTCAACTAAAATAAAATTATAAAAATAAATTCATATTACGTAGTTATGCTTGAACCTTACGCCTTAAATACATCAGATAGTTATAAAATAAATATTCACTAAGTATGTTTCTTAGGTAGTGTAGTATTAAATTTTATTGAAGGGTTAATTTTGAATATTTTAGCAATTTAAAACCCGATATCATGTAAGCAGTGCTCTGTATAATTTTGCACTCCATGTCTTTCCTCCACATCTTTTACATGTGGCTGCAGATTTCTATTAAATACGTTAAAAATTGTCGCCGTTTGCCAGAAACTTTTCTGCTTCAGAGCGCCCAGTTAGCTTTTATATACAATTCAAAATATCATTTCACTTTGCTTAATAACTATACACTTTCATAATTTTTATAATTTACTATAATTATTAAAAATTTCAATTTACATCGATACAAAATAAATGAGAAAATATAAAAAAGCAACACCAGATGTCTGCTCAATTAGCTTAATATTGTTTACTTATTAAGAGTCAAACTACAAAATATTTATATTTTATTCCTTATTACAATTAATGAAGCAACAATTTAATTCAATATTAAAAACAAATATTTTATTTGTCCTATCATTCTACGTTTATGGTAATTGACTTTTTTAGAAGCAGATATGTAATTAAAAATTTACCTATTATAGGTCATCTAAAATTGCTATTAATGCAGCATCGCGTTCCTATATCTAAAATAATTTTTGAGAAAACAGGGAAAAACTGGGAGAATCAATCAATCAACCAATCTTACAATGCTGATAAACTCGAGAACTAATTGATCAATTATTGAAAGGTCTAATTAATATTTGTAAATGACAAAAATTACATTTTTAGCTTATGGCTTGAACATTTTAATTATAAATGCAATTCCTTACTTATAATTACTTTTTAATATAAAATTGATATTATAAATATTTTTAAAATGTAGAATTACAATTAGTCTTCTTTCTTTCCTAAAAACTCGAACGGTCTTAGAAAATACAAATGCAACACTAAGTGGCTGCTACTAATAAAAAAAATTCCCTTGACGTATCAATTCAAAACTCGTCATTCCTTACAGCTACAAAATGTAAAATGCTGTGCAATAATTCGCTGTAATAGTATATTAAAAAATATGAAGTAAAAAATTCTATGTTGTAAAATTATTAGTGTCGGAAGTGATCGATGTTAACCTTCTTTATTTTGGATCATCCGGGAAATTCGACGGTTTAACAAAAATCGAACCACTGTTTCGTCTAGTTATTTTGCTGCAGATAAGGAGGGACCTTAAATGACCCAGATGTGTACATTCGGTCTTTTCTGCTTGCGCTGAATAATTCTCGCTTGTTTTGTGACATATTTTTTGTTTCTATGGAGGTAAAAATGCTAGTCAGGCTGCTCTAAAATTTGTACTGTATATATGAACAAAGTGCTGATTCAGATTATACAGTTCGAAGATGGTTTGAGAAGTTTAAGCGAGGAAATTTCAGCCTCGAAGATGATATCCGCTCTGGATGACCATCATCTGTAAAGAAGGACCTCTAAAAAGAAGCTATTAAATGATCATGCAATTTAGTTTTTATGATATATCTAGTCTGTGTGATAGTTCCTGAACTGTGTAACATGGATTTTCAGCGACAGCTTTTAAGAGTTTCTCCTTTTCCAATGATGGTCGTCCAGAGCGGGTATGATCTTCGAGGCTGAAATTTGCGTGCTTAAACTTCTCAAGCCACTTTCAAACTGTGTCATCCGAAACAGCACTTTTTCCATATACAGCACAAATTTTACGAGTAATCTGACTGGCATTTTTACCTTTCTTGAAATAAAAGAGCATAATAACAAGAAAATGAACTTTTTGGTTCTCCATTCTTAGCACTGGATTGAAACAAAAATTATGCCACAACACAAACGAGAATGATGCAGCGCTTGCAGAAAAGACCGAAGATCTGGGTTATTCAAGGTCACTTCTTATCAGCAGTAGCAAAATAACTGGAGGAAACCGCGCTTCGCTTTGAAAAACCGCAGAACTTTCCGGATGTCCCAAAACTATAGCTGACAAACATCCACTTTTTTCAGTACCACAAATCTCGAATAGAAATAGTCCCTTTATTTAATGAGAAAAATGTTGAATTAAATAAGACGAAGTTTGAAAAAAGTATTATTAAAAAAAACCTGAGGGTTGTCAGCTCTGTACGTCGTAATAAAATGAAATATTCTAGATTTTCAGATTTTTCAGGATTTCCCTATATTATCCAGGAAAAGTTAATTAAAAATTCATTCCTTAACAATTTTGTAGTCCCTGTTTCAAATGATTAATTTCAATGATTCAAGAAAGGTTAGATTTTCTAGAAAGAGTTAAATTTAAAAATCTTTAATCAACAGAATTTTTAGCTTACTTTAAATAATAGATTTTATGTTTTAAGGTTATTTCAGTCTTTCACAATAATTAAAAAGAGGCAATATAATAAAGGCAATCTAAGACGTATAAATATCAAAAGGTACATAGACCAAATGGTAGTCAGTAATTTCATACAAGGACATTAAGACATTCACTGGATTAATTTTAACACAATTATTTAAATTGGTAAAGAAATCATACGAGTTGTAATTTTCCAACTGGACGAAAAAAGTCCAGTTGGAAAATTACAACTCGTATGATTTCTTTACCAATTTAAATAATTGTGTTAAAATTAATCCAGTGTAATCACGTATCCAGCGTTTTCTGGAGTTCCATTACCTGCGATCTATTCTGTTGAGCTGATTAAAATATCAGACCAGATGCTATGATCAATAAGGTTAACTGGATGAATTATGCCCTCCAGATTCGACCGGGATGGCTCAGTAGGTAGAGCGTGGCAGCTTCAGCCAAGAGATCCCAGGTTCGAATCCTGGCCCGGGACTTTTTTCGTCCAGTTGGAAAATTACAACTCGTATGATTTCTTTACCAATTTAAATAATTGTGTTAAAATTAATCCAGTGTAATCACGTATCCAGCGTTTTCTGGAGTTCCATTACCTGCGATCTATTCTGTTGAGCTGATTAAAATATCAGACCAGATGCTATGATCAATAAGGTTAACTGGATGAATTATGCCCTCCAGATTCGACCGGGATGGCTCAGTAGGTAGAGCGTGGCAGCTTCAACACATTAAGACATTGTTAAGACGTCGCTAACCCATTGGATATTGTCTAGGCCTTATCAATGCAATGGGTAAAATACAAATATTAAAAAAAAAATTTAATAAAATACACACCATAAAATTATTGCTTCTGATTTACATCACATTGAAAAAAAAAAGTAGTATAAAAGTGAGCTAATTTAGAAATACTGACCTATACAGACTACTGTTTGTCAAGCTTTGAATGACAAATTATTATCTGTAACTAAAGCGCACCAGCTGTATTTTTTCAATTTTTCATAAATGTATTTAGTTCTGCTACAGGTCATGGTACCAAAAATAAATAAAGTAAGAAAAAAAATAGAAAAATAAATAAAAACATAAATGTTAAACAGGTGTGCGATTAGATTAGCATGTCAAAAATATATTTTAAGGCGGTTCTCAAAAAAAAAATATTTTCCCCCACTCAACAACACGAAACTTTCTTACGCATTTTCTGACTCATTTCCAAACATAAAAGCATGATACTTGCAGTCATGATTACTGAAATGATTTGTAATCGGACAATTTTTTTCAATTTCCCATAAATTAATTACATCTTGGGTTATAAGTGATTTATGGTCTCGGAACGGAAGTTTCTTTCATTTCCTGCGTTGTCATGTCCCGAAATTTGGTTCCAAACGACAAATTTGACAGTACTTTCTGAAAAATATTCTGCATTTACTGAAAAATGAAAAAAAAAATCACAGTTCGATTACATAGCTTCTTAATAAAAGTACCTGAAAATTTGTTACGCTTGCGAATAAAAATGAATATTAAACTGTGTCAGAAAGTAACCAATTTGGATTTAAGATGGTTCTCAAATGATCTGCTGAACAACGCAAAACTTTCTGACAAAATTTCTGACTCACTTTTAAACGCAAAGGCATAAAATTTGCAGACCTGACTATTGAAGCTATTTGGAATCTAAATCAGTTTTCCATTTTTTGATAAATGAATTACTTATTCAGTTATAAGCTATTAGTATCACGTGACAACCCGTTTTTCTCCTTTCTGGCGACGAAGCATCAGAAATTCAGTTCAAAACGCCGACTTTGACAGTGTTTTCTGAAAGATCTTCTGCCTTTACCAAAAATTGGGAAGCGTGTTTCGATTTCAAAGTTTCTGAATAAAAACACCTGCCCATTTAATGCGTTTCTGAACAAAAATTAATTAAAAAATGTGTCTGAAGGTAGGCCCTTTGGATTTCAGAACGGCCTTAAGAACTTACGTTGTATGAAAAAAGCCAAGAATCGGTTAATGAAGAAAGTAATTAAAAAATTTAAAAACTTTTCTATCACTTCTTCAAAATGCCTTTATTATTTCCTTTTTATTAGTTAAAATGACATGCTCAGCAAATGTTCGATTTTTATTCCAATTTCATTATGTAAAGCTCTATAAAAATAGATATTGTAAGACATCCTAAAAAAAAAACTAGATAAAATAAAATAAATAAATAGGAAATATAAAATAAAAGTAAATAAATAAGCAAATAAATAAGAATACAAATAGTATTTTTTACGCCAATTAATCGAGACAGTATTATTTTACGCTGAAAAAAAAAACATTTTTAAATGCATGAAAATCATTTTGTCACGAAATATGTTATTCGACATATTAAACCTGAGAGATACATATTTTTTTGATTTACTTGTTACGTTACGTTATTTAATCTTTGTATTCAGAATAAAAAAGCTGAACAAATAAAAGAAAATGATCGATTTTAATAAGTAATCACTGAAATTAGTGAACAGTAAATTGTATAATGTTAATTTTGATACAAAATGAATATATTTTTGTCTTTTTATTTTGTTTATATTGATAATTCTAAAACCTTAAAAGTAAAATTCAAGCATATTTACAAAATATGTTTATCTTTTAATAAAAATATTTTGACGTCAAAATTCTAATTTTTCTAACCATTAAATTAAAACTCACTAATAAACTACAATATATATATCAATATTTTTAGCTAACAATCATATAAGTATTAAAAGAATAAAATATATTAATGTTATCAAACATAAGATGGTCCTATTTTTATTAGGTACATCCTGCTCACAACATTTCTCAGAAAGATTTACTCTCGTCATTGTCATCCCTGTTTGGAGAAAACGCTTACCGAGCCAGTTTTATCAGAATACGTGAATAAGTGGTGAAAGAAAAAAACTGGCGCTTTACTACATCAATAAATTTCCATTAATCCCTATGCATATAAATTATGAACTTGTTATAAAACAGAATGAATTAAAAGCTTAAGAAAATCTATGAAAAGTCACGTGTTTCTAAGAGAAATATCTTTTTTGTGTAATTGCTGCACTAGCAGAATAAGAGCAGAAACATGTTTTTATTTTAATTATATTTATTTAATTATATTTATTTATTTATATTTATTTATTTATATTTATTTATTTTTATTTATTTATTTATTTATATTTTTTATTTTTTTACTTTTTGTCAGTTGCTTGGTACTTGCTTTAGCCTACAGGACTAGATTTCCTTCTCCAGTAAAGTATAGCTTTGGTATTGCATTTTAAAGATGTTCTGTGATTGTAACAAGTGTATTTAGCTCTTTTTTTAAGCAATGATATCAAAACAAAGGTCACGTAATGTATTTAGTAGCAAGTCTATATCCGCATCTATAGTAACAAGTCTATATGCCCATCTATAGTAACACGCCTATATTTAGTAACACTTCTGTGTATCTCGGAATATAACAATTGTAAAGTTCACAAAGTGTTATTATTTTACAATGCTTATATTTGAGATACCTAACTAGTAACAACATAGCAGAAAAAAAATCGTCTTAAAAAATAATTATTAGAAGAAATATTATTGGAAATATTAAAATATCTTTTAACATACACTTAAAAAAAACCAAAAAAACAAAAGTTTATAACGGAAAATGTACCGGCTAGCTGTGTTGCCGTCTATTCTCTGTTTTTTCACAAAATTTTCGTTTGGGTATTCTCTCGTTTTGAAGATGAAATTTTCCGCTATTCATAACGGGAAATTTCCGCTTCTAGAAATAAATGTGAGCAACAGAGTAATATTAAAACAAAAATCTAAATAATAATACTGATGCATATTTACACGGAACAGGTACTTGTATTGGATATAATCACATCCAATTTTTATCGCCTTGGCTTCCTCCAGATTTGAACCCCGTTACTCGCTATTAAAGGATGAATGCTCTGATGTTCCCTATACACCACCCATCCACCAATTTGGTTAAAAGTCAAAACATCAATTTCGAAAATTTAACTGGAATTTTTCCGTCCCCCCCCCCCAATTGAAAAACAACATTTCCGTTTGTCTGTAATGGGAAGGAACATTTCCATTTTTAACATTCAACGAGTAAGAATAAAATGAAGTTATCTGTGTTTATTCCAGGAAAATGTATGCCCTCCACTCAGAATAGAAATTTTCCGTTAAAGGGCTATTTCACATAAAATCACCCGTATATACACGAAATTGTTTTACACTGTAAGAAGCTTAACATTTTACATATTAAACACGTATACCGAGTGATTTAGAATTTTGGTACCTTAAACGTATATATAAACGTATATACAAACGTACATATAAACGGGAGAATACCAAAGTTGCCTTTTGAATGCACACTCGATTCTCGAACCAATTTTGTTACGAAGGGTGCAATAAGGTGCTCTCTGGGTAATATCAATAATAGGCATGATTTTAGTAGATCTCCAGTGATCGCGAAATACACTCCACTTTTACTAATAACATTGCAGCATCCACCAGAAAACTTTCTTTATCACTCGAGGTCAAAAGCCCGGTAGTTCCGGTTTCATATTTTTCTATAAGCCAGCCAATCCTCACAAACTAATATGCAGCGCTAACAATATTTTTGACCAGCATGACGCCGATGACATTCATAGTCGTGGATATGTTTATTTTTTTAAAAAGAATGATGGCAAGCACCGAAATTCCTAGGGTTTCCCAGAAATAACTTGCAGTCAGATATCCATTTAAGGAAAACCATTTAAGGAAAACCATTTATTTTCCAGTGAACAGATTCACTACGATTATTATTCACACATTTTTAAAACCATTATAGCATTGGTATGAGCTACAGCATAATGCCGGATGAAATTCCGTGCAAGTACTCATTCAGTCGGTGTTCGAAAAATAACGATCCATTTTCATGATCAGCATGTTTAATCAAGGAAACGAGTAGATGCATAGAACAAGGAACATATATACATAGGAATTTAATAAAGTTCAACATGTCCACCCTGCATGTCAACACACAGAGACTAATGTTCCACCATGGAACGGAACACATCTTTAAGTTGAGTAGGATCGTTATTTTTGAACACCCTGTATATATATATATATATAATTTTTAACGTAAAGCAAAAATTGCTATTACAGGTGAAATTGTAGACTATTTTTCCGTAATTGTATGTAAAAGAAGATTAATTTTCCTTCCTTTCAGTTTTCGAGTTGGTTTTGGTTCGAACTCTGTCGGGTTCGGGTTGATTTCAAATAGAACTTTCGGCTTCGGATCGTATATAACCCGATCTAAACAGGAAAATTTTTTTGCTCTGGGAAACATCATGGTAATTGTTTAATCTAAGCCTTTATACATTCTGAGATATGGTTTGCAAACAAACACCTTAAAAAGAGGTGAAAATCTTCAAAAAATATCTTAATATACTTTGACTATGTTCCAAGACTCATAATCATGCAGAATTTCTATTGCTCTGATAAATTCCATGTAGAGGTAATAACATGGCCAAATTTTCTGTTCCGTGTTCGGCCTGGACCGGATGATACCAACCTTGGATTGGACTAGCACGTTTATTTTGCACAATTCATGACCCGGCAGAATCAAATATTAATGATAGCAAGACTGACCTGGCACCGCCCGACTCATTTCCTACGAAAAAAGACAACATTTCTTTAACAACATTATTTTACAATTAAAATTCTTTTAAAAGAATATTACATGCATATTTATGCGGAAATTTCAAAGTACAGCATTTTTCAGATTATATGTCAGCAAACCATTCAATATGGAAGTATATCATTAATGATCATTTTTTGACATTTACACTCAAATGAAACCTGGGTAAAAATAAATAAATAATATAGTTTAGAAAAAAGGAAAAGATTGTTAAAAAGATCACAAATATGAAGCTTTATAGAGAAAAAATATATAGAAATTTATTTTTAAAAATTTTCCCCTTTTAATATTTAAAACAAAATTAAATTTTAAAGATTGCAGTAACAAAAATACTATATCACTATTATTTTTACAAATAAAAAGTAAAAAAAGAGAGAGATAAAGAAAAGAAAGAAAAAAATTGGACCAAAATGGTTAGGAAAGAATAAAGTGTAGGCCCAATTTTTTTTTTTTAAATGTAAGAAATAGTTCGTCCCGTCCCGAGTCTAATGAAAGAAAAACTGTCCGATACCGTGCATACTTCTATTTCTTCCATCAAAAGAATAAATATTTCCAAATTCTTACTCTCGCAGAAAACACATGGCCGAAATATATATATACATGATTCATCAGTCCAAACTCTTTCCTAGGCTATGATCAGAAAAAAAAAAACAGCTTCAAAAACGCAGGTGTGTTCCTTAACCGGCCTACGAAGCGGCACTAGCCGAAAAGTGTTATTCCCTTCTTTCTTTGTCTATACCTTCCGATGAGAAATATTGGCCTCACCGTAACCTATTTTTCCCTCTCTCAAACATCGATCAATCTTATCGCTCATCACTATACCACCTGAAACCGCAATCATGAGCAAATTATTGCAATAGCAAAATTATTTAGCAATCACCCGACACTACGATAAAATTTCCTGCAGCAATAATCAAAGTTTTAATATGTTTTGCAATTGCAGTTTTTAGCATCTCGGTCTGACAATCGATGGTAGAACATCTCGATTGTAGAATTTGGGAAATAATCTATGACTGTCTCGATTGGTATTTTCTACGATAGTGATTGCTCTCGATTGTTGAATTATAGATAATCGCCCATTATTACCTCAAAATTTACATAAAATTGAATAAAATCCTCCCAATTGTAATGTGCGTTCACACTACTCATACGGAAAAGACATACAACATGATGCGTCTCCATAGAGAAACTTCACTTCTACCAAAGTAGTAAAATTCGCCTATGTTGACAGGATGGCAGCAGACTCCAAACTCTCTTTAGATGAAGGCTCGTCGAGTCGAGAGTCTCTCTGTATACCTAATATTTACTCATCAGGACATTACCCTTTAGTGTTGTTGTATATAGGAATAGTGTGTCACTCTTCATAAATGTAGCCTCTGTTGAGGGGGTAAACATACAGATAGTAGCCGAGCGTCAAAGCATAACTCTGCTAAGTATCTGTGTAATGGGTGTCTGGAACTAGTTGTTCCAGAATCAGCAACGAGGTTCGGAGGGATCTGGTTAAAAGTCATTACTGCAACATTGTGTAGTTAATGCGACGTAACGATTTCTGCAAGTATTATGGTCACTGTAAGACTTTGTCTAAACCATCCATGATCATGGAACCCGTAATTTGTAATTTTTTCATAACTTGGATATCAACATTTGAGACACTCCTAACCATCAAGTGAGTCTGCTTGAAACTAGCCATCTTCAAGCATACCGGCACCTCTCTATTTCAATGTTTTATCTGAGTGATTCCAAGAACTCATTTTAATATAATTTGTCAGTCTTATTACTTTCCTTGGAGTAAACACAATTTTATACACGAAATTCTCAGATAAATGAAACTGTCACTCTTATGTTTTCTTTAAAAACTTACTTTTGTAACTGTTTAACAAGCATTAGATGATTGTGTCGATCGAACCATTCCCCAAGTTATTTATGACAGCCAATTTTAAATTATTAATTCTAAATATTTTGAATTATAGCAAAACATATTTTGAAACTTTAATTTTAGACAACAATGCAACATGCATGTATGTCTACGTCTTGAGCATGGAGATACAGCTGAACTTAAAACGGAACAAACTCCGGTTAACTAGGGAAGGTCTCCAACTGCCAGATCGGGATTTTGTCGATTGTGGTGTCGTTGGAAAGCTTTTACCATGGGGATTAAGGAAATGTATACAACTACCCGTCCGAATGCAACTGGTGAAGAGTTATAGGCCGATGCATTTCTATCATTTATTTATTTCTCCAAGTCGCTAACTATCCTGGAAAGACACTCTGTGTGGTAGAAATACAGCTCACAGAACAGTTATGTAACCTGTAGTTGCAAGTGTGAAGTTGGTAAAGGTTCCATGTTCCCTCTAGTAAGTAACAGAAGATTGTGACCACATTTTGCCGACATGACCACCAGAGAAAGCATAATAAAATTGCATAAGTTGGTCTATAACCAATTCTCCTCGCCCACCTTCGATAGCATGTGTCGGTATGCCTTTCAAAAGGCTTTAATTAGAGACACGGATCCCGTCTTTTGATCAGTGAAACAGGCATAATTTAACTTAACTAATAACACCTGTTACAACTGCGAAACACCCTCTTTCATTGTGTGTACCTGGTGTTGGAAACACTCGTGCTTCAGTCATTTCTACTCAGAAATGCACTACCATCCGTGAAGTTACTTTTTCCACCAAGCATAAACTGTCTTCTCTGTAATCTCTGTAATACTTCAACTCTCTTTCCTACCACACAGAGTGTCTTTCCTGCATACGACCTGGAGAAATCAATAAATGACATCGGCCTATAACTCTTCACCAGTTTCATTCGGACGGGTAGTTGTATACATTTTCTTGATCTCCATGGTAAGAGCTTACCAATAACACCACTCTCGACAAAATCTCGATCTGGCAGTTGGGAACCTTCCCTCCCCCTTGCTATGTTATGGGTAACAGACACGTACATTTCATCATTTGTCATTCAATATATTTTAGCTAAATACTGGAAAGAAAGTTAAAAGGATTAACTATGATGAATTATGATGATTTCAGACATTCGTGTTATATGTTAGATAGACAAAGTGTTGTTGTTGTTGTTGTTGAAATGACCCAAAGGGCCCAGTTTTGCAGCTTTCTATTTCTATATAGCTGTCATAATCCACTACGCTAATTCCATAATCCTGACACCTAAATCTCCTAATTTTGAACCAATTCCAGATGAGAGATTTGCATCTGGATTGGCACCCCCAGAGGTAGCGCTTATATAGAACTTGGAGGACTTTGGAGCCACGAACAGATTTAACGTGCACCAGCTCCCATTAACGTACACGGTCCCACAGCAGAGGCAGACGAGGATAGACAAAGTGTTATATGTTAACGAACTTAACAACATCAACTTAAAATACAAAATATATAAGACTGTAAAAACTCCGGCGGGATTTATAAAATTCGAACTGGTAGCTGTGGCTAACCGGAGTAATTACTATAGCTGATTTTTAAAAGAAATATTTATTTTATTTGTAACATCAACTTACAAAACATTCCTCCGATAGATTTCGGTATTAACATAAATTAAGGAGTGCGTGAGATGCGGTGATTATAAACCATGCGATAGTCTTTAAGTCTCTCCTTTCTCCTCTAGGTCTCTACACCAGACAGGGCCGTCTGTCCTCCCTCCGTTTCACTTCGCTCTCGCTTCACTGCAAGACTCTGCTTTTTCAGGGTCACGTCCTACCCTTTTGCCTCCGAAGAACCATCTCCTCTCCTCTTCTCTTCTTTCTCTAGCCCCCCAAAAAAGGGGGGCGGGGGAAAGGTTCCTCCCGGCCTCTTAAACTTACGGCAGCCTATCGTAGTGGATCTCTGGTTCTCATTCCCAGATTTTAAAGGACTTCCCTTGGCGTCCGATAGTCTCTGGGAATCTCTCCATCTGCGACCTCACAAGGAGAGTAATCAATCCGTTAGTGTCGGACTAGGTGCCAGGCAGTCTCGGGTATTGTTTCCCTAATGTCCAAACTATTCAGCGTAGGAGATGGATCGCTTCCTTAGGTTCGGCCCGACAACTCCTGCGGTCCATAGTAAAGTAACTCAGCTGGGATATGGGAAAATGTCACAGCATTACCCCCTCCAGCAGTTGAGATTTTTCAAGCATTTGGAAAATCTTACATCATTACTGGTGCGCTAGCCTTCCATCCATACCCAACACATGTTAATTCTCAATAGAGGCTTACCTTAAACATTATTATTCACAAGTTTACAATACACTCTACAGACTCACCTCGTTAAATTAAATTTCAATATTCATTGCATGATTCAAATACACAATTATTTCAATTACAAAATTAAAAACTATATACAAAATTACTGAGTGGAATGTTATTTATTCCATTCTACTTAAACAGTCTACATGTGGAATTTGATATACCTGGCCGATAACCTAAGGATCTGCGAATATCCCGCCTTTTTCCACAATCTCTAATTAGTCGGAAATCATTTCCGGCGTCGTTTTTCGACTGTTTAACCTCGCTGCCTTTTATTTCGTTATGCGGCGAAATGTATCCTGGGGTTTCTAAACAATCAGAACTGAAAACCGTTTTTCGTTTTCTTCCCAACGCACAATAACGGTTTACCCCCTTTGTTGTTTTCTGTCCCGAAGATTTAAACCTAAACTCTTCCTTTCGCTTTAAGACTGTGTCTTTATTTTTTTCCTCATGCTTACTTTCCCGGATTTCATTCCTTAAATAAGACACCCTCGCTCTATCTTTATAACCCTCTTCCTTCATCCTTGATTTGGGTGTCGCGCGGATCGGGGTCGTCGTGAATTTCGTTTTAATGGAAGATTCACAATGCGTTACTCCTGCACGTTGGCTAAGGGGGAAGGGAACAAAGCCTTTCTTTTCCTTCCTGTCCGGTTTTCTCCCTTCATTCTTTTGATAAGCCGAAACTAAGCGGTTCGTGGGGTTGGTGGGAATTGGGCGGTCACTCCTGTGCCTTTTTTTCGGTGCTGCACTCCCAAAGCTAACAGGCGGTTTCGGTTTCATTCTGTCTAGCAAATTTTGTGTTTTGCTTCCCAATAAATAATAATCCATTTCTATGTCTGCATCGACAATACCTGCGTAAGTCCTAACTCTTTTTCCTAAATCACACAGATTAAGCTCTATTTCTGCTAGGGGTAGACATTTTAAATCATTTTGTAACGGTTGCTTTACCCACACGACTCTCCCTGTGTATTGTTCTCGGGTCACCTGGTTGGCACTAATTAAATCTAGCGACGTAGCAGTGTCTCTAAAAATTTTCATTTCTTTCCCATTTATAATCCCTTTTGTTAAATAGGGCTGGAACATTTCGTTTAACTCATCGAGGTCAGCCAACTGATTAACCACTTCAGGTATTTCACTACTCCATTTTAGTTTGGGGCAAAATTTGCGGATATGAGAAAAACTACCACAATGGAAACAAGACCTGTCTTTTCGCTTATCAACAATTACATCTCTATCTTTTTTATCTTCCCTCTCCCTCCAATTTCTTTTCATTTCCGCGTTTTGGGGTTCTGTCTCTGGTCTATCAACCAATCCGTTTCCCTCAACCTGTTTGCCGTTATTTGGATATCTAGGCGGGGACTGTTTCATCTCTGTTCTTCTAACCGCCTCATAATGATCTAGTTTTTGGGTTAGATCCAATGGCGTAATTATTGTACTCCATGAGTCAATAAAATGCTGTCTAATTTCGGAGGGCACCTTCCGTTTGATCTGGTCAGTAATTATCAGGTCCCTAAGTTGACTAAATTCAGACACCTGAATACCGCTTAACCATTGGTCGAAATAATTCGTAATTTCATACGAAAAATCTTTCCAATTTTTTTCTTCGGACCGTGGTGTTGTTACGAATTTGATTCTGAAGTCTTCTGCACTAATTTTAAACCTTTCGAGTAATTTACCCTTCACAAAATCAAAATTGTCCGTTTCGTCTGGTGGTTCTCTAAGAATAACTTCTGTCAATTCTATAGGAAGCAAACCTAGCAAATTTGTTACCCATTGCGACTTATCTAATTGCGCTTTTAATGCCTGTCTCTCAAATAAGTTGAGATATAAGGAAATCTCCGATTTTCCCATTTCAAATTTAGGTAACACATTTTTTAACAGAATTTTAGGTTCCCTTTCTATTTGACTAGATGATAACGTTAAAGTATCATTTTCCCGTTCGGCCCTAATTCTCGCGAGCTCATGTTCTTTCTCAATTTTATCTTTTTCCAATTTCGATCTCTCTACACGGTCTTCTTCAATCAACTTTAATTGGTTTAACGCCATAGTCTCATCATAATCGGGGGCTTCCGTTATCTTTTTAACCAACTTAGGAATTGTATCATTTGACAAAACCTCTACTTCAAATTCTATCGCAAGGGTTTGTAGATCGCATTTTCGAAATCCCGATATGCCTGCCATAATCACTAATTTTAAATTCTAACACAATTTAATTCCAATTTCCCGCACATAAATGCAATATAAAAAAAATACACAATTTTTTTCACCCCCAAAACAACATAAAAATAAATACAGTAGTTTCTGCTCGACACAAAATACAATCAATATTCATGAAATTTTGATCGCAGGTCACAGATTTTTAAAATTTTGAATTACAAGCAAACCAATTCCACATATAGGCTACAATTTGCCAAAAAAACATATATCTTACTTAACTTAACTGAATTACTAACGGACTTCAACTTAGTCTTACAACTTCTTTAAATTCAAAATTTAATTCCTTAGCAATCTTCAAAATAAGAGAGCACATTAAAAATTTCGGCCGAAAAATACAATTAACATAATTTGCTTTTCACCAAACAAAAAAATTTTTAATTAAAAAGATTAAAAGAATTTTTCAATTACTAGAAACAAGATGAATTTAAAGTTTGTTACACTTTTAATTTACCTTCAACACACAAAAACATCTGTTGGTAATTAATATTTAAAATTTTTACTTATATTACCGAACACAAATAATTAAGGAAAAATTGCTTCCTGTCCAAAATTAAAAATATACACACTAAGCCTCCACTGAGAATAAAACAAGTGCTCACCTGGGTATAGCTCTGTGATTCTCGGCGGTGAATCTGCTTTCTTTTCTCTCCACACTGTCAGCAAAGTTCGGATGCTTCTGGTTGCTGGTTCAGCGGATGCAGTTTCAGATCAGCTCGGGTCTCTGCCTTGGTTTTGGCGGGTCACTTTGGGGTCGGTGGATCTTCCTCGATTCAGCGGAATCTGTCTCTCTATCACAGGATTCTGTACGAATTCGGCGAGTTGTCCTGCTCTGCCCCGATTCGGTATGTAGATTCAGGTTCCCAACGGCTGGTGTAGATTCTGAAGAAATTCGGCGAGTTGTCCTACTCTGCCCCGAATTTATCAAACTTTGTCACGCACGTTTCTTTCACCACTTTAAATCCCTTGAAGCTGCCACCATCTGTAAAAACTCCGGCGGGATTTATAAAATTCGAACTGGTAGCTGTGGCTAACCGGAGTAATTACTATAGCTGATTTTTAAAAGAAATATTTATTTTATTTGTAACATCAACTTACAAAACATTCCTCCGATAGATTTCGGTATTAACATAAATTAAGGAGTGCGTGAGATGCGGTGATTATAAACCATGCGATAGTCTTTAAGTCTCTCCTTTCTCCTCTAGGTCTCTACACCAGACAGGGCCGTCTGTCCTCCCTCCGTTTCACTTCGCTCTCGCTTCACTGCAAGACTCTGCTTTTTCAGGGTCACGTCCTACCCTTTTGCCTCCGAAGAACCATCTCCTCTCCTCTTCTCTTCTTTCTCTAGCCCCCCAAAAAAGGGGGGCGGGGGAAAGGTTCCTCCCGGCCTCTTAAACTTACGGCAGCCTATCGTAGTGGATCTCTGGTTCTCATTCCCAGATTTTAAAGGACTTCCCTTGGCGTCCGATAGTCTCTGGGAATCTCTCCATCTGCGACCTCACAAGGAGAGTAATCAATCCGTTAGTGTCGGACTAGGTGCCAGGCAGTCTCGGGTATTGTTTCCCTAATGTCCAAACTATTCAGCGTAGGAGATGGATCGCTTCCTTAGGTTCGGCCCGACAACTCCTGCGGTCCATAGTAAAGTAACTCAGCTGGGATATGAAGGCTTTAATTAGAGACACGGATCCCGTCTTTTGATCAGTGAAACAGGCATAATTTAACTTAACTAATAACACCTGTTACAACTGCGAAACACCCTCTTTCATTGTGTGTACCTGGTGTTGGAAACACTCGTGCTTCAGTCATTTCTACTCAGAAATGCACTACCATCCGTGAAGTTACTTTTTCCACCAAGCATAAACTGTCTTCTCTGTAATCTCTGTAATACTTCAACTCTCTTTCCTACCACACAGAGTGTCTTTCCTGCATACGACCTGGAGAAATCAATAAATGACATCGGCCTATAACTCTTCACCAGTTTCATTCGGACGGGTAGTTGTATACATTTTCTTGATCTCCATGGTAAGAGCTTACCAATAACACCACTCTCGACAAAATCTCGATCTGGCAGTTGGGAACCTTCCCTCCCCCTTGCTATGTTATGGGTAACAGACACGTACATTTCATCATTTGTCATTCAATATATTTTAGCTAAATACTGGAAAGAAAGTTAAAAGGATTAACTATGATGAATTATGATGATTTCAAACATTCGTGTTATATGTTAGATAGACAAAGTGTTGTTGTTGTTGTTGTTGAAATGACCCAAAGGGCCCAGTTTTGCAGCTTTCTATTTCTATATAGCTGTCATAATCGACTACGCTAATTCCATAATCCTGACACCTAAATCTCCTAATTTTGAACCAATTCCAGATGAGAGATTTGCATCTGGATTGGCACCCCCAGAGGTAGCGCTTATATAGAACTTGGAGGACTTTGGAGCCACGAACAGATTTAACGTGCACCAGCTCCCATTAACGTACACGGTCCCACAGCAGAGGCAGACGAGGATAGACAAAGTGTTATATGTTAACGAACTTAACAACATCAACTTAAAATACAAAATATATAAGACTAAAAATGTGAATACGAAAATATTTACTCCACGATATTTTTAATTAAATTTAGCAAATTTTCATTTTAAGGCAAAAAGTTTAATATATCATTCACTCGGAAAAAGAGGGAATTTTATTTCTTTGCTTTAAATACTTTAAATAACATATAGTTCTTTGAGAAACAATGTCACAATTTTGCTTTCAATATTTACTGCTCAATCTTATCATCCTTGTAGTGCAGTGAATATAATGTTACAGGCAAACTTCAGACGCTTCTTTTGTAAAACTAGTTTTTCGTATTAGGCAATCTTTTTCAAAGTGATAGATATTTTTAATCATGAATGCTATTTTTAAATATGCAATGGATAAACATGCACGAAATAAGTTATTTTATAAAAGACTTTTTTTAAGCGTGAGAAAATCTTAACTACACTTACAATAGATTCAAATATTTCACAATTTGCACATATCTGCATTCAAAGGAGACAATGTTCTTAAAGTTAAAAAACAAAAAAAAACAATGTAACTCATACTTTACTTGGTTGTTTGTTAAATGCTCCATGTGATTAATTCCAATTGATATAAAAAATTCTTTAAGCAGTAAATAATGCTATTTCCTATAGTATATGAAATCAAATGAATTTGGTCAAACTAAATACTACATTGTTCAATCTCTTAGAAAAGTTTTTCAGATAGTAACATTTTCATAAAATATTAAATACAACAAAAATATTTTTTTAATAGGTGGACTAAAGATGAATAAAAAATTCTTAATGCAAGGTTATTTTTCGAAATTATTATATTTTAGCATAATATCTCTAGTTATAATTTTCTTGTTGCAAATTCGATGAGTCATGGTATTCAAGAGATAAATGAATTCACCAGAGAGTTTCAATTACCGTCTCAATTTCCCGAATGCTCTTCAAATATTAAATAATTTTCCTGAACCCTGAGAATAAATTTTCCTGACGTCAGCAATAAAAAAAAAGTTAAAATAGTCATTAATATACTGACAAAGTATTGACAAGAATATTTATTTGCAATTACCATAAGAAAAGACTAGCCTCCGCAGGTAAACGATAAACGAAAAACCCTATTTACCGGATGGACTAATCCAAGTTTAAAATTCAAGTTGCATTAAGTTTCGCGTCCTTCTAGCCAGCGTTGAAAACCAGCTCTCGCAGAAAGCCAGCGTTTCAACCAAGGCCCGCTAACATGCCTTCAGGGACTGTGCCAAATTGGGCTTAACTAATGACGCTAGTGTAGGTTTAAGTCTTGCCCGGTGTAAGCGGTTAATGTTTAACGCTTCGTTAGCATTCGTATCTGAGTAAAGTTAGCGGCGTAAAGCCAGTGTCTTGTGAGATATTTTCGAGCGATGATAAACTTGGCTGCTCAAATTCGTTCCAGCAGAAAAATGTGTTTGCGTAGGGGTGGGGTTTTCTCATCCATAACGCTTAAGCACGACGTAGTTTAGAAGGTTGAGTGTTTAAGATGTGAAAATATTTATCATGTCTGGGATGAGAGAATTTTAGATGATGGGTAGCTTACAATAATCGATTAGGAGGGCAGTTTGCTATCTATCACCTAACTAAGGAGTATCTCACCAAGATTTTCGAAATAATCGTAATTTATCTGTATAAAATTAAGGCATTAAGATGGTTTATTAAACTCTTTTTTTAAATAACTTTAATAAAAAGGATTTATAATATTTCTTCTTCCTAATTTAATACATTTCATTGAAAATTTATACGCATAGTAGTCGATTTTTCTCCGCTGAGAATAAAAAGATTTGTAAGCATATTGTACTTTGAAAAAATATGACTCAAAATTATGGCATTGATATATTAAAATATGATACCTGTTTCAAATATTTTAGAAAACATATTTCGCTAAAAAAATAGAATTTAAAAATTATAAATCTATAAGCTTTTTTTTCGCATTGAAAGTAATAGAGAAGCTCCTTACCTAAAATCTGAGCTGTCTTTGCGCTTTTTTTAAATATAAAAGAAAAAAATATACTATTTTAGTGTCGCAAATATAAAGAGTGACAATGCAAGAAATAAGAGATTAATCAAAATTTTAATGTCGGAAATTTATATTTATAAATGTTACTTTGCTGAGATACCAGGTAAAAAAGAAAGACGTTTTAAGAGAATGTCTCCACATTTGTATTTTATTATTGCGTATGCTAGTCTTCCCAAAGGAAGATCCAGTCCTCAATTTAGAAGGTTGTCAGAACACTATATATGTACTATATCAAGGCTGCCACTGACGACTATTTTAATATTTTATTCACACTACTATTTTCAAAATGTAAATTTTGTATTATATTTCTCTTGCACATGTTGTCCAAGTGTACGTAAAATATGTTAATTTGGAGGAAGTGGTGCGAGATAAAATTAAAAAATAATCGCCAGTGGCATCGCTGATATATATATATATATATATATATTATTGATAGTTTTTTTTCTGAAATTCCACTTTTCTTCCACCCCACCAGTGGCTGAGGGGTTCTGCTCTCAAAGCTGGTAGACGGGAGGTGCTGGGTTCAAACCCCTGTCGTATTTGTCGACCTAACCGTTCGGAGTTTTCCATGGTTTTCTTCGAACCTTGTCGTAAATACGGGTTAGGATCCCTTAAAAAGACCCCCACGGAGGGCACTCCCCCAAGGGCCTATATCCCTTGTGTAGATAATCGGCCGTCATAAAATCAACCAACCAACCTACCTCTTTTCTTGCCGTTCTTCAAAATTTTGGGGTGCAAAATCTTGTGACCTTCCATATTCCATATATGTCAGTTGTCGAAAAGCATGGTGACCTTGCTGGTCAAGGATATATTTGAACAGCATAGAGCAAATCCGGAGATAACGCTTGGAGTCTGCTTGGGAGCGTTGGCCAGGCCTCTCCCACACACGGATATGATGTCATCTTTTTTAATATTGAACTGGAATTCATCACGAAACACTATGCGGTGGCAGTGTACGGTCAATCATGACGCTTGGGCACGGCCCCATTCTAAATGATGTTGTCGATATTGAACTGATAAATGGAGACATCTTTAAAGGCGATGTGAGGAACAGAAACTACGGCATGTTGCATGGAAGATAAAGATGACATCGCGAGCTACGTGGCCATATAGGGCCTTGCATTATCATCTTGTGAAAAGTCCTCAAAATGATGGGCCGTGAATAGTAATGCAAACGGTCGCAGGATGTCATCAGCATATCGTTGATCTGTTAAAGCTGTAGCAAGACTATTAAGGGTGGGCTGTTTCCGTAAGACATACCAAATTACACGAGTACACCAAGAGTAAACAAAATCTACTTGGAAACACTGGCTAGGCCTCCTCCACATACGTATGCGATGGTCATCTTCTTCAAGACGGATGTGAGATTCATCACTAAACACTATGCGAAGCCAGTCTGCAGCTAACCATGATGCTTGGGTCTCGTACCATTCCAAATGGTGTTGTCCCTGTTTAAGTGCTAAAAGGAGGCATATTAAAGGGTGTCACTTACAAGGGATGACAAGGGATGACAGCCCCGGGAACCCAGCTTTCGCTTTAGAGTATAAGTGCGATCCCGGGGCGAAGACACAAATCCACTGTTTACTTTGAGATATATACAATGTGTTGAAGGTTAGACAATTTTTACAATATTTAAAGTGCACAATTATTTAACTAAACATGTCTAACCAAACGTTTACATACTTAACTGTATTAAGGCTGCACAGTAGTTTAACTTAACAAATTTGGCAAAGGTGAAAGATGATTGGGAAAGAATATACGTAAGAATATAAGTTTGTGAAGAAATATAGTGGTATAATAATGCTAAGCAAGTTGACAAATATTAGTTAACCGAGATTAATGAGTATAACAAAATAATAATTTAAAGTGATGACACTTACAAACTGCACCATGTTGTATGGTAAGAAATGATGCCGTTGTGAGCCATACGGCCATATGGAAGCCTGGCATTATGATGTTAGAACACGGCCCTAGCAATAATACGGCTGCCATGAAGAGTAATGCAGAAGGCCACTGGTTCTTATCAGCATATTGTTGAGCCGTTAAAGTTGTACGCTGGACTAATAGACGTGGTCTGTTTGCGTCAGAGTACATAACACCATCACACGAGGATTAATGTTATTCTGTAAAACAGATTATATAAAGCACAGTCTGCTTGGAAACGTTTGTCAGGCCAATTCTATACACGGATGCGATGGAAATCTGCTTTATTACTAAACACAAAACGATATCAGCCGGCGTCTATCCAAGACAATTGGGTTCGGTACCATTCCAAATGGCGTTGTCAATGTTGAAGTGCTAAAGGGAGATATATTAAAAGGCAGCATGTGGAAGAGGAACTGCAGAACGTTGTATGGTGGATAATCAAGCTGCTAGAGAAACTTGAGCCTGTTGCAGAATCAGCCGCTTTTGTCTCGCATTCATAAACAGGTCATGAATTCATGACATTTCTTAGTCTTCAATATAACGATACTTATTTAGAGTTACCATTTTTGCCAGCCCCTTTGCACTGCTGTGTCCCTAACGTGCAGATGGAAACCTATTGCTTGATATGAACAACCCACATGACTCTTCTTCGGCAGTTCTTCTTTTTTCTTCCAAAAGAGCGTATTACAACGAAAAACATTTCTTTAACTCTGAATAATATATTTGTTTGCAGTAAACTTATCTACTATTAATAATGAAAACAAAAATCACTGCAACTTTCAGACTGAAGTGAGATTAATCATTAAACACTATGCAATACCTGTCTGTGACCAATCATGAGGCTTAGGCATGAGAAAATTCCAAATGACACTGTCGATGTTGAAGAGATAAAGGAAAACATCTTAAAGGGTGGCATGAAGAGAAGCTATAGAATGTTGTATGGTAGACAATTATGCATTGGAGCAATTTGGGCCTGTCTCCCAATCAGCCGAATAGTATCCATTCCTCTGATATCAATACACCATGCAGTCTGAAGATGAGCTGTGGAACATCGAGATTTCACGTACTGTGTGAAGATTCAAGTGTTTCCTCTGACGAGTCCCTGTTTAATCTGGAATGTGACAACTGATTTGTTCCTGCATGGAGGGAAAGGGGTACCTCTCTTTCTTACAGGAAAAATCACGCAGTTGTATATCATCCGTGTTGAAATTGGATAGTCTAAATGTAATTTGACGCTATACTTAGGTCTTTTGCTGCACCTTTCGCTGTCATTGGCGATTTATTTGTTTTAATTCACGAATTTTCTAGAACTTATGAACGTGTGGAGAAAATGCTTGAAAAATAGACAATACAACCTATGGCGTGACCAGCATTACCTTCTGACTTAACTCCGAACGAATATGTCTAGAACACATTAGGACGACGCATTACAGCTATACCGATGACCCCGCCGACTGTCCAGGACTTATAGATTGAACTTTTAGAAAAGTGGAACAATATTCTGAAAAGTCTCACTGACAATCTCATCGAATCCGTGAAATATAGGATGTCCATAATTAAATTTCCCGTTTGCAGAGCTGCTTACAACTGTAACTATTCATAGGGCTTTAATTATGGACAGCCTGTGTATGTGCAACAGACATAGTTGTTCGAGAGATCCAGACACATCAAAACTCCCCCACCAGCTTTAATCAGTAATATTTTGTCCTTTATTTGTCGCTACCATGTCAAATTATCGAATGTGACAGGATGCATTTTTCATTGCTTTTAAAAATTGGCCGATTAATGGGCCAATTTTTAAAATTTAAACATTTAAAAATGGGTCCACTAAATTTTAATAGTATTCTTCACCAGGGTTGACAGTTTGGCTTCCCTTTTTATTCATACCAAAAATTTCAAACAGAAATGTTTGCTTTATTTAATGACAGACGTTTCGTGATTACTAATTCTCACAAAGTAAGTAAAAATTCTCACAAAATTTCCGGTATGAATTCGGCATCCCCAAATAAATAAGAATGTCTAACTGACAACCCTGTTCTTTGCAGAAATTTTATTAGTATTTTTACTAAGCGAAGAATTCTAATAAAATTTAGTGGTGACAATCGGCCCATTTTTTAAAGTTCTGAAAAATGCATTTTTTCACATTCGATAGTTTGACATAGTAGCGACGATATGTATACAAATTGTTGCCTTTATGTCCTTGACAATATTTAAAACCATTAAAATTACCATATATGATTATTGTGCCTTGTTTTCAGCATTACGTTTTAATTTATATGTACTTTCCATCTAAATCCACGCATGCCGTTTCGCTTCCAGCTCTAATTATTTTGTGCAAAGTACTCAAAATAATTAGAGAAACGGGTACTTTTATTTACATACAATATTTAATTTATGTAAATAAGAATTTAATAATTAATTATAATTTGCTTCTTGTTGCATGGAATATATATTATTTCTAATAGACTTCATATTAAATGAGCCATATTAAATACGGGGATTCAAAATTTTGCTTAGCCATTCAAAGGGGAATAAAATGCACTTTGTGTGAGGCAATGCATTGTTGTAAGTAAAGCGTTAAGATGCTAGAAGAACCCCCTTTTACACTTCTCAGATGGTAACATAATTTTTCGCAAGTATAAAAAATCAGGCTGTAAAAGGGAATGTTAAATTAATTGGGGGTCGGAGAATGGCAATTAATTCTAGCATTAACACCCGCACAAAATATCAGTGAGATCCAAGTGAATCCCAATCAACAATATGCAAACCCTCCTAATGTCAACGGTAAATCAAAAACACTGTATTGGAAACATAGCTCAAGTAATCTTAACCCGATGAGAGCACGTTAGGATCTAATTGGATACCGTAGTTATATTTATTTGGGTGTCAATGCTTGGAAATGATTGTATTTCCCCCACTCCACTTCTTTGCATATTAACACTTTACTACATGATAACTTCTTTCTTTGCGTAAATACCTATTTCATACAACCCGAGAAGTTTAAAAAGATGGAAAACATCTTTAAAATATTATTTCAAATTTTCCGTCAAATTTTTCAATTTAATCGTTCCTGGAATAAATGGGATAAAATATACAGTTTAACTATTTGAAGAAGAAAGACAAATATGACACAGAGACGACTCTAATTAATAAAATACAACATATTACTTGATAATATAATAAGATTCTATATGTTTTAGAATTCATTAATAATAAATAAAAACCCTTAACATTAACTCCTCAATAAAACTCCTATATTTTTAGTAAAACAAAATATGTAATATTTAGCATGCTATTGATATTAATCTGACTGTATTGGTGTTATTTAATAAATCTTGATAGATAGAGATGTATAACAAGGCTAACATGACCTGGATGAAAAATATTGTAACCCTTGGAAAAATATACAGCACATGTTGCATCAGCAATGTGATACAAAACGTAGAGAAGTGTTAAAGTTAAATAACTTATAATTGCATACAATATTACTTATTAGGAGAATTTAAAATTTAATTTTGAAAAATAAAAGTATGGCGTCTTATTGTTGACAGTAATGTAATTGTCACAGTATTAACCACAGAAGCATTACTTCACATATTTTATAAAATGATTCTTTCAAAAATGGCTGATATGCTTGTTTGAAAATTAGTTCTTATCATTTGATATTTATGGTATACAGCCCAAACAACTTTTACAGAAAATTAAGTCAAAGAGTTACAAGGCATTTACCCAAGGATGACATTTCTCCGACTTTTTGCATACCAGTATAATCTTAGAGAAAATGTTCTGTTAAGTCGCAAAATGTTCCGATTAAATAAAGAAACATTTATCTAAGATTATACTGATATGCAAATGTCGGAAAAATCTCATATCTGCATTTGCCTGAGAGTATTTTGTTTATCTTATACTTTTCGTAATAGCATATGGTTGACCTGTCTGAAAGTTGCAAGGTTTATTTATGTAATATGGGTATAGTGATCGCCCACCATCCTGAAAAAAAAAATACTTCCATTAAATTTATATTCATGAAATAATTTGATTAAATATTGCCTTTAAGAAAAAAATACAAACTCGCGATTGCAATTCGTAAAAAAATATTTTTAGGACAGTTTTTACTTTTGTTATTTAAATATTTTTAAATAATTAACATGAAATTTATTTGCTGTTTTTGAAAAGATATATCAAAATAGCTTTTCAAATTTGCTAATCTAATTACTAATTTAATCTAAAATGTAGATTTGTTCAATCGTATTATAATGCTTTTAAGTTATTAAGTTTTGTTTTAATACAGAAACATTTATTCGATAATGAAATATGAAAAATAATCTTTATGTGTGACATTGTGAGAATTATAAAGAAATACAAAGCTACGTTACCATCAGTTTGTAATTTAATTAAAATATATTTTCTTTTGTTAATTTCTTCTGAAAATATATTTTTTATTAAACTTTATGTTGCTGTTAAAGATTATAAAAATTAAAAACAACATCTAATTAGTTGATGTCACGTCTTTGTTTTTAATTTAAAAAGATTTCTTTTATTTAAGATCTAAAAGGCTACAGTGTTGCATTGTTTTCAAATGGAATTTATTAAGACAATCTAAAAATATTTTAAAATAAGCTATTTAAAATACAAAAGTACCAAGCATATGAGAAAGTAATTATTTAATGTAAGTAGTTTGTGCATGATGTTAAAAATTTAATTACGTGTTGGCACAGCTTGTACAGAAGAAATGACAAAAATGCGACAAATGATTTTTTAAAGTAATACATGCTATCTAATACGTGGCGCTCAAAATTTAATCTGAGTCATGAAAGGAAACTATTTAATTCTAATTTTTTTTTTTTTTTTTTTTTGAGTATGTAATTTTTAGATCTTTTTTTTTTTCAAAGGAGATGGATCGAAAAGCATTGATTTTCGCCTCCTTCTTTCCCCGATAAGGGTCAAACTTTTTTCTTCTTTTTTAATAAGATATTTTGATTTTTTTTTAAATTATGTATTTTAGGATCAATGTTTACTGACAGTATGATAGAATTAATACAATTGGAATGCTTTAAAATTTGCTAAATAAACCTGTTTCTGATTTTGTATAAAACATTCAAGCAATCTTCAAACAAAAATTAATCAAATAATCAATAAATATAGATTTTAAATTATATTAAAAAAATCAAAACATCTTAGAATTTTTTTTACCATATCCGAGGGGGGGGGGGCGAATTAATTGTTATCTACCCATCTACTTTTCTTTATTTCCCATCGTTCCGGCGGTTACAGAAGTTAATTTTTGTAATTCAACCCACACACATACACATACATACATATGCAGATACACATGCACACATGTATACATGTGTATTATATATAACACGTGGTAACATCATAGGAAAATTGCGTTAATTTTTTTTATGTTTAAGAATTTACTGGCAAACTTGAAAACATAAGAGCCCACACTTGTCGCGTGAAAACATTCGCAAGCTAATGTTAAGTCTATAGGACAGTTATTTTTAAATATCTGGCTTGTATTTTAATATTTTTAAATTATTCTTTTTGCATGGGTTAACTGAGGTCGATCTATAAACCGGGTTAGTTTCTAATTTTTTAATTTTCGTCCAGAATTTTTTTACAAGGTTACGAAGTAAAAGTAGTCTCAGTTTAAAAAAAAAAAAAAAAAAAAAAAAAAAAAAAAAAAAAAAAAAAAAAAACTGAAATCAAAATTGAAAAAGTAAAAACTAGCCCGGTTAGAGATCAACGTCAGCTGTTCAATGAAAAAATAAATCATTTAAAAATATTAAATTGTAAGCGAGATATTTGAAAATAACGTTCCCATAGACTTAACATTAGCTTGCGAGTGTTTTCACGTATGAGGAAAAAAAATTATTATTTTCTACTTTCTCAATAATTACATGCATAAGTTTATTTTTGAGTTTCGCTTCTTTATCTAATTTTTAATTATTTGTTATATGCATAGCTTTGATATAACTGTGTGAAATATAGTCTACACTATACTATAAAGACTTTTTCAAGTATTACTGCGTTCATTTATATTTAATTTGAGATTGTGATTTAATTTAATTAGTATTTAATGAAAAACTTAGGTGTTATGTTTGAATTATTTGGCTCATGGAAAATGTAATTATTAAGCAAGATGTATATGCTCTCACTTGAACACAGACAACACAACTTTAATTTAATCTACACAGAGTTTGTAATATTATGGTCTTATTTTGAAATAAATCTAAATGGATGTATAAGGATTAAGAACTGTTGTTCAAAAGTACAAAATATGAGAATTTAAAAGCTCTAGCTTTATTGATTAACATATTTTTAACCCTTAACTGGTGTCATGATGCCATTTTGCCCCCAGCTAGATTTATAACTTATACAAAAAATAAAGAAAATGACTTTTTATAAAAACAATGTTATTTTTAGATTACTGCATTTGTCAGTTAAATAATAAATATATCACTTATGCTATTTATTATTTTTATCTGAATCTTACTGATTGATGAAGAAACTACACGAGTAGAAAAATACGTGGGGCTAAATGGCCCCACAACACCGGTTTTAAGAAAAACAAATTTCATAAAATAAATGGTATGGTAATCTTTAATCTATATTTCACTACTTCTACACGGCGTGAGAGTAGTATAGTAATTCATTGGTGCCCGGTGCATCCCTTTAGTCATGAAATGAAACATGTCTGCTCATTCTAGTTCATTCGCGGCACTGTTACTTCATCATGTTTAATTTAATAGCTAGTTCAAGGGTAGCAACTGATTACAAATGTCAGACATATCGCGATGCGATTATCGGTGAATGAAGGTACAAATTATGACAAGCAAGCAGTGGCGTAGCCAGAGTAGAGGTCCAGATGCTCTGGATACCACTAATATTGTAAAGTTTTCTTTGCCTTATCTAATCGGAGAACTTATAATTACGAGAACGATAATTAAGAGAAGAAAACCTTATACAGTATTACTGGTATTCAGAACATTTGGACCCCCTCCCTGGCTACGCCACTGCATGCAATAATAGAGAGTGATTTAAGCTACATTCAACTATACCGAAGGGTGAAGGAAATAGGTAACAAACTTACATCGATGTAGTAGTAGATCCCTCAGAAAGAACCATGGAAACATGGTAAACGTTTGAAAGTGGATAAGCAAATTTTGATGCAACGTTTAGAGGTCTTTAGGCATTGAAATTATTGGGTGGTTAGTATTTGGTTCTGCATCAAATCATGAAGCACAGCATTCCAAAACGTTTCGATATGTGTTTAAGTTTAAGATTTTCTCGTCGAATGTTTTGCCTAGTAAACTTCTCTGAGTTCAATTACTTCATTCCATAGAAGTGTATTTGCTAATTTTATATCATTTGAACTTCTGGATGCATTGTTAATTGTAAATTAAGACTGGAAGTCCAAATGAGATTTAAAGTCCTGCACAGGGGTAAGGAGGGTCAAGACTAGAGCCTCCATCTAGATATCAGTGATTTTTATCTAATCAAGTGCTAATTTGGTCCGTTTCCATATCCTCATATAAGATTAGTCCTGCTCAGTGCCCCCTTCCCACTCTCAAAGCGAAATCTTCGCTACGTTATTGGTCCTGCAGTTCTCATACTTTCTAAGAGAAAACTGTAAGAAATAATTAAAAAATTCTATCTTTAGTTATAATATTATCAGGATTCTTGTAGTTGCACAGACAAAAGTTTTCTGCCAATCCCTTTTATCAATATTTTGTGGAATTTTGAATTCCCCTCTCTACTGATTTGCTTTAAAGCGATTTATCCTACTGTTATCTCACTAACAAATTAAAATTAGAAATCTAAGTTTATTAATAATTTAAAGAATTTTATTTATTGTTTTTTAAAACTTCAAATATATTATATCAAGTATAAAATATAAATGTTGTTATGAGTCAGGAGAGAATAACGAGTTCTCGCTTCTGAGAAACATTATTACTTTCGTATGAGACATCCTTTATCTTCAGGTAGCGAAACGTACTTAACTTCTCTCTATGTTGAAGCTAATTATTCTCAGACTTAAACGTGAAATCATAGCAGCGATCCCAAATCTAATTCCTTATTCTGATTTGCATGTCTTGCCCGTTAATTAACACAATACCGACAAAATAACTTAAATTCACTTTTCCTTTTCTCGAGCAAAAATAAACAAAATGCTTTTCTAAGAAGTATTAATCCGTCAATCTGCAGTCAATATTAGACTTTATCAATTTACATCTTTAAAGATTAACTACAAGGTTAAACTTTTCCTATATTCTTCCGCTCAATTCAATCATATCGTCCTCCGTCGTTTAGATCCTCTTCTAGATGTGCTTAATGAAGCAACAATGCCTACTGACGCGTTTCCGAACATCAAAGGAGCCGTCAATTACCTTTAACGGCCTGTTTGCCTAATGATGGAAGTGTTTCCAAATGCAATTTGCATCGCATTGCCTGTAGTTCTAAGCAGCTTTCTAGCTACGATTATTTGAAAATATGAGATGAAGGAAGAGAGGGAGTATCAAATTGTAAGAAGGGTCCTTATCGCACGTTGCTATTTTCATGCAATCAAAATGGTTTGAAGAGTAAATTTATACAGCTATTTTATGCAAATAAATTTAATTCATGTATTAGCTAAAGTATAACAATCCATGATTTTGTTTTAAGAAATATAATTTTATTAACTATTAGCTCTTTCAAATACGTACACGTATTTTTCTTGTAAATGAGAAAATTGGAAATTTCCTTTATTTGACAAATATTTGTATTATACTTTTATGATAAATATGATTTATCTTGAACATTTTTACACATTGTATTCTCTACAGTATTATTGCATTCTGTACAGAGTGGGGTACTGTGGGACACCCTATATTTCAGAAGTTCTAGAGAAAATAAACACTAATACTAATAGGTACTGGTAGAAAACGGAGCAATCTACTCCTCAATGTGCACTGTACAAAAATTCAAATATTTCCGAAAATACTATGAGATTTAATACAGTTTAGGAAAATGGTCCATCGAAGTTATGCATGAATCCGAAAAGCATTCCTTTACCTTCCGTAAACTCATAAACCAATAGATTTCTGAAACAAATGCATTTCTGAAATAAAAGTTTTTTTACTGACTGTAATTTTCGGAAGCGTTTCCGAGTAGTTTTCCTGGTGTACTAATCAGTTTTCACAACACGAGATATCGGTTTTTCAAATGATATGTTGCCAAGTGAACATGTCCCGCTGCGTAACAGAATTTTTGCATGTAAGAGTGACAAAAATTATGTTAATGCTGTTGATCATGAAAATGTTTATTTGAGATTTGATAGCATCCGATGAACCAATATTTCGTGTTGAGAAAACTGATTGATACGCTATAAAACTATTTGGAAAAGATTCTGAAAATTACAGGCAGCAAACGAAATTTTTGTTTCAGAAATCCTTTTTTAAATCTCGGAAATCTATTGGTTTCTGAGGTTTCATAAGGTAAAGGAATGCTTTTTGAAATTGGGGTTAACTCTGTACAAGTCATATTATGTTTTCGTTGTCCGTACTATTTTTTACAATATTTTCGGAAACATCTGTTGTTTTTTACAGTACACATGTGCAGTGATCAGATTAAATTTCATATAAGTTTCTTTGTGTGACAAAGTTGCATTAATGTTAGTCAATTGATTTCTAAATATAATTTTAATTTAAAAATCAAACATTTAAAAAATATATATATGAAATATTTAAAATAAACACATTTATCATACATAGGGGAAAATAGGGTAAAACTGTATAGTCGGGTGAAATCGGATTTCACAGTTTTGACAAAATTTGCGTAGCGATCTAGAGGCTAGTGGTTGAAATTTTTAGCTCTAGGAAAGAACAAAAAACGCCCATTATTATTATTATTATTATTTTTAATTTTTGCAAGTCTTCGAAATTCCAAAATTTCAACACAATTTAAATTATTTGTTTTTTTCATTATGTTTAGCATATTTGATAACGATTTATTCAAGCAGTGAAACTCTTTCTATTTTTTATAAGCGTATAGTTACCTCTTGTTTGCCGATCCTCATTCTCTTGGGGGTAAGCCCGGATATCCTACATGAAGTAAAAACGGATGTTGGAAAACAATGGTTGACGAGCCCGTAAACAATGTTTGAAGAAAAGGCAGTCAAAACTACATAGACAAGAGTGACTATGACTTTTATAAAGCTGATAAAGAGGTGAACTCCTTTTCTGCAACTTATCAAATTGTAATAAAGATAATTACTGCTTTCTTTAAAAAAAAAAAAAAACAGATCATCAGACTTACAATTGGAATATTTGTCAGTTTAGTTTTCCTAAGTAAAAGTTGAAAAATAAAATATTTCATTTAATTTTTAAACGAAAGAAACTCCTTCATTTCCTGGAACATTACCATATCCGCTCGGTCTTGCTCCACTGGTGGGGTAAAATCGGATAATTTGAGGTTTTCTAGTAAAGCATTAATTTAAAAAAAACTAGGGGATCCAACCTGTGCTTCCCGGTTGGATCAATACTGAAAAGCATGGTCTTCAGATTGCCTACTAACAATACCAAAAAGCATTTTTATATAAAAAGCATCAATTATGTATTCAAATAAAATTTTGCAATTTATTAAAAGCGATACTTTCGTATTAGCCGCATGTCAGGAGTTAATAGCTGAAGAAATCGCCAAACGTTTCGCTACTTAAAGCAGCCTTTTTGATTCTGATAATTTCAGCGGCTTAGTTTGATTATATATGTCTGTTAAATTTGTGTTTTATTTATATTATTTTATCATTTATTGATGAAGTTTTAATGTCGCGATGGAATATTAGCCGGAAAGCAATAATGAAATATTTATATTGTTTTAAGTACAAACGGGTTAATCTTTCATAATCGGTCTGTACGCGATAGAGATAAATACAAAAATCATGCTTGAAAAAAAATTTAAAAATCATAAAAAATCGGTAAATTGAGATACAGCTTTTCAAACAAATTGCATTATAAAAGACATTCTTTTTTCAATTCGACGGTGTAAAAATGGAAATTGTGCGATGTTTTAAAGTTTAAAAATGTTGAAGAAAATCAAAATTTATTGGTGAGATGTTTCTAACGTCAACGCTATTCAGATACAAGTTTTTGTTTTATAATATACAGGGTGAACCAAAAGTCTTACCCTGATTATAATAATTCATTACAAAATAACCGTTTGTATAATAATGTAACTTGTATCATTGGACAGGTCAGTTTTAGTAGTTTTTTTGTGCATTAGATGGCGCGATTGCTCCTTTAAGAGTGACTCAGAAGAGCATTTCAAAGGAAGACATCATTTTCGACCAAAATGGCGTCAATTCAAGAGAAAGCTCAATGTGTGTTTTGGTTTCATGAAACGAAATCGCCCATTAATGTTCAGCAAACATTTCGACGTTGTTATAGACGCAACCATCCTGATGCGAAATCAATAAAGCGATGGTATGACAGGTTTAAAGAAACAAGCAGTGTTACTGATCTGCCCAGAAATGGCAGGCCTAGTGAGAGTGCCTAGTTTGAGTGGACAAATTGCTGACGTCGAAGAACTGAAGACTGGGATACAAGCGTGCTGTAACAGAAGTGTGTGTGGTGTGTACTGTAACAGAAGACATGTTAAAGAGCACTTGGCGGGAACTAGAATACCGCTTAAAAATTCTCCTAGCTACCAAGGGGGCACACGTTGAAATTTACTGAAGTACGTGGTCTTATAAAAAAATTATAACAGGCAATACTTTTGGTTCACCCCGTATATGTGATAAACAAATCATATATTTACAATGATATTATTGCATAAGGTGTGCTAGATGAAAAGGAGACTAGGTTATATCTAAAGAAAATTTTAATTACTGAATATTTGAATTACAGTTAATTTGTAACATGATACCTATACATAATTGTCATTGATATTGATGGAATGGTCACAGCGTGTAGGAAAGGATTGTATGGCTTCAGTATAGAACTGATCGGTTGCTTACGGATCCACTTTTCAACGGTACTCTGCATGTCTTTTTCACTACTGATCCGTTGACCTTTCAGTGTTTTTGTAAGAGCTTGAAGGTATCAGAGTCACATGGGGAAATATCGGGGATGCACTGAGGATTTTTGAGGATTTCTCATCAAAATGCTTTCAGCACGTTGAGGGTCTTTTTGGCTCCACGTGTCCCAGCATTGTCATGCAGCAGAACTATCCCTTCCGACTGCTTCTCGCTAAGCTAGATTTTGATGTCCTGAGTAGATAATAAATAGCGGTTCTACATCAGCGCAGTTCGCGCAGTCGACCTCTGTGCTCTGTGAAGGTCACCGGAAGGGACAGGTGTGGGCACCGGAAGTTGTGCGGGCTGTGAAGGACACCGGATGTAGCAGGTGGGGATAACAGGCATGTTGAGACAGGAAGTGAACAGGAAGTGTAGATAGGAAGTTTAACCGGAAATGTGACAGGAAGTGAATGCGATAAGGGAGAGAGGGGGAGGGCTTATTTTTGTGGGGGGCTTAATTTTTTTTGTTGGTTTTAATCCTTCTAGTCGAGTGGAGTTGAGTTGTAGAAATCCTGCTATCAGAATGAATTTAGTTTGAAAGTAATATTAGCAAAATGTTCGATTTTTTTTTTCTCACCTGAAATAAAAATTTTATTTGCTAACTAACACCTAATATAAAAATGGAAATCTTTCTGACTTTGTTTTACTTTATAAAAGTTTAACGTGAAATTTATTTTTAGACTGGAAACGCGACAGGAAATAAGATCGGAAACGGGATTAGACATGCTTTTTCCAAAAAGGGTTTTCAGGAAGCAGTAAACATGTTTTAGGAACATGTTTGGGAGCTTGTTGGAACAGGACAGGTGGTTTGTGAGACCGGAAGTAACTAAGATGAGAGAGATAAAGAAGGTGACATTAGACACATAGATTTTGTTCTTTGTAGAGGGTTAAATTATTTTTAGATGTTATTTATTTTTTAGTGTTTTGAATTTTATTTATTCTTAAACCGTTATAAATTATTTTTTTCTATCATTTTAATTTTTAGTGACACCAATTTTAGAAGTAATTGCTCATTAAAAGAATTATTTTTCAACGCTGGCACAGGCAGGAATTGAACCCACTATCTTCTATGTGGAAGAACAATGTGTTTATCCACTGTGCTAGCGGGAACTTGTAATATTATCTCTTTAAATGCAAGAGATGGGGACTTCAGACATGTATTGAGATATCTTTACGGTCATTTATTGTACTTTTACTGAATGAGATAAAGTAATAGGGCGAAATTTTCTTTAGCTATTGAGTAATTCGAGAGTTTTGGTTTAATATGAATGCTATTACATGTATTTGTTTAATTTACAAACACATTTCTTTCACAACACTCTGTCAACAGATCACTTCAATATTCGAAATAATAATTTAGAGGGAAAATTTTTACTTTCTATACGAAATTTTATTTATAGAGATTGACGAAGATAGTATGCTTAATTCTTTCTTGTATTAACATTATATTCGAAATAGAGTTTTGTTACGAAAAATAACGTGTTTATACATTTTAAAAACGAAAGCAAAGTGATTTTAAAAAATGTAAATATAAGCTATACACCCACGCATTTATGTTATTGAATTAAATTACAAGGCTTAATATTGTATTCAGCGTAATATTTTCTTATAAAAGCCGTTTCACAAACTTGTATACTAAAAGTAATGTGTCATTTTTAAGGGAAAAAATTAATTCAAGTCATTGAGACTAATCCTTTATGGGGGAAAAATTTGTCATACTTCTTTGTGTTACATTATATCTTCCGTTTTTTAAGTTTACAAATTTGTGGACTAACTTAAATAATCGTTTTTAGGATACTTAAACAATATATATATATACTTTTTAATTATATATATTTTTTAATTGACTTGTAATATAGCTTTTTTTTCTTTTTTTTTTTTTCTTAAAAGGGTACTGTAGAATAACTTATGTCACAAATACTACTTCCTTCTTTAGTTAAATATGTTTCACGTAAGACATGACAAAGTGTCTTAGAAACATTTCATTTTGGAGTTAAGTGATTAAACAAGAAAAATATTATTTATAAAAACACAACACATAAGACCAGTGACTGAGAGGTTCTGGTTTTAAAGCTACTAGACGTTTGGGTTTAAACTTCTCTCGCGCTCGTCGATCTAGCCGTTCGGAGTTTTCTTCGAACCTTGTCAATACGAGTTAGGAGCCCTTAGAATGACCCCTAGAGTGACCTATATCCCTAACGCAGATAATCGGTTTTAACAAATAACCAACCATCCACAACACATAAGACATTTTAGATCATTTTAGATCATTCCATTTAGTTAATAAGTGATTTAACGTGCAAAATATTATTCAAAAAACATACAATAAGAGAATTTTAAAGAATTTTGTCTTTCAAATGAACAATTTTTAGTGACTATTTAACTTATTAAAGAGAGCGGGTATTTTGTTTAGAGTTATACGATTAAAATAAATTTTCAATAGATTTGACTTTATACAACAAACATTTAAAAAAAAAAAAAGGGAATGGAATCTAGTTTTTATAAAGTAACGTTTTTCAATTTTACAAATACTACACACCTCGTCTTTCCCCCCCCCCCCTCTTTTAGTAGACTTTACATACATAAGACATAAAAAGCGTTTTAGAATACATCATTTAGAAATTAAGTGGTTTGATAAATAAAATATTATTTATAAAAGCAATAGATTCAAAAGTAATAAAGATTTTTACTTACAAATGTACGAACTTCTGATAGGTAAGACTTTCTAAATCATTGTGCAAGAATTAAGTGGTTATTGAACTTATAACATTATAGGATGAAATAATCATGTGACGTATTTTTAAGCCAATAAAATGTCAATATTTTTAAACCAATAAAATGTCAATATTTTTAAACCAATAAAAAGTTAGTATTTTTTACACGAGCGCCCTCTATTACTATATAAATTTCAATGAAACGAGTTCATAACATTCTACTGTAACCTGGTATCGTTGTAATAGGTTGTATTTTTCGTTAAGTTAGTTTTCATTTAAGTTATTATGGAACGAGTTATGAATTCTTATGTTGGTGACGTAACCAACTTGGAGTGTCAACACTCATCACCAAAGTTAAATAATCAAGAGATGGATTCTACACTTTTATCCAAAGAAGGGCTCGTTTCGAATTATGAAGTGAAACCCACCTCATCAGGACTAAAGAAACAGAAGTTACCCCATGTGTGTAAGACGTGTAACAAAGCATTTCCTCGAAAAGTTAACTTAATGTTTCACATGAAATGTCATTTAAAAGAAAAGTCTTTTCGTTGTGTGTGCTGAAGTTTTTTCACAAAAGAGTGATTTACGTAATCATCAAAAGATTCACAAATCGCCCAAACAATACAAGTGTAGTGATTGCAACGAGATATTTTCAAGAATGGCTGACTTATTGAAACATAAGAAGACTCATAAGATTCGTAAACAACAGTCATGTACAAAGTGTAGCGAAATGTTTGATTGTGAATCAGATTTAATACAACATTGTGATACTTTTCATAATGTGAAGAAGTCACCTGATTTGTTATTTGAAAAAGTGAAGCATTTTGAAAGACAAAAGGATGTGCGAAATATTTATACTAAAACTATCATTGTGTCTAATGAGATGAATCAAAAAGACTTTCGTTCATTTTTTAACAGTGTTCGATCAGATGTTTTAAACGAATTAAATTATCAATTGCAAATGAAAAAGTCAATAAAATGGTATGCAGCCGTTAAAGTGGATGTATATCGTGAATCACAGGATGGTGACTTAGAGAGAGCAACCCCCTTTTTCCTTTCCAAAAGTGAACTGGAATTAACAGAACAAAACATACATGTGCATGTTGAGAATGCCTTTCTAAAGTTGTACAACGGCTTTGAAGATTTTACTGAACGAGTGTTTAATTGGACATTACAAAAAATTTTGAAATTAGAATTGATTACAGCTCAATATGACAGGCTTATTTGATTTGTATTACTTTAAATGATTAATAAATAGTTTTAATATGAAAAAGTATAGTGGTTTTTTCTTATAGTTGATGTAAATTACTTTGAACAGTTTGACAATGCAACATAAACTACTGTTTAACATTTTGAATGTCTTAGACAAAATGGGAATGAATTTGTTGAAATTATGTAAAACATGATGAAATAAATGTGATGTATTTATTATATGTTACTTAAACTACAAGAGAAATGATTGGAAATGTGTTATTTTAAATCTATGATACTTTTAATCACTAACAAAGTAAGACGTGACGTTATGAATCATCGATGGGTTTTCCTTTGAATAGGTATTAATCTTACTTATTGATAAGAAAGTTGAATTTTTCTCTTCGTTTAAACAATGACACTGCATGTTTTGATAATTTTCTCTCAACAGTCAACATCAATGTTTTTAACCTAGTTAAGAAAATTTTTAACTTAAACCGTCACTGAGTTTATCCTAGATAAGTAAATTTTTATATTTAACCTACATATAAATTAAATGATTAACTATAACCATGACTGTTTTTAAAATCTAGATAAGTAGACGTTTTTATGAAACACATCCAGTGTTCTGCTGACTTTTATCGAGATTACATCAGTTAGTGAAGCAGATTAAATTGCATAAAAATATTTTATGAAATGAATATGCGATCCCACGAAGAAGTGTTTCCACCTTCAAAGCGTCCACGCTTAGAAAAAGCTATGGAAAAATGAAAATACTTGTGAGATGGAGTTAAAAGACCCAAGATTAAAACTTTCTAAAATGGACAATGACTGTGTAACTATATCACGTGATATCTCCTCTACTAAGAACTTACCAGATGTGAAACCTGAGATCGCTATGAATTTTTCAAACTTTACCGGTGGTTACGATGCAACATCCTTCGAGAATCCACATCAAGAGTCAGTTTTTGCCCAGGACTATTTAAATACATTTTTCAAAGACATAAATTTTGAAAATTTAGATTGTTCTACCCCCTTAACCTCGTTAAAGGATGAACCCTTTCAAGAACCTACGAATAATATCTTACAGACTACTGTTAAACATGAGATGAACGAGCTACAAGCAAACAGCCTTTCACAAGCAAGTGGTGAAATACAAAGCATCACTACACCTACATTTGCCACTAAAAGTGACAAATTATACAATTCCAATGTGTTTCACAAAGAACTAAGTGACTGTTTCTGCTTAACTTTGAAGTTAAAAAATAAACAATATTCTATACATATACGAGAATTTAAACGCTACTAATGAAGCAATTATCTACTAATGAAGAAATCCCAACCAAAAACGGAGTTAATATGGATATTCATAGCTGGTATGAGTTTCAATATAAAATCCTTGCATTTAATTTAAGATACAAAAGTGCATCCTTTGTTTCTAATAACACGATTTTAGTGTTAAATCAAGATTCTATGATGCGAATTAAAAATTTGAAGAATTTTTCTCATGTTGACTTAAACGAACAACAAATGAAAAAATTAAAAGAAAGTACCTCACACTTAAATACTGTACTTTTACAACATATGTACACAAAACTATTACCCTTTCTCATTAAACAGAAATGTGTGGTGAGTAACAGATCCACAGAAAAAGAACCTGTGTTATGGTCTAAACTTAATACGTGTATCGAGAATAATATGGTAACAATACTTAACCAGTTGTATGAATGTACAGGATGTATTTTTCGACATGCAAGTCAACGCCTTCACTCATGCTTCGCATTTAATAATAAGGAAAAATTTAATCAACTAGGTGAAGCTTTGTTAATGCTCATCGATTTCGATTATCTAATTTCAACGTTTTTGAATGGAGTTTATAGTGTTAGTGAACACTTTGTACATAAGCTTCATGAACAAACTGTTTATAATGAATTGTTTAAGACAAAATAAATGATTTGTTTTGTTAAAGATCTGTGTGTGTTTATTTCTACAAAGTGTCCCTGTGTGAATTTATTAGTTTTTTATCTAATCGAACTTTTAAGTGAAGAGATGTAATTTAACTTTTTTGTATATTCCAATTCAAAAATTTCAACAATTGCAAAAAAGATTAAACTATTGAAAAAAAAATATCCACGTTAGAAAAAAATAAGTTATGTTGAAAAGTTAAGAAAACAATGAAAAGTTAAGAAAACAATGAAAAGTAAACAAAAATATAGTTTTTAAATTAAAATTTTTTAAAGTCTTCAAGTTAATCAAAATTAACTTTTTACTTTTAACTATTGAGAGACTATGATCTAACTGTTTATCCTCGCAACCAACTGGTGCATATCAACTATATACTCTATATCTGCATATGCGCAGAAAAACATAGACATTTACACTAACGACTTTAAAATTCGACTTTAAATTCTTTGCCAACTTTTAAGTTTAATTACTATACACAACTCGATTACCTTTCCCACAAAACACCTTTCAGAAACAAAATAGAAATTAACACTTACCGAAAAACACGTCAACTTCTTGTGCTTGCTTTCACTCAACTAACATTTCTCCCTTATCTTTGCTAGGGGGCGCTGCAATCGCCGCTAGAGGCGTTAGTAGTCTTCCGGTGTGATAAGAATAAACTTTAAATCCAACTTACACTCGCTCAGTCATTCTTGCTTCTCTCTACCTTGCTAACAACCGTTTGCTGCTGGCTCATTGTTTGGTTGTTTAAACTTGTTGAATGACGTCATCATGTGTTTGTCTAAACTTGTCCAGTCTTGTTTTTATGCAGTACGTCTATTTAGATGAGTCATCACTCGCTTATCTTGGTTGACTTGTCCAAACTTGTTTTTGTGTGACACGTCTATTTGGGTGAGTCATCGTTCGCTTATCTTGCTTTACTTGTTTGAACTTGTCTAGTATACACCACCTCATGTCTTTTGTCATAGCTTGAATATACTTTACACCAATCACTTAAATATAAAAGTCTTGTCACAACTTACTTAAACTTTGATAAAAATATTAATTATTTATAAATTTCATCAAATTCTTATTTTTCTGATACATTTACTATGTAATTTTCGTTCAAAAATATGGTAAAGCCCGCTTTTAAATCGAAGTCTAAGATAAATTCCCCAAATTTGTAACATTTTAACACTAATAATAAATATTGTAAGCACCCAGTACATACAAGTTTTGTAAAAATAATATTACTTATAGCTAACTCGTTATGTCCCATGATACAAAATTTCAATATAGCTAAAATCAGGGTTAAACGAAAATCTAATCACGTGTCTTTATATATTATTTTGAAATGCAAAGCATTATATCTAAACGAATGATATAAGGAGTAGGTAGAATAGTTCTTATATTTTTGTTAGTAAAAAATTTATACACATTATCTTACAAGGTTGCAATATTCAACACACGGTTCACCATATTTAAAAACGATTCACCATGATTTAAAAACTTAGTAACATATTTTAAATTTATAAATTTAAATTAAAAATACTTAAGTATTTATAATTGTTTATTTATAAAAATATGTTTTAATTTAAATTTATAAATTTAATATATGTTACTAAGTTTTTAAATCATGGTGAATCGTTTTTAAATATGGTGAACCGTGTGTTGAATATTGCAACCTTGTAAGATAATGTGTATAAATTTTTTACTAACAAAAATATAAGAACTATTCTAACTACTCCTTATATCATTCGTTTAGATATAATGCTTTGCATTTCAAAATAATATATAAAGACACGTGATTAGATTTTCGTTTAACCCTGATTTTAGCTATATTGAAATTTTGTATCATGGGACATAACGAGTTAGCTATAAGTAATATTATTTTTACAAAACTTGTATGTACTGGGTGCTTACAATATTTATTATTAGTGTTAAAATGTTACAAATTTGGGGAATTTATCTTAGACTTCGATTTAAAATCGGGCTTTACCATATTTTTGAACGAAAATTACATAGTAAATGTATCAGAAAAATAAGAATTTGATGAAATTTATAAATAATTAATATTTTTATCAAAGTTTAAGTAAGTTGTGACAAGACTTTTATATTTAAGTGATTGGTGTAAAGTATATTCAAGCTATGACAAAAGACATGAGGTGGTGTATACTAGACAAGTTCGAACAAGTAAAGCAAGATAAGCGAACGATGACTCACCCAAATAGACGTGTCACACAAAAACAAGTTTGGACAAGTCAACCAAGATAAGCGAGTGATGACTCATCTAAATAGACGTACTGCATAAAAACAAGACTGGACAAGTTTAGACAAACACATGATGACGTCATTCAACAAGTTTAAACAACCAAACAATGAGCCAGCAGCAAACGGTTGTTAGCAAGGTAGAGAGAAGCAAGAATGACTGAGCGAGTGTAAGTTGGATTTAAAGTTTATTCTTATCACACCGGAAGACTACTAACGCCTCTAGCGGCGATTGCAGCGCCCCCTAGCAAAGATAAGGGAGAAATGTTAGTTGAGTGAAAGCAAGCACAAGAAGTTGACGTGTTTTTCGGTAAGTGTTAATTTCTGTTTTGTTTCTGAAAGGTGTTTTGTGGGAAAGGTAATCGAGTTGTGTATAGTAATTAAACTTAAAAGTTGGCAAAGAATTTAAAGTCGAACAAATTTAACGAATTTAAAGTCGAATTTTAAAGTCGTTAGTGTAAATGTCTATGTTTTTCTGCGCATATGCAGATATAGAGTATATAGTTGATATGCACCAGTTGGTTGCGAGGATAAACAGTTAGATCATAGTCTCTCAATAGTTAAAAGTAAAAAGTTAATTTTGATTAACTTGAAGACTTTAAAAAATTTTAATTTAAAAACTATATTTTTGTTTACTTTTCATTGTTTTCTTAACTTTTCATTGTTTTCTTAACTTTTCAACATAACTTATTTTTTTCTAACGTGGATATTTTTTTTTCAATAGTTTAATCTTTTTTGCAATTGTTGAAATTTTTGAATTGGAATATACAAAAAAGTTAAATTACATCTCTTCACTTAAAAGTTCGATTAGATAAAAAACTAATAAATTCACACAGGGACACTTTGTAGAAATAAACACACACAGATCTTTAACAAAACAAATCATTTATTTTGTCTTAAACAATTCATTATAAACAGTTTGTTCATGAAGCTTATGTACAAAGTGTTCACTAACACTATAAACTCCATTCAAAAACGTTGAAATTAGATAATCGAAATCGATGAGCATTAACAAAGCTTCACCTAGTTGATTAAATTTTTCCTTATTATTAAATGCGAAGCATGAGTGAAGGCGTTGACTTGCATGTCGAAAAATACATCCTGTACATTCATACAACTGGTTAAGTATTGTTACCATATTATTCTCGGTACACGTATTAAGTTTAGACCATAACACAGGTTCTTTTTCTGTGGATCTGTTACTCACCACACATTTCTGTTTAATGAGAAAGGGTAATAGTTTTGTGTACATATGTTGTAAAAGTACAGTATTTAAGTGTGAGGTACTTTCTTTTAATTTTTCCATTTGTTGTTCGTTTAAGTCAACATGAGAAAAATTCTTCAAATTTTTAATTCGCATCATAGAATATTGATTTAACACTAAAATCGTGTTATTAGAAACAAAGGATGCACTTTTGTATCTTAAATTAAATGCAAGGATTTTATATTGAAACTCATACCAGCTATGAATATCCATATTAACTCCGTTTTTGGTTGGGATTTCTTCATTAGTAGATAATTGCTTCATTAGTAGCGTTTAAATTCTCGTATATGTATAGAATATTGTTTATTTTTTAACTTCAAAGTTAAGCAGAAACAGTCACTTAGTTCTTTGTGAAACACATTGGAATTGTATAATTTGTCACTTTTAGTGGCAAATGTAGGTGTAGTGATGCTTTGTATTTCACCACTTGCTTGTGAAAGGCTGTTTGCTTGTAGCTCGTTCATCTCATGTTTAACAGTAGTCTGTAAGATATTATTCGTAGGTTCTTGAAAGGGTTCATCCTTTAACGAGGTTAAGGGGGTAGAACAATCTAAATTTTCAAAATTTATGTCTTTGAAAAATGTATTTAAATAGTCCTGGGCAAAAACTGACTCTTGATGTGGATTCTCGAAGGATGTTGCATCGTAACGACCGGTAAAGTTTGAAAAATTCATAGCGATCTCAGGTTTCACATCTGGTAAATTCTTAGTAGAGGAGATATCACGTGATATAGTTACACAGTCATTGTCCATTTTAGAAAGTTTTAATCTTGGGTCTTTTAACTCCATCTCACAAGTATTTTCATTTTTCCATAGCTTTTTGTAAGCGTGGACGCTTTGAAGGTGGAAACACTTCTTCGTGGGATCGCATATTCATTTCATAAAATATTTTTATGCAATTTAATCTGCTTCACTAACTGATGTAATCTCGATAAAAGTCAGCAGAACACTGGATGTGTTTCATAAAAACGTCTACTTATCTAGATTTTAAAAACAGTCATGGTTATAGTTAATCATTTAATTTATATGTAGGTTAAATATAAAAATTTACTTATCTAGGATAAACTCAGTGACGGTTTAAGTTAAAAATTTTCTTAACTAGGTTAAAAACATTGATGTTGACTGTTGAGAGAAAATTATCAAAACATGCAGTGTCATTGTTTAAACGAAGAGAAAAATTCAACTTTCTTATCAATAAGTAAGATTAATACCTATTCAAAGGAAAACCCATCGATGATTCATAACGTCACGTCTTACTTTGTTAGTGATTAAAAGTATCATAGATTTAAAATAACACATTTCCAATCATTTCTCTTGTAGTTTAAGTAACATATAATAAATACATCACATTTATTTCATCATGTTTTACATAATTTCAACAAATTCATTCCCATTTTGTCTAAGACATTCAAAATGTTAAACAGTAGTTTATGTTGCATTGTCAAACTGTTCAAAGTAATTTACATCAACTATAAGAAAAAACCACTATACTTTTTCATATTAAAACTATTTATTAATCATTTAAAGTAATACAAATCAAATAAGCCTGTCATATTGAGCTGTAATCAATTCTAATTTCAAAATTTTTTGTAATGTCCAATTAAACACTCGTTCAGTAAAATCTTCAAAGCCGTTGTACAACTTTAGAAAGGCATTCTCAACATGCACATGTATGTTTTGTTCTGTTAATTCCAGTTCACTTTTGGAAAGGAAAAAGGGGGTTGCTCTCTCTAAGTCACCATCCTGTGATTCACGATATACATCCACTTTAACGGCTGCATACCATTTTATTGACTTTTTCATTTGCAATTGATAATTTAATTCGTTTAAAACATCTGATCGAACACTGTTAAAAAATGAACGAAAGTCTTTTTGATTCATCTCATTAGACACAATGATAGTTTTAGTACAAATATTTCGCACATCATGTTGTCTTTTAAAATGTTTCACTTTTTCAAATAACAAATCAGGTGACTTCTTCACATTAGGTAAAACTTTATGAAAAGTATCACAATGTTGTACTAAATCTGATTCACAATCAAACATTTCGCTACACTTTGTACATGACTGTTGTTTACGAATCTTATGAGTCTTCTTATGTTTCAATAAGTCAGCCATTCTTGAAAATATCTCGTTGCAATCACTACACTTGTATTGTTTGGGCGATTTGTGAATCTTTTGATGATTACGTAAATCACTCTTTTGTGAAAAAACTTCAGCACACACCTCACAACGAAAAGACTTTTCTTTTAAATGACATTTCATGTGAAACATTAAGTTAACTTTTCGAGGAAATGCTTTGTTACACGTCTTACACACATGGGGTAACTTCTGTTTCTTTAGTCCTGATGAGGTGGGTTTCACTTCATAATTCGAAACGAGTCCTTCTTTGGATAAAAGTGTAGAATCCATCTCTTGATTATTTAACTTTGGTGATGAGTGTTGACACTCCAAGTTGGTTACGTCACCAACATAAGAATTCATAACTCGTTCCATAATAACTTAAATGAAAACTAACTTAACGAAAAATACAACCTATTACAACGATACCAGGTTACAGTAGAATGTTATGAACTCGTTTCATTGAAATTTATATAGTAATAGAGGGCGCTCGTGTAAAAAATACTAACTTTTTATTGGTTTAAAAATATTGACATTTTATTGGTTTACAAATATTGACATTTTATTGGCTTAAAAATACGTCACATGATTATTTCATCCTATAATGTTATAAGTTCAATAACCACTTAATTCTTGCACAATGATTTAGAAAGTCTTACCTATCAGAAGTTCGTACATTTGTAAGTAAAAATCTTTATTACTTTTGAATCTATTGCTTTTATAAATAATATTTTATTTATCAAACCACTTAATTTCTAAATGATGTATTCTAAAACGCTTTTTATGTCTTATGTATGTAAAGTCAACTAAAAGAGGGGGGGGGGGGGAAAGACGAGGTGTGTAGTATTTGTAAAATTGAAAAACGTTACTTTATAAAAACTAGATTCCATTCCCTTTTTTTTTTTTTTTAATGTTTGTTGTATAAAGTCAAATCTATTGAAAATTTATTTTAATCGTATAACTCTAAACAAAATACCCGCTCTCTTTAATAAGTTAAATAGTCACTAAAAATTGTTCATTTGAAAGACAAAATTCTTTAAAATTCTCTTATTGTATGTTTTATGAATAATATTTTGCACGTTAAATCACTTATTAACTAAATGGAATGATCTAAAATGATCTAAAATGTCTTATGTGTTGTGGATGGTTGGTTATTTGTTAAAACCGATTATCTGCGTTAGGGATATAGGTCACTCTAGGGGTCATTCTAAGGGCTCCTAACTCGTATTGACAAGGTTCGAAGAAAACTCCGAACGGTTAGGTCTACGAGCGCGAGAGAAGTTTAAACCCAAACGTCTAGTAGCTTTAAAACCAGAACCTCTCAGTCACTGGTCTTATGTGTTGTGTTTTTATAAATAATATTTTTCTTGTTTAATCACTTAACTCCAAAATGAAATGTTTCTAAGACACTTTGTCATGTCTTACGTGAAACATATTTAACTAAAGAAGGAAGTAGTATTTGTGACATAAGTTATTCTACAGTACCCTTTTAAGAAAAAAAAAGAAAAAAAAGCTATATTACAAGTCAATTAAAAAATATATATAATTAAAAAGTATATATATATATATTGTTTAAGTATCCTAAAAACGATTATTTAAGTTAGTCCACAAATTTGTAAACTTAAAAAACGGAAGATATAATGTAACACAAAGAAGTATGACAAATTTTTCCCCCATAAAGGATTAGTCTCAATGACTTGAATTAATTTTTTCCCTTAAAAATGACACATTACTTTTAGTATACAAGTTTGTGAAACGGCTTTTATAAGAAAATATTACGCTGAATACAATATTAAGCCTTGTAATTTAATTCAATAACATAAATGCGTGGGTGTATAGCTTATATTTACATTTTTTAAAATCACTTTGCTTTCGTTTTTAAAATGTATAAACACGTTATTTTTCGTAACAAAACTCTATTTCGAATATAATGTTAATACAAGAAAGAATTAAGCATACTATCTTCGTCAATCTCTATAAATAAAATTTCGTATAGAAAGTAAAAATTTTCCCTCTAAATTATTATTTCGAATATTGAAGTGATCTGTTGACAGAGTGTTGTGAAAGAAATGTGTTTGTAAATTAAACAAATACATGTAATAGCATTCATATTAAACCAAAACTCTCGAATTACTCAATAGCTAAAGAAAATTTCGCCCTATTACTTTATCTCATTCAGTAAAAGTACAATAAATGACCGTAAAGATATCTCAATACATGTCTGAAGTCCCCATCTCTTGCATTTAAAGAGATAATATTACAAGTTCCCGCTAGCACAGTGGATAAACACATTGTTCTTCCACATAGAAGATAGTGGGTTCAATTCCTGCCTGTGCCAGCGTTGAAAAATAATTCTTTTAATGAGCAATTACTTCTAAAATTGGTGTCACTAAAAATTAAAATGATAGAAAAAAATAATTTATAACGGTTTAAGAATAAATAAAATTCAAAACACTAAAAAATAAATAACATCTAAAAATAATTTAACCCTCTACAAAGAACAAAATCTATGTGTCTAATCATGCACCTTCTTTATCTCTCTCATCTTAGTTACTTCCGGTCTCACAAACCACCTGTCCTGTTCCAACAAGCTCCCAAACATGTTCCTAAAACATGTTTACTGCTTCCTGAAAACCCTTTTTGGAAAAAGCATGTCTAATCCCGTTTCCGATCTTATTTCCTGTCGCGTTTCCAGTCTAAAAATAAATTTCACGTTAAACTTTTATAAAGTAAAACAAAGTCAGAAAGATTTCCATTTTTATATTAGGTGTTAGTTAGCAAATAAAATTTTTATTTCAGGTGAGAAAAAAAAAATCGAACATTTTGCTAATATTACTTTCAAACTAAATTCATTCTGATAGCAGGATTTCTACAACTCAACTCCACTCAACTAGAAGGATTAAAACCAACAAAAAAAATTAAGCCCCCCACAAAAATAAGCCCTCCCCCTCTCTCCCTTATCGCATTCACTTCCTGTCACATTTCCGGTTAAACTTCCTATCTACACTTCCTGTTCACTTCCTGTCTCAACATGCCTGTTATCCCCACCTGCTACATCCGGTGTCCTTCACAGCCCGCACAACTTCCGGTGCCCACACCTGTCCCTTCCGGTGACCTTCACAGAGCACAGAGGTCGACTGCGCGAACTGCGCTGATGTAGAACCGCTATTTATTATCTACTGTCCTGTTTAAGCCAGCTACATGTTTCAGTACCCCAATGAAATTGGATAACATATTTTTTGCTTATCTCAAAGAATCCGTCATACACCCTACCACACAAAACGTCTCACCATAACTCAAAAAACAGTAGGTGAAGTTGCTCGCTACTATTGCAAACTGGAAAAAGCATCACGCCATCTATCTAGAAATATGTATACTACTTCAATTATAGATACAACGCTGCTACAGTAAAAGTCTCTTTTGCATTTGAGCACACCATATAATGGGATAAATGCAGAGCACTTACGCAAAGTATCATACGTTTCATTAAATTATGTGGGAAATTCTGGTTTCAAGAGGTAACCAATAATAAGCACACAGTTTCCCCCTACTTTTCCCCTATATTTAACATTGTAAAACCAAAAGACAAGAAAGTATGGGAGTTTCGGGCACATAGTAATAGGGAAAGTGGGTACTTGCAAGATAAGGTGTTCAAGAAAAAAATGTTTTTTGTTGTTGTTGTTGTTCTTAAAATGCAATTAATTTACATTTATGAATACAGAATATGGTAACATGCAAGATAACATTCTGAACACGTGCAAGATGCGAACTACAAGTAATTTAGTATAATAATTTTCGCATTATTTAATGGCTGATGGGAGTTGCACATATCGCACATGTTCAGAATACGGCCTTGACAAATAACACATTATAAGTAAAAATAATTATATGACGAAAATTATCAATGTCTTAATAAATATTTTAATTAATCAATTTAACGTTTAACACTTTGACTGCCACTGATTGCAGTGAAGTGGATTTTTTGCAGAATTTTACAAAGCTGTTTCCGGTGTTTATCGAGTCGGTTCACAATTCCCAATCCCGGCAATGTTTGTTAATTTTATACATTTTTAATTCGAAATTATCAAATTTTAGATATTTTTACACGTTAAACGCTAAACTGAAATCCGTAAACCTGCCGTCGAGTGGGGGAGGAACACGCAGTTCTTTTTTAAATACATGGTAATAAATTATCAATAGTCCCGTTTCATAAGCAATAACCTGTCTTCAATGAGAATACTGATGGCACACGTATTCGTGTGGTATATCGCCCGGGGAAATATTTCTGGCACTCATATTTGTGTGCCATGGCAGTCAATATGTTGATGATTTCAATTTATTAATTAAGGGCGGATAAGTTTTATTATAATATATCATTAGACTATATCCTTCTATATCCAATAATGTATCTCAGCAGCGTAAAAATATATCAGTATCAATATTATAATAGTGCAGTCACCAAAATCTATGGAAAAAATTCGCTGCATTTGTTGGCCATATTGAGAACACCAAAAAATGGGGAATATGGATGAAATTCCAAAGAAAATGTCAGTAGAGTGGTTCATTTACTAATACTAATGTAGAAGAATGGCCATTTCTTGATGGCACTGATACTTTATTGAACCTAACACTCCAAAAGACACATTATGTGGAAATTTTGTTTCATTAGAATTTGGCGAGGAACTGTTCAGTCATGTAAAATACAGGATAATCATAATAACACTTTGCCGATATATGAGCCCTTAGTGACCTTACCGTTGAAAGAAACGGAGTGCCATTTGGGACGTGTGTATTTTAAGGTATAAGCTTAAGAGTAAGATGAAGAACAACAGTCGAGCTCTCACAGTTACGTTTACAGTTACGTGAGAAGAATTTTAAAAAAATCAGATGTCAACACGCATTTTTTTTTTACATGGCAAAATTATTTCCACTGTGAAAAGCCATATTTGACATCTGTACGACAATTGCAGCACTAGAAGCGGCAACTTAAAAGATACGCAAAGAAGAGAATTAGGTGTTCCACATGTGCTTCAAGAACACATTTCGCGTTTTCGTAGCCTCCATAGTTGCCCGAACATACCCCAATGTGTTTTTATCTCCTACTTAAAATTCAAGGTATAAACATTAAATCTGCTAAGTGCGTATGACATGAAAAACACCATCAAACATTACATTCTGCAGTGTCATGATTGTTGCCCACGGACTCCCGTATGTGATTTGCCATCGGATGTAAAGAAAAATACTCACAAATTTCGCAGTCGTACAAAAATGATTTGTGTCTTGTCGTATGCTTCAACGCCAGTTGTGGCGTTCCACGGTGAAGATCATTTTGAGATGAAAATGTGTGTGTTGCTATTTGAAATTTTCGAAATTTTGTCAATGTAATCCTAACTATGTGAGATCGTATTCCTGAATCTACATCTTACAATATCCACATCACAAAAGTTATCCTGTTTTCTTGAACGATACCGTCGTTAGGATCTCAAATATCAACAAAGTTTTTTTATGATCATCCTATATAACATGCTAAAATATAAGTAATTAATGTCTGTGTTCAGTGTTTGCATAAGTTACCTTTTCTTAATTATTTGTGCTTTATGTATTTTTCACAGTTTATTTGTATGTGCCCACAACTCTCCCAACTTGCCGCAACGTGTGGGGCATTTTGAGATATTAGGAGAGATGCAAAATACTTTTAATTAAATATTTTCAAAGCCATCTATTGCCCTCACTTAATTTTCATTATTTAGTTAAGGTATAGAGCAGTATGTAACATAAATGTGGTAAAAGTTGAATAAAAAATAAGAATTACAACAGTCATTAATAAAAGAGTGTCTCAAGGTGCCCCACTCTTCTCTAGTTAATGAATTATGGAGTTTTAAAGTTTGGGGGTCGTTTTTGAGGCACTTCGTATATTTTCAGAAAATAGTATTCCAGTTAAGGTAATACGTTAAAATTTTGAAACTTTGAACTTTGCTAAATTAAATATAAATTATGGAATCAATAACTGAATTAAATAAACGAATGAATAAATAAAGAGAACTGAATTAAAAATACATTTTATTATATATACATATGTTTGATTTTGCAAAAGTCTTTTAAGCAGAAAAATAAACCTCTATTCACACAAATTTACTGTACATCCATTAATGTAATTAAATCAAATTAGTTTATTTTTTTACTATTTATACAGCATGGAAAATATACGTATTGGGCCATAAGTTTCTATACAACGTAAAATATATTGCCACAGTGTCGTGTATGGTGTTCATTCTATGTTTACTGTTAAATGCGATTGCAACCACGTGACTGAAACCTTGCAACTGCAACCATGATTGCAACTATGCGACTGTAACCATGATTGCAATCATGCGAGAATGTTAAAAACCACATGTATGGAAGCTTATGGCGCAAACTGTATTTTATTTAAAAATTATAGTTGCTGTTCAAAACTTAAAAATTTCTGCTTGTAGATAAATTAAAAGCTAAAAATGTGGAAAAAAAAGAAAAGAAAAGAAAAGCAAAGTTCATAAATATATTAAAGTAACAAAAATTTTTTCTTCGAATTTCAGATTTTATTTGTTGAAAATTAATTCAAATAAAAAGTAATTTATTTCAAGAAATCAAAGTTATATCGTTCATAAATAAAATTCCATAGCTTTGAAATTATATTTCATTATTAAAGTTAAAATCTTAAAGAAAGTTAAATAAAGTCAAACTTATACAATTTTCTTATGTGCTGATGTACTTTAATTGAATAAAAGTCAAATAAGAATTAAATCATTACTTGTTTTTACGCCACTAAATCCTTATTATATTTCTTTTAATTTAAAATGATTTCATTTTCTCAAAAAAATTATAATAGTTCAAAATATATTGAATTAAATTTGCAAATGAATTAATTTAGTAGCGGAAATATCTTTTAAACTGAAAGTATTCAAACACTTGTTAAATTCTCCCCAAGTTTATTTTACATTATAAAATTGTAAGCTCGTTTTAATTTATTTATGAATACACTTAAACTATTTGAGTTTAGTTTTAATAATACAAGTTGGAAAGTGAAATTAAGTAATGGGCAACATATTATAGGCTATGCATTAAATTTGGGAAAATGACTTTTTAGACGATTTTATTTAACTGAACATGGTTCAGGTATGAGATGGAATATTGTAATTTATTTTTCACCCACTTCCTGATGTACTAGAGTTCTAGAAATTGTGTACATTTGTGTGTGCCGATGACAATGCAATATTTTCCGATTTCCAGAACTTAATTATCCAATAATAGAGAAATATTAATTAAATTATGATTATACGTAGAGAAAACAATTTAGAAATCCTGAATATAGTAGTTTAAATAATGTTTTTTTTCCTGCTGCTATATCTCAAAAAGAAATTGCAAAAAAATTTAATTTTTCATTAAATTCACTAGTTTACGCTTTCTACCAAGCGCAAATAAAAGCAGTGAATTTTCCATGATCGGGACACTAAACCAGATTTATCTATTATTACTGAAATGTTTCGCAACAACATGAAATGCAGTCATGAAATTAAACGTGAATGTAAGATATATGTATATATATATATATTGATTGGTTCTCTTGTGGTCCAGTTTTCCACTGAATAATTTTCATAATTAATTTATTAATCCATTTGTGTTTACTTAATAGCAACTCCAATTATTTTTTTTTCCTTTCTCTCTCTTTCTTTTTAAATGTTCTTCAGGTATGAGTAAATTTGGCTAATTACCATTGAAGCACATGCTATGGTAATTTTATGATTGCACAAGTTAATTATTAGCTATGTGGTATTCTGATTACACATTATCATTAATTATCTCTTTGTAGATTTTAGTAGAATAATATTAGAACTTGATATGTTTTTGAAATTCATAGATATTATAATTATATATATATATATATATATATATATATATATATATATATTGTTTAATATATATATATAGGGTAAGATGGTGCAGGAGTGCGCGCTTTAGATATTTCCTTAAATAATAATAAATGAAGAGATTTAAGGAATGATGTAATCTTTTATTTATACTCTTAGATTATTAAGCTAACAAAAAAAATTGCATTAATCAACATAAAACACTTTCGGTATTATTTGAAAAAAAGTTTATCCTCATGAATGCGCACTCTTATACAACCAATGAGGGAAAGAGTGCGCAATAAAAAAAGGAAATCGATTCTCTCACGTCACATTGTTAGTGACCACGACCTGCGTAGTCTGTGCACTTTTCATGCCACAAGTCTCTGCAAGACATGCACTAGATCCAATCCTCTACGATTGGCTCTCTATAGATTTCTCAGCAGCCTGGACATACCCACACTTTTTTTCTTTGGTGCAGTTTTTGGCTTCTTGGGTTCACTTTTACTTTTTTTTTTCGGGCGGGGGCTTCTCCGGGTGTTCCTGACTCAACCCGGCCACTTTGTGGCGCGGGGGAATGACCGGGAGCCCGGCCGAGGACGCTGTGGCGGTCGGATTCCATTTTCGGAGTTTGGACTAAAGCAGTGTCCCTGAGGAAGCAGTAGTTGACGTGGCCCACTTCCAGAACATCAGGTTGGTTGGCTTTCGCCGATCAGCTTGTCAGTTCTAAGGACCGCCTGGGGATCTCGAACCGGACATGATTCGAGCGGCCTGAATCTCACTCCTTTCTTGCGGCACTCCAGGGCATAGACAAGCTGAGTGCTTCGCTTGTCCGTGTCCAGGGCCCCTGGCGGGGGGCGCCGGAGACAGCTACTTCCAAGTTGGGGGCCTGTGGCAGGGAGCAGCAGGTTAAGGAATTGGAAAGCTGGTGTTCATGTCTAGTGAGAGTAATCTAACGGTCGTGGGTAACTACACAGGTCTGGCCGGACCACCTGGTCGAAACTATTCACTACCTGTTTCGGACCATTGCACTTTTTGCTGTCTTTAACTCTTCTTCTGGCCCAACGGCATTGCCAGCCTAGTCACATGACAGTGTGGCGGGGGTCTGGAATAACTTTCCTATTTTTTGTGTCTATCTGTGTGTTTACTAACATTAGTTTTTAGATTTGTGTTGTCCATTTCCTGGAAGAAAGACTAGTGGTCACCTCCATAGGTTTTCCATGATCTCGACCGGGGTTAGAGCAAATCTTGAGAGGGAGCCCCTGATTAGTCCCTGCGCCCTGGTCGTTCCTATGAACTTCCAGGAAAACCCGGGGTCGAGGATGTCACGGACATCCTCTCAAGAACCGAGCCTGTCCGGCCACTGTCGTACCCATGGTTGGGGTTACTACCGCACCGATACAGGCCTCAGTTAGTCATGGCGGGCCATGTCCTGAATTGATGCAACTTGAAAGATCGTTATAGTTCGACCTGGATCATTTCTCATCCAGTTTTCGCATTCAGCAGAGTAATATTTTCTTAGTGGAATAAAAAAACATCTATCTAGTTGTTGTATTTTGTGGCTTCTATGCGGAGGCAACGAAAGAAAGACAAAGTGATATTGTCGACAGAAATACACAGCTCCAAGTGCGATGAATGATTGTCGAGGATCAAAAGCGTCGGCTGCTCTTGAGTTGCCGTAGCGTGGTTCTTAAAATGTTGAAGCCAGTTCTAAAACAGATCACTTGTTATAAAGCTGATGTCAGAAACCATTCCAACGGTAAATTCCAATGGCAATGACTAACGACGGTAGGTCTGACCCGCCGCTAAGAGCAATTAATAAACTTGAAGCCACATCTTTCGTAGGATATATTAACCCGCCCAGCCAACCCGAATCCGGTGGTAGATGTCTTTGGTGCTGATTACTGAATTATGCTTTTAATTGTTTTGGTGAGATCTTCCATGAGATCGCGTTACATTCTTAATCTTGAAGGAGACCGCAATTTTGTCAGTTTATAACTGGTATATAACTAGAAACAAAAAAAAATGTGTATAACTAATAAGAAAACGATAAACGAAGAAAAGGAAAATATAATAAACAGATAGAAACAAATGCATAAAAATGGAAAAAAGTATTTGCATTACTAGTTTTATACAGGGTGATTCATGGGGGGAAATTACAAGGTTGATAGAACATATATAAGCAAGCAAGTTCCGTCGTAAAATTCATGGTCATTATGCACGTGGTTAAACGCTAGTCGGCGCTGTCACTTAATGTATAAAGTCCTGATTCTTCACACTTGTCAACATCTCTATGGTGGATTATTGAAAGGATGGTTAATTTCAGGAGTCAGGAAAAGGCTGGAAATGCATTTAGTGTATGGTTCTGCAAAAGGAACTGCTCTAAAAGCTTAAATACCTGTATCAGCCCGAAGATTTTTCTGAGAAGACGCCAGATCTACACCCAGAAAAAAGTTTTGTTGAATCAACGAAAATTTGGTTGACCCAACAAAACTTTTTGTTTAAATATAGGTCAATGGAAATTTTGTTTGAATCAACAAAAAAAAATTTTTTTTGCAATTCCACAAAAAAAAAATTTGTATCGTCAGCAAAAAATGTTTTGTTAATTCAAGTAAAATGGTTCAATTTTACTTGAATTTTCCTAAAACAACCAAAATGTACTCAACAAAACATGTTTTGTAGTTTTAATCAATTCCTTTTTCTGGGTGTAAAAACTTTTTAATTTCTGCTTTGAGTTTCTTGCAAAGGTTTCTGTGCGAAATGGGCTTTTTTGACAGAGGTATGATCCAGGTCTTTAAATGTTTTTCAGAACATCACAAATACCAAAGAAATAGCTTATGATTGAAGATTGTTCGGAATATTCCACACAAACAGTTTCAGGTGCCATAAATGTGGGCCAGACTACGGTATAACCAGTAATAAGGCACGAATTGTCTACCATTTATAGAGGTTGCAAGTCTTGAAACTTCCAGATCATCGTTCACGTATGGATTTTATAAACTGATTACCGAAACATATTGCAACGCAGTCGCATTTTGACGCATATCTTATTATGGGGCGAATACATCTTTAGTCGTGAAGACATTTTCTACACCACAACTTTCACCCGCTTCGCCCCCTCTTGGTGTTTCTGAATCGGTCCTTCGGGGGGGAAGATGACCGACAGCCAGGCCTTGCGCGGACTCTCCGTCGTGTTTTTCAGAATCGGCCCTTTTAGTAGGGAACATGACCGGACTCTCGACACCGGAGATAATCTTCGACACGAGGGGGGCAGCAGCTGACGAGCCCAAACCTCATCGTGGTAAGCGTGTGGTAAAGCAATTTCCGAGTAGCCGGAGGTGTCGATTTTCTGGGCCTCCCCCTCTTCAGGGCCGGTTCTCGGCTGCAAGAGGAATTGGTTTGCCGTCCCTCGAAGTTAGAGTTGCAAAGGCTAGATAAAACCCGGTTTAAACCTGGGAATAAATCGGGTGGTTTGGGAATGAACTTGTTTTTTTTCGGAATAAACCAGGTCTTTTGGGAATAAACCGGGTCGCTTGGAAATAAACCTGGGAATAAACCGGACTTTTGCAACTCTACTCGAAGTCTTATCTGTAGAACCTCGACCTAGTGCCGTGGTCGGTACGACCAACGTAGGTTCAGAACGGTGCTCCGCGGGACCTCGGGATGGCCAAGTGGTGAAAGGACATTCGCGTAGGTCAATCCCTCATGCACGGTACCCTCGTGCCGTGTGGTGACGTGAAGGCAGATACTAGGGAACGTTGGTCGGACAGCTGCAAAAACTTGTCTAAGGTTAGACAATGGTTCGGACGTGCTCTGAAGAAAAAGGAGCGCAAGGGTTCTATTGTGACATCTGTCGGCGGCTGATGCGGCAAGCAGAGTCCCTTGCAGGTGGTAGAACGTAAACGGTCACAGGGAGATGGGCTTCGGCCCTTACGACGGATCTCCTTGCGTTCGTCCCTTGCGTTTCCATCTGTAGCTGGAGCAGTTGTGAGTCGCCCTCAAGGTTTGTTTGAAAAGAGAAGAGCCCGTTTGACCAGATACGGTTCAGGACATGGATAGGGGCACTCCACCCACAGCCCATGACTCGTGCCGTTTTCTAGGAGGGAATCGCTATCTCTTCTCGGACCGATAATCCACGAGGAACCGGGCCGGAGGCGTTCGAACTTGAAATCGAGCTTTGGGCCGAAACCCAATCCAACGCCCCTATGCGTAATCAGGATTTTCTGCATCTGACGGTTGGATGAGCAGGAGTCTAATTAACTTTCTGTTTATTAATCTCGTCCGGGCCCGCCTCTTATGTGCGCTTGGAGAAATTTTCCATGCCCTCCAGAGACCGGGAATGGTCCTAAACGTAACTTTCCGTTGTTCTAACATTTTTGTGGTAGTTGTGTTTTTTTGTGTTTTTGTTTTGCATGTGTTTTTTATGTGAAAGAACCTCTCAAATGGAGTCGATCAGAGACCACCTGCATTCTGACTGTAGGGATCACTGAAAACAAAGCCATTTAGAAGGAGACGCCCCTAGCCAAGACGTGTCTATGCGTCAGGGACCAAGTTTCTTCGTGGTCCCGGGTTGCGAGACGTACCTTTCCTATCGCACAAGCGATAGCCGCGGCAGAGTCGTCTCGTCCCTCCCTACGATTCGACATTTGGACGCCGCGGGAAAGCAAAAGTCATCTGGGGAACTCAGCATGTGGCCTAGGGACCGGTTCCTCTTATGAGGCTCCGGAAACGAAAGCCGTCGGGTGTCTCTCGGCGATCCCCAAGTGACATCCTGGAGGTCTCTTCTAATTATGGGATCCTCCGCGAGTCGTAACGACCTCTGTCGTCCACACATGGGTATAAGGGTTCGGGGGTTCCGCAGGTGGCGGTCCCCCGACCACCCGAAGCGCATACGGAGAGACAAATCTGGTCGTACTCGTTATAAATCCCTCAGAACTTGGGTTCGGCGGTTGAGACGCGCTGGGCTCCACTCAGGCGGCTGGCGGCGCAGCCTAGTTTTATACCACAACTTTCATGTTTATGTCTCTAGGAATCTTCATGTTACACCTCTAACTTCGTTCCAGCTGAATTTCTACGCAAATGTTCCGTTTGTAATCGTCCATGATTATTTTAATGTGGCCATATCTTCTCACACGCCAACTGGACGGTAAAATGTACCTCTATTTTTATGAGATATATTGTGGAAGTCCTTGCCAACTATTCCAACTGACATTACATAAGATATGTGGTTTCAATTCGACGGAGTGACACCCCATTTCAACTCGAATTTGTGGAACGCTTTTTAAGGTATATTTCCGGACAGTGCTGCCAATATACCTTGTTTTTGACGTCAAAACGCCTTTAAAATCTATGCAGGGTATGGGGAGGCAATTAAGCCAGTGATTTCAAGCTTCAATAACCCGGTAAAAATATACTTAGTGCCCCTACCTTGGTCTTGTTTTAAAGAAGAAGAATGGAGGTTTGTATCCATACCTTTACCACATCCGTGACAGCCGAACGCAAACTGCACACGCAAAGTAAACCCATGATTTTTGACTTTCCGAATTCAATACGTATCTATAAACAGGATCATATCTCAGATACTAATTGCCCGATCCGATTGAACAGTGTTCTTTTGAAGAGGAGTGTATGTAGTAAATCTGTAAATAAAGTTATTCCAAGTTTTTTAAAAAAAGAGCATTAAAACATGAAAACCTAAAAACGAGTCAGAAGTAGACAAGTTTCGCCTGCAAGAAAATTAATTTATTTGATGGGTCAGCACTTGGCTTTGTCAGCAAGTGTCAATGGAGACATGGTAAATGACTTCATGCGATGCATTCCTAAATGATAGAGCTAACCGATTTGCTGAGTGACATTTGCTGATATGCAGAAATTGTTGCGCATAACACAATTTGCACAAAAGAAGCAAGTTACAATGACGTGATTTGTAGAATGGCATATTGTTTTTTTCTTGAAGTAGCATTAAATGTAGCGTCCGTGCTCGCTACAAACTACGGATTTTTCGTGTCGCGTGTGAAGCGCTACACTACAAACTACTAAAATGTAGCAACTACTGTAGTTTTGCTACTTCCGACCACTGAGTGTATATGTTACAACTTATTCAGGGCTCGAAGTCTATATCTCAAAAGCTCAAATATACAAGGATATAAATTTGAAAAACTTTGAAAATTTTCCGATTTTCTGAAAATGTCACAATGTATGAACACAATATACAGGGTGAACCAAAAGTCTTGCCCTGATTATAAATATTTATTGTGCTCAAACTATTATAATTGGACATATGTTTATTTGGATACATTGTACCTCAGTAAATTTCAACATGTGCCCCCTTGGTAGCTCGGAGAATGCCTAAGCGGTATTCTAGTTACAGCTAAGTGTTTTTTAACATGTTTTCTGTTACAGTACACACAGCAGCTTGTATCCTAGTCTTCAGTTCTTCGACGTCAGCAACTGGTGTGGCAAAGACTCTGTCCTTGATATAGATCCAAAAGAAAAAATCCAGAGGAGTAATATCTACAGAGCGCAGAATTTCCAATTACCGCACAGAATTTATAAGAGGATGGCACCGAAAACGCTGGGCCAAACCTTTAATCAATGCGCAGTACTGTCGTGAATATACAGTGTGTCCCAAGATTATTGGGACAAACTCTAAGGGGAGGTAGGGGGCATCACAAGGATTCAGATTTGCATAGCAACCCATAGTTGGAAACGGCTTTGTTCGCCGTTAGGTGGTGTTGTTCACGAGAGCACTGGAGGAAACTTTACTTACTGCCAGCACCTCTAACATCTGCAGATTATCTCACTCTTTTGCTAGAGGTGCTACCAAGCTTACTTGACACTATGCCAAACATGTCAGATGCCATATGTGGCTTCAACATGATGGGGCATCTCCCAATTATGGCAGATGTGTTCGTGAACATTTGAATCAGGTATCTGGTCACCGATAGATTGGTCCACGCTCTCCTGATTTAAGCAAAATAGATTTCTTTCTTTGGGGTGTACTGAAAAGTGCTGTGTATGCAACGCCTGTGGATTCCGATATGGATCTGGTTCCAAGGCTCATCTGTGCTTCTGCAGATATTAAAAAAATCCAGGAGTATTTGAGCGAGTCCGCCAATCCATGGTCCGACGGTGTAATGCATGCATCACTATAGGAATGGCGGAAGCTTTGAACATCTTTTGTGACATTTTCACGTATCATCTACCACAGCAAACGTAATATCTTTGACCAATAAATTATTTCAGATGATCTCAGCCTTCTTCATTTCTTGTACCAGTCATACTACTTTCCCATGACGTTTTCAACCTTGGGTTGCTATGCAAATCTGAATCCTTGGGATGTTCCCTACCTTCCCTTAAAGTTTGTCCCAATAATCCTGGGACACCCTGTATATAACATAAGCACGCTCGAACAATTCAGGTCAGAACAATTCATCTGTCGAGCACCTGGGTCAAGTATGGATGTAGTAGGGTTTGAAACGTAATGAAATGTGGTTCCAGCTGGATTGACGTGCCAAGTTTGATATTTTTTTTATTCTGTAGGTTTTGACATGTAGATTCCAAATATCTTAGGTGCCATTTTTTTCTTACCCATTTTTGAAGTAATTTTCAACATGCCGTCCAAGATGGCTGCCATTTACTGACTTCTTTAATATTTGTGGTATATTATTGACCAGTATGTCATATTATATGTTTTTGGGGTCATGAAATACAAATTTAGAATCAAAATAGGAGTAAATTTAGTTTTTAAAGAGTTTTAAGTCATAAGAGGCAAATAAAGCACAAGAAATATGAAATAAATTATATATATATATGTGTTTTATTAACCAACTGTACACCAACAAAATATTTAAATGAAATAATGTAAATAATTGAAGATATTGAACATAATTATTAAAAACAGTATTTATATGTATATACGGTACTGGGATATTACATATCCTCATCTGAATCACTACTGTCGATGTGGTTATATTAATAGTCCTTTGTACTGTGACAGTCACTGCATTTACAAAGGGCAGTACAAACCAGAGAATTCTTTAAGCAAGAACATTTCCCAACTGTACACATTCTCTTACACCCACATTTCACAAGTTCAATAACTCATTTGGACGCAGATAACTCCAGGCATTTGACTGGAGAAATTTCTCCTTCGCCATTTATTTCCCAACCATTACCAATAAATGGAGGTATTGTTGGATGAGGGTTATTGTAGCCCTTTCCGTTGGTGCAAATTAAGTTCGATCATAGAATATATGGCTTCAGTGTTCAAAGGGTTGGTGGTAACTTCTCCCCTCGAAACTTTTAGTTCTGAAAAGGTGACATCTTAACTCTGGAATGCTTGAAAAATTACTATGGTTCATATAAGAAAAGTTGGTGAATTTTTCAAATGAAGATAGATTGGATAATGGATCAACATTAGGTTTCTCAAGTTCTTGAATAGCTGTTATATCATCATCACACTGAAGATTCAGGTACACTTTTATCCACTTCTCTTTTGAAATGCCTACAAATTTTCCTGCCCAGTCTCCACCAGTATATGAATGTATATCTAGTAGACCTTTGTTTTTATGAACACCTATTGCTCAACATCTTTCATTAATATTAATTTTTCTGTGTTTGTTGCCTCTACCAGTAACAAAATTAATTTCATTATTTACTGAGTGACTTGAAACCATGTCAATATGAAAATGTCAGTATCTTGCGAAAACGCATCAATCTCATAATTAACATGATGGTTCACTATATCAAGTACATGAAAAAGGTATAATGGTGTCTACTTCTTTACGTGTATGGTCACATAAATCTGAATAGAAAACATTCGTATGGTTACTGTATGCCTTACTGCCAAAATCAGCAACAATTTTCTTCTCACTAGCTTCAAAAATCTTCCTGAGATACTTGGTCAGTTGTGATTTTGTTTCATTGTGTGAAAGAAACGTCTTGAATGACTCCAACGATATTTTGGTACTATTTGTAATAGTAAATGTAATAGGTTCTGTATCCCCCAATAATTTCTTACGCGTTTACTCTTTAAATGAATGTTCAAGGTATTGGTCAAATATTATTCTCCCCTCAATGTATCTATTTGTCATTTTCATAATGATATCGGTGAAAGCATTTGCGAAGTTTTCACACGTTTTCGTGGCCGGTGTTTTTATTTTTTTACTGATTGTACGATTTCCGTTCCAGCTATAATACACACTTTTTCTAGTGGAGATGTGATCGAAGATTCTAATGATTCAAGTATGGGAGAACAATTAAATTGTTCTATTTCTGCAACCAATTAATTTTTGTCAGATGGAATATGAACATATCCTTCAGAAGAAAATAATAATTTTGTTATTACAGAGGACATGTAGTTTTTAATTGGATCTTTTAGGTTTGTAGAAATTTGATATCTGAACTCCATAACAATAAGAAAACCAGTAAGAAGTTGCCTATCTTCTCGAATTTTAACCAATTTATCACCAGTCTTAAATGCAGTCTTCTTGTTTCAGGTACTGAATGTTTTTAATTTAATTTTTTTCATTAGATTCCAAACTGACAGTTTAGCGGGTTCACTCTGTAGTCTATATCTTATAAATTCTTCGAATTCCAATTGGCCTTTTTGGTCACGATTCAGAATATCATCATTCCCAGCTTCTGGAACCTTCATAGATGATGCAATATTCATTAGTGTGGTATTATCTTGGAAAGGGTTTCCTTCACAATGATCATGAATACTCTCATTGACGATGGCTGCATTGCAAAAAAGTCTTAGCGACATGGATGTCTGAAGTTGATGGTGTTTCTTGGGCTGCTTAGACACGTCATTTGGACAGTACATTTCAAAGAAACTTTAAAATATGCGTAATATTTCTGGTGCACACAAGAATTACCTTTCGAGAGCGCTTTCATTCCGAGTTAAACCAATAACTCCACCAATGTTCTTCAGGCCTTTGATTTTCTATTCCAAGTTCTGATCTGCAAATAGTTTCGTAAACGTCACATTGGATTTGGATACTGCAGAACTACCAGATTCAAGAACATTCCATACTTCTGGATATGTTGTTTTAAGGTTCTTCATCTATTCTATCTATACTAGAATGTGTCTTAGCACTTTTACTACCATCACCACCCATCTCCGATGAGGACGTTGAAGGACGACCCCTTTTTGCTGGCATGGGTTAAGATTCGTGAAATTGTTTTTAAGCTCTCTGGAGTTTTTGAACATGTACGATTTCTTTGTAGCAGGAATTACGAATATGATATCGGGACAAAAAGCACTCATCTGCTGAGAGTTAACTTATTCGTTCACAGAGTGGAGTTAACTTTGACACACCAAATTTTGATCGCTTTGTAGCATATTCTTTCAGTTTATCGAGATTGCCTATTCCAGGTTTTTGACATAATTATCCACTTTTCAAGCACACTAAACAATTCATTGAGTATTTACAAATTTTAACACAGCCACTAGTATGAGTAAGTATCTTCCAGGGAATAAATAGCTTTCACATCTGTAACAAAAGAGAAAACAAGCAATATTAGAAATTTTGTTAATAAATTTATAAATAAATAATAAATAATTCAATTTACTCCTACTTTGATTGTAGATTTGTATTTATTGACCCCAAAAACATGTAATTTGACATACTGATCAATAATATGCCGGAAATATTAAAGAAGTTAGTAAATGGCAGCCATATTCGACGCCATGCTGAAAGTCACCTCAAAAATTTGTAAGAAAAAAATGGCACCTAAGCTATTTGGAGTTTACATGTCAAAACCTACAGAATAAAAAAAAATATCAAACTTGGCAAGTCAATCCAGCTTAAAAACATTTCAGACCCTAATAATGTGAATTTTCATCAAATAACTTCAAAGATATATGTATCCTTTCTCTCACACCACTACCCTGTATTCAATAGGGTAACTCTAGGATAGATGGCCATAGAAGAGAGATGGCCAGTTCAAAATATTTCCAAAACTTGATAATAGATGGCAGCATAAACTTTGTTCGTAGGATATAGTTCAACGGGTTTATTCATTGCGACGTGGAAGCTGTGTTTTTCGATTATAAGAAATAAGTGAAATTTTAACGTTTGTTTAATTTAGTGGTTGAATAATTTTGTCGAGTTAGGTATCTGAATGTTTTGCAGTACGTACGCTATTTTTTTTTTTACTATACGGACTTTTAAGGTACGTATATAATCCAATCTTTGCATCTAAGCCTAAAACAAAGACGTACAATGGCGGAGTCACGCTTTAACCCATTAAAGCATATTGGTACCATATGGTACTGGGATAGATGCCCTCCATTTTGTTGTTTGTATACCAGTATATTTTAAGAGAAATATTCTCTTTATCTGATGACAGAAACTCCGTAATAAAAGGAGACTAAATTTGCTACTTTGAGAAATTGGTATGAAATGCAATTTTTGGATTTTAAAGAGGGAAATAATTCCGGCTTTAATGGGTTAAATTGGGTGGCCATCTGTCCTTCAATTTCAGGATAGATGGCCACATAAAATCAAGGAGAGATGACCACCTTTAATCAATAGTTCAAAATTATACGGAATGAGGATTTTAACTAAATATAATTATATTTAAAATAATAATACAACTTTTATGTTTATAATTATATTCATTGATATAATCGTTTAAATTTTAACTAATATAAATAATTCAATAATAATAATTTAATAGAGCCTAACGATGTTTTTTTTAATTTTTTCAGTTTTCAAGATGGCGAATAAATACAGTAGAAGGCCTCATTCAAAACGAGGGACCCGAAGTCAAAATGATCTGTCTAAGGCAATGGAGGCTGTGTAAACGGTATCATATTCGTTAAAAGGTGCGTCTGAAGGACTTCACATTCCACGCAAGTCTTTGAAGCGTCGATTATTACCAATAAGACCTATAAGACCAATAACGCCGATAAGACCAATAATTCCAATAAAGGCAGTATGGGCCCTGGCCCAATGTTTGGAAAATAAAACAAAGAAAGATTAGTAAAACACATTAAACGAATGAAGAAACAAGGATTCCCATTTACTCGAGATGACGTGAGAATTCTTGCTTTTGAATTTGCCAAAAAACTGGATATAAAGAACCGTTTTAATGATCAAAGAGAAAAAGCTGGGTAAGTTTGGCTAAGTCTATTCCTAAGTCGTCATTCTGATAAAAGCTGAAGAAGCTCAGAAAAACTGAAGCGAGAAGTGAAGCCATGAATTGTGAAGATCTACTTCAAACTACTCCATGACACTTTGGAAGAAAATGAGTTGTTTGACAAACCCTCGAAAATTTTTAATATGGATGATTCCGGATTGCAGTTGAACAATCGACCTGGCTTAGTTTTAGCCGAAAAGGGCGTGAAAGTGGTTTCCGTATTAACTTCGTAGGAAAAAGGCGAATCCGTCACTGTTATAGCTTGTTGTAACGCTGAAGGATGCTTTCTTCCACCCATTTATGTGATAAATAGTGAAAAAAAGATGGAATATGAAGATGGAATTCCATCTGGAGCAGTTGTTTATATGTCTCAAAAGTCTGCATATAATAAAAGTTTATTATTTTTGTAGTGGCTGATAGATGATTTTTTACGTGAAATCCAAGTGTAAAATTGCTGATACTTGATGGTCGCACCTCCCAGACTACTAACAGTAGAAATGTTGACATTTACCGATTTACACAATATTGTACTTTTGTCACAACCTCCCCATACAACACATTACCTCTGGACCGAGCCGTGTTTAAGTCTTTAAAAATTAGTTTTTATAACACGTGTAGAAATTGGCTTAAAACGCATCCTGGATGTCGCATTGCAAGACTGCAATTTGGAGAACTGCTAAATATATCCTGGGGAAAATCAGCAACTTCAGAAAATGGAATTTCAGGCTTTAAAGAAACAGGGATTTATCATTTTAATCTGAATGTTATTCCCGATTACGCGTTTCTATACTTGTTAGCTTCTGAAATAATTACTGATGAAAACATTGTTTCAACACCGGAAACGCAAGATAGTGTTGTTCAAAGTAACTTCTAAACGCCAGCTGCAGAATCGAGTAGAAATGCAAACTCTGAAATATGATATTTTGAACTCCGACCGTGCACATTAAAAACTCATGATGTACCATCACCAACAAAAGTACTTTATGATATTGCATCAGTTCCTGATGTAACCATGAGAAAAACGGTTAGAAAACGTACCAAACAGGTTTTCACATGACCAGAAAATATTGAAAAACGTTGGAAACTTTCATCCCAGAAACAGATAAAGTTGATAAATAAGCTTAAAATCGTGAAAAAGTCTAAAATAAACGCCAGAAAAAAACAAAAACACGACACTTCCAGCAGAGAAGAAGATACAGCAATACATTTGAAATTATCACATTCTATAGATTCCGAGGGAATAAAATTGGACGAGGATCGCTTTGTTAGTTGTGGAGAAGAATACAATATCACAACCAAAAAGTATGATTGGATACAATGCATAAGGTGCCTGAAGTGGTTTCATGAATCGTGTACAAACTATCATGACCTTTGCCAAAAATGTGATAAAATTTGTATGAAAAGTGAAGGATTGAAATTATAGTACTTCAAATTTTGTTTATTTGAATTTTATTCGCTCATTTGATCCATGATAGCTTTACAAAATGCTATAGTATGTTTTTTCATTATTAACTATTATGAAATGTGTTATTTTTTGCTATTTTAACTTCACTTTTTCTTTCTTGTATTGGATGGCTATCTCTCCTCGGCTTGCAGGAGAAATGGCCATCTGTCATTTTAATTTCAATTTTGTTTCCCACTTTTTATTCTCCATATTTAATTATTTTTTACCCAAAATATAATGAGTATATGTATACGAATTTTAAATATGCATAAGTGTTTCTTGTATTTGCATTCTAAGAATTTTTATTTTAATCTTTAAAAACTATGGCCATCTATCCGAGAGTTACCCTAAATGTAAGTTCAGATGAATTAAACAATTAAAAAAATAATTTAATTTCAATTTACTATACACGATTGACATTACAATGAAAAAAATTCCTGCAGTGTTCGACATTGGCTATCCTGGTTTTTCTTTTTTATTGAAAAATCTATCAGACTTTCCGATCTTTGCTTCAATTAATCACGGAATGTCTCTCATTAAATAAAATGAAGGTATTTGGAAATTCTCGTAGATATTTTGATACTGTTGGAGTTTATTTGGCACTGTTAGACAGAAGTTGTTTGCTGATGTTTTTCTATTACTCGGGTAGTTTTTCAGTGTGCATTTTTTCTTGTGATTTAATAGACTTTTTTGTGTTTACAGGGCTACCACTCGGTCCGCTTTTTGAACACCACTATTTTTTTTAAAGCAAAACCATATTTATAAATTTTGTAGAAACTAATTTCAAAGCTCGTTTTAGTTGCAATTGTTGCAAATATCTACCACAATTTTCTTTAAAAAAAAATACTGGTTTTCAAAAAACGAAACAGTTATATATATATATATATATATATATATATGATATAATGTAATATATATCAGTGGCGAATACCCAATCTAGTCTTGTTCTTTCCACCAGTTATTCGTATAGATTTCATCGCCTTATTTAATCGTAAAAACTTCATAGCAAACTTATTAGGAAACAAAATAGAAATTACTGGAGTGGAAAAAAGCATGCCCAGTCAGAATATGAGGATTCGCACCTGATATATACATACACACACATATACGAAAATATATATATATATGAACAAAGAGTCCAAAAAGAGAAGGTAAGAAAATTACAATAAGAACTGGAAACTTACATTGTGAAACACTTTATCAAGGGCAATATTTCACAATATAAGGAAGTCGAAAATGATATTTGTTTGAATATAGAAATCGATCAAGGAAAAATTTCTATATTCAAATTGTCCGATCAACTGCGGCAACATATATGAATATTGTGGAAAATTGAGAATGAATCAATCCTGAGTTCCATATAAGAAAATGCTACATCAGTACCAATAGCAAAACTCACAATAAATACGAGGGCTATCCAGAAAGTAGATTACGTTTTGGAATAAAAAATAAACAAAGTATAGGAAACAAATTTTATTATATACAGATGAAAGCCACACTCAAATACTACTTTTCTACATAGTCACCATACAAATTAAGGCATTTATCGTAGCGATGTACGAGCTTGAAAATGCCTTCGTCGAAAAATTCGGCCGCCTGCGCCTTCAACCAACAGTTCACGTGTTTCACCCATGTTTCGTCACCAGTAACGATGCGATCGAGTAAAGAGTCACCATCCTTATGGTAAGCGTCCAAAAAGTTCAACGCTGCAGCCATTCGCTGATTTTTGTGGTCTTCTGTCAAGATTTTTGGAATCCATCTTGCACAAAACTTGTGGTAACCAAGCTTTTCGCTGATGATTTCGTGCAACAAACTTCGCGAAATTTGTGGAAAACTCAAAGAAAGTTCCGTTATTGTGAACTTATTACTGCACGCACCTCGCAGCTCGCGGGATTTTCAATTAACGCAGACATTTCAAACCGTCACAGTATTTGAACGGAGCACAGCACGAACCTCTCACTAGCACGGCTAGATGCCGACTGAGCTGCGCAACGCTCTGACCTCAAGATGGCCGCGCTAGCCCCGCCCCTAGCGGACACAGACGAAAACGTAATCTACTTTCTAGATAGCCCTCGTATATTCTCATAGTGAATGGATAAATAACAAATTCATTAAAAATAAATCCAATGTAGGAAATAAAACAGTAGAAAATCTTCACTTACAGTGCTATTCTAACCATATTAGCAGGAAAAGTGAGTGCTATAGAAACATATGAAAACATTATAATAGCTAATAGGTCGCAATTATTTCACTTGAATTACTAAATAACCACAAAGATAAATAATTTAACTGAAAATAAAATATTAATAAATATAAATACTTAACTGAAAAACTATTTGAAAAATTGTCTATTTTAACCATTACAAAAAACAACTAACACACACACACACAAAAAAAATATATATATATATATTTCAAGCTTCATTAGGAGGAAAAAAACTTTATCATTAATGTTTTTAGTTAATATAAATATAACATTGGTGCTGCCATCTGTAAACAGAAATGATACTTAAACAAATAAAATTTAAATTAATGGAAAATACCCAAGCGAAAAGAAATATTCAAATTACAACAGAACTCAGAAACATAAAAAAGATTTAACAATGTAAGGCAAAAGACCAATTTTAGAAAATTCAAATGTTTGATTCAATAGTATACATTTCAAAAAGTAGTAATGAAAAAGCAGCAATTGTACATACGAAAATATGATTGAAATAATATATATATATATATATATATATATATATATATATATATATATATATATAGTTTTGTAAATGAATAGTCATCAAAATTTAAAATAATATCCAAATGAATATAACATGACAGTATTTTCTTATAAATCATTAACAAAACATTCTGAAACCAAAAAGATACCCTGTTCACAAAATACGCAAAACCATTATAAAACCAAAAACAAATAAAATTTGGCTTAGATTGCGAGATACTTTTGCGACACACCATCTTACAGATACAAGCAAATAATGGCAAGAAAATTTCTGTGTGTGGAAAATTGCAATATCAATAACTATTTTTTATTGGTGTTTCAAAGGTATTTGTCATAATCGAGTGATTAAAGAAAACCAAAGAAAAGTATATTAAACTGGCAATTTTCAACCAAAGGATTCAACTAATCAAATGAATATCTAACAATGTGTAAAACTAACTGAAAATAATTCTTACAAAATATACCTTCATAAATAAAATATAGAAATAAAGAAATAAGAATAAAATACGTAGTAGTATTAAAGAAAGAAGAAAGTTATAGTTTCAAAATGTTACCATGTTTGGTCACCACTAATTCCTAATGGAAATCTTCGTCCTCTTTAATCGCAGATATCTGCAATTAAATAAGGCGAAGATATTATAAACTTGTAGTGGGCAAAAAATCATAGCACTTGACAACTATGGAACTTGTACACATATTTTTATATATAGCATGCTTGTGAAGACATGGAATAGATATGTTTAGGAACAGATCTGTCATCTGTATTTAAATTGAGAAACAAAATTAGTTTTAAAATATAAGTAAACAAATATCCTTTATATCCATAACACAGAAACGATGAGAAAAAATATCTATATATCATATATAATTAACAAACAGTAAACAAAATTAAAGTTAATTAAATTAATTAGGTTAAAATTAATAAGTACAACGAGAAATTACTTATGTTAGAATAAAGCATTAATTTGATTAATATACAAATTAACCAAAAAAAATACTCCTTATAATAACGACTTGACAATAAATACAAATATTGAATTGACAATAAATATAAATTTTGAGTTCAAAATAAATGACAAAACTATTTTACACTAAATCTTGAGAGTATATAATCTTGAATGAATGGATGCGTAAAATGTCTAAGAGCCATTTTAATAGAATATTAAAAAATGAATTTTAAATTGTATTGAAAATAATAAAATATTCAAAGAACTTTAAAGTATAAAAAATGAAAGAAGGAATAATGAAAGAAAAGGATAGCATAACTAAAAACTAATTTTTATATACGAACTCCGGGAACATAGCTATGAAATTAATCATTCATCATCATGCATGCATATGTTCTTAGATTCCAATTACTATGACGAGGGTAGTAAAAAATAATATTTCATGAACATGAAAGTTAAATACACAACTTAAATTCCCCCCTTTTAACTTTTAGGTCACAACAAGTTTAATGATTTTTGCTTTTATTAAATTTTTTTTTTTTTTTTTTTTGCTTGAATATGTATCAACAGTCATAATAAGGAGAAAGGACACAATGCGTCTAGTCAGGAATGCGTTTATCATAAATATATAAAATTAATTCGTTAAGAAATGAGCATTTTCACTTAGTAGCAGATTTCTGTGATAGTTTACAGGTAAAGAGTGCGTGAATCATATAAAAAGCAGTAGTATCGTAAATATACCCATAGAAGATGTAATGATTGGCTAAATTATTGGTTTCATCATGACACAAATGTGGTGGAAAAGAAGTAAGCATGTATGAAGATTTCCCACCTGGTGGCAAACCTGTAACTAATTTATATATAGAATTATTATAAAGTATATAATTATGGTATAAAATGAATTTAATTTAAATTCTAAATTCGATTCCGTAATATTTTCGTTTAAAATTTGTCGATGTTTATTTTATTTCAAAACAAGATTGGTGATCCTATAATAAGTCCTTAATTTTTATCATAGTAAAAGAGTTATTAAAATTAACAGATTCGATAAAATTAATATTTTTAATGTTCTTTTTTATTTCATTAACAAGTTGAAACTTTTTGCAACAATATATATTGTCATTTTTTGTTCCAATTTTAGTAAGTATATTTAATAAAAAGTTACTTACAATATTATTACATGTACTCGTATTACAATCATTGGTAACAAGATCATACTATATTGATTTTTTGTGAAAATTAGGAATTAATACTTTGTATTGAGAATTAAGGGGTCGGTACTCTTTGAACTCACAAAATACATGAAAAAGGGACCTCTATAATAATTAAAGTAACTCTGTAGCTAATTGACTTTGAATTATATAATTTAAAACACATATTGTTAAAGGTTAATTTTATGAATTAAGATTCTCAAAAAACGCTTACACTCATATAAAGCTTTTTAATTTATTTCAAAATATAGTACACTTTTTACGAAAAAATTGTTCTTGCATGCATTGTGCGTATCATTGTTGACATTTGAATTGCTTAAACCAGCTAAAAAAAATTATGAGTTCATATATAATGTGTCCCCAAAATGACCTACGATGAAAAAAATAAAATATGTAGATCCTAAGACTTTTTTTTTTTTTTTTTTTTTTTTTTTTTTAATGTAAAAGTAGTCATGAATTCTAAACCTGTTACTTGAGAAAAATAAGAAAAGGTCACTTTGTGCATCTGTATGGTTAATACATTCACTCAGAATTTCATGAAATTCTAACCTACAATTTTTCAGAAATGCGCCAATATTGCCATTATGAAAAAATTGACTTTAAAGATTAAACTACCCCTTGATCATACACCGCAAAGTATACTGTAAAATCAACACTTTATACACTGCAAAAAAAAAAAAAAAAAAAAAAAAAAAAAAGAACTCAGACTGTTTTAAACACAACTCCTCTTATAAAGTGAATTTTTTTATGGGGTTTATTTTAAATTGTTCCTAAAGAATCACATTTACTTATAAGCTAATTAAAAAAACTCGGATTTTTTGACACTTTAAAGGGTACCTGATCCTAAAGTTTTATTATTTGATTTTTATAAGCTTACAAAATTGAAATATATGTATTTTTTATTACAGTGGTATGTGTAGTTATTAAAAAGTATTGCTTGTTATAATTACATATGAAATAAGCTATTTCAAATATTTTTCACAAATAATAACATATCTATTAGGTAATTTTTCAACATAAGAAATAATGATTTTATTTTCCACGTTTTTAATATGACATTTAAGATTTTTACGAAAAAAGCATGAATTATTTTGTATATTTTTATATAATTAATTCGATGTTTAATTTATTTAAAACATTTAATTTTCGATCATAAATGTATTTTATGGGTATATTTAAATCAATGGCAATTTTGTAAAGTTTAAAAAGCATGAATGATTATGACGAACAGTGAAATCTGTGTAAGTTAACCACCGCCATAGCTGCAAACATTAGCACATTTTTGTCACCACTAAAATTTTATAGAAATTTTTGCCTTATTTGATTGCATATTTCGGCAAATAAATTGCATATTTCAGCAAAATTTTCTATAAAATTTTAGTGGTAAGAAAAAAGCAGCCGGTTGGCAGCCGTGCAGCGGCGCTTGCCCTTTTTTATTTGTTCGCAGGATTTTCGTCACATTATCAATTTTTGGTCATCTAGATAGAAAGCAAAGATAATACATGCATAAATTTATATTTTATCACGAGCGTACCTTTGAAGATTTCCAGAAGAATTATATTCGGGATAAATTAGATATTTGCATATTGATTTGATCCCGATATCTCACAGAAGCTAAATATATTTAATGAAACTCAACTGATCATGTAATTAGCAATTTCCGACAAAAATATTAATGAACATTTCTTTTTATAACACATCTTTCATTTTATAATAAACAATGATTTGTTCCTCGTGTTATCCATATGAAATCACATTATAAAAAAACTCTTTAAAATAAACACATTTTTTCGATGAAAAGTCCTGTCTTCAAATAGTTGATTAGACAAGGTAACGAATTTTCCTATATAATTAAATATGCACCATTCTACAATCATTTAAATAGAATAACAATAATTGATGTTCTTGTTTACGATCTTTGCCTGTTTTAATCGATTACCTGACGATAGTAGGAAATGCACCATTTCTTTAAGTTTTTCTTTTTTTATGTTTAAAAATAAATGTTTGGATCAACAATAATATTTTTCTGGAAAATAGGAATGTTTGTTTTAACTAAGTAATATTTTATTGGTTTGTATATTTAAAAATGTGAAATTATAGTTTTAGTCACTTTGCAAAAAACGCAATTTGACTGTACATGCTAAGTGCATTGAAATATTTCATACGTAATTACAATTTGAATTTCTACATATTTTTTTCATTTTAGAAAGTATTCGTGCAAGTCATACTTTTGTTTTACTGTTTTATATGATGAGGGTAAATAAGTAGCCATGAAACACAAATAATTAAAAATAACAAAGATTTAATTAAAATCAATAATAGATAAACACGCAGTGGAGCAGGGGAACTGAATTAACGAAGATCATTTTAAATCTCAAAAAATAAACTGAATGAAGTTTACTAAATTCAAACTCTAACTTATGTAAAAATGGCTACTCTAGCAGTTCGCAGGTAACGAAGGAAAACTTCATCCTGATCACTGGAAACTCTGAAAACACTATATAAGAAAATGTTACTTGCACCATACTGCAATAGCACTGAAAGGAAATTCAATGGGTTCCAACTTCTTTTTATTTGAAACACTAAATTGTAACGCCTTACCACTATGCACACACCGTAGCTGGAGAATCTAAATCTAAACTCAATTGAAGTCAAACGTTACGGCTGATGGCACGAGGCTTGATAAAAGCTCAGAAACTGTCTTGAAGATCCACAATGGGACGAGATTCGGCTCAATCCAACGCTACTCACTACTACCAGCGTAGTTATACTATCCAGCTGACCACAGAAACCTAATTAGCATATAATGACGTAAAGAAAACACGACAATCAAATTCAGGGATATTCAATCATATTTTGAGAAGGTAAAAGAAATGCCAGAATAGGTGGCACGTTAGAATCTAGACAACACACACACATACAAAACTCAACAATCATTTATATCCTAGACTACCTTCATAAAGATAGTAGCTAGGCACTGCGTTACAAGGGGAGAGTCGTACACAGTGCAATTTTCATATGTGCTTATCCGAAAGTTTAAAACTCTGGTATACCTTGCGTGGATTTCTGAAATTCCATGTATCAACGGCCACATTGTAGAACTTTTTAATGGGTCCAAAAACTGACAAATTGAGGGGCTAGATTTTCTAGCTGCTATGTGGTGGTAAGATGAGAAAAGTGCCCCTAGCTATGAGCATCCATGTCTCAAAAACTTAAAAGCATATTAAAGTAGCATATAATGTATATTATGAGAAACGGAAGTTTTTCAAGTGACGCAGTAAACACAACCCAAAGAACGGCACTCTATATATACGGCTAGCTTGAGATCAAAGGAAACGCAAAAAGCCGCCATTTAATATCTTAACAATTATGCGGCATATCGTTCTGATTTTTTTCGCAACAGTCTCATATATTCCGTATAAGTCTATCTCGCTGTGTTCTTGAGCCAGCCACTTCGGTATGGAAGGAGACCGGGTGCAGGGTCCCCGACGGGGTCAGGCACAGAAGTTGCATGTTCCCCGTTCGCGGGGACGGTCTGGTGTTTTCTGTTCCCAGTTCGGAGGGAACTTTTGTGTATTTCCGAACCGGTCACTTAAGTGTGGAAAAAGAAAACCGTGGTATTGTACCCCGTTTTTTGGAAGACAGGATGGTGGGGTAGTTTAGAAAGTGCCAACCATTGTTCTAGAGAGGTGAGGGAGGCACGGTAGTCTTCGTGGACTCTGCTTTTGGTGTTTGATGTGAATAAAATATGGAGAAAGTAATAAATAAAAATTAGATATATGGTGAAATAAAATAAAATGTAAAAGAAAGGGGGAAAATTGTAAATACTGTATTGATTGTGTAGGTCGTTGGGCCCAAGTTGACATTGTATGTTTTTTGTTGTTCTGCAAACTGCTGAAGGGGCACCTTCTTTAAGTAAAAGGGAGGTGCAATATGCTTGTACGTGATGCGGCTGACACAGGTGGCTTTGTCCATGAGACCTGACCAACTTGTTTGAGGAGCGAGTTGGTACAGAATTGACCTCCTCTTCCGGAGTGGTGCTCTCTCGTGGATAGTACCCTGGGTAAAAGGAAGATGCGTGTCACCACTATAAACTGCGGCTAGCAAGGGGGTGTCTCTCTCACGGAACAGCCAACTTGGAGAAGGCGCGAGTTGCCCGGTACCGACCTCCTTTACCGGAATGTTGCTCTTTTTATGGACAACATGGCTTTTTTATGGTCTTATGTGTGTTTGCTATGCCCTGAGTGCTCTCGTATTCAGGATTCCATTTGTTGAGTCGTGCGTGGATGGCTTGTCCCAAATCCCGATGCTCTTTTTTCTGGGTTGCCAACCAGTGCAAAGTGTCTATGCACATTGAAGTTTCTGATTCGCCGGTAGGATGAGCAGTTGTCTATTTTTCTGGGTTGGGGTTTCCCCCCGATGTGTCTCACGATGTTTTCCGTCCGTGTCTTTGGACAACTCCGCTGCTCCCTGTGAATTCGAGCTGCCTTCGGCAGTTTGGAATTCCGGACCCTTTGGCTGCCAGGGTTATCAATTGAGGTTGTATTGATCCCTGGGGGAGGGACATTTGATTTCTTCTAGGCTTCGGCCTACCTGTTTACGCATGCTGACAACATCAGTGTCGTGTCTTTTGGTGCTTTTTGTGAAACTCTGGCTGCTGCCAACTGCTTTGATAAGTGCATATAGGTATGTGTCTGAGTGGCGCAGTTGACGGCATTTTGTTTCTTTGCGATGGTCTTGAGTTTCGATCATCAACGAACCACCCTCATGTTTTTCTTCAAGCGGGGTGGCTTGGGTATTCTGTTGAGTCCTTTGGCACCCAGAAGGGTCTTATTGCGGATCTCCAAGGAGTAACGCTAGCGACTTTGTCCAGACGTTTTGCAGACATCAGCGCAGAAGTTTTCTTGCGAATCGGACTCGTCGTAATATTCCGGGGGTAGTAAATAATCAGCCTCAATAGCGGCTTCGACTATTGGAGTCTTTTACTTGGATGCACCTGGTGTCTCCTTTTTCTTATCTAATGTTACTGGCGGGTTTCCAGTCGTTGTGGCTAGATTTAACTCGGTGTCTTGGGGAATAGGGTATCTCTTAACGATCATTCATTGGACCACATGGGATCATTTGATCCTGGATCTGGGAACTCTTGAGTATAAATCTATTCTGAAGTTTATGCATTTCTACATGCAGTATCTGGAACTCCATTTTTTAGAGAAAAACGACTGTGTCATAGTATTAAAAAATATCGGAAACAGCTCGGATATCCTTAAAATTAATATATGATATTATTTAGTTTCGATGAAGTGAAATAACGTTTTCCGTTAACATAGAAAAACTGTTGTTTCTTATGTAATCCTGTTTAAAAATGGGAGTAATTTTGTATGCGTGTTAGTATCTTAAGTGGAAAAGTTTTAGACATTTTTGAGTAGAAAGGCCTACGCCGATTCGGGGTTAATATTCTCTTCACAATTTACACCACAATTACATTGCAGGTGATAAATTATTTAGATAGAGTCATGGAAGTTAAATTGGATATTTTTGCGCTTATAGAGCACGGGCATGTGACGTCATGCTTCAGCTCCTGGGTATTTTGGGGCGCAGAAACCATTCCTATTCAAGTATAATTTTCTCTAGTGTACTTTAGTTTTTAAATTTATTTTTTGTTGTGCTTTTCGAATTAAAAAAAATTAGTTTTAAAGATTTCAAACAGTGTGTTATGGTGGAAGAGCCGGAGGGAGGGGGAGCAAAAAGTTTGCGAGAGGGGAATATTTTAGCTGTTTGATTATTTATGTATTGTTTGATTGTTACTAGATATCAATGAATACGGCACTTTTTTTTAATAAAGAGTTTTAATGGTTTTTAAATTTTGTAAGATGATGGGGGAAAGGAGGGAACAGAGATTTCAGGAGAAGGGGGATAAGTTATATAATTGTTTTTTTTTTATTTATTGATTTCTTTTTATATAATTATAAAAATAACTTAAATGATTTTAAACTTTATTTGTATGCTAGGGGAGCAAAGGGGTAGAAGCGAAAATTATGGTAGGTTTGGGGGCGATTTAGATGATTATTTATTTATTTACGTGAGAAACGAATGTGGAATGTTTTTTATTAAATATTTTAAAATATTTTAAACTTCTGTGTATGCTGGGGTGCAAAGGCGGGAGGAAGTGTAAATTCGGAAACTTACGGGGAGTTTTAAAGATTTTAAACTTTGTATGCTGGAGGAGGGAAAAGAGGGAAGAGAAAATTTTGGGGCAGGAGAATAATTTATAATATTGATATTTAATCTAACTAGAGAGCATTGAAAACGGCAGAAGAAATTTTTGTATAAAAATAGAGATTTAAAATATTTTAAACTTGTTTGTACACTGGATTGGATAGGAGGAGGGAAGCGTAAGTTTGAGAGGTGAGGGGGGAATGTAGACGATTAGTTATTATTTTTATTAGTGAACAACGAATGTTGCAGATTTTTTTTTTTTTTTAAGTAAAGCGTTTTAAAGACACGAATCTCTGTATGCTGGAGGGTGGATTTTTGGCAAAGGAGGAAGCGGAGTTTTTTTTTTTTTTTTTTTTTTTTTTGGGGGGGGGTGGGGGGTGGGGGGGGGCGGGTGATAATTTATATGGTTGACTATTTATTGTCACTAATGTACTATTTATTGTATGATGCAGTGAGGGGTGCAACGGGGAAGTGGAACTTTTGTGGGGGAAGGGGGGTAATTTATATGATTGAGTATTTATTGTCACTAAAGAGCATTAAATAGGGCAAATGATTATTTTATAAAAAATAAAAAATATCAATTTATTTCTATGCTTGGGGGCAAAGGAGGGGGGGGGGGGCGTAAATTTTGGTAGTTAATGGGGAAATTTAGATGATTATTTATACATTTTCATTATTCAGCAAAGAATGTTACAGATTTTTTATATAAAAAGTTTTAAAGAGTAATACTTCTTGCTATTTTTCCTCAGAAAGTGAACATTTAATATAATAAAATTTAACACTGTTTCTTATACTTTTGAAACAAACAAACAAACAAACCTTTAAAGCCATTTTGTACATTATTTCATAACAATTTCAAATAACATGGTACTTTAAAATTGAAGCATATCTTTTTTTAGGGGAGGGGGGATTTGAAGTTGAATGAAAATCAGGTCTATGTACGCATTGCAGTGGCCTTTAAATTTTTTTTTTCATATTTACAGTGTTAACCGCAAAAATGTAATAATATCAGTACAGAAACACTTAACAGGTTAAAAGTTCGCGTCGTAGCACGTTCCCTTATGGCTCTAAGACCTTTAAATTTAGGTCTTAAAATTAATGATATAAAATTTTGAATGACGCTAATTTATTAAAAAAAATTAGCATTTTCTTTTTTGTTTCATTTATATTCATAGATGCAAATATTATTTTCAACGTGAAATGATATATAAAATTTATTCATTGATACTTTTATATTCACATCTGTCATAAATTCAAATAAATGATATAAAAATTCGAGTAACGCATTGATGTGACTTTAAAAGGTTTGTTTTAAAATAAAATTAAAATTGTTTTTGATTTTTCTTCTAAAGTATATTTACTCATCGGAACAATAATTTTAACTGTCGTACTTTCATTGAACATATATATTATGCATTGAATTGTATTATTTCAATAAACTGATTCATCTTTTGAGTCATAGCTCTCCAAAATCGTAAGTAAAATTTGTGCATATGTTTACTTAGCGTCATAGTATCCAAACTAAGTGAAATGTATTACACAAAGAAGACATTTGCATAAATTTTACTTACGATTTTTAATAGCGTGAAGCAAAAGATAAATTAATTTATTGAAATAATAAATTTCAATCTCAGTAAAAGTGTGATATATTTAACGGTTTATTGGAAAATTAAAAGTATTGTTTGGATGTGTAAATATACTTTAGAAGACAAACAAAAATAATATTAATTGAATTTGAAAACAAACCTTCTAAAGTAACATGAAGGCTTCACTCGAATTTTGATATCATTTCTTTTAAAATCCATATTTTGAATTTATGAGAGATGTGAATGAAAAAGCATCAGTGAATAAATTTTACATATTTTTTTATGTTGAAAATAATGTTTGCACCTGTGACTATAAATAGAACAAAAAAGAAAATGATGAAATAAAAAATGCGTTTTTTTTTTTTGTTTTTTTTTTAATTTATTAATAGTCACTTAAAATTTGATATCATTATTTTTAAGACTCAAATTTAAAATACTTATACAGGGTTCATACGCTTTTACCACAATTTTTTAATAGAATTTTTCGGCTTTTCAAGGTGCGTACACCCCTTGAAATATCCAAGTAGTCTGGCACCACTTTTTCTGATTAGAAAATTACTATTTAATATTTAAAAAGCAGAAATTGTAGATGCATCGTTTAGTTGCAGGATTTGTAATACTTTCCTGTGCTTAAATAAAGCGACAAAAGGTGAAGTACTGCATCCCAAACTTTTAACCCGTTAAGGGAATTTGTACTGATTAATCATTATGGAAAAAATGATGCACAGTTATAGTGTTTCACAGTGTTCCAGCGTTCGCACGTCTTGATGTATACCACGTTAATTAGAGGGAAAAGGGGGGGCGGTTAAGTACTTCTGTCTTTGGATTTTAGAGCTATATCCTTGGTATTAAATGAAGAAATAGTGCAGCATATGTATGTTATTTGAACTGAAATATCAAATTTAATTAAGCTGAAGATACATGATCTGGTACAGAGTTAAATGATTAACATTCAGATTAAAAAAAAAAAAATTATTTTCGTAACTTCCAAATGAAACAACATCCACGCTTGGAATGTGGCTGGGGAACATTCTAAAAAAAGCAATACTGAACAGTTTAACATCTAACACACACAAGCTTCGTTTTAGAAGTACTTCTTCCGCTGGACGATCCGGCATAAGCACTCTGTAACACGGCTAGCTGGCACTGGTCTACGACGATAGGGCACAAACACTTCCGCTGGACGATCCGGCATAAGCACTCTGCAACACGGCTAGCTTGCACTGGTCTACGACGATAGGGCACAAACACTTCCGCTAGACGATCCGGCATAAACACTCTGTAACACGGCTAGCTGGCACTGGTCTTCGGCGATTCTATCCCGTCGCTGCCACCATTTGTCGGATTCCCTCTAAGTCCACCCAAATTTGAAGAATAATCCGGTATTTTTAGTATGCTGCCACCACCGATATGATTATGGGATATCGGTCACGTTATGAGAGGTATATTGAGAAAAAGACGACCTCTTTCAATTAAACTTAAACGAATAATTTATTTACACAGTCTTTACAAATAACAAGACAATATTTACAATTACAAACTCGGATATAGTTGATCCGGTTCCACATTAAATAAAATACAGAAAATACGTTCTGTGTACTGCTAAACTACACTAATTAACTCAGATACCAGAGATTATTATTAATCTCACAAATACTTTATCTCTTCACTCCAACAGATCTCTTTCGACACACGTGTCTCAGAGCTCACTCGCTGAGCAACCTACACGTTTCACTCCCACGTTAAAATAAATCTCTCTCTCCGGTCCCCACCAGGGCACCCTTCGTAAACGGGGCTGCTCCTCTCTTTGCAAGGGTTCCTTGACAGAACGTAATCCCTTTATTATTGATCTGTCTTCTTAGGGAATGGGTGAAATCTGTCTTATCTATGGTCTTGCAATCGAAAAACTCCTTCTACTATACAAAACCTTCTTTCAACTCAGATCATGTCACTCCCCTACTCAGATAAAGATTTCCAGATAGTAAAGGAATGTTATTTTAAAGCTTTACAGTACACAGTAGATAAGCACACAAAAAGATAATATCACATAACAATAGTTCTAAGCCTGCAGCTGCCAGGGAAAACCTGACAAAGATAATTATACTTTTGTGTTTAAATATTAAATCATTATAGCTATAATGGAAAAATTCTTAGTTAAAGCTGCAAAATAAAATACATTGTTTCTTTTTAAAAGAATGTCTGAACGTCTTTTATAAAGCTGGTAAAGAGGTGACTTTCTTTTCTGAAATTGTAATAAAGATAATTATACTTTTGCGTTTGAATATTAAATCATTATAGTTATAATTGAAATATTATTAGTTCAATTTCTTAGTTAAAGTTGTAAAATAAAATACATCGTTTATTTTAAAAAGAATGTCTCAACTTCTACTTTTCCGTAACTTTATATAGGGTGAACCAAAAGTCTTGCCCTGAATTATATATATTTATTGTGCTCAAACTATTATAATTAGACATAGGTTTGTTTGGATATATTGTAAGTACTGTTATACATATTTTTATAAGACCGCGTACCTCAGTTAATTTCAACGTGTGCCTCCTTGGTAGCTAGGAGAATGTCTAAGCAGTATTCTAGTTCCAGCCAAGTGTTCTTTAACATGTCTTCTGTTACAGTACACACAGCAGCTTTTATCCCAGTCTTCAATTCTTCGACGTCAGCAATTGGTGCACTTACACTAGGCCTGCCACTTCTTGATAGATCAGTAATGCTGCTTGTTTCTTTAAACCTGTCATGCCATCGCTTTATTGATTTTGCATCAGGAGTGTTGCGTCCATAACAACGTCGAAATTTTCGCTGAAAATTAATGGGAGATTTCGTTTTGTGAAACCAGAACACACATTGTTCTTTCTGTTGAATCGACGCCATTTCATCCGAAAATGATGTCTTCCTTAAAAATATTCCCCTGAATCTCTGTTGAAGGACCATTGTGCCGTCTATCGCACAAAAACCTACTAAAACTGACCTATCCAATGACACATTAAGTTACATTATTATACAAATGTTTATTTTGTAATGAATTATATTAAGCAGTGGAAGATTTTTGGTTCACCCTGTATATCCACATGCTTTTACGCCTCCCCTTGACATGCGTAAGACCGAATGATTTGATATTTTATAAATAGTCATTTATTAATAAAAATTTGATAAGCTAATCATATGTTTAATATGATATTATAGTACATGTATATACACACTTTGCGAACATACCCTGCATCTATCTATGGATAAATGCAGGGTATGTTCGCAAAGTTACATTAAATTCTGTTGGAAATTCAGGCTTTATGAAGCAACTAATAAAAAAATATGCGGTTTTACCCTACTCTTTCCTATATTTTTTTTTCAGAAACAGAACGAAAAATGGGAAAGAGTTACTATCATAGAGATACTAGAAAAAAATGCATACCAATGCATTATGTATCTGCTTTGTTTTTCTTAGTTTGCGCTATTTTGTTGCCAAAATAATAGCTATTTATTTTTTTCTGTCCCAGATAGGTGGTAATACGATTAGCATTACCAATATTATATTATAAATATGACTAAGGAAACCCGAATATTAAATATTAAAAATTGCTATTTTTTGTTTACAAAAAAAAAAAGTAGCAGGTGGGGTAGTAACTTCCACAGAAATTATAACAGCAATCCATGAAAACACATATAAAAATTTCAAGTAAATGTTTTCTTTTTCGCTTTCATGCTGGCAAATCCAACGGTTACATCATCAAAATCTAGTTTTAAATCTATTTAAATTTCTATAAAAAACAATATGATTAGGGCAATATTAATAATAGAGACATAAATTATTTTTTTAAATATGCTTTTTAAAATAGTAAAAAGAAAACAAAAAACTACTGCTAAAATTTCTACTACTACTATGTTTGGGGTTCATAATATGGGAGGAACTGTCTCGTTCAGGCAGATATCAGGGCATGTGGCAGCTGGTACCTCTTTTTCAATAAAGTCGAAATATGATTTGCGATGTGATAACGCTCAGAAGTGTCTTCCCAGCAATAAAGTAAAAACACTTTCTTCACATGAGATTATAATTAAACAGTTTAAAGGGTAATAAAAATAAGTTGAAATGCATATACAGGGTGTCCCAAAAATATTGAAACATGCTCTAACTTTTTACTTGTTAGAGTTATGCAGGCAATGTAAGTTGCAAAAGTTTTCAAAATAAGGTAGGAAATGAAACTATGTCGATAAAATTGTCCTAACAATTTTTAAAAAACTGCATATATATATATATATATATATATATATTTTTTTTTTAATTCTTGCACTGGGAACTATTACATATATTTCTAAAACTTAGTAAACATTGCAATTTTCTACGGCCAAAATTCAACAAGTTATCACACTTTGAATTTTAAGAAATTTCAAATCTTCACGACACTAACAATCGTCTGTCCATTTTTAGTCATAATCCGTTTTAACACTTTCCAACATGGTTGAAAAGTGTTTATGAATTCGGTTTGTCTGTCTGTTTGTCTGCCGTCTGTCTGTCCGTGCTCTAATTCGCGTAAATATATTCGGATTGTCATGCAATTAATATATGTTATTGATGTTTACTAGGGCATATCTGATATTGAAAATGAAGTGTCTAGCACTGATAGTTTTTTTTACAGGGACACTCAAAAGAATTCCATTACATTACGGTCTATATGGAGAAAAATCATTTGCGGATAATTTTAATAATGTTTCACCATTTCAAACATATTGAAATCGATATATATCACTAAGGTACATTAGAAGAGGCTTACTATAATAGGATATTGTGCGCATAACATTCATCGTGCATTTATAGAGACACACAAAATAATTCGGTACTGTCAGTTAAAAATAATCGCTGGAAGTGCTTTTTCAGTGGCTGAACGCGTTTTTAAATGTAACTCATTTTTTGGTGTATATACATTCGATAGATCATATGCAGGGCAGCACAATAGTTCTCGAGTACATTTCCGTTTATTGACGGAACTTCCAGAAAAGGAATTTTAACCTGTGCTACGCGTTTCCTAACTGAACTAAAATTTTGTATTCTATGTATTATGTATACAAATATATAAATCCTATACAGGGCTTCACAAAAGAGCTCGGGTGTTTTTCCAAATATTTTTGGTGATTCCTGAAATTGGGTTTTTAAATATGTTAGGCGTTTTCCAAACTGTTTACTTAGATATCATCTTTCATTTTATTAAACGGTAAAGATTCGTAAAATCATTTTGGAAGATTTGGAAAGTGTTACATAATCTATGCTTTAAGAATGATTTTTCGTTCTTGTTAATCATAACTGTTTGAGTTTTTGTCGTAGAATAATAGAATTTTTACTGCTGCCCTTGTCGACTATGTTGAAAAAATATATATATATTCGTTTATTAAGCAATTATTAGGAGGACATGTAAGACATTTACATGAAAATAAATTAAGAGGCAGTTGACATGGTTGGATAATGAATGAAATTATGAAACATGAAGATCAAGTTATCAAAAAAATTAAGATTATAGTCTCATAAATTAACAACCAAAATTCCGTAGCATGAATCGCTGAAAACTGTACTAATTAATTCTTCCGATCAACAAAATAAAATTTCGATTGTCAGACCAAACATTATAAATATTTAAAAAGAGAGTTACTTGAAAAAGAACTACCGTATTTACTCGAATCTTAAACGCCGCGGAATCTAAGGAATACCTTAATTTTTAACCGGGAAAATATGGATTAAAAAAAAAACTCGCATATAACACACAAGAAAATGTTAAAGAAAAAACTATCAAGAAACTTACAAAATATGATAAGTTCTAATTTCATTTATTCTCCACATTATTCTAATTTAGTATCCAGTCCTCATAAATATCTTTCCGTCTATATCATTAGATATTTTACTGCATGAATCTTCACCATTGCTTCCGAATATGGCTTGATTGTTTAAATATTATAATATAAAGTCATCGCTTAGTTTCGTACCAAAGGAGTGAAATTAACTTTTTAATGTGACACACAAATACACACACATATGTTTTTACACTGAAAAATAATGAATTCTCAAAACTGGGTAAAAAGTATTCAATTTTAACTACACCAATACTCAAAATAGCTCCGATTCAAATGTATTTAAAATTGAGAAACACATATACTCGTTTTTGATTCCATGGAAGTGTTCAAATATGAACACATTGAAAATCCCATTCTTCTAATTTTCTTTTCATGAACAAATACATCTCACTCAGTACACAGACCGGACTGACACGTCCATGAATATATACGAAGCACTCGTACAACGCAACATAATCTTACGTATTATAAGCACATCTTACTATAAACACTGTTAAAACTGGATACTTAAAAATAAGCAAAATGTACTCATTTTTGAGAACTTTCTATCTTATAATAGTTCCGAGAACTTAACTCTTAAATTTGAGAAACGCATATAACTCATTTTTTTTAGTACATACAGGGACTCGAATATAAGTATGTAAGAAATACACATACTTATATTCTTGAGTACATATAAGACTCAAACATGACTATTTAGACTTAAATTACAAAATATATGTACTCATTTTTGAATACATTTATGAATCAATGATGATTATATTAAGTTTTAGTTTTAAATCTGAAATATGTATATTTTACGTACTCATTTTTGAATACATAGAGGAATCGTTAATGAATATATTTGATTTAAAATTTTTAACTTCATTTCTATATATGAACTCGTATTTGAATACGTTTATCAATCCATTATAATTATGTTAAGTTTTATATCTGAAATATTTATACTTTTAAGTGCTAGTTTTTTAAAACATATAGGAATCGATAATGAATATATTTGGCCTCGAATCTAAAATTTATTTTCCGTATGTACTCATTTTTTAATACATAAATGAATCAAATATTAATATTTTTGGCTTCAAATTTGGAATACTTATGTATTCCTACATAAATACATACAAGAATCTACAACGATTACATTTGGGTTAAAATTTTCAAATGTTTCTGCTATATATAAACTCATTTATTATACACACACACTGTTAAAACTGGATACTTAATAAGCAAAATGTACTCATTTTTGAGTACTTTCCGATCTTATAATATCGCCAAGTACTTAACTCTTAAAGTTGAGAAACGCATGTACTCATTTTTCTGAGTACATACAGGGTTTCGAACATGTATAGAAACACACATAGAGTAACTAGAGATTATATTAATATTTATTCACAAGGTTACTTTTCACTCCGGATTGTGACTTATATTTAAAAACATCATGTACTCGTTTCTGAAGCAATTCTACTTAAAAAAAAAAAAAAAAAAAAAAAAAAAAAAAAAAAAAAAACGAATACAGAAGTTCTCATTTTTAAGTAGATTATTTTTAACAGTGAAGGAGTCGCAAGAATAATTCTTTCCGAGGAATAGAAATGTAATATTATTACCTGATTTCAAAAGTATCTTATTGCATTGTTTTCCTTTTAATGAACATCTTGTATGCCGCAATGAATGAAATAAACCATTAAGTATACATCGTTTCGTTTTGGCTTGATAACATGTGATGTTTCAAAATTGAGAATGCATAGGATCATTTTTTATCCTAACATACTCAATTTGATAGGGGCACATCGATTTACTCATTTTTCAGTGTACTGTATTGCGAGTTGTACTCCAATGTAAGACGCTCCAAATTAAATTATTTTGATTTTGGGAAAAAAAAAAAAAAAAAAAAAAAAACGTTCCTTAGATTCGAATAAGTACGGTATTTTAACATAGCTTTAAACAACACATATCAAAACGTTTTCCCTGTCGCATAAATAGCAGAAAATACAACTCAACTCGGTTACTTCGAGAATGAGGAAACCACAGCAATTGCTCCTAATGAGAAAATTTTCACGATAACAAAGTTTCAGATTGAATGTAAATAAGATTTATAAACTGAATTAATAAAAAAAATCTCTGACTAGAAACTTTTAAAAAGCCAATTTCTTATGTTCCAAAGTCATGAGCATTAAATTAAATTTCTAATAGCAACTTGATGTTCAATTTAATAATACCTCACTCCTGAATAAATGAATAAAAACTACACAAAAGTAATTAAAGAAATAACACTTATCATTTATTTATCAATTAAAAAAAATGAAAAATATGCTAAACATTTTAAACCTTTTAATATCACTTTTTATCATACATTTTTCTTCTAATTAAATCCATTATCACTCCTTAGTCCTTACCACCGTCTGAACAAAAAATATTGCTTATTATTTATTTTTATTTTTTTTTCAAGAAGCTGCAGATTTAGACAAATAACTCCGAGTCGATCGCCTAAATTCAAAAAGTAAGGAAAAATCTGATTTTTTTTTTTTTTTTTTTTTTTGGTAAATTTACAAATATTTTCTCCTTTCATGAGTCTTTCCTATGTTACACTAGAGTTTTTACATTATATATATATATATATATATAATGTAAAATGTATTACAATTATATATATATAATTGTAATACCTTTGAATTTCAAAATACATTAAACAATCTCTTGCATCAAATCTCCTATTTAAAGATAGGTAACCATAAAGCGTATACAGAATACAATTAAGTTAATACAAAAAATTAACAAGTGCAAACATCAGATTATCAATGCGCTATTTCTGTGATGACACGCAGCCAAACATACTGAAAGTTTTAAAGAAAATTTAGAAATATATATATATATATATATATATATATATATAATGATATAATATGCCATATAATGTAAGAAAAACGGAATTTGGATATCAAATGAAATTAAAATGGAATTCGAAATGAAAAAAAAAAAGACGTGTGCAGAGCTTAATCATCAGTCTGGCAGAACCCTACACATGTCTAAAAAATAATGCAATATTTGATAAAATATACTGTCAAATATGCTAAGATGAGTATATATCTGCCAGAAATATTGCATTAATATAAGTAAACGAATGGAGAGGAAAATAAAAACCGTTATATTATAGGTAATAAAAATTACTCTCAAACAAGGTAATCCATACAGCACAGTTCAAATCATTGCTCCAACCAACATTATTTGAACCAAGCGCATGACAAAGCACAAATCCGTGACCAAACTAACAGTTAATTTATCTGAGACATCAACAGATGAAAGCAAACCAAAATTGTACCAGACAAAACCATTAGATTTAATACACACTAAAAACATTAAAAATATATATATAATAATAATAAATATAAAAACCTATTTAATATTGTAAATAACAATTATTTGAAATAATTTTATAATTATTATAAATAATAAAGAAAATAAAATGACATATTATTCTATCTATATACCAATCTATATAACAATTAAATATTGTTAACTATATGTATTTACTCTTACATAGTGCTGCCATCTATGTGACATTTTATAAAACAAGTAATCTTTAAAGATAAAGTAAAAAAAAAGAGAGTGAGAGAATAAGAAGGGGGGGGGGGGGGTATTAACTAAAATAATTCGATACACCAAACTATTTAATCAAATTTTAATTAAAGCAGTCAATTTATTAGTCAACAAAGTGATATATACAGGATGTCACTTCTTTTGTTGAAAAATAGCTAATTTCTAAACCGTATATATAATAAAACATATATGCATATATATATATATATATATATATATATATATATATATATATATATATATATAATTATATTATGTTTGCACTTGTTAATCTATTAGCTATGTGGCATTCTGTCTACACATTATCATTAATTATCTCTTTGGAGATTTAATTAGAATGATACAAGAACTTGATATGTTTTTTGAAATTCATAGATATTATAATTATTTAACATTCTATAAAATTATGCTGCATTGCGCAAATTGGTATGGAATGGTTTTTACATACTCTTTTCAATAATTATCTAGATGAAATTATTGATATTCATATGATACCATATTTTAGCCTATTTGGCTCATAAATCACTTTGATTAACTTCTGTTTGGAATACATAGTTATTATAGCTGCATTGCGCTTTTAATGGTGTATTTAATAATAATTTAATAATAATAATTATATAATATTACTATTATTTCTTGGTATCATTTGTTTATCTATTGAATTTTCAAATGCATCTTTATAACATCTTATTCAGGTTCTTATGGTTCTTTTTTTTTTTTTTTTTTGCCAACATTAATTTTGTATTGACTTATGACTGCTAGGGGATTTTATATTGTTGTCTTTTGATGTTAGTTTGCTTAATGGGACTTTATGTATATATGTAAATAGTTTTATTATATTTAATCAAGTATTAAACAATCATTAATCTTATTATTATTTTTTCTTTTATGGTTATTCAAGTACTTTATAAAAACAAGTTTGTTTCAAACAAAATTTATTAATATATGTTATAATTATATTTTTTATATGTATCTCTTGCAATTTTTATTGCTTTCAAACAATATGGCAGTTATAAGTAAAATATTAGATACTGGCAATTTAGGCCTTGGTGGATCCAGGACTAATGCTCGGTACAGGAAGATTATTAGGGATCTTCCTTGATCGTTATCAGATAACCTATTCTATTGTCCCAAGCCTGTACTATGTTTTCGAGAGTGTGAATCTAAGCGTTGCCTTACATGTCCTTTAGCTGATAAGTCCCAGATTTCAAATAATCACAATCTTAATTTGGTAAAATTTTGCAAAGCATACAATGTAATCTATTCATTGAAATGCAATTCGTGTAATATGGAATATATTGGACAGTCTTGTCAAAAATTACATAAGTGGCTAAATTTACATCGTTTTCATATTGATAAATTTAAAAAATCTAAATTTCAAACTACTCATAATATTGAATATACTCATTTCAAAAATCATTATTTTAAAAATATTACTATTAAAATACTTAAAATACAAAAAAAAATTACTGAACGACTTTTTCTAGAATCTAAATATATAAAACATTTTAATACTACCTATCCTTATGGATTAAATCAATTAGTATACAAAAAATCACATCCTGTATTTTCAGATTTAACTAGATATGAAAATTATAAAAATCTTTATTCAGGATTAAATTTTTCAAACATAAAAAAAACTTCAAGATCTGGTAGAGGTAAACATAATAACAAAAAATACACTGATGATATTGTGATACAACAGGAGCTTGATTATCTTGAGGCACAATTTTGTAATGATTATTGTTGGCTTGCTATCAGAAAACATGTTTTTAGTATTAAAAAGAAATATTTAAACCAATATTTCAAGGTATTTAAAAAGAATAAATATTCTCCACATTTTTGTGATATCTTTTATGATATTCTTCATTATAGAGCAAACCTATTAAATACAAATCTTTCTAATAAACCTAAATTTAAAACTAATAATACACAACTAATTATAAATTTTTCCAATCATGTATTTAATAATATCAATTTACACAATATCATAAACAACACTACTAATAATTTTCCAATAAAAAATTTTACCATTCACAAGACATATAAATATAATCGCACACTTGGACGTAAAATTTTTAATTACAATTCTTTTGCAAAACAATTGGTCTCTTCAAATAATTACCCTTGTTATTGTAATGACCCAAAATTTCAAATGTACATAAATACAACACATGGTCATATCATTACTGGTGATCTTAATATTGTAGAACAACCTATTTTACAAAACTTAATGCATAATGGAACAAAATTTCGCCTTCCATATAGGTGCAATATCAAATCCATAATATTGCAGTTTATTCAAGATATTGATTTATTTATATATAAAATTGCTATTGATTACAGTAAACCAATCGAGTATTTTAGTGAATGGAGATTTTCTGTAATAGATAAATTAAAAAATGAAATTATAAAAAATTATCAACATATTACACATGCAGTTTTTAAAAATATAAATAAACATATATCAGAATTACAAAACAAATTTAAAATTACTTATGTAGATAAATCTCCAAATAATTATGCTATCATTAGTAAAGAGTACTATAAAGTGTTAATTCACAATGCAATTAACACAAGTAATATTTTTAATAAAACTAAATTAAATATTGAAATTAATAATGGAAAATTATTAAATTATCACAAATTACTAAAAATCAAATGTAATAATTTAAATTATCCTTATCTTGTTATAATTCCAAAATTTCATAAAAATCCAATTAAATTTCGCACAGTTACCATCGAGTGTAACACATATAATAATAATGCAAGCAATTTACTACTTAATATTTTAAAGCAGATATATGATATAACGTTAAAACATAATAACCAACATTGCCTAAAAAACAGTTTTCAACTTATTAATAAAATACATAATATCAATCCGGTAAAATTCATAAAAACATTAGATTTTAATGATTTATTTAATAACATTGATATAAAAGACTTACATAAAACAATGTGTATATTGTTTAAAGAATTTAAATCTCAATTAAAATTAAAAGAACATATTTCCGTAAATTTTTTAAAAATTTTACTAAATTTTACATTGCATAATAATTACATCATATATGACAATATTATTTATAAAGAATGCCAGGGAATTCCGCAGGGCGGGACCGCTTCTAGTATTCTCTCTTACCTTTACTTATATTATTATGAAAGAAATATTAGTCCGAACAATGATTATGTATTTTATCGCTATATTGATGACATTATCATATTTTATTTCAATGATAAAAATTGCACATCACCACTCAATTTTTATCCTAATCAGCTTAAATTAAGCGAAAATGATTTAATTAATCTACCCTATATATATAAAATCCTAATGAAACGAATTTGTGAAACGATTTTATGAAACGAATTTATGAAACGATTTTATGAAACGACTGATTAAACGACTGATTATGTTTCAGGGCTATTTTTAATAAAATATTAAACGCTTGATGGTGAAATTAATACCAATTGTCCATAAAAATCCGCGGATGTCAAAACTGGTAATAGAATTTTGAAATTGGAATTAGTTTTCGAGATATTAATTTTTTTCGAATTTTAATGACATTTCTGTAATGATGGCAACTAATTACTCAGTTTTTTTGTGACAAAAAAGGGAAAAAATTGAAAAGGATCCCGATAGGGATTATTGATTTTATTTATTCGTCATTTTCAAATTGAAATTGAATTTATCTTTTATTTCAATCGATAAACAAGATTGTGATTAAATTATGTTTTTCAGGAAAATTTGAAAAAAAAAATCACATTTCTATCGTCAGGATTCAATCGTCTGTCAGCATTTAATATAATTTATAAACTGAAAATATTTTGAATAAATTCGTCCAAATGACGTCATTTATGCAAACGCAAAAGAAAGGGGGGGGGGGAAGGAATTAATAGTAATTATTATTTATTGCTATCATTTTGTTATTTTTTTGTAAAATTTAATTAAAGGAATTTATAAAATCACTAATTTGGATATTTGAAACGGATATCTAAAATAATAATTGCCCAACTGAACGGAAGGAGAATAAAGTATCCTGCTTGGTTTTTTCCGCCAAGCTTTTTAAAAAAGCGTCAAGACCCCTATAATAGAAAAGCACCAAAAGATCATTGGGTTTGTTTTCATAACTTTTGACAACAAATCTATGTATTTTAACGAATCTATCCCTTTTTGAAGCTCGAATTACGCCAAACCTAAAAGCAAAGGATCCTATACTGGAAAAGTACCCGATTTTCTTATGGACAGTATTCAAGTGACATAACATGGTGTAAAATTATCGCGGATAGCAAATTTGTTTAAATATCTCATCAATTGATGCCGAATAAAGGAAGGCATGCATGCACAAAATATTTAATTAATTTTGTATGATAAATAATTATTAGAAAATTCGTATATACATATTAATTAAAATAAATAATTTACATATTTAAAATAACATGAAAATATACATGATTGTGCACTAAAATAGAGAGAAAATTATAACCTGTTACTGAAAATGTCTATAACATAGTACTTTTCAATACCGTGGTTCTTAATGTTATTCACAAGCAGATGGAATTTTTCTCATCCTTAAACGCGAAGGAAGAATAGAATACAGATCGTTGTTATAAAAGTCCGAGAAGTAGCCACAATTTAAACCTAACCATTTTATACAAGTTGGTTTTCAAGTTGTAATTGATTTTACTTATTAGTTCCGAAAACAGTCGTCAGTTGTCGCAACAGCTGTGTATGAGGCCATGATAATCAAAAAATGCCCCATTAAAACGTTAAAAGCATGGCAACCCAATTACAGATTTACCAATATTTTTAAAATAAAGCACGCTGTCATGTTTTTAGAGGCCTCGAAGTCTGAGCGGGGGTTGGTGAGCGTAGCTCGCAGGGGGTAGACCCCCTAGTAATAATATAAATTCTCTTGACTTAAAAATTAATATTAATGATAATTATAAATTAATTTTTGATATTTATGATAAGAGATTTGATTTTCCATTTAAAGTAAATATTTTTACCAATTTTGCCTCATGTTTACATAAATCAGTTTATAAAAATATAATTATCAATTATCTTCATCGTATAAAATACCTATGCTCAGATATAAATAAAAACAAAAATATTAGATTTATTCGAGATCAAGCAAAAATATATGGTTATCCAATTTTTATAATAAATTCAATCATCAACTCTTTTAAATAACATTTATTATATCATATAAATATAAACATGGTACGTAATAAATTATTGTTTTTAGTGTGCGATAACATATAACAAAAGAAAGATATAGCAAATTACAATTATAACATAAAAAAATACAATTAAAACATATAAGGACATTTATTAATTGATTGAACATTATATACACTTTATATAGTCTGTGATAGTGCGTTTAGCCGATCACCTCTGTTTTAAGGGTTACTGATGTTCAGTTTTAAAACATATATAAATTAACTTATAAAAAAAAAAAAAAAAAAAAAAAAACACATAAAATTATATATGGATAACATTGATGATTATAAATCACATACATATCTATATGCAATATATATATATAAATATAGGTTTTTTTTTAAAGTTTAATTTTAATAAGTCTTTTAAATACTGCATTGCATTATAAAGATTGAAACACAGTAGTAATACTATTAATTATTAATTTAATATATATATATATATATATATATATATATTATATAAATTTTGAGATATTTTAAAATATTTTAAATTGTTTATGATATATTTAATTTGATTTTTAAATCAATCTCTAAATCCTATAATATATTTAAGTAGAAGTAAAATAAAACACTAATTATTTTATATAAATTCTATAATATACATAAGTGGATTAACACAGATGGCAGCACCAGCACTTTGTATTAAAATAATATCTCTTTTACATAATATATACTCTTGTTAAGAATATTTGAAATGTTGAGAAGGATGGATTTAATTCTGGGTAAATTTATTCATATAGTGGGATTTTGTACAATTTTAATGTAAAACTGCAAGGTAGTATTGTTTTTTACTGTTTATATATATAATTAAATCTAATATAGTGGATATGTAACTCAATCTTAATTTTGAATAATTATCATACCAATAGATGGAGGCACATTACTTGTCAGGTAGATGTTGATAATATTGTTAATATTATATTTAATTTACCTATAGAGGGCGCTATCGCTTGTATATTAATTTTACTTTTAGGGATTAAAATTGAATAGAGTAGTTGTATATTCATTGATACAATTTTGTTATTAGTGTATTATCACAGGAATAAATTTGTGTGTTTTTGAATCAATTTGTGTTGGGGTGTCATAGTTAGGGTAATTTTCAAAAGATGTGCTCTTGTCTTTCAAATAAATTCTCTCAACTCGACTATGTCAACAAGTATGAGATATTTCATGATGTGTCCCATGTGGACGTAAGGTATCATGAAGAACTTGTGATGTTTAAGGATTCTGGATAATTATTGTGAGTAAAATATTTTATCTACTCTTTACGGGTTTTTATTTCCAATTTTATTATTTCAAACTGATATCTGGTGGTATTTCAGTGAGGTGTTGTATACAGATTTTAGGATAATTGATGTGAATGAAATATTTTATCCATTCTTTACGGGGTTTTTTATTTCCAATTTTATTATTTAAAATTTTATCTATTCTTTACGGGTTTTTTATTTCCAATTTTAATATTTCCAATTGTTTTCTGGTAATAATTCAGTATACCTGAGTGATTCTACTGATCTTAGCATATATGCCAGTAGAATTATGAAATACTGAATTATTTTTTAAAACACATGTGGGTACATCCAGGCTGATGATTATATCTACATGTGTTTTTTCATATCCAATTCTGATTTAATTCTCTTGTTGTCCAATTTTCCATTGTATATGGTTCATATTTCATTTCTTAATCCATTTGTATTCACTTGATAGCAACTCCAAATTATTATTATTTTCTCTCTCTCTCTTTTTAAATTTTCTTCATGGTTTCAGTATTTTTGGCCAATTACCATTGAAGCACAAGCTATGGTAATATTATGTTTGCACTTGTTAATCTATTAGCTATGTGGTATTCTGTCTACACATTATCATTAATTATCTCTTTGGAGATTTAATTAGAATGATACAAGAACTTGATATGTTTTTTGAAATTCATAGATATTATAATTATATATATATATATATATGCATGTGTAAATATGAAGACCCTAGAAGCCAAGGGATACAAGTGACAAAATTTCGATTTGAAGTAAATTGAGTTCAAAGAATTGAATCAATAGTAATTGACTGAAATAAATATGAAACTGTTACTTATTTCATAATGGTTTTTGAACTCTTATTTCAATAACTGTGTAAAGAAGGGGGAGTACATTTTTTTTATTATAATTAATCAATATTGATAACAAGGGGTACAATTTTCGAATGCGTAAGTAGTTGACTTCTAGAACGCAGCACATAATTAAAAAATCTCTTATATTTCTTTACGTACAAACAAATATCCGTATTTCAATATCGCCTGTGCACTTATCTCAGTTTTTACAATTTTGTCACTTATACCCCTAAACCTCTGGGGTCCTCATATATATATATATATATATATATATATATATTCCCACACATGTGATTTCATTATATATATATATATATATATATATATATATAATAACATTAAATCAACCATTTCCCTTTCTCTTTCTGGTTAAATCCAGATATTTTCATTAGATATCTCGCTATAAATTTTTTTATTGCAGTATGTTTCGGAATACCACGCAGAAATTTCGTACGTTTTTTTTTTTTTAATCCTTTTAAATATTATCAAAAAACATCATTAGAAAAGGGATTAGAACATCTTCCAAAAAATAAATCAAGTAACTGAATCTTGCGTTATCGGTCTTTTATTATTTTGCTACCAAATTTAATCATCTCGCACAAAATTGTAGATACTAAAAAGTCAGTCTTCCTAGTAAATTTTCCCCATTATCACTTATTACGTATCAAAATTCCTTCCATCCGTTCCCTTATCAAGCTGCCACCCACAATTTGTCAACACTAAATAAATCAGAGTGGATAAAATGCAGCCTATCCAGTAGTCCGTTATACCGGATGCTGAGGTTGTGACCTGCGTCACACTTTCTCCTTATCAAGCTACTTTGCCTCAGAAATGGATATTTTTTGCATGATGTTCTTGGTGTTGGTTTTCACGCATCTGCTACTGATATAACATTGTAGAAGCGTGACACTGATTTTTTGAGGCGGCTTAATTGAAGCTACTCTCATCATAAGAAATAATGTTTCGTTGAAGCATTTCTGTCTAACGTGATTTTGTTATTTTTTGTATGAAGCTTATAATACTTATAAAAGAGAAAATGGAGAAGCTTTAAGATGCTTTTCTAGAGAAAAAATAGGCTTTATCAGTGATAAAATACTGGATTTAAATTTCAGGTTTCAGGAAAGATAAAATCAGTAATAATAATAATAATAATAATAATAATAATAAACTGAAATCAAGTGACACGGGCGAATAAAAATCAATCGCATCTAAAAATAAAAAATAAATAAATAAATAAAAATGAATAGATTTGTTATTTCATTGTATAGCTTGGGAATCAAATTTAAATTAATAATAGTATTTTTTTCTAAAAAAACATTTATATATATATATATATATATATATATATATATATCATTTTACCTCGGAAATGCATTTTTCTTTTTTTCATAACGTTTTTTGTGTTGGTTTTCACGCATGTACAACTAATATAACACTGATAGTTTTTTCAAGTGGCTTAATTGAAGCTACCTCAGCATTCATCTTAAAATATCACTAGTAACTACTATCACTATCCCCATCCAAAAAACAGTGAGCTAAAATATCTAAATTTCAGATTGTGACTGACAGTATATACAGTGTCACTGACCGAACTACTGCGCAAATCCTAAACTGTTTTAGAAGCGTTCACATTTCACACAAAAATTTCGCATAGTTGTCGAAAATTTCGTTACAATATGTTCAATATGGCTAAAATTATGAATAAAAATTCAGGTACTGCTTACAATCTGAATTTTCTTCATTGAAATTTCATTTTGTAATATAAAATTAATCTTAAGTGTCAACATTTTTCATAATATACGCATTTCAAATCGGGTGATTCTTTTTTAAACATCTGTATTTTGGTTTGTTGACAAAAATTGCTGAAAAAGAATTTTTAACTGTGCTATGCGTTTCCTAACTGAATTAAATTTTAGCATACTCTGTCGTATATATACAAATCTATTAGATCATATAGATTGCTGCACAAAAGAATTCGGATATTTTTCAGACTATTGATGGTAATTGCTGAAATTAGGTTTTTACATTTTTTATGCGTTTTTCAAATTGTCTTGTTGGAAAGTGTTACATAATTTATGATTGACGCCTGATTTTTCTTTCTTGTTACAAGTTCTGATGAATATCAGTTTCCGAAAAAAAAATCCAATTTTGAAATATCCAGGGTTGGGGAATTGCATAAATCTACTGGGCTGTCAGTGGATTTTTTGAACAGCCGAGTAAATTTTTAGGCAGCCTTTTAAACACTGCAGTCCGTAAAAAAATATACCTTAAACATTTTTTTTTTCGTTGTCATATTTCTTATTTCTCCCAATTTCTGCGATGTAAACACACTAAGTTATAAGCTACACTAATATTTCCTCTGTGTGTTGCATATATTTCTTCATTTTATACAAATACTAATATGGAAATTCACTGTAGTAATGAATTGTTGGTACCTTTATGTTAGCCAGGTGCCAGTGATATTATATAATATAATATAGTATCTCAGTGATATATTTTATTTTTCTTCTCTAATTTTCTGAATATCATTCAAACAGGTATGTGTTCATTTTTCAATTTAGTTTTTATTCCCACATTTTTTGTAGGCTGTTTCTGTGTTTTCTTTTACGGTTATATATATATATATATATATATATATATCACTAGTGCCCGGTTAACATAAAAGTACCGAATTATATTTTGCAGTCACGTAAAGTTTACCTATCAAAAATTAACCAGGTAAAAATAAAAAGATAAATATTTATAGATAAGTAATGACAGTAATATTAATTATGATAATGATGATGATAGCTTTTAAATAGTGTTGATAACGTTAAATACTTTGGCGATATTATCAATATTAAATCATAAATCCCACATTTCTTTACTTTAAAGAGACAGTAAATGCATCTAAATCTGTCATTTAAGTACGTCTCTCATATTTATAAACAAACTAAATATGTATGAAGATTTATGAAAGAATTTTTTGAGAGGATAACTAGAGCATTTTGTAGTTACAGATGTTTCCTATTATCTTTAGATATCCTTTTTAGTAATTTTTAAATACAATACGATCATAATTCATATTAATATTCTTGTTGTAATGCTTTAAAAAATATTCCTTTAAAGTTACTTTGTTTCCCAGTGTTATATAGTGGCTCAACATCTTTGTGGATGAATTTCAAAAATGCCATCTGATAAAGTGATTAATCGTGTAAAAACAAAATTCACCTAATCTTCTTTTGAAAATCGAAACCGAAAGTTTCTCTTCTGCCAGAGGCTTACGAAACTTGTTACAAGATGGCGCTTGAAGTCCACAGTTTTTGACCTAGTTTAATGATGCGAAAATTTTCGATTTCTTTCCCAGTTATTCGAATAGATTCAATGATGAATTGCGCCAAATTTCAAAGTACTAAACTCATGGAAATAAATTGTGTTTCTTTTCTTGTGCTTTCATACGCGCAAAAAGTGTATACAAATGGATTGTAATGCCATAAAATGTGATTGTTTTCATTTTTTTTTAAACGAATAATGAATCAAAAAGTAGTACATCGCGGAAGAAAATTAATATTCTGCGTTAGATTTAACAAAATATATGAAACAGATTGGCATCGATATATGGTAAAATCTCCAAGACCCAGTACAGATGGCTGATTATAGCTGTATAAAATTATACAAAATTCTTTGTTCAAGGTTGATGACTTAAGAGAAGTGGCTACACAATGGGAAATTAAATTATTTCATTTTGAACCAAAAAACAAAGTCGAAATTATAATGCAAGAACATGTCCGTGAGTAAAGTTTGCATCATATTGACGGTGGCAACACCTGATTAATTAATGTCGGTTTTACTTCACTTTTTTTAACCTCTAAACATCGCACAATTTCAATTTTTACACCGCCGAGTAGGGAAAAGTAAGTTCTTTCAATTGCAATTTGTTTGAAACTTAATTTACCGATTTTTTATGGTTTTTAAATAATTTTCAAGCGTGTTTTTTTTTCTTTTTTTTGTAAACCTATCTCAATCGCGTGCACGTAAATATAAATATTTCAGCATTTGTTTCTGGCTAACATTTCATAACGAAATTAAAACTTCATCAACAAATAAATAAAATAATACAAATAAAACATAAATTTAACGGATATATAATCAAACTACGCGCTTAATCTACTTCAAATTATCAGAATAAAAAAAGGCTGCTGTAAGTAGCTATCTTTGACGATTTCTTCGGCTATTAACTTCTGGCATGCGGCTAATACGAAAGTATTGCTTTTAATAAATTTCAAAACTTTATTTCAATATATTATTGATTTTTTTCATTTAAATAAGCTTTTTGATGTTGATAACGTGCAATCTAAAAATATATATATATTAAATAATAATAAATATTAAATATCTACTAGAATTATCAATATATATATATACATATATACATAAAAATTTCCAAATATGTTTTGTAACCCTGGAACTCCAGGTTGGATCCCCTAGTACTTATAAACCATTTTATATCATTGTGGCTGTCTTTTGCTGAAGGAGGGGAGCATAGAAGGACTTACCCGATCTTTTATTTTATATTGTTTCATTCAGTTCTAAAAAATACATATTCAGATAATTTTCTATAAAAAGCCTAAGCAATATCGCCTCACCCCCAATTATATCATGATTTCTAAAGATCGCTATATATATTTTTTTCAAAACTAGTTTCTCTGTATATAACCCAGCATCAATACAATTCTTTCCCGAAGTAATTAAACTGCTTAAAAAGTCAATGATATTATTTTCTTATCAATAAAATTACGTTATTTGTCGCAGATTATGAGAGAGATGCCCGTACCAGATTCTGAAATGGAATCCTTGATTTTATAATGCAAGTTTCAGTCGTAATAAACTAATATATAGAACTGTTTTTAAAAGTCTTTCCGGCTTAGTCGAAAGAATAAGTTTTTTTTTTTTTTTTAAAGGTACATACATCATATTTTATACAAATTAAACAAATTTCGCTACAAAGTTTCGAAACCAAGTTCGCTCTTTTGACGAGAAAAGCCATTTGTAGGGAAAATTTTAAATTTGGCTTATATCAATACTGGTAGAACTTCTAAAATCCGGAATCCGCTCAAGTGTACAGTATTAGAAACTCTACAGTATGTGTTTCTTATTTTTAAGTCTGGCTTTAATTTAGAATTTAAATTGTTATTTCTCAGTCTCTAAAATCTGGAAATTTCGAAAATATGGAATTGCAGAGTCCCGAGCGATTCCGGATTTTAGAAGGTCTACCTGTACTGTTAAAAAATTGTTGAAATCATAGTTTAAAAATCGCGTATTAGGGTATAATATATTTCGAGCTCAAATGAGGTTCGAACCCAAACCATTTAATGAATGTCATGAAAAAATTTTAATATGTCTCATATAACAAAGTAAACAACGTTTATTGAAATCGGAGAATTTTAGAATATAACTGAAAATATAGCCCCATTGAAAATATAGCCCCATCAATATAAGATTTTCATATTACATATTGTTCTATATAATAAGTATTTTATTTTTAGTTTAAAACGAAATGATTTAATTTTCGAATGTTGAGCCACTTCTCAAAAATCATCAGTCATCAGCAAAGAATTATGGATATTTTTATACCGCTAGCTATGCCATATCTATTTTGGGTTAATGCAAGGCTGATTACTGAAGATTTTACCATCACCGATGCCAGTGTTTTCATATATTTTGTAAAATCTAACGCAGAATGTTAATTTTCTTGCATGATGTATTTTCAAAAGGCCGTTATTTTCGAGTGAATTGCTGAATCTTTTTTATTAACAAACTCCTCTAAGATATTTTACCTTAAAAAAAATCGCAAAGAAAAAAAGAAATAAAACAACCTATTCTTAGCAGATTTGTATAACTTAAAATCAATAAAATGCACCTCAAACGATTTTTTTCCATGGACCAAATATAATGGGATTTTTTTCGGTGTCCCTGTAAACGAATTATAAGACATACTATATTAACAAATTCATCCGAGATACTTGAAAATCAATACTCTGTCAAAATTAGGTACGAATTGGTTCCGTATTGAAGTCTGTTTTAGTATTATAATTATGTCAAATTTTGCATTATCTCTAGATATATAGATATATTAAACGAACCAATTCCAATAAGCCTGTTTTTAAAGAAATCAATCTAATTTGCATGTGGTTATGAGTTCAGTGATTTATTATATTCTTAATCCATCTTGGATGCCATGTGCTTTTTAGAGTACGTGAATTTTTAATTCCATTTGTTAAAATTCTATTGTTTTTATGCTCGTTGTAATAATATGAATCATGGTGGATCTAAAAACAGTTCCTAGAAATTAGCATCCATTTTTCGAAACGATATTGTAAATATTAACTTGTCAATTCTAATCCAAATAAATATTTAACCCGTTAACAGTTTTGTCGTACACCGCACTTGCAATAAGAGTTTGTTTTCTTCTTTACTCAAAGCTTTCTACACCACTAAATTTTAATTGTAACCTTCGCTTTATTTAATGGCAAAAAAATTTTGATTAAATATGGCGAATATTTTAGTTTGGAAAGAGTGGTGTTTTGCCCGTATCTTTTGCTTATTGTATTTAAAAAAATCTGTTAAAGGGTTAAATGCATTTAATCATTTCATGAATAATTCTTCTCCGAATTTTTATAATTATTATTGTGCAAATATTTAAGAAGTTACGCAGAATATTGATAGCTCGTGCCGTTATCTAATCGTTAATTCCTAAAATTTTTTAGGTTATTGACGCAAAAATGCTGTTGGGGAAGAAAACCGACATGATCTCATCAAATTGATCATTTACAGCAAAAGATACACAAGACCTTGAACCAATAATTGCTTTAGATGAGTGAAAATTTAATATTTTTCTCCAAAGATAAAGTGCATTGAAATCAATGACTTCCCTTTTATGTCATGAATTTTGATAGACTGACAAAGTGTTATTTTCCGATGACGTAAATAACATTTTTTGAACTGAAAGATCTTTAATATTACTTATTATTCTAGATTACGTTTTCATGCGGAGAGGAGCCAATATGTATGCTCCTCACAATGTTAAATTTAAGTACATACATATAGACCATTAAATTTAATTTAATGTATTTCTTATAATCATTAAAGTATAGAATTAAAATTAATTCAGTGCAGAATGACTTGAAACACTTATCATTTAATTAATAAAATTATATTTTTCCTCTAAGCAAGAAGTGATACACATGTTTTTCAATCTGGATAATATACCCAAGGATTACCCCCTCTCGACGCACATTAAACCGATACTTCTCGGTAGAAAAATGAAGGTAAGCTAAATTTATTTACTTACCTATATTTACCCAAGATAACAACACTGCAGAATATTTTACTACAAACGTACTTACTAACGATTTTAAAATGAGGTAAAGTTTTGTTTTTAGAAATCATTTGTGTTATTAAAAAAAAATCTGACTAAAAAAAATCGCGAAATTAAAATTTTTATTCGATTCCCTGTCCTGTAAGTTACATTTAGTAAAATTGCTTTGTGCACTTCTTTTCTCAAAGTTCGTGTGATGTGATTTAATATCATGACATTTTGTGAAAAAGCCCGAGAGGAAGAGGCTCAAGAACGTAGGGAGAAAAATATTTTGGAAGGGGATTTGGGGCCCAGAATTTTATTCTTATCTTATTATGGATTTTTTTTTAAGTAATTGAATACAGACAACTATTAAGAGTCTTTTTTAAGCTTTATTTTGAATTTAAATAATTTCATTTAATACAATTACAAACGAAAATTTAAGCCTTTTTCATTACAAATAAAATTATAATCTTATTTAAATGCTTTTTCGATGACGTATTGACGATAGTGTCAACCAAATTAATATTTGAAATTTTCTGTATATATATATATATATATATATATATTTATGTTTTATTGCCACAAACGTTTCCTCACTAGCATACCTCGGAGCAGCTACATTTGTGATTATATTAAATTTTTAGCTTTCATTACAGCAGATCGGAGGAAAGCAATTCCAAAAACTGTTGGTATATTTCCACCTATCATGACCCCCAGACACCCAAAACACCCTCCGTTCAAATGTTGATATATATATATATATATATATATATATATATATATATATATATATGACATATGTCATGCTGTAACTCTCCAATTTATGAACCGATTTGGATGTGACTTATTATGTGTATAGGACATGCCAAGATCTCGACCGAGTTCGTGACCAACTTCATCCGCATCTTGTTCCAAAATAGAAACCATTTTAAAAATTAAAAAAAAATTTTAATTCAAAAAGATGAACGTAAAAATTATAAATTGAAAAAACTGTTTATATTAACTGTTAGAACGCCCTACAAGGATTTTGGAACATTTTTTGTTTTTGCTAATATCTTAAAAAATAGCTGAGATCAGTTTGAAATTCTAGGATGACTGAGATTTTGAAACAATCTGATATTTGTTACGCTGTAACTCTCGTATTTAATGAACCGATATGAATGTGACTAATCATGTGTACAGAACATACCAAGGTCTCTACCGAGTTCGTTGGCCAGATTTATGCGCCATCTTATTTCAAAATGGCGGCAAGTTAAAAAAAATATTTGTTTAAATATTCAAAAAGAGGAATAAAAAATTATAAATTGAAAAAGTTGTTTCCGTTAAGTGTTATATCATGATACAAGGATTCCGGATCATTTTTTGATTTGTGTATATCTTAAAAAATGGCAGAGATATGGCAGTTTGAAATTGTAGGGTGGCTGACATTTTGAAACAGTCTGATTTTTGTTATGCTGTAATCCTCATACTGAAATTCGCATTCAAATTCAGTATTAACGAAAATCGGAATTGAATTTTCTATATAGTCGAGTTTCAAGCAATTTAGCTTCGGGTATTTGAGAAAAATGAGTTGTTTTTTTAAAAACATGGACTATGAAAGCTAGCTTTTCCTGCCGGTACAGGCCGGAAAGACTCTTTCATTCCATTTGTCAAGTATTTGGGCAAAACAAATTTGACGATCTGTATCTAGCTGTTGTAAACATTTTATTTTGACATTCTGCTTTTACAGAATCTCATTCCAAAAATTCAAATGAATTAAAAAAATTTCTTAGAAAATGCATTTATTTTTTCCACATACTAAAGAAATCAAACAATAAAAATATGCTAGCGTAGAATTTTGATTTTTGAACCTTGTCTGTAGTTGATTTTCAAATCTTGACCATCTTGACTGGTAGTTAATGGTATATTTATAATAGTCATACTGACATAAATTTCAAAGGGGGATCAAGACCGTTGCAAGAAAAATATTTCGGAAGGGGATTTGGGGCCCAGCATTTTATTCTTATCTAATTTTAGATTTTTTTTTAACTAATTGAATACAGACAAGTGTTAAGACTCTTTATTAAGCTTTATTGTAAATTTTAAAAAATTCATTTAATATAATTACAAAAGAAAATTTAATCTTTTTTCACTGCAATTAAAATTATAATCTCATTTAAATGCTTTTTCGGTGACGTATTGACGTTAGTGTAAACCAAATTAACATTTGAATTTTTTTACATATTTTTTCAAATGTTTTATTGCCGCAAACGTTTTCTCAGTAACATACGTCGAGGCAGCTACATTTGTGTGTTCTAAACTGTTTACTTACATATTTTCTTTCACCTTATTTAACGGTGAAGTTTCGTTACAGTTTTCTGGCTGTGTTGGAAAGTGTTTCATAATCTATGCTTGGCGCATGATTTTTTATTCTCGTATTTATTAGTAATCGCGCGTCTGCTTTATAATGACACACTTTTGCAGACATAACGTCTTGTAACGTCTAAAGCCTTATAATTTTTTGTGTTTATAAGTTCTAAAACAAAAAATATTGAGAAAAACTTGTTTCAATAAAATAAGGCTTTCTTAAGACACACAAAAAAAAAAAAAAAAAAAAAAAAAAAAATTACAGTTGTTTCGGTATGAAAAATGACATCGTTCATCTTCAGTTTTATAAAATCATGTATGACGGCAGTTTGCGCGTGTTAACTTATTGCAGGACCCGCACCACGCGTTCTTGTATATTTGGATAACTGAGTTATCTGTCTATCCGAAACAATCGTCATTTTTTATCGTTCTATGGTACCCAAAATAAACGTCTTATCACTGTACCCAAAGCTCTACTATAATAAACTTAATAATGGTTTTTGGTTTTGCCCTATATATATATATATATATATATATATATATATATATATATATATTGGCCTGAAATTTTTATATCGCCATCATATATTTTTATAAATTGAGACAACATTACTTTGTTTTTGCAAAAGGAAAAAAAAAATTCGTCTATTTCTTAAATAACAAAATTAAACATCTACTCTGGAACTTATATTGTATACCTGTTGTTTAAAACAGAAAATCTCATCCACAAACAACTTTGTAACGCGTTGAAATCCTGAAATGAATGATATTTTGTCTTTATTTTTGCGCCCAGTTGACAAAATGCACATTTTAAAACCCTTTCCTTTTGCTTCTAAGATATAGAAAGCATTTTAAGCCCAAAGTGGTGTGCATTAGTGACAAAGTTATTGTTAGTGTCCAAAGCAAAAGTTGTAGAGCACTTTGAACTCCTCCATTTTCAAGTCTCCCTCGACGGTACGGATAAAAAATATGAGAACATCAAAATTCTTCTGGATGGACCCAAAAATGTAAAAGTTTTTATATTTATACATAACTATAAGAGCATGGATTCTCTTTTCCGGAGGCTATCAGTACCATTCAAATCCATAAGTCCAGAATAGAGAGAATAACCGAAACTGCAATAATAATGAAGCTTTAAAAAAATCTCGCAAAGCGGAGGAAAAAAAAAAAGACAAGGCACATGCTGGAGAAGTAAACGAAATCTCAAGTAAAAACAAAATACTTTTTTTAAGGGGTTGGGACATTATCATCTTCCGACGCCTGCCTAAACGCTTTCTTCACTTTACTGCAACTTTTCCTGACGATCGAGAGAGAGTTGTTTTGGAAAAGGACGCTGAAAAAAAAATTTTTGGAACTGTCCATTACGGGTGAAGACTGCTCATCCCCCAATCTGCTCTCCCCTAAACATTTTCTCCAGGGCGTAGGGGGCGAGTGGAGATGTAGTGTATAAGAATAAAGCTCTCCGATAGGGTTCCAAATGAAGATTGATGAAGTAAGCTTCAGATGTGTTCAAAACAAGCGATCGTTTCGGAAGAAGACTCTGTTGAAATGGTTCAACACCCTTTTAAGCTCACTTGCAGGTAGATGCTACAGATTAAAAGGATGCCCCTGCTTTTCGTATGTTGCGTCATGGGCCATTAGCTACCCCTGTCTTCATTTTAGCAATTGAGTTCTCTTCTGAAGTCATCACAGTCAAAGGGGACTTTTTGCTAGTTATTTATTTTTAGAAATGGGAAATTTAATCAGAACTATTGCACACCCCGCTCACCTCTCAAATCTCACTGCAAGAACATTAAGATATTTCAATTTTTATAGCTTTTAATTTTCAACTATATGAAATTTAATAAGGATTTTCGGCAACTTTTATTATCTGCTCATTATAGAAGTTTATTGCTATAGAACGATTATCATTTCGAAGAAGAGGGAAATTTTAAAAGGATTATTTTTACATTAGAAATCTTCAATTCAAAGTTAAGAAACGGCAAAAAATGTCTCAAATTTCTCTTCTCTTTTTATAATTGTTTGCTCTAAGCTGCTTAAAGCCTTATTTTCGCAGTTGTTGTCTTTTATGTTGTCATTTACAACCCTATTAAGTTGGAGTTAAATTCTTTTAAGCTCGTTTTATTAAGATTACAATAAATCCAGCATTATTTTTATCAAATGTTAGAGAAAATGTTTCTTATTAAGCTCTAAAATTATTTAAATAATGCAATTACAAGATTTAACATCGAAATTTTATTTTTAAATAACGTATACTTCTATTAAAACGAATGCTTTTAAGTTTCAAATAATAAGACTTTAACATTTCATTAAATATCACATTAAATAATAGCAATTGTTTTATGCTCACATTATTGGAATGCGAATGAGATAATTTTTTTGTTTATTTATTCAGATACGCTTTTGTATTCTTGACATTTGCATAAATTGCTGGAGTAAAATTAAATTATAACCGATTTTCAAAAATGAATTTAAATAGTTGAAAAATATATCATGGAAATATTCATGGAATCATAGATCTAGCACGGCAAGTTGGAAGTATACAGGGTCATGCTCAGCAATGATCGAATGCGTTTATTCTTGGAAATGTTTGGGATGTATAGTACTTCCAAAAACAAATCTCTGCCTTTAAGTGGGAAGAATGTAATCAAAGTAATAACATTCATCTTTTTCTGCTTTTCTGTCATTGGACTAAAAATGAAATTTTAAGCAGAATAAATGCTCCTGCGAAAAGTGCCACTGGTTAATCACCTGGTTGGGGTAGAATTCTATTGAAGTGTTCTTACTAAAATCATCACTAATAATCTCGTATTTAAATCCTTTTGATCACCGTTGAGATACTCTTGAAAAGAGTGTGCAAGTACAGCATCCCACACCAGTGTCTTTAATTGAAGAATTTATTAAATGTTTTAGCTTATGATTATGTTTAGCATGGCATACCTTCGAAACACTTCCATAGACATTTTGAAACCAAGCCTCATCATGTGGCAGTTGTTATGAAGGCCAGAGGAGCAGCAACTCGTTTCCAATGAGATCTCTTATTCAGTGGCATTTCCGTGTATCTGTCAAACGTTTCTGTGATTAAAAGGACTGAGTGCAGACTTGACTATAATTTTACGCATGTGAAATAATTAGTAATGTAGTACTTCTCATGAAAATAATTTTATGGACAATTTTATAAGATTATTCAGGTTATTTTTGGCGAATATTACGGGTTGTTTATAAAATAATTACCCAATTTTAGACCTTACTATTTTTTTAATGAAAACGCAATCAAATAATGGAACAAAGTGCAAAATACTCACAAAATTATTAAAGTGTCCCGTATAACATGCATAGTCTGAGTGATGACACTGAAAGTCATGCACGTCACGTCACATCTGCCACCAAAAGTCCAACGTTATATGACGTCACTCTGTATCAAAATTTGTACGTTCTTAAAATCTTAAGAAAACTTAAAAGGAAACTTTAAAACATTATATGGCATCAGTAAAATTTTTTTTGACAACTTTTCAATTTTTGGCGTTTCTGTAACGTTACTGCAAGTTACGTACGTCACGTCACAACCACACTGAGACCAGAAACGTGAATTTGAAAATAAAAAACTTTTCTTAGAGCAAAGTATATAATAAATAATTAAGTTAATTTTAAGAAATATACTTTTTTAAATCTCATTAACTGTAAATTTGAATTATCCTAGTACCTCTCACTGTCTATGACCATTTAAATAAATTCAATACTGCCAAGAAAAAATATATATGTATGTATATATAAATATACAGAGAAAGAATAAATTCACAATTTCATTTCCGTTTTCAAGAAAGTTCCCAAAAATACTATATAACAAGGTATAAAAATTCTTAAATACAAATTTAACAGACAGAAGTTATTGTAAAAACTCATTCATCATTAGAACATCAATATTAGAACTTTACTTTATGATAAAATTTTTAGCAACGTAAAGGTTTTTTAGCATTTAAAACGTTTAAAACACAAGCATTTTCATTATTTTCCACAATTTTTTTATTATTTATAGTACGAGGCTCACTCAGTCCATTTATTCTTGGCAGGTGCCAAGGTGTGAAGTTTAAAAGTTACCAAGGTGTGACCCTGAAAGACTTAAAGCTTTCAGGGTTTTTCTGGTACGAAAACGAAAAATCATATTACTTTCTCTTTTAAAATCATCTCTGGTGAAGGCATCTTTCCTATAGCAATATGTCGAAAACTGACCGATGATTAAGAAAAATCTATCCCAATTATTTATATTGCTTTTTTCAATGGAGCATTAATAAAAATATATTCGTATTTAGTCAATTTAAAAATGCTGTTAAATCAATCCTTATAATACAATTTCTATTTAGACTGATGTTGAACAATCGAATTGGGTTAGACAAAATATAAATATACAAATTATCACAATTTCTTTCTAAGACATTTTAATAGAAGTTACATCAAATGCAGAATTCTTTCATATAAAAATAGAATATTAGAATATCATTGGCAGTTAATTCGCCTGGTCATATAAATTACAAGGCACTTAAAATATCACAATTTAAGTTCTTTTCTTATTATGTTACTTGCGAAAAACTGATAACAATATCTTGTTATGCATGCTTGTTCTTTGGAAGCTACACAGAATTTTACTGAACAAATTAAAAAAAAAAGATATTTCACTTTACTCTTTAGGCGATTGAGTAGAATATTTTGTTCTTCTAATAAATCTTTGAAACAATAGCAAGTTAGCATATTTTAAATTTTTTAATGTTTTCTACAATACCATAGTAATTCTTTTAAATGTTTCTAAATTGCTATATAATTTTTTAAATAAGTTATTGCTTCACATTTTTATGATTGGAATGCATAATTAAATTGTTTTTTATTTTTAATAAATATATGGTAAATGTGCCAGTAATGGACACCTTTAGAGAATTTTTACAATTGTGTTTAACGTTTAAAAATAACTATTGTACTCCATTTATTTTTAATTATATAAATCTCCGAACAATATTTAACCAATCTCATAGTCATAGTTTCTATTTTGAATCAAAAATTAATTGTAATAACGGGAATAAAACAAAACAACTACAATTTTTGTAAATGTAAATAACGTGCATTCTACACAAAGTAATAAAGTATAATTGTTTTATGATTGCATTAAAACCAGAACTTAATGAAAGCTTACTAATGAAGCAAAATAGTCATTTTGAAATAAATTTAACAATTAGGATATGAATAATTAATAAAATATTTATGAGAATAATTAATAGTTCAAGTTAATTATTAATATCATTAACATAAGATCAATATTTTAATTATTGTAGAGAGAAGATAAAAATACTGATTTCTAGAGAAATGCAGTTATCAAATTATTGAGACAACAGTGGTTTAGGGGGGTAGTAAAAAAATAAAATAAATGTATTAGAGTATCAGTGCATGGAATCTTATTTCCCGTTACACTGTTAAAATTTTGCAGCAAACTGTCCAGTCATTCGACCGCTTTTATAGAAAACGGTTACATAACCGTAATTTAACTGTAGTTTGAACATATGGTGTACAATTCTTACGAGTTAAATTACTGAAACTACTTGATATATAACTAGTAGTAATTAGTGATAATAATAATAAAGAAATGAAACTTCGAGTTGAGTGTTTTAAATACTAAATAAAATGATCTCAAAATAGAACTTGAGAACTGATGTTTGTGGCCCCTGATCTGCAGATTTACTGTTATAAATGTAATTAATATTTGTAGTATTTTTTTATGCAGAGAGAATTTTGTCAGAGATGAATACTGTGCAGCATTGAAGGCAGAAACCAATTTATTTTTAAGAACGCGTGTGACTTAAACAATTGTATCTATTTCAATAGCGAGGACTTGAGCTCAATGAGCCCCTCCTTTTCCTATGCCATAGTACATTTTTCTTTGCTTCCTGGTTAGTTTGATTTATTGTTATATTATATAATATGCAAGGCAAAAAAATTATTTGGTTTAATTAAAAAAATTTTATTAATCGTATGAAATTAATTTTAAACAGCTATTTACAAAAATGTTGTTCTTATTACATTTTAGTAAGCACAATTTAACTATCAAATTTGATTACTTAGCTTTTTAGTTAAAGCAGAAAATATTTTATACTCTATGACCATTACTAAATTTAAACTTCTAGTAATATCACATGAGGTGTCCATTACTATATAATAACTAATTAAGCATTCCAGTAATTGACATTGGTCCCAAAACCTTAAAAATAAGTGAATTTTGTAAATGGCCATAGCCTATAAAATTCAATGTTTTATATTACTATTTAAACAAAAACATGCAATTTTCACCGGAAAATAAAAATTATATAAATTAAGTAAAACCAAATCTTATCTTGCCCTGTAAAATTTTCACTGAAAAACAGAAAAACCGTGAACTATTATCTTCAGCTTCTTGGTTGGTTTATTTAAGATTGTCAACACTAATCCAGATTATAAAACATGCAAAGAAGATATGAAAAACTTAATAAAATCTTAAATTATTTTGGTTATTTTCTAAGCCAAAAACTTCGTTATTGGTCCGTTATTGGCACATTTACCTTATCTGAAAATTAATTAGTTATTTATTCATATTTTGCTGTTACTTACTAAGAAAAAAAAATGCAGTATTTGTCTTCACAGACACACATTTTTTTTTTTTAATTTTCTGAAGCAATAAAAATTATTTATGTTATATAATTGAATTAAAATAACCTTAATAGCATATGTTAATCAGTATATGAAAGCATTACAAAATAAACTTAACGATAGATGTTTGATTTTCCTTTAAAACTTTGTAATTTAAGAAATGAGTTTGTTTTTTATTTGAAGTATAAATCTGTAATGTTTTTTTTTCTTTCTCATTTTGTTCATATTTGAATTTGAGCAGTTTGCATTTACATTTTACTTTTTCTAGATTTTTTTTTTTCAGTCGGCTTATTAATCTTATTTCTTCTCCATCGAAAAAATCAAATTGTTACAACTGATGCGTTCTTAAATTCATATGGTTACAATATTTTGAAGCAAATATTTTATTAGTTATACAATTGGTAGAGAAAGTTTAAAATGTCATTTCAAAATAACATTATTATTACAGCAAAGATTTTGTTCTTAAAAAATAAAAAATCATATGTAGTAATGCCCCTTTCTCCGTCACAGAAAAAAAACAAAAAAAAAAAACAAAAAAACAAAAAAAAAAAAAAAAAAAAAAAACGTTGTTTCATTTGAAAACTACTCCAGTTAAAAGAATCATCCCATGTAACATTTAATGCTTGAATATCATATTTATCTTAAAATATTATTTGAACGGCTTTTTAAATGCTGAGTTATTTTTAGTGTAGTTAAATAAAAATTTATTCGCGTTTTAAAATTACATGTTATTTATATCAATATTCATACAATAATTGCTGAACTTATAAAAGACTTTCCCATTCACACGTCCGTATTATCTCATCTTAAATCCATTAAGTTACTTCTTTACACTGTGTCATCTTTCACGACATTTATCATCATGCAAAGATTGTGAAGTGATTAATTTGTTTATAACACATTATTGAGAAGGTTCGTTTTTATAAAATCCTCATGAATTGGAGTGTCTTTCATAATTGATTACTACGTTTCCTCTTTACTCCATTCGCTCAAGACGCAATCCTGCCTCATTCAATCAACGTACTACGCCTACTGCTCTATGAACAAGAAAGAAAAAATAAAAATATTCACTAGGATCCGTGTCAAGCGGAGAATCCACCACACAGGGGGTGGGTGTGAAGCAAATCGCGTGCCAAGCAGTGTTCCATTTTTACCTGCACAAGCTCTGAGTACGGCGCGTGATCGGTAAAGTGTTTTAAATGAGCCACCTGAAGCGGGTAGGACCCTAGAGACTCACCTAATGAGAATGGCAGAACGCTGTAGAGGATCCTACCACGCACTCACGAATGTGCTCACTAACATACAAAATAATGAATAACGTTGGGTGTGGGCCTTGATTTGGCAAATGGCCGGGTGGACCAAGCTTTGGGCGCCTCAAACACTGTAATTATAGATCTTTACGTTCCTCGGTGAGAATTCATTTTCAGTTTTCTCCAACTGATTAAGGGAAAGAGTAATAACAGTGATATACGCACTAACAATATAAGCTGAGGCACATTTTATATCTTCATTTCTTTCGGGTTCGGAATATCTCATTTATACACAGAAAAAATGAAAAAAATTCCAAAATAAGGCACGCATAAAGTACTTTAAGAATCGTAGCATGAAAGACGTCTTTCAGGAAGTGAAATATGATTTACACTAAAACGCCCAAGTTGAAGTTCAAAGTTGCCAATTGGTAACTTAAGACTTATTTTGCATTATTTATTATAAATTGCTTGTTTTAGTATCCTTGGTTTGTTTTCTCAGTTGTTTTGTGAATACATGATAGCTAGAAAATGTACATTTTCCTCATAAATTAATATGTTTGCATTCTTCGGTCAGAATTCATTTTTAGATTTCCCGAAATGATTAACCCTTTTCGCTCTGGTAGGTGAATTGCTTTCCACTTAATTTACATCCCCGAATGTCACAATGACACCGAAATTTTGAAACAAAATTTTCGGTTTATTATTTACACGAATAAATGCCTTTTTTTTTTTTTCAAATAAATTTGATTAAAAATTTACGTTTCATTGCGACATTTGGAAAAGTAAAAATGTAAATTGAGGAACATTTTATATCTTCATTTTGTTCGGGTTCGGAATATCTCATTCCTGCACAAGAAAAAAAGTGGAAATTTTCCAAAATGAGGCTGGCATAAAGTGATTTAAGAATTGTATCCTTAAAGATGACTTTAAGAAAGTGAAATGTCGTTTTTTCTAGCCTAAAGTTTAACTAAAAGTTGTCGATTGATAACACAACGCTTATTTTGCATTATCTTTATATATTAAAGTTTGACTGCGTGTTTGAATTTCACATCTGCTCTTTCGAAAATAGGATTGAAAAAAAAAAAATTAATCGCATGGATCCACAAATGTCATAATGACTCTGAAAATTTTGAAATTTAGATTATTATAATATTTTAGATATATATTTATTTAATTTTTACAGGCATTTCGGCAATGGTGGCAACTCTGTCATTCCATTGTTGTGAGAAAAAGACAGCTATTTTCAAAGGGCGAAATGACATCATTAAGAAAACTTTAAAATTTTATCAAAAATACTGAATTTTTCAGTGTAAATTTTGCAATTTTCATTCAATATATACTGTAAAAAATAATTTCCTCCTCATTGTGACAATTTTAATAAAATACAAATTATTTTCTCCTGATTTTATTTTTTTGTTTTAAATGTATAAAATGCTTTCCAAAATATTTTTTTTCCGTCAAATCAATAGTCGTCTGAAATAAATAATAAATACCTCAATTCTGGTTCCTTAGAAGTGAGTTTGGCTATGAAATAATAGTTTTTTTTTTAATTTCTTAAAGCATTTTAATTGTGAACATTTATTTTTATTGCGCGTTTTAGTTGTTATTTTTTACTTTAGGTTTTCTGAGTTTGTATGGTGTTATTTTAAATAGTTACATTACAATAATTCTTCCAAAGAAAACTTTATTACACTATATTTCCAAAATGATGACCGGTCACTTGCGATTTTAGACGTTTTGTTAAATATCTGGAAAGATACATGAGGAATTATCCTGAAACTTCAGGAGTGTAAACAACATGTTAGACGTCATATATTTCCGTGAAGATTTTTTCCCGAAACCCCATAAGGGGCCGTCAACAAATTGAAGAAAAACGAATATCTTTTGGATAACCCTGTAAAAACTAATATTGCAAAAGCGTTCAAACTGTGGGAAGCAAAAAGATGAGGGGTTGTATCCAAATATACTAGCTTATGAAAGTTGACATAAGAATGAAGTGTCTCTCATTCTATATTTGATACAACCCCTCATCTTTTTGCTTCCTTTTAGGAACAGCGAATTTCGAGCTTATTCTATCGACGATTACTATCAGAATTTTCACGATATGTTTTTGAGACTTTCATAAAAGTTGGTCTATACATTTAACTAATACATTATGCACAGTATATTTTGATTGATTTCGCGCATGCGCAGTGAAACAGTATTTAGTGAACCTGCTCATTTTTCATACAATTTTTATTATTTTTTAATTCTGATTGCAGGGTATTGTGTACAATTTTGTTTCTCATATTTTCTGAAATAAACTTGTTTTTATATTAAAAACTCTGCAAATTATAACCGAAAAACTTGGTAAAATTTGGGACTGTTTTTATAAAAACCTGAATTTCTCTTCGAGTATACATGCTATCTTCATAAAAATGAACCCAAATTATTACAATAAGCACTTAATCATAATCTACAGTTTGAACGCTTTTGCCATATTAGTTTTTACAGGGTTATCCAAAAGATATTCGTTTTTCTTCAAATTGTTGACGTCCCCTTATGGGGTTTCGGGAAAAAATCTTCGCGGAAATATATGACGTCTATCATGTTGTTTACACTCCTGAAGTTTCAGGATAATTCCTCATGTATCTTTCCAGATATTTAACAAAACGTCTAAAATCGCAAGTGACCGGTCATCATTGGAAATATAGTGATATGTTTTATTAAATGCTAGTTTCATAATTTTTAATTTTTATTGAACCAAATTTCTTTTTCATAACGTAGGTTTGATTTTATTCTTTTAAAAGAACGTCTTATTTTTTATGTTGCTTTCTCCCTCTAAATTAAATGTCCTGTTAGTTCTATTTCTATTTTTGGTTTTAAAAAAATGATATATCTGAATTTAGTTCTATATATATATATATATATATATATATATATATATATATATATATATATATATTGTCTTAATTTACGTTAGTCGGACAAGGAGATCTTTTTCTCGTAAATTATTTATTTATTTATTTATGAAATTCAGAATTTCAATGGAACTAATAAATATGCTTTGGGAAAATATACAATATTCTGTAAAAACTTTGTGATATATATATATTTTTTACTTAATTTAGAATACAATAATATTTTCTCTTTAAAAATTTGAAATATCTCAAGCAATGCAAATGCAATACATTGGGTTACATCATTCAGCTAATATATTATATTAAAATCTGCCTGTCTGTTTGTATTTCTCCGCTCCTCCTCCTAGAATATTGAACATTGGGTGATGAAAATTAACACCAGTTACTCGCATGGATCCCAGGATTTCACATAAGGTCTCAGAATTTTAAAATTTGCGTTTTGAAATTTCCAAAAAAATGTTTGGTAATTTTTAAAGGCATTTCTGTAATAATGGCAATTTAATTACTTCATTTTTGGGATGTAAAAGAAAAAAGGGTAAATGTTAGGGATTATTAGACTTTTTTTTACGTCATCTTCTCATTAAAATTTAAATGTGGAATTATCTGTAGTATCGATAGTGAAAACAATATCGTGATGAAATTTTATTTTTAAAGAAAATTGAAATAAAAACTTATATTCACATATTCAAGCTTCAGGAATCTGTTTATTTTAGAAAGCAAAAAATTCGTCTCTCGACTGAGACATTGACATAAGTTCCATTGACATATAAAAAAATCCTTTCACCGTATTTTTTTTTTTTTTTTCAGTTTTACATTCAGCCAAGGAGGTTAAACAAAAATAAATTTGAGCTCCTTGCTTTTAAGAAGAGAATTATTGCCGTCTATTTATTACGAATGAATTTAAAAAAGAAATTGTGTTTTTCTTGTAGTTGGCGATTAAAACGTTTCACAAAGGCGCTCAAAGCAGAATAGTTTAGCGAGAAATATACATTTTTGTATATTTATTTTAATTCATAAATTTGAAATAGTATTGAATATGTTCGTCTAAATGACGTCATTTTCGTACATGCTGTTACGGATAGGAGAGGGGAAAAGGAATATAATAAGGATTATTATTTTTTTATTCATGTCATTTTGTCATAAAACCTGATAAGAATAAATATATATATTTTTTAATTGAATATATGATGAAAAAAATACATTTATTAAATTAGATTTTTCAAGAAAATTTGGTGAAATAAAAACTTGAAATCAATTGATCTTAGTAAGAAAAAAATCGTCTGTCTACAAATGGATATAAAGAAATTATTTCATTGTAGCTTATTTAATTTTATATTCAATCAATATTGTAAAACAAAAACTAAATTAATCTCTTTGAATTAAACTAGAGAATTTTTGCTCCCTATTAACAAAAAATGAATTTAAAGAAGAAACAGGGAGTTTTAACTTTTTTTTTTTTTTTTTTTTTTTTTTTTTTTTTTTTTTTTTTACGACGGCGATTAAAACTTTTTACAAAGGCGTTACAAGCGAAATGTTTTAGCGAGAAAATTTACGTTTTTATAAGCATTAATTTTAATTCATAAATAAGCAATGCGTTTGAATAAATTCGTCAAAATAACATCATTTTTGTATAATTTCGCTCAAATGACCTCATTTCTATTCCATTAGCTCTGCAATTAGAAACCAAATCTTAGAAGATCGAAATGCTTTTGATAAACAAAATTATTAAAATTGTGCATTTTTAATGGGCCTAAATTGTAAATAGGATTTATTATGTGAAATACTGTACTTAATGAAATGGATATTATAATTTTCTTATTAGATTTCATCCCCCCCTCCCCAAAAGAATCGAATGATATCATGGAATTTCAATGCAACACAACGGGTTGTCACGCAGCTACTTTATTAGAAATTGCTCAGCTTGAATGTACGTGTTTTGTTTTCTTAGTTGTTATACGAATGCATAATATTTAAAAAATGCAATTTAAAAAAAAAAGGTTTTTTTTTTTTTTTTTTTTTTTTTTTTTTTTTATAGATATAACATAAATGACGCAAATATTATTGAGATACCATTATGCAACAAAATTGGAATAACCAAACAAAAAGTATGAATTGATGTGAAATTCTTTCAGAATAACTTTTAAAGCTCTAGAAGTTAATGCAAAATTTACATGAAAATAAAAATAAATTATTAAAAACAATTAATTTTGAAAAAAAAATATAGCATTGTGACTTCAAGTTTCTGAATAAACTATAAACTATTTGCTTGCAATTGTTCAAAAAAAAAAAAAAAAAAAAAAAAAAAAAAAACACTCATGTTATTAACATTAACTATTTTTTTATTATTATTATTACCTTTACAGTTGATCTATTTTAGCGAGAGTAGTTCGGAACCAGAGAGTACTTTTTGTGACAACCACATTCAATTAAATCTATTTTGCTGCCATTTGAGTGTCTTTATAAATAATGGTGCATGCTCAGATTAGAAGATTTTGTCCAAACTATTGCAACCCACATTCCAGAAATCGCCTGGAGAAGTTTTATTAAACGAGTGAGACAAGTCAACAAAGATTAGCTTGGCGATAATGGCAGGCTCGATAAGTTTTTGTCCAATATCCTCTTGACCAATGAAATTTAATGGTGATATGTCACCACTATATTATATATAAATGCACTCCAGTGCCCATCGCTTACGATTTCGTCTAAAATCCTCTCGACCAATCAAATTATGTTGTTCTTATGTCACCACTTTCTTATTTATAAGGGCACTCTAGTTGTTCTTCTCTCAAAATTTTATAGAAAATCCTTCCGACCAATCGAATTTTATTTCTCGTATACCACCTCTCTCACATTTGTAAAGGTAATCTATTGACCATAGCTCAGATTTGAAAAGCAATATACAATCATAGTCAAAATATTTGACGCGTATCTGTAAAACAAAGTACGATGACTCCTTTTAGCTTGAAACTGGTATACAAGAATTGCAAGTGTAAAAGTTACACTGACATCATTTTAGTTGTTGTTGAGAAAATTTCGTACATAACGACAAAAACCAGAAGCTTATTTTCTTTAAGTCAATTAAAAATATCTAATACGACAGTAATAAGCATCAAATGTAAAAAACCAAACACAAAAAATGGAATTTATTCCGTGATTATTTGATATATTTTTTAATGTAAACTTATGCGTGCTTAGCGGTGTACATCTTTCAGCGCTTTTAAGCGCATGAAAAAAAAAAAAAAAAAAAAAAAAGATCCACATATAATTTTCTTTCGTACATTCTTGCGCGTTTTCTCTGGGATTTTTTTTTTCCATGATTAAATTTTAAGAGGTTTATATTTTTCCTAACTTTGCGCATAAAAATTTATTTATTATTATTTTTTTTAATATCGAATTTTTCCTCAGCTATATATAATAAAGACAAATTATCGGATTATATTGATAGAGTGTATTTTTTAAAACGAACTTTCAATTAATCAAGCGTTACTGGATAAGTACATTAAATAAAACAGATGTATTAAATATACGAAACTATATGAGCGAAATTTTAGTTTTTGAAAGAAAGTTATTAAACACATTTTCAAAAAATATGTTTTGGCCTAATTATATCTTACAGCTGAGATTCTTCGTTTTTTTTTCTGAAACCTCTAAACTTTATAACCTTCTTCTCAACGATTTTTCATTTGTTTCAGTTCATTAACTCTTAAAATAAAATTTCACACACTGTAATGTGCATATATGCTAAAAATTAAGTTGAGTCTGAAAATTATTTTAACATTTTAAAATCTTTTTCTTTCAAAGATAAAAGAAAAGTGTGGCGAAAATGAAACGTCGTGTTTTGAAACTTCTGCAATGTTTAAAAATGCCGAGAAAAAGAAATAATGTGCTTCGCGTAGCTGAAAGAATATGCGTAGCCTAAAAGAGAAAGAATGAGCCTCTATTTTACGTAACATCATGTTTATTTGCGAAACGCTTCATTATTTAAATCCTGTAATTTGCATTTAACAAAATTTATCTTCGTAACGTCTAAATTTTTCAACAATTTTTTCTGACATTCAGTTATAATTTGTGACTGATATATTCATGAATATGTGACTGAATACATATAATCAAGTTTCGTCCGGTCGTTACTTAAGAGCACAACAATTTACGAAAAGTAGTCTTCGCCTTACTAACACCCAAAAAATTATTACAAATTCTACGACAAAAAGAGGCAAAGATTACTATGTATTACTATTTGGAAATAGCAGTACTGAAACGTAAGGACTGTACGGACTCTGGAAAGTAAAGCAAAGGAAAAATTTTAATGAATATAAAAGAATGTTTCGTTTGTTATAACTATCCTACGATATCCTTCTAACTTAAGAGAGCTAACCAGACCGAGATCTATAGTTTGAATTGAATTCCAAATTACCACAAGTACCCATATCAGAATTGGAACTTGAACCTGTATGTGACCCGAAAAAAATGACAGCAAAAGCTAACATGAAATATATATATATATATATATATATATTCTCCTTTGGAAAATTCTTTTGAATGGTAAGAATCTTCTCGCTAAAACATTTGTTAATTTATATCCACACTGTGGGCCTTTTTTAAAAAAACCCTTATGTAGGTAAGATATACTTTGACATACTATTAGTGGATACAACGCTAGTGTAATATTCATCAGAAGTTAAAATCGTTCAGAGCATATGGTATGCCGTTTTCCAGCCAGAGGATTATGGAAACATATTTGTTGCATTTGCATTCGGTATGGAGGCCTAGTCTGTTAAACATTTGAAGCCAAAGCATGATACCAAGAAAGTTGCCGCGATCAGACGGTGAAACCTTGTTCCAACATTTGGTGGTCCGATTGAACCGTAAACTTAAGTAGGATAACCCTGAACGGGAAAAATGTTGATCTACGAGGTGGCAAAATGTTGAATTGTGAACTGGTAAAATGTTGAACAACGTACTGGTATGACGTTTGTAGCATAAATGCCTAGCTAGTCTCTTATGTAGTTAGTCTATGGTTGAGTGAGTTCTGAGTTTTGCGTGTGATCATGTCCCGAATTCTAACATTTGCGCGTGAAAAAACTACCTATTCTGTCATCCTTTAAATTTCAAGTCATTTTTTAAGTTATGCGTGAATCTCCAGGCAGCAGTGCACTCAGCTCGCAGTGGTCTATTGCCGCACGACCTCTACCGGCCGCATCTGGAACCATCACCGCTTTGAAAGCCGTGCACTCAGTAACAGCAGATACGCTTTATCGTGTGTCGCAAGAGTTTGGCTACCGCGTAGATGTTTGCCGTGCAGCAAAGGGTGGACACATTGAACATTTATAATGTCTTAAAAAACTTTGAAACTTTCTCTTTTCATTGGTATAAAGATTGTTCATTTTGGATTTATACTTTAATAAATACAATTTTTTGAAAATGGGTCCATCATTTAGAATAACCCTGTACATAGGAAATGGTGGTCTGTGTCTTTATTTTACACTGCTGAAAATTTGGTGCTGTATTGATGTTGCAGTAGCTACAAACATAAGGTGGTGAAACATTCTTCGAATACTTGATGCTTCGGTTGAACCATAAACTAGTATAAATGAAACAATGAACGGGTAAAATTTTGAAATTAGAACTGGTAAAATGTTAAACAATAAATTTAAAATAACTAGAAATATCACGTATGAATCAAAATTTTAAAATTAAAAAGCCATTTAAAATCAGATATTTTATAAACCTAAAGAATAGCACATTATTATCACATAATAAAATAATAAAATCAAATATAGTAGACATTTCAAGATTTGGACAAGCTCTTCATTAGTATAAATGTCAATCGATAACCGAGCTTGTCCCATTCAAGAATATTCTATTTATAAGTATTAAATCACTAGGGCAAATACGCCGCAGTAGGACCACACGAGGCTAACGAAAAAGACAGGATGCCGCATTGCCTTTCGCACGTGACCGCTAGAGTCATGTGATGTTGGTTTTGTGCCCCTGTATTGGTGCATTTCAGCATCTTGTGACTCAAGCGGTCTGAAAAAAGAGACAAGTAACGTACTGCGGCAGCCTGTCTTTTTCGTTAGCCTTGAGGAACAAATATTTTTGTGGAATTGTACATTAGTGTGGGTCGAAAAAACAGAAAATTATATAATCGAAACATAATAGTGTGGAAAAGTTGCCATTGGTAATAAGGAAATAATTCGCAAAATATTACACCAAATGGTTAATCTCTTTTACCGCCGTAAGGGGATCAAAGTTTCAAAAAATTAAAAAAAAAAATTAAATTATCCAAACATAACAATACAATTTCTAATAGAATTAAACAGCTATATCAAGATGGTAGTAATGCTCCAATAAAATTTCATTATGGTGAAATCATTTCTATTACCGCCGCAGGGGCAAGCAAAATTTTGAAAAAAAAAAACGGTAAAAATTGCAATTATAAGTTTTTTTCAATTTTCACCATTTTTATTATATGTCTAGAATTAAATAAATTTACATTATATCTAGTAATAACTTATAAATGTCTAGTAATTTTTATCATGGGCGTAAGTCAACCAAGGGCGAGTGGGGCCGCCCCCCTTCTAAATGAACACGTTAATCGAAACACGTTAATTGAAACACGTAACTGAAAAACGTTGATTGAAAAACCGATTTTTCTCTTGAACTTCGGTTGGGCATTCTAAAATTGGCGCATTTGCGTTGCCCGAACTGTGTTTCGGCGTCACAGGCAAGAGGTTAAATCCAACTGTAGTAATTTTAAAAGTAGAATTTTTTTTTTAAGGTTGGTTTATACAAGATTACAGAAATCTGCCCTAAATGTAGCATGTACAATTCCATAAGAATAAGTAGTCCTACTGTGATGTGTACACCCTGGTGATTAAATATTTTTAAATGGCATATTTTTGAACGTAAGCATGTGTAAACAACAGCTTCGGTTATCGATTGATATTTGTACTTATGAGGAGTTTGTATACAGTTTTAAAAGTCTACTGGAATTGATTTCATTATTTTATTATGTGATATTAATGAGTTTTTTTGTTTGTTTTTTTACAAAAAGACGATTATAAACGTATTTTTAATGTTAAACAATAAACTTCCTACATTGTCATTTGCAAACAAGAGTTGATCCGACCGAGACCTCTTTTAATCCGACAGACTGTGAACATGCCTGAATCGGGATTCGGACCTGACACTTCTTGACATTGTAGCCAGCGTTTTAACCACTAGACAAGCAGACGGATACTTTCATGCTCTAAAGCAGAGATGCCAAGCTTCCACTAATCTTCCATAATATGTGGATTATTTTGACCCAGATTAACAACGCTTCAAACCAGAAAATTTATTTGATGGATTTTTATTTATTTAATTTCAGATTTCTACAAGGAATCTATTTAATCTAATTTCTTAAAAAAATTCTGGTGCGAAACGTATTAAACCTGGGTCAAATTAACCCACATATTACGGAAGATTAGTGAGAGCTTGGCACCTCTGTCTAAAGCAACACAATTAGAATGCATAGAACTATTTGTTTTGATTGGCTGTTGAATAGCTCCAATTATTTTTTGTGAAACTTAAAGTCATTTTCAAAGTTGAACCTTGAAGATGATTTTCTGAAAGTTAAGAGGAAAGATATTTTGATTCGTCTAATTACTTTATATCATAGAATGTTTCAAATTTGAACTAACAATTTTAAAGTGTAAACTATATAATTTATTTTAACTGTAATATAATTTTATGTAATTTGATTACATCATTTAAAGCCGTGTTTCTCAACCGGTGTACCGCGACACACTGGTGCACCATGTTAGGACCTCAGGTGTACCACGAAAATTTTCAGCAAAATTATATTAAGATTCTACAAACTAACAAAAGTACTTTAAAATACAACATTCTAAATTCTGTATTTTTCTATGTAATGGAGTTTAATGTCTTAAAAAGTTGTATTTCCTTCCAAATTTGTTTCATTGTTTAAATGTTCTTGTGGGGAGATTACCGTTTCATTGGCTTGAAAATTAGGTCAACTTCGGGATATACATATATTTTTTTTTTTCAAAAAAAGAATAACGTAACATAAAAACGGAATTGTACCACTTATTATTCGTAGTTTTTACTCATATTATTACTCTTATTCATAGATTTAAAATATTTTTATTATACAAATAATTATTAAAATTGATGGCGATATTGTCAGTTGCATATGGGTATGTTTTGCGCGTATCATCTTGCGCCGTGTAGTGCACAGCTTGTCAAAGTCATCAGAAACAAACGAAATCAAGTTTTTCAGAAAAACTTATTGAATAGGGGTGAAAGGGGTGAAACTATTTTTAGTGAAATTGAAGGCCATTTGGTAAAATGGTAGTCGTTTGAAAAAGGTGTAATTTTTTTCGCCCTTTTTTTTCTCTAAATTCAACATGGCTTAAAATATATTAGCAATTTTTTTTTAATATACATATGAAAGGTTTATAGACCCACAAAAAAAAAAAAATCTTGAATTATCAAAAAGAAAAAGTTGATTCGATGATCCATTTAAACGGTGTTTTACACGGCGTGATGCTAAAAAATGTCGTTCCCAGAAATACGCGATTAAGGTTTTACTAAAGACATGGTATAAAATATTTAGGTAATCGCTATAGTTTTCCACTTACAATAAGTCCGTGATTCTTTCCTAGATTTATACATATTAAGCAAAGAATTCAGCATACGTGAAGATCTGTCTAGCCGTGTCTCGTATACCTGTTTTTCAGCCTGCCTCTCTTTCGATTGTCTGTACACTGTAAAAAAATCCGTACGGGTGCTTTTATGTGAAATTTCTGTCTTTTAACAGAGTCTTCCTATTTTGCGGGGAAATCGTAATTTTTCCCGGAATAAACAGAAAAACTCCTTTTACCCTTATTCATTGAATTTTGAAAACGAAAATGTTCCGTTTCAATTGAGAGAAAATGGAAAAATTCGAGTTAAATTTTCACAACTGATGTTTTGGCCTAAACCAAGTCATTTAATGTGGTCCGATGGTGTAGGGGACCAGAACATTTATCCTCTAATGGCGAGGATCAAATCCAGAGGAAAACAAGGTAATAAAAACAGAAGTGATATATTCAATACAAATTCCTGCGCCGTGTAAATATGCATAAGTATATAAAATTATTATTTTGATTATTTTTAAATATTGTGCTATTGCTTACATAAATTTCTAAAAGCTTGAATAGCGGGAAATTTCCATCTCCAATCCGGGAAAAAACCAAAATGCTACAGCTTTGCAGCCAATGCATTTTCTGTTTTTTTTTTTTTTTTTTTTTTTTACAGTGTAACATTTTAAATATTTCGAATTTCACCTAACCGTTCTAGGAGCTCATTCTGCATTATAGGGATTCAAAAAATGTAAAAAACCTCCCTTAATAAAGAATGTCAGAGAATTGCAATGAAAAGAATAAAAAAAAACCTATTGCTAGTTTATCAATTGAAAATTTATAATTATTATAAAAAAAATACCCCAATGTTACATTTACAATAAATAAGCTTTTCGGCAGTGAAAGGTGTTAAAAACGAAAATAAATTTTAATTCTTGGTAAAAGATTTACCAGTATGCCTGTCCGAAAATCCTATTCTGTAAAGAAGATATTTGAAAAAAGGTCTTTTATTACAAATTATAACAGAATAAATTACTTTGTTTATCTATGATGTAGAACTTTGATGTAGAAAGTTTCAAAGAGCGATTTTTTTTTTCCTTTTAAAAAAAAATGTTTGAATCTCGAAAGAAGTAAGAATGTCGATAGGAAAATTCCTAAAATTACTATCGCTGGATGAATGATGGTAAATAGCGGTTAACTATGAATAATGTTATCTAAAATGTTAAATTTAATTTTCTTGAAATACTACTGGTTTTCAGCGGGTTTGCCACGATAAATTTTGAACAAGTTAGCGGATTTACATTTCTTTTTTCAATAAAGAAAATTAAATTGTCTACAAACTGTACCTGAAATGCAAATATTTTTTTACAAGTAATAACAAAAAACATAAATTTTTATCAATTTTGAATTTTTTTATTATATATATATATATTTATATATTATTATATTTTTTTATTATATATATATATATATATATATATATATATATTGTTTTAGATATAATCAAGAGACAACGCAATAAGCAGTATAAAGTAAAAATGGCGACTCAAATTATGAAACATTGACTTCCAGATCATGGAAATACTAGTTTTGCCGTACAATATTAAAATATTCGTTTTTTTTTTTTTCTATAAAACATAAAGTAATTCAAAAAGACGTATTAGTCTAATTTAATTACAGGCTTCCTAATCCTAAATCACCAGTGGCTGAGAGGATCTGCTCTCGAAGCTGGTAGACGGGAGGTGCTGGGTTCGATCCCAATCGCGCCCGTCGGCCTAATCGTTCGGAGTTTTCGTGGTTTTCTTCGAGCCGTGGATTTATCCATGCGTAAATACGGGTTAGGTTCCCTTAGAAAGACCCCCACGAAAGGCACATCCCCCGGGGCCTATATCCCAAGTGTAGATAATTCGCCGTCAATAATCAACCCAACCCTACCTAATCCTAAATCACACTTTAGTCGATGTATTTCATTTAAAATTTTTCTGGTCCCCTTAAAAAAGGCATACACTGCTCCAAGGTAATTAGGGGAGCAAGCAAAAAAGTACAGAAAACCTTGCGAAACAACTATGTATGGACATGAAATGGGAAGTATACACATACAATAAAGCGTAATACAGAAAAAAAGCCGCCAAACATCATGTATGGGAATTTTAGTTCTTTGAAATGATGCCAAAAGAGAGAGAACATGAACAGATGGTTCAAGACACCAATTTGGATACCAGTAAATGACAAAAAAATGTTGTTTGAAGAGAAGGGAGGATTTTTAATATGGTGTGCGGTCACCTCGAACAGCTAAGACTGTTTGTTACACAATTGTGGTCCATGGATACGAAGAGCTTGATAGCCTGAGAAGGACTGCTCAGACAAGAAGGCCACGTCTGTAGAGCATAGATGTCTCTCCTGGTTCCCTTTATTAAGGTCTTTAAAAAAGTATTCAGCCGGGTCTGAATTTGACCTAAAACAAAAGAAGATGGTGTCTGTTGGCGATACATACAATACAACACCCTGTCTAACAGAGAATACATATTTATCGCAACAGTGGGCAGTGAAGTACCGTTGACGACTTGCACACCAGAGATATGATCTCTGGTGTGTAATATTTCAGACAAGGGACGCTGTGAAGCTCTTTAAACTTTACTCGCGACAAGGGGCGATGCCATACGATGAAATGGGAGTTGCTTTGGGTACTAACTAGCTTGCCATGCTGGAAATGTGCGCTAGATGTTGGTACATGTGTATGGAATCATTTATAAGTGTGGGTCTTAAGAGAAAATTTTGTAACCATCTCTTAGGGGAGTGGCTGGACGTACGATGTGCCAGTGTACAGTGAGTGTACAATCGTGATAGGCGTGGGTGGGACATCCCACTTCACCTCACTCACATCTATTAGACCCTACACACCCAAATTTGTGGAGGTATGTTTTGAAAGGGCCGTGTCCTGTTAGAAATCTCACGGTGTATGGTGTTAGGTGATACATGTTGATTGAAACTGTAGGAATTAGGTCAACGTGTGTCTGCCGTTGTCAGTGAGTTCCCAGTCCTCCTGCTATTCCGAAATGATCCTGAATTTCACGACCCTCTTGGTGAACGACTTGGGCACTTTGAGGGTGATGAATGTTTGGTTGCTTCTTTTGCGAGATCGTTCGAGCACTCGTTCCCAAAAGTGACTTTGTGTGCTGAGACGTGGCCGAAATGTGCTCTGTACAGGAGGCTTTTGAGTTTTAGTACCAGTTGGTGTGTTGTTCTGGGTGTGGGGATGACCTGCAGTTCAGACATGCTATTGCTGAAGATGGGTATATTTTCTCCAGGTTGCTCCTCTAGCTATTCTAAGGCGGAGAAGATTGCGAATAGCTCTGCCTGGAAGGCTAAATTATTATCTCCATGCCTGCAGGCCCACTGGTGAGTCAACGCGCCTCCTTCCGTGACGCAGAAGACTGCCGCCACGCAGTATCAGTGCGGAACCCATCAGTGAAGATGGTGGGACAGATGACACGATGTAGTTGTTAAGTTGTGTGTTGTTTTGAAGATGAGATGTCTCTTTCGCAGAGTGGATCTGCTAGCCGTGGACATTGTGTTCAGCGGTCGTTTTAGGAAAGAGTGTGTTGGATATGTGGTCCTGGCTAAGTTGGAGGACGGAGGCTTTGCAGAATTTTAAAGTTACTTCTATGGGTGAGATGACGGTGAGTGTTGTTAGTTCATCAGTGGATATTGTTCGGTACTCACGTGAAAGTTGTAGTAAGAAAATCCTTTGAATTCAAGTTAATTCTGTGATTGCCTGTTTTGTAATTTTACCCGTTTCCCAGATGCATCCCTCGTATGTTATAATGCGTTATTTTATTGTTAAATATCATATTTTTAAAAGACTATTGCTTACCCCCCATGAACTTAGATGTTAATTTAAGTGAGTTTTGATGACAGGAGATGAATTTTAAATCATTTATGTGTGGGATCCAGTTAATATTGGATTCTATTATTGTGCTAAGATCTTTGAGTTATTGTACATGATGTATGCTTACGCCGTGAATTCTCATTACTTGGTAATCTGTAGGGATCTGGACTGCATGTCTTATTGAAGACCAGTGCTTGGGACTTCCTCGGTGATGGTGCGAGGTGTAGTGTGTCGAGAACCTGGCAGAAAATGTGTAGGGCTGATTAAAATCTTTCCTCCAGATGACGGCGAGTGCGACCCGAGAAAATGAAGCTGAAGATATTAGCAAAGGCATAAAGGGTGTATCCCAGTTGCACTGTAAAAATATTGTAAATTCATGTTCATTTTCTGTGGATTGCTGTCGTAATTTTACGCATAATGCTCTTTTTCAAAATAAATGGTCAAAAACCACAAATTTCATTTTTGTACGGACAAAACCCGTTTATATACGGGCAAAGCTCGTTTATCTAGGGACAAAATCTGCTTTTTATGGACTTTTCCTGGAATATCTGCTGCAGTAATTTTACTGCAGCAATTTTTTACAGTGTGGTTCAGTTCATATAGCAGTAAATTTGCTATCAAAAGCCAGAGGATTGGCCCAAGACAGGAACCCAGGGGACAGCCCTTCTGATGCCAGTGGGAAGAGGTACCAGCGCCCCAAAATAATAATGACGCTCCCTTGAGACAGGTACGAGCTGATGAGCCCAGGTATATTCCCGGTATAGTTAAGTGCTTGTAGTTGTGTGAGAATGTCGCGCCATTCTACGTTGTCAAAGGCCTATTAAATGTCGAGTGAGACTAGTGGAGTGTAGTTTCTTGAGAGGTGCTATCGATGCAAGAGGTCATTATGGCATGCAAAGTTTTCTCACATGATCTGCTCTTTCTGAACCCGAACTGCCTTGGGCGTACACTGTAAAAAAAATTGCAGTAAAATTGCGGGCAGAGGCCGGCAGCAGAGATTACAGTCATACACCGTAAAAAAAAATCCATGCCCATCATTTTGTGCAACCCGTAATTTTACGGGGCAAAGTAATATAGCATTATAATGCACAGGATATAATGCACTTTAAAACACAATAACACTTTGCTTACTGTTCCGTTGCACGTAGCACGTTAGATAATCATCACAGAATCGCTGTTTTGACTGGTTAAAATTTTTGAAATACGAGTAAAATGAAGGGTTACACCCTAGCGGAGGACAATGTATGAGGTCGTGCCGTATTTTGCTAACATATGGGCTAGAACTGTAAGAATATGTGGATTGCTCTTAATTTTCTAAGTATCTAAGGGATAAGGCCGCTTATTTAGTGGATCAGACCGTTTTTCATCAAATAAGTCTGTTGCCCGTGAAAATTGAAGGGCAAACGCTTATAAATTTACAGTTTTTTCTGAGAGTGTAAGAAAATTATTAGATGCGAGAGAATGAGATAGCCGGGAAACGATGAGCTTCTCTAGCAATTTGCCTACAGTTTGTTAGCAGGCAGATCTGTAAGTTCAATTTTGGTTCAGTGGGTGACTTCCCTTGCCTTAAGAAATATGCGAAGAGGTTGTCAAAATTATTTTCTTCTCTAGAAGAAGCGCAATGTCCAACAGTCAACGGAGGCATTGGTCTCACTGCAGTGCATCGGGCGAGTCTGTCCCATATATGCTTTATCATATTTAAGTCAGAGAAGCATGCTGGCCACTCCATCCTCTGTATTGTTTCCATTTCAAGCACATTCCTCAAAAGTCGAACTGTATGAGTTCTAGAATGGTCATGTATTAAAAGAAAAGAATCCCCAATAACTGCAGCTTAAGGTAAGACATGACATCTGAGTATCTCGTCTGCATACATTTGGGCTGTCAAACTAACATTCCGGATAATATGCAGGTTCGTACTACCACCTATACTAAATCTGCCCCATACTATAAATCCACCTCGTCTGTACTGTGATCGTTCCTCTATTTCATCATAGTTGAAAAGTGTTTATGAATTCATTTTGTTTGTCTGTCAGTGTGTCTGTCCGTGGTCAAACTCTCGTAAATGTTTTCGAATTCCATGTAATTTTTGTATGTTATTGATGTTTACTATAGAATGTTCGATATTGAAAATGAAGTGTGTAGCGTTTATAGTTCTTTTACAGGGTTACACAAAATAATTCCGTTACATTATGGTGAATGAGGAAAAATAGTTTCCGATGCATATTTCTGGTGTTACAACACTTTAAACATAATGAAATTGATATGCATCAATGAGGTGGACCAAAACATGCTTTCGTTAACATAACTATTATAGATAAGTATCATTTATAGTTCGTTTACAAGGACGCACAAAAGAATCAGGTTACAGGACTGACTATGATAGATTTAGTTGTATTAAAAAATCAAATTCCTTAATCATATTCTATTAGTGAGTGAAAGTGTTTCATAATATATGCTTGATGCATGATTTTTCATTCTTTTTTAGATTTATAATGATAAAATATTTCACTTTTTTTGTAACACCTTAAAGCATTTATATTTAAATTATTATAAAAAATTACGGCCTAAGTATTGCCTACGGTACAAGCATATGCTCAATAATTACATTTATTTCCATTTGAAAATATTTTATTACGGCAGTAAGTGAAAAATCCATGTCCTCATAAAGCTACTTATATTACTAAAATTTCCATTGCAACATTTTCTCCTGTATTTCTAGTGATTCATTGAAGTCAAGCAACTTTAAAGCCGATGCCTTAGCTCTTAGGATCTCCGTATCAATAACATAGGCGTAGTGTATTCTATCAGTGTTTGAAAGTGTTTCATAATCTATGCCTAATGCACGATTTTTCGTTCTTGTTTAGATATATAATGATAAAAGATTTTACTTTGTACATAACACCTTAAAGTATTTATATTTAAATTATTATAAAAAATTACGGCTTAAGTATTGCCTATGGTACAATCATATTCTCAATCTCATTACTTTTATTTATCTTTGAAAATATTTTTAAATCCACGGTAGCAAGCAAACAACCCATGTCCTTATAAAGCTATTTATATTACTAGGATTTCTAATGCAACATTTTCTATTGTATTTCTAGTGATTCATAGAAGTCAAGCAACTTTAAAGCCGATGTCTAGCTCTTAGCCTCTCCGTATCAATAACATAGGCGCAGTGTATTCTGTCAGTGTTTGAAAGTGTTTCATAATCTATGCCTAATGCACGATTTTTCGTTCTTGTTTAGATTTATAATGATAAAAAATTTTACTTTGTATATAACACCTTAAAGTATTTATGTTTAAACTATTATAAAAATATTACGGCTTAAGTATTGCCTATGGTACAATCATATGCTCAATCTTATTACTTTTATTTCTCTTTGAAAATATTTTTATATCCACGGTAGCAAGCCAACAACCCATGTCCATATAAAGCTATTTATATTCCTAAGCTTTCTAATGCAACATTTTCTCCTGTATTTCTAGTGATTCATAGAAGTCAAGCAACTTTAAAGCCCGAGGCCTACTTCTTAGGCTCTCCGTATCAATAACATTGGTTTCTGTCAGTGTTTGAAAGTGTTTCATAATCTATGCCTAATGCATGATTTTTCGATCTTGTTTAGTTTTATAATGATAAAAGATTTTTCTTTGTAAAAACACCTAAAAGTATTTATATGTAAACTATTATAAAACATTACGGCTTAAGTATTGCCTATGGTACAATCATATGCTCAATCTTATTACTTTTATTTCTCTTTGAAAATATTTTTATATCCACGGCAGCAAGCGAACAACCCATGTCCTTATAAAGCTATTTATATTCCTAAGATTTCTAATGCAACAATTTCTCCTGTATTTCTAGTGATTCATAGAAGTCAAGCAACTTTAAAGCCCGAGGCCTACCTCTTAGGCTCTCCGTATCAATAATATAGGCGCAGATATACATCTCTACGATTACAATGGCTATCAAATCAAGAAGGAAATCCAGAGGATTGCTTTTATATCTATCCAATTCGATTCTACTATTCCTTTACTTGCTCTTTTTTTCATTCTATCATTCTTTTAGTATCTTTCTACTGACGACTGTTTTACAAAAGCAAAATCGTATTTTTCTGCGAAGAAAGTACAGAATATCAGACAAAAGAGAAGTTATATAAAAAAAAAAAGAGAGAAAATGTGTGGTTATTTTTGTTTTCATTTTCATTTCCAGCTGTGGTGGGATGGGAAAAATTCGATGCGTTAGCGGTGTTATTTATTCTTATGGAAAGATTTTCAAGAATTGTCATTGAATTACATGATAGAAATAAAATTACAAGTTTAAAGTTGAACTGTTTCAACTAAAGTAGTTTGAAAGTTTGCGCCCTATAAAGTAAGCTCGTTGATTGGCTATTATTTTTCACTAAGTTATTAAAAATGTTTTTTAAGACATAGAAGTCTGCAAAGAATCTTGAATAAGAGATTTTTAACCTAGTTTAGGAAAAAATAAATCGGTCAAGTGCGAGTATATCTAGCGCTCAAAGGATTCCGTACATTATATTTATTAAGTACTATTTATTAATTAATAAACTCCTACTACCCCTAATTTTTTCATAATTTTAGTTTCAGTATATTTAGAAATAGAAGGGGAGGGACATATTTTTCCAGTATTACTTTCGACAATAACCGAAAATATAATACCTAAAATTAAAACAAATTATAAACGAGTTTAATTTTTCAATTTGATGTTACAAGACCTTTCGAACGATACCCTACACTATATATAAAAAGATATTTTTTCAACTAACTTAATTAATACCTCGGCTAATTACCGAGAAATTTTTTCGAAAATCATTATGAAATATCCTTGGGTGATTCTGCGTTGATAGATACCTCAAGCGCCCGTCAACCCCCTCGCTGTCCGCCCAAAGAGTAAAGTTTGTATTAGCGGAAAAATGCGTTTTTCTCAAAAACTAGGTTACCAAGTAAAATCGCTATAAGTTTTCCGGAAAGGGTTAAATAAGCTCCTACTATCCCTAATTTTTTCATAATTTTAGTTTCAGTAGATTCGGAAAAAGAGGGGGGAGGATACTTTTGCAGTGCATTTTCGACGATATCTCTGAAAATATAATACCTAAAATTAAAACAAATATATTTTTGAGAGACCTTTCCCACGATACCCTACACGATATACAAAAAGAAAAGATTTTTTCAAGTAGCTTACTTAGCCCCCTAATTTTTTCCTAAACATATTTGTAAATGGCTAATAATCTAAAATATGCGGATAAAAGGGCTTTATAACTTCCCCAAGTTTGAACTTTCCACGTCCCATAGTTTATGGGAAAAGGGGCTCTGACAGACGGACAGACAAAAATAGGAAATATCTTAAAATGGTTCCGTTTTTACTTTTTAAGTACGGAATCCTAAAAAAAAAAGAGAGATAATGAGATAATGAGTGAGGTAATTTTTGTTTTCAATTTCATTTCCAGCTGTGGTGGAGTGCAAAAAATTCGATGTGTTGGCATTTTTATTTATTACTTACCCATCATACATAGTATAGGGTAAAGCTTGTAATCGTTTTGAAAATCGAAAAAAAAATTTTGACGGATTTACACGTTTCAGACACTAGAGATTCCGAAAAACATATTTTTAGAAAAAAAAAAAATTGCCATCCGTCTGTGTGTCTGTGAGTGTGTGTGTCTGTGTGTCTGTAAACGCTCTATCTCCCGAAAAAATTGAGATAGAGACTTGCAATTTGGTATGTACTTAGTATGTAATAATGGGAAGAAGCCTATTTCATTTTAATAACCTCAATTAACCGGAACTATTTTTTTTCGGACTCTCGAAATATTCGTTCTGATAAAAGGTATATAAAAATTTTCGAAATTGTTTATTTTAAGAAAAGAATATAAAAGACAATAAAAAAACATAAATTTTGCATAAAGCATGAAGTCGATCGGATAATGGGTTGCCGAGATATTTGGAATCCTATTTTCCACACTCTTCGATTTTTCATGACCCTGTATTTCATCCAAATTTCACTTCAAAGATATATTTTAATTTGAAATTTGACGCTTAATCAGATGCAATAAAACGCTAGTTGATTGGATTATTATTTTTGGAGTTATAAGGAGGTTTCTTTCTAGCAATTCGGTAATCGAGCCCTTAAAGTTTATGACGTCATCAAGCCACGATTCGAGGCTAACGAAAAAGACAGGCTACCGTGGTACATTCCACTTATCTTTTTTTTACAGACCGCTAGAGTGACGTGATGCTCTTTTCGTACACCTGCATTGGTGCATTGGAGCATCACGTGACTCCGGCGGTCTGTAAAAAAAGATACGCATAAAGCACCGCGGTAGCCTTTGTTTTTCGTTAGCCTCGGCCACGATTTTATTTGAATTGCAATGCATTTTATAAGTAGTTTACACATTTTTATTTTAATATTTTACATTATGCATATCAATGATGGGTAAGTATAACGGTGGTCCCCAACGACTAGTTTTTTCTTGTGGGAAAATTTTTCAGAATTTTCAATGTATTACATGATAGAAATAAAATTGAAAGTTTAAAGTCAAACTCTTTCAACGAAAATAGTTTAAAAGTTTGCGCCCTATAAAGAAAGTTCGTTGATTCTCTAAAACTCTTCATATAATCATTAAAATGTAATATCAGACAAAAGAGAGGTTATATAAAAGAGAATGAATTTGTGTGGCTATGTTTGTTTGTTATATCCAATTGTAGTGGAATAGGAAAATTGCGTTATATAAATGATGTTATATGTAATTAGAGAAATATTTTCAAGAATTTTTATTGAATTACATGTTACAATTGAATCAATTCGTCGAAAGTGATTTCAAAGTTTGAGGCATATAAAGTCAGCTTGTTAAGAATCGGCAATCGTTAATTATAATTAATAAAAATGAGTGGTTAAAGCATGGACGTATAAATAAAATATCTGAAAAAGAGATATAATAAGAGATTTTTTTTTATGTTTGGAGGGGAGTGGGGGGGGGGGGGTGAGAAATTTTTGGCATGCTAGGAGAGTTATTTATTCTTATGGTGATAATTTCATTAACTTTTATTGAATTTCATGGTGCAAACAAAATTACTAGCTTAAAGTTGAACTATTTCAAAGAAAGTAGTTTAAAAGTTTTCACCCTATAATGTAAGCCCGCATGCGCATGCGCGGTAGTGTATTACTGCTTATTTTACTGTTTATTACTGTTAATTTTACGGTATAATGGCAGCTGGGATGGCAGTAATTTACTGTAAAATCAACAGGGTTTTTTTTTTCAGTGCAGTTGTGGTTGAATGGGGGAAATTTCGATACGTTAAGGGTATTATTTCTTACGATTCAAATAAAACAGACAAAAAGTTGAACAGTTACATTGAATATAGCTTAAGTTTTTGCGGTACATACAGTAAGTTTGTTGATTTCCTAAAATTGCCCATTAGGGGAAGATGGGGAACAGTAGGAAAAATTTATTTATTTTACTTTGTTTTAACTACATACTAATACTCATAAGTGACACTATAGTAATGAATATTTCCAACCTTAAATCATATGTCTATAGCAGAATGTATTCATTTTCGCCGAATTTTCTAGTTTTAGCTACAAAAAGTATAATTTTGTATCTTTAGAATTATTTATTTTTTGTTAATAAAGATTAAAAAAGAGATGAAAGAACAATTCGTTTAGATATAAGACACTCATTTATTGTTATATCTGTGCAAAATTTGCATCTGCGTATCAAATAAAATATTTTAGGGTCTTTTGTCGTATTTCATGTCTACATGATGTACATTGGTCCACCACAAAAAGGGGCACAGGGTTCAATTATTCAATGTTCAATTATTACGCCCTTTTATGCTGATTTAGCAGGGCAATTTTCAATAGAAAATCTTAAAAAGTTACAACAATGTTTCTTTCCATTTAAAATTAAAACTGCAATTAAGAAAATATTTTTATCTTTCTTGTCAAATACTTAAAAAAGAAAGTCATTCAATTATTTTTGTTTTCTGCACGTTTTCAATATCCTGAAGAATATGGCTACTAATTCATGTTAAATTCAGAAAATTTTTCTCAGAAAGTTATTTTTTTATCGTATCTTTTCTTTAAGAACACGATAATTATACTAGTTAAGCCCTAAATAGCTTAGTCTAATTGTGTACTATTTTAATGTATTATAATTGTAGTCATCAGGATGTTTCAAAACAAAATTGTACTTAAAACTATCTTATTTACCTATCGTTTAAAGCATGCTAAATAATTATCAGTTACAATTAAATATCTGTAAAATCTAATCATAATTCTTGATATAATGTAGTGCGTAAAAATTCTATTAAATATTTTTATGCATGTAAAATCAATCAATTGTTTTGTTTGGTGTATTAAAATATATGTTAAAAGGTTTCTAAGAAAGAATTTTACCATTTATACATGTATTAATATTGTAGTTTATATTATGCTATGCATGGTCCTCTGTACCTCAGTCTGGGGTACAATGAGCCATATTTTTAAGCTTTAAAAAGTACTTTTTTCTTTAATAAACTATTAAGAGTTTCGGTTTGAGAAAATTGACAAATGAAGACGAGGAACTAATGTATATTCAGTATTTATTTATTTATTTATTTATTTATTTATTCTTATTGTTATTTCATTGATCTGTAAATTTCAGAAGGAAAACGTAAAACTTTAAAAGTGTTCCACTGTATCTCATCTTCCGGTGAGTTATTAAAGTAGATTGTTAATGGCCGACTATGGCTCCATCGCAGAATGCCACTACAACAGAGCCAACTGCGATACCCATGAAAGAGTATCAGCCAATGAAAGAGTCAACTATTACCAACGCAAGCGAAACCATCCCACGGAAGTGTTAAACCACCAAGGAACGACAATCTCCAAATGATAGTGACAAAACACTGGAGAATATCACCCATCGATAGTCACAACAAGCATCACTTTGAATAATATGACAAACTACGATCAAGCGACAACTACAACTACAGTAAATACTCCAACATCTCACATCCGCCCAGCATGATTTCACTACACTGTGCAGTGTCGAATCGACTCATTTAAACAACAATTAGCAACTGGCAAAATCAGGAAAAGCAACGTAAGCAACAAGATACCCTGCAACCATGACGGCCATGAGGCTTGTCAAATAGATCACCGCCATGCGGAGATCAGGCGAATCCTTGCCCTGTTGCCAGGCATCAACCCATTAAGCTGGGCAAAAGCCCGGCTGATAAGGTCCTGGTCAGTAAAATAAAAAATAGATTGTTGAAGCATAGAAATCTATACAGAATGTCAGACCAAAGAGAGGTTATCTAAAAAAGCAAGCAAAAATGTTATTATTTTTGTTTTCGTTTTCATTTCTAACTGTGGGAATAGAAAAATTTTCATGCGTTAGTGGTATTATTTATTCTTATGGAAAGATTTTCAAAACTTTTCATTGAATAACATGATACAAATAAAATTGCAAATTTAAAGTTGACCTGTTTCGATGAAAATAATTACAAATTTCCCTGGAATACAAAGAAAATTGTGGACTGTTTGAATCTTTTCATTAAGTTATTAAAATTGGTTTGTTAAACCATAGACATAAGTACAGAATATCAGACAAAAGAGAGGTTGTATAAATAACGAGAGAAAATTGTTTTTTTTTTCCATTTCATTTGAAGTTGTAGTGTACTGTAAAATTTTGATTCTTTACCATACCAAGACATGATTCTATTAGCAATGAGTTTCACCTTTTAATTATTTGTAGTATTTTTAACAACTTTTGTAATTAGAAGGGTTTTTTATCCCTTTCAAACAGGTTTAAATGATGTTCCCTGTTTAAGATACTATTAATGAAAGTAATTTATATGTAGGTCAATTTGTAAAGAAAAGGATTTTTGGTTCAAGCTTTGAACTCTCACCGTTCATGAATAGTAAAATGTGTCAACTTGGAACGAACGTTAAAAATTCTTTTTAATTACGATTAAAATGTATGAGCTATGTATTAAAATGTATACATGTTTCATATCTACACCTATTTGAACAGAGTTTATTTCCACTTCCCTCCAAAAGGGGATTTTACACACCTATAAAATTGATGTATAAAAGTGTGTTCGACAAAACAATAAATTAGCTATTCGGAAATTCTTCTCTATATACCATGCCGTATCGAAAGGAAATATTCCACGGTATGACTTTGTTATTTGTATGATTTGCTTGTATCTTCTTAAAAACAGAAAAACACAACGTGTATCATAAATTTTGTAAAGCAACCTTGATAAGAAAATAAATACAGTTTTTTTTTTTTTTTTTGTGTGTGTGTGAAAATTCTGAGTGTTTCTACAAGTTTATTTGCTTCTGAAAGTTGCTTTGTACAGTCAAACCTCAGTATATAGTTAACTAAATAACCATTCATAAGTGATCCTATGTACGAAGTAACCATTTAAACAAAAGTAAAAGTATTTACTTAGAATTTCACGGATACTTATGTAACAAGCTTTATAAATAAAGTGATCTTATAGCATGGTATTTCTATACCGATATTAAAATATATATATACACTCAACAAAGTAATGAAATTCCAACTGATAAGCAGTTTTTATTGCTAATTTATATTTTTTAATTCTGAATTCAATACCTATTATACTTTAGTTTTTCATGAGTAATAATTTATTTATCAACTTTTAACCAATTATCTCCGAGAAAAGATTAATAACACATAATAAGTTTCCTTACTCCATCATTCCAAAAAATATGATAATGGAAGACACCAGTTGAAGATGGTGATGTGTAACATTATTCTCAAAAAATATTTTATTTTATGGATGACAGTGTTATGACGTAACTTATCATATGGCAAAGCTAAAATACTAAGTTCTTAATTATTCTTGAAGACATATGACATTATTTTTATATTAATATTTTATATTTAATAATTTAAATAAAAATAACAATTTTTAATATTTAAAAATTAAATGTTAATAGGTTTTTTTCCTAGAGACTTGTTAATAGGTTGTTCTGGGTACCACTTGTTAACATTTTAAACATATGCCACTGAGAAGAAAATAAATTAAACAAATAACACCAAACAGCTTTCACTTCAACTTTCTCTCAATTAATTTTTTTTTTTAGGGTTCCCTACCTGAAAAGGAAAAACCCTTATAGTCTAGGGTATCCCCTTATAGGGTATACCCTTATAGTCCCTTATAGTTATAGGGACAAAACCCTTATAGTCTCGTTTTGGAAATCCCGATAATGTAAAATCACGTAAAACATCGATTGAGAATTATAAATTAACGATTTTCGGATTTTTTCTTTTACATGTGCTATAAGACCTTCCTTCATGCTAAATTTCAAGGTTCTAGTTAACCAGAAGTGCCCTGCAGGTTTTCAGATTAAAACCTATAGGATACTTCCGGTTGATGTAGAACCTTGAAATTTTTCATGAAAGAAGGTCTTATAGCACATGCAAGGAAAAAATCCAAAAATAATTAATTTATAAATCTATGTCAATTTATTACGCTACAAACTCACGGATTTCCGTAATTCTAAATTAATGCATTGTAACGGAATTTTTGTAAAGGTAATATTTTAACATAATGGTACGAAACCTTCAGAGTGTTCCTCACTGTCCTCACAGAGTTCCTCACTGTAAAAAAATTGTAAATTCACGGGAATTCTCCGTGAACTGCTGCCGTAATTTTACGGGAAATGCCCCTTTTTCAAGGTAAACGGTCAATTTCCGTAAATTTCTTGTTTTTACAGGCAAAATCCGTTTATATAAGAACAAACCTCGTTTATCTACGGACAAAACCCATTTTCTTATGGACATTGCCTGGAATCTCTGCTGCAATAATTTTACTGCAGGAATTTTTTACAGTGTACTCGCACTTGTCCTTTTTCTTTACATAACACCTCTTTCTAGTGATGGGAGTATTCGAATTCAATATGTCTGATGTCTCGATTCAGCCAAGTTCTCGAGTGATCTCGATTCGGACAAAAGTATTCGAATACAAGCCACCTGACATTTGTGTCGCAAACGAAAACTGCGGTTTTCGACTGTATTCAGTTCTCATAGCTCGAGTTTTCTGTTTTCATAAACTGCGTCCGTGAATGTTTGTATTCAAATTAGTGATGGGAGTATTCGAATACAAAATGTCTGTGTTCTCAAGTGGTCTCGGTTTCAGACAGGAGTATTCGAATACAAGTCACCTGGTATCTGTATCGGTGACGAAATCTGCGGTTTTCGACTGTATTCAGTATTCAGTCCTCATATCAGGAGTTTTCTGTGGTTTCATAAGGTGCGCCAGCGAATGCTAGTATTCAAATACTCGGCGCTGTTTGAGACTTTTTTTCTCCGGAATTTTGCGGCGGTTAACAGGATGATCAGCGCTCTTTTAGTTTTGATATTTAGTTTTATTTTTTCAAGCGTACAATCAATTCAACTAATATATATATATATTTTTAGTTAAATCAATCATATGGATTTTAATTTAAGAAAACGATTACAATGAATAACATTCTGTGAATTTGTATTTAAGAAAAGTAAATGTAATTTTTTCAATTCATTTTTTTAAAAATTTTACGATTAAAATAATTACTTATAGTGGAAAATAAAATTGTACGTTCGAAAAAAAGAAAAAAAAATCTTGATTTCGCTAATTAAAGACAAATTGCTTAATTTTACGGGCGTATGCAGGGGAGGGCCGGTTCTTCGCCTTCTAAATCTTAGAAAATAATAAGATATAACTTGCAATACTGAGAGACATGGACGTCGGCAGAATTATATTTTGGGACGGGCAAGATTTTGGAACACGTGTGGCAATGGCCCACAGTCTAGTCTGCTTTTAAAATTGCAGAATTTAAACAGAAAATAATCTAAACTAAGATTTTTTTGTGTCAGAGTTATCATGCAAAACAATTTTTAAACATATCAACATATAAAGCAATACAAGAATTTATCAATTAAGAAATACTAAATATAAATAAGTTTTTTTTTTTTTTTTTTTTTTTTTTACCAACATGTTTTTAAAAAAGAAATTGAAGCAGTTTTTATTTTCCGTCAAAGGGCTTTGCCACCCTCAATCCTTTTTTTAAGATAAGTTTGAAACACATGAACATTAACAGGAAAACAAAATTAAAAAATCCCTGACGGCTCGGCCTACAGGCACAGGTAGATTTCGAAGACGCAGACCGTGGGGCGCCTGTTTGTTGGGAATTGCGGAAAAAAGACCTTTTTGCCATGATGCGGCATTTGGAAACGCCCACTTCGAAACCTAACTTGTTTTCAGACGGGGATTGTTTTTGTTTTTGTTTTATTTTATTTTTTTTTTTTTTTTTTTGCTATAAGGGTTGGTCCTATAAAAAAACTTGTCAATATAAAAGTTTTAGATAATATTAAGAGGTTTTATAATAAATTTAAGCGGATCTGATATCTTCAGAATTGACGAAGTTATGAATTTTTTTCTAAAACCCCCTCTTCCCCCCCCCCCTTGGGGCCATTTTTAATGATATCAAAATCTGTCATACATAAATTTTCGGCCCTTTTCCTAGAAATAATAATAACTTTAAACGGATTCGATACGTATCATAATTAAGAAACTATGGGGTTTTTCTGTTTTGACAAAAAGCCCCCTCACCCTTTTCCTTGGTTAGATAGATAGATAAAGTTTTGAACTGGGGGTGATTTTGGGTTCTGGGAGTCATGATCGGCGTAGATCTGAAATTTTTTTTCAAAAACTCCAACTTAGGAGAGAATGTAATAGGTAGTATTTCTTACGAAATTTACCTAAAATTATCTTATCCTGGGAGGGGGTGGTGTAGGGTTCAATGGGATAGAGTCATCCAGACAAAAAATTCTTGTTTTTTTTTTCTCTAATAACAATCGTAATATTTATATCAAAACTCAAAAACATTAAAAAGAAAATAAATTGTTCTGTAGCTGTAAATTATAAAACGTTACCATAAACAAAAGAGTTGCGTTTGTACGAAAATTAAACATTTCATTTGCTGAAAGAGGCGCTACTCATACTTTTCTAATAGACTGATGTGAATCTGACACGTGATCATAAAAAAAAGGCAAACGATTTTACGTAGAATAAACATTCGAAGAGTGAAACAGGCGAAATGTCGTCCCTCATTTATTAGTTTGAAGGAAGTCTGGAGTAGTTTTTAGTGCTACTACATTTGAATACAAAGAATCGATTCTGATTTCGATTCTGAAAAGTTTTCGAAAACTAAGGTATCGATTCTTAAAAGATCTCGAATCGGCCCATCACTACTTCTTTCCATCCATGGCGTCACATGTAAATCGCATCTTTTGACACTTCACTTATATCTCGAAAATCGAACTTTTGATAATTTTATGTATATCTGAAATGTAATAAAGGTAAATGCTATCTTTTTTTTAAAAACTCATTTAGCGTTATTTAAGAGCAGAAATTGCTTCTAAAATGTGCTTTCGAAATATATTTTTTTAATGTATTTCATTTTCAATACTTTTTAAATTCTAAACATTATTTACTATTGTTGATTACATATTTCATATTTTATGAAGAACTAAATAAAAAATTCATAGCATACGTAATATTTATTTTAAAATAAGCTTTCAACAATACCTTTAATTTTAAAACTTAATTGAAAGAAGAATAGCATTTGAAAAAAATTAAGCACAAAAAGATAATAAAAAAAGATAAAATTATTTTCTTTTTATAGCTCGCATGCAAGTTTTCCAGATCTTTCTAACAGATTTGACATATATCTGTAAAATAAGCAATTTAAAATACATACATGCTGAAATATTTACTCAGTAAGAATACAATTAGTGAGAAAACACCTTTACCGTTTATAAAAATATAAAAAAAAATTGTCATAAACTTTTTTCCCCTCTAAGCACGCAAAATATATGAAATTTCTTTTCCCCCCCTTTTTCTGCCTCTGAGAAAAAGAAACCAGGATTTAAATAAATGATGCAGCAACATTATTTTCAATTAGTGATTCTGACACCTTAATATCGATAATTCCTCTAATTAGCGACTGCAATTCCCATAGAAGTTTTAGAAAAAATTATCGCACAAAAACATGTCAAAAATTGTGTTTTTGAGTGCCCGGATATAATCAGTTCGTTGATTGTTTTAATTAATAAGAACGTGTTATTTATGCAGGTTGAATGTTTTTGAGAACAGGAGATGATAGTCGATAGGAAACGTGAAATCTGAAATAGATGTCTTGGGATTTAATCTCGTGTAAATGTTGGTGAAGCAAATCTTGCCCTGTGGGCTACAGTAGCAACTTTTTCTCTCCTTAAAGCTTTTGTACAGATTAAATATACGCACGAACCAAAAAACAGACGGATTAAAAAATAATGAGCTTACCGAATTAAAAAACTTAGTTGTTGAGGCAGGCGATTTTTCAAAAGTAATTTTTTTAACGCTTTTCATTTAGAAGTTTTTTTTTCTTTTTTTGAGGTACCTCTGACATAATCACTTATCGATGGAAGAGATAAATTTTTAATACCGAGGATTATGTAAAAGAAAATTTCTTATTAGACAATCGATTTAGCAAAATTACTTTTATTAGGTTTTGTGGTTGGTATTATTTCTTCATTAAGCTCTGTTATTTTTTTCCTTTTTTGTTCACGTGCGAAGAATTTTTCAAACAATGCCACCGTGTGTGGTTGTACACACGAAAAAAATGTTTCAGCAGTTAATATTTTGAATATTTTAAATGAAAACGTTCTCTTTACGGTTACAAGTTTCTTTTGATCTTTGTACATATTTGTGGGTTTTTTTCTGGTACTCATTATTTTTTAATAATTAAGTACTTATCCAAGTATCTTTGCAGATTAAAAATGAGCGTGTTTTATTTAATTTCTTTTGTATTATTTTTATTGTGGTTCTAAAAAATGTTTAATTCTCCTTTCAAAACCGTTATTATTTCATACATTCTATGCAAAAACTACAAGTATGCAAAAAAATACTTCTGTTGTGAAATTCCGAAAAAATCATTGAGAAAATAAAAATATATAAAAAAGTATTTGTAGTTGATTTACATTTTTAAAATTAAAATGAATTGAAATATACTCTTAAATGACTCCAAAGAGACACGCTTAATGAATTTCAGTAAAAATAATACACTATTAAAACAAAATACACTGCTTGACAGGAAACATCGATTGCTAAGGAACATCGGATTTTTTGTAAAATTGCGTTTTACTAAGCCACGCAGTCACAGAAAAACAATGGTAGAGGACGTTGCATGGCAATGTCTGTTGTTTCTATTAAAGCAGTGCATACACGTGGTTACTTTCTTTGAAATTACAAGCCGGATTTTCCGGACAATTGCATTTAAGCCGGGAGTCCACTGTCGGTTTCTGAAGATAGAGCTGAAAATTTCCTTTTTGGACGACAGGTATTGGAGTTGTTAAATGTCTGTTTATCATCATTTGATTGCGTACGATCATGGTTGAGCAGATGGATGCCGCAAGGTAGGGCAAAGTGTCACACAAGTTAAAAAGCAAGAGATGCATCTAAGAGTTTAATCTTGTGGTTCAAAAAGACCTCTGGGTGTGGAAGTGCTGCAAAAATCCATTCTGGAGGCCGTAGTATGATCGTCACACTTCAATAGCATCGATATGTCTGTCTAGTAAAAAATAGGAACGTAAATGATACTCCAGGTCCAACTTGAGACCTTGCCAACGCTACTAGTACTTGATTATCTGTGCGAACCGTTTATGGGTGATTAAATAATTTTGACTTAAATGCACAGAAGCTTGTGACAGGCTACGATCACATCACTGTAAATAAAGTTTACTTCGGTGTAAAGATTGTATTCGTTGGGGTTCGAAAGAGTGTTTGAGAATTATGTTCTCTAATGAATCCATTTTCATCATAAACAGTGATTCTGGCCACCAGGTAGTATTGAAAGAGAGAGGAATTAATTCCGATCATCAGCATGTCCAGGAAATTTATAACTATGGCCGGAGAGTTTTTGTGCCAGTGAGTATAAGGCCCAATGGCAGCTTCAAACAGTTTAAAAGGTATAGTAATATCGCAAAGGCATTCTCCAGGGTTATATCCATATTTTTCGTGGTGCAGTTTATCCAGAATTTTGTTCATGGATAACAATCGCTACCCACATAAGACAGCTGAGGTGTCCCTCACACTAACAAAAGATGATATTGAGCGTATGACATGCCTTACTTATTCTTCAAATAAAAATCCTATACAGCACGCATGGGATACACAAGATGGACGTATTGCTCTAAGACAGAATTCTTCTCGAACCGTCGCTTTGTACAAAGAATGGAACAGAATTCCCTAAGCTATCCTCAACTGTTTAGGGAACAACATGCAAAAACGTTGATAAATGTGCATCAGTGTCGGAGGAGGTCATAATTCATACTCACCGACTCACATGTGTTACTTATTTTGACCGAACAAGAATTTTTCGTAACTAATGAAAGATGCTGTAAGAATCATATTTTGTTCTTTTGCGCATCTTGCTTTGCCCTGTGATAATATCTGTATCGGTTTGCATAATAAAGAAATACCAGGACTGCTAAATATGTACTAAGTTTAATTTCTTTAAAGGATGTCTATCATTAGTTGTAATGAAAAGTCTCTCTGTTCCTTAGCAATTGTCAAGCAGTGTACATTTAAAATATATCTTACGTGATATATTGATCTATACAGCATGCGATATTAATATTTTTTAGACTAATTTAATTCGAAATGATGATGTTAACCTTAAGAAAAACCACTTCAAAAGTCTTCCAAAAAACATTCCGTAAAGTAAATTGTTGCACAAATCTTTCTGTTCAAAGCATTTAAAAATTTCTTCTTTTTGGTCAAAGGTGCACTTTTCTACTGTAAAAAACCTTAAAGCGCCAAATATGCTTTTTGCTACTTACGGTGAAAATGAAAATGTTTATTGCTTCTCTAAAAGGGCTCATCTTTAGTTTATTACGTTAGGGGCACTGGCACGCCAAAGAAAACTATTACCCTGTATGAAAAAGGCCTTAGCACTGTGTCATCAATTGGAAGCGGTTTCCCAAGTTTGAATAAAGGCATTGTCTTTCGGAACAAGTCTTTGCCCTCGAAAGAAAACGACTTGATTCCAAATTTGACTCGAGAGGAACTATTTGATGCGAAACACAACGACTTCGTCCAAACTTGAGAAACCCGCCTCCGGTTGATGACGCAGTCTCGGGAAGAAACACTCAAGCTAATGTTAAGTCTATGGGAAGGATCTTGACATATTTCTCGCTCGCATTTTAATATTTTTAAATGATTTATTTTTCATACGATAGCTGAGGCCGATCCCTAACGTTGTTAGTTTTTACTTTTTTGATTTTAGTTACAGTTTTTTTTATAAACGGACATTTTCAATTTCAGAACCGGTTGGAACCAGTTCTGAAAGTGAAAGTACCCTTATATAAAAAAACTGGAACGAAAATCGAAAAAGTAAAAGCTAACAACGTTAGAGATCGGCCTCAGCTATCCTATGCAATAATAATAATTTAAAAAAATTAAAATGCGAGCGAGAAATCTGCCAAGAACCTTCCCATAGACTTAACATTAGCGTTCGAGTTTCTGCGGATGACTAGCGTAGGCTCTAGGCTTTCCCTTTCAAGAGCAACGGGAAAACACGTGCTAATCATAATTTTCTAAAGGCAAATTTTGAACAGTGTATATTTGTCTTTTCCTATTGGGGACTTTATTTTTTAAGGTGAAACTCGTTTTACTTTTCTTTCTTTACTATTGTTTGAAAGAAATGTGCGTTAGTTTATTTTTACTACTTTTTAGCTCACAGGCTATCAAAGCCTGAGAGCTAATGTGCCCGCCCGTTCTGTATGTATGTACGTATGTACGTAGGTACGTAACGCGATAACTCTTGATAGAAATAACCGTTTTGGTTAAAACTTTGTTCATAGGTTCATTGTGATAAGGCGCTTCCCTGATTAGTTTTGGAGATTCATTGGTTAAGTATAAAAGGGGGAATGGGGGGCTAACCCCCCCTTAATTTAGATAAATGGGTTTTTCATGCAGAATTATCCCATTTTCTTCAAATTTTGTATATAGGTTCATTTTGATAATGCGCTTCTGTGAATTGTTTTGGGGGTTCATTGGTTAAGTATAAAGGGGGAAAGGGGGGGGTCTAATCCCCCCTTCATTTAGATAAATGGGTTTTTCATGCAGAATTATCCGATTTTCTTCAAATTTTGTATATATATTCATTGTAATTAGAGGCTTCCCTGATTAGTTTAAGGGGTCCATTCATTAACTATGAGGGGGGGGGTAACGGGGGGATACTCCCCATAATATATTGTCGATTTCTTTATTTTTCGAGGGGCTTATTTCAAATTCTTTGAAATAAGAGTATAATATAGAATTAGTGTGAATAGCCTGTGAGGTCAATGCCCTCAGTTTAATTGGGCAGTTTTTAGCTCACAGGCTATCAAAGCCAGAGAGCTAATGTGCCCGCCCGTTCTGTATGTATGTACGTATGTACGTAACGCGATAACTCTTGATAGAAATAACCGTTTTGGTTAGAACGTTGTTTATAGGTTCATTGTGATAAGGCGCTTCCCTGGTTAGTTTTGGAGATTCATTGGTTAAGTATAAAAGGGGGGAATGGGGGGCTAACCCCCCTTAATTTAGATAAATGGGTTTTTCATGCAGAATTATCCCATTTTCTTCAAATTTTGTATATAGGTTCATTTTGATAATGCGCTTCTGTGAATTGTTTTGGGGGTTCATTGGTTAAGTATAAAGGGGGATAGGGGGGGGCTAATCCCCCTTCATTTAGATAAATGGGTTTTTCATGCAGAATTATCTGATTTTCTTCAAATTTTGTATATATATTCATTGTAATTAGAGGCTTCCCTGATTAGTTTAAGGTGTCCATTCATTAACTATGAGGGGGGGGGGTAACGGGGGGATACCCCCCATAATATATTGTCGATTTCTTTATTTTTCGAGGGGCTTATTTCAAATTCTTTGAAATAAGAGTATAATATAGAATTAGTGTGAATAGCCTGTGAGCTCAATGCCCTCAGTTTAACTGGACTGTTTTCGTTTTATTATCTTTTTCTCATTCTCAGAAATAAAACACACAATTTTGACGATTCGGCAATCCTTAGGCCTTATTTCGTTATTTTGACAATCATTGCATCACAGAGTCACGTGGTTTTTGACGAAACTGTTTCCTCACTGTCAAAAATAAAACTCTCACTTTTAACGGTTCAGCAATTCTTGAGATATATTTCATCATTTTTGACAATCATTTCGTCTCAAAATTAAGTGATTTTTAATGAAATGGAAAATCTCAAATATTTTACGAAAATGTTTCCCCATTCACGGCCAGATTATTTTTGTTCTTACAAAATCGTTCAAAATAATAATAATAATAATAATAATAATAATAATAATAATAATAATAATAATAAGACGAAAGTTCCAAATTTACAATATTTTAATGAAAACAGAAACAAAAATATTTCATCCTTGGAGACCGGTATAACACGAAAGTACCAAATTTCTGCTTTATTTTTCATATCTGATAATTTGCGTCTATCCTTTTTGTAACTGTAACATTTTTGTAGCGATTTTATGCATTTCTATTGCCTATTCAAAGATAAATTTTTCTAAAGTTACAGAATTTAGTAAAAACGGTTAAAATAGTAAAATGCGAACATCATTTGGTCCATTTTCGACCGAAAGCAACAACCATTTTCCAAATGGTTTAAAAAAAAAAATTCTAAATATCAGGAGCTCTTTTTTATTTAAGAAATACATTCATATAACAATCAAATTTAAAATATGCGTAACTGATCCCTTTCTCCTCTACATACAGTAACGTGTTAAAATCTTATCATCTAAAATTGATGAACTCTCCTCCAATATGCACTTCAAAATTTATTATTTCTGATCAACAAATTAACTAGACCATATTCTAATCATTCATTGAACAATGGAAATTTCTCTAATAAATTATATTAATCAAGCCATATTCTAATTATTTATTAACCATAGAAAAACCATAATAATAATCTAGCCTTATTAATTAAAACATGCAGAAATTATAACAGCACCGATAAAAATACTTCTAAAAATATAACACGAATCAACATCCGGTAGATACATTTAAAATCAAGTGTGTGCATGTGCAAGTCCCGCTGGCCCAGTGGTCTCGCCCAGTAGTCTACCACACCGAAGAAAGCACGTTCGTGTTCGTATCCCGTTTAAGACTTGAGAAACGCGACCTTATTTTTCCTCCTGTCAATTACAGATGCTTCTAAAATTGTAAAGAGATGGCGCCACCTGCCTGTTTTTAACACCTTCGAAGAAGCAATTTGATGAAATTAATTTCCTCACATTTTTGAGGATACAAATTTACTCGATTTGACGAAATATTCGCTCTGAGCATTTTCCAGAAAACAGTTTCGTCAAAAACGAAGAAATTTTCGTGGAATTTGAGTATCCACATATAAAATCTATTTATCCAGCTTTATAGATAGAATGTAATAGGTAAAGCTATGTATATATAGGTATAAATGATATGTCTTTCTGCATGTATGTTTTTGGAAGTTTATAAGTAGTGTCTTGAATCTCACAAAGGCCCATTTAATATTTAATTATATGTATAAATCTGCATATAATCAGATAACATTTTCTAACACACGTGTTTTGATTGTTGAAAAAAATTAAACTTTTCTTTTCAAAAAATTTGGTGTATCATATAATTAAATTTTTGTTGTAAGAGACATCTATTTTGGAGCTGGTGATAAACACATAAACTAGTGTCCGTACGATCCACTAAAGAAATAAAGCATCATATAACGAGAAAATTACGTGAGAAGCTTAAATTCTAAAGATGCTTTAAAGAAAATATGCTACAATAGTAAATAGTCTATTTCTTTCCTTAACGGAACGCAAAAATATTCTTTTTTGATTATTTTTTGTGTTTTTGCCTTTTCTTCATAGATACAGCTCGGAAGCATTTTCAATCCAATAAGTAGTAGGGGATTCCTAAGTACGTAATATTTTAGATAGAATGATAATCTTTTGAGGATTTGAAACATAATCTATGTTGTTATGACTTAGTTCAACTGAAGATTGAAACTTCAGCAAGCATTTAAAGTTTCTGCTGATTTAACAAAAAAATGAAAAAGAAATGGAAAATCAACAGTAGCCACACAATCTGAACAACCAAGAAAATGGATCAAAATGGATAAAATATTTTATTTTTAGCAACAGGTAGATATGTAAGATGTTCTTTAAAGTATTCAATGTACATTTTGATTTATAGACCGTTCACTTAATTGAAGCAAGCATTAGTTAAAATGTCATTAAAGAATTTTCAAATGTTGCTTGCAGTAAAATGTATTTCAGTAATGAATAATTGAATAAATAATGTCTAGCAAAGTGCATTAAATACACGAAATTAGTGTGAATTGGGTGAAATACAAAAATTTTAAAACGACTTAGATTTCTACCTTTTGTCATTAAAAAAATGTCTGGAAATAAAAAAAAACAAAATGTACATGAATCAATAAAAATAATAATTTTCTTTGGATTAATTCAACTTGTTTATAATGTAAGTAGATTTTCGGACATTTACTTGAGTACTCGAAATTTTTTTAATGAAATTCTTTGTATTATATCTTGAAAAAATGCGACAAATAAGTGCATATATTTCAAACAGAATTTTTAAAACGAGTAATAAAACCAAGCTGGCTCCCGTTCACTCCTGTCATATTTTCAGCAGGATTATTGCTTCACACTTATACATATAAATACGTATGTCAGTGGAGAACATGGTACCAGTTTGATTCTGTAGAAAGACAGGTAAAATTGTCTCTAGTGAATTTTTCCTTTCTCGTGAGAAAAAATTGTGACAGAAAAATAAATCTTTACTCCATAGCACAAAAATCAAAATAAAAGAACTGACCTCAATAAGCAATTGAGAAGTTTCAGTACACAAACGACTTGAAACAATATTAAATGAAAGAATTGTTGCAAAAGGTGATTTTTAAATGAACGATTTCTTGATCCAATCTTGCCAGATTCAAACTCCATGCCTTCTTTTTCCTCTGTCTAAAAATAAAATGAAAAAATAAATAGAAAAAAAATGTATATCATTGCTCATCATCGAAAAATTTACAGAATAATTTTCCTCTTAATTTACCAAAGAAAACGAATTCTGAAACTAAAGTAATCGATTTCTCTTTTTAGATTTGTAATTTCCATCAAAATTTACATTTTTAGGATAATATTTAAATTAATTTTTCGTAAATAAACTATTAGAATTAATAATCTTTCTCATCGGAATTACCAGGCTTTTCACTCTACGAGTAAAATATCATTTAATGTGAAAATATTTATCGGGGAAACACTTTCATTGCATCAAGAAAACCCAAAGCTTAGAAAGTCGAGATTAAAAGCGAAAGTGCTTAAGAATGACTTAATAGACAGTTTCTCACCAACCTATCATGAAAAAAAAACTAATAAGTGCTTCAAAGAACAATTGTGCTATAAAAAACATTTATCACAGCTTCCTTAATGATCCTGTGTATAATAAACTGATTGCTCTAAACTTTCGAAAAATCATGTGAAATATGTTAGCTCCCGTTAATGATGTCACGAGATGAAATAATTAGAAAACTTTCTCAATTTTTGAACTATAATTTCTATTCACTTCAGTAAATGATGTAGCGCGCGTCACAAGGGCAGAATAACGTTCCATAATAATTGTAATAATATATTTGTTAATCTAGATGGCATAAATGTGTATGTGTAAATTTAAATTTAACAATATAACAAACAATCGTCTATTCTTCTATGCATCATCATATTCCACAAATTAGTTTATTGCAGAAAATAAAAAGTTTGCCGAAATTCCATGGATACACTAACCTTCACATATTGAATACAATATAATTTTGAATGACACTAAACGAGTTGGCGCATATGCGACAGCAGAAAAGTTAAGAGAGACTTCTTCTCTTAATTTATAGAACTGACTTTTACCTGATTTAATCTGAGATCGCCGTTGGCCAGAACGGATCCCGTATCTCGTCCTACACTAATTATCGAGACTGATATGTCTCATGATTAATTAAATGAAATATATAATTTAGCTCCATGCTCAAAATTAAATAAAACGGCACTAGCTTCAACGAAATAAAAATAAGTTTTCATAGACTTTGGAAAACATTAAATAAATAAATTGCCAAACAGGCTTCGATCAAAGAAACTCAAATGAGGAATTTGCACACATGAGGTAATCGATCAACTTTATATTTTTCTGATAATTCCAGGCTCATAGATTTCAAAAATGTTCTCAAAAATGTAAAAAAAATCGTTCAGTAATTGCTAAATTAAGTTTAAAGTTACACGAAAACCACGCGACTTGAAAACGCTGCGTGATTGGATATGACGTCACTGTTCACGATGTGCTAATGTTTACATTTTGTTGGCAAGCGGCGTTTTGGTTCTCGGCTCGGGTTTTGCAAGCATTTTCAATTTTTTTACATCGAAATTTATTTCTGCTTTGGTCTTTACGATATTTTTATCAACGTCTCATTTTCGTTGTTTCTCACTATTCTAAAGAAAAAGTATTTAACTAAATATTGATGCCGCTGACGTAATTGAATTTATTGTGACATTTTGACTTTCTCGGCTCATAATAAAGAAACTATTGCATATAAAAGCATGAAAACTTGCAGTTTTATAGAGAAATGTATAATAAATACGCTAAAGCAACCAGTTTTTAAATTAAAGAATTATTTTAAGAACTATTTAATGCTAAATTTGGTCAAAATAGCTCATTTAAAAAGTTTTTTAGGATCAAAAACTGTGCATAGTAATTTAATCATCTGTCGTAGACATACTTGACAGGATTGTGGTGTGCAATGTGCAAACATTTTTTTTTTTTAATTTGTTACATTTTTAGTATTTTTCAAATTTTTCATTGAAAATTTCACTATCTGAATAAAGATTTATCTCTTGGTTGTCCTATCAATGCTTTATATATGTGTAGACGGAGATTATGTTTAAATAAAAAGTGATAAAAAGTACAGTGGAACTTCCCTTTAACGAAGTCCCTATTTAACGAAGTTTTCTACTTAACGAATTTTTTTGCAGAACCTTGATTTTGAACATCATTAACATGTAAATTAATCTCCATATTACGAAAAACTTATTCTATATAACGAAGTTTATTCCACTTTCGTGCGTGTACAGCATTCAAACAGAGAGGTTGCTGATGCGAGGGGTGTATGAATTTATTTCAGAGGACTGTATGAAAATGAACACATTTGAATCATTTAATCAAAACACACACATTTAATCACATTTTAATGAAAAAAGAAAAGGTTCGCGTCGGTTTTCGTTTATTTATTCTTGTTATGTGTTTTTTTAAATAATATTCTAATTAAATTATTCTTATGTCTACATTACATAAAAAAGGCCTGTCCGAATTAAAATACATTTTTCGGATATTTATTTTTTATGTGTACTTTCCATTTTATGTGGGTTATGTGTATACAAATGGTTATGTGTATACAACTAACTGTCATTTTCGTGCTAGTACTCTTTCTGCCTGGGTCGACAAGATCGAAGATCGAACCTTGGCATGTCACAAGACAAAACTCCCAAGATAACGTTAATCCCCGGGGGCGTTTCTTTTCAAAATTATCCATTTTATGTGTACTTTCATTTTATGTGGGTTATGTGTATACAAGTTTCATAAATTTAAGTTGATTTCTATTTAACGAATTTTCTTTATAACGAAGTGTTTAATTGTAACGATGAGACTTCGTTAAATGGAAGTTTCACTGTATTTATACTTCTGAAATCATTTCCACCTGGTTATATTGGGGTTTGTAATATTATATTAAAAAAAAAATTAATACATTTATGTTATAAATTTTAAAAAATCATGTGTGGTGATAAAATTTATCAACAAATTATTGGTTTGAGTTAAATTCAATTTCATTTATATTTACATTGAAAAGTAATTCATTTTATGAATTAAATTAATCAAAACAATCATGGATATCTTAATTTATATTTTTAAGGTTTTTTTATTTAATAATTTATATAAATGAATTGAGGAATTTTTTTAAATTATTGTAACGTTTGATGAAAGATTACCGTCGAATCCTATATCTGTCACACATAGCTAGAAATGCTTTTGCTTCTGTGGTAAATTGATTGATTTATAAAAATCACATTTTTTTTCCTAATAAAAAATAATTATTCTAATTGACAATATTGTATTACTTATAACTTGTATAAATATTTTGCTATTGTAATAATTTTTTTTCTTTGAAAATTTAAATGCCAATGGGGAAAATCAAACCTACTTTAACTGTTTTTGTACTATACTATTTTTTTTAATGTCTTAAAAAATTAAGGCTAACATTTTTCAGTTTGTGAGTTGTTTAGATTTTTAGTAACATTTGTATATACTTAAAGATTCTATTACTCTTGATAATGTAATGCACACGAATTTTATTAAAAGAAGAAAAGAAAACCGTCAATCGCTCTATTCAAAGCGTGAACAAATGCTGCGTTTCTTTCCCCGTCATGAACTATGACGTCACAAGACACGCGTAGGAAAATCATCGTTTTCCCAACACGGTAAAGAGTGCGCTATAAAAACTGTTAGAAATCAACAATTACAGCTCAAAATAGAAAAACAAACATACTGTTCTTCTTATTTTTCTGTTTTCTATTATATAAAAATAAAATCAGAAAACGTGAAACTTCCTAATTGTAGAAAAAGTAAGTGCACACATTTATTCGACATGGAAATTTAAGATAGAAATGTTACTAATTAAAGAAGAATTATTCGAGTTCGTCACAATTGAACCGCCAACACCCAAAACAACCGAATGGCAGAAAAAAAGATAGCAAAGAGCGCGCAATAATAAATTTGAGTATCGAGGACGCACAAATCGCGCACGTAAAAAAATTAAACACCACCAAAGAAACTTGAGATGCATTAAAAAACTTTCTCGAAAGGGCAATTATGTCAACTAAGCTATATTTACTGAGAAAATTATACGGAGCAAAACTTCCAGTAAATGGAAACATGCAAAAACACATTACTAACATTCTCGAAATCATAGATTAACTCTTCACAATATGAGAAGATATAAGGGACTCGCATATTTCGGTAATACTTCTATTCTAGCGCGTTACTACACTAATAACCGCACTCGAAGCGCGACCAGAGAATGAGCTTACCCCTGAATTTATAAAAAGGAAGTTTACAAATGAATACAGGGTGATTATAATTAAAGTCCCACTTTCAAAATGCTGTAAAAAAGGAACCACTTGTCAGAATGACTTCAAATTTGAAATGAATATACTAGAAGCAGGAAGAAGTAGACCGAACGAAAGAAAAAGAAACGAAATAAAAAGCATACGAAAGAAAAAGTTGCAAAGTGTATTAATAGATGGCGCTGTAAGCGGCCTAACGAAAGTGGATTCGGCTATAAGTGACATTTTAAATTGAAATACGACAATTTGGCATGATTTCGCAGTAAACAAACCATACTGTTCAATGTGCATGAGTGTTTCGGTTGTTTGACGGAAAAAATGACTTCCAAATCAGTCAACAGTTGTGGTACTGTTAGTGGAAAACCCATCCACTACGGCAAGGTCGTACCACATTGGATGGGAAAAATCGGTTTTTAATTGTCCTTGGGCAAAAAAAAACGCATAAAAAGCACATAATGATTGGGTTTTTAATTGCGTATGAGTGTATTTTGATTTGCATAGTATGCCGCTTGCAGCGCCATCTATTGATACACTTTGGAACTTTTTTCAATACCATATCGTTTCTCCTTTCTTCCAGTATATTCAGTACAAATTTGAAGTCATTCTGACCAATGGTTCCTTTTTTTACAGCATTTTGAAGTGGGGCTTTAATTATAATCACCCTGTATAATAAAAGAGTAGAAAAGTTAGAACAAACCGATAATTAAGCAAAAGCGTTCAAAACGCAGAAAAAGTTCGCAAACAGTGACTACAAAAGCCAGAATAAATTTTGCACGTACTACAAACAGAATAACCGCACATATAAAGAGTGCTGGTATCTTAAAGACAGAAATACACAAACCGCTACAAAAAAACAACAAATATTCAAGCCTAAAAAGTTCACATCATCCCTCTGCTTCGAAAAAACAAACGGCGATAGCGAAAACAAGAAGTACGAAATGAAGCAAAATAAATGAAAACGTACAAATAAATAAAAACGAAACTAAAGATGTAGCATTTACAATTGAAAATCCTGGAAGGCGAACATGGATAGTAGATTTCGGAGCATCGTCTCATATAGTAAACAAAGAAATTATCACAAAAATCAACGACACCGAAAAAGCAACCGTATTTATAGCAAATGGCAACACACTAAATTCTTACGGATCCGGTGAAGCAATAATAATGACAAAAACACCAGACTGAGACATAAACAAAATAAACTTAAAAAAATGTTCTGTATGTTCCAGACTTGTAATCAAATTTAATATCGGTTAGTAAAGCCATGCAATATGGCTACAAATTAGTCTTTGAAAAATAAAAATGTATTCTAACGAAAAAGCTTACCTGGAAGCAAAAAAGAAAAACAACCTCTACGAAGTTGAATTGCAAAAAGAATGTATCCTAAACAAACCGAATACCACACACGACTGCAAAAATAAAGAATGCCTAGAAACGCCTAGTTCATCGAAACTATGAATCCATAAAATAAATAATGAAAAATATTGGCCAACGACATAAAATCATGCGATTGCAGTCTGCGAAACCTATATAAAAACAAAAACAAGTGATGCACCATACGCAAAATCATCTGAACATAAAACAACACAGGTACTCGACTTGCGACATACAAATGTTTGCGGACCGATAAATACACCCACTTTAGGAGGAAGGAAATACTTCGTAACGTTCATTGATGATAACTCTAGGTTTACAACAATATACTTGTTATCCCATAGGGATGAAGAATCAGAAAAAAAACAAAGATTACACAGAAATGGTACACATCCAATTTGACAAATACCTGAAAGCAATAAGATCAGATAATGGAGGATGTCAGGTTCTTCTCTTACAGTTGCAAGAGTTGAAAGCTATTCTTAAGGGATTAGCGTATTGTATATGTATCTATTGTGTACCGTTGAAGGCTTTATAAGAAAAATCTTAATCCGAAGGGGAACGACGTGAAAGAAGTATTTCCATTGCAATGCGGCCTTTGATAGATAAGAAAGAGAGTGCACCCTTTTATTTAAGAAGACAGATCAGTCAAGAGGGAGGAACGGTTGTCAAGCGACACCTTGGAAACAGAGCAGTAGCCCCGTAGACAAAAAGGTGCTCTGGGGAATGACCAGAGAGGAAGGTAGTTCTAGCGTGGCAGCGAGGTGTGTAGGTTGGTTTTCAGAGAGCAGCTCTGAGCACGTGTATGGAACGGGATCTCTCGGAAGGAAGAGAGATAGCGTGTGTGAGATTAATAGAAATCTCGGTTCTGAATAAATGAACGTAGTCCAGCGGTACACGTAGAGCGTTTTCTGTAATTGTTTTGATTTAGTGTTAAACCGGATAATTGACATCCGAGTTTAAGTGTAAATATTGTTAATAAATTATTATTTTAACTTTAATTGAAAGAGTTAGGTTGTTCTTGAAAATACATCACGGATCGTGCCCGATATCACGTATTTATATCGGTGGTGGCAGCATATCGATAGACCGGATTTATTTCGAAGTTGTGTGGACTGAGAAGTGGAATCCGACAATGTTGGCAGCGACGGGATCTGAATCACCGAAGACCAGTGCCAGTTAACCATGTTACAGAGAGTTTGTGCCGGATCGCCCAGCGGAAGTGTTCGTGCCCTATCGTTGTAGACTAGTGCCAGATAGCCGTGTTACAGAGAGTTTGTGCCGGATCGCCCAGCGGAAGTGTTTGTGCCCTATCGTCGTAGACAACCAGTGCCAGCTAGCCTATCGTCATTACAGTGAAGTGAATTAGTGGTGGTGTTAGTGTAGTGTTGTGCGTAGTGTTTTTTGTGCATTGTGAAGCAAGGTGCAGTGATTGTGGCCCGAGAGTGCAAGATTTACCCTGTGGAAAAGTGAGCAGAAAATTGCCCAGCGAATAAAGTACGAGGTAAGGTGTTTTGATCATTTTACTCTACTGACATTCTCGAACCTACTGTTTTTTATTGTGTATAATTTATGTTAATTTATGTGCAATATAATAATTGGTCTAAATCAAAGGAGATATTAACAACCATTTTACACTATTGTTTTAAGAAAAGGATCTTATATTAATTACTAGAAGTGATTTTCTAATTGTTTTAAACGGATAAGATTAATGATTAAAATTAATGCATTGTGTTAATAGTTGGAAGGAATAATTGAAATTTCTTAAATTTAAATTATTATTAAAGTAATATTTAAATTAAGTGATATTGTTTGCTTTAAGTTTGAAATATTGATAGTAAATGAGGAAAGCAAATTTGTGTAGAATTTAAATTAAATTGAAATAACCTTCAAGGAAGAACTGAAGGCCCAGAGAAAAAAAAAAGTGCTGTGATTTACTTTTTAATGTGAGAATTAATTTTGAAATTGAAATATTTTATTGAAATTAAATTTAGGAATTTATGTGTATTTCATGCAAATTTTTGTTAGGTGGATATTTTTTATGTAGTGATTGGCATCAGTGTTTTATTCAAATTGCAACGTATCAGTATTATTGTGTAAATTGTATTTTATTATTTAATGGTATAAATTTAAAATCTGTATTGCATAATAGTAAAATTGAGATTATTGTTACTTTGTTATTGGAAGCAAATTGTGGTGTATCATTGTTTAAGGAAATTTATTATTGTATTATTACTTATTTGAAATATGTTAAATAGTATAATATGTGGAGGTAACTTATGAGGGTAGGATTTGAGGAAGTATTAATTTGATATTGTGATTAAGTATTATTGTAGGGTGGTAATAGTTATCAGTAGAAAGTATGGCTTTCTTACTAAAATTAAAAAGGGTGGATCTTCAGGCGATATGTGGAGAGTTAGGGATTGAAGTCTCGGAAGATGATACCAGGTTTAAGCTTAAGAAAAAGATAGTGGAGAGCGACGAATATGAAGAGGGAGCCATTATGGAATTATCTAGCACTATTGTTACAGAACGGTTAGAACAAGAAGCGTTAGTAGTAGAACGGGAAAAGTTAGAAAAGGAGGAAGAGTTACAACGAGAAAAGTTAGAAAGGGAGGAAAATTTAAAGTTACAACGAGAAAAGTTAGAAAGGGAGGAGAGGTTAGACCGTGAGAGGTTAGATAGAGAAGAAAGGGCTGAAAAATTGAGATTGGAACATGAGTTAGAGTTGGAAAGGATAAAAATTCAGAGTTCGGCAAATAATTCTAATGGGACTAGAGAATCTAATCATGAGAGTAGCCTAGAGAAATTGATTAAAAGTGTTAAAACTTTGTCTATCAAGGTTCCAGAAGGGACTGAGGGATGGAATCTGTTTTTTAGCAGTTTAGAACGAGCATTCCAAACAAAAAATGTACCGGAAACCCAGCAGGCCGAAATTTTACTAAATATGCTAGGGGATAAGGCCGATAATTTGCTAATATACACTACTAGAGAACAAATTGAGAGTTATGAGAAGTTAAAGGAATTAGTTCTAAGGGAACACGAGCCGACACCGAAGGCGTGTTTGGAAAATTTCAAGAAGGCTAGAAGGAATCAAAATGAAACTCATGTATTATTTGTGTCGCGTTTAATAGCAACGTGGGAAAATTACTGTAAGATTAGAGGTGCAGATACGTATGAGAAGGTTAATCAGTTAATTGTCACGGATAAGTTGTTAACTACTCTAGATGAGGAAACCGCGACGCATGTTGGATTAACTCAGCACAGTAATTGGTTAGAAGTTTCTAAAATTGCCAAGGAATGTGATAATTTCTTTGATGCTAAACAAAAATCTTATGCGGTAACTTATAAGGGTTATAAAGGTAAAGAAAGGTATGGGAATAATGAAGATTCTAGAAGGAAAAAAGATGAGGGAGTTAGTAGTAATTGGAGACAAAATGGGAATAATGAAGTTAGTCCATTTTTGGGTAGAAAACCGGAATATAAGAAACCTAATGATACGACGCCTATCTGTTTCAAGTGTTCTCAACGAGGACATGTTCAGCGATTTTGTACAAAAGGAAATAATGAGGGAAGTAATCAAATTAATAACCGACAAGAACCAAGGGCTAGTATCAATAATGTCTCAGTGCGAGGAATTAAAGAATTACCAAGGGGAGCGAGTATGGCAAGAATCGGAGCAAGAGGGAATTGGAGAGCTAAAGTTATTGGAGAGAAATTAAATAATCTCGAGAAAGTGGAAGTTAGTGTAAATGGGAAGATAACAAAAGGATTGGTGGATTCTGGTTGCCAAATTACTGTCGTTCATAAAGATTTAGTACCAGCAGAAAAATTAAGAGGGGCTGGGAGCATCTATTTACAAGGGATATTTGGTAAGGCAGTTAAATCGCCGTTAATTCAATTACCTTTAGCTATTCCAAAACGTGGTCAAACTAATGTAATTCATCAGGATGTACTTTGTGCAATAATTGATAATAGTAAGGAACAGGTAATTTTACATCCTGACGTGGCTAATGAATTGTCAGGGTTAAACAACGAGAAATCATTAAGAGAATCGGTAGAAAGGGAATGCAAGGAAGATAGTAGGAATAAAGTGAAGGAAGGGGAAAGGATTAGGAATGATAATAATAATCGTTATGTCGTAGAAACGAGATCGGTGAAGTTGCAAAGTCATGGAAAGGAAAAAGCCGAGGTAGAGAAAAGTAAGATTAGTCAAGTTACGGAAAGTAGTCTAAATGTATTTCAGGAATCCCAAATGAATTGTAAAGATTTAGAGAAAGCTTGGGAATTAGCTGAAAATGATAAAGGGTCTTACTATCTTGTTAATGGGTTATTATATCATAAAGAGAAATTGGTAGATGAAACGGTAGCTCAATTAGTAATACCTAAAATTAGAAGAGAGGAAATTCTAAAACTAGCGCATACCTCCTTATATGGAGAACATCAGACGGTTAAGAAAACGTTAGAAAGAATCGAGCATTCATTTTATTGGGAAAATATGGCGAAGGAAGCTAAAATATCTTGTGAATCATGTGTAGAATGTCGATTAACGAGGGAAATGAATGTGAGTAATAAGGAGAAAGAGGAAATATGTCGACCTGCAGTTATAGTTGAGTTAGGGGACGGGAGTAAGAAACTGGTGTATCAAGATGAAATGAGAGCATTTATGGCTAAAAATAAAGTAGTCGATATTGTCTTGGATAGTGACGGGGAGTTTGAAGACTGTAGGAAAGATATGTTGTTAGACCGAGAACAACCGGAAAATAAAGACAGAAAGGGATTTGAGATAAAAGGGTTAACAAATATTCAAGTTGGGGACATAAAATCAATCTTAAGGAAAAATAAGGAATTATTTATGGGTCCTATCGAACTGGTAGAAATGGAGAAAAATCGGATTGGTCGTAAGCCAGAGAGGGATAAGATAAGGCAGAAATTGTACAATGTCTTTATTACGTACAAACAGGACTTGGACAGGCAAGTGCCTGATTGGTTAGTGGAAAATTTAATCCAGACCTCAGAGGCAGAAGTTAGCCATTCAAGCGGGTGCATTGCAGAAAGGGATGTACCAATTAAGTTAACGAGGAAGCACTGGAAGGAAAAAGTTCCGCCTCCAGCAATCTCAGCCTAAGGACTGACATTGAAATGACATAATACTAGTGTAATTTTATTTTTTTGTGTATTTATAATTGTATTTGCATCTTGTGTTTATAACAGTGTATTTGCATATTGTGTAATTTTTTTTGTAGTTATCACATTAGTATATGGTTCATTAGAGATGTCAGTAGTTAAATTTTCAGACACCTTGAAATATTTATATAATTGTAGTAATGAAGAAACCTATCAAGGAACTGTTGAATTCTTCTCAGACATTACATAGTTTGAGGAAAATTAGCCCCTAAAAGGCATATTTTCCGCTAAGGTGGGGGGTGTCAGGTTCTTCTCTTACAGTTGCAAGAGTTGAAAGCTTTTCTTAAGGGATTAGCGTATTGTATATGTATCTATTGTGTACCGTTGAAGGCTTTATAAGAAAAATCTTAATCCGAAGGGGAACGACGTGAAAGAAGTATTTCCATTGCAATGCGGCCTTTGATAGATAAGAAAGAGAGTGCACCCTTTTATTTAAGAAGACACATCAGTCAAGAGGGAGGAACGGTTGTCAAGTGACACCTTGGAAACAGAGCAGTAGCCCCGTAGACAAAAAGGTGCTCTGGGGAATGACCAGAGAGGAAGGTAGTTCTAGCGTGGCAGCGAGGTGTGTAGGTTGGTTTTCAGAGAGCAGCTCTGAGCACGTGGATGGAACGGGATCTCTCGGAAGGAAGAGAGATAGCGTGTGTGAGATTAATAGATATCTCGGTTCTGAATAAATGAACGTAGTCTAGCGGTACACGTAGAGCGTTTTCTGTAATTGTTTTGATTTAGTGTTAAACCGGATAATTGACATCCGAGTTTAAGTGTAAATATTGTTAATAAATTATTATTTTAACTTTAATTGAAAGAGTTAGGTTGTTCTTGAAAATACATCACGGATCGTGCCCGATATCACGTATTTATATCGGTGGTGGCAGCATATCGATAGACCGGATTTATTTCGAAGTTGTGTGGACTGAGAAGTGGAATCCGACAGAGGAGAACACATACATAGGCATAATACATAGGCAAAAATAAAGAGGACTTTCTAAGGGGACATGGTATCAAACACCAGTTTACAGTTCCATATAGTCCAAGCCAGAACGGGTTTGATGAACGCAAACACAGAAGCCAAATAAAAATGACCCGAAGTATGTTCTCTGAAGCAGGTTTACCACACAGGTTCTGTGGAGAAGCCATAAACACCGCGACATATCTCCGGAACACGCTACCCACAAAGGTGATCAACAAAACAACCTATGAAATTTGGTACAAAACAAAACCTAACCTTCATTGTCTACGAGTTTTTGACTGTAAAGCCTATAGATGCATAAATAAGCATCACAGAGGAAAATTGGATGAAACAACTCATGAAAGGATCTTCATGGGACAGATATATAACAAAACTAACAGTGTAATACTAAACTCACTTCAAACACCAATAGCTCAAAGTTAGTCTTCGATTTAATTTATTTTTTCCTGCCCAGCAAATTTTATAGAAACCATTTTTGGTGGATAATATGTTTCTACTTATGTGGCAAAGTAAAATTTTATGATTTTCGGCATTAGTACAATCATGGAAGTTAGAAAATGCACGGTCAGACAGATAATCCATATTAATAAAAGAAAGATATTTGTCTGTATATGTCTATCTGTTTTTGGCGATGGCTAGTGAAATCTATCGTATGTAGCGATCAGCAAATTTAGTTCCGGATATACGATGACAAGTCCAAATGCATCTCAGACTCAGATTTTTCATTTTTTGCTAATTAGACGAGGTATTAATTAAAAACCCTCTTCGAATGCTAATGAACCAGCTTCAAATTTCCGCTGTTTGCTGGCGATTTGATCACTTCCAAGTAGAGTTGCAAAAATCAGGTTTATTCCCAGGTTTATTTCCAATAGACCCGGTTTTTTTCCCAGGTTTATTCCCAAAAGACCTGGTTTATTCCCAAAAAACCTAGTTTATTCCCAAAAAAAACCGGTTTATTCCCAGTTTTAAACCGGGTATTTTCTAGCCTTTGGAACTCTACTTCCAAGCGTGTCCTGGGAAAACATACTTCTTCAATCTCAGATATAGTAAACGTTCCATTTTTTTTTTCATTTTAAAATCGCGACCGCCGGAGCCCCTACAAAGTTACACAAGAAAAGAAAAAGAAAAGTACGTCCGTTTTTGTATTTCTCTTTCTGGTACTGATAGGACTTTTAATTAAAAATATATGAATATTTACAATTTCAAAAACATTATTTTCTGAAGTTAGTTTTGACGTTTTTCGTCTTTTTAGCATATTCAACTCAAAAATTTCGGTCCTCGGATTGAATTATACGACCGTTTATGACTTCCTAACTAACAGAGCAATCTCATACAGTAAAATGATTAAAAAAATATTACAAATATATATTATTTAGAAAGATATTGTTTTCTTATTTTGGATTTTAATTTTCAGCCTGCTTCCAGTTTGAATACTGCTGCTGTAAAACGTAATTAAATAAATTATTGCTTTAATTATAAAATAAAATAGTTTAATTCTCTTAACTTCTATTTTCTTAAATTTTAATTTTGTAGGCCACTATGTCTAAAGTTTCTAATGGATAAAACAGCAACGCTTTCTTTTTTCCATTTTTTTCTTCGTTTTTATATAATTTGCAAAGTAATAATGATAATTAAAAAGTTAATTATTATTATTATTATTATTTTAAAAATATCAACAATAATATCAATAATAATCAGAATTATTATTGTTATTTTTGTTATTATTAGTGACAAAAACATTTATTTCTCTATAGACTTTTCTAATGTCGTCAGGCAACCGTAATGAGATTTTGAACGCCAGCCAAAAGCTAGTTACTATTTTCAGAATTATATAACGATGGTGGTAACAGAGATTTTTAATAACTACCTTTGCTCTGAGGGTGGCAATGACCGGCGCTGTGGCTTTCGCTTTAATCACTCTCACATCACTTCTAAATAGCGCTTAATTTCAATTTTTACATCATTGAATAGGGGGGAAATGTACATGTGAATGGAACTTGTTTGGAAACTGTGGAAAAACTTAGTAAATTTTTCTTTTTAAAATAATTTTCAACCACTATTACTTTTTAAGAATATATATTTCAACAGTGAGCATTTGTTTGCCACAATAACATAAAATAGCTAAAGACAAAGAAGATATAAGATAGCTAAAGTTACCGCAGTGGGCAATTGATTGCCCCGAGCAAATTACATAAGGGGGGGGGGGAGCCAAATTCTCGTAAGATCATATTAACGTTAAGATATCGCACTTTGTCATTAAACTAAAATCAGTCAGCCAAAAGACAGATTTGCATTTTATGTTAAACTTAACATTACTACCAAGTTAAGTTGAATTGATTAAACGATACGTTACATTAGATTATGATCGAAATTGTATTTCATTAATATATTTTTTTTTTACTTCACAAGATAAAATTCTCGATTAAATTCTGGCAATACTGGTTGTGGCAGATATTAGCATTTCAACTGAAGTGGCCATCTCTTTCCCATATCAATCACTTTAAAAATATTGTGATGAAAAGAAATATATTTTTGAAAATATTTTATCATTATTTTCATTATCATTATTATCTTCTTCTTATAACTGACATGCATTTTTCTTTAAAAACTCCATCTATTTGTAAGATGAATTTAGCCTATGATTGATATTTTAAAATAAGTTTTGTAATTCTTCCCACATCTTTATTTGTAAAACTGACACAGTGCTACACTCTCAAAATGTCTATGTAAAATAGTGGGTTTGACCATACAACTTTTCCTGCAAATTTTTTCACCTCAAAGGTTCCGATGTTTATCTGATGTTAATCATAGGGGGGTCAGCGGGTTTCAAAGGAAAGAAACAAATTTCGCATCAAAGCGCTTCCATCAAGTTACAAAATGGACGTCGTATCTGCTTGTAAGAATTACATAGGGAAAATTTGTAGACAAAACCGCTATGTGTGTGTGATACGGAATAACCTCTTCTCTATTTTTAATAGTAGAATATTATTACATAATATATTTTATTTTCCACAAGTTGTCGTAACCTTACGTAATACTAATTTATTTTCAAAAGTGTTTTTAATTGCTAATGAATAAATAAACAATAATGATGCATTCTTAATAAAAAATTACTTCAAAAAATCATCTTCTGAAACATAGTTCGAAATTAGAAAACATTTGAAACTTTTAAATTAGTTTTCACAACCCTATACTGAGCTACAGCCACTTAAAAATGTTACATAGTTTTTTATCCTTTATCTTCTCCCACACTGACAACAAACCCGTTCTGCTATTCTTTTCTCATAGCTCTTGTGCAAACAACACTGCCGCCCCTGCACTGTATCATCAGAAGCACGTACAGCGTCTAATTTTGCCCCAGACACTGTTTGTTCATTACCACGGGGGTTTGAGTTTTCGAAGGCTATTTACCTAGGAACCGCGCCAGTCACGGGACTCTGTAATAAGATCAGCTCATTCTGTGGTAGCTGATAAGTTATTAAGGGCACTTAACACTGAAGCGGGTTTTTTTCCCCTGCATTTTGCAACATCATTGAGAACGTGGTTTTTTGTGCAAATAATTTGCACTCGATGCTCAAAAGACAAAAGACGACGTGTTCGTCTGTGATTTCTTTTATTAAAAGTTGATTATTTATCTGAACGGCATTAAAACGGTACATTAGCTTCGAAAACAGTTACATTTTTTTAAAAGTTGAATATATTTTTTAAAAAAGAAAAACAAATTGAATGATCAGACAAATTTTTATATGAACGAAACGTAACAAAAGGTTTATTGTGTTTTTGTTGTTTCTGCTTTATTAAATTCTAGGAAAGATGTTCCTTTTTATACAAAAACAAACAAATAAACAAAGGAGTTGTTTTATTCTAAGAAGAAAAAAAAATCGAGTTTTTACAATGTATGGCTATGAAATAAAATAAAAAAATTCAAATATTTAATTTAAAACTGACAGCAGATATAACTTCATTATGTAAACGAAAACAAAATTTGTAAGTTAAAACAAACAGACAACAATTACTCTACTGTTAAAATGAATTAAAAATATATACCGTAAAAGTATATTTCTCTGTTGAAACTTATTTATCAGATATTTATGTGTAACTGAAAATCAATAGCTTAAAGAAACTTTTTAATATTATTTTCAATTTATATTTAGCTCATTTGTCATTTCTTTTTTTCTCTTGATATTGAGAATTGCAAGAAATCTAATAAAGTTTACAGGTTCTCTTCTGTTAAGCTCGTTAGAAATTATCATCCTGCTTATCGATGACCATGCATATATAGGTATATCGATGACCATGCATCCAACTATGTACATTTGAAAATAATTATTAAGGCGCTTGCCAAAACAAACAAACAAGCAAAAAACCTGCAGTTGTAGTTATCAGACATTTTGCTCGGTAACTATGAAAATATAGTTTTAAACAATTAAAAAATTATATAAAATTAAAAAAAAAATTAATTTTAATACTGCTTCTTAAATTTAAGAAACATTTAATGGCTCTGCGAGAGTGACTAAGTTAATCAATATACTAATTACAAAATTGATATATACATTTCACTGAAATATATATATATATATATATATATATATATAATTAAAATATCTATGAATTTCAAAAAACATATCAAGTTCTATTATCATTCTACTTAAATCTCCAAAGAGATAAATAGTGTATACAGAATACCACATAGCTAATAATTAACATGTGCAAACATAATATTACCATAGCTTGTGCTTCAATGGTAATTGGCCAAATTTTACTCATACCTAAAGAATATTGAAAAAAGAAAAAAGAAATAGAGAGAAAGGGAAAAAAAAATATAAATTGGAGTTGCAATTAAATAAATACAAATGGATTAATAAATTAAATATGAACCAAATACAATGGAAAATTGGACCACATGAGAATTAAATATGAATTGGATATGAAAAAACACATGCACATGTACTCATCAGCCTGGATGCACCCACATGTGTTTTAAATAATAATTCAGTGTTTCATAATTCTACTGGCATAATGCTAAGATCAGTAGAATCATCCAGGTACACTGAATTATTACCAGACAACAATTGGAAATATTAAAATTTGGAAATATTTAAATAGGAAATAAAAAACCATTAAGAATATACAATATATTTCACTCACATCGATTATCCCAAAAACTGTATTTAACACCTCACGAAATTACTACGAGATAACAGTTCTGAAATAATAAAATTGGAAATATGAACGCGTAAAGTGTAGATAAAATATTTTACTCACAATAATTATACAGAATCCTTAAAATGTCACAACTTCTGCATAATATTCACATCCACATGGCAATGCATCATACATGTTGACTAAGTCGAGTTGAGAGAAATGATTTGAAAGACAAGTTGAGAGCACACTTTTTTTAAAACACAACCCCATCGATGACACCCAAACACAAAATGATTCAAAAACACACAAAATAATTCTGGTTTTAATACACTTATAACAAAATTATATCCGTGAATATATATTACACCATCCAATTTTAATTCCTGAAAGTAAAATTAATATACAATCAATAGCTCCCTCTGTAGTTAAATTAAATATAATATTATCAATATTATCAACAACTACCTGAAAGGTAAAGTGTCGCCATCTATTGGTATTATAATAATTCCTAATTAATATTTAGTTAGATATCCACTTTATTAGTTACATACTCGCTTCATTAGATTTAATTATATAAATAAACTTTAAAAAACAATACTAACTTGTAGTTTTACTTTAAATTCAAATAAAATATAATACTACTATATGAATAAATCTACTCAGAATTAATTCAACATGCACAGCATTTCCGATATTCTTAACAAGAATATATTATGTAAAAGAGATATTATTTTAATTCAAATTGTTTTTGCTGCCAGCTGTGTTAATCCACTGATATTATTGACATATTATTAAATAATTAATGTTTTATTTTTACTACTACTTAAATATATATTAGACTTGTTATTAAATAATTAATGTTTAATTTATACTACATTGTAAATATATTTTATATTTCATAGATTAATTTAAATATCTAATTAAATAATTCATAAACAATTCAAAATATCTCAAAATTTATAAAATTGATAATTAATAGTATTACTACTGTTATTCAATCAAATTAATGAAATGCAGTAATTAAAATACTTGTTAAATTTAATTATTCATAGACAAAAATAAAAACTATATATATTTATATTTATATATATTGCAAATAGATATGTTTATGAGTTATAATCACCAATGTTATCCATGTATAATTTAATTTGTTATTGTATAAGTTAATTTATAAATGTATGAAAACTGCACATCAATAACACCCTAAACAGAGGTGATCGGCAACGCACAATCACAACTATACAAAGTGTATATAATGTTCAATCTAATATTAAATTTCCTAATATGTTATAATTGTAATTATGTATGTTATAATTGTAATTTTCTATATAAAGTGTATATAATGTTCAAAAAAATATTAAATATTAAATTTCCTAATATGTTATAATTGTAATAATGTATGTTATAATTATTATTTTCTATATCTTTTGTTATATGTTATCGCACACTAAAACAATAATTTATTACATACCATGTTTATATTTAAATTATATAATAAATGTTATTTAAAAGAGTTGATGATTGAATTTATCATAAAAATTGGATAACCATATATTTTTGCTTGATCTCGAATATATCTAATATTTTTGTTTTTATTTATATCTGAGCATAAGTATTTTATACGATGTAGATAATTGATAATTATATTTTTATAAACAGATTTATGTAAACATGAAGCAAAATTGGTAAAAATATTTACTTTAAATGGGAAATCAAATCTCTTATCATAAATATCAAAAATTAATTTATAATTATTAGTAATATTAATTTTTAAGTCAAGAAAGTTTATATTATTATTAATTAAATCATTTTCGCTTAATTTAAGCTGAGTAGGGTAAAAATTGAGTGGTGATGTGCAATTTTTTTCATTGAAATAAAATATGATAATGTCATCAATATAGCGATAAAATACATAATCATTGTTCGGACTTATATTTCTTTCATAATAATATAAGTAAAGGTCAGAGAGAATACTAGATGCGGTTCCGCCCTGCGGAATTCCCTGGCATTGTTTATAGATAATATTGCCATATATAATGTAATTATTATGCAATGTAAAATTTAGTAAAGTTTTAAAAAAATTTACTGAAATATGTTCTTTTAATTTTAATTGAGATTTAAATTCTTTAAATAATATACACATTGTTTTATGTAAGTCTTTTATATCAATGTTATTAAATAAATCATTAAAATCCAATGTTTTTATGAATTTTACCGGATTGATATTATGTATTTTATTAATGAGTTGAAAACTATTTTTTAGGCAATGTTGGTTATTATGTTTTAACGTTATATCATATATCTGCTTTAAAATATTAAGTAGTAAATTGCTTGCATTTTTATTATATGTGTTGCAACCGATGGTGACAGTGCGAAATTTAATAGGATTTTTATGAAATTTTGGAATTATAACAAGATAAGGATAATTAAAATTATTACATTTGATTTTTAGTAATTTGTGATAATTTAATAATTTTCTGTTATTTATTTCAATATTTAATTTAGTTTTATTAAAAATATTACTTGTGTTGATTGCATTGTGAATTAACACTTTATAATATTCTTTACAAATGATAGCATAATTATTTGGAGATTTATCTACATAAGTAATTATAAATTTGTTTTGTAATACTGATATATGTTTATTTATGTTTTTAAAAGCTGCATGTGTAATATGATGATAATTTTTTATAATTTCATTTTTTAATTTATCAATTACAGAAAATCTCCATTCACAGAAATATTCGATTGGTTTATTGTAATCAACAGCAATTTTATATATAAACAAATCAATATCTTGAATAAACTGCAATATTATGGATTTGATATTACACTTATATGGAAGACGAAATTTTGTGCCATTATGCATTAAGTTTTGTAAAATAGGTTGTTCTACAATATTAAGATCACCAGTAATGATATGACCATGTGTTGTATTTATATACTTTTGATATTTTGGGTCATTACAATAACATGGGTAATTATTTGAAGAGACCAAACTTTTTGCAAAAGAATTGTAATTAAAAATTTTACGTCCAAGTGTGCGATTATATTTATATGTCTTGTGAATGGTAAAATTTTTTATTGGAAAATTATTATTAATGTTGTTTATTATATTGTGTAAATTTATATTATTAAATACATGATTGGAAAAATTTATAATTAATTGTGTATTATTAGTTTTATATTTAGGTTTATTAGAAAGACTTGTATTTAATAGGTTTGCTCTATAATGTAGAATATCATAAAAGATATCACAAAAATGTGGAGAATATTGATTCTTTTTAAATACCTTGAAATATTGGTTTATATATTTCTTTTTTATACTAAAAACATGTTTTCTTATAGCAAGCCAACAATAATCATTACAAAATTGTGCCTCAAGATTATCAAGCTCCTGTTGAATCACAATATCATCAGTATATTTTTTGTTATTATGTTTACCTCTACCAGATCTTGAAGTTTTTTTTAAGTTTGAAAAATTTAATCCGGAATAAAGATTTTTATAATTTTCATATTTAGTTAAATCTGAAAATACAGGATGTGATTTTTTGTATACTAATTGATTTAATCCATAAGGATATGTAGTATTAAAATGTCTTATATATTTAGATTCTAGAAAAAGTCGTTCAGTAAATTTTTTTTGTATTTTAAGTATTTTAATAGTAATATTTTTAAAATCATGATATTTGAAATGAGTATATTCAATATTATGAGTTATTTGAAATTTAGAATTTTTATATTTATCAATATGAGAACGATGTAAATTTAGCCGCTTATGTAATTTTTGACAAGACTGTCCTATATATTCCATGTTACACGAATTGCATTTCAATGAATAGATTACATTGTATGCTTTGCAAAATTTTACCAAATTAAGATTGTTATTATTTGAAATCTGTGACTTATCAGCTAATGGACATGTAAGACAACGCTTAGATTCACACTCTCATATAAAAATCCGATTTAAAAATTGTAAAAATATTGAAGATTTTATAAAGATGTCATTATTTATTTATGAAAATGCTATACTTATTTATCATGAACATTTTTAAACCTTTTATATTTCCCGGTTAGTGTTTAGTAAAAATATGCCATAATCCTAAATATACTTTAAAAATATTTTCTACAATTATTTGAAATTTACAAAAAATACGAATATCATAATTTTTTAACTTTCAGGTTACAGAAATCTATACTGTACTTTTAATATTTATTTCATTATATTTTATCACTACATATTATTATGACGTTTGACATTAAAAATTTCTGCCATTCTTTATTTCTCATAAAGATTTTGACATTATACAGAATATGGAAGAAATTCTGTATCATTGAGTGTAAGAGTGTTATTTTTAAAAATAACGCGGATATACCTCAAGCAATACATAACTCATACGAGAATTAAAAGTTTATTTTACTCTCGGTATTTAACTTATTCATCAACACTTATGCAGCTTATTATAACAACAGCCTCAATAAAACAAATGATCTTACTTTTAGCCTTTTCATCAATATATTGCTTATATTACTACTATCTTGGTTATCATATACACAACTTTATTTTAATTTCCCTTTATAAGTTTACAAGTTTTCATTTTCTATCTTAACTTTCATAAAGTTTTGTCTTACGTAAGATTTTGGAATATCTTGATTGTTGAAAGTATTAAAATATTATTTGGACCTTGATGTTATGATAATTTTAATAATTTTCTATCACTATGGCTATAAAAGTGACGGTGTTCGAAAGTTTTAAAGTGCTCATTTTCAAATAATTATGAAAGCTTTAATGATAAGCATCATTTGCACAGTTTTATTCAAATGCTTTTCTGTTATCACTCTCATAAATATGAAATTACTCTTATATCGCTACATAGTTTGATATGTGTACGTAAGGTGAACCTGACACTTTATAGATAGCGCATTAAGGAAGTGGATGTTAACAAAAAGATGAAAGCTCCCATAATTCTTTCAACTTGTTGTCATGCATATGGAAGAGGCTCTAAAAATAAGCATGTATTAAATATGTAGAAACGCCGCACAAGGACAATTGTCTCAGGTGCTAACTGCTAAGATGAACCCTTTGTGGCTGGCAAAGGAAACCGAGATAAGAACCCCACAGTTGTAATTGTAAATCATTAAATAACCAAGACTGGAATGGAAATGTAGAATTTCGTTGCGAAAGAAATGCCGAATCTTTATTTGTCATTTAAAGCTAACCCTGCTGGAGGTTTTGAAGACAAGCGAGATTAATTAAAATCTTCCACACAACAAATAACTCGCTAGAAGTGCGCCTCATCAGAGTGGGGTTGGTCCCAAGGCAGGTGAGGGTGAGGGGCGCTTCTCCCGATAAACGACAAAGTTCGTTTGCTTGGGCCCCTTAATTATTCACCAGTTCTTAGTGATAAACGGCGCAACATACAGCGCTTCACTGCTTACGGTATCAAGAGAAAATTTACATCGGGCCATGACGCTAGATAAGGCCTGTTGGGAATGTCACAAAAGATCCGCCATTTAATTGGTTTAACTGCCTCATTTTTCTTCAAGCCGCCCACCCTGACTCTTCACCCACCCTGAAGACTTTTCTTCACACGTGATGAATGACTTTGGATTTTCCAAGATTTCTACTTTTTTCTTCTTCGGTATCGAAAAAAATAATATTTTCATCTTTTAATTTTTTTTTCTTAATTTGCAAAATAAAAGACAGGGTAGAAAAACCGCTTAATCCTACTGTTTCTTTTCCACAGTTTTATTTGTAAGTTAAATGTATTTAGCTTGGGTAAGAGAGGGTAAAATGTTTTTACATTTTTTATTTTTCCCCCTGACTCATTTTTCTTTTCATGTTTTTACTAAAGGCTTGAAGAAAAAAAAATCACCATCAGCTAAAGTATACGAGGTACGTAAAATTTTCATTTAGATACAACATTGCTACGCTTTTCTTATAGAAGTTCTGCATTCTTTATTAAATCAATGAAATGTACGTAAAAGTTTTTTATATGCATTATTTTATAAATACAATTTTTGCATTAAAAAAATAATCTTTTTCAATGAAAATATTGCTAGAAAATATATATTGTTAAAAAGATAGTGTTTAATGAAAGAAAGACAAAGTTTAACATATGTAAAAGTATGGCAATTTTTTACATTGTTAAGGAAAAATTTAACTTACATGGAATTCTTTATATCTAGGGCCTTTAGCAAATATGACGGCGGTAGGATATCACCTGCAACATTGATTAAAATCTTTTACATTCCAAACTTTGGAAAATTTTGTACTTTTTTCCCCATTAGAAATAATATTTCTGAAGCAATTAAAACGATAAATACACTAATTCTGAAGCAACTATTAATCTTAGTCTGTTAAAGCTATTTAGTGAATAATCGGTAGAATCAAAAACTGTTAAAAAAACAGATATCAAAGTATAACTGAACTAGGGCAGCGCATGAGGGGCTTGCCCAAATTTGAGCTGAGCGAATTAATTTACAAACATTCATTTGATGTCTTCAAGAAAACATGGATAATTTCTAAATTTAAAATGAACATTAAGATTACATTATTTGTTCAATAAAAGTTTGTTGTTAGAAATCATTTCAAAAACTTGACTTTTCATACTTGCCATGAGACTTTGACGCGTTTCAAACTCTATACTTAAAACGGCAATAATCACAAAATTATACTCCTATTCGATAAAAGACGGTACAGTTTGTAAAAATTAATTTTAGCTTCAATGTATTGATAATGAAACAATATACCCGGAATAAACCTAGCATAGTATTTGGCCAACTCTTATGCGAAAGCAGAATCACCTTTAACAACACTGAATTTTTTGTACAGCGTATTGATGACAACAACATATATGCGATAGTTCTGCTAAAGTTCCCAGCTGTCAAAGACTGCGACCAACAATAGACACACCAGAATCTTTAATGGTCACACACAATCTGCTAACTTCGCAGTCTCAGCCAATTAATCTTGATAGTTGTTTAAAGCGTGAATGTTAGTAAAAAGTATATTTCAAGTGAATTGGACCCAAGCACACTTTATCATTTTGACATGTTTATTTCAATACATTATACATTAGTATATGTTGTTTTGTAATGAAGCGAGAAATCGTTGCTATATCTGCTCGTTTGTGTTGCCGTGCAATAATGTTTTTGATTTTAAAGAACCGGTGCCTTGTGAAACTTGGGTTTATAATGAGGGCGTCTACAATTCCCAAACAACTCAGAGCCCCGTACGTTAATTCACAGCTGAAATCTTTAGGTCTGTTGTCAATTACTGCCCATTTAAGAGTCATAACTTATGATTTAGTTACAGTAATAACATAAGCAAATTCGAATGACAGTTGCTTTCGTACACAATTAAATATAATTTTTTTTTTGGAAATGGTGCAATAGGAACAACACCGTCATACAGTGTTTGTTCACGATAGCTTGGAAACTCAACAAGATCGCAAGCTTGTAGAATTTCAAAATGCCTCAATTATCCGCCATGTACAAAATGTTACGAGCAATGCCAGTTGTACCATTCATTAATACCCGTTCTGTACGTAAATTCTGGCATAGAATAACTCGACAAACAGCGGATAAACGCAGAATATCCTCCAAGTCCGGACATTCTTTCGGTGGAGAAGATACAGTAACGCTGTTATTATTTGGAGCTCAGATTAAAGCTACTGGCTATTCTAGAGTTCCAAGATGCTTCAGATTATCATTAAAAGAGTTTTCTTTAAAACAAATAAAAATGTAATAATACGGTGATCACAATAACGGAGCTCTGTGCATCCGTTCCCATAAATCGTTAAAAAGACAATAAGAAAAAATGACGTTACTTTGATGCAATCATAGTAAAATCCCTCAGCTTTATAAGTGAGAATGCACGTTTTCTTTGGCACGCATAATAGTAAAATAGACAATTTCTTTGACAATACTGAAAAAAATGCAAAAATTTCAGCTAAATGTCGTAGCAGTTTGTGAAATGCTATTTTGTATTGCATTATTTTTAAATGGAAACTTGCATTTCACTCATAAAAACTCAATCTACAATGATTACATGAAAAAGAAGTCATTTTCTATACCCTTACAGTCGTGACGTAAGTTATGAAGTTTTGTTTGCAAAGAGAAAGAACTGACTCTAAAAAACGGTTGCTATTTTCATTTCCTATATAACATAAATCGTATAAAATGTTACCACTGGATCTAAAGTATTAAAGCACTTAGCTATAATGCACGGGTATTAGATACAGCTGTAATATATACAAACAAAGTAGGAAACAAAGTATAGCGGTCTTTTATTTAGAGTCAGTTTGATGACACACTGAAAGCCCCTCATAGAATATGACGTCATATTTAGAAGATTATTTTTTATCTATGTTTTTTCATGTTTATTTTCTTGAAATTGAAATATCTTTATTATATATCAATAGCAGCTGTTTTAACTCCAAATACATTTAAATGAAGGTACTACGTCATTTTAATTAACTTAACATATTTTGTTAATGCATTTTATTTATTAAACAAGGTACTATCGAATTAGCAGCATGCCAGCGGTTAATGGCTAAAGATGTCTCCAAAAATTTCACTATTTAAAAAATATTTCTTGACTTTAATTATTTCAGTGTTTAAGTGCGTAGTTCAATTACATATCTGTTAAATTTATGTTTTATTCATATTTATTTATTTATTTATTTTTGATGAAGTTTTAATTTTATTATGGTATATTTGCCGGAAACAAATACTGAATTATTTATATTGTTTTAAATGCAAACTATTTAATCTTCCGTAAACAAGCCCCACGTGATAAGAGAAAATGTTAAAAAAATTATTCTTGGATATTATTTTGCAACCAAAAAAATATCCGTAAATTGAGACACTTTTTCAAACAAATTGCATTTGAAAGTATATTTTTATCCCCATTCGACTGGGTAAAAATTGAACTTGTGAGCTGTTTAGAAGTTAACAAATTTTCAAAAAACCCAAATTTATTATTTAGTTTGTTGCCTTCATCAATATGACATCAGCATTACTCATGAACATGTTTTTTCTTTATAATATAGATACTGTCCATACGCAGTTTCTTTTTGTGGAACAGGAAAGAAAAAAATGGATTTGGAAATGGAAATGGAAAAAGGTAACGTGTTAAGTCTATGGTATTTATGCTATAAATATTTCTTAAGGGCAATATTTTTACCAGTTTTTTTTTTAAAGAAATGAATGACAGACATGGGATGTATCATGTGATCGAATATATTAGGTGGTCATCCACCGAATAGTTCAGGAGGAGTAGAGTCCCAAAAATGCTACATTATAAAAAAAAGTTTTTTAATGCAGAAAAATACCACGAACGAAAATAAAGACTAACCTCTTTCGAATTACACGTGATTCCGAAAACCGTTTTTTATCTTTAGAAAGCTCAGAAACCAATAAATTTTTGAGATTTAAAGAAGCATTTTATAACAATTTTTTTTTTCTTTTACTGTCGAAAACGTTTCGAGCAGTTTTTATACTGGGGGAGACCGGGTTTGGTTGTTATATGGGTAGATTGTTACAAAAGCTTTTTCACGGTACCGATAGAGTACAGTGTCACCATCAAGGAAGCACCCATTAGTTCTTCATATTGTTGTTGGTCATAGCAATTTGCAGGGTATGTTATGAGGTAAGAATGTTTTTTTTTATCTTTTTAGAGTTTGTGAGTAATATTTCAGTAAGCAATTCATTTGCCCATAAAGTATTGGAGACAGAATTGTCATACATTCATGGTTAGACTGTTTCGTTATTTAGAATCGTTGCCATAGTATAATATATTACGCCCTGTGAAGTTTGAACATCGATGCAAGTGGCGTAATAGGTTAGGTCTAATGAGAAAAAGTGCATACGGGGTTGGTTGTTACCAGGAAGATCGAGAAAAGGTGAACAACGATAATATTTCTACTTATGGAACTAAAAGCGGTACCTAGTATGGTGGCGTTTCCAGTTTTTGGGGCATTTGGGGAGTGTAGCGCCCTATATTTCCGGTTTCGACTGACAACTCTTTGCCATTCCCAAAACCAAAATGCAGGAAGAGCAGACAACAATTTGTCATGTTTGACATGTCACATGACCGGCCTTTGGGAACACCAGCGCCATGAACCGGGTACAAATTTCCGATCCATGTTCTGATCTTGAAAGCCTATCTTCACTGTTCTTCTTCTTATTTCTATCTCCCTGGATGTTACATCCACTTTGGTAGGTTGTTACTTGTAGCAAACAACTCCAATTGTAATAAATGTACTGTTTGTGATTAGCAGCTTAGTCCTTTGTAAATATAAAATTGATTACATGAATTTAATTATCAACATATTGTTCTACATATTCTATGTTTTTTTCTTTCAGGAACGGTTATGAGAACTTATAAAAGGAAAACTAATAGGGTAACAACTACCCAACAAGCATTGATTGACGCTGCCAAAGATGTTTTGCAGAATGGCAGCTCACTTCGTAAAGTTGCAAGTGTCTTGAATTCAAATTGAATAATTCTTCAAAGATTTAAAAAAAATGAAAGTTAAAATTGCAAGAAAAAATTGCAAGTTACTAATAGAATTAAGTTATATCGCTATTAATTTGTAATACAGGAACGAACTTGTTAATTATAGTGATATGATTTGGTCTCTTGCATGTAGCGTTCTTTAAAACATTTGTCTAACAGTTGCATTATTATTTATTTTGTTTTAGATACAATAGTTCCAGAATTTCGCTACAAACGAAATCGACAAGTTTTTCTCGATCAGATGGATGAACTTGCATAGTACTTGGATAACAGTGGCAGGATGTATTATAGCCTTTCCATCTGAGAAGTTCGTAAACTAGCCTATGCAAATGCAATGAACAAATCAATTTATTTCGCCAGAATTGGCATACTACAAGTATGGTATCCAATTATTGGCTAAAATCATTTCTGAAACGTCATTCTATGCTCTCAATTCGAACTTCTCCACAGAACCACCAGTTTAAATTGATATAACGTCAATGCATTTTTTAATCTACTGGAAGAGGTGATGGATCGCTATAAATTTGATTGCAGTGATATATACAAAGTTACTGAGACCGGTATCACGACTGTGTAGCGACCCGACAGAACCATTGCAAGAAAAGATGGGAAACAAGTAGGCTCGTTGACATCGGCAGGGTGCGGAGCGCTCGTTTCCGTAGCAATTGTAGTAAATTAAATTGGAAATATGATTTCTCCAATATTTGTATTTCCTAGAAAACCTTTCTGGGAATACTTCGTTGCCAGTAGTCCAGCTGGATCCAGAGGTTCAGCCGTTCGTCTAACCAATTCAGACGGCTTCTTCAAATTTCTCGAGCACTTCGTTAGGCGCAATCGATGCACTGTAGAAGAACCAGTATTATTACTGTTAGATAATCATGAATCGCACATGTATGTCAAAGGAATTGACTTTGTAAATTCCGTGGGTTGATAATTTTATTGTCCCACCACTTCTCTCACAAACTTCAGCCCCCTTGATAGGTCTATTTACGGTCCGTTTAAAAAATATGTCAAGATTCCTTGTGGCGCTTCGATGCGTAACAATTCTGGAAAAGACAATACCTATTTACGACATTCCACAAATAGCTCAAGAGGTGTTAACCCTAGCGGCAACACCTAACACCATTCAATTACTGTTCCATCTTTCGAGAGTTTGATCCACTTAGAGAAACATCTTTACTGAAGATGAATTCATCATTCCTGCTGTTAAAGATCGTCCATCCCTTAGCAGTACCTTTAGCCTTTCTCTGGAGGTTGGTAAAACTGAGCTGCGCTCCCAGGCGCCTGAGGGTGCCTGTCAGGCACATCAACCACCGTACCCAAGTTCTGGAGATCTTTTAACGCGCACGACCAGGGGAATTCCTGTATGCTCTACGGTTAGTGGGGCGCCGCCAACTGCTGACCACCCCCATTTTCCCGAGTGAATGACGACATAGGTCGATGCGATTTGCGGTGGTTCCCACACTCTTGGGAGACCACCACTTTTACACTTGGTGACGAGCCGGAGTTCCCCAACAGTTTCAGAGATGGACACCCAAGTGGGAGCTGGGTACTAGATCTTAAGTCAGGTTTTTCCGACCCGCACTTGACTTACCAAACCTCGAGGGACGTGAAAATCTACAAAGATAGTCACTGATCCCAATCGCCGTGGATTCTGGAGGTTCTGTAAGCCACAAGTACGTAAAAAATAAATTCTGCGTGAAAATACGCCTCTTCCCTCAACCACCATTTGCACTTTATCAACAACATTCATTGCTATAATGGATGTACGTGTTGCTTTTAAACAATAATTTAAAAACAAGCTGCATCTGTAGCTCTCGAATCTAAATTCCACCAAACTGGATTTAGAAAACCAACACTTTGTAGACCATCAAAATTTGTTTGACATTCACCAAACTGTCACAATAAATATTGAAGTAAAAATCGTAATAACCGACGCTGGTCTCTCCTATATTAATCAGTATTCTCAACCTGGAAATATTTTTCGAGTCAATTTTCAAGTATTTTTCATATTCATTTTTCATAGTCAACATTTTCATATTCAACAAACATGTTTTACAGAAAAAAACATCATAAATTAACAGCATTAGCATGAACATTAAAATTAATATTATTTTATTACTCTTTCATTTATAAATTCAGTTACGCAGCTAAAAGTGTTTAACTGATAATTGATAGTCCTACAAAAAGATATTATGGTTTTAGAAGTATTATTAACCCCTTGAAGGGCACCGGTATATAATATATACCACTTAATTTTAATCCGAAAATGCCACAATGACACCAGAATTTTATAACCAAACTTTACGTTTATAAGATACATGAGGAAAAGCTTTTACTTATTTTTAAATAAATTCGTTCACGAATGCTGGTGTCAATCAATCATTTCAATATTTTAGCTACAAGAGTACTTTGCCCTGAAGGGGTTAATATGCTATAAAAACTACTCGGAAACGTTTCCGAAAATTAGTGGCAGCAAAAGAAACATGTTTTTATAAATTTCTCTTTAAATCTTAAAAATATATTGGTGTTCGATGTTTCTAAACATAAAGTGCGCATTTCAGAATCGTGGGTAACTCGGAAGGGGTTATTGTATATTTTCGTTCGCGGTTATTTATATTTTTCGTAGATTAAGAAACATTTGTCTCTTTTGCATTGCATTATAGTCGCCGCATCATCATAATATAAAAATTGTAGAACAAGAATTATACAGAAATGACGAAGCAAATTACGAAAACAAAAACCACCAAAAAGAAATATTGATATACGTATAAACCAACGCATAAATCATGGTTTCTGATTCTCTTGATACAGAGACCAACATTACCTTCAGCCAAAAAAGCTATTTAAAATTGACTAAAAAACAGCTGCAAGCGTTTTTTACTAGATAAATAAATGCATGCTGAAAAAATGAATGTTGAAGAAACTGAATGAGTGAAATTCAATGAATGAAAATGAATGAAGCTGCAGTTTCATTCATGGAATGGAACGGAATGCAACTGAATGCTGAAATCTATTTACAAGATCTAGAAATAATTTTAACAAATCTACAATCGTTTAAATTATATTATCCTTTTGACTACGATCGGGATATATACGTCCAAATGGACTATATTTTATTATATTTCTACCCCTTTCTACCACTTTTTGAAAAGAAATCTCTGCCATAAACTTATACTAGTATATTTTGAAGAAAAATCTACCACAAAGAAAATTGTGGTAATGATTGAATATAAAAATAGTCGCCAGTCCTTATTGTTTAGCATCTCCCACAAGCAACATCAGAACTGAGGCGGTTATATTGTATTCTAGCAAGGAAACGCAAATGTTGAAAAAGCATGATAAAAAAAATCATTATTCTTTATCATATTTTTAGATATAACTTTATCTAGAAGATAAAAAGATTTAAAAACAGAAAAATTCATTTGACACACATAATTCTAACATAATCTTGTATAATCTTATGCATTATTTAAACAATAAGGACTATAATGTCTACTTCGCGATAGATGTGATTTCAAATTCAAAACTTATCCATTTATAAGTTTAAAAAATATGTCATAAGAAAAGTCGTATTAAAAGTCTCAAGCATACAAAACATGCACGCAGAAAATGCTTATTTTACGATTTTACTTGTATTTAATGAGGTATGTAATGTAACAGTTTTATCTGGTAGATGTCAGATGAAATTTGTCATTCGACAGCAATTTGTGTGGTGTGCACATTTATTGATTCAAAATTGCTTTTCACATTAATTAAAAACTTGTTACATTAATTCAACTTTACGTGCATGCACATTATTTCTTATTTTACAAACAATTTTCAATATAAATGAGTTAACACGGTTTATTTTTCAAAATAAACATTTAATATCTTGTCAAAATAAATAAATCTAAAGGTGTATAAGCATTCATCGAGCAAAGGTTGCACTTCCTCAAATCGAATTAGTATAATTCATTTAGGAACATATATCCAGCTTGCATGTAAGCAAAACAACTTCACATAAATTAGATGTTCAACAGAATTATTAAAAGAAATCTACACTATGTTCTTTAAGATGCGTATTTAGCATATTCCATCTCTATCATGAGATCTTGGTAAATTCGGAAACGTGGCATCTTGTTCTAAAAAATGTGCTCAAACTGATTCTACCTTCACGAGCTTGAGACTTGTAATTTCGATACCTTATAAATCACTATCATCATTGGTGCTGAATTACGGATTTCGAATACCAATTATTTTTAAAGACTTTTCGTCGCCTTAAATAATCGCAGAAACCTGTAGTTATTTCAGTCGAAGAAAATTTTAAAAAAAAAATAGGGGAGCGAAAAAAGTTATTGGTTTGATGGTTATAATGAAATGAATTATCTAGAAATAGGTTTAATTAAGTGTGAGAGTAGAACTGTGGAGAGAGGCTAAACCTACTAATCTTGTGAGTGAACATTTTCAGGGGGATAAGCAACTCGCTTGTTCGGACAGCAAGTTATAAGCGGCCTAGGGTTTCCCAGGAAACTTTGGGTCCATCGCCAGTTCTGTAAGAACCGTCAAATAAGTCAGCAGTGGAGCCTTGACAAAGTTGCTCCTCCCAGTCTTCCGGCGGTTTCAGGTTATCTCACCTTGGACTAAACGTGCTGGGGCTAGATCCACCCAGACTTTAAGTTTTCTTGTGCCAATAACAGTGTTCAGTACGGTAACACTACCTATTAAATACTGAGTCAAGATAACTATAAGTCACAATAGTGGAGAAAGTGTCCTTGTAAAAAACCTTGTAAGGTCTTTAACTCTATCTGATGATGCACCAGTTCAAAAACTGGTTGAAGCCAGAGAAGAGCAAGATACAAGAGCACTTGCAAAAAATCCAGTGGCAAAAATCACAACCATGCTCTTGAAAAATAAACCAAGACAACTGACCGCAGAGTGCCTGGCGATGAGCTTGGCTATGTCTACGAACTTTTTGTAAAAAATGTCTTCGAATTGGAGAGGGCAAAGAGGGACATAGAGAACCCCACCTTGCAAATTAATGACTGCAAGGAACAGCTGAAGAGGCGACCAGTCTTATGTAGGAGCCACATGAATTTTGTGCAGAAGGATGGAACCTAGGATGGGCGAGAATTGAAAGGTCAGGGAGGTTGCAAAGGAAAGACCTGCACTGCCACTTCCGCCACAGACCACGTACTTCTTGTTTACCCACGGGATAAACAGGAGAGTAGTCTGTCGATGGATACTTGGTTGGTTCAGGGATTTCCCCCAAGGATCTCAAAATTGAGGTCAGGGGGAGAAAACCGGTCTCAGACGGAGGTGTGCAAGTGCGCTTAGTGACCAAGACTGAAGGGAAATCTTAGAGCAGGCAATCAAGAAAAACGAAGCGTTAAAAGAAACAGTCCAAGTGACGGTACCGAAATTGCGAAACCTACGGGTAATAGTATATGACTTACCGAACAATATCCAAGCGACAGATGTCATCAAGGCATTTTGCAAACAGAAAAATGTAGAGGTGGTTTGGTGACAGTCAAATTGTCCATAAAGGGAAAGTATGCCACCAACTGTGTGTTAAAATCCAACCCAAAAACCTTCCACATCTTGATGGGTCTAAACAGCTGATCGTGAGATAGAGCAGAGCCAAACTGGCAGAACATCTGCGTGCCAAACAGTGCTATAAGTGCGGTCAATACAGACACATAAGCGAACATTGCAAAAGTAGAGAAATATGCCTTGATTGCGATAAGGATAAGCATCAAGGGAATTGTAATGAAGAAACTGTGTTTATGTGAATCACTTTTATCCACTTGGTCAAACGGCTAATGTGGATCATTCATATTTGAACCCCAAATGCCCCACAAGACTCTTAGAAGTTGGAAAACACAAACGTAAGATTAATTAGGGTTAACTTACAATTTGGTCAACAGAACGTCGGAAGAGAAATTGCGGCGGAAAATGTCCTAAAGGTCGACCTTGAGGATTACGACGCCGTGTGCATTCGGGAATCCTACGTGCTGTCAAACGGAAAAATCGGATGTCTGCCTAAAGGTGTAATGTCCTGCCATTGAAATGCCACAGCTAATTAGAGAATCAGAGGGGTGGTTGTGGTTATTAACAGGGATTTTCCTGTTGTAGAATTATTTACGACAAGAGACATTGTAGCTGTTAAGCTCGACATGGCCGGGAGACAGGTAGTGGTGGCTTCTGAGTACTTGCCACCGGGAGACTATGTCGGTACTCATATGAGCTTGCTGCAAGAGCTCGTTACAAAACATGAAGGCTTAGACGTTATAATTTTGTGTGATTTCAATGCTAAGATTTCAGTGTGGGAATTCCGCTGCATAATACCGATGTCCATGGTTACGTCTTAGAATTCTGTGTGCAACATGATCTAATGACTTTTTAAAATTCTGTGTGCAACATGATCTAATGACTTATTAGAATTCTGTGTGCAACATGATCTAATGATCATGAACGACGCAACCAGTGAGGCCACATCCCAGTACATAAGAGGCAACAGCTGGATCGACATTGCTCTGGGAAGGTTTGGTAGATCAAATGTTTTGGTCAGTTGGGAAGTGGAGAAAAGAGATACGGCTACGGATCATAGACACATAGACACGGTCATATCTAAGGATATACAGGCTCCAAGACCCAAATACAGGGTTCGGTACAAAGACTTGAACGTGTTAAAATTCTGAGAAGACCTGTTTGAAGAGATAGGGGGCTTTAGCCTGGCTGGAAGGAAAGTCGGTCGACAAGTGCGTTTCATATTTAACTGAAAATCTTCAAGGTTTACGTGGGGAACAAATAAAAGAAAGGCAAGTGCGTAGGAAGGCAGAACCTCGGTGGGTTACCCAGCTCCTCACTGAAAGTAAACACGTTCTGGCCACAAGATGGCGGTACAGGCTTTGTGCGGATGTAGGTAAAAGTAAAAAATACGACATATTGTTTCGAAAATTCAGGTGATCAGTCCGCAGAGCAAAATGGAAGAACTACTGAAAATCCTCGAGGACGTGTATCCGGGATGACCCTTTGGTCCTCATTTCGACTGTTTAAGAGGTAAGTCCTCTGAATTCCTGAAATTAAATACGATAAAAAGGGAAACAGGGAGGAAACCACAGGTTTTATATCAAGTATCGAACAGCTAATGACTACCACTTTCCAACGGATGGTCAGGATAATGCATCTCAGGATATAATCCGTAAAGAGACGCATGAACTCTCCGTAGACGACCCTGAATTATTTCAAAAGGAGTTAGAAGCGGTATTCAGGTATGCGAACCAAGGGAATTCACCAGGATTTAACGGCTTTTCGATGGAGGTTGTGGAGCTTTTGTACAGGGCAAATAAACCTCTAGTTGTGGGACTCATGAATAAGTATTTAAAGGAATTGGTATTACCCGCTTCTTGGAAAAAATCTGACTTGGTACTCTTTAACAAAGTTGACAAAGATTGTTCGGATGGCGGTACAGGCTTTGTGCGGATGTAGGTAAAAGTAAAAAATACGACATATTGTTTCAAGCCATTTTCGTCCAATATGTCTTTTACAATCCTGTAGTAAAGTGCTGGACAAGCTTCTGACAATGAGGCTAGTGTTCCATGCCCACTCACAAGGGTTCATGCACAGAAACCAATTTGGTTTTACTCCAGGAAAGAGTACAGAGCATGCACTGCATGAATTACGTAAGACAATTGAGGATTGTCACGTAAAAGGGTAATGATAGCTGCATCATCATGTTGGCTGTCAAGGGGGTGTTTAACAACTTATGGTGGCCGGCCATCTACAGTCAACTAGGAAGAATGAAGTGCACGAACAACATGTACAGGTTGGTTCGGAGCTTCCTGTCGGAAAGGTTTGGTATTTTTACGAACAGCTTTCTCGTCCTTGGAGCGTCAATATGATGAGGGCTGAACCCAAGGCTCCAATTTGGGGACGTTCTTTAGGAATCTGGTTGAAAACTGCTTGTTGAAACCGGATTTTGGAAAATTCGGGAGGATAATCGCACATGTGGACGACTTCGCAATCATTGTTGAGACACCCAATGCATATATATGCAATTGTAGGGCCTATGTGCCCCTAGAAAGAGTGGCGAAATGGTCGGAGTTGCAGAATCTCACATTCAGAGCAGGAAAAACGGTTTCAATCTCCAGAAAAAGCGGAAAATTGGGAGAATCCAAAGACGAATCCTTGTATGATATTTTTAGGAAAAGCCATTAAAACGGCGTCCTTAGTAAGATATCTGGGATTCATGATCGACAGCAAGTTGAATGGGATGGCAAATTGCGTGTATATCAAAGAATTGTTAGCGAACTATGTCAAGCAACTCATTCGCTCAGTAGAAGGAATTGGGGTCTGAGTGGAGATGTGCTCAAATGCCCATACAAAGAGGGAATTGAGAGATTGGTGACCCTCGCCTGCTGTTATTGCTGGACTGGGACTTATCGTATAGGAGACAGTTTTGTGTAGTCACAGAGACTGGCACTTCTGGCCATCATCCGTTGCTTCCGTACTACAAGTACGGCGGCGCTGCAGGTGTTGTCTGGAACGTTGCCGCTAGATCTTCAGGTGGAGAAGGAATGTCCTCTCGGTCGCACCCTCAGATTAGGGGAAAATATGAACATTGATGACATTCAGATCAATGCAGATAAGATTCAGAAAAAAAAAACAGAATGTTGGTGACCGCAACCCGCAAGGGCTCCATACATAAACTGGGCAGATGCTCCCAAAGATATCGGGAGCTCCCCAGAACATCGGAGAATCACGGATTATACGGATGGTTCAAAGATTGGTGGAGGGGTAGGCGCCGGTGTAGCGATCTTTGATTATAGGATTCTAGTGGGAGAACATGCCTACCATCTCCCCCTCCATGCCACAGTGTTTCAGGCAGAGCTTGTTCCGATCATGAATGAAGGCGCTGGAGTTATGCAGCTCAAAAAAATTTTCTCGCTGTACAGTGATTCATGGTCGTCGCTAATGGTACTGTCCAACCCGAATACCTAAGATCATTTATACGTAAGGATTCATGAGAAAAGGGGAGACAAAGAGATGTGATGATACTGGATGAAGGCTCATATCGGCACTATAGGCAACGAAACGGCAAATCCTCTAACAAAAGAAGGTGCTGGTGCCGGTCTAGAAGTTGTACTAGAAAACAGTATTAATGTGTATCTTGCAATAAATAGTTTCTCTGTGCGCAATTATGGCTTGTTAAAATGATACAGAAATAATTAAGTAAAAAAATATATTCTCCTGTAAAATTTACTTTTTGGTGGTTACAAGAATGAGGTGAAAAGGGTTCGCTATTAAATAGGAAATAAAACAGTGTTCCTATAGGTCAGAACATTTCCCTGACTTTAGGTCAGAAAAATACCAGTATTTATTTGGAGAAAAACTCACTTTATGCAATTGTGCGATTACACAAGTCGAGTTTTTCTATAAAAAAAATACTGGTATTTTCTCTGAAACTATAGAAACCTTGTAAAATATCTGATTGTTATATTCTTGAACTGACTTATTTTTCTTACATGTTCTCGTTTGTAAAATGTATAGGAATAAATTACTCCATTGCATACGCATTAAAAATCAAGCGTAATTCTTCTCTTATTGCGCTTAATATGATAAAATGTTTTGTTTATGAATCAGTATCTGTTTAAAAAATGCATCTAGATTATGAAGATTTTATTTTCAGAAGTATTTTAATATTTACAGCAATTAGCATACACATAACAATATAAACTAGTTCAGCCGTTCTTAAACTATGGTCCGCGAATCCCAAAAGGGATTGCATTCAATTTAACTTTATTTTTATTTAAGTAGAACCAGAGAGAAATGTTTCAAATTTCCCGAACCCTAACAATTCCGTCTTAACAGGTTTTACCATATCTCTATTAGTTTATATATCATTTATTTAATATTACAAAAACAACAGTAATTTCCGTCTTAAATCATAAGGGTCCACGATGATAGAGGAAGTACGAAAAGGGGTCCGTGATATCTAAGTCTTTAAGAACCTCTGACGCTGCACGTTTTATTTGTTGTAATGTATCTCGATAGATTTTATCTCGCTAAATTTCAATCATCCAGTTAAAAAACTTATAAGCACAAGCGTTTTTATAAATTGCTTCAATTATTTGCTATTTTTCTATTACTTTATTATAAACTAGCTAACCCGCCGGTGTTGCCCGAGCTCGTGTAAAAATTAAACAAACCTAACTTTTGTATGCTTTTACATCTTTAACCCGATTTAGAAGGAAAATATTTATTTAAAAGTGCTGCGCGCAGTAAACAAACCATACTGTTCTATGTGCATGAGTGTTTCGGTTGTTTGACGGAAAAAATGACTTCCAAATCAGTCAACAGTTGTGGTACTGTTAGTGAAAAACCTATCCACTACGGCAAGGTCGTACCACATTGGATGGGAAAAATCGGTTTTTAATTGTCCTTGGGCAAAAAAACCGCATAAAAAGCACATACCGCATAAAAAGCACATAATAAGCGCGCAAGGAAATTTCCTTATTTCTACTTTCAGTCGATAGGGGTGCATTCTGATGTAAACGAACCTACAACACGTGTTCCCGCTGCCTGCGGCAACGTATAGTAGGCGTGCAGCACACACTCTGAAAAATCGTTTTATTTTACCATCTGCCGAAAGAGGGCACACTCTGTTCCACACAAACGAATCTCCGACACTTGTCCCCGCTGCCTCCGGCACCGTATAGCTGTTGTGTCGTATGTCGTCGTTTAGTTCCCCTTTCCGCCACCAGGGGGCGCAATTTATTCTATACGAAGATTTAACATGGGTACCCATTGCATCAAAGGAGTTGAATGAACCAATTCCCGTCGAAATCGGGGCCATAGAACTCGAGAAAATGATGTGCCCCCTCGCGGTGGAAGGTGGAACTAAAATCTGCAACGCGATAGAAAACCAAGACGAATCATCCAAACCCAGTTATGATCCGGCCCATAAAACCCGATATAAGAATTCAAGTGCTCAACAACAAATCATTTACTTTGATTGTTGGTATACATCAAGTAAATACGGGTTGTGTATTTTTATTAGGAACATAAATTTAATTTTTACGAAAGTCGTCATTTGAAATTTCCGTTATTCTCTATATATAACATTTATAAAACGCTACGAGAGAAGCTAAAAATGTTAAATTTCTTCAATGGAATTTGTTATGTGTAAATCGGAGCAAGGCGTTTACCCTCCTCATACTCGCAAATATAACGAATAATTCGTTCTAGAAGACCACCTTCCCCTACATTAACGCGATCATTAAATGAAGAATTTTTTTCTTATAATTAGAACATAACGAAGACGCTACGCTAAAATGACTGCCAGATGGCACACCTTCCCATCCTCAAATTCAAAACTATATCTTAACTGATTATCTTAATTTTTGTTCGTTAGTAAAAATTGGCAATTATTTCCTTTCATTTTCGCAAACCAAATGGAGGGATCGGCCAGAGAAACAGATCTCTTTGTAGTTCCGTTTTTAATGAAAGCTGATCCCTGTTTGAAGCTTTCTCGGATTTTTTTTTTCACTGGCGCCGTCAGATTTTTGGCAGTTTTTTGCAAAAATTAAGAAAAATTACCGGCCAAATTTTTCAAAAATTGCATTGACGGATACAGAAAATTCTTTTACAAATGTTCATAAATTTTCAAATCAATATCTTAATTACTTTTCTTAAAATTCACTAATTAGTAAAATAATTTCAAATTCCTTCATTTCCAATTTGAAATATAGAACAGGAGTGGTTTTCTTTACCAATTTTGATAAAAAATGGTTTGGACTTCCTAAATCTAAATTTTCAGGCTGGATGGGCTGGATTTTGCTAGCCATCGCAGACAGAAACACAAACACACACACACACAGAGCGAACCTTTCTTTCATTAGTATAGATAAGTTATTGAAAAGTTTCATTTTTTTCTTTTATTATTAAAGCACTCCATTAATTTATATATTCCAGTTATATATACTTGCTTACGTTACAATATTCGTGTCATAACATGTCAATGATATAATATTTGATAAATAGATCATTATTAGAAACTATGATAATTATGAAGCTCATCTGGCATAGTTGAGGCTCCGTTTAAACTATGTTTTCCACGAAATCAGTTTACCATGCCACCGTGCGTTTTACCTTAAGGCATGTATATAATAGATTGCTGCAATAACTCGTCTCCTAATATTTACTTGAACTCTGCATAAATAGAGACATCTACTAAATGACAGGGTTATATATATATATATATTTAAAGAATCAAGTGTTTTGTCCACCATATGGAAAGCACTAATTTAATCGGTAATTCGAAAATCTGAAATTGAACGTGACTCGATATTTATACATTTTTATAATTTATTCTTTGCTTTTGAATATGCATTACATGAATATTCATTAAAGAATATTGCTTCTTGAATATTAATGAACTGGATATTTAAAATGATCTAATTTGTTATTAATTTTCAAAATAACTTAAAAAAAATAATTTGCTATGTTTATTTTCTTGTTTATAATTTTTGAAAAATGAATAATTAAAATAAAGAAATGTGATTTTTGTAATCTTATTATTTCAGAGATTTTATTTATTCCTATTTACTATTTTTACAAGGTGTGGCTACAATAACCGGACTGACGTCATAAAACTTTTTGAATGTTAACAATTACATCAAAAACTTTATCGCCTTCAATATACACCCCTTGGCAATACTTGCACCGCACAATTCGAATTTTCCACTATGCAAAAGAGTGCTGAAAATCCTCTTCTGCCAGCTTGTTGAGAGTCAACGCCACTTTTGCTTTGACTTATTCCATGTTCTCAAATATTTCCTCCTTCAGCTCCAATTGGACTTTTTGTAATAAATAGAAGTCACAGGGGACTAGGTCGGACGAGTTCGGGGTTCAACACGGGGATTATTCACTTTGCCCAGAACGCCTTCAAAGACAAAGCGAAATGGGCTGGCGCATTGTTCTAGTGAAAGATCCGGGATACTTCGTGTTGAATGCTTCATGTAAAATCTGACGACCACTTTCTTTGTCGATTCCTGTGAACTCAGCAACATCTCTGAAACACAAACGACAATTTTTGCGGATCAACTGACTAATTTTATTTAATGTTTGCGTCCGTTTTCGAAGCGGAGGATTGTCCAGGGAATTGATCGTTTTTACTCCGACTTTGAACATTTTAAACCACTGAGAAACTTGAGTGTGTGATAAAAATGCATGCCTATACAGTTCTTTTAACATATCATAAGCTTCTGTGGCAGTTTTACTGAGAAACTTCACAAGCAACTTCAGGCTAACCCGTTGTTCCATTTGAACACTTATCGTTCTTCGGGCGGGTCACAGACGCACGGTTCACTCCGAGCAAATGCTACAGACAAACTAAGTGACAAGTAACCTTGACTATCGAGCAGATACCACGTAATAGCGTTAAGGAAAGTTCAACTGTACCACGATCGCTGTTTGCCGGTAGCAGCACCACTTCGTTTATTTAATACACACACCTCGTATACGAGAATCTAGCAGTCTGTGTTATTTAGCTTTTGCAAGCAAATTTTACAATTTCAGAAATAAACGGTACTAATAGTGATTATTACAAATAATGAATATTATAATGGTTATGAGAGTGTTCAATGTTATCTGTAATCAATGAAAAAAAATGTAAAATTTCTTAAATCAATAGTTAGAAAAAATATATAAAATATGAACTTCCAAAACGACAAGGGAATATTTGATTATATTCCTGACTATGATGCATTAATTGCAGACAAAAATAATATTGGAAAAGTACATGTAGTATATACCTGTTCTGCAAGTAATTATGTAATATAAAGCAATGCGATTCTATAAAACCCACAGCTGTTTCCACTAATGAAACACTAAGTCTAATACAACAGTCAGACGGAGTATTATCATGTTCAGGGTGACGCCACAAATGGTCACAAGTGTCAGAATCAGAATGATGACGAAAATGTGATAGCTTTAATTCGTCACATTGTAGCACTCAGGAGACCGTCACTTCGTCACTTTTCTGTGAACTCACCATGACCGATTTTTTAGTCATGCATCATAAGGTGACTACGAAGAAACTTCACTTGCAACTCGTCTCAAAACGGGGCATATCGACGTCTCAGTGATGTCATAATTATTCATTTTCGCGTCACGTGACAGCAATGTGGACCGTAAGAATTGCATTTGGATCACGGTACTGTGACATTTCTGTCACAGATGGGTCCCGGCTATATCGGAATATGTTTATACTCGTGAATATTAGATGTTGTAGATGTTAGGCAGTAACTTTAGAATTACAAAACATATTCATTTGAATAAAATTATTTAACTGTTGATTTTGTTGCCAAGTATTATTTAGAAAATGGGAATTTTTTATTTAGTAACACTTCTGCTTATTAAACTACGAAAAACTTGGTTTGAGAAATATTAACTGATCAATACAGCAACAATATAAGGCATTAAAAGGAGCAATGCTTACGATCATGTAATGACTAAAACACTTTTAAAAATTACTATCGAATATCAAAAAGAGTCACAGGGGAAACACGTATTACGCAGTGGATCAAAATATTCGTACAAATTTTTGCTTGTGAGTTCTAATATTATTTAAACTGTCTTCTTAATAAAAATAATAGTAATAAATGCCTTTATTAAACAAATATTTTGTTTCGTTTTTTTTTTTCATCTTGGATCATTTCAAACTTACTTCACTCATTTAAAAACTTATAGAAGTTTTTATATATATAGATATATTTAATTTGCACGTTTTTAGCTACGCAGATTTTCGTATTAAAACAAAAATATGGATGATGTTTCGGATATATATCTCCATACGTGAGAGGTTATCTTTTATTAAAAGAAAATAATTCATGAAAATATCATTGGTTTGAAAAAAATAATAAATTTTACTTTTAATATTGTGCTGATTTTTACGAAAACCTTGAGTCAAAATAGTTTCAAAACTTCAAATACGAACTATAATTTAAAATCTCAATATAAATATATGAAATATGAAAAACACATGACTATAGCTTTTTAGAGTTTTACATTAAAAATGTTTAGAATTTTAGGAAAATAAGGTATGAAAATTTATTTTCAAAATAAAAAATATTTCTTATTTAACTTATATCACGAGTATTTAAATTTCACTGAAAACTGTAGCATTCAAATTTTTTAAACTAAACTTAGTTTGTGTGGCCTATTAAAATTATTTAGAATTTTACAGAAACAGGATCTGCAAAGTTATTTAAATATATATATATATATATTTATTATTAAATCTACATCATGCATATTTACGTTTCACTTTCACTGAAAACAGAAAAAATTACACCCTTTTTTCATATATATAAAAACTTCGTTTGTTTGACCATAACTGTAAAATGTTTTTTTTTTTTTTTTTTTTTTTTTTTTTTTAATCGAAAGCCATGTTCTTCATCAGAAAAAATAAGATATTTTACACGAATATGAAAAATATTTCTTTTTAACTTATATCATGAATATACATTTCGATGAAAATAGTTTAACAAAAATAGTTTAACAAAACTTAGTTTGTGTGATCTATTAAAATTATTTAGAATTTTACGGAAACAAGATCTACAAACATACACATTTACGTTTTACTAAAAGCAGTAACATTCAGAACATGTTTATCAAAACTTGACCACAAGTATGATTTTTTTTTTTTTTTTCGAAAACTATATTCCTCATCAGATAAAAATAAGGCATTTTACACAAATATGAAAAATATTTCTTATTTATCTTACATCATGAATATTTACATTTCCATTTCAAGTTATTTAGAATTTTACGGAATCAAGATCTACAAAGTTATTTTTAAACGAGAAAAAAATATTTCTTATTCAACCTGCCTCATACATATTTACGTTTCTCTAAAAACAGAAGCATTCAGAACTTTTTTTTTTATCAAAACTTCGTTTATGTGACCATAACTGTGAAATGTTTTTTATCGAAAACCATATTCTTCATCAGAAAAAATAAAACATTTTACACGAATATGTTTCCATCTCACTAAGAGAATAAAATATGACAAGAGGGGTTTTTTCTTAAAAAAAAAAAAAAAAAATCATAAAAAAACAGCAAGTTCTTTTTGCAGACATTAACTGGAGTGAAAAAAAAAAACTTCGACGCAAGTTGTATGGGTGACTTAAGGATTGGCAGGAAACGAAAGTTAGGTTAGGCTGATACACAAGGCTCATGCGTCCTGAATAATTGAAATAGAATCCGAGGATTGGCAAGGTGCAAGTCCTGGCACGTATATAGCGTGCTAGATGCTGGAAAATAGGGAGCTAAGTAAATCCAGTTTGCCTATGTTTCTGTTAGGTTGGAAGGACGATCCGGGAATACGATAGTATGCCATGCATCTCATTTCTTTTTTGTATGAGTGTTTCTCTTCTTCTCCAATCTCCTCTGAAGACCTAGCCAATTCGAGGTTATTGACAGACGCTATCTTATGTTTGTAGGAATAGTTTCAGAGTATCAGAATGAGCACCGCTTATGTTTTTTCTCGTTGCCCTATTGGGGGCTGAGATTTCCTATCAACCGAATACTTTTACATCGATATATCCTTGATCGTTCAGTGAAATAGGAAAGTTGTAGGGAACAAGGCATGCCTTGAGTTATTTTTCTTGAGATAAAATCTATATTGTATTTAGTTTAATTCGTTAATGCATGTACAAATATTTTATATCAGAGTACACGTTTACCACATTTAAAGTCGAATCATTTTAGAAAACGGAAGAGCTTTATTCCAAAATAACCGTAAGTGTTTCCCGTCAAATTTTTGATCCTCTGTTAATGTTTAATTTATTTCTCGATTATACACATTCTTTTTAATACTGTCTCATTTAGCGATTCAAAAGCATTTATTCCTCTTGTTTATTTATTTATTTAATTTTATTTTAATGGATTATATGCAGTTTCAGTTTTTGAATTACCGACCAATCTTTAGTTTAAAGGGATTCGGTAGGCCATTTTTTTTTATTTGGGCATGTAATAATATCTTATTGATATATTATTAAATAATTCCGTGATGAAAAATGATTTTATCAAGCAAAAAAGCAAATTTGGGAGTAATATTTGAAAAATTTAATTTTAAAAATTTAAGGCACTTATACAATTTTGAACATTTAAAAATATCTTTAGTTAGATACTTTTGTTAGACGTATACTCTATAAATATAACGATCAGATTTCCAAAATGTCTTTAGTTTAAGGAAAAATAAATGTAATGTCATGACATAAGTAAAAAATACAGTAAAAATGACTGTTTACTTAACATTTTAATTTTGTTAATATAAACTTAAATTTATTATTGAAAATCATATCCTTATTTTTATTAAATGCACGTTAAGTACCTTCCAAAAATATCTAGTTAATTGAAAAATATTTGTTGAAGTTTTGTATTGAAAAAACAATCACTGAGAAAAATTAAATTTAATGATTACAACTTTGAATCATTTAACCGGAAATAGATGGAGTAAAAAGCCTTTTTCAGATATTTTCAATTATCAAATCTTTACGGCAGTTCGTGAGACTCTACTACGAATGTTTAAATTCATTTTAAGCAAAAAGTTTGATAATTGATAATGTCTTCATTTTTCTCAAAGAAAGGATACTTAATGGGAAAATCAGTATAACCAATGATTGAGCAATAGAAGCAAACCTGGCACATAAACGTTTTTACAACGACTAAGATAAGTTTCTAGAAATTAGAGGAATATTTTACGGAATGAAATGATCTATCTATTTTTATTGGAGAACTTGTCGCTATAAGTCTTGGTAAAGTATGCAAATTTCGTAGAGTTTCAACTAGCATTAAAATGCATTTTAAGTAATTGCCGTTTATACACTCTAAAAACGACATTTTCAAAACTGAGCAAAAAATACAGAAATCTGAGTATGTCACATAGTCAAAATGGCTCCGAATCAAAATTACTCGAGTTTGAAACATATATATACTAATTTCTGAAAACATGCATGCACTTAAGAATAAAACATCATGTGCTCACATTTGAGTATGTCCATGTTTCAAAAATGAGTATGGACTGACATCTATGTGCTCATTTTTGAGCATGTCCATGTTTCAAAAATGAGTTTGAACTGATCCTAATCGTTTTTGAGTATGTCTATGTTTCAAAAATGAGTATAAATGGACTTCTATGTGCTCAGTTTTGAGTATGTCCTTGTTTCAATATTCTGAATATTTCTAGTGTTTCAGAATTGAAAGCATTGGGTCGTCTCGTCATTTTTGAAACAAAAAGTTTCATAACAAAATGAAAACACCGATTTACTCAGATTTGAAAGTGACATTTTTCTCAGTGTAGAGGGTAGTGTAATCGAATTCTTCTATGCAGCCCTTTAAAATAAGTATAAATGCCACATACACCCTCTTCAAGAAAAAAAAGTCCTACCGGCCTGTACCGGGAGGAAAAGGTAGCTTTCCTATATCTTCGTTTTAAAATTTTAGCTAATGTTACACGAAAACAGCAAGTTAAAATGCAAAGAAAACGTTTACAAAAGATTCGTTAATACTGAATTTGAATAATAAATTCGCCAAATTATTGAGCAACAGCCAAGTTGGCTTCATTTATGAAGACTTATTTTGGTCGCCAAATTTGGCGATATTTCGCCAAATGTTACAAATTTTGCCAATTTTGTCGCCAATGTCGCCAATTTTGGCGCTAACGGATATGAATATATAGTTTTATGCGTATGATTGGGAAAAATATTACAACAATGTAATAAAATAATTTGCGAGTAATCGCGTTAATGTGCTGTTTTGTTTCAAAATGTCAGCCACCCTAGAATTTCAAACTGCTCTATCTCAGCCATTTTTTAAGATAGAGGTAAACCAAAAAATGTTCTGGAATCCTTGTATCAAGGCCTAACACGTAATTAAAAAATAAATTTGAATTTTTAACTTTTTTGAAAATTTATTTTAGTTTTAAATTTTTAAATGGCCGCCATCTTGAAACAAAATGCCGGACCAAGCTGGCCAACGAACTCGGTCGAGACATTGGTGACCTTAATACACACAATTAGTTTCATCAAAATCGATTTATAAATACGAGCGTTATCGTATGACATAGGTCAGATATATATATATATATATATATATATGGATATATCTATATATATAAATCAACATTTGAACGGAGGGTGGTTTTGGGTCTGGGGGTCATGATCGGCGAAAATATATCGAAATTTTCCGGAACTGCTTTCCTCCGAACGGCTGCAATAGGTAGCTTTATACTTTTTTGTATTGAAAGCTACCTAATATGCTGTAAGCAATTATAACAACCTACTGCAATTACATTACCGTTAGAATTCTACAAACCCCGCATTTAAACATTTCAAAAAAGTTTCATGAATTTGTAGCGGAAAATTGTTTTTTTTTTTTTTTTTAAATCATTACATAAATTCGTTTCATAAAATAGGCTCAAAAATCGTTACATAAATTATCTTTATAAAATCGTTACATTAAGATTATATATATATATATATATATAGGGTACAAATATTTATTATAATGCGTGCATTAAAGTTGATAGTTTAAATAAATAAACACATCACATTCTTTTATCGCACGAAATTATCCTTTTTCGAGGGAAAAAACATTACATTCAGCAGATAGGAAATGTAAAACTATAAAATATTTCAGGACGTTATCAGTCCATATAAGCCCCACCAGTGGCTGAGAGGTTGTGCTCTCAAAGCTGGTAGACGGGAGGTGCTGGGTTCGATCCCAATCGCGCCCGTCGGCCTAATCGTTCGGAGTTTTCGTGGTTTTCTTCGAGCCGTGGATTTATCCATGCGTAAATACGGGTTAGGTTCCCTTAGAAAGACCCCCACGAAGGGCACTCCCCCCGGGCCTATATCCCATGTGTAGATAATTGGCCGTCAATAATCAACCCAACCCAACCCAACCCAGTCCATATAAGTTTTAGACAAGAATAAAATAAATAAACAAATAAATAAAGATAAAAAAATATCTAATTAATATAATTGAAAAAAAGATATCTTTCTCAACCATGTGTCTGAAAACACGCACAAACTCAAGTTTTTTTATTCGAAATTTAATGTTTATTCGAAATTTAAATAACTTAGAAGTATATAAGGTGTTTTAAAATGGATTAAGAAAAGGACAATTTTTGAAGTTTTTATAAACTTGCATTTTCCCACACAAAGAAACAATTTAAACGTAATTTTTTCAACATTTTGTAAATTTTCATGACCTGATGAAACAATCAAACGACACGCAAAAAAAAAAAAAAAAAAAAAAAAAAAAAAAAAATCTGAACACCTTTTCACCCAATGTCATTTTTAAGAAAAACAAATCTTTCGAAGGTTTTGAAAATTTTCTGAGTAAATTGGATTTTGTTTTTAATACTGTCCGTTCTTTTTATAATAACCACGGTTTAAAATAACAACTTTTATGCAGCTACAATATATACGTATAAAGGAGCTAATTCAGCAGCGAAATAAATATTATTACTCCTAATTTGTTCACAATATCTGTATTTGTAAAGGTCTAATGAATATATTAAATATTAATTTGCAAATGTGCTGCCTTTTATGAATTTTAACAGTGAATATACATATTTTTTAATATGTGTTCTAAATAAATTAGGACTTTTCAGAAGATATCAGCATCAAGTATTAACTTTTAAGAACTGTTTAAGAAACTCAAAATATAGACTAATTAGTTGCAAGCGGTCTTTTTTGCGCTATTGAAACTTTTAAGATTTTCCCTTGTTTCATCAGCTGGTTGAGACGTTAAATTTCTCCGGTTTTTTTTTTTTTTTCGTACTTTCATTTTAACTTAACTAATGATAAATTTACATTTTAAATCTAGTTATTCTTGATATTTTTTACTTTCAGTGTACCGAAAAATCTAAATATGATATCAAAATTAGGCGTTATTATTCAACATTTTAAAGTTTGGTACAATTTCATGTGTGACCCTTTAAGCAAAATATAAATACCGCATTAATTAGATGTTATTACTGATTCATTGATACCAGTCACATTTTTATGCGACAATTTGTGGCAGTATCAGAGCATGGTATACTCTTCCTTTTCCAAGAATGCGTACATTGAAATAACTGGAAGTGATTTGTGAAAATATGTCAGACGTTATTTAAAACTCGAAAATGCAAAACTATGAAACGATATATATATTTTTTCGTGACTTATATTTCCTCTTCTGAAGCAATATATCACGTATGTCACTTTCTACAACAATAAAATTTACAATTCGTTTTACTAAATACAAAATACTAAGCAGTACGTACTTAACCCCTTGGGGACGAGCGACACGTATACGTGACGCATAAGATGCTCAGAATCCTCGATTATTCCCACCAGTTATTTTTTATTGTAAGCTTTGCCTTAATAAATCTTAGCATTTCTGCGATTCAATTAGGCAAAAATTTCTGTTTTGAAAAACCGGTGGCAAAAGATTAAAAATTCTGTAAAAGACGCTCGTCGCGAAGGGGTTAAAAAAATATGTACTCATATTGATATACCCTTGTTTTATATAATCTTCCTGTCGATGAATTATGTTAGATGAAAATAAATTGCAAAAATATATAAATAATAATTCAATGGTCACGGCTTCATGAATTTCTCTTTTTCTGAATATAGCATTCATTAAAAGCTAACTGAACAGTTTATGCATGCCACCATTTTATGGGGAAATTTATAATAATCAAGTATAGATTTTGAATCGACCTAGATTTCAATCTAATGAGTGAAAATGCTTTTCAGTATCTTTGAATAATTGGTTTCAAGTACCATGAGTAAAGTGAATATGCTTCCTGTGTATAACTCTCCCTCCTGCATACAATTATCGCTAAATTTGACATGAGTGAGAAGGGTGCGGGGAGCATTTTTGAGCCATAATTTCACGCCGTTTTGGCCTAATAAAGCAGCAGCAGAGGGTTCCACTTAGAGTTGATTCTGGTAATCAGTGATATCGGTCATCATATTAGCCGGAGAGCCACTATTGAGTCACGCGTAATAGGGTTATTGCTGGGCGTGCAGGCTCCACACCTGCTCACCCCCGAACGTCTGCTCATTACACCCTGCGGCCATTAGACGGTCAGAACCTACTCCCACCCACGCTTTAGCGAAGACTGCTTCAAGCGATGATCCAACGCATTTAAATGGAGCTGGTCGTGAAAGTCTTGTTATAAATAGGCACAGAATTGAGTAAAAAAACGCAGACTGAATTGTTTTTAAAAATCTCAGACATCGAAAAGTGGAATTTTGAAAGCCTAAAAATAAATTATTTCCACTTATTTGCGAAATATTATTTTTAAAAAAATTATTTATTATTATTATTATTATTTTTAAAAAATGATTATTTATAAAAAAAAACTAAATAGTTAAACCTTATTTTTAGTTTTACTAATCTCCAGGCATTTGTATGTATTTTGGAGAGCAGTGGTAGCATAAATGTGCCTTTTTACAGTACTATTATCGTTATTTAACATTATATTTCTCTTAAATAAATTTATTTGTATTGTCAATACATTAACATTTATATACATTATATACATTAACATTTATCATTAAAAACATAGTTAGTTATTTTAAAAATAACTAAAAATAAGATTTAAATATAGTAAGGACATTATACAAACAGAATGTTTTGTTTTTTAGACTGTCTAAAATATTTAATAGTTGTAAAAAAATGTATAAATGACAGAAATGGAGAGTCAGGGGAAAAAGGATGATAGTCACAGATAGTTAGATAATATTTATTCACCGTTCTTTCTTTTAGGAGCGTCGACTTTCATCGTTCTTCCCCTTTTATACAAATATTCAACTGATTTTTTTTCTATGATAACCTTCATTTTTGCCTCGATCCAAGGGTGCCAAATGATCGTACGATTTTCAAGCTAACACTATCATTTCAAATTTTTTAAGAAAGTAGACTATCATCGTTTTTATCCCAGACTCTTCAAATAGATAAGTTTTTTTTTTTTTTTTTTTTTTTTTAGAAAAATTTAAAATGGTGTAATAAGCTTTCTTTCAGAAACTGCTTCTTTATCGAATGTTATCATTAGGCAGAGTTTGAATTAAGTGGAAAACGCGGATAGAATTTTTTTTAATATATCAGACAGCAATTAAGTGCAATTTTGAAACCTAAAAATGAATTATTTTGAGGAGTCTCAGAAATACCAATTCAAAAAACAGTATTAATAGTTGCGTAAATAGTATAAATGACAAATGATAGATAAACTATTAATTTTTCTTAAAAAATAAATTTAAAATGATGTGATAATCCTACTTTAAATAAATGTTACATAGTTGCGTAGATTTAATGTTGGAGTTTCGAATCGTATTTCTCCACTTGTAATATACACATTTACGTAGTTGATGAAATCTTTGTCCTAATCAGGAATCGAACACCATTATCTCATGCTCCTGATAATGTCTACTAACTGTTGCACTACTTAATACTTTTCAATCAATTTAAAACTTTTCAATCTTGGAAGATTTTCACAAAATCACCGTAAATAGGCGGAATATACTTCAATTGTTTAAGTTAAATCATTGTTTATGTGTAAATGGGATAAAGCTTTTTTCTACGAGGGGCAGTCGGAAAATAAGTTTCCTCTGGCGACTGTAGACAGAGGTGTGTATGAAAGACAAAAAATGTAATGAGATATTAAAGATAAAACATAACTTTATTTTTCCACATAAGTACCAAGTACATTGAGACATTTGTCATACCGCTTTATAAGCTTCAAAAAGCCCCCCAGGAAAAAATCAGGGCTTTGCATACGGACGAAGATTTGAACGGGTATGGGCGAAAGACGACACAACAGGTGAACGCGAGCGTGCAAGACACTGATACCATTGGATAGAGGTCGACCGCGATCAAGCAGATGGCGCTGTTTTAGTGACAGAGCAATTGCAGTCAACAGCGCCATCTGCACAGGCGCTGCAACAGCGCCATCTGCTTGATCGCGGTCGACCTCTACCCAATGGTATCAGTGTCTTGCACGTTCGTGTTCACCTGCTGTGTCGTCTTTCGCCCACAGCCGTTCAAAGCTTTGTCCGTATGCAAAGCCCTGATTTTTTCCTGGAGGGCTTTTTGAAGCTTATAAAGCGGTATGACAAATGTCTCAATGTACTTGGTACTTATGTGGAAAAATAAAGTTATGTTTTATCTTTAATATCTCATTACATTTTTTGTCTTTCATACACACCTCTGTCCACAGTCGCCAGAGGAAACTTATTTTCCGACTGCCCCTCGTATATTCATTTTTCAGGTAACATGCTAAGTAAGAAATGGTGATATTTGTTTTAAAGAATATAATTTTTATTAACGTATCGACATTTTGCATCGTATTACATTAAAACCACCATTTTGTATCACGAACTGCGATGAAGTCATTACATACATGGTGGTCATAAAACAACTTTACCTATATATGAGCCCCTAGTGACCGGACCGTTCAAGAAAACGGGATGCCATTTGATATGTGTGTATTTTATGGCATGGGCTCAAGAATGGGGTAAAGAACAGCAATAAAACTCTCACAGTTAATGTTACAGCGAGAAAATTTTGGAAATTTCAAATGGCAACACCCAAAGGTGTCCATCGCAAAATGATCTTCACGGTAAAAACCCAATGAATGGAGTTAAAAAAACTAAATTGAACAGTAGAAATTGCGACATAAAACATACGTAAAGAAAATCAATGAGAAAAACAAATGCGCCCATACAGGTGACAAAAATAAAATATTTTACTCTGATATAAGATTTTCAAGTATTTGCTTTCTCAGATGATGACATATCGCATTCGGGAAAATGTAGGCCACAATAAATCACGACATGAATCACGGAATACAGAATCTCATGTTTGATGGCATTTTTCATGAGACTCACTTAGCGGTTTTGACGTGTATACCTAGAATTTTAAGCACCAAAACCGATTGAGGTATATTCGGGTGATTCTGCCGTCCACGAAAACGCAAAATGGCGGTAGATGACAAAGTGTTATTGCAGCACACGTGGAAGACAAAATTATCTTCTTTGCGTTTTTTTTTCCGTTATTCCTGCTGCTAAATCTAGTTAAAGCCACTTATGGTATACAGTCTACGTCAAAAGTTTAGGCACACACTAAAATATGATAATAAAATTGGAAAGAGAAATATATGAAACAGTTTCAGAATAAATATTCAAAAGGTAATTGAAATTAACCATACTGGAGATATTGTAATGGTTTCATCAGCATTGTTTATTTAAAGAAACGCCTTTTTAACACTTTCCAACATAGGTGAAAAGTGTTTATGAATTCGGTTTGTCTGGCTGTCTGTCTGTCAGTCCGCGCTGTAATTCTCGAAAATATACTCGGATAGTCATGGAATTTTTATACAACAATGAATTAATGTTTGGTATTGAAAATGAAGCGTGTAGCATTAATTGTTCATTTACAGAGGCACACAAAGTTATTCCATTACATTATGGCCTATTGGAAAAAATCGTTTGCGGCGCATTTTATTGATGTTACGATATTTCAAACATAATGAAATTGATGTGTATTTCTGAGGTAGTCCACAGCATTCTTTTACTGGAATATACAATTAGTAGCATTTATTGTTCAATTGTAGGGACTTACGAAGTAATTCCTTTACATTATAATGTATGGGGGAAATAATTTGCGTTGCATTTTGAACGTGTTATGATACTTGACATATAATGAAATTAAAAAATATCACTAAAGTTCAATACAACTTATTTTCTATATATTATGGAGTGAGTAGTATTTATCGTTCATGTACAGAGACGTACACGATAATTTGGTTAAAGGACTGACAATGATTGGTAATTGCTAGAAGTGTTCTTTCCGCTGTGATATGCAATTTTATTTAATATTTAGTGTACTACGTGTTGTTTACAAATTCTGTAGATATATACAGGACTGCAAGAAAAACTTCGAATATGGACAGAAATTGCTAAAAATGGATTTTTACTGAGTTATATATCTTTTAAATTGCTTATTTAGATATCTCCTTCCATCGAATAAAAAATTAAATTTCTTAATAATATTCTGTTAGTGTTGGAAAGTGTTTCATGATCTTTGCCGGATGCATGATTTTTAGTTCTTGTTTTAATTTTTGCTGAAAATACACTGTCTCAAAAGTTTAGGCGCAGTATGCAAGAGTTAACAAATGTTGGATCGGTATCAACCAACGAACCGTTTTGACCAACAAATTGTTTTCCCTGAGCAGTAAAACAGCAAATATTCAACTTCCGTTGGTTATTTAAAATGCCGAAAGCTACGGAATTCACAAAAGTGGAAATTTTAAAGATATTTAATTGAAATCGAAAAATAAGCCTGTTATTAAAATTTATGGAATCTTAAATCGTTCAAAGTGAGGGATATACAGATAACTTGCTAGAAATAACAATTTCGACCGAAAACCAAGTCTAAAAAGTGTTGACCACGTATAACAAGTGTTGAGAAAGATCGAAAAACTTGGAAGATTGGTGTCAAAGCAAAATATGCCCATAAGTCAAATTAAAACTAATCTTGGTGTTAATGTCTCAAAGGACACAATATATAGACGCACGCGAGACTGCAAGAACATTGTTTTACTAAAGATGTCTCGCAAACCGTTCCTAAAACCACACCATAAGCAGGGCAGAATGGATTGGGTTCGAAAGTACATTTCGTACGAGGACAAGTGGCTCACCGTATTATTCAACGACGAAAAGAAGTGGAATCTCGATGGTCTTGATGGCTGGAATTGTTACTGGCATGACCTCAGGAAAGAGCCATGTACTTTTTTCAGTAGACGATAAGACGGTAAGTCTCTGACAGTTTGGGGGTGATTTACTTTAACAGCCAAACCTGCCTGGGCAAACTTGCTCCATGGGAAACAAAATTCAACAAAGTATCAATAGACACTAAGAGCAACATTTACTTCCATTTGGTGACAGGGGGTACTGAGTGAAGATTTCAGCAAGACAATGCTTATTCCATTATATAGGCAAACTTGTTGTTTTATGACTATCCGGCATAATGAAAGTAACACTTATGGGAGTTCCTGATACAAAATGGTGGTTTTAATGTAATACGATACAAAATACTTATATGTTAATAAAAAGTATAATCTTTAAAAGAAGTACCACAATATCTTACTTAGCATGTTACATGAAAAAAGATTAAAGCTTCATCCCATATATATATCCACATACACAATCATTTTATTTAAACAATTTAAGTATATTCTACCTATTATATTATGAATTTGTAAGAATCTTCTAAAATAAATTTGTAAGAATCTTTTTTACCTCATTTTCGAGTCCATGCCATTAAATACCCATATCCCAAATGACATCCCGTGTTCTTGAACTGTGCCGTAGCTAAAGGCTTATATACCACCAACCGGTTTTTATGCGTACCCTACATATATTATAGTAAAAAATAATAAATATACACTATAATTCTGTTTGCATAAGCATATCTTTGGATATGTCAATAATTTGATGTAATTATATGTATTACTATTAGCAAATGCACGTATTTATATTAACAACATAAATAAAAAAAATTCTTTTACTAAAATCTTAATATGCAAAAAATGCTTTTAGGATTAAAGTTACGTTCTAGATTGCAATAAAGCACCCCTATAAAGTTTCAGTGCGTGTAAAAAACAGTGTACCGCATTCAAATAAAGACAAAGCTGGAGTGAAATTGTTTACAGCAGACTATGTTGCCTAACATGAAATGACGCTGTATTAAAATTATACTTATGCACTAATCATAACTCCAGTAAAAATGGAGTTATTTTAAATGGAAAAAAATTAACGAGTGAATCAAACGCCAACAAACTTCCCGTCAAGAAATGATGGTCTCTAAAAATCTTTAATAAATAAAAGTAATTAACGCCATTCGTATATACTTAATATATCATCAAATTAATTCGGATCAATCGCTAGACATCTGGATTTCAAATCTTTAGTGTGATTTTTATTCGACGGAATAATAATCATTATCTTTGTGTTTTACGGTCACTTTTGAATTTTTGAAATAAATTTCTTCTGACTGGCTGTCAATGTATAAGAAGTTTTTACATGAAAAATAATGAAATAACCTCAAGCTTTAATAGTGTTTAATTTTTTCAGTATATTTTGAAGCAACATTTTACTCTCCTTTACACTCTTACCTAACGATCCTTAGGCGATCTTAAAGATGGACAGCATTTAGAATAAAACAGACATGAATTTTTTTGAAAGTGGCATGTAGCAACTAGCGAAAAGAACTTCAGTTCGGTAGAAAAGTAGTGCAAATGCAAATTTAGTAACAAGACACCACAGACCACGAGAAAGCGTTTCATATTGTTACTGGCATTAGCTTAGCGATATGCAAAATAATAATGAAGGACAGAAATAAAGCTGCAACTCCATGTTACCATGGTGACATAAGTTAAACATGTTGCAGGGCTTGCAGAGCTCAAGCCATATGGTAGGCTCCCCTGCTTGGTTGAAACTGAATCTGAATCTGAATCCGAGTTAAACATGTTAACATATTTCAAGTGCAACATGGATAGAAGAAACCATCTCGATAACATTATACGAGGAAGAATGATTATTAAGTTGGACGAGTGGCGTAAAGTGGTGAGTATATTGGAAGAGTTTGGTGTCACCTACAGCGTGGATTTCCGTACATGGAGAGCCTTCAGAAGCATTGCAATTTCTCTTCCAAGAAAACAGCACTAAGAGAAGGTTTTTTATGTCGTTTTGCAAACAAAAAGAAATCACTATCAATCCATGGACAACATTTCTCGGCAGCTGCGTGAGAAACTGGACGTCTAGTGTTGAGGTTTACTGTACCCAGGCGTCTGCATGGAAGTGGCTTATTCGCCTGTCATCCTGAAAGTTGCTTACAATTGACGTCGGTATATTGGCGGCAGCGTTTACATTTGGAGTGCATAAATTGGAAGTAATATTAATGAGGCCGCACTCTCTTCAGTGTGCTAAAAACGACATTTTCAAAACTGAGCAACAAATACTCAAATCTGAGTATGTCGCATAGTCAAAATGGCTCCGAATCAAAATTACTTAAGTTTGATACATGTATATACTCATTTCTGAAAACATGGACACACTCAAGAATAAAACATCGTGTGCTCATATTTGAGTATGGCCATGTTTTAAAAAGGAATATGAACTGGCTTCTATGAGCTTATTTTTGAGTATTTCCATGTTTTAAAAATGTGTATGAACTGACCCTAATCATTTTTGAGTATGTGCATGTTTCAATATTCTGAGTATTTCTGGTATTTCAGAATTGAAATCATTGGGTCGTCCTATTTGAAACAAAAAGTTTCATAACAAAATGAAAACATCAATTTACTCAGATTTGAAAGTGTCATTTTTCTCAGTGCACGGATGAGGATATTCGTTTTATTGTGACGAAAGATTCTGGATGCCAACTGGTCTGGATGTAAGAACTGGTCTTCATATTTTTGATGGACATATTGTCATTGGCGAACTGTAAGAAAGTAATCCATTCTCAATCTATTCCGTGCATCTATTCCGAAATACCGTTCAAGCAAATTTCTTTTTTTATGAACGATTATGCCAGACCACATCAGACTCACGCTGTGGATGATCTGTAGGATAGCAAGATGATCGTTTGAATAGATTGGCCAGGGTGGTCTCGTGATTTAAATCCCATTCAACATGTATAGGATGCTTTGAGAAGAGGTCTTTTAGGGCGTCTATATCCACTACCAAAGTTACAACAGTGAAAATAAATGTTAATCGCGCAATAGGTATGCCTACCCTTAGAACTAACTGCTCAGTACACTTGTATTGAGTATGCGGAACCGTTGTCTTAGCCATCATTGCACTTAAGGAAGGTAACATTCCTTACAGAACAACGTTAGTTTTTATACAGGGTGACTTTTAATTAACCTACAACTTTAAACTGAAATAACTTCTCGGTGCCTCACAAGATGGCGGCACGAATGCGTCCAGTGAGAGAGGGCATAAAAGGTATTTATTTAGTGTCAGTTCCAGGCAATTTTGAAAATGTTTCCCAAAGAATCGTATTCAACTAAAAATCTTATTTTTTTGTTAAAACTTTGTATTTATGTGGTGAAAAAGGCAACACTATTTCTACGGAAGGCTCTTCAACATTCAGAAACTGACTTAAGCCCCGAGTTATCGCCTATCAATACCCAAATCGTTATCCTAGTGGATTGCATTTGCCACCTTATTCACCAGATTTGAATCCATATGATTTCTATCTTTGGGGTCATATGAAAGAGTTGGTTTACAAGAAGCCGACCGACCTTATTAGCCTCAAAAGTTTCATAACTGACTCATTTTCAAGCATCATAAAAGAAACACTCGATTTTGTTAGTGTCAATTTTGTGCTAAGTTGCGCTATTGTATCACCTCTGAAGGTTCTCACTTTGTAAACCTTATCCATTAAATTCCTTTTCCGCATTCTTTTCAATAAAAAAATGTTTGTAGTGCTATCTGCAACGACTCAAGTGTTATTTCAGTTAAAAGTTGTAGGTTAATTAAAAGTCACCCTGTAATTATTCTACATTGCCAGAATATTTTTTGTACAACCGCCTTTATTGCAATAAACGCTTTGTTTGTTTCAATCCGTGCATTATTCGTACTCTTCATTACTCCAATAGCACGCTTTTATCTTATCTATGGGTGCGCAATAAAGTAGCTATTGTGTAAATTTAACACCGAACAGATAATTTTCTGTGATGTTTTTGAGAAAAAATCATTCCGTTGCTATGTTTTTCACGCTAGTATATGGTACAACAAGTGTAATTTCATTTCTATTCTTTAGAATTTCAAATAGTGTGACCACTCAATTGCAGACGCACAATATCTGAAGAAGGCATTGTCAAATATGTGAGGAAGTTAAAATTTGTGCATTACCCGATTGCTGAATCTAAAAGTAGGTAGGGAGAGTTTTTACGTAACAGAAAATTATAGAAATAATTTAAATAACAATTTAGAGATCTGATTTCGTTATTTATTTATAAGCCATAGTAATATATATATATATATATATATATATTTTAAAAATTACTACTTTCCTATTAAGTGGAGATTTGTCATTTTCATCACATAAACATGATGATATTAAAACTGTCAGCTTAGATGAATCATTATCTTTTGTTTGAAACTACCTCAAATGTTTTTTTTTTTCATTAATATTTTTTTACAACTTAAAAAAATATATTTAAATGTTAGTATTTAAAAGAATGTCATCGATTGATGCGCATAGAAACGATAAATGTTACAACTTGTGTTAAGAGAATGTTGAGTTTGATATTAAAATTTTAAAACTGTATCTTCAATGATTTAATCTCTCTTGAGAATATTTTTTCGAACCTTTCCTATCTTCGCACAAAATAACACAAAAATATGTATCGCAAACTACTGGAACATTGAAGGATGAGCGTATTAAAAAAAAATTGCAATCAGCACTATCACTAAAAAGTTGTTTCTTGCGGAAATGCTAAGTTCTGTTTACTCTTCCAGTCTATTCTTATCTGACAAAAAAGCTATTGGCATAGATCCTAAACTAGATATTCTGATTCTTCTGTAGCCAAAAAATGCAGCGCACTGGTACGCTATCAAATTTTAAACATAGATAATCTTCAAAATTTTGGTTAAAATAAAAGGATCTGGAATAGTGCAAAGATATAAAAAAAGTTGAAATATCGTCACTGAACAGTTATTGCTAAATGAAACAAGAGTGGTAGGTATTATGTGTGGGTTCGTTCACACAGCAGTAAAATTTGGCCATACTACCATGAAAAACACACCTTCACGTACAACTTTTGAAAGAAAGGTAATCCAAATTCTCGTTTCCTTTCTAGGAATAACACCCTGAAAACTTTACAGTCTTACATTGATAGGCCCTCTCGAAATAGAACCCGAAAACTTATCTAGCATATCAAAATACTTGTGAGCAAAATGCTAACAATTTGACTGTGTGTCCCAAGCCTATTGAGGCTATCTGTCCTGTAATTATTTTAAAAAGTCCTTTCGGCCTGTACCGGGAGGAAAAGGTAGCTTTCATAGTCCAAGTTTTTAAAAATTCAACTCATTTTACTCAAACACCCGAAGCTAAAATACTTGGAACCCGATTATAGAAGATTCATTCCCGGTTTTCGTTAATACTGATTTTTTAATGCGAATTTTAGCATGAGAGTTACAGCATAACAAAAATCAAATTGTTTCAAAATGTCAACCCCCCTAGAATTTAAACTGCCATATCTCAGCCATTTTTTAAGATAAATCCAAAACAAAAAATGTTCTGGAATCCTTGTATCACGATCTAACATTTAACGGAAACTACTTTTTCAATTTATAATATTTTATACATCTTTTTGATTTTAAAAAAAAAAAAATAACTTGCCGCCATTTTGAAACAAGATGGCGCATGAAGCTGGACAACGAACTCGGTCGAAACCTTGGTATGTTCTGTACTCATGATCAGTCACATTCATATCGATTCATAAATACGAGAGTTACAGCATAAGGAATATCAGATTGTTTCAAAATCTCAGCCACCTTAGAAATTTAAACTGCCATATCTCAGCTATTTTTTTTTAAGATATAACCAAAACAAACCATGTTCCAGAATCCTTGTATCACGTTCTAACACTTAACAGAAACATTTTTTTCAATTTATAATTTTTTCGTACATCTCTTTGAATTTTTAAAAATTTAAATTTATTTAACTGGCCGCCATTCTGAAACAAGATGGCGGATGAAGTCGGCCAACGAACTCGGTCGAGACCTTGGTTTTTCCTATACACATACTCAGTCACATCCGAATCGGTTTATAAATAAGAGAGCTAACAGTATGACATATGTCATATATATATATATATATACATTAATATATATATATATATATATATATATATATATATATATATATATATATATATGGAGGGTGGTTTGGGTGTCTGGGGGTCATGATCGGTGAAAATATACCAAATTTTTTTGGAATTGCTTTCCTCCGAACGGCTGCAATAGGTAGCTTTTTGTAATGAAAGCGACCTAAAAACAAACTTATTGATACAGAAATTTTTATAGCTTATGTCTTATTGTACGTATGTCGGCAGAAAGTATAACTTTTAGTATAATTTGTTCATATGTATTAAAATGTATAATTGAAATACTATTTTTAATTATGTCACAATTTTAAAATAGTAGCGATTTTTCAAACTGTAAAAGATGAGGAATCTTCCTCGTTTAAAAAAAAAAATCTTTTGATATATATTTCCATATAGTTTTAAATAATGTATAAAGAATCCACCGGTTTTTTAGTTACATATTTCAAATTAGTTATTCAACATACAAGCTGCTTTAAAAGATATTTAAGAAACATTAGTATATTTCTTTATATTATAATTATGGGCTTTTGACATGCAAATTCTGCAATATATCTCTTTATTGAATTTGTTTGGAATTGCGTTATAAAAACTATTGTTACTAATTTATCTAAATTGAAAGTTTTTCGAAAAAAAAAAATATTCCACTTAAATTCTTTCTTTCTTCACCTTATTTACAATTAATAAAGCGTTCCAGTATTATTGCAAATAAATTTCAATTAAACAGGTAAACAACTCTCAAAGATTAATAAAACACACTTTTACAATATTTTACAAAGCCATGCAAAATATACATTTGAGTAAAATGTAATTTTTTTTCTTTAAATAAAAACTGTTGATCTTTCCACTGTTATTTTAATCCCAGGCTTATTTACTGCTGATGCAATCAAACCTTAATGCTCATCATCGAGAGCAAAATCCTTTTTTCAAAATCAGCCTATTCTCTCTTTCATGTTGAAATTTAGAGTTGCTTGGTTTTATACTATAGCATTAACAAAGAGAAGACGCGAAGAAAAAAATGAGGCTGCATAATCCGTTTTTATTTCAATTTCAACTAAAAAGGCAGATTAAAAGCATAACAAAGAGCAGCTCTGAAGCGTTTTCTTTCCGTCGTTAACAGCTACAAAGTGCACAATAAATCACCAAAGGTGGGAGGGAACATTTTCTTTTTGCTAAAAAAAAGGCGCGTTCCGTCGGTTCAATTATAATGATGATGATGATGATGATGTGGCTTGTGCCCGTTGGTTAATGGGATTGGAAATGAAATTTCTTCCCGAGTCCCCTGTAATTACTAGTGTGCGTAGAATGTACTCAGAGGGGCAATTACATGGCGACATTTCCAAACAAGAACTCTTGGGTAAGAGCAAAATACCCTCAAATAAAATGAGTAGATGAAGTCACAAAAAGAAACCCCCTCACCGACTTAAGGGACTTCTTAGAACTCAAATGCGCTCTCTGACTTTTACTCTGAAACAAAACAGTTTTCTTAGTTGGCTTTGTGGTCCCCCTTCCCATTGCACGTTTGCGCCTTTCTCCCCTTCCCCTTGATTGGTCTTGGAGGAATTTCATTTTCTCTTTTAATGCAAATTTTTAAGCTTTAAAAATAAAAGTTTTTCTTCTGTCGTCTTTTTTTCGTACGTGTGTGTAATCTTTTAATGATGAATTCTTGCCACTTTTTCCCTGTGAACCTAATCGAACATTACGCGAGGAAAGGTCAATAAGTTACGATTTTTATTGGAAACAAAAAAATTTTTGCGATCTTGTTTTCTGCAGAAATGAGTCATTTGCATCTAAGTACTTTTGTCTTCAAAAAAATTATTAGCTCGGGACAAAAGTATTTGCATCATACAACAGGGACTCATTCTAGAAACCGAAGGAGGAAATTAAGTTTCGAAATCTCCAGAAAATCATAGAAGCTGCAATCAATTGTGAGATTTAATTCTTTGCCCCCGAGTATTTCACTAATAAAACTTCAAAATCTAATTTAAAAAGGGGGAGTTATTCATTTTTATCTAAATAGTTAGGTTACTCGCTGCGTTTCTTCGTAGTAATTGCAGTTTCTCTCTTTCTCTGATATTTATCTAATGAATACGATTCCCTTCTGAATCCAGATTAAGTAAATTTTACAGTGTTGACAACTTTACTTTCCTTATAAATAGGTTTTTAATTGAATCATAATAGCTAAATCTATGTGTAAATCCATTCAATAAAATTTTGTAACTGCTTAAATGTACATTGTAACTCTTTTGTAACTGTTTCAATAAATTTAAATATAACAAAATGTAATATGGTTCATTAAAATTAAAATGCACTTCTCTGTATTTTTAATCGATGAATTTTCTTCTATAAAAATAGTGTTTTATATATTATTTTTCTTTCTTTTTTTCTCAATTAACATACAGGGTGTTCATAAATTATTGTCGGGGTGTCCTTACCTCGTAACTTTTGATTTAAAAACATGACGAAAAATATTATAACTTATTCGTAAAGTACAACTCAGAAACTTTTTAATAACACAAAGTTACATATGCGTAAATTTGCAACTCAAAAATATTTTAATCAAATAACGATTATAAACAAATAATAATCAATATTGCATTTTTATCAAATTTATCAAAACGATCTTTTCTCTACGTACTCATGAAGTAACATTTTATAGTGGCGACTCATTTTGTTTAAAAAAAAAAAACAATACGCACGTTGCTTTCTCTTGTGCACAGTGGCGTAGCCTGAGTGGGGGGAGGGGGGGGTCCAGATGCTCAGGATACCACTAATTTTGTAAAGATTTCTTTGCCTTATCTAATCGGAAAATTTATGCGATAATCAAGGCGAAGAAAACTTTACAATATTACTGGTATAGAGAGCATTTGGACCCCCCCCCCCCCTCCCTGGCTACGCCACTGCTTTTGTACCAGCCATTTTGAATTCGCACGTCTCAGCCTTATACAGTGTGACACCTCTAGGATTGACGCATACATTGGCAGCGAATACTTAACTTCGTTTGTGTTATTAAAGCACTTTTTTTATTTCTACTTTACGAATATTTAATAAGATTTTTCGTCAAAGTCTTAAATCAAAAGTTATGAGGCGAGGAAACCCCGACAGTAATTTATAGACATTTTGTATAAAACAATTTTTTAGAATAATTTGTTCAAACTTAATACAAATTCTGGATGATATACCAGGAAGTCGATACTTTAGTCTATAATCACATGAGAAAGATTAAATATGGGATGTTTGTTATCAGACGAAATGTATTCATTCGTACGAACTATGTAGAAAAATTATGAATACGAGTTTGTAAATACGTAACGAGCGATATATTTGCAAAAATCGCATATTTTTACTGATAAATCGTTACTCTTTTGAGGTAAACTTTATAAAGATGTTAAGAAAGTAGTGAACGGTAATTAAGAGTCTTCGAAACACATCACTAGTTTATTTTACATAGTTATTGGCAAAGTTCATAGAACTAAAGTAAACGACCTGATATGTATGGAATAGAAGAGAAAAACAGCACAATGGATGTGGTCGTGGTGGTACTAATCCCAATAAATAAATCCATGAACTTTGACGAAGTCGAAAAGCATCAGGTTGTTGTCCGCAGCATCTTCTAAAAAGAAACCAATGCATTGTAGATGTTTCGGAAACAATGCACTGGTGTTATAGTTCGCGCAATTAGAATAAACATTTTCTCCTTGCTCAAAGAACAGGCATTTCAGGTGATCAGTTGTGAGTACGTAAGAGAAAGCACTAAAGTAAGAGAATGCTGTTTGCTGGAATCTGTCTTCAAGAACATCAAAACACCACCAGTGCGTTTTCTAAAGTACCATGCTGATAAGGTGAATCTAGCTAGTTCTTATGAGTCAGGATTTTGCTATTGGGGAATAGTTCTTTAAATGTCAAAGTCAAAAACTCATTAAGATAGACACGATCAATAAATGCAGCTTTTACAAGATTATCAACTGTTCCATTTCCGGTCAATACAACATTGGAAGGAATCAGTTGTAGGTGAATGTTGTGCTGAGCTGAAATTTTACTTAGGAGATGAAAATTTACCGTACCAGCTCTACCACCAATAGATGACCTGTTCATGACATGTTGAATGCAGACGAGTCTATCAGTTAAAATACATATCTCTGAAAAATCTTCACCATCCGAATTGTCAATGAAAGACAGGCCGCTCTCAACTGCAATGAGTTCTGATCTAAAAACAGAACATTAGTCAGAATTCCTTTTTTTTATCTATTGGCTGATGTATTGGATGTCTTAATGAACAGTCCACTGTTGGAAGTGTCAGAGACGCTTGTACTTCCATCATTGTACATCCTGAGTGCATCCAAGAGGTATATTTGGATAGTCTCTCGGGTAAAATTCTTCAATAATTCAGACTGGTCCATCCCCCTCTTACAGAAGTCAGAAGCTCGGTGTGAAAGAAGACTCGCTTAAACCCATGGACAGGATTTATGTGAGAAGTCAAGCTATAGTGTTCTACATTTGAGTAAATAAACTTCTGAGAAGCCTCTAGAGAAAATGAACTATTTTTTTTCCGTCTCTGGTTGCTGTTCCAGCTTTTTATATGGAAGAAGGTTATGTGTTGTTCACCATAGCTGCGTAATTTATTATAATATTTGACAAGACATACGCTAAGTTACGAGATGAAAATTTGCACACGGCATGTTTTCAACTGTTTCGCTCTTGAAAACCTTTTTATCAGAAAATATCTCATATTGCCTGTTGCAGGACAGAATGTGTGATCGCCGCTTTATTTTCATGAAGAATTCTACGCCATCTGTAATCTTTAATAAACTAACAAGGCAATTTTTAATGTAATATTCGCAGTAAAACAAATTTGAAAGTACATTAAATAAGTCTTGCTTACGAGATTTTGTCAAATATATTTTTCATTATTTGAGACTCACATGGGGAATTCCCTAATTCTTCGCAAAGTATGATAATGTCCGAAAGGTTTGTTTCCAGTTTTGATTCCAACGATGTTAAATGTGCAGTAAACTACTTAATTGATGATAATAAAAAAAATTACTTTATTTTCTTTATGTCATATCAATCTCAGTTATTTATTTTTCTGGTTTTATACTGAAACATAATTATCTCTAGAAACAAAGGAAATGTGATTAACTGATTACCATTTTTCCTTCTCATAGAATCTGAGTAGATGACGGACTGAGCCAGAGAAAAGGGCGCAAATAACTTAGCGAATTAACCCATTACCTGCTGTTGTTGCGTTAATGCAACATTCTAAATAAAAGTGTATGAAAAAAAAACCCTGCCAAGCTACCACTGTTTTAATATGTTAAAAAAGACATTATTTAATGAAAAAAACTTTGCTATTAAAGATACCGAATATTATCTTTCAGAATTGTTGATGGTAAACGAATTTCAGTAAAAATATTGAAGACTCCGCCCATATAGTTTTGGCAGTTAATGGGTTAACCTTACAGTGCATGAATTTTTCTTTTAGAATTGTGTTTTTTTATACTTGTATTAAGAATTCGACACCAGAAATTTTAAGATAGATTTTTAACTTTATTTAGTAGCATATTTATGTTATTTTTAGAAGATTAATATTTCTTTATAAATATAGTGGTTGCAAAGAACTTGATTTATTTATTAAAAGTTAAATAGAAAGTGTTGCCAATTGGCTACATTATGCACTGTAGGGTTAATGAGGACCAGCATTGTCCGCTATTATTTGGAATCGTAACATAGCATTTCAATTCAAGAGCTTTGTCTGTACTTCATCTTTGTAGTACCATTTAGGGACTTTTTTTAACCCCTATTTTTATTTTGAAATTTTCCATGCTTCGAACCAGAAAAAAATGATAATTTAAACTTAATAAATCAAATCAAATAAGCATCTCATAGGAAGAAGCTACATTTAATAGAAATAAACTTGTTCAAATTTTGTAAAACAAAAAAACACTCATTAACAATTAAAACCTGCTACTAGGATAGCTAAAATGCATTTAGAAATCCCTAGTATATTCTGGCGAAGTTACTTAAACGTCCTATGGTTATAAATATGTGAAGAAACCTTTTTATTGTTTTCCATTTCTCTTTAACTACATTAAAGTTGCAAGCTTTAAATTCATTTTTCTCAATTTTTTATTTATTTAATATACCAGTATGATCAATATTCTAAAACTTCAACATGTATGTTTCAATTGACTCAATATTTTTTTGGAGGGAGGAGGGGGCGTAATAAGAAAAATCTCAAATGCATGATATGAATCCCAGAAGCACTTCAAAAACTGCTCAAAAATAAACAGTCAATGAGTGTTTAAAATGTGTTAATTAGTTTAAAAAAAGTTTATTAATCAATGTAACACTGCAATGTAAAATTGAACATAGTAGAAATTTACGAAACAAAATGATATGTCTTAAAACTTTCAGTCAGCGTCTAGATATAAACAGTCACAAGTTTTAAAATGTGGTTTTAATTTTAGTTTTGGATTAGTTTTATTAAGTTTTGCTAACAATACTATGAAAAATTAAGCTTGTATGAGATTGTTCAAGCTTTAAAGGAATTAAAATGAAATTTTTTGAAAAAAAAACCACCAATATGTTGTGATAATTACATGGTATATATTGAAGCGTTGTGGATAATTAATCCATGTACATCTTAAGCGTACATCTCAGGAATTAGTTTTTAATCAGAAATTTTGATTTCATACCAGAAATTCGGAATAGTACGTTTGGATTTATTTAATGGCAAGCATTTTGTGATTACTTAAAGTAGAAATTCTTCTTTTGGAATTTCCGGTATGGATTCGGAATTTCTGAATAAAAAATAAATTCCTGAAATGGATGCCTACATGTGCTAATGACGCAACTGAGTTAAGGGCAAACTCCACAAAAGCCGATTATCATTATTATTTTAAAGCATAAAAACGTAGGTGCAATATCTTACAAGACTCCAGCTCGCTTCTAATACTCTGAAAATTGCTTTAGAATACAAAGCGACAAACTGATGATAATGATACGGTGTATATTTAAATTATTGATTATCGAAATTTATGTTTCGCGGGTTCGCTCTCAACGCAACGTCTGATATTATACATTATAAATCATTGCTCTAAATGATAGTATAATTTTACTTTGAAAACCAGATCATAAATTTTATGAAGTAATTCAGATATAATGTTGAAATGTACAGACTCAATTTTGCATAAATTACGTTGATTTCATGAAAAAAAAAACGACACATACACTGTAAAAAAAAAAAAAAAAAAAAAAAAAAAAAAAAAAAAAACAATTTTGGCGCCAGTGGAAAACCGTTTAATTTACAGATATAAATATCTGTATATTTTCATAAAAACAATTTTTTTCTGTAAAAAATATATAGATTTTTTCTGTAAAAATTACAAAATCTACATTTTTTACAGAAAAAAATGGTTTTTTTTTAAACAGTTTCTTTCTGTAAGAAATACAATATTTTCCTGTCAAAATTATAGAATTGTGTTTCAGTGTTACTTAAATTGATCGTGGAAAATTATTTGTTTCCATGTAAAAAAAAAATGTCAAGTTGACGAGCGAATATATATATGTATAAGCAAGTAAAATAAGAAATTCTTCGGTAACGAGCGTGTCCGCCACGTCAAGTAATAAAGTCGACATGACACAAATTTACGTTAAAACAAACGATGATTATTAACACCAGAAGTGGTTTGGTTGGCAGTGAAGCGGGAGAATTGTACTATGCTGCTGAAATTTACATTCAAGTTCACTCCCACTAACTCTCAATTCAATTTAAATGCACAGCTATTAATGAAAACTTAACTTGCGCAATGGAAAATGGCTTCTCAAGATCGTATTCAAGATGGTTTCGCTGTCAAAGAAGCCATATATCGCTGAAAAAATACTTTGCTGGAACACAATTCTACTGTTCTAAACGTAACTACAAACTAGAAACCCGTGACCACCGTAACCTAATTAACACAAAACTGCATGAAATAACCGCGAAACTCAGATTCGGGGAGGCATAAGTAAAAATTGAAGAAAAATGAAGGATAGATGTCACTTTCACGCACACAGGTTAGACATACGACAAAACACTTGTACTCAAAAACTTGACTCCCTTTATAGGTGAGTGGCTGGATCCTGCCATACTCCTTTGTGTTATTTGCTGAAAAGTCCTCAAATATATTATATACATATAATGAAAATAGTGTAAAAAGGGTATAAATTATTTAGAATTCCTAATTACCAAAGCTGTAGAAAACATTTCTTTCATTAAATATTGGGGCTTGATTTATATAATTCTGGTACACGTCAAGGATTTTCGTCAAATAGGTGTGATGTCGGTAAGAATGGATTTAAAGTATAATCCTTGCATACAACACTAAAAAGTAAGAAGTAAAAAGCATGCAAAAGCGACATAAACAAAACTATAAACCAGTAAAATGTTGAATGTTTGTCACAAAAATTCATCTCTGACAACAGGAATGAAATTCATTTTACGCCAAAACCTAAAACAGCTAAAATGAGTCAGTTTGGCGTGGACTAAGATTATGGAAATTTCAAAGTTTTAGACAAAATCGAAATTTATTTTTTCCAAATTAGTCAGTGATCATCAATTTGTCATTATTTATTACACCAAGTTTGATCATATAGCGCTAAGCTTGGAGTAAAGCGTGCTTGTGTGTCTATGTATATGTCTTCTCTAAAATATGGGTAAGTATATAAAATATATGTATATGCACGGCAATCCCTGTAAAAAAATACACCCCTAGTAACTCACCCGCAAATCATCGCATAAAAATGTGAGTGATACCAATCAATTAGTAATAATGTGTACTATTTAATGCTAACTTTAATTTTACTTAGGGGTCGTCTACAAATAGAAATTATAAAAAACTTTAAAATTTTCAATTCTAACACTTAATTTTGATATCATACTTAGATTCTTCTGTAAATTTTGCCTTCTTAAACCAAGCAGTAAATTTTTCGGTCAAATAGTTTATGAATTATGTAAAGGTATAAAGTTTGGAACTCCTAATTTTAAATTCACTTTTAGTCTTTCACTTTAAATTTACTTTTAGTCAAAGCTTATTTCAATGTGAGTCGGCTTTTAAACATAACTATTTGGCTTAAAACAAAACTATTTTGCTTAATGAGCTTTAACTTTGGATTCACATATTTAAAGTTTCTAGGAATTTCTATTTCTGTTTTAAAAAAATTCATAGGTTACAATTCACATTTTTTTTCGAACATTAATTAAAAATATAATTTTCTTTCGAATCTTATATTTCATGCGAATGATTTATTATTATCATTATTTGAACATTTAAAAAAAGCTGTTTTAGGCCATTTGCCATGGCTTAAACGCTTTTAGAGAGAAAATCAAAATAGAAAGTCGTTATGATTCATTTTGTCTTGCCAGGGGAACACTGAAATTTTTCCACATCTATCCTGCCTAAGGCAGGAGTGTCCAACATGCGGATCCGTGCGTCATTTCTTATAACTTTTCCTACATTTTAATCTTCGCATTATTTAATCGCAGAATATTCCGTGAATATATAATGCAAAGATTTCTACACTGAATATTTGGCAACAAACGGCCTACAAGCCAGAGGTTGGACACCTTTAGCTTAAAGTGTGCGAATTAAAGCTCTAGAGCTTCACACGCCTCGAGTCTGAGGCCCTTGCAGAAAACAGTGAAATATGAAAAGAAATGTCTATGAAAAAATTCGTGCGTCTCCTAACTATAAACGTAATAGACTGCGAAGGAACAGCTGCGCGGCAACGAGCCAGTTGTCACCACTAAATTTAAATAGTATTATTCTCCCTTGTTAATGATACAATTTCTGAGATTTACTAAGGAGAAGAATACAATTAAAATTTAGTGGTGAAAATCGGTCTATTATGCGCAGCTGCTCCATCACTAAACAGAAAAAGAACATATTGTATTTTTATTCTAAAAAATTATATGACTGAATTTGTAGATTTTGAGAAATTTCATCGTTCTTTTGTGAAGCTTTACAAAAGCTATTGCAATTGGTTGTAATAATCATTTTTTAACACTTTCCAACATAGTTGAAAAGTGTTTATGAATTCGGTTTGTCTGTTTGCCTGTGCGTGCTCTAACTCGCATTTTCATAAAATCTTTAGAGGATACAATCAATTTTTAGGTGATATTACGGAGGGGATGGGAGGGGGGGGGGGGGTAAATGTATGTGTTTATTTTATAAGTAGTTGCATTACGTAAGAAAGCGTAATAAAATTTTAAAACATATCGAATTTAAACTGATTTTTGAACAAAGTTCTTTTTTTATGAGTTATTTAAAGAAATTAGAACGGAGTTCTTTATTGTCGTAAAAATAAACATATCAATTACCAGAATACAAAATGAAAATATCGAGTTAAACAATAGTTATAAAAGCAACCAATTACTGTTTTTTAATTATTATTTTATTGGTATTTAAGAAAAACATCAACGGCCGTAGCAAAACCAACACAATCCATCAAACGTTAAAATAAATAAGAAAATTTCGAGGGGAAAAAGGTGCCAAGCAAGCGATAAGTACGCCATACTATCCCCCTGCTTTTAATTAGTTTAGGAAATCGGCGTAAATAAAAAAAAAATCCCGTGGTACACAGTGAGTCGAGAAGATACTGCGTAAAACACCCCTTATCTTCCTTCTGGTTATTGTTCCTAGTTCTATGACAGGGACACACAAAAGAATTCGGTACTGTCTGTTAACAGTAATTGCTGGAAGTCCGTTTGGAGTTGCTGAATGCGTTTTTAAATTTAACTCAGTTTTTGTCTATTACTTGGTGTGTATAAATTCTATAGATCATACACATGGCAGCAAAAAAGTTCTTGAGTCAGTTCCATTCATTGACGGAAATTCCAGAAGGGGAATTTTAAACTGTGCTACGCGTTTTTCAACTGAACTAAAAATTAGCATTCTATGTAGTATATATACAAATCTATAGATCATATACAGGGCTGCACAAAAGAATTCGGATATTTTTCAGAATATTGTTGCATTTCCTGAAATTGGGTTTAAATATATTATGTGTTTTCCAAATTGTTACTAATCCTATTTCACCTTTAAAATTTTTTTAAATATTTTGGTAGTGTAGGAAAGTGTTACATAATCTATGCTTGATGCATGATTTTTTTGTTCTTGTTTAATAAAAGACCCATTAATAAAGTAGAAATTCACTGAATTGGTGTCGTTGTGGTGAAAACGGATTCGCAAAAAATGGAAACTAACAACGCGAGTTCAACGAAAACGAGTTTTCGCCTTAAAAATACATCCAAAAATAAAAGACTTTTGTAAAACTATAAAAAATAAATACTTTATAATGCCTAATTTTTAAATTCTTACGAAGAAAACATAACGTAACGTTTATTCCTTTCGTTCAAACGTGCTTAAGTGCTTGTTACTTCGAAATGACAATTAAGAGTAAAATTATTTGCAACTATTGTAATTAAAGTTAATATTTACTATAAAAAAAGAAGGAAATAAATTTTAATTCACTGAATTTTAACTTCATAAAAACTCGTGGAGAGTTTTTAATATATTTATTATTTTATAGACTCCCTTATCGAAAGAGTAGTATTTGAGAATAATGCCGAAAAATTATAAAACAAATATTTGTAATTCTTTTCCTTAACTTACATTTTAACTACAAAATAAAACAAACAGTTTGAATTCATAAAACCTACGCAAAGAGTTTAGTGAATTTTACCTTACCATTCAAACTGTGAAACATATACTCTCTAAAATGGCTGATACGTTTAAGAACTGTGTTTATGATAGATGATTTCTATTAAAATATTCATGCAAAACCTTTCAAAGCGCTCCTAAACATCGACAACTGAACAAAAAAAAGAAGAAAAAATTCACATGTTTTATGCCCTCCGTACATTACTTTCTAAAATTTGAATAGCAACTCTTATGTGGTGGAGACATACGTCGAGTGAAAAGTAACGCTAAAGTGAAACGAAAAGGCGTCTCAAAATACTCCGGAGACTGTATCCCTCGAGTGTTGTAACGCAGTAATTGTGTAGTGGAGTTTTCTTGTTGCTCTTTGGGCCAACTTGCGAAAAACAGTGGTTTCAAGCTTTAGAGCCTGCGTACATTCCTTTATTGCTAGAGGGAGTTGAATTCGTGATCTTGCTGTCCGTGAAGACCTAACAATCACCAGTAGACCAAACTTTACTGAACGATCTTTTTGCTGAACCTGTTGGGCTTTAAGAGCACTTTATATTGTTTTATATCCAAAGAGTAAACCTCTGCTGTTGCTATTTCGATTGGGAATTTTCTTATCTTATTTTTTTCGCACATTTTCTGTTTTAGAAGAAAAATACTACTAGGAATTGTCATGAGAAGGGTGTAAGAATTTAATTTTTTTGTTTCCTTTTTAGACAACTGGGAGTGTATGTATTTTCTTTCAGCTAAACATCTGAAACTAACGAAATTTATTTTTTAAACAATTCCATATTCATATTTAAGTTTTATATTATTGTCATTGTTTCATTTTTTCTTTGTATTTTAAGCTTAATCTCTAATGATATATTCAGAAAACTTTTAGTTTATTTTTTTGCAGAGGATTTTCTTTTCAATGTTTCAAATGGTATTTCTTACTGATATACGAATATTAGACAGTTCAGAGTTAATTAGTTTCATATAATTAAAACATTAATACAAATGGAATAGTGTATTATAAAAACAATTCATCTTTAAAATTCTCTTGAAATTCTTCTAAAATAGTTTTAACTCCACACACTTCCAATGTTTGATTAATTAATACCTCATCGCAATATCTTTATAAATACCCAACACAATTCTAAAATTAGATTTTTAACACTTTCCAACATAATTAAAGTGTTTATGAATTCGTTTTGTCTGTCCGTCTGTCCATGCTCTAAATCGCATAAATGTATTTGGCATGCCATGTAAATTTTATATGTTATTGAGGTTTACTATAGAATGTTAGGTATTGAAAGGGAAGTGAGTATCATTTCTACACTGTAAAAAAAAAAAAAATCTCTCAAATCGACAAAGAACACTGTCAATTTTGACGCCATTTGAAAACCATTTAATTTACAGAAAATATGTGTACATTTTCATTAAAAAAGTTCTTTCTGTAAAAAATACAGATTTTTTCTGTAAAAATTACAAAATCCACATTTTTTTAAAGGAAAAAACTGTTTTTTTTTTGTTTTTTTTTAAACAGTTTTTTTCTGTAAAAAATACAATATTTTTCTGTCAAAATTGCAGATTTTTTTTACAGTGTACTGAGTTTCTGTAATACTAAAAATTTCAAAGGTTTGTTGCTGTTGTTGTTGTGTCAAAGAAAGTGCCAAGACACTTCTCTGAAAGAAGGGGTACCAGAGCCTCAAGAGAGGTTGGACTTCTAGAGCTGGTCTCCTAATTTTGAACCAATTCCAGATGAGAGACCTGCACCTGGATTGGCATCCCCAGAGGTAACGCTTATACTAAACATGGAGGACATTGGAGCCACGAACAGATTTTACGTGCACCAGCTCCCAAGCACTGACCTTGGTCGATGCTGCTGGCTTTCGGTGATCTTACGAGAACCGAGCTTAACCGTCCGCGCCACTGCGGGACCAAAGGTTTGTCAAAAACAATATATGTGAATATATAATGCAACTGAAAATGATATCAGAAATAAAAATTAGAAAGTCATGAATAATAAACATTGATGAAAACAGTTTTTAACACTTTCCGACATAGTTGAAAATTGTTTATGGATTTGGATTGTCTATCTGTACTCTAACTCTCGTAAATATCAAAATGACATGTAATTTTGATATGTTATTACTTACACATTATACGTAGTATAGGGTAAGTCTTGTAATCGTTTTGAAAATCGAAAAAAAAAATTTGACGGATTTACACGTTTCAGACACTAGAGTTTCCGAAAAACATATTTTTAGAAAAAAAAAATTGCCGTCTGTGTTTGTGTGTCTGTAAACGCTCTATCTCCCGAACAAATTGAGATATAGACTTGAAATTTAGTATGTACTTAGTATGTAATAATGGGAAGAAGCTTGTTGAATTTCAGTAACCTCGATTATCCGGAACTATTTTTTTGGACTCTCGAAATATTCGTTCTGATAAAAGGTATATAAAAATTTCCGAAATTGTTTATTTTAAGGCGGGAATATAAAAGACGATAAAGATACATAAATTTTGCATCAAGAATGAAGTCGATCGGATAATTAGTTGCCGAGATATTTGTAATTACATTTTCCACACTCTTCGATTTTTCATGACCCTGTATTTCAATCAAATTTCAATTCAAAGATACATTTAAATTGGAAATGAGACGCTTCATCCGACGCAGTAAACCGTTTGTTAATATGATTATCAATTTTGGAGTAATAGAGCATTTAAAGTTTATGACGTCATCAAGCCACGATTCTATTCGAATTGCAATGCATTTTATAAATAGTTTACACATTATTTAATATTATTTAGTATTTTCATATTTTATATTATGCATATCCATGACGGGTAAGTATTACGGTGCCCCCCCCCCCCCACCGACTAGTTGAGGTTTATTATAGAATTTCCTGTATTAAAAAAGGAGTGTGTATAGCATTTATAGTTCGTAATATTTCTTACATTATGGTCTATATGAGGAAAAATCGTTTGCAGTGCATTTTATTCATGTTACGATATTTCAAACATGATGAGATTGATATGCATCGCTGAGGTGGACTACAACATGTTTTCTTAGGGGTATAGAATAAGTAGCGTTTATAGTTAGTTTATACAGGAATGCACAAAATAATTGCACTACATTATGATGTAAGTGAAAAATCGTTTGCGGTGCATTTTAAGGATGTTATGATACATCAAACATATTAAAATTTAAAAGGATCACTAAAGTGCACTACACTACAACATGTTTTGTATAGATTATGGAGTGTGTAGCATTTTTCCTTCATTTGCAGAAACGCACATAATAATTCAGTTACATGACTGACTATGATCAATAATTGCTGGAAATGCGTTTTCCACTGTGGTATGCAGCTTTAAACATATCTGATTTTTAGTGTATTACGTAGTTTGTATAAATCTTATGGATAATATATTGCGCAGTACAAAAGAATTTGTAACAGGATATGGACAGCACTTGTTGAAAATGGATTTTTACTAAGTTATGTATTTTTTAAATTCCTTATTTAGATATCTCATTTAATTTTATGAAATAAGGAATTTGTTTAATAATATTCAGTTTGTAATTGAATTTATAATAGCTGGATTTTTTTTCTAAATCAGGCGTGAAACCAACAGAGCTAAAAAGTGTCTCTGCCTGGGTTCGAACCAGGGTCATTGGAAATTGTGCTCCAATGCTCTACCACTGAGATATAATGATGTTGTACCTTCATTTAAATGTGCTTTGGAAATAAAACATCTACGACATTTCAATATCAGGAGAAAAAAATGTCCTAAATAGGACTTTCGATGCAAAAACATAATGCTATATTCAAATTAGGATCCGCAGTAAATATAAAAAACAAAGAATGACATCATTTTCATGTAATCATAGTAGATTTAATTTTTTGTATGAAAATATTAATTTCCATTTAAAAATTATGTTTTTTCATCAGTAGGAGACTCTTACTCTTCTGAAATTAACGTTCATGCTCTATTATGCAAAGGCTTTATTTTCAAGAAATACGAAAATCAAATTTCAGTAAATATTTCGCCATTTTGGATGGATCTATTGCATTTGTTTTCAGTATGGTGAGAGAAATCGTAATTTTTTCTGTTACACCCCACCAAAAGAAACGTGCATTCTCATTTCTAAAGCTGGGGGATTTTATTAAGATAACGGGAAATTAACATCCTATTTCCTGATTGCCATTTTAACGATTTATGGGAGCTAATACGCAGAAACCCGATATTGTGATTGCCGTACTTTTAGGATATTACATTTGTTTAATTTACACGGAAGACCTCCATGGTTAACACGGGGAAGGGTCACCTGGTAGTATGTCATAAAAAAATTTCTAATTGTTTTATTCAAAAAATCTTCCCATGCGTTTGTTAAATATTGAATTAAAATTTAGAGAATATAAATACTTTAATTCGAATATTCAGCCTTTAAAAGTTTGCAAGTACTTAGAAAATGATCAGATGCTCTTAGCACAAATTTTTTAACCCCCTGTAAGGACGGTGGGGTGTCATATATCTCACTTAATATTAATCCCTAAATGCCACAATGACACCACAATTTTGGAATAAAATTTTGCTTTTATAATGTACGAGATGAAAAGCTTGTACTTATTTTATAATAAATTTATTCGTAAATCCTGGTGTCATTGAATCATTTCAACTTTTTAGCAAGAGATTTAGTTTGACCCTGAAAGGGTTAAATTGTGAAGTTTCATGTAAGGGTTTTCAAATAAACGTATGAAATAAAATTTTAATATAAAATATTATCATTTATTTGTGATTTGGAAGCATTCGAATTGGAAAAGAAGTATTTTGATATTTTATGAATTTTCTAGTTTTCCAGATATGATGAAATAAATACATTAAATAAGGAAATTTCAAAATTATTCTTGTTATAAAGTCTCTTGTCCTTCCTTCTGAATTTCTTTACCGCTTTGATTGTCAATATCGCTGAAGGATGACGGATACCAATTTAATAGGTTTTCACCTATTTATTTTGTCTAATGAATATTCAAACACAATTCTGTTATTTTGCTAAATAATAATAATAATAATAATAATAATAATAACATCAGAAGATAATAAAAGCATAAAAAGGAAATATGAAAAAAATTCTCGAGTTATTACGCTCCAAATCCATGGGAGCGTTTCTGACATTTTTACTTATAAATTATCCTTGTACATAAAAGGTGCGCAATCTGAATTTTTAAATTAAATATTTTTATGCTTACCCAACGTTTATCTTTCGTGTTAAAGCAGCAATGCTTTTCTAAAACATCAGTTTAATATCTAAACAAGAAGCAAAAATCATGCGTCAAGCAGAGATTATGGACGTATAGATTATGGAAGAATTTGTATTGGTTTACTTCCCAATACTTCTAAAATACATTTACAAATCTTTACCGTTTAATAAGGTAAAAGATGATGTCTAAGTAAATAATTTTGATAACGCATAACACATTTAAAAACCCAATTTTAGGAATTACCAACACTATTCTGAAAAATATTCGAATTATTTTATGAAGCCTGCGTATGTTGTCTATAAATTTGTACATATACTACAAAGAATGCTAAATTTTAGTTCATTTAGAAAACGCATAGCAAAGTTTAAAACTCCCCTTTTAGAATTTCTGTCAATAAACAGAAATGTACTCCTAATCTCTTTTGTTGTCCTGTATATGATCTATATAATTTATACAAACCAAGTAATTGGCAAAAAATTAGTTAAATTTACAAACGTGTTCCGCAACTGAAAACGCACTTCTAGTAATTAATGTTAACAGGTATTTTTTTAACCGAATTATTTTGTGTGGCCCTGTAAATGAACAATGAATGCTTTGTACACAATATTCTATAGTAAGCCTCTTGTAATGCACCTTAAAAAATATATCAATTTCAATATGTTTGAAATAGTGAAATATCATTAAAATAAACTACAAATAATTTTTCATCATAGACGTATTATAACGGAATTCTTTTGAGTGTCCGTGTAAAGGAACTATAAGTGCACACCATACTCTTTAGTAAGCCTCTTGTAGTGCTCCTCAGTGATCTATATCAATTTCAGTATGTTTAAAATAGTGTAACATCATTAAAATAAACTGGAAATGATTTTTCGCTCATAGACCGTAATGTAGCACATATCTTTTGAGCATCCCTGTAAAGGAATTGTAAGTGCTACACACTTCGTTTTAATATTGAACATGCCACAGTAAACCTCAATATAATATATCACTTACATGACAATCTGTGTATATTTACGTGATTTAGAGCACGGACAGACAGACGACAGACAGACAGACAAACCGAATTCATAAACACTTTTCAACTATGTTGGAAAGTGTTAAAAAGAGAATTTTCATATGTCGTGGGTGTGACATGGGTGTTGCACCAGCAACAGAAAAGAAATATATTTTTTTTAAGTAATGAAAATGATGATTTAAAAATTTGATTCTGCTATATTACAAAATGTATAAATGTTGGGTACACATAAAAATATTTAGTTTAAACCATTTAAGTACAAAACTGTTTTTTGTGTAAGAGTGTCAGAGACGCCCATATCCTTATGCATTGATTGCGAGTACGTTCAAACAACAAAACCAATTTATACTTGACTTCGGCGAACTTTTGATTCAATTTGAACGGTGGCATATGTTAATTCCCAGTTCTGTATATTATGATTACAATGAAAATATATCTTAATCAATGAAATTATTTTTGTATGTTGTTTAGTTATGTACACTATAAAAATTTGCATATGTCTCCTGATATAACGGACATTTACTGTGAGACTTATAAAAAAAATCAATGTAACTTCGTAGTTACACACGATACTGGAAATTTTTTCATTAACCCTAGAACTACTGCAAAGTTTACTCAACCTTGATAAAAACATTTCACACAAGAATTTTTATTTAAAATTATTTAACTTATTTCTCTGTAGTTTATATTTAACTTATTTTATCGAAGAAATTCTAGTTGAAATAATCATTTTGAATGTACCTGTCAGTTCCATTGTATTCGTCTGGTATGCGGTGGGTTAACTTTTAGAGAAGAACAAATCAGAATCCGGAGATAGGTTTTCGAGGTTTGCGGAAGCGTCTATGAAATATGTGGTCTATTTTGCCATTTTCTAAATTTTGAAAAGGTTATTTCTATTTATTACTGAAACCTATTGGCTTTTGAAGTTTATAATACATTCTTTTTCTAAAGGTTTTTGACGATAAGGGGGAGTTTTTTAGAATCGTAAGTAACTACGAGGTTACATTGATTACAATGAAGTGTCGCAATTTTTTTTCTTTTATCAGAAAATTTTTCTGCATTTAATTTTTTTTAAATAATTATTAAAGAAATAAAGCACATATTATATATAAAAAGTATAATTGCTTCCACGCACATTTTTAAGGATCATGGAGCTTATCATCAATTATCATCAATTTGTTCCATCTTTTAGCTCACTAGCACAGGGTTGCCAGTTTGGCCATTTTTTTTTAAATTCCGAAATTTCGCATTCACACCAGAAATTACCTATAATGTTATTTTCTTTATCTAATGACAGACATTTAGGTATTGCTTAAAGTAAAAATTCTTCTTTCAGAATTTCAGGTATAAATTCGAAATTTTTGAATAATAAAAAAAAAAAAAGCCAAACTGGCAACCCTGCATTAGCACTTAACACATTTTATAAATTTCTTCCAAGAAAAAAATTTATAAAAAAAAATTGTTGAAGGTTTGTAAAATCTTATTTCATTAATAGTATATAGAAAGAAATCGAACCAATGAAATAGCATGCTTTCAAGTTGATAGATATGCCACACAAAACATCGTAGAGAAATTTAGCGGTGCCATTTCTTTGAAGGGACGTACCAAGTAAATTGCTTTCGCAGTGGATCGTCTAAAAAGGGCAGCAGTACCATAAAACCTTGAACTGCTATGAATAATAAGCAGACTTGCAATGGTTAGAATGGCCCGTCGCTTGAAAGTTGGAGAACATCTGCACCTTCGTGTCGTTATGAAGTAAATGGAATTAATCCACTTTCCGGAGATATAATATCAACGAAACTACCGAGTGCATGACTTGCATTTAAAGTTAAGTGTTGGTACCTGCCGGCTTTTATGACTTAACGAATACTGTTCGATTACTTTTTATTTCTCCATATTTGTTCTGTATATAAAAAAAACTACAACTTAAAATTTCAATCTCATTTCATCATCAATGGTTTTCAAGTATAGTCTTTCTATGACAATCTGTTCTTCTAAAGATTTTTCTCTCTTACACTAATACTAAGATAATCATTTCTTAAATTATCGAAATAAATTTTCAGAAAAATACATATAGTTTAGAAAGAAAGGTAATATTATCTTTTAAGTTCGAGAAATTATTATTGCAGTTTTGACACATGAAATTTAAAGACCGATATCCCTTTACTATGTGAACAGTTTAAAAAGGATATTGTCTAGTTGTTTTTTGGAATAAAAACCAATTTCTCTATACAGATAAATAATATGGGTTCTATACTTCATTTGTCAATTTTCTTATCATGAAATTTTTCAGATAACCGAAACTACATCAGGAAAATTAAAAAGTTACGTAATAAAAATTGTAATATATAGGGAAAAAAATAAAGAAATTACATTTCATGACTGTGTTTGAAATGTACTAAATGAGTATTTAGAATAATTAAAAATAAAACACGATTTTGCAAGCCTGAACCAATACTGGAAAGCGACCATTTTATCACGACGAAGCTGCAAAAGATCACACGCGCTTCTTCAGGGATGAGATTTCTCCGACTTTTTGCGTACCAGTATAATCTTAGAGAAAATGTTGTTGCCTTAAATCTCATAATGTTCTGATTAAATAAAAAAAAAAACATTTTCTCTAAGATTATACTGGTGTGCAAAAAGTTGGAGAAATATCATCCCTGCATTCTTACTACGTTAATTATTTCAAGTGTAAGCCGATATTTAACCTCAAATTCTCAAAATCTAAAGCTTATTTATCCAGGGAAGAACTCGCTGAACACGAAAATTAGGCATAGGATTTATACAAAATATTTTAATTTCATCAAAATCGACAAGTTACATGCTTGCCGGGTCCCCTTATATTTCTGGAAATTCTTATGTTACTGTAGATCTTTATTCTCAAATCTTCAGTTCTATCTTGTAAAAAGGTTATAAAATAATCGATTCGATAATAGTTGAACCGTTACTAAGAACTATTTAAAATTCGTATCTTTTTTTAAATTTATTGATAAAAAATGTTATAAGATTACATAAAATCTGCAGTTTAAGTAAAATATTTTTTTAACTTATTTGTTCGGAAGGAATTTTATAAATTTCGGACTCATTTTGTTTTTTGTGGCCATGAAAATAATATATTCTTATTTAAGAAATTATTTGTATATTATTTCCTGTTGAAGGTATAGCATTTATATACATCATATATAAAATATGAGCAAATCTAATGTGTCTGTCTGTGTGTGTGTGTGTGTGCAAATTTTATCTTAAAAAACGGCTCTAACGATTTTAACGTTTTCGGACCCGAGAAGACCATTTAACTATGTCACATTTTCGAGAAAATTCGATTAGGGGATCATGTTTGGGTCACTGCGGGTCAAGCTAATTTAATCTAAAAAACAGCTCCAACGATTTTGACTAAATTTTGTATCCTACCGTTTTCGGGCACGAGAAGACCATTGGACTAGCGAACATGATCGAGAAAATTCGATTAATGGGTCATTTTGGGTCACTATGGGTCAGGGTCAAGTTAATTTTATATAAAAAACTTCTGAAACGATTTTGACTAAATTTTTTATCCTACCTTTTTCGGGCACAAGAGGGCCATTCGACTAGGTCACATTTTCGAGAAAATTCGATTGGTGGGTCATTTTGGGTCACTACGGGGTCAAGCTAATGTTATGTGAAAAACGGCTGAAAATTTTTGACTAAATTTTGTATCCTACCATTTTGGGTTACCAGAAGACATTTGGGCCAGGTAACATTGTCAAGAAAATTCGAAAATTCGATTAGTGGGAATTTTGTCAAGCTAATTTTATTTAAAAAAAGGTTCTAACGATTTTGATGAAATTTTGTATCGTACTGTTTTGGGGTACGAAACGATCATTCGGCTAGGTCACATGATCCAGAAAATTCGATTACTGGGTCATTACGGGGTCACTACGGGTCAATGCAATTCAATGTAAATGGCATGAAGGTTGAAACAGTTATTAAGTTGTTGAACAGTTGACAGTGATAGAAATCGTAAATTTGGCAACATTTCGCAAAATATCGCCAAATTTGGCGAAATGTTGGCGACATTGGCGTAACTTGGCGAGAAAATTTACTTTCAAGATTAGCACTGCCAAAACGCATGTTTGGAGCCAAATGAAAGAATGTGCGCATTTTCGCCATATTTTAGCGACATTTTGCCAAGAAATTGGCTTTTAGAATCTGAAGAAATTTTCTAGAAATTTCCAATAGGAGCCGAGATACATGATTCAACCAATCTGCGTCCATAGAACATTCTCGAAAGCAGAATTCAACCAATCAGGATACATAGAACTGATTATTATATGCACTCTCAGAAATAAAACACTGAATTTTGACGATTCCGCAATCCTCAGGCCTCATTTCGTTATTTTTGACAATCATTTCGTCACAGAGTCACGTGGTTTTTGACGAAACGCGAATACTCAAATATCTTGACGAAACTGTTTCCTCGCTGTCAAAAATAAAACTCTTACTTTTGACGATTCTGCAATTCTTGAGCTATATTTCGTCATTTTTGACAATTATTTCGTCTCAAAATTAAGTGATTTTTAATGAAATGGAAAATCTCAAATATTTGACAAAAATGTTTCCCCATTCCCGGCCAGATTATTTTTGTTACAAAATCGTTCAAAAAAAAAATTACACGAAAGTATTAAATTTACAATATATTAATGAAAACAGAAGCAAAAATATTTCATCCTTGGGGGCCGCTATAACAGGAATGTACCAAATTTCTACTTTATTTTTTATATCTGATAATTTGCGTCTATCTTTTTTGTAACGATTTTATGCATTTCTATTGCCTATTCAAAGATAAATATTTCTGAAGTTACAGAATTTCGTTAAAAACGCTTAAAAAATTCTTCTAAAGTTACAGAATTTCGTTAAAAACGGTTAAAATAGTAAAATGCGAACATCATTTGGTCCATTTTCGACCGAAAGCATCAACATTTTCCCAATGGTTAAAAAAAATCACAATTTTAGGAGCTCTTTTTTATTTAAGAAATATATTCATATAACAATCAAATTTAAAATATGTATAACTGACCCCCCTCTATAAACAGTAATCTTATCCGCTAAAATTGATGAACTCGCCTCCAAAATATGCACTTCAAAATTAATTATTTCTGATCAACAAATTAATTAGACCATATTTTAATCATTCATTGAACAAAGGAAATTTCTCTAATAAATTATGTTGATCAAGCCATTTTCTAATTATTTATTAACCATAGAAAAACCATAATAATAATCTAACCTTATTAATTAAAACATGCAGAAAGTATAACAGCACCGATAAAAATACAATCTGCTTTCTAAATATATAAACACACATCACCATCCCATAAATACATTTAAAATCAAATAATTCCGAAGTCCCGCTAGCGAAGTGGTTAGAGCACTTAGCTGCCAAGCTAAACATCGCGTGTTCGAATCCCATCGAATCCCAAGTGCTTGATTCCCAAGTACAAGAATTTTTGCCCTAGTCAATTAAAGATGCTTCTAAAAACTCCGATAGATGGCAGCACCAACCTTTTTTTGGAACTTTCGTCAAAGAAACAATTTGAGGAAACTGATTTCTTCGTAATTTTGAGGATGCAAATTTACTCGATTTGACGAAATGTTTGCTCGGAGCATTTCGCAGGAAACCGTTTCGTCAAAAACGAAGAAAATTTCTTGAAATTTGAGTATTCATTTTTGAGAGTGTGTTCTACAGAGAATTTACTGTTATATTTAGTTGAACACAAAGATAATTTTAACCGAGCATACCTTGGTCTTCTCCGCTGGTGTGTTTAAAAAAAAGAAGTTTTGCGTGCGCGTGTGTATTGACGATGGGCCAGAAAATCTATTTACTTAGGGTCGGAAAACTTGGTTCCTAGATTTAAAAAATAAAGTCTGAATGCATCTGGTCCTGAGAGTTTTGATTTTCTTATTAGCTTTTGTTTTTACTGAACGCGAGTTTTAACATTTTTTTTTTCGATTTCGAAAGTTCGCCGGTGATTTTTCACATCTCGGAAAAGCAATCGAATTTCAATCATCTACACCAATATAGTAAATCTCGTTTAATTTTTTTAATAATATATTAATAATATTCGTGATTCTTGCAGCAATTTTTAGAATTTTTGTTTTTTTAATAGTAATTCTTTCTGTAAAAATGCGGACTCTGTTTATTAAACGATTTAGATATCAAATCATTGTCATCCAGACTTAAATTTTGTATCTTTCTCTGTAGAGAACTTTTGGATAACGTTTAAATAACAAAATGTATATTGATTACAACTTTTTTTTACGATTTTTTTTAATATACTAAAGATGATACGATTTATTCTTAATTCGCGAAGGGAGAAATAGTGAAATGTTTCCGTTCCGCGAAAATAACACTGGCTGCTTTCTTACACATTTTTAATAGATTTTTGTTCGCAAAAGTATATCAAATTGATAGATGCTCCTATTAAGAAAGTATGTAATCGAAGTTTTTTTTCAGTTTTCTGTAAAGGCAGAAGATTTTTTTTCCCCGAAAAAGCTGTCGAAATTGACGTTTTGAACTGAATTTACGAACGCAACAGCGCAGGAAAAAAATTCTGCCGTCCGGATACAACAATCACTTAAAGCTCAAGATGTAGTTCATTATAGAGAGAAATTTAAAAAATCAATACCAAAAATTTGTCTTTCAGACAGCAATATTACACTTAAGAGTCTACTTCACTCACCCGAAAACACACGCTCACTAATGTTATTCCTTTGGGGCAGTTATTTTATAATATTCCGTTTGCATTTCAATATTTTAAAATGATTTTCTTTGCATTGGATAGCTGTGATAGATCTCTATGCCCTTTTATACATTTTCATTTTATGTTGCAGGGTTTTTTTTTTTTTCTTTTTTTTTTTAATAAGGATGCTTTCACTTTCGAAAGTGCTTCCGACAGTGAAAGTATCTTAATAAAATAAAAACTTGTAAAAAAAAAGAAAGAAAAGGTTAAAAAGGGGCTGAATACATATCAACCTCAGCTATCTAGTTAAAAAAAAATCATTTAAAAATATTGAAATGGAAACGAGATATTATAAAATAACTGCCCGATAGGATTAACATTAGCGAGTGGGTGTTTTTGCGTGAGTGAAGTAGACTCTTAGGACTTTTTAAATGCTAATGGAGAAAAAAAACTTATCTCTGAAATTGTATATTTTTCTCTTTATTTCAACGGTTTTTACAACCGTAAGCAGAACAACTACCCACCATGGTGAATAATTTATTTATAATTTCACTAATTTTGTAAGAATTTGAAAAATATTCAACAATTGGCATACATGGCAATTACGATAAACACCCTTTTCTACCATGAATGCGAAAAATGCGGACTCTGTTTATTAAACGATTTAGATATCAAATCATTGTCATCCAGACTTAAATTTTGTATCATTCTCTGGAGAGAACTTTCGGATAACGTTTAAATAACAAAATGTATATTGATTACAACTTTTTTTTACGATTTTTTTTTTTTAATATACTAAAGATGCGATTTATTCTTAATTCCCGAAGGGAGAAACAGTGAAATGTTTCCGTTCCGCGAAAATAACACTGGCTGCTTTCTTACACATTTTTAATAGATTTTTGTTCGCAAAGTATCAAATTGTTAGGTGCTCCTATTAAGAAAGTATGTAATCGAAGTTTTTTTCAGTTTTCTGTAAAGGCAGAAGATTTTTTTCCCCCGAAAAAGCTGTCGAAACTGACGTTTTGAACTGAATTTTCAAACGCAACAGCGCAGTAAACAAAAATACTGCCGTCCGGATACAACAATCACTTATAGCTCAAGATGTAATTCATTGTACAGAGAAATTTAAAAAATCAATACCAAAAATTTGTCTTTCAGACAGCAATATCACACTTAAGAGTCTACTTCACTCACCCGAAAACACACGCTCGCTAATGTTATTCCTTTGGGGCAGTTATTTTATAATAATCCGTTTGCATTTCAATATTTTTAAATGATTTTCTTTGCATTGGATAGCTGTGATAGATCTCTATGCCCTTTTATACATTTTCAATTTATGTTGCAGGGTTTTTTTTTTTGTTGTTGTTGCTTAATAAGGATGCTTTCACTTTCGAAAGTGCTTCCGACAGTGAAAGTATCTTAATAAAATAAAAACTTGTAAAAAAAAGAAAAGGTAAAAAAGGGACTGCATACATATCAACCTCAGCTATCTAGTTAAAAAAAATCATTTAAAAATATTGAAATGGAAACGAGATATTATAAAATAACTGCCCGATAGGATTAACATTAGCGAGTGGGTGTTTTTGCGTGAGTGAAGTAGACTCTTAGGACTTTTTAAATGTGAATAGAGAAAAAAAGACAACTTACCTCTGAAATTGTATATTTTTCTCTTTATTTCAACGGTTTTTACCACCGTAAGCAGAACAACTACCCACCATGGAGCATAATTTATTTATAATTTCACTAATTTTGTAGGAATTTGAAAAATATTCAACAAATTGGCATACATGACAATACGAAAAACAGCCTTTTCTACCATGAATGTGAACTAAAATTATCATCATCGTATTTTTCTGTGCTGACCGCTGGAAATCATGTTGGAGAATAGGAAAACAAATCTCTTGTTATACGTAGAGCTCAGTGTCTGTAGATTCCAAAAACTGTAAGACCAAAAATACGTATACAATCAGATTGGCCATTCGGTTCATTTATCCCCTTTATGTTCTAATATTTATTGAAAAATATAGATTTTTAGTATGTTATTATTACTTTTTTTTTTTTTTTTTTTTTTTTTTTTTTTTTAACTGAAAGCCGATTTATTAAGCATTTTTCGAAGATAACTTTTAAACGCTCCCGTGTCTTTTCATAATTGTTATAATCTGAATTTTCTTAGATCATCTCGAAATAAGTCCACAATTTTCTCCTCGAAATGTCTGATTAAAAAAAAAATTGCAAATATTTTTTTTGTTTTGTGGATTTTTAAAAGAAATGCAAAATTTGTTTAAAACAAGTAATGACTCGGTAATTTTTTATGATGAAAAACATGCCAATTCTTTATTAAAACCTTCGTATGAAAGATGATACCAGAAGTTACACAAGATGTGAAGAAAAAAAGGAAAAAAACCTCTTGAAAACAGCAGATTTATTTTTTATTTATATTTTTTTATTTTTTTGGAATTCCGGGCAAGGCCATGTGGATCAGTTAGAGTTTACACAAAGTTTAAATGAAAAATGTAGCAGAAAGTCGCATGAATAAGTCTTCAAAAATAGCTTATTTCCCGTGTTACTTATACTTTCGATGTTTTTTTCTGAATTTTTAATTTCAGTAAAAAATAAGAGTTTCATGAACACACGCACACCTGCCAGTGTTCTTATCTAAGATTATAAAATGTACTAAGACAACAAAAATATCATAATGATACATTAAGCGTTTTTTATTGAAACAATGATTGAAATGTGAGTTCTAAAAAAAATAATAATATGTTCAAAACTAGTAAATACACTTCATCTGAAGACATACTAATACCACTTATTCTTATATTTATATAATAATTTTAAGAAAATGCCAAATTTTCTATAAGAATTATATAAAAGACTTTTATAAATTCCTTTCATTCTCATGACCATGACAACCAAAAGCTGAATTTTATTTACCTACTTTACCTTATAAAATTGCATTTTACTTTACTATTCATGTAAAAGAAATGTATGAAATTGAAAAATTTAACGTCGTAATTTAACTTCCTGCCATCTGTTTGAAGTCTGAATGAATGCAGTTTTCTATAAATCAAATACACTGCTCAAAACAATTAAAGGATATTGCAGTTTTAGGTGGATTTTTTATCTGGGAAACTTTTTAGCTGATTGATACATGGTCGACAGACATAGTAGGTTATATGAGAATAAATTACACATGTTTGGCAGAAAAAAATGCATTTTATTGCGCATTTGTGTACAAAAGGAAAAAACACAATTTGTGCATATGAGAAAAAAAGAATAAGAAAAGGTGTTTTCTTCAAAGAAAATCATTTTCAGTAGGGGGTATCGTTTCCACGGGCGGCCAGCAACGTTGAACACCTTTGAGGCATGGACTCAATGAGGCTATTAATGACGAGTTGGGGTATTCTGCCCCACTCTTCCAGAAGAGCTCTTTCCAGTTCTTGGAGAGTTTGTGGGGGTTGTTGGCGGCCAGAAACTCGTCTTCCTAGAGCGTCCCAAACGTGCTCGATTGGATTCATGTCCGGAGAACACGCTGGCCATTCCATTCGAACGATTCCTTCCTCGAAAAGGAAATCCTCCACCAGGTTTGCACGATGTGGCCTGCAGTTATCGTCCATTAAAATGAAGTTACCTCCGATTGCTGCAGCGTAAGGGACTACAATAGGTCTGAGGATCTCATCCCTATATCGGCGACCAGTCAGAGCTCCATCTCGAATGATGTAGAGGTCAGTGCGCCCGTCAATGGAGATGCCACCATACACCAACACTCCTCCACCGCCAAATCTGACACTTTCGTGCACGAACGCAGGATTATTCCTACTGCCACGGTCCCTCCAGATGAAAATACGCCTATTATCCGGATGCACAGAAAAACGGGACTCGTCAGAAAACAGAATATTGCTCCATTCATTTCTCCTCCAGTTGACATGCTCGGTTGCCCACTCCCTGCGGTCGCGACGATGCCTTGATGTTAATCTAACACATACCATCGGTCGGCGAGCATACAGACCTACAGCATGGAGCCGGTTTCGGACAGTCTGAGTTGAAATCGTGGTGCCTGTAGCCGAGCGAAGGTGTTGTTGGAGAAGAGTAGCGTTCATGTTTCGGTGTCTCCGAGCTGTTAACGCTAAATACCGATCTTCATTGGGCGTTGTTGCCCGTCTACGACCTTGCCCTGGTCTTCGGCCTGCACATCCACTCTCCAAAAAACGGTTCCAGATCCTGGAAATGACACTTTGTGACACTCCAATGGCTTGCGTTACTTCGGCTTGAGTTTGGCCCCATTCTAACCTACCAACAATTCTCCAAGCGTCTGAATCTGTCAAATGACTTCGCTGAGACATCGTACTCATCGAAACAAAGCAATCACTGAATGCCGATCGTCCTTGTCTTCATTCTCTTTTATCCAGTTGAAAGTCAAATTTCATTCGCTGCCACTGAAGCGACGTTTTTGACGTCGAACTCAAAATCTGCATACTCCACAGATTGAAAACCAGAAAAATTTGCATTTGTGATTCTCTTCTTCTATTTTCGGCAAAAAAAATTTCGTTTATATCTTTATTTTATATAAAACTTCAAATATCCTTTAATTGTTTTGAGCAGTGTAACATTAAACGAAACTGTATCTATAAATGGAACAGAAATTTTTTTTAATAATAATTACTTTTATTTTCATGAAAATGATAGGCAAAAAGACGAAACTTTTTCTATTACATTTTACATAATGAGATCTTATTTTATATAAATGTTCATGAAAATATGGAAAAAAAATAATGGCCTATTTTCTATTACTGCTCTGTCAGGAGATAAAATTAATGGTAATTTATATAAATCAAAGTACATTTAAAGTTATAAATACAAGTTTCTATTAAATAATAAGAAACCTGCACCATATTTTCATATTAAATATTTATAAAATAATCGCTTTGTCATTATTAACATTTCTCTCACATCTTACATTTAAAGTACATAAAGTTCGAGAGCAGTTCCTTTAGTTTCTTACCAGCATAATAAAAAATAACACACTTTTAAAAATATCAGTACAAAAAACAAAACGAAAAAAATAGAAATTCCACGTTATATAAACATTGAATATAAGTAAATAAAAAATTCATGCATCTTTATGTATTTCTGGAGCTTTATGAAGTTTCATTGTTTTTCTTTAAGGAAAATACTTTTTCATGCACTTGAAAATACGATTTTTTTATACTATTCTGTAGAAACTGAATGCATATCTTTTTAAAAGAAAACTTCAAACATTCATTTTAAGGGATGTTTAAATAGAGATATGCAGTTCATTAATATTAAATAATATAAGTTATTAGCAATTATTTTTTGTGTGTGTGTGTGAAATGGACAATCACGTTTACATTAGTAAACTACTTGAGAAGCTTTCAATACATTTTAGAAGAATGAATAATTAACTTCTTGAACTAAACATTATTTTTTTCTTTCTGTGAAAGCTTTTTAAGAATGCGTAACATGAAATTAAGCTTTATAACAACAGCAATTTTTTGCCACATTTCGAATTCAAAAAGAGGGTTTTTTTTTAGCTTTATACTGTCAAGCAGTTAGTTTCTGCTATACATAACACATTTATGCTACTTCAGAAGCAAATAAGGCGTGGATTCATAGCGCGTTGAGGAGTTAAAACTAATGCGGCAAATTTCATCTTACTGGCTGCACGTCTATTTCCTTATCCAGTATATATTTATCTGCAATTACATCAATTACATGCATGCATATCTGTGTTTCTGTAGATATACACAGGGTAAGATATATTCAGAAAAAAAAAAAAACGCTGGTGCTGATATATATATTTTTTTTTCAATTGCTTTTTTAATATCTATTCATTTGTTTTTCACTCATGTGATTTCATTTTATATATCTATATATCTTGTTGGAAAAAAACTCTAAATTAAAATAATATATCTATACACATTTATTATAAGTGTCTAAGAACCTAAGCATGATACAAATTACTAGAATTAGAATTCCAAAATGCGTAGAGTAATATATTTAAAACAGAAAAGTGAAAGTTAATGGACCTTTTAAAAACATCGTATTTATTCTCTATTAATTTATATTATTTTTTATCGTTTCATTTTTTGTAATCCCGGACAAGGCCGGGTGGATTTGTTACTGTTTACATAAAGTTTATTTTTAAAATGTAGCAGAGGCGCGTCTTCAAAAATAGCGTGTTTTCCTGGGTTTCTTGTACTTTCGATGTGTTTTCTGAATTTTTAATTACAATTTCAGCAAAAAGTGCTTTATGAACTCACGCATAACTGTGAATTTTCTTATCTAAGATTATAAAATATGTTAAGACAACAAAAATATCTGAATGATACATGAAGTGCATCTTATTGAAACTGTGAGTAAACTGTGAGTTCTAAAAAAAAAAAAAAAAAAAAAAAAAAAAATTAATGTTACAAACTATAGTAAATACGCTTCATTCGAAGACATATTAATACCACTTATTCTTATATTTTTATAATATTTTAAATATATTGATCCACCATACTCAACCTTATAAGATCGCATTTTACATTGATATTCATATACCATAATTTCCGGCGTATAACCCGCAGATCAAACAATCATGTTTAGACCCAGTAATTTTATGTAATAGTTGAAGCCAAATATTTACAGCGATCTAGTAAGTTACATTTTATAAAATAAAATTTCTGGGTCGAAACATGATCGTTTGATCCGCGGATTATACGCCGGAAATTGTGGTAAAAGAAATGTAGGAAATTGAAAATTTTTATTTATCTTACTGTCATTTGTTTGAAGTCGGAATGAATGCAGTTTTCAGTAAATCAAAATATCCTTGAACGAAACTATGTCTATAAACGAAACAGCAACAACAAAAAAAGGCTTTTATAATAATAGCCTTTTATTTATATGACTGTGATAGGCAAAAAGACCAAACTTTGTCTATCATATTTTACATAATGAGATTGTACTTTACATAAACGTTCATGAAAATGTGGAAAATTGAAAAAGCTAACGTTCTATTTTCTCTTACTGTTATCTGCGAGGATGTGGAATTAATGGTATTTTCTATCAATCGAAGTTAATTGAAAGTTATAAATACAATTTTCTACTAGATAATAAGCAACTAGCACCAATATAATCTGAATTTATCAAAATATAGTAAAAAATGTGTTTGTATGGCTTAAATTAGACATCGTTAAAGAAAAAAATCTCTAATATTAAGATAATGTATCTATACACATTTACTATAAGTGTCTAAGAACCAATGCATAAGACAAATTACTAGAATTAGAATTCCGTAATTCGTAGAATAATAGATTCAAAACAGAAAAATTAAAAGTGAAAGTTAATGCACCTAAAAAAATTCCGTATTTATCAAATGAAAATTATTTTACTCACCCCTAAAATCAAATTAAAACCTTCAACGTTTCTGATTTAAATTTTAAGTACCAGGACCTAATTTAAAGGAAAAATTTCCCTTAACAAAACAATAAATAAATAATAGGTGGAAATCAGCCGACTCGCGCTAGAGGTGGAGCTACTATCACTTTCAAAACTGAATTTAAATAGATTCTATTTCCTGCACTATCTTACCCTCATCGTAATCCTGCTTTAAAATACGCTGCGTTATTTCAACTATGAATCACACTTTACCAAGTAAAAAACAAAAACTTCTAGCACTTTCTTACACCAATGTAATCTGAAGATTCAGAACACGACGAAGGGAGTAATTTATATCTCCACTTTCTCCCTCTTTTCTCTCGTTCTATTTCTCTCTTCCCCCGAAATACATTATTTGTTGTCGAAATTCGAAAAAAAGAAAAAATACAGAATTTTGGATTATTCCGAAACGGATTTGATTGCTGGTTTTGAGCTGTAACAAAGGAAGCAAAAGAGGAAAATATTGGTAGCGCAGCGTTGCAACTGTCTAAAGAATGATTTTACCACTAAAAGCAATTACAAAATGCTTTGGAGTCAGATTAAAATAGATCTGCTTTTCTAATTTCGTCGTTCAATTTTTTTTCTTTTTTTTTTTTTTTTTCATCGTTGCTTTCGGCTCTTTAGCCTCAGCTAAGTGGAAGTTGTGATTTTTTTTATTATTATTTTTACAAATTTAAATTCGTTTCCTTTTTTTTTTTTTTTTTTTTTTTGTCTTTCTCTAAATAAGATATTGAAAGTCGAATCGTAAGCACGCTGTTTAAAACAAAAATTGGCAAGCACAGATAAAATAAAGTCACCGAGTGGGAATTTAAATTGTATTGCTTTGCAAATGAAAAATGTATTATAAAAGTGTTATGCCGGATGTTTCTTTTTCGGGTATTTTAAATGAAGGAAAGTTTTTTTAAAATACATTTTTTTTTTTATAAAAATAAATTTATTTATTTACTGCTTTGTAGAAGGTAAAAAAATATTTGCCTTTTTATTTTCTGATGTGGTTCTGTAAATTATCCTAAGAGTAAAGAAATATATATATATATATATTTATCTCACTGAAAAAATGAAAAAATATGATTTTAGTAATTATCTCTAAAAAGTGATATTCTCTTCTCAAAGTTTTGTAGGAAGGATTTAGAAAAAATGCGCGATGTTTAATTTTCAAAATTCAAAATTAAATTAAAAAAATATTTTAGGATTGTTAAAAAAAAAAAAAAAAAAAAAAAAAACTTTGATGACATATGATAAAGAAAAACGTTACAAAATTGTTTTCTAAAAAGTTATGATTTTCTAAAAGTCTCCGTTATGATAAAAGTATGTAAAATATTCAACATTAAAGATTCTTCAGAAAAAAAAAAAAAAAAAAAAAAGTGTTTAGAAAAATAAAAGAATTTTTTTTTTTTTTGAGAATGAAATCTGAACTTAAATTCTATATTTCTTTAATTGTTTCATTACAAATATCGTAATTTATGGAAGAGCTTTTACGAGATTAAAAGTAAAATAATAATAATAATAATAACTGTGCGTCATTTTTATGTTATATCTAACTTTTAACAATTAACGAATCAATAATGAAAATTAAATAAATTTTACTGATAATTTCAATTAAATAATCACCATTTAAATTCAGTATGGATTAAATCATATTTATAAAATCTCATGTTGATTTATCATAATCTTCAATTTAAATGTGCCCGCAGAAATCGTTATTTATTAATCCAGGGCATCCAAATTTTTAGATTGGTAAGTACTACTAAATCGAAAATCATGCTTTTGCCGTACAATCAATTAACAGAGATTATATTTAAAATCGCATAATTATCTTACTAAAAATATACTTAGATTACCTTTTTTCATCGACATTTAAATAAAGTGTAATCCGAAGTAGACGTCTAAAAACTAAGTTTAATGTGGATGTGATCCACTTAATAAAAAGAATAATCAGTGGATGCTAACCATTAAAAGAATAAGACTTTAAAAATATTTAGCCCTCTTATTAAGTTGAATATCACTGGTTCGGCGTTTTTTACATAAATTACAGTAATAATAATATTATTAGGAGTATAATTAAAATACAATTTAACTTAATATTTTAGAATTAAAAAACTTCATCAAACTGCCTAAATTTGAAATTTACTAAATAGAAAAATATAAGATATAGAAAAAACAAAACAAAAAAAAATCCGTCGTCATTTTAAATTAAAAAAAAATACTTTAAATACTCAAAATTAAAAAGCTACATAAGATATAGAAAATTTTTAAATATACTTTTAAACGGCATATGTCATATGTTATTATTAAACTTTTCGCTCCAAAATAAAATGACTCTACGGAGCATGTACCCACTAGTGGAAACACTGGGAGCAAAGGATTTAAGTTTGAAAATTATTTGAAATTTAAATGAATCAGACACTTTTTTAAAATACGTGACATTTATTCCGAAATTTTATTATTTAAAAAAGTTTCAAGAAAAGTATTTAGTCTTAGAGAATGAATTTACAACATAAATTCTTCATTTATAATTTTTTAGATGATGTTAAAAATTTGATAAATTGGTATTTAAACAAATTAAATGATATATTTTTGAAAAAAATTCATAATTTAAATCTCTATTTTTATTTTTTTTTTACAACGAAAAAAGACTGCCCGTGTTTATTTTCTCGAAGTGATCTTCTTAATTTTAAAACTAAAACATTTCATAAAATTCACTGAATTCCAAGTTAAATAATACTGAAAATCAATTGCTAATGAAAAAGATATGTTTTCTTTTTTCTTTTTGCAAAAAAAAAATTACATATCAATCGCCCTGTATGTTCATATCCATCGAAAATTTAAACATATAAGATTAAAATGTTTAAATACATATTTTTGAAAGATAAGTTAATAAAAATGATATTGATGCACATGCTTTTTCTGCCTAAGAAAACATATATTTATTCGCAACAAAACATAACAGTATAAATTAAATAAACAATTTATTTAAAAAATTCAAATTATTTAAAGTCTAAAAATAATCTTTTATTTTTTTAATGAGAGTAAATAATGCACTTTTGCTTCTTGAAGTATTAAAAAGCTCGCAAAGAAACTAAAGAAAAATACTGTTTATTAAAATACATTTTTGGTAAACATCATCTTTTAAATAAATATTTTTCTACGCGATTAAGCTTTTTAAATAATTCAAGCATAAGATAATTACTTACATCCAAAAGTGTGTTTACCAGCATATATGTTTTGTTAAAATCATTCTTTTTTGTTTTTGATTCTTTATTTTGTTATTCATTATTAAAAGCAATTGGATTCCTCCGTCACAACCTCTTGGTTTTTCTTCTTCTGTTTCTTTCGTGCCACTTAAAATCAGTTTTTTTTAAACAGATTATTAAAAAAATTTGCCAGCATTTTAAAAAAGAAAAAATATCTTAAATTTACTTGGGTTTAATTACGGCTTTAAAAAGACGCTTAAATAAACATTTAAAATCGTTGTTTTACTTACAAATATATTCCTTAGTAGATTGCCATTGTTGGTATGGTTAAAGTAAATTTCTTCAATGTGATCGAACTTTACAGAAAAATGCAATATATTCATGACTTAAAATTATCATACATGTTGGAATATCGCTATATGTTTCAGTTAAAATAATATACACACACAGAATGAATCAGAAAAAAATTTAAAAACATTATAGTTCTTTACAAGTATTGCAGAAATCAGCAGTTTTTTTATTTTAAAAATTTCTAAAAGGCATCATTTATTTTAGCATTTTTGTTCAAGAAAGTTTATGCCTCCTTCTTACCTAATATTGCTTCAGAATCATGTACCTTTTAAATGTCAAAATGTAGTGAAAATGATTTACAAATAGTCGAGGAAGCTGTTTACTTGTAAATATTTATACAATTAATTATTTTAATTTTATTAATTATACCAATATATTGCTTATACAATTTATTAAATTTCTAAAATTCATGCAAAAGTATAGCATAGAGAGATTTACTTTTCATCGCCTAATACATTAATTATTTAAAAGCAAACCAAAATCTTGGAACACTGTGGTTACACTTAAAATTTATCGCATTGTCCTATAGTTTCACGTGAAACTGAAAGCAAGAGGACTTTTTAATATTAAATTGAAAAAACATCAAAATTCAGAAAATATGCAATTCGTCATATTTAACAGGTAAACATAGTAACTTGCAAAAACTGAATTCGGTAAAGTCTTTCAAAAACTGTATACTATTTACTTTACCTGCTGATCTTGATACTTTTATGACATCTATGAAAGATGCGATAACAGCCTGATGGCCCAACTTTTATTCTTCGTATAACTTCGCACCTTTCGAGGTGCAAAGTTAACACAATTTCTCTTAGAGTGTAATCTGTAAATTACTATAGATATTTGAATAATAAATTTTATGTCAATTAAGATTTTATAGGTGCGACTTAATCAGTAATTATTTTCTATGCATAAATAAACGATACAATAAATAAAGCAATTTGCACTAAAATCAGAAATTACTAAAAACTTTGTAAGTCTGCTATCGAAAACAATCCAGACTTTGAAATTGCGCTATCTGTAAGTCAAAAACTTCCTATAGTACCTTTGTAATGTCGATAAATAAGCAAAATAGAAAATCCACATAATTTTCATGTATCTAAAAGAAATATTAACTGTATGGTGTTTAACTTCGTAAACATTCTTGGAAAAAAAAAAAAAAAAAAAAGAACATATTTCTTGAAACCTATAAAGATGGGAAATCTGCAAACATGCTCATTTTGAACTAATATTAATGCAGATTTCTGTTTAATTTGCAATAGAAAGCTTAAATGATCATATTTGCAAAATATTAACCGATAGATCGATAAGAAGTGAAGAATATCTTCTATCAAATGATTTTTTGTTGTTATAAAATACAAGAAGAAAAGGGCAATGATTAGGGTATTTTCAAAAAATATTTTTTTATGCATCACAATACTTTAAAATCCCATAAATGTTTTTAGAAATAGGTATAAAAACTTTTTAGATTAGAATAAAACAGTAGTAATCAATATAAATAAAGCGAAGCTAAAATATAATAACTATCTATAAGTCAAAAAAGTCCTATAGTACCTTTAATGTCGATAAATAAACAAATTAGAAAATCCACATAATTTTTATTTACCTAAATTAAATATTAACTGTATGATGTTTAACTTCTTAAACATTCTTTTGTAAAACATATTTCTTGAAAACGATAAAGATGGAAAATCTGCAAACATGCTCATTTTGAAGTAATATTAATGCAGCTTTTTGTTAAATTTGCAATAGAAAACTTAAATGATCATATTTGCCAAATATTAACCGATAAATGAAAAGTGAAGAATATCTTCTGTCAAATGATTTTTTGCTGTTATAAAATACAAGAAGAAAAGGGCAATGATTAGGGTATTTTCAAAAAATATTTTTTTATGCATCACAATACTTTAAAATCCCATACTTTTTTTTAGAAATAGGTATAAAAACATTTTAGAATAGAATAAAACATTAGTAATCAACAGAAATAAGGCTAAACTAAAATATAATAACAAATTCTCAAATAAATAAAAAATTAAATTCCCCAGTTGAACGAAAATTTCATAAGTGTGATTTTAGTATTAAGTGTGATTTCAGTCCCCAGTATATATCTCGGCATTTCTATGCAATATAAATTCTCATTTATTGTTAAAACGTTTCTCTGTGATTGTTCTACAATATTATGTAAACGTCTACTGCGAAAATCTGTTTTTTCAATCTTTAAAGTGGAATTTAAATATCTCAAATGTCACTACTGTCCCCTGTCCTAACCCCATAACTTGATTATTAAAACCATCAAGAAACAATAATTATTAAAAATTAAAAAAAAAACAATGTATTTATTATAAATATGAATATTATGGAGCATAATAATATAATTTTTATTGGAGTGAAATGTGTAATATTTGTTTTGCTGGGTTTAAAGAAGTGTTCTTCACTTTTTTTTTTCACTACTTGGCCCGGTGCATGAATTTCCTCATATTTCCACCAGATGACAGTATACAGTAATTTTCAGTAGAGGAGCACGTATTGTTCTTAAAAAGTCGCCATTGTTTGTTCATAAAGAATTTCTGGATTGAAAAGAAAGAACCTTTATGACTATCTCCTTTGTTAATTTATATAGTGATATTTATAGATTTACCGATATCTAGCCATTTACTCGTAGGTTTGATATGTCTTTGAAATCTTTAGTGCATACAACATAATGTTCTTTGTTAATGTTCCACAAATGTTCTTTTTTAAGTAAAGTGGCAAAAGTGCAAAAAGTGTCACTTCTGTCCCCTTACAACTTGTATTTTGTTTAATAAAAACTGCCATATCATGTTTATTTTTCAATAAAATTTGTGAATACCTACTAATTATGCTTCTGAAATATATCTGTGTTTATTAAAAATTTGAATTGAGCGTAATATGTGACACTTAAGAATCAGATATCAGCAGAAAATGAACAGCCGAAAATCACGCTCAGAGATTTTCGCTCAGTCATTCTTATCATATTAAAAACTTAAATAGTATGAAGCATATATTTAAGAATGAAAGCATATACATAAGAGCAACAAGTATATTATTTTCTTTTTAAACAGCGCCCATGTAATACAAGTATTTTTAAATGTTATTTTTATAAACAGTAACTTTAATTATGAAAATGTTTCGGGACCAATTACCGATAAGTTATAGGATTTAAACTCATGGACGCTTTTAAAGAAATCTGTCAAGAGGAAAGAATTTTAATTTTTCAAGAAATAAAATGCCTTTAAATTTATCCAGGTGATACTTTAATGCAATAAAAAAGTTATATGGAGGAATGAATGAAATTGACTTTAACTCTTTTCGGCTAAAATGCTTTTTTAAAACGAGTGTTTAGATTATAAAATGAAATGACATTACGGAAGTCAGCTGTTATGCTCCCAGGGCCTCCGTAGCTTCTCCAAGAATATAAATAAAAAGTGGGTGAAATTAAGCATTGAAAAACAAAAGTGAAGTACAGGTTACATTCTGATTGGTTAAATTAACACTTAAATTTACTATATATCAAGTTACATTCTTAACGGTCAATATTAAGCATTTATGCGTTATTTTATTAACCTTATTGTTATTTTCACAAACAATGTAAAATCTATTTCAACGCAAATATTTAATTTATTGAGCTTTGGAAGAACACTTATGTATAGCTAAGATTTCACAATAACATGTTTATTGGTGATAGTTAAGAATAAATTGTGTAGCGTGATAAATTGAAAAGATTTTAAAATGTAATTCCATTACATGGACATTGTACAATTGAAAATATATATTTTTACTTTATATTCCATGACTGTATACCACCCTCTTAATATTACACTCCACTTAATATTACTTCTAAAAATCATGAAATTCTAAGACATAGTGTGGTTAGAGCTAAAGGTCTCCTCCAAAGAAATTGACTCTAAAAAGAGCCATGAAAGCCACAAAGGTTGAGAACCATTGCTATAAATTACTCCAAACATCATTTAAATTTTTCCATGTTTTGTATTTTTATGTTACACAGAAATATTTCTTCACATATTAGCATTCCTTACCAAGTTAAGTCGCGTGGAAAAATATTTCTAAAAGCAAAATTTTGTTGGAAATAACACCTCCATATAATCATAATAGTGTTGTCTCCATATGTGATTTAACTTAAGCGGTAACACCACTTTGACTCAATTTGAAGGCTCTTTTGGGAATTTTTCGGGGCCAATTTAAATGCGAAGTGTTTATAAAAATCCATTTGCACTAAATTGTATATTACACTTTAATATATACACTAAATTGTATATTACACTTTAATATATACACTAAATTTTATCTTACACTTTAATATGTGCACTAAATTGTATATATTAAAGTAGAAACGGTGTTTTTTTAATTTTATATTTTAAAAAATGGCGGCTTGACAGCTGATGGGTGGGAGAGCTTTGAAAAAAGATGTTCAAGCGTTTGATGGCGTAACTCATCGTAGACTTGATACAGAACAATTAAACAAAAAAAAAGTAGTTTGTTTACTCCAAAAGCTAATGAAATAGATTACCTTTTCAAAAATATGCATTTTTAGTGAAACGGCATCAATTTAAAGTAAAATGTAAATTTTCAAGCAAAAATTTTGCTGCTAGCTACACAGAATTCTGGTGCTCCAAAATTGTACTTTTACTTTCGATTTCAATTTCTGACTAATAAAATGAGATTTTTGCGTGAATAAAGAGTATTTCAAGTGAAAAATATCTTGTTCGAAATTTTGAAATTGTCAAAGTGTTGTTACCCCTTATTTCTATACAATTATAAATGTTTCCCAGAATCTGATTATTCTAACTCAATGGTTCTCACCCTGAGAACGTGACCCAAAAGAGATGTGTGAAACTTTCGAACGAAGGCGTGTAAAATATAATACAAAAAGGTCGAAGAAAAATGGTAGGAAAATAACATATAGAGCGTGCTGCTAATGTACCAATTAAATCATTATTATAATATAAATTTAATTATGTATCAACATAATTACATACCATTTTTTTATTACAGGTTAACGAGTGATGGTGAGAAAAGATGAGTGAAAAAGAGTACTGGAAAAAGTTTACTGTACTCTAAAGTTTGTGAACCTCTGATGTAAACTATTCATTTATGATTAACGATCTTTGGATAATATTAAAGTTTAAACGTTTCCATCGAATAATAACATTTCATTTAACTTTTATAATTTTATATTTGTCTCTTGTTAGGTGCGTTCGTAATTATACAGATACGTCGCAAGTGTAGTCGTCGTCTGGTCCGTCTGCCTGTCCGTCTGTCCACATATAACAGCGCAAAAACTACCCAACCGAGTGGTTTCAATTTTAATATATTTAATCGTTGTAGAATTTTGTCAAGTCATTTCAAATTTTATGAAAATCGAATCAAAACTTAAAAATATATTAATAAAAGTTTTCTTCACTCTATTAATTCCTATCATACATAATTAATTCAATGATAACCCATGATAGGTAATGATTCTAGGTTGTCATGGTGATTACGTCATATTTAAGATGGAGTCATATTATTTCGTATTACTGAATTTAAAAACCAAATTTGTATTCTAAAATTGTTTAATTATAGCAATCATATAATCTACCGACAGATTTTTGGATAAATGTTTCGGGAGAAATAGATATTAAATGGAAAAAAAATCAAAATATGGATTTCAAGTTCTGAAATTTTCAAAGCAAGGTTTAAGTTTCCCATTGGAATTTTTAATAAATGTCAATAAAATATAAAATGTTGTCAACTTAAAATGTACTTATTTTATTACGATAATTAATCATATCGTAATAACAGACGATATAATTCATTTCACGGAAATAAGAACGACGTTTTTTGTTTACATTGTCTTGTATTAGATATTTTCACATAGTATAATTATAATGTAACAGAATTGTAATTAATTGTTTCTAAAAGTGTATTGAAACTTGATTTCATAAATTAAAATTACTATATATAATATGAAAATCTGTACATAAAGTAATTTTTTTATCATGCATTTTTGCATAAGAGTGTATCAGCTATTGCACCAAGATCTGAATATTATAAAACTAGTTATAGTATAAACGCACCTCATTTGTCACGTTTGACGTACAATTTCCAAGTTGTTATTTATTAGTATTCATGATTTAGATTATTTATTGAAGCTTACATGTGTATTTATTGAAATAAAATTTAAATCACTAATACAAATTATTTACCCAAATCTGAATATTTATAAAACTAGTTATAGTATGAACGCACCTCATTTGTAACGTTTGACGTACAATTTTCAACTTGTTATTCATTAGTATTCATGATTTAGAACATTTATTGTAGCTTACGTGTATATTTATTGAAATAAAATTAAAATCACTAATACAAATTATTTTTTTCTCTTTCACCGATTATTGTTCTTTTATTCACTCACGTCTTCGTCTTCTTCTTAAAATGTTAAAAAGGGCTAAACTTTATTTTACTGAACTTCATTCTAACTGTGTCAGTAAATAACCAAAATGTTAAAACAATTTCCTTCTTTAAGCTAACAGAAATTAATTAGTTGCCAATTTTCTGGAAATTTATCCAATTTGTTTGTTTCGGAATAGTTTTTAATCAGTTTTTTTTTCTTTCACAAAATTTCTGCTAGGCTAAAAATCAATCTCACAGATCAAACGTCCTTTCCTCTTTCGATCAGAGACATCCTGATTCACCAGAGAAAACAATTGAAACTTTGTTAATTTTATCCTATTTTTATCCCTGCATGTTGTCAGGGCAGCTTCATTGTTTGTGACTCCCATTGACCACATGGCTCCTTTTTCATGGCTGGCCGAACTTGGACAACACGAGAGAAGAGCTTTTAGGGAAGGGGGATGTGAAAGCTTCATCTGAAGTCGGAGGGATGCATCAGTGCCGGTCGGTGATATACAAGTTTGCTGTTTCTCTGCTTGTCTTTCTCCAAGATAGTACGAAGCAAGCAGTTTTACACGACGTGAAATTCTATTTGAATTTCCTAAAATCCAAGAAAATTTATTTGTTATGTAAAATTTATTTTGCATTAAAATGCTGAACTTCTTTTAGTTTAAAGAAAGTGCAAAAGACTGTGTGTAAAAGTTACAATGAGAACACATAAAAGATTATTGGAAAATATCATTGCTATTCTTTATCTACTTGGAGTTTTTTCTTAATATTCTCAAAATTTCTCTTTGTTTAATTTTACTGTAATGGAACTACCTACGCATTTGTGTACGTTTAAGAAAGTATTCCTACTCTTCGAAAATATTCAATGTGTTGAACTTTATAAATGAGTTAGTACCATCTGTTCTATGTTTCTCTTCGCAAAATCGTGCAAAATAAACTCTAATAATTTTCCGCCAACTGAATACCAATATTTTTTAATAGCAAATTTCATAGGTTTCTACAACATTTCCGAAAAAATGTACCTCCAAAGGTGGTTTCTGAAAATTTTGCAAGACAAATCTAAAAATAAAAAATTTCTGAAAAAATACCGTTATTCAAAAAGCGGACATTTGGGAACCCTGTATTAGAATTCATATTTATTTGAGGTGAAAAAATATATCATATATATTTTTTTCTTATTTAAACTTTTTGATTTCAGCCGAATTTTCATGTGTTAACGAATTGATTTTCGAATTATTTAAATGAATTTAATTGGGATACTGAAATAAGTCTGAGTTCAAAATGAAATGTTAAGCCAGTTTTTGTCCAATAAATACAATTTATTAAAAAGTTTTCATTGTTTTTATAAGTTTTCAATTAATTAGTCTAAGCTGAAATTTCAGCTGGATTCACACTTTTGACTAAGTAGATATACTATATAATAAAAAAAAAATATTTTATATAAAAGTGTGAATTAAATAAGTAAAATATAAACGTGTTTTAAAACTTCTTAAGTACTTTTACATATAAAAGTATTTTCGTTCCTTTCATGGGTTGTCAAGCTGGCAAAATTAGCATTTATGAAAAAACGAATTAATTGAACAGGATAAGATATACTCAACTCGGTTTCTTCTCTTAGGAAAATTGTTTTCCATCAAAATAAATGGCGTATCTGAATAATTTTAACAATTGTTGTTACTTAAAATTTTATACTAATTCATTCCGCTAAAAATGGCAAAAGAATATGCTATGTTCGATTTTTCATTTTTATTCTATCGTTTTGCGTTGAAAAGCTATTTTTGAAAGATATATTAGTTATAACTGAATATTAGAATATTAGCTTTCGAAAGATAACTGCTGAAATGTAATATTATATAGTCATTGTAATGTTGTATATGTAAATTTTGTATAGTCATAGCGTAAGAAAATTCATCTTTCTGCATTTTACACAAAGTTTTCTTTTGCAGTTTTGGAATCATTGAACGCTTTTATTTAAGTTAACGTGGTTCCCGTTTGAAATATTGGAATTTTCTAATCGATTTTTTGCATTATTCCTGGCGTACTAAGAGTTCTGAAATTATGTAACAATTGTCTGTTTCCTATGATATTACAATATTTTAAAATTTTCAGAATTTAATTATGAATTATTAGATTAATTAAATTAAATTTTGAATATATGTTGAAAAACAATTTGTTGGAAGTACTAGATAGGGTGACAGGCATCAAAAGATGACCGCTATGTGCAATCAGTAGCTTGGTGCTTCTTTAATCTGACGGTCTAAGGTTCAAACCCTCGTTCGGGCGGATGAAATCTCTGTAATGTTTAGAGCCTTTAATACATATGCAAACAGAAAGATGACATAGTCACTGTTACCTTCCTTTTTTGTTTTTATATGAATATTAAATGTTAATTTAAAAAAGCAAAGACACACTTTATTAGTGTGCTAAATAGTAGAATTTCCTAAAAAAATATTTAAAGGTGAAAACAAAAAAAAAAAAAAAAAAAAAGGGCGCGGATAAAAATACTCTAAGTAAATCGGAATTTTAATCGCAGTTATAGTTTATTTTAATTTTAAATTGAATGTCTAGTTCTTTCTTATGATATTCATTGCGGCTTAATTACCTTATCCTATTGGTTTCACCACCTCACGCTTTTCTGACTTTTGCTTTGACCTCCAGATTTTTTTAGCATAAAATTCGACTTTTTACTACACTAATAAAACCGTGTTTTTTTTTTTTTTTTTTTTTTTTTTTTTTTTTTAAATACGTTATTATTAGTTTTTATATGTTAAGTGCAAATGTTGACCCATATTATGCAATATAAAATTGTACTATAATTTCTACTTTTATTCCTTGAAAATAAAGCGGTATTTTGTCATAAAATTTCAAATAAAATTAAGCTATAAGATAAAGAATACGTAAGATCAATATTTTTTCACATTTCATGAAAATATAAAGCAAGAACAGACAGAACAGGGAAATGTAGTAGAAAGTAAGAAAATGTTAGAATATTTTAAATATAATGCGTAGTTTTTACGAAATCATTGAGTTTAAAATTTAGCTTTCATTCAAAAAAGATTTAATATCTGTTCAATTTATATATTTTTATAATATGGTGCTTTCTTTTAAAGGCGATTTTAAGGTTTTGTATAAGACTTCGATTCAGATGTCAAATGTACATATGTCAAAATTCTTATATTTTTATACTTTTCTTAATTCTTATATTTTTATACTTTTCTTAATTCTTATATTTTTATACTTTTCTTGATTTTAACATTTTTACTCATTGATTCAAACTGGATTTTCAAAAGTCCTGCATTTTTAATATTTAAAAAAAAAAAAAAAAAAAAAAAAAATTCAGTAAGCTTTACATAAATTAATATATTATTAGTAGACCAGTGTTTTTACTTTCTTCTATCTTTACAAGAAGAAAGTATTGGATTCATGAAAATTTTCGACTTCCGGTTTTCGACGGATTTATACGTTTTAGAAGGTCCTGAACACGATTTGACTGTTTTTAGAAAATGTCTGTCTGTGAGTCTGTGAGTCTGTCTGTCTGAAATTTTTGTGGGCGCTCTATCTCAAGAACTAATGATCGGAATTTAATAAAATTTTATATTAATTTAGTCCCTCATATAAATTGGTGCTGATTAGTTCTTAGTGAAAATCGCCCAGCAGGTGGCGCTGCTATGCTGCATTTTTCGCGATTTCCTCAATAGCTCTATCTCAAGAACTAATGCACTTATTTTCATCAAACTTCAGATTCAGTTAGACCTTGACATAAATAGACGCTGATTACGTTTTGATGTAGGTATCCTAGCAGATGGCGCTGCTATGCTACTTTTCGCATGATTTTCAAGATAGCTGTATTTTAAGAACTAATGCACGGAAATTCATCAAACTTCAGATTCTGTTAGACCTTAACATAAATAGATGTTGATTACGTTTTGGTGTAAATAGCCCAACAGGTGGCGCTGTTATGCTCCTTCTTTCATGATTTTCATGATAGCTGTATCTCAAGAACTAATGCACGGAACTTCATCAACCTTCAGATTCTGTTAGGCTTTAACATAAATAGATGCTGATTACGTTTTGATGTAAACAGCCCAAAAGGTGGCGCTGCTATATGCTACTTTTTTCATGATTTTCACGATAACTGTATCTCAAGAACTAATGCACCTATTTTCATCAAACTTCAGATTGAGTTAGACATTGACATAAGTTGTTGTTGATTAGGTTTTGGTCTAAAACTCCCAACAGGTGGCGCTACTATGCTGCATTTTTCAGGATTTACACGATTTTAGCGATAGTCGTATCTGAAGAACTAATGCACGGAATTTAATAAAACTTTAGATTCAGTTAGATCTTGATGTAAATTGGTGCTGATTCGTTTTTAGAGTATGCGAAACCTGTGTGAGATAGAAGAAAATTTTGGGATTGGCACATCCGACTAGTTTAGTTTGTAATTGACATATATGTAAGGCATATTTATTTCCTACCTTAAGAAAATTTATCAACGCCACCTTTAATTTTGTTAATTACATCTACTAGTGAAATGTTCTGTACATTCTTTATCCTTAATAATAAATTTCTAGAACCTCTAATCTTTTCATAATATACATTTAAAAGAAATCTTTCGAACGATCAAATTTCATACACACACACACACACACACACACACACACAAAAAAAAAAAAAAAAAAAAAAAAAAAAAGACCAAAAACATTAGGTACATCACATCACAAAACATGCAACAACATAACAGGTCAAAGTATTTCGTGAAATAATATATGCTTTTATATTTACTTGGTTAATAAAGTATACTTAATAAAACTTATTTTATAGATAATTAAACACACTTTACGAGAATCTAAATTAAGCTACGTACGTTATCATTTCTTCTGTTAAAATATTTAGTTCTTAAATAGACTAAAAGTCTTAAGTATATATAAATATTGGCTCGGTGTAATTAGTATGTAATTTAAAATTGTCTATCTTTAGTCAATTCCGCATTCAATAATTATCGAAGTTATCTAGATAATAATTTCTAGTCTCAGCAGTTTGGAAGGAATTACTAAGAACTCGCTGAAATATAAATCTAAACTTTCTTTGATTAAGTACAAATTTTTTAATGTACAAATAAAATAAAAATTCCTGGGAAGTCACAAGGTATTCGTAATTGCCAATTATGTAATATTAGCGAACAGATATATTAGATTTATGTATATTGATAACTTCAGTTAGAGAAAATTAAAACGTCTGCTTACATAATATAGCGTAGTTTCTATAAACTTGAAAACATGCGAAATAAGTGTGAACTGCATACTATCCAAACAATGGTCACTCATATGGTAATTTGTGCCTTTTATATTTTAAGGCGGCCCTTTAATTTTTTTTATTTATTTATTATAGCCCGTTTTTAGCTTTAACGCCTTCACTGGCGTCATTTAACGACATTTTTATTTTTAAAAACAAGAAATTCCGTATAGTGCTTCTAAGAATTCTATAATTAGACACAGGGCAAATATTACGACTAAAATATCCTGGTACTAAAATATAAAAACCATATGCACTTTAAATGGAACTTATACGTGCACTGTTAAAAATTTGCAGCAAACTGTCCAGTCATTTGACCGTTTTTGTAGAAAACGGTTACATAACCGTAATTTAACTATATTCTGATCATAAAATGAGCAATAATATGGTCAGAATAGAGTTAAATTACGGTTATGTAACCGGTTTTTTCAAAAACGGTCAAATGACTGGACAGTTTGCTTCAAATTTTTAACAGTGTGGACACCCTCCCATGAAGTGTTTGAGCATTCTACGGTTCAAATGAAGGAGCAAATTAACATCATAAGACCATTTATTATAGTAAATTAAATTTGAAAATGTCATTAAAATAAATTTGAAGGTTCCAGAATGTATTTTAACTGGATGACCAAATTTTATAACAGCACTTTTTTTAAAGCTTTCATAGTTTAAAAAAATAAAACTTTTTATGTTTTTATTTATTTATTTATTTATTTATTTATCTTTTTTTTTGTCCCGTAAATTTATCAACTTTCCTAAAATGTAATAAGTGCTTTAAATCAAAAACTAGGGGATCTGTGTAAACTACAGTCTAGCAATTTGAGGACATCCTCGAATTCGGGGACGTTTACCGCAATTTTTATGTTTTACACCGCTCAGTAAAAGCACTGTCTATCGATAATTGTAATAGAGAAAACCTGTTTGTTATTCAATCAATTAAAAACGTCTAATCAAATTTTTTCATGATCCCAATTTTTAAGGAAAGTTGCATGGTTGATTAACCCTTTCATGTGCAAAATAATTCTGTTAACGTGATAACGTTTGTCCATAGAATTTACGAACAAATTGATTTGAAATCAAATAAATGTTTTTCTTCACGTACACTATAAAAGCAAAATTTTATTCAAAAATTCTAGTACATTTTTGAGAGATGGGGATTAAAATTATGTAATATTAATAATATTCCACCGCCCTTGAAAGGGTTTACCAAGTCGGGAAAGTTCACACATAAATAAATGCTACCAAAAATGTTAATGTGCACTAAAATTTCATTGAGCCGAAAAACTGTGATGATGTAAAATGTACTTAAAATAATAACAGTCTATTAACGATAGAATATTCAATTTTTAATTATTTAATTTATTTTTGAGTTTTCCTGTAAAATAATTATGGGAACCGTTGTAAATTTTAAATAAGAAGTGTGAAATGGTATTTCGAGAACATAAATACACACTTCAGGATGATCTAAAGGTTTTCGAGGAAATTAAATTACAAACTGATGAATGGATAAAAAAATCTAAAGGACAGACAGATTGAATACTCTTTAACCCCTTGAAGAGCACTGGGATATTATGTATCCCACTTAAATTTAATCTCCAAATGCCATTTTTATACCAGAATTTTGGAATATTTTTTTTTCTTTTTTAATACACACGAACAAAAGCTTTTACATATTTTCAAATAAATTTGTTCGTAAATCCTGGTATCATTCAATCATTTCAACATTTTAGCAACAGAAGTATTTTGCTCTTTAAACGGTTAACTATGCTTTAATATGTTGACAAAATAGCTTATAGGATGAATGCTTCATAGCCGTTGATTATTCACTAGTAATTGATCAACGGCTGTAAATATTATATCGTAAATGATGTATGTACGTTTCTTAAGCTCGCTTCATAGTACTTTTTTTAGACCTCTGACCAGGCCCCTACCTGCCAGGCTTTTGTCCTGCTTAACCTGTTAATGCTTGGCAACGAGGCGAGGATTCGCCTGCTCTTCGCTTGGCGAAGAACTGTTTGATAAATCTATAGACCGACGTGGCTAAGTGCGTCTTTTTGCCTTAATTGCTTTTTCTTAGTTGGCGGTTGCTAATTTATTTTGATGAGACGGTTCAGCACTGCACAGTGTAGCGAAGTCATGCCGGACGGATGTGAGATGCTGGATTATTTACTAATTCCACGCTGCATCGCTCACCCATACGGCATGCCATCGCTACTCGAGTTGTTCTCGTAATTTAGAACCTTGATCTGGTGACGAGACCTTCACGTGACTAGGCACCCCCAGAGGTGTAATTCACAGGGAACTTAGAGGACTTTACACCCACGACGGATTTTACATGCACCAGTCGCTATTAGCGTAGTGAGAAGTATTACAAAATTATGTACCATAGTTAATTAATTAATAGCAATGGGCGATCAACTATAGTCGCAAAATTTTATTTTTTACGCTTAGAAAAAAATCACAAGTTAACATACTACAGCGTATAAACGAATGCGCTATCCATAGTTTTCTGTATCCATAAAAACCGAAGAAAATCATTTGAAGACATATTTATAATGTGCAGGACAAACGCGAGGAGCTCTGGAAACCAAAAAAAATCTTATTTGATCTACTACTCGTGCAATAATCGTATAATCGTTATATTTAAAGTGAAAATTGAAGCATCTAGTTGATGTAAAAATTTAAAAAAAAAGGTTTTAGACGAAAGATTTTTTTTAAATGATATATTCCAGCTGTGATTTATAACTGTGCTATGCGTTTCCTAGATGAACTAAATTTTAGCATAGTATGTAATACATATACAAATCTATAGAACATATACAGGACTTCACAAAACCAATGTACACAGTTTGTTGGACCATCGTTGGCAGTTTGTGGAAACAGTTGGGAAATAATAGTTGGCAAATGATTGAAAAAAGGTAGGTGCAGCGATCCCTCTAATTTGGTATGCGTATATTAGCAGGATTTTGAACAGCGAATGTTTGGATCACTGTTGGATTTTTGTTAGCTAATAATACGTCAAGGCAGACATTTCTTACTTCGGGCAATGTGGAACAACAATTAGCCAACAATTATCCAAAGTTGGTCCAACTATTTTGTGCTATTTACGAAGAATTCGGATACTTTTCCGATTATAGGTGGTAATTGATGAAATTGGGTTTTCCAATGTATTATGCGTTTTTCAACTTGTTTACTTAGATAACATCTTTCACCTTATTAAACGTTGAAATTTTGTTACAGCTTTCTGAATGTGTTGGAAGTCTTTCATAGTCTGTGCTTGAAACGTTATTTTTCTTTTTTGTTTCATATTATGATGAATATTTTATGTGAGACTTTTTAGTCAAATAATAGAAGAATTTTCTTAGAAATAAGATATGCATTTTATGGATTACCTGCCTTTTACATTTTGCCCTTTTTTAATTTTTTCTTTATTTTCCTTTGTTTTCCTTTAGTGCCGTGGTTATTGACTATGCGGCACGGGAGTCACGGAAATACCACTTTATTTATAATAGAAATCTTCACCTTATTTTGTAGTAAAATTTCTATCATTAAATAATACGAATTTCACCTTTCGCAAATACTGGTGTGAAAACACTTTTCAGAAAATGTAGTGAGTACCACTGCTTTAGTGGGTTTGAAAAGTGAGTATTTCAGTGATATAAATGACTATAAAAGTGGGCGTGAAATGTCATTTAAAGATCGTCATAAAGGAACAGATTTAGAAGTTATTAAATGATAGTGATTTACTGGTGTAGCTGTAAATAATACATTAAAGAACATAAAATTTTGTAAAATTATAATAATTTTTAAACTGTTTTTCTTGGTGATCTTACTATTGGTGATATATTTTCTGGAAAAACCTTTCTTATTATTACATGAATAAGAGTTGCGTAGCACAACTTCTTTCAGAGATGATTTAGTTTAAAGCATGGCAGGTAATTTTTCGTCTTTAACTGTTTTTTTTTTTTTTTTTTTTTTTTGTAACTTTTTAAAGAAAAATATCTTACGGAATATGGATATATTTAACCAGTATTAATATGTATTTCCATGCAACGTAATATGTTGTTTTCAGGAATATTCGTTGCTCAGAGCATAAACTCCATGGGATTCCTTGATCATCTTTGGTTTAAATTATATATTTAGTATACCTTAAAATTTGGAAATAGTTTCATAAAGTACTTCAGTGCATGATTTTGAAAAGCTCAAATCTTTTCTCCAGAAAAGCAAAATCTAAGTTGTATCTTTATTCAAAAGAATGCATGTTATATACAACATTTAAATTTTTATCGACACGTACTTGTGGATTAATTTAAAAGAGTGAAAGTTTTTAGAGAATAGCTATTTTAACATTTTCCTCTTTGACATCGTTTTACAATTTTGTATTGAATGATATTTTGCAAGTTATTCGTGAAATTGAACCTCAATAATTCACTTATCCTTTCTTAAAGAAAACTCGACTCACCAAAAAGAGGACAAAAAGTGATTTTCGCATTAGTTGCAGCATTTTCTAAGAACGTCGCACAAGAGACATTTTTGGGGGACAGTGGGGGGCATAGGGAGAAAAGAAATATATTACAATACAACATCGTCTGCATCCATAGGAAGAAAATTCTCAAATCTATTTGTAAACACTTGGTATTCTTCTTGCACTGAAATCTGATTCAATACTCCATTCAGAGCAAACACTAGAATGCATTTTTTTTTCATTATTATTATTTTGTCCTGATACAGTTCGTATTGCAAGCTTTCCGTTCAATCGAAAAAACATCAGTTCGTTTTCCAGATGGGAGCAGAAACTTTTGCATCTTCAAAATGTGAAAAGTTTAGAGGGTGAACAGTACATTTTTTCTTCCCTTAGACGAAATATTTCGGTCATGTGCATTGCTCGCCGATTACGTGATATTTCCATTTCGATGGAATAAAATAAAAAAAAAAAAAAGAGGAAAAGAAGAAAAGAAAGAAAATAGATAGGCAGAGGAGGCAGTATCTTCTCGAGTCCTAGGCACTCACCATATACTCCTCGTGCGTCAGGGGACTCGCCATGTGCTTTCGAATATTACGTGTTAGGTTTCACAGGGTTTTCGCCACGCCAGCTTTACTCCAGGAATTTTCCATTTCTATATCTTCACTGTCTATGAGCCGCGGCTCCCGCACACTTCGGAAAAACTACAGCTGAAAAGTAACTCAACCCTCAACTCTATTCAAAGAACATGCGACCCCCAGGTTTCACCGAAGCTCTTTCCCCAGATTTACTGCATGCGTGCCAGATCCGAATGGGCAACTAGCTGGAATTTTTATACTTATACTTCTACGCCCTATAGTCTGTTTCTTGGCGGGAAAATGCTCCAAAGCGAAGCCGCGGTAACGACGATGACACTCCATAGAAGTTAATGATCGTGCCTAGGCGCCTCTTTCAAATAAATCCAAAGAAAATGCTCCGGACTTGGTTTGCAAGGAAATGTGTTGAAGAACATTTGAGTCTATAATGCGCCTCATATACTGTTTATTGACCCTTTAGGTGGTTGTTTATGTGAGGACTGAAGCCTTATTTAAACTTTATTATTTTGAAAACACCAATAGAAAAGAAAGAGTAACAGCGTATAAAAGCTGAAATTTTAATTTTACTGCAGTAACATTTTCTTTGTGTTAATGCTTTTCTTTCAACACAATTTTTAAAACAGTTATTTTTAAAATGTAGTTTTAATCTACGGTTGATAAATGCAAAAAAAAATCCCGTCACGTTTTATCTTTTGAAATGGGTCATTTTTTTAGTTTCGAAAAATTTGGCTTTAGAGGGTATGAATGAAAAATAAAGATTCATAATGCAGTTATACTAATTAAAGTTTCACACAAAAATGTATCCTTAAATAGTTATTTAATGCAAAATATACAGGATGATCCTGAATTCATGGTAGAAACTTTAAGGATTGTTACAGGACACTGTAACAAACAAGTTTTGTATATAGGAAACCAGGGTCGGATATCCATTTATATAGTCAAAAATACAGGGCGTCTCACTCCAATCCGAAGTCGCGTTTTCGTTCATAACTTTAATAGGAGTGAGGATACTTTAACGAAATCCTTACAATATGCTTACAATTCATATAAAGATGAGTCTGTTGCAATTTGTGTTAAAATATTTTCACTGCTGTTAAGGTCATGAACAAAAATGCGATTTCAAATTGAAGTGAGACGCTCTGTAATTTTGACTAAATAAATGGATTTTTGAATCTGGTTTCCTATACAATAAATGATTTTTACAGTGTTTACAGTACGTTGGTATCGAACACTGTATAAATCTTTTATTGTACAGGGTCAAAAATCCATTTATTTAGTCAAAATTACAGAGCGTCTCACTCCAATCCGAAATCGCGTTTTCGTTCATAACTTTAATAATAGTGAAGATACTTTAACGAAGTTCTTACAATATCCTTATACAATTTATATAAAGATGAGTCTGTTGCAAATTTCGTTAAAATATATTCACTGCTGTTAAAGTTATGAACAAAAACGCGACTTTGGATTAGAGTGACAGGCCTGTATTTCTGACTATATAAATGGATTTTCGACACTGGTTTCCCATACAAAAATTGTTTGTTACAGTGTCCTGTACCAACCCTTAAAGTTTGTACCATGAATTCAGGATCACCCTGTATAACATTGTTTGCTCGTGTAGTGTTTTATTTTTTAAATAAATTGGCAAGGATAAATATTTAATAAAGATTAATAAAAATTTTTAGCGTGAAAATTGATCCTTTCGATAAGAAATCAAGAAATAAACGTATTACGCAAAAAATATAAATAAATATTAAAAACATATGTTAAGTATTTTCTTTCCAATATATAATCATTTATTTCTCAGTGCTATAAGGTGACACATTAATACTTATTTTTAAAAATAAACAAGAGCTAAAAATCATACATCAGGGCATCAGACATAGATTATGAAACACTTTCCAACACTAAGAGAATATTATTAAAAGTAATTATTTTTTCATACAATGAAATAAGATATCTAAATAAGCAATTTAAACAACACATAACTTGCCAAAAGTCCATTTTTAGCAATTGTTGTTCATATCCAGTAATGTGTGTGAATTCTTTCGTGCAGCCCTGTAGGTGATCTATATAATTTATACACACCACTAATATACTAAAAATTATTTTAAAAATGGATACCACAACGGAAAACGCACTTCCAGCAATTATGGATCATAGTCAGCCCTGTAACTACTGAATTCTTTTGTGCGTCTATCTATGTAAATACACGATAAAGACTACGGACTCCATAATGTATAAAAAACATGTTATAATGCATTTCAGTGATTCTGTTGAACTCTTTCCAATATCGTTGTAAAGTGTTTAGGAATTTGGTTTGAATGTCTGCCATCTTTCCATCTGGACGTGCTCTAACTCTCGTTCGTAATAATACTCGGGTTGCCATGTAACTTTTATAGTTTATTGAAGTTTACTAATATGTAATTTTGTATTGAAAAGAAGTGTGTAGCATTTATAGTTCGTTTACAGCGACACACAAAATAATACCGTTAGTTATGGTCTATGGGGATAAATTGTTTGCGGTACATTTTATTGATGTTGCGATGTTTCAAACATAATGAGATTGGTACGCATTACTGACTTGGACTACAACATGCTTTCTCAGGAGTACAAGAATAAGTAGCATCCATATAGTTTGTTTACATGGACGCACAAAAGAATTTGATCACATTATAATATATTCGGAAAAATCGTTTGAGGTGCACTTTAATGATGTTATACTACTTCCAAATAATAAAATTAAAAAGGATCACTGAATATTAAAACATGCTTTCTGTAGATTATGGAGTGCGTCGCATTTATCGTTCATTTACAGAGACACTCAAAAGAATTCGGTTACAGGGCTTACTATGATAGATAAATACTGGAAGTGCGTTTTCCGCTGTGGAAGGCATTTTTTAATTTATCTAATTTTAAGTGTATTACGAGGTGTGTATAAAATTCTGTAGCTCATATACAGGGCTGCATGAAAAAATTCACCCTTATTTCCAAATATGGACAGCAATTGCTGGAAATGAATTTTTATAAGTTATACGTTTTTAAATTGCTTAATTAGACATTTCATTTCATTCTATGACAAAATGGAATTTCTTAGTAATATTCTGTTAGTGTTGGAAATTATTTCATATTTTATGCCTGATGCAGGATTTTTCGTTCTTCTAACTTCCATTTTGTTTGAAGTATCATAACATCATTAAAATGTACCGCAATAGTTTTTTTCCATACATCATAATGCAATGGTATTATTTTATGCGCCCCTGTAAACGAAGTATAAATGCTGTTTATTCTATGCTCCTGAGGAAACATGTTATAATCCACCTCAAAGGAACAGGGTAATCTTAAATTTCCAATATAAAGATTATTTAGCACTAATTATAAAAGGAAATTAAAAGGTGGTATGTAATTTAGCATCGTACACTTTTGGCAATATCGTCATAGGGGGACAGCTGTTGGGGAAGACTTTCCGAACGGAAAGTGGCAGAAATCCAGTTCACGTGTAAGCTACTTCTAATTAGTTCTAAATCCTAAGTTAAGTTTATGCTACTATTTTAGTTTCTAGAATATATTTTTAATTAAACTTTCTTCGTTAACATATATCAATAGTAGTTTCCGCACAGTTAAAAAATAAGTATATATTTTTTTCCAATAAGAGTGCAACACAATGTGCTTTCAGATTTGAGTACACATTCGCTGGAGTGAAATCTTTCTTTCTTCTTCTGTTGCATTTACACACACATGTATGTATTTATACATTTATGTTGTTCATAGTATATACATACATATTAATGTTAATATTGATATATATTCATATGCAAGGTACCTACTAAAGTCTTTTCTCACGCATTTAAAGTTTGAAAGCCGATAGCTACACTGCAAAAAAAAAATTGTTGATTTTTACAATATAATACTGGCATCCCAACTGCCAGTATTATACCGTAAAATTAACAATAATAAACAGTAAAATAAGCACTAATACACTGCCGCCCATGCGCGGTAGTGTATTATAGGCCAAGAGTCCACATAAAGACACATATATAGACAAGAGTCAAGATAACCTATTTATAGATAAGAGTGCAATCAACTTCAAAATTTATGTGATCTTTCTATAATTGACTGGGGTTTCATTTGCGGTTTTGCATCATTCATAAACCATAAATTACTCTTATTTCCTTTAGTTAATTAAGGGTTTTTAAAAGATCAATATTAATCTTTTATGAAGCCAAAGTCCTCTGTCTCTTCTTATATTGTAATGCCAAATGTTATTTTTTATCGCCAAAAAAAAATGTCTGGCGGTAATGTTACTTTTTTCACCCTATTCATGCTTTGACCACAGCCCATTTCAGTGGCCCCTGCATGGGCCTCCTCTTTTTTTCTGACCCATATCCCAGGGTACTACTTCTCGGTCCCCCAACCTAATTCACTTCACTTAATAAAACAAGTATTCTTTAATTGCAGCCATGGAGTTTTTTTTTATTGTTCTCATTTAAAATCAAATCATAATATCTTAATCCTATTCAAAAATTATTGACGTTTTAGTTGTATTCTTTTTTCTTTTAGAATCATGTTAAGAGGAGACTGGATGATGTGCTCTATTTATGTAAAATCTCTAACTTCAAATACTCTAAAAACGAATGCGACATGGTTTATTGATATGTAATCTTTTTCATACTTTAATTCAAGCAAAAGCTCTTTTCAGCGCATTTCTGACAAATCCATTTTGTGAATATTTACTGATTAGCCGTTGCTACAAATATAAGAGCCTCTCCACGGAACCAACATTGTCAATAATGGATTTCTGACTACTGGGTTACGTTAAGTTCCAATTATAAAATATAGTACGTACAGCACTATATTTTATGGCATTAAATATGCTTTTCATTATGAATTCGACTGAATCTAATTAGATATGCTGCAGGATTCTATTCAAAATATTTTCACTTGTATGCAAAGTTTACTTTTATTTACAAGGTTTTACAGTAAAGTTCGAATACTGATGTTACTACTCTGTTACTATTACGGCAAATAAATGTTTAGCCGGTCAGATTATAACTATGATATTCTTCTTTTTAGGAGATTTGGTGATTTGATAAAAAGAACACTTGTACCACTCTGAACAATGGTCATCGAAGGCAACGTTTTTGCCATTATAGTGGATTTCTAAAAGGTACAAAGGATGAAAACCAAGTTTTGCTGTAAGTTAACGAAATCAGAAACAGAGAGTTACATAACCATCGGACTTGTTTATCCGGCGAATATCCATTCCCGTGATTGTGTTCTTTAGTGTATGCCCAATTTTGTTATAGAAGTGAAGACTTTGTAATGGCCAAGAAATATAATTTCATCAAATCAGAAGAGATTGTAAAGCATGGTCGCTACCTGATACAGTCAGATTGTCTGATGACCGTCTGCAGAGAGAGAAGGAAAATCTGGTTAAAAGGAACATTTGCGCAAGATTTGTACCTCCCTCTACGACCAAAAACCAAAAATCAGAGGGAGTCGCTACAAAGAGTTGATTGAAAGCGTGGAACAAGGCCGTAACCGGTCAGGAAAGTCAGATGGGGAGGGGAAGGGGCTTTGAAATTTTTTTGTGGTTCTAATTCACAGCTTAATTTTTAGCCGCTACTAATCTAATGATAAATAAAAAAGAACAGAAGTGTAGGGCAAAAGTCACACCTGTAATAAAAATTTAAATTATGAAGTTTTATAAGTTTTAAATGTAATATCGATGTTATTATTACTAAAAGATTATGAAATCTAGAGGAGGCTCAAGAAGTTACTAGCCTACCCTTCTTCTATGTGTATACGGCTCTGGCGTGGAATCGGACACTTTTTTTGCTGGATCGCCTTCTTAGATGAGATGAAAACTGGTGCTTTAAAACCTAACATGGAGAAGGTAATTAATTCCCTACAATCCACGAAGATTGGCCTAAAAAACAAGGTTCAAGACGATGTTGATCACTTTTTTCCTCATAATGAATGCATGCCACGAAATTTTTTTCACAAATCTCAATTAAATACACATATTTCTTAAATTTTTGTTGAACGAAATCAGTGTTGCCCGTCCACTATTTTTTTATTTCAGATTACATTGTTGCCATTACTTATTTTAAATAGTATAATTCGCCTTGTTTTTGCTTTATTCAATCTGTTATTAAATAAAGCAAATATTACTATTTCAGAAAAGATGTGGCAATCACGCAATCTGAATAATAATAAAATAAAAAGAGTAGCGGAATGGCAAACCTAAATGATATGGCAGAAGAGCCATTTTGGATGAAATGGAAAGTATTCCATACTCTGTATTAGCCGGAATGGTGATTCTGCTGTTTTTTTCTACTTATTTCATGTTTTGTTTATTTTTGTATTAAGGAAACCATATTTATGAGAAAAATTCTTGTAAATCGAATATTAATTGACACAATATTTTACTCAGGATCATTAAATGTAAATTTGATTGATTTTTTTTTTATTATTATTATTAAAAGATAGATTTAAACAAAATTCCTAGAAAAGAAATTCCTCCCATATGGTTATGGTTCGGCGTTAGGTGAAAAATGTTAATTCCTTATGTATTCTGAAAAGAAATGATAAAATAGCCTCCTCTATTGATTAAACTTTTTTACTCAGGATAACAGACATTCCAGTGAGTTGTTATAGCCTTCTAGGATGTGTTCGGAGCGGTAGCCAGAGAACCCTATACAGCAGACGAGCTCTATAGTGCCGAGCAAATGGCTAACTCAGTTGTTTCCTGCTAGAAATTCAATTTACTTTTCTTTCCAGGTCTGGTCAGGATCGAACCAGAGACCTTGGAACAGCAGACGAGATCTGTAGTGCCTAGCAAAAGGTTAGCTCAGTTTCTCGCTGCTAGTAACTAGTTTATCTGTTCATGCATGATGGCGTCGTCACAACCTTGTTAAAACTATTAAACAATCTGAAGATGCATGTAGTTTCAGAGTGAATCTTTGTAGTATTGCCTGTAGATTTAATTGTAATTTGAATACGTGTAATTAGCAACACTTTCTGTGAATGGTTTTATTATGCAGATAATATACACATTTTTTATGCACGTGAAAGTATCAATAGTAGCAAAATTATAGAGGTAACTGTGCGAGTAAATTCATTAGAATAAATATTCTACATACTTCGCTTTCATCAGGTGTTGCACTAGTGAATAGAAGTGAATTCGTGCACCTATTACCTGATGTTTACCGATAACAATTTACCAAAATTCAACCGTTTTACTTACTGATATCCATCTTCTTTTCCTTTGAACTCAATAACATGGAAACCCTCATTCACACTATACCCAATCCATTTTTTCCTTATGCAATCCTTCCCCCATCTCTTTCCAGTATTGGAAGGAGGGGGGCGAAAGTCAGAACGAAAAAGAGAACGAGGGGGTTATATGGGGGTAGGGAAGTCATCTTGTGCGTTATCTCATAGGGAAGGGATGAGAACGGTGCTTTACATCTCCCGCCCTGGTCCCCAAGGAGTTTTCCACGGGGAAAAGAGAGCAGGCAGCAACTTTGCCTGATGTCATCGGAGGACTCTATCCAATGGATAGTATGTGATCAAGCTGTGATAGCCCACCACCCCAATAATATTGATTAGTATACCGTCTTTCTGATGCATATGTGTGGACCCCCTCGATGTTTTTTTCAGTTTATACCATAGAAATATGAATAAAATTTTGGTGTATCTAATATTCGACTTTCCCTTTTCAATATGTGATTTCTCATATTATGGTTTTGATTTCTTACTGGTAGCTTTAAACTGCGATATTATATTTTTTCTCAGATAAATATAGTGTTATATTTAGCAAGTTATGTCATATAAGGGTTCTGATAAATGATTAACATAAGGGGGACAACTTATCCACAAAATAGTTGTCATTAGTAATTATTAGGGCTTATAGAGTAAGAATATTGCCTCCAATTTAATGATATGTTTGATAAAAAGTTTGAAATTTTTGAACGAAAGTTTAAGAAAAAAAAGTCTTTAAAATAATGTGAGGTCAAAGTTATGCATATGAAATAAGGTTATAAAAATACATGAAACAGTTTATTTACTGCCATTAGATGTATATAAATTATATATGTATATATATATATTTATACATATTTATGTATGTATTCATGTTCATATATATCTACCTATATGTATGTATACATCTATATATATAATTTGACTCTTCTATTTGGTATAGTGATTTCATAGTATTTGGTCAGTGCACTTGTTTCAATGGATTAATTGTACAAAAAGCTTATATATATATGTGTGTGTGTGTGTGTGTGTGTGTGTAACTATTAATCTAAAGTATTAATTGATACGAAATTAATACCTAGATCTATTACCTTTTAAAGTACTTTGAACGGACTTCATTCAAAAATATGCAGAAGGTACAGATTACATAAAATAGTGAAATAATAATAAAGAAATCATATTATGAAAAAAAAAATAGGGCAATATCCTACAGTATGAGGAAAATGGAATATGGTTACAGCCTATAATTGAATGTGTTAAGAAAACTTTCATATAATAGGGGTTGCAGCTTCCTATGTTTTCTTCTGTACCAATATTTCTAAACAATAATCTTTGTAAAAGATTTCAGTTGCACATGTTATCTACCAAGAAGATTAATGTTAGGAAACAATGATAGAGAAAGTATAGGAATCTGCTAACCCTCTTATAACGCACACATATACTATATGTGTGTAATGAAATTACACATGTAAACTGCTTCAGGAAAATATACGAAAAATGATGACGAGTATTGATACGTTATTTCAACGAATATTTTGGGCTAGGCCTATTGGCAATAATCCAACTTCCCTATAACAGAATTCGTCGCTACTATGTCAAACTATCGAATATGAAAAAATGCATTTTTCATTACTTTTAAAAATGGGCCGATTGTCACCACTAAATTTTAATAGTATTCTTCAACAGGGTTGCCAGTTTGGCATCCCTTTTCATTCAGAAATTCCAAATTCAAACCAGAAATTTCGAGCAGAAGTTTTTGCTAGTTTTGCTAGTTTTTAAAGTAAAAAATTTTCTCGTAAAATTTCCAGTATGAATTCGGAATCGCTGAATAAATAAGAAGGTCAAACTGGCAACCCTGTTCTTCACAGAAATTTTATTAGTATTAGTTTTAGGCGAAGAATTCTAATAAAATTTAGTGGTGACAATCGGCCTATTTTTAAAAGTAATGAAAAATGCATTTTTTCATATTCGATAGTTCGACATGGTAGCAACAATATCACAAAATATATATATATATATATATATATATATATATATATACTGGGTAAAAGATGGTCAAATAAATGGATTAGGAAAGTAGACGAAAGCAAAAAATAAATTATACAACATTACTGATTAACCACTTACTAGTTTTGCCCGAACGCCGCTCGGGCAAGAAGAGTTTGCTGGCATCGTTACTAAAAGCTTTTGGATACCACTAATTTTTAACTGTAATCTTCGCTTTATTAATTGACAGGCACTTTTCGGTTATATATATTTTAATACGGAAAAAGTGGTGATTTGTCCCTGTTTTTAGTTTATTGTGTAAAAAAAAGAAAAAAAGAGAAAGAAAACACTGTTGAGGCGTTAAGAAAGCTGTACAGCTCACCAAATAAGACTGCAGAAGTGAAAATGTGTACTGTGTATTAAATAAATGTGGTATTAAGATAAGAGTAGCGTAAAAATATTTCCAGAAAATAAATGTGTAAATTAATTATACAGGTTATTCAAAATGAATCATCGGATTTCAAAATGCTATATTTTCATAAATAAACGACACAGAATGATAAGTAATACATGAAGAAAAAGGGAAAATACTGATGTTTTTTTACAAGTGTTCGATATAAATTGCTTTAGTTACACGTATAATGGCAAGACGGCATGTATATTCCTGCCAAAATCGTTGTAAAGTACCACTGGTAATTGTTTGTACAGCAGAAATCCGTTATTTAAGTTCACATAAGTTTGTAGGTAATGGTGACACATAAACTTTATCTTTTACAAACCACCAGAGGCAGAAATCGCATGGAGTCATATCAAGTGACCTAGGTGGCTAGCTGTATAATATGAAGAAATCTCGTCCACTGCGATCAATCCAACTGTGCGGTAGCTCCGTGTGCTGCAATTCTTGAGAAGACTGTTCTCGTAATGGAAAGAAGACATTTGCAGTTTAATTTTATGCCATTTGGATTATGTAATGCTTCTGCAATGTTCGAACGCCTCGTGGAGACAGTGCAAATAGGACTTTCTTGTGAAGCTTGTCATCTGCACATATACGATGTCATCGTCGTCGGGCGAACGTTTGAGGAGCTTGAGAAACATCCGAAAGTTTCTAGAAAACCTTCAGATGGCTAATCTGAAGATAAACCATTACAAATGAAACTTGTTCTCTCGCGAAGTTTTATGTCGGACATGTCAACTCCGCTGAAGGTGCACGAACAGATCCTGCGAAAATGGCTGCAGGTGTAAACAGGAATCTCTCAGAAGTCTGAAGATGTTTGTAAACTGAAATTTTTTCATGCTTACGCACTTACTATAGAAGATCCGTGAAGAGTTTTTCAAGCAATGCCAGACCTTTGAAGAAATTGACTGACAGTAACCAAAAGTTCCAGTAGACAAATTAGGGCGAAAAAATTTTAAAGAAACTGAACGAGTCTTTAACAGCAGTGCATCGGTTTAACATATTTTCATATTCTCAGTCCAACAAACCGTTTCGTTTGGACACAGATACGAGTAATGAGAGTGTCATCGTTGTTTCATCACAGAAAATAGATGGCAAAGGGTATGCCTTTGCTTATTGGAGTGAATGTTTTTCCAAACTAGGGCGAAATTACTGTTCGAGAAATAATTACACGTAATCGTTAAGGCAGTAGAACACTTCCATCATTATCCATACGGCAGAAAGTTCCCACTCCGAACCGATCATGCTTCATTAACCTTGCTTTTAATTTTCAAAATTCAGACTACCATATAGTCAGGTAGATACAATAATTTCAGGAATATGGGTTTTGAAATACGCCATCGCAAAGCAACCTTGGATAGAAATGCAGAAACTCTGTCTACAAAGCCCTGCACAGAAGGTTTTTGGTTACTGTTTAAGATCTGAGAAGAAATATGACCTTAGCCATCCTATTTCTCGTCAAATCAACACCATCGAAGCCGCATCCGGCGACTCAGAAATTCAACATGCCCAGTTAGAAGATCCTGACATCGGATTTATAATTGAAATAAAGGGGTCGTCCGGCACAAGACATACCTAGCAGAACATTTCTACATTAATTCCAAATACTATGCATTGGACACTACGGGACCCGCTCATATTAGAAATGACGTGTTCTGCCGGAATGGAAGTCTGATAATGGGCCATGTTTAAAGTGCCAACCTCCACTACCGCGATTTCGGATTCGAGACGTTCTAAAGAAACTGCATTGACGAACCGGAGGTCACTTTGGAGTTATGAAGACCTGCACAAAGTTAAGGAGAGCTTCTATTGGTACAAGGCATAAGAAGATGTAAAGAAGCAATCCCAATCTTCTATGTGTCTGAGGCTCGTAAGGGACCAATGATCCGTACGGGATGTAAGCTTCACCGGTAGAAAGTATGAAAGTCATTCTAGTGAATCACTCTTGACATCTTTGGTCCTTCTCTATGAACGTCCAATATAAATAAATACATCCTCGTTGTCATTGAATATTTCACGAAGAGTCCCAAAGCTTATATTTTTACCGACCAAGACACATTTACAATAGAAGAGATGTTGATGCAGTAATGTATGTGGATATTTGGCAAAGTCCTACAGATTCATTCCGACCAAATAACGAATTTTACCTCTGCTGTGGATCGAAGGATTGTGTAACTTCTCGGAATATACATGTCCCAAACAAAGTCTTTACATCCACAATCGGATGACATGTTGTAGAGGTGTAATTGGACTATCTTAAATAACCTTTCAATTATGGTATCAAGAAACAACAGAATTGGGATCAGAAACTCCCCTGTGCCTGCTTGCATATCGCAGTGCTGTCCATGAGACTTATGTTCTATCAGAGATACTTTTTGGTCGCCCTTTGATCTCCTTTTTAATCGCCTACCAGATGCTTCTTTATCACCCAAGGAGCACAAATAAAACCCTCAGGCATGGTTTGAAGGCATTTACAACTTTCACCGAGAGGAGATCCATATGGAGACAAAGTGGTTGAACACAATGAATAACACAAAGGCAGTTAATTATGAATTTAGCGAAGGTGACTAAGTTTGGTTTTGGAACCCAGTTCGACATAAAAAAAAATTCTCCCTAGTTTTCGTGAAACTTGGATGATTCATACACAGTCCTACGACGATAGAATAACGTCGTCGTTCGAATTAGAAAATCACTTTTCTCGAAACCAAAGGTAAGTACATTATGATATGCTAGCCTCATGATGTAAATTAGTAATATTAGACCACGTTCTCCTTGAATTTTGTTCATGATGTAAATAATTGTACATTCCTTGTAAATAGTTGATTTATGTAAATGTTATTTGTTTAGTAATTTGCATGTTTATTTGTAATTCGTTTGGTGACCTCCTGTCTGCGGATTGTATTGCCTGGGACGTGCAGTCCCTGGGAATGAAACAACGTTACAAATGTTAGAAATTTTATAAATATTTAAATTTTTTCTCTCAATATTTCACACTTCTTCTGAGAAATAAGTTTATAAGGAAGGCTTGTTGGTCCTTTTCTTGTAGGAGTAGACTTTGAAAATCTCCCTTTGCCGCAAGTGCTTAGATGGAATTTTTTTTTGGTAGAATCCTAATAGGATTTGTAAGCAGGCTTTAGAACTTCACAAAAATAATAACTGTTTTGTTTCTGATCGTAAAGCGAGCAACCGTGATTTAGAAATTTTGACAAGATAACCATGCATTTGCTTAGAGTATAAATAGAAGTTAGTAATGGGGCAATAGGGTAGAATTAATTCAGCTGAATGAGCATGCTAGTAAGGTTTTTGGTATTTTTAGAAGTTTAATAGTTCTATTTGTTACGATGTTTGTATGTAGCTGCCGTAGCAATGTTTGAAACATTTTGAAGTTTCGGTATTGGAATTTGTTTCTTGTTTTACTGGAAATTACTGTTGTATTGAGTCGTTTTAGTCCAGCTGATTTTTACATTTTTGTGAGTGTATAGGTGTATATTTGAGGCATTTTACTTTTGTGGATTTTCTGATTCTTTTGAAATATTCGTAAAATTAATGTGACATCCAAAAACTGTTTTTCTTCGGCTGTCATTTACTCGAACTAGAATTACCTAACACTACTATTTAAACTACAAGATAAAGCTCGTTTTTTGGTATGCTACCATTAATAGAGGAAAATAAAGATAAGAGATATCGTTTATATAGGGACATAAAATGATCCATTTAATTTAGAACGGTTTAAGCATTTATATAGAAATCAAAAATATTTGTCAGTATCACACTATCGTAGCTTGCTCGTGTTTCAATGCTTGTTAAACTTCAGTTTTTGTTATGATGAACACGTTCCCAGTTATATCAAGAAGAAATTACTTGACCGGTTTATTATTGTTGCATGTGATCGGATATATATAAATTGAAGGTTTCAGGGGAAAAGCCACTTCAGTCCTTGGAAATCAATTTAGAGAAAAACGGAAATGAAATACGGGCTGACGTAGTTCATGGCGGCAACGCTTTACATCTGGAGTTTTATGTTAACTAACGTTGTTTTGCGCAGAAAATTATAGTACACCGCGAATGTTTCCGTCATACGCAACAAAATGACACCAAAATTTTAATTTTATGAATAATTAAACGGGAGAGTTTTGTGGACTTTCCAGTTGTTTTATACCTAACTGATGCTGCGTAATATTTTTGTGTGTTCCATATACTATGGGATGTGTTCGAATATGAAAAATCAAATTCAATGATACCTGTCCCAAATTAACCACGCTTTATTACATTTTGTCAACATTGCTTTCTGGTTCTGGAGCAAAAAGATGATTTCTGTGCCCCAGAGACTTGAATCATTTTATTACATCTAGGTCAAAAGTATATGTTACCATTGTGTGAAAATGACTTCAAAATCAAGGCTGATATGCAAGAAAGTCAATTGTGTTCATTCCTCTTCACACCAATTCACGTTGAGCGGCACGGATATGCCCCTTATAGATTGGGCAAAATCCGTGAATATAGACACCACTATTCTTTAACAGAAAAGTTTGCCTTTAGTCAAAGATTTGCATGCATTAAATACGACAAAAATTACTATTAAAAAAGTAGCACCCAAAAATTAAAAGAAGTATAGGAGACGTCACCTCGAAGGAGTTAAATAACCGAAAAAGTCAACATGGCAGTCACCATGCCAATGGTGCAAGTGAAGGTGTAGTGGACCAGCAACTGTCAAATAAAGGCATTCTGTGTTTTGATTGTGCACGTGATGTCACAACCTAACAATTGTGTGCGCAACAGTGACCTCTGTACTTTATTTTACTTCAACTTTTGAGGAATGCATATATCCTTCGGAAATTGTTGATTTTCTGTGTTTCGCAATGTTTTTATGCAAATTTTGGCTTCTCTAATCAGTCAGAAATGGTATATATGTAGGAATTAAAGTGTATTTCTTCGGATTTAGGTCGCATCACGCCTCCAAGGAAATATAGACCAGTTCTCGCCACGAAGGTAGTGATAGTTTTCAGAAGCGGAGCTTGTATAATGTTAAAAGTAGCTTTTGGTAAGATAGTTTTAGATTATATTTGAAATAAAGATATTTCGCAACCACGAGTTGCAATTAGTAGTTAGAAAAGTGAAGCTTGTGTTTGACAAACTTGTGAAATGATTTTGTATTGAGATATTCTCTTGGACTTAGACTTGAATTTTCCTAGCAGCGTGCTGTATGTAAGTGAGACTTTTTTAAGTGAATTTTATAGTTCCTTAAAGTGAAGTACAGGGTGATTTTTTTAAAGTTGTGAAAGTAAAACCCTATAACGAAAGAACCACTGATCCAAATGATCCAAATGAATAAAAATTATTTAAAGCTTTGATACAATTTAGCAATATTTTAATGCGTGTAGGAATTAAAAATACTTGAACTTATAATTTCTAAATGTTTTAAGCATTTAAAACTGGTTAAAGAACTCTTTAATATTCTCATCATTATAAATTGTATTTTGAAACAAAATGGACTGTTACCAATGGAAAAGTCGAAAATTATGTGTTACTTAAAAATTCCCGTAAGTAGTAATTAATTTCCTGGTGCAACATAATTAATTTAAAGAGTTTCATTATGTAAGTACTCGAAAATTTCTTTCTCTAAATAGGTATATTTTTGTTTTTTATCAGAGAAGCAAACTATAATAAAATTTCTTCGTAGCATTTTTTTTATAAATATTTGCTTTAAAATGTTGTCAATTGTTAAAATTAATCATTAATTTATTCTTCAAATTACAGGCTTAGTAATTAATTTCAATAAATAGCTACAATGAATAAACATCGGCACCCATGTGTTCAAATATTTATGTGTTATGGAGAAAAAACGAAGGTTTCCAACGGTTAGTGTTCTTTTAAAGTTATTTGTTTAGCTTTAAAATGTTTTCAATTGTTAAAATTAATTATTACTTTATTCTTCAAATGGCAGGGTTAGTAATTAATTTCAATAAATAACTGCAATGAATAAACATCGGCACCTATATGATCAGCAATGTGTTATGGAGAAAAAGCGAAGGTTTCCAACGGTTAGTTTTCTAAAAAGACACCATGTTAAATCGCACAAATTTTTTCACATTAAATACAATCCAAAGTATTGCACAGATCACCTTTAAAATGGTCAAAAATTCAATTTCAAGGTTTTGATGTCAGTAACTAGTGCATTTTATTCTGAGTAAAAAGGTACCAATGTTTTTCAGAGGCGATAATTATTGCGAAGATATAAAGTAAAACGCAATCGTCATTCTTTGTTTTTGAATGGAGAGTGAAAACTTTAAATGCATTTAATTCACAACAATGATTTTCAAACTTGCGCGCACGATTTCTAAAAAAATAATTTAGATAGAACCTCATTTTTTTTCAAACTTATTAATGTTGTAACAATGAACAAAATGAACTAGAATCTTTTAATTTGGTCAATAAATTAAAAAAATAATTAACTGTAATTAAATTAAAAACGCATTTTGAATGCGCTTTTCGATGAATTACAATTAATTATTTTTTAATTTATTGATCAAATTAAAAGATTCTAGTTCATTTTGTTCATTGTTGCAACATTAATAAGTTTGAAAAATTTTGAGATTCTATCTAAATTATTTTTGGAGAAATCGTGCGCGCAAGTTTGAAATCATTGTTGTGAATTAAATGGATTTAAAGTTTTTACTCCCCATTCAAAAACAAAGAATAACGATTGCGTTTTACTTTATATCTTCGTCAATAATTATCGCCTCTGAAAAACATTGGTACCTTTTTACTCAGAATAAAATGCACTATTTACTGACATCAAAACCTTGAAATTGAAATTTTGACCATTTTAAAGGTAATTTGTTTTCTCAAAATTTCCAATATGAATTCAGCATCTCAGAATGAAAAAGGAAGGCCAAACTCGCAACCCTGTTCTTCGCAGAAATTTTATTAATATTTTTACTAGGCGAAGAATTCTAATAAAATTTACTGGTGACAATCGGTTCATTTTTAAAAGTAATGAAAAGTGCATTTTTTCATGTTTGACAGTTTGACATGGTAACGACGATATTTATAGGGTCTTCATTTTTTGAAAAAAAATGCGAAAGTAAATGTTTGATGTCCATTCCGATGCACATAAAATAAGATCTATTGAAAATGTGGATATGAATTAATGCATGTTAGATATTACATGATGTTTGCATGTTTAGATGCTCAAAATGACCATCACGCATGTCAAGGAGTGTTTGAGTGAACCGTGGAATTGGCAAGAGAATACAAACTGTCATCATAGTGTAGACTGACCAAAATTTAAAACAGATTTATAACGGTAGTTTATTAAAGCTTACATAAGTTTAAAATGTATAGATTTTTACGCTCTCTCTCTCTCTCTCTCTATATATATATATATATATATATATATATATATATATATATATATATATATATATATATCTTTCTTTGAAATAGTAAATATTCATTTTTTTTATGAAAGATTCCGTTGAGATATGTTCCTTATTATATATATTTTTTTGACAATTTTAAATTGAAAAAAACATAAATAAATAAATGGAAAATATGAAAACGGCATCCAGAGTTCTTTTCATTTTTGAAATAGTATAAATATTTATATTTTTTAATAAACGAAACCATTAGTACTACGAAAATACCAACAACAGATAGTTTGTATATATATATATATATATATATACAGCTTTCTGTACAATTAATCCATACAGACATAAGATATTGACCAAATACAATGAAATCACTTTACCAAATAGCAGAGTCAAATTACAAATTAAATGATGTATATATATATACATTCATTTTTCAAGAAAAAGCCACAACGAAAATGGACATGACGTAGTGCAAAATGCTCAACAAGTGAAATCGACTACATCTTGACAAACAAAAAGCATCTTATTCAGGATTGCAACGCTCACGATAACATCAATACAGGCAGCAATCACAAGTTGGTTAGATGCAAACTGTTTTTAAATACTAAAGTGGAAAGAATGAAGCTTTTGCAACACTAAAAGAAATCAATCGATATTATAAATCTCCAGAAACATAAAGAAGAATTTAATTTGGAACTTAAAAATCGTTGCCAAGTATTTCAATCAATTTCAAAAGAAGAGCAAAATGGTACAGTAGTGATCAAGAAAATAACCAATACTCTACAAGTAATTGCAAGGACGATAGCTGGTGAAGCATAAGCAAAGCAGACAAAGAAAATAACAGAAGAAACAAGAAGATTGGTGAAGAATCGCAGATGATTTAAAATGAAGAAAATCTATCCTAAATCAATAGTTGAATATGCAGAATTATGTAAAAGGTATGAAAATGTGTTACAGAAGTAATCAGAAAATTTAACTGTGATCTTGTCAAAAAAGTTTTAGAAGCTAAAAAAAAGTTTAAAATCAGCAACTGTGTGTTCAGGAAACTGTGTGTTGGAAGAAAAGGTATTTTTGCTCTGAAGGGGAAGATGGAACAATCACCAAAATCAATAATGAAATAGTACACATTGCCGAAATATTCTAGAACGATCTATATAAATGTGAAGATCAAAGGTAAATCAACCTACGCGATACACGAGTAAACATAACAGAAACTGAAGAGTAATCCCAGTGATGACAGATGAAGTTGTAAAAGCTCTTAGATGTATGAAAAAAAGTAAATGCCCTGGCGAAGATGGAATTACAATTGACCTTATCAAAGAAGCAGGAGAAAAATTTGCAAAAATGCTAGCCTTACTGTTTTCCAAAAGTCTCGAGAATTCGGATGTATCAGGATATTCGAATAATGTTGTGATGGTGCTACTTTACAAGACAGGGCAGAAAGAAAACATTAAAATCTACCGTCCAATCAGCTTACTGTCAGTGATTTATAAAATTTTCACCAAAATTTTAACGACAAGACTTGAATCAGCTCTGGACTCAGCTCAACCTAGAGAACCAGAATTCCGAACTTCATTTAGCACAATGGATCATATTCAAACAGTAAGGGAATTCATAGAAAAACATAAGGAATATAATTTACCTCTCTGCCTTGCCTTTATTGATTATGAAAAAGCATTTGATTCAGTCTACAAATCTGCAGTAGTTGAATCTGTGGAGGACATTGGTATAGACAAAACTTACATCAATGTCATAAAGAAGATTTACAAGAAAGCAACAGCCACCATCAGTTTGGACAAAGGAAAAACGAAGATCAAGTTTGGAAGAGGAGTAAGACAAGGAGACACCATTTCTCCTAAGCTTCCTAAGCTTTTTACAGCTGTCTTAGAAAATATTTTCAAGAAGCTGGATTGGGAAAACAAATGGATTAGAATAAATGGGGAGTATTTAAGCCATCTCCGGTTTGCTAATGACATTCTAATTTTCAGTAAAAGCCCTGAAGAATTGGAAAATATTGTAAAAGATTTGGCAGATGCTAGCATTAATGTAGGATTAAAGGTAAATTTGGAAAAGACTAAGGTGATGTTCAATTCATTTGCATGAAAAAAGAAAATCGTCTATAACAACACTGAGATTAAAGAAATGCAAAGTTATGTGTAGCTTGGACAGGAAATATCATCGGACAACAGTATCATGAATTAAATCAATAGCAGAATAAGAAATTGATAGAGTGCTTTTTTGAAGAACAATATTATTCTGAAGAGTAACATGCCTCTTTGTTTGAAAAGAAAGGTGTTTAACCAATATGTTTTGCCTGCACTAACAAATGGAGCAGAAACATGGACGCTAACAAAACGTATGGTACAAATATTACAAACAACACAGCAAAGTATGGAAAGATGTATGCTAGGCATAACTAGAACAAACAGAAAAAGAATAACTTAAGAAGTCAGATAAAAGTTTTTGACATCATTGAGAGAATTAAACGGCAAAAATGGAAATTGGCTGGGCACACTGCAAGAAATCAAGACTATAGATGGAGTACAAACACCCTACAGTGGTATCCCAGAGATGTAAAATTACCAAGAAGACGACCTAAAGTAAGATGGAGTGACAAAATAAGAAAAGTGGCCGTTGTTAATTGGATGACTAAAAAACTAGACAGGAAACAATGGAAAAATCTGGGGAGACCTACAACCAGCAAGTTTGAAAACGGGTGATGATTATATATATATATATATATATATATATATATATATATATATATATATATATATATATATATATATACAAGGTGATTATAATTGAAGTTCAACTTTCATATAGCTGTAAAAAAAGAACCACTGCTCAGAATGACCTAAAATTTGACATGAATATACGCGACGAAGGGAGAAATGGTATGGCATAAGAAAAGAAATTGGTTCAAAATTTTAGCAATAAATATACGTCTGAGAATCTCCTCGTGATTCTCTGAATGAATGAATGAGTTCATTTGAAGTGAAATCTGGCAGATTGAGGAAACAAACTGCTTCGACTGCTGTAGAAGATGTGGCCCATGGGATTGCAGGAAAAGAAGAGCAGTGGTAGATGAAGCTGCAGTGCACGGGGAATTGCCCGATCGTTAGATATGCCTGTAAGCAAGGTGCATAAAATTTTACAAAACATCCTGAATTTCTGTCCATTCTAAATTACCCATGTTCATGAGTTGCATAATACTGACCTGCTACTATGACAAACTTTTGCTCTAGAATTTCTTGCTTGCATGGAAGTAGACAATGAACGGCCATGGAACATTTTTTGGACAGACGAAGCCATTTCTATCTCCGAGGGTATGTCAGAATTTCAGAATATGGGCAACAGAAAACATGGGCAACATTCGGTCTTGAACCAGTATCTCTTCATTCTGCAAAAGTAACTGTGTAGTGCTGGTTTACGACATAGTTTATCATAGGGCCATTCTTTTTCAAGTAGATAGTTCCTGCGGGTCCTGTTACCTGTATTTTCAATGGTTAATTATATGAGACGATTTTGCGCAGCACTTCAACAGCGTGCTTGTGTGGGTAGCATAATTTTTATGCAAGATGATGCTCTTTTACATGTTGCAAATCTAATGAAGCAGCTGCTCAACACGCATTTCGGAAATGATAGAATTAAAATGAGAATGAAATGATAAAATTAATGTCGTCATTTACCAACAACCTGGCTGCCAAGATTCCCTGATATTAATCCTTGTGATTTCTGGCTGTTTGGTTATCTGAAAAATATTGTATTCAGTGGTCCGATAGCCAACATAGCTGAATTAAAGACATGCATTCGCACTCATTCACAATGTCACCACTGATACACTCCGGTCTGTTTTGGAACAAGCTGCCTCTCAGTTTCAACTTGTGGCAAAAATTGGTGGACAGCATATTAAACATTTCTTGTGCAAGTCTCGCGACAATTAAAATCCAATTTCGTTGTTGCTTTTTCTGCGGTTTCTGACCTCGAGACAATTAAAAACCGATTTTTCCCATCGGATGTGGCATTACATTGTCGTGGTGGATGGGCTTCCCAATAAAAGTGCCACAACTGCTGAATAACTTGGAAGTCAGTTTTTCAGTAAAAAACCGATAAATTCTTCCACATTTACAGTTTGTTTAACCTTCAGCTCTCGCAATAGAAGTCGCATTGGGATTCCAATGTCACTGGTAGTCGAACCCATTTGCGTTATGACAGGTAAAGTGCCATCTATTGCTAAAATTTCGAACTATTTTTTTCTTATGCCATACCATTTTACCTTTCTTTGCGTATATTCAGGTCAACTTTCCCACCGCTTGTCCAGGCAATGATCTTTCGAATCTTCAGTTTTGTCAATTTCTAACGTGTCTATCTTGTCCTCATCTCGACGAAGACTTTCAAACAGACTTCGAGTGAAGAATACAAGTCTGATGTATGCGCATTAAGAACCAAGAACGAGTTATTATAATTTTTCCCTTAAAAATCCACCTTGAAGGTATTACGCTCGTTACAGTTCTGTCAATGTAGTTCGTTTGCCTAAATATATGTACGCACTTTCAGGTATTCTGTTCACGAATAAAAGGGATATTTTCGGGAAAGTTACACGATATATGTTTTATACTTCAGATTCGACTTGAAATTAGAATAAGCCATTCATGTTAAAAAGCTTTTTTCCTTTCTAATAATTATTCGTTATCTGAATCGATGTTTTAAGTTTCGTAGGAAAACTATAAAGAATCTTATTTTATTATAGCAAATTAAACAAGTATCTGAGAATTGCCTAAAATTGAAAACATTGTATAAGAAAGCTAATGATTTATGAAAAATATAAAAAATATATAGTTGTCCAATTTTAAGCTTGGGATCAAATTCTGTGACATATGAAAAAATATTTAATAATTTGTAATGAAATTTGGATGATTTTATACACTCATATTGCAATACTCAGAATGAGAAACTTAAGAGATTATTGAAGGAGTTACAGATGCAGCTAAAATATGGAAATAATCATATTTCCATACCCCTAGTTCTGAAAACGAAGAGTTTGAGAAAACGTTTAAATGATATAAAAGACTGGTGCAAACAGTTTTGCTCTACCATATTTAGATTAAGGAATACATTTTAGTCGTGTTTTGATTGTGTTTTGCTTCATATTCTCAAGAATGGGTGCAGGACAAAATTGCGAGATAACAGATTTTTGCGAGAACATAATCTCGGGAAGACAAAATATCCCATGGACAAAAGCACTGAAAAAAATCTCTGAAAAAAATAATGCATCAATGAAAGAAATGAAAATCAATGAAAATTAAAATCGTGCCTTCATTCGCACTGTATGGGGTTAATTAAAAAACGTGAAAATCTGTAAAACAATTATTAGCAAATGAAATTTTTTTTTCGAGTATTCGGTAATTGAGGTACCAAAATTTATATTATATTTATACATCTAAGATAAACATATAAAAAATTAAAATTATATGTTTGTTAGCTCTGTGTAAAAAAGTAGATACTTTAGGAATAAATTAGTCAAAATGTAAAATATAACCCATTTTGATCACTAAAATAATCTCTTTATCAATTGCAGTGGACCTAAATAATATACAGCATGGAATAGATAAAATAAACAAATGAAAAATTTATAACGAAAAATTTTTAGAAGAAACTTTTATGCTGATCATTGATAGAGGCCACTTTGATAGTTTTACCTACCCTTGTCCTCTACTTCATAGTGGATTGAATTTTTTTTACTTCTTTAATTCGATTTTTTTTCTTTATGTGTGAACCAGTTGTGTCCACTTTTCAACGAAATTACGATGCTACCTTTTCCATATAACAGCATTTATGATAAGAAAGTATAAAAATAAAACTTACATTAACCCTTTCACTCACCTGGACTCATATGAAACTCTTAACTTCAATGATGAAAAAAAACAGTAATTTTGAATCAGTTTTCCATTAAATTTTATTTTCAGTGATATCTTTCATACTTTTTATTTATGCATTAGTATTTCCTTTTTAATTTTTGTTATAATTTGTGAACATGTGGGGTTTAAACGCATTATTTTGTTTTTAAATGGAAACTTTAGAATTATTCACATATATTTGTTTTCAAGTTTTATATGGTTAACATGTCTATCGGTCTTGTGAATTTCAAATTTCTACGGCCTTTTATCTGGATATTGGAATATAAGGATTGAGACGTGTGGATAATCCATACTTGACATCATCAAACAAAAACACGAAATAAACAGTAAGTAAATTTTTTATACAAATAAGACCTAAAGCTATGAAATCAGTATACGCCTTATCTCGAGGGCGGTCCAACTACTAAGTAATGTTCAAAGTTTTACGAATAAAATAACAGAAAATTATATATTTCTTTTCAGATGTCCGGAGAAGTCATCCTACATAAATTCCATATAGCATGTTATACAGGGAAATATACGACATGACCTATTAAAAACATTGTCAAAATGCGGGAATTTTTTAGCGCTAATAAAGGTTGTAGTTCAAAAAATCACCAATTGAGGGCGCTAAAGAAATGTATTTTCCGGAAATATGCAAATGATTACAGAAATGATGATTACAGAAAAGAAAAAATTGACTACTCGGTGGATCACTTATTCGATTTAATTATCAATTTGGTATGTAGACCGAATACCGGTACTCACCGAATATTTTCTGTGAAATTCGTAACGGAGAAGCGGCAGTGAATGCTTTTCGAAAATTTCGACCGTTGAAAGATCTAAAAAGGAGAATTATCTCTACTACACAGTAACTTGTTTTACACTACAAATTGAGGATTTAGTCAAATAACGTATTCACAAAGCAGTTCTTATACATCACTTTCATTTGCGAAGTTACGGAAGATGTAACGTGTTAGTACTCCTATCGGTAACATTTTCAAATACAAATATATTTGGTGTTAAAAAATCTCAGTGCAAACCGCACTTCCCTATACTTTCTAACCGACTTCCAACGTTTCTACCAACGTTATGTTTATTCTTTCTTTTTTTATGCTTGTACATGCATAAATTTTGAAGAGATGGCCCGATTTTCAAACTTTATTTTTATTGGAAAGATCTCTTTCTGCAAGTGATCCAATCTCAACACCAATAGGTCTGAAAATGATATGTTTGTCTTTCTGTCTGCTTCATGTCTGTTTCTGACTTTACTTTATAGGCTTTAACTTTCATAAAAATCGAGCAATTGTCACACGTTTTGAGTATGATGTTAAAAAATACATTACTCTTTTCCGTTTCTAAAATAGTTATCGTATCGTGTATAGTTTTTTTTTTACAGGGACGCCTCAAATATATTAATGTATGATCGTCTATTGTGCGTCAAAATAGGCTATATTTGTAAAAATGAGATTAAAATAAATTGAGCACCCATGTCCATTTGAGTAACCTGGTATGGTATCCCGATTTTACTCGAGCCCGATTTCGTGTCGGGTTAGCAATAATATTTTTCGTTGCGGATCGAGTTTTCTACGGGTCGACCCTTTTTCTATATTGTTGTGTCTCGGTTTCGGGTTGTGTTTTGACTCCTGCTTGGTAACCTTTTTACAAGAGAAAATCCGCAATATTGTTTAAGATGAAAAAAGCTATTTATTTGAATATAAATGAGTGTATATATATATATATATATATATATATATATATACAAGGTGAGTCTAAAATCATGGGACAAACTTTGAGGGTTGGTAGAGCTCACTATAACAAACAATTATTGTATAGGAATATATGACCGGAAATGACGCGTTGAGGCACAAACACAAAAAATAACTCATGAAATAAAAAGCATTGTTTATTTACAACATCGTCGCTATATGCTTTCTTTACAGCAATGTCTACAATAAATGCTCAATATTCCGGCTACCGACAGTAATGCAAGCTTGGTACCGTCGGTGGAATGATTGACGAACAGATTCCCGTACCCTGGGTATTTCACGTACGCGTGCAGCCGCACACGAAAATTCGAGCAATGAGTTCTTCAATGGAGTCAACTGGAGTCTCGTAAATGAGGGCTTTCAAATGCCCCCATAGGAAAAAATCGAGACTCGATAAAAATGGCAATCGTGGTGGCCATCAGACTGGCCCACCAAGCCCAATCCAGCACACCCCAAAAGTAGCATCCAGGTAATTGTGGACTTCCATACTGAAATGTGCTGCAGCACCATCATGCTGAAACCACATTTGATTGCAAACGGAAGTCAGAACTTCTTGCAGCAATTCTGGTAAAACCTCTTCCAGAAAAATCCGATAACAGCGGCCATTGAGTGGGGCTGGAAGGAGATATGGGCCTATAAGGAAATCATTCACAATACCCGCCCAAACGTTCACAGAAAATCGTTGTTGGAATGCATGTGGGCGTGTGGATTTCCTGTTGCCCACACATGAGAATTGTGGGCATTGAAAACGCCTTCGTGTGTAAAAATCGCCTCATCTATGGACTATGGTGCACATAAGCTGTATGGTGCACATAGGACTGTGCACGTGAGCTGGAAAAGCCGGCAGAAACGCACTCTGATGCAAGAACAATTGGCAAAAAGCCACGCGCAGAGGGTAATCACAGAGCCAGAGCAAAGCTTGGGCTCTCTGTATGTGGAATGGGTGTAAACCTTCTGCATGTAAAACTCTCCAAACTGTTTTTTGACTGACATGTAGACAAATTGCTATAGCCCTTGTACTTGTACCGGGTGTTTCGTCCACATAGTCCAAGATGGCTTCTTCCATGTGTGGTTGTCGTACAGTTCTTGATCGACCCCGTCTATCAGTACTGGCGTAAAATGAACCATTTTCACAAAGTTGCCGATGTAATCGCTCAAACATTTTGTGGTTCGGCATACGTCTACTTGGAAATCTACTTGGAAATCGTTCTTGATACAGCCGTAGCACTGCTTTGCCGTTATCATTAGCAGCACCATACATCAGATGCAATTCTGTTCTGCTTTTTCGCTATTAGTAAAATCACCCATCACGGCCAAAATCTTAAGCGCAAATGCCGTTTTTTGCTGATGCAGCAGATCACTGGCGCACCGCTTTACTATCCTCAACTATCGCCAAATATGTCAGCTAATCACGCCATAGAGGTTGCCAAGCATGTGTGATTGCTGTTGGATGCAATTTTCAGCAACTGTTTGTGTGTGTGTGTGTGTGTTCATTTTTCTACATAAAAGATAAATATGATATTAGAGATATTGTTACAGAGATTTTTTTCATTAATTGCATTAAAATATGGATTGATTTTCTTTTATTTTGAATTCCTGGTCTTTTACGGGTTTAATTACATCGGATTTCATGTAGGACTATAAAGGAGATAAAAGGTGGGGTTGCCATGAACAAGGTATAAGAAACAATTTCTTGAAATCAATTTATTTTTTGTTAAAAATTACAGTTTTTTTCTCTTTTAATGGATTTTTAAAATTTATATGTATTTTATGCCCACTTTCTACATTTTTTAAAGCTTCTTTCAACCGATTATATTTTTGACTGCGATATTTTGACATCTAAAGTAGGGAGCAACATTTATTCGTTCCTTGAAAAATCCTCGAAACAGATTATAAGAAAGATGAATTCGTTTTATGAATGATAATCAGAAATGGAGAATCTGAAAATCTGAAATAATTTAATTATTTTATTTCTAATAATTATTTTATTTTTAATATTTAATTTAAATATTTACAATATTTAATTCAATTAATCTAATAATTTTTTTATATGACATAGTTTAATCAGTGTCAGTATTTTTCATATATAACCATTACATAGGAAAACATCTAAAGCAATAATTTTAGGGACTTCAATGACATTTAAAAAAAGTTTTTTCTTGTTTTTAAATAAAATTCATGTGATTATCAAAGATTGATTCTTAAATATTTTTAAATTAGCAAGGTGTTTCGGAAGTAAAGAAACTGTGAATAAAAGTTTTCAATGAAAACTTTTTAAGGAAATTATTTTATTTCCATTAATTAACAGAATAATTTGTAGCACAATTCTCTTATAATCGAATAAATTAAAAATATTAATAAATTAAAAGACCGTCTAAATTTTTAAGAGATGGGTCTAAATTAAATTCATCTAAACTGCGAGATATCCTCTAAAGCGGGAGTACCCATTTTTAGTCTATTAATCATTTATCCTATGAGTCAAAAGTATACTAAGCAGATACTTTTTGCGATTGATTTTTTTAAAGTCAAAAATGGGGAGCACTTTCCCCTTCTTTGTATGCTCTAAAACTTTAAAATAGGGTGAATAAAAGGGGTGATATGATAAGTGTATTAAAAAGGGGTAATGAAGCAAGGTATGAGGTAACAACTTTCACATGATCTTGATCGATAGTGTTTGCAGGGTTCAAAGGATTTTTCCAGCTGAATATGCATTTCTTTCTTTTTTTCTTTCGTTCTTTGCGGTCGAAAGTCTTATCTTTCTTATTAAATGCTTACGTGCGTTTAAAAAATAACTGATAAACAAAAAAGAAAACTTGAAAAGTCATTGGACTTTAAAATATTCTTTTAATATTATTATAACGAGGACATAAAATTATTCAGAATTCTTTTTCTTTAATTAAATATGAATAATTCTCAATAATTTTCAATAGAAAATCCAATTATTTTCAGATGATGGTATTTCCTTTGTTTCTTGAGTTGGTTGATTAATATTTTGTGTTTTTAAAAAATTATATTCAAATATTGTATTTAATTAGGATTAACTTTGTGATTTAAAATTTAAAATTTTTGCTTTCATTGTTCGTAATTTTACATATTATACGTTTAGTTACTATCAAAGATAATGCTTTTCTGTACATCATCCTCAATCTACAAATCGTAATTTCATTTGTGAGATTTAACTATACTATGTATTTGTTGCGTAATGTTTATTTATTTATTTATTTATTATAAATTATATTATATTACTAAATTTATCCATTTATTTACTTTCCTTTCTATGACTAAATATTTGAGAATATCCTAAATGATTTACGCCTTAGAGAAGAAATCAAAGCGTCAGTAAAACATTTCTCTCTGCTTTATCAACAGATTGTTTTTATTTCTATTTTGAAATCATTCCATAAAGTAAAATATTTTATGTGTATAATTTAATACGATGTTTCTGTAAAAGTCAGTTTTTCAGATGATTGAGTAAAAGAATTGTTAATGAAGTAATGTAAAACGATTAACTGTTGTAATTCAGTTTCAGTTGTAACGTTTTTAAGTATTTGTCTATTTTCCCGTTGACCACTTTCCATTACAAAAAAATAAGAATAATTGTCACCAAACATTGGATTTCACACCAAAAATGTCTAAATGTGACGTCACATTATACTCGTTATCACATTTGTTACACATTCACGATTTTAGGCCAATAACCATGACCGGATGCCTTGTCCATGTTGTTGGATATTATGATCCCTGAAACTCTAATATTAAGAAATAAACAATCAATTAATCAAATAGATGATTTAATCACTCTTACAGAAACAAGGAAAAAACATCTCTTTTATCAGTATCTTTCACCGACTGAAAGCAATATCGTAATTACGTACTCAAGTGTAATCAAATAGATCATTTATCGGGAATACCAATAATGAACTAAAAAACTTTAGTAGGGAACTCTTCAAGTGAAAGTAATTATTGTTATATATAACAATCGGTTTTTCCACATCCATTTTATGAACTCTAAATACCGATTTTCTCTGTACACTGTGTAAAAAAAAAAAAATTGTAAATTCACGAAAAAAAACGAAAAAAAAATTAAAGAATCAGAAAAATCAAGTCCAGATAAGATTACAAAATAACATTAAGTTACTTGATAACATGTTTAACCTAAAATTAGTCCATTTTCATTTTTACTTTCTTTTTATAAAATTTATCAATAAGCTGCGTCATCTCTCCTAGCATCGAAACTAATGGGAACAATGCGCCATCTCTCCTAAGTAGAAGATGCGCAAACTCTCCAATTTCGGTAGGAGAGATTGCGCGGCCTTTTATTTAAACATGGCCGCTACTGAAACGAACCGTCGATGTTCACACTGTTAGTATGGCGGAATTCTCCGTGAATTTCTGCTGTAATTTTATGGGAAATGCCCCTTTTACAAGATAAATTGTCAATTTTCGTAAATTTCATGTTTTTACGGGCAAAAACCGTTTATGTAAGAACAAAGCTCGTTTATCTACGGACAAAACCCGTTTTCTTACGGACATTGCCTGGAATCTCTGCTGCAGTAATTTTACTGCAGCAACTTTTTACAGTGTACGCATTCACTGTAATTTTGTATCTCGCGATGATAAGATATACTCTGTAATAAGCCGTCATAAGTTAAAAAATATTTCTAACGAAAAAAGTAATTGTAAATTCATAATGTATAACATTTTATTAATCACATACTAAATAATATTTAAAAGACCAGTTCAAGTCATTTTGTGAATATTGTGTCATCTTAATAATAACATTTTTGGATATAACTACTGCAGTTACATGGATTAATAGTAAATCTCGGATTTTAGATATTTGGATTAATAGTACATGTCCTACACCTATGGAGAATACAAGGTATAAGCGATTTATCTTACCTTATTTACTTTATGACTGTTTTATTAACAACAAGACTTAAAAGAACAATTTATCTAAAATAGTTAAATAGAAAATAGTAAGAAAATAAGAAACTCCGTTAATAATTTAACAATACGTGTATGCGGAAGATTGTCGGAATGGTCATCGGCCGAAAAATAAATTATATATATATACTAAGTATGACTCCTTTCTTAAAAGTCTCAGGAAAAAGCTGTTCGCATCAAAATTCCTTGTCTGTGATTTTATATACAACTATTATAGTTAAGTTTTCTGGATGGATGTAATGAACATCAATAAACGTTTGGAAGAAACATATTGCTCATCACTTATTCAGAAAATGTAAAACAAATATAACATGTAAAATGTACATAAAAAATTAGATAAATCTTTGAAATTGGGGCAATTTTTTTAGTCGTAGAACCACGTTCCTTTTTAATAGACATTTGCGTATCACAGTTTTTAGCTTTACATAGCCATTATTTATCCGTTTGCAATGAAAGTCTCATATCATGCCCATTATCGCACACTTTGTTTGATGGCAGAATCTCATAATCTTGAAAACAGTTTATTGCATCAAGTACTGTAGATGGAAAATCCCAGATCTTTACATATATTTTTTTCAAAATGAAAAAAAAAAAATAATAATAAAAGATATAGCAGTTAACTTATGCCGTTCATTAGAAAAATTAAACTGGTTTATCCCCAAAATAAATAAAAACGGAATACGTACATCGCGTGCTAGCGCTGCATTTGAAATCAAACAGGACGTCATACTTTTGTATTATTGGCGTTAAATCACATTGTTTGCGACAGTGTTTTTGTACATAAGTGTTGGACGGGAAAGTAGACAATTATCTGTATTTAAAGAGCTAAAATATACACCGACAAAGTTTTCAGAAAAATAATTAATAATTACAATTAATGAGGAAAGACGTGCATAGTATTAAAATAATTAGTGATATTTCATAGATGTGTTATTGTGTTATCACCATTACTCGAGGAACAGGCGGAACTGCGGGCCCATCTAAGATACCCGGTACGGTAGCAGACCCGATCACGGAAGATCTCACCAGAAAAACTTAAAAGCTAAATTCAATAAATTGAAGACATCGGACGATCTCAGCAGATTCGAGATCATTCATTGCTCTCATTATAAACAGGCGCAAAAGAAGCTCATTTCCCTTAAGATATTTATTCCGCTATCTTGACTATTTTATTCGTATGTTTCAGTTTTAAATGTTTAACCTCAATATTATAGAATGCGAAGCAATCCTTATAGGAATTAAAAAATTACTATTCATAAAATATTGTTACGTTATGAAATTGCGTCTTATCAATATATATCATACATACTTATCGCATACATATAAACTTAAATAAATAAAAAATCCGTAAAGAAAGGATTAGAGGTTTGATTTAAAGCACTGTATCATTTATTTATTTTTTTTCTTCATTAGATTTCTTCCTCAGAATCATGACTATTTTTAGTTTAAAAATAACTTGTTATTACTTCTCAACTGCCATTTGTTCAGCTTTAAAGTATAATGTTACTTATATCTGATGTGGGTTTAGAATAATCTTTCATTCTAATATTTCTAATATTTCATTCTAATTATTCTAATATTTCAATGAATTTAAAGATCATTAAAAATATGTTATGTATAAAAAAAAAGCACATAGGTTTTCTTTAATTGATAAAGACAAAGGCATACTGTATTTTTCAAATATTTTATTTTTATTTTACCGTATTAATGTGGGATAACTGAAATGTAACTCCAATAAAAACTGAAAAACATATTTCGTCTACGTTATCAAAAGCAAATCCTTCTTTAGTTATCTGTGTCAAAAGAAAAAAAAATCAGTATAAGCACAGTATTATTTACGCTAATTACGCCATTTCGATTTTTTCGCGTTATGAATACAGCATTTCTAAGGTATATAAAACTTAGAAATAACTATGGCAATATTCACGTTCAAGGAAATAAATATTCACCCTTATATTTACGGTGATTATTAACGTATTTGATGCATAAATATCTTTGAATGTATGTAAGATATTTTTTTTTAACTAATTCAAACCCAGAACATAATTAGAATTCCATTAAGATTTCTTTCATTTTGAATGTTGTGGAAATTTGTGAGCTACCACTTTAAAGTGTAATTGATAATTTAGACTATTTTTCATAGTTCAGATGTTATCTTTTTGAAATAGACAGATCTGTTTATGTTATCTTTTACATCTGTTTTAACAGTAGAGTCAAACCTTTTCGATAGGTTAAATTTTCCATTTTTACACCCGGTATGTCGACGACTGCTTCGCATTACTGGATTCTAGTGATATACATATCCCTCATATTCTTCCAGTTCCTGTAGATGAGCATATACAGTTTACATCTGAATTTGAAAATAACAACCAACTACCATTTTTTGATGCCGCGAAAATGAGTCATTCCAAACCGCTGTTTACCGTAAACCATTTGCAGTTTCTTTACCGCTACATCGTCTTTCATTTCACCCTCCTAATCAAAAATTGGCTGCTTTTAATACGTATGTTCATCGCACCTTAAACATTTGTTTATCTGAGAGTTTACGCAAAGCAGAATTAGACCAGATTAAATCCACTGCCATTTCCTGTTGAAATCGTTTAGATTCAATTCATAATAAACTAATTAAACGTACACATTCCAACGTTAACAATGTTCTTAATGAAAATTTAATTATACTTCCATATTTTCCGAGAATTAGCCATCAAATATACAACATTGTGAAAAGATTCGATTTTAAAGTAATTTTGCACCATTTAACAAAATCAAATTTAAAGATCTCAAACATCCAATTGACAGATTTTCACATTGGGGAATTTACAAGATATCTTGCGAGTGTAATAGACTGTATATAGGTCAAACTAAGCGACCTCTTAAGGTCCGCTTGGGGGACATAAAAACTATGTTGAAAATCGTGACATTAAACGTTCCGCTGTTGCTAACCATTGCTGGTCTAACAACCACATCACAGTTTTAATTTTTCAGAAGGTTCAATAATTCAGAAGTGCTCATCAATTTACGACCTTGATTTTTGGGAAGCTTATCATATATGGAAGAATTCAAGCAACTTATTTAATGATATGTCCAGTACACCAAATTTTTCAAATGTGCCTTTCCTTTAATTCATTCTCTTCACTTCCCCCCTCCTCTCTTTTCCCCTCCGTATTTAAACTCGAACAGACTGGCGGAGCGCTTCTGATTGGTCTCCTTCATGGGACTCCGGACTCCGCTACTGTTTTTAAACACTCATCGCCATTCCAACTTGGCCGCGGCCGGAGACGCAAGCATACTTACATGGCCTAAATTTTTACATCTGCTGATGATGGAGCTTTAGAGGCTCCGAAACAGCTGTTTGTTACTTTATATATACTTTATTTGTGCTATTTTTTATGTTGGTCATTTATTTTAATAAAACGGCGGAAAGTTCATACCTCCCAATTTAAACGTACACATATACAATCTGTTATTGTTTGATTTATTATTATTATTATTATTATTACGTTACACCTTTTGAAATTCAAATAAAATTTATTATGTTACATAAGTAGTCTCTTGATAAACTATCTGTGAAAAATAGTCATTGTAATATTAATTTTTTGAAAACTTAAAATAGTTGGGTTTGCTTATATTACCGTCTTATATTGGCTTTTCTTTTCTTAACTGTCTTTCCAAAATTATAATATTATTATTATGTAGACTACTCAAATGTTCACATGCATGATTATAACTCTAAATTAGGTACTGTTTATGGAAACAGTGTATATTATTTTAAATGCACTTCCAATTAGGTGATTTCTAATTCAAATTATTTATTCATGGTAGGTTTGGAGCATCGTGTGGATGGTGTATCAAGGCTTTTGCGACTGCACTTCAAACAGCCTATTATTTGAACTGTTGTTCTTGTACCGTATAAAGAACCGATCGTGTGGATGATATACCGAGACTCTTGCACTGCATTACATACAGCCTATTATTGGGACTGTTGTTCTGGTTTAGTATGCAGTTATGTAAAGCAAGGAAAGTGCTAAATGCATGGTTTTCGAAAAAGTAGTCCTGCTGTAAAAGCATTAAAAAGTACATATTCTCTCAAAGTAATAATGCAAAATAAAGGATTAAAGATTCCTTTTTAAGATTTCTTTATTTATTGGCATGTTGTTTAATCAAAGCAATTATAAGCAATTTAACTTTTTTAATTTATATTTACTTTTGAAACGTGTACACTGTTAAAAATTTTGGGCTGGATTGAACCAACTTTTTGTGCTGCAGTAGCTGCAACCATAAGTTGGTGAAATCTCGTCCCAAAATTTGTAGCTCCGGTTGAACCATAGCATGTTGGAACGACATGTGTACATGGTTGCAGCTACTGCAGCACCAAAAGTTGGTTCAACCAAGTACAAAATTTTTAACAGTATGATTTACATTTCATACTAGGTTAATGCAAATTTCTGTTGTATTTTTAAACCTTTAATACCGGTATAATACCGGTACCAGGTATTAAACCCGATCATTTTACCTATTAGTTCCAAGCAAACAGGTATTATAAAATTATCTGGTGTTAAAATTTTACCGGTATTAAAGGTATTAAAATGCGACAGAACTTTTGCATCAACCTAATATTTATATTGTGGCTGTATACAAAGAAACAAAAAAAAAATAAGTTCTGATAAAGTATGGCCACTTTTTAGAATACCTTCTTAAAAATTCTGATATTTATTCGTTTCCAATTGTAACAATGTAGCAATATATTTGTGTGTGGATAGAGGAAATATTTAGGAAGAGATTGTAAGAAAATTGAAATGTGTTCAGGGTGAATTTAAAGTTCCTTTTAATTAACAAAGGCATTAAGATGTAAAGTGATTAAAACTGAAAAGCTTCTTATACTTTACATGCCAGTTCATTAAGTGTTTGTGTTAAATTGAATTTCAGTTGTTTCGGAAGAACAAATTATAATATATTAAACAAAAAAATCTAAAATTTAATCAGTATAACAGATTGAATTATCTAGAATTTTCGTTTTTATTTATTATTTGATATACCCCTTTCATATAAACAGCATTTATCGATTTGTAAAATATGACCATTGTTTTAAAATGTGTATTTTTGTTTATTTTCAGAATAGAGTTTTATGACTGCTATATGACTATCTCTGAGTAGATGTGACAAAGAGAAAAAAAAGTTGTGTGCATTTCAGTGAAATTTTTCATTTGTTTCATAAATAGATTTTTTGAGAATTCACCAGGAAAATATTATTTAAGCACTAAATTTGTTTATTTAAAGTAGTTTTATTACATTAATATTCAGTTTTTTAATCGATTAATCTGCAAAAATTATGTTATCATATACAATTCAGTTATTGCTAAAAACTTGAATCTTGTGTTAAAATAGGTTTTTAATACCAAATTTTATTCCTATAACAAGTCTAGTTTATTCAATGTATATATATCTTGATTTAGATATTAAAATATATTAGAATTTCTCGTAGGTTTTGAGTGAGGTTTTGACATTTTATTCTTTTTTTATTTTAGATTCTTTTACGCGTTTTTATGTATTTCTTCGACATAATCTTCTATCTTTTAAGGATGCCGGTAACTCGCGGATTACAATTATTTGTTCTTTGACTGTGGTGAGATTTATGCAAATCTAAATCGGTATTCTCTCGTAGAAGAGAAATCACAGATTCGCGAAGGATAGAAAACATTGTATGGCATGCTGATCTTGAGATATTTAGGTATTCATTAAAGGAATTTGCAAAATAGTTTTGGGGAAGAATCGTATTAGAAGAAATGCTTTTGCAAAAAGTGTAATCCGAGTTCATGTCATTGTCTCTTCTTCTCTGTCATTTAATAAACAGCTGTGTCGTATTCATCGGTGTGTTATTTGGACTTATAGAATTCCATCTTATAGAAGATTTGGCTACAGCAGTGAATGTCAGAATATTAAGAAATAATGAGACACAATGACACATATACATTAAAAATATTCAGAATGTGTATGGTTGGTTTTTTTAATTCAATTACTTATGACACTGCATTTATCAAATGTCAATAGTTAGTTTATCAGAACTAAACTTTTTTAGTATTCAGTCAGACTTTATTCAATTATATAGCATGTTAATATTACTTATAAACCAATCTGTTCCTTTGATATTTCATAAGTAATAAAAAATTAAACGAGATTTTCATTTAGATTTTGTCAGCGGTGATGTACATACCATATAAAAGTGAAATCATTCTGAAGGGGATAAAGAAAAATCTTATAACAAAGTAAAAAAAATTGTTTACAAGGAACACTTTTATTGAGTATTTAGAATACTGTTAAAGGACTACTGACATACATAAACATCATTAATAGTCGAAGTATTAATCATGCATTTATTATTAATATACTGGTGTTAAAAAGAGATGGAAATAAGGCGATAACGGAAAAAAAAAAGAAAAAGCAAGTTAGAGTGAATGACCAGAATAGAAGGAAAATCCAATGACATTTTGAGTTCTTTATAAATTCAAACAAGTTCCTTTATTAAGCATATATCTATCATTAGTTGTTTCAGATAGCTGTTTGTATTGATTTTTAATTAACCACCTAACGTTTCAATACTGAAATACGGGTTATTGTAGAATTGATCAAATATACATAGGTTTTTATTGTTAGAGCTTCTAAAACATTTGTAAATGTCACTGTTGAGTAGAAGTGTTCTCATGTACAAAATCCTCTTATAGCATCTTCTATAAAAGACTGACTGTCACAACTCACAATTTGAAAATATTCGAAATCGAAGTTAAGAGATGTTATCTTATTTTATCTATTAATATACATCCAGCAGCAGATAAATTACCTATTTTTGATCAGGGTGCAATATAATGTTGTACAGTCGAGTCTCTCTGTAACGAACTTCCATATAACGAATTTCTCTATATAACGATTTTTTAGCAGGAACGGTCACTTTTACCATGATTACATTAAAAATAATCTCCATATGGCGAAAGATTTATCTCCATATAACGAATTTTTTCAGAATTTTTTCATTTGTTTAGAAAAATCTTCAAAATCACGTGAAATAAATTTTTCTTCACTGATTACTGGCTTATCTTTCAAAGCTGAATACCTCTATCTTATTCTTTATTTTGTTTATCAAGTTTATTGTCACAATTTTTTTTTTCCGAAATTAGTTTATTTATCATTGTTGAACTTGAAAATGCCGCCGATTAAAACTTGTTGATCTGTTTATTAAAATGCATTTATAAGCCTTTATGTGTACTGTTATCACTTTAAGCATATGCATTTTCACTTTAATGATAATAAGTGATTTTCTAATAGAATTCTGCATTTCTTGTTAAAATGTGAAAATTTTTGCGAGGGTGGAACAGTTTTGCAATGAAAACAACCAAAAATTACAGCTTTACATCGCCTAAAAGAATTGTAAGTTTTCCTTATGTTTTTTTTTTTTTTTTCTGTGCTTTCAAATAAATGTTTATTTTCCGTTTTGAAACTGCTTAAATAATTAAAAAATACAATAGCTAATTAATATTTATAGTTAAACATTTCAAAATATTAATTAAACACCTCAAAAACTTTTTTTTTTAAATTTATATATTATATATTAATTTTTTCGTTACTCTCTGTATAACGAATTTTTCTATCTAACGAATTTTTTGACTGGAACAATGGATTTCGTTATTAGAGATTCTACTCTATTTGCTAGTATGAAGTTTGTCGATGAATAAATAAATTAATGAAAGCAAGTTAGTTATATGTCATTTTTCTAAAAGTGAAAAAAGATTGACGTTGATTTTGTTTTCATATTTTAATGCCAAATATTGAAGTTTCGTGTTATAAGATATCTTATTTAGTTCTATTTATCGATAGCGACACACTTGTTGCTACGATGTTTTTCACGTGACATAATTGAAATGTTAAGATACTCTTTTACAAGATTTAGACAAAAGAATCAGTTATGTTCACAAATCATCCCTTAAAATTACGTACTTCTTCGCAGAATTAAAGTCGGTATGGGGTGTTCTGTACTTCAAAAATTTCGAAATTGGATGTAAATGTTGATCTTAAGAAATTTCAAAAAAAAAAAAAGTCTTTATATATTTTGTGCATCTTACAAAAAAATTCAGGTTTTATCCGTATGTGAATGCGAGCTTGCGAGCTACAAATAATTTTTAACTGCTTGCAATAATAAAAGAGATTTCTAAATGAATCTCAATTATCTCACATTTAAAAATTATTTTCGAAAGACGGATTCATATTGCCACACGAGTAAAAATTGTTTGAAATACATTTGAATGCTACATTATGCCTAAGAGATTTAAGAAATAAATTTGAAATATATTTCACAAATAAATTAATTGAATGATTAGTGATTATTCGTGATTTCTTTTACGATTTTTTTGTTCTTTAAATTGGTTTTTCCTGATGTTATTTTTAAAAATTCCGATACTGAAAATAGTTGACAACGTTGCTATTGGAAACATCTAAAAATTGAAGCAAAAATATTGAAAATAAAAATAAGAGTATCAGATGTAAAATTCTAAAAGAATTTAATTTTTTTAGTATTTTTAGAGGAATATATATTTTTAATGTAAATTTTTTTCATTAAATTAATTCATGAGTATTCATTTACTAAAAACCGAAAACAATTTTCTTTTCTTCAGGTATCGAAACAAAGTGCAATCTACAGTATATTTATTGAATTAACTGTTATGAGGATCCTAAACATTAAAATACTGTATACTAGATGACCCGTCCAGCGTTGCTCGGGCTCGTGATAATAATGTTAAATATACCAAAAATCGGCGTTGAATAATTTTATATTTTTGAACAAACGAACTTTACAAACGAAACGTTTTCTTTACAAACATTTAACTTGAAACATTTAAACTTTACTTTCGATGGGACCCACTGCCTTCTGCAACGTATACCATCGAATTTGTACTATTTTATATTTTTAAATGAAAATGAAAATCTATCCAAACGAACCTAGATTCGGGGGGGGGGGGGGGCATGCCTTCTGCAGCGTACATCTGGCGTGCTACGCACCCTCTGATCTGTTTAGATTATTATATTTTTTAACGAAAATCTTTCCAAACGAACTAATGTTCTACTGTTTTCAACAGTGTACATGCACACTCTCTAATTTGTATGATTTTATATTTTTAAATGAAATTCTAGCCAAACGAACCTAAAGTTGTGGTCTTACTGTCTTCGGCAGCGTATACCAAGAGTGCAAACTTTGTTCTTGTCTGTTTTAATTTTACATTTTTATACTAAAATCTTTCCAAACGAACCTAATGTTGAAGGCCCACACTGTCTTCGGCAGCGTGCAACCTCGAATTTGTATGATTTCATATTTCAAAGGCAAATTAATCCAAATGAATTAAGGGGCTGCTTTATTGTAATTGAAGATTTAATTTCTGACATTTAGATATATTAAACTTTTAATTTGACCAAAATAATATAAATTACTCTTTCTAAACATGAATACCATAAGGTTACAAGATGCGTTCCTTATGCAACACGAAATGTTATCTGAGAAGGTACTGAGAAAAAAATAATTGAGCAATTCGTAAAAAGACTTCCAGTTTTTTTTTTTTTTTAATAGTAAATATTAATATTTTTTTAAACCAAAGACATGGTTGGAACCTGAAAGGTACCATGAATAAGGGTTTTTTTCTTTTTGTATTTAAATTTTGAAAGCGAATGCAGAATAAATCTGCAGAAAAAACCAAAAATTGAAATAGAAATATCATTAATTTTTAAGAAAAACAAAAAAATTAGAACTGAAAAGTGTGAGAAAGTGTGTTTCAGAAAGTGTGTTTTTGAAAAAAATATTATTATTTTTTGTTTATGAAAGACATCGTTAGTACCGGAAAGGTACCTCGAATAAGTAGGTTTTTTTTTATATATATACTTTGTTTTTCGATCAGGAAAGCGGATACAGAATTATAACTATGCAGAAATAACGAAAAGCATGAAATCAACATTGCAACAATATTTTATTTTTAATGGTAAATATTAATAATATTTTAATTACGAAAGGTACCACTTAAAAGTAGCTATTTTTTGTTTTTCTAGTATTTCAATATGCGGCAGTTTCAAAATGCAGAAAAAAAATTAATATTTTCCACGCATCGCTTCCTTCTGCTTCAAGAACTTTGGAAATACCGTTTTGGTACAGACAACTATGATAGCGCGCATTCTGTGATGTTCATTATAGGTTTTAATTGATATCTCGGCTATTTATAAAAAAAATGAGCCCCAGGTGTATTCGGACTATCCTTTGTCTATACTCATCCATATTTTCTCCCAACACACACACAGAGAGAATGCATCTTTCTTTTATTGTTATAGATTATCAATGGTGAATATCAAAAATACATTTTTTTACAGTTATTAAAAGAGTTCCATTAAAAGAGCGTCCCTTCTTTCATTTATGATTATAATGAAAACTTTAAAATTTTCCCTAATTCATAAGCTGGCTAAGGCATTCACACACATTGCATTGGCCGAGGGCTCCAAATTTAGGGGTCTCCAAATATGCAGTTTTAAACATCTGCAGCAGAGCAGAGAGCATGAAATAGTAGATCATGAAAAAATAATTCTTCAAAACTATGATCTCTTTTACAAATCATTAAGCCGTTCTAGCTTTAACGGTGCAGTCTAACATTATTATTCCAAAAGGTGTGTGGTTTTAACGTTTTTAAGAGTGGTGCCTAAAATTCATTACTCCGGTTAAAATGTTGCTATTATTTTATCCTGTCACTGCATACTTTTACTGTCTATACTAGTAAAAAAGTTTCGCTCTCTCTCTCTGTGTGTGTGTGCGTGTCTGTTTGTCTATTGGCAATGGATAGGAAAATCTACCTCGCGCAGAGGTCTTAAAATTTGTATGAGGATAGTCCGATGCAGGTCCTGATGCACCTGGGGCTCAGATTTTCATTTTTTTGACAATTAGCCAAGATGTTAAATAAAAACTCATCAAAAACTTATTTTTATTTAGAAATTGGTGTAGGTGCGTACGCGCATGCTCAGTCCATGCTTTTCTGAACGCCTAGAACGGAAGAACGAAATCTGTTTTATTTCAGCCGTTCCCCTAACCGTCCATAGGTTGAACCATTCTTGATACAGAAATATTCTTAATTTTCGTACTTTTACCTCTTAAATACTGCAATCAGTTAAAAAAAATATTGCTGTTTACCCTTTGATAAATATATTCAGAAAGGGAAAGAAATTGACTTTTTTCTCTTTTTCAGGAACGCCCCCCTAGGGCTCGATTTTAGAGGTACCAATTCACAAAACATACTTATATAAAGCTGAGACCTTCATCTTTTCGACGTTGTAATCGGTTTTAAAGAATATGAATTTTAACCTTTTCACAAAATTCTCGACCGCAGATTACTTCACGCCGCCCGAAACGATCATTTTTCTATGATAAAAGTAACTAAAAGTCTGTATTTTGACAAAATATTTTTTAGAATATCTCGGCAGACCAGAGATTTTCTAAAAGAGATTTTTTTTTTAAACTATGAAATGACCCTATTTGAAAAAACAAGAACATTTCTTCTTACGAGCACTTTTACCACTAAATATGAATATTTTTTGCGAATTTTTCACTTAAAAATATAAGTTTATGCAAAGTCAGGTTTAAAATATAAAATCGTACAAATTTGACGTTTGTTTAAGGTTATTATCACGGGCCCGGGTAACGTCGGACGAGTCAGCTATTTATACATAAATGTTACATTGTGATTTTTAAACAAAATGGTCTTCTTTATGGCATTAAAAATGTCTAATTATGATTACATTTAAAAGTTATATAAGTGATTGATGCATGACAATTATTTCACCTTACTACATTGCACACGTATATAGAGGCTCCGTGATAAGTCTATGGCCAGGTCTTTTAGAAGTCATAGACCAAGGCCTGCACGAATTACGTAAAGTACGACATTATTTTCTTATTATAAGTTACTCCGGATTACCTTCCATAAAAGCCTGCCTGAACACTGTATCCAATATTTATAAATCAATTTATCTTGTATTTCTTTATTTCATCTTAGTTAACCTTAACTCTATTTCTTTCAAAATGGTGAAACCTCTGTTAATTAAGTTTTAATTAACTATCTATCGGTAAAGTGCGTAGCATAATTTCCTCATACAAATCTCAACTTGATACAACTTCAAAAGAAAATGACCTGAAACAGTAAGGTTAACAGAATCCCCTAACTCTTTTGATAAAACCTGTGTAATTAATCAATTGTCTTTATTTCCTTCCATTTAATTTTTACTTTGCTCTAGCGCCTACCTTTCCCCATAGGGATGTATTCCACTCAGGCATGATGATAGTTAGGGAAAAAAGTTAATTGATCAAGGTATAAATCGAATGTGAATAGAATGGGAGTTAGTTGAGAGTATTTTTCATTTAGCATCCCGACAAAATAAACGAGTTGGACGACTGTGAATATAGAAAAGTTGTTATATGTAAATTATAAGGGCTATATGAATATATTTGTATTATATATAATCTAGTTAGGACTAGAATAAAGTATGATTCAGTAAATATAATGCAGAGACCGAAATAATTCCTAGACTTCCTGGTAGTAAAAGAATATCTTCGTAATATTGGCTAAATTTAATTTTTGGTTTAATATTTTGATTGTTTTACATTTTTAAAATATATAATCATTATTTCAAACCAATATTTACTCGTTATTAGTTAAATGTTGGCTTAATATGGGAAATATATGAGTAATAAAATAATAAGCGAATATTTTGTACGGAATTAGTGGTACAGGGTTCGTACGCTTTTACCACAATCTTTTAATAAAATTTTTCGTCTAATTTAAATGCAGAAAAGTATAGCAAATCCTGCAATTCAGCGAGGGGGGTCTACAATTTTTGCTATTTAAATATTAAATAGAAAAATTCTACTAAATCTTGTGGTAAAAGCGTAGGAGTATTAGTGCGGTTATATCGTCGCTACCATGTCAAACTGCATTTTTCATTACTTTTAAAAATGGGCCGATTGTCACCACTAAATTCTATTAGAATTATTCGCTTAGTAAGAATACTAAAAAAAGTTCTGTGAAGAACAAGATTGCCAGTTAGGCCTTCTTATCTGTTTAGAGATGTCGAATTCATACCGGAAATTTTGTGAGAAAAATTTTTACTTTAAGTAATCACAAAATGTGAGAATCGGCCCATTTTTAAAAGTAATGAAAAATGCATTGTTTCACATTCGATAGTTTGACATGTTAGCGGCGATATTTTGATTATATAAGAAACACATATGCAATAAAATGCCAATATTGGGTAAATATTCCGTTTTCAATATTGCTTGTTTACTTTCAATTTAATATTGACGCAAACTTAAGTCTTTACATGTTGGAATTAGTTCCTTTCTATAGCAAAGTTTCTTAAAGTGGGTTACGTGTACCTTTTGGGGATATGCATAGAAGTTCTAGGGGTACGCAATATATCTATGTCGATAACCATTATACAGCGCAGCGAAATGAAACCATCAGGACGGTAAACTAAGGAAAAGTTCTTATTTATGTGAGAAAGCTTTTCATCAGATTGACGGATTATATGTTGACGATGACTAACGACTCAATTTAATAAAATTAGCATAAAACATTCAAGCAATATGCAAGAGTAAACATAAAAAAAATCTTATTAACGCTTACATTAAATGTAAAATACAAGTTATTTTTATGTGTATCCTTTGTTTCCCTTGTTAGGTGCGTTCATAATAATTATATAAATACGTACCACCTATAGTCGTCCTCTGATCCGTCCGTACGCATACAACAGTGCAAAAACTACCCAACCAAATGGTTTGAAATTTAATATATACTATCGTTGCAGAATTTTGTTGAGTCATTTCAAATTTTATGAAAATCGAATTAAAAACTTAAAAAGATATTAATAAAAGTTTTCTTTATTCTATTAAATCCTATCGTACGTAATCTATGTAATAAAAGCGTAAGTCATGTGACTGTGGAAAACAAATACCGGCAAACCACTTCTTTTTTTCATATGCCAGGCGTCCATTTGTATTAAAAATATTTTTTTTTTTTTAATAAAATTGCATAAAAGTTAGATTTTTAGAAAGATAGTTTTAAAAAAATGTTTGATTGAGAGATGAGTTGCATTAAAAAATGTATAGATTCTGAGATAACTTCACTGGTAATTAGGTTAACAGCCGAATATCTCAATCCATTAGAGTAAATAAACACAGGAGATTCGTGCATTATGAGTCATAAAATTATTAAACCATGGAGTAAAATCTTCATTCGCAAAGCAAGACCTCCATGATGAATTTTGCAGCACTGTTTGGTGTAGAAAAAAATTCGCATGTGTAAAAGTGGCATACGTAATAAGGAAAAAAAAGGTATGCTCATTTCGCTCATATCAGACGATATAATTCATTTCACTGAAATAATAAGGATGATTTTTTTTTTTTTTTTTTTTTTTGGCATTGTGAAACTAATAAAACGAACGCACCTCATATGTCACGTTTAACGTACAATTTCCAAAACTTGTTCTGTTTATGACTCTTAGAGGAATAAGAACACTTAATTCTTCAAGGGGTACGTGAGGCATAAAAGTTTGAGAACCACTGAGCTAATTGCCGAAACGTCAGTGAAGGCTTACTGTTGAGACCCGAAAAGTTTTTGGTTTCTGTCTGTCTGTCTGTCTGTTTGTCTGTCTGTCTGTTCCGCGATAACTGCCGTAAAAATGATCCGATTAGGTTGATTTTTGGTGGGTATGTTGGTGAGATACCCGGAATTAGCTGTATAGTTTTTGGTTAAATTTGGTTCATTCGTTCGAAAAATATAGAACATTTCTTTTTAAATTATAATGCTTTCCTATGGGACTGCAGACGATTTTCAAATTTAATTTTTAACTGAAATGGAAATCGCATATTTGAATAATGGATTTCAACGTAAAATTATGGATGTTGATTTTCGATATGGATGTTTTAAATATATCCAATAATTTTGAAAAATTGACGATACATTTATTAGAATTGAGATATTAATTGTTTAAATGATTGGAAATTTTTTTGCATCTGTTCCGGAAATATAAAACTTTTATTTTCATGTTTTTTACAAATTTTAAAATGCATTTCTTTTTACTTTGCTCTTTAATTTATCAGTTGCCTAGCAACGATATTTCAAAGAAGATATAATAAAAGCAACACGCACAATTTTGTTCCAATAATTTATTAGCAAAATAAATTTTTGTATTCTATTGACATAAATGAAGAATTTATTTTAATAAAAGTTTTTTTTTTTTTTTTTTTTTTTTTTATCTAAAAAGTTACAAGAATAAGAAGTTCATAAGAATTTCAGAATATCATTGCACAAACCGTGTTTAATTTAACGTTTCTAATTTCTGAAACCTCCGATGAATTATATGCCTGTAAATATGTATGCAATAGAAAAAAATTAAATTGCGGATTGTAAGATGCTAAATAATATGAAAAGTGAGATTAAAAAACAGTGACTTGAGCTGACGTTGAGGCTCCTGATCTGCAGATTTACTAGTGAGTATAATATTTGTGTAATAATGGGACAAAATTGACTTTCTGCCAGAGTGGATATCAAATGCACTTAAAATATTGATGTAAGCTGAACAATTTATACATTCTACATTCAAATTTCATGATTTTTTTTTCTGACATTCCTTTACTCACTTATTAAATATAAAAAAATCATTCTAAATTCTCTAAAATGTATCACTATTTATTTTTAGTACACTGATGATTAAAAAGGAAAAAGAAAGAAGGGCAATGAACACACAAGAAAAAGCTAATCGGGCTATACGACAGAGTGAAAAGGTAGGCAAGAATGATACTACTTGTTATAAAAGCAAATAAATAAATAAAACCTTCTACAGATTTGCTCTGTTGTACATAGATGTGTCATTATTTAAAATTTTTTTACTGCCGTTTTTGTGGATATTTTTAATTGACTAAACACTGTAGGACTATTAAAGTGACTTTTAAATCGAGATGATCAGACAGGTTGGAAAGGCATGTAACTGCTTTGAGAAACATTTGTAAAGAAAGATTTTGACGAGGAATTTTAACAGGAAGTGTGAGAACGTTGTGAGTATTATAGAACGATAACTTATAATTAGGTATTTAGGTATAATAAGAACTATCACATTGTTATAATAAACGAAGGAAATTGAAATCAAGAGCCCTTAAACCTTATACAATGTTTTAACCAAACTACATATATTGCATTAATTTCTATTGCATTAATTACATTAATTAATTACATTAATTACTAGAAATATTGAATTAATATTGCACTAAAATTATTTTCCAAAAAATGTTTGTGTATAAGTTATGTTTGTGAAATACCTTAATAAAACAGCATAATTTTAAAAAATTCCAAACATCAATAAAGGGATAGGCTTCTTTTTTTATTCTTTTTTCCTTCGTATTTCCTTTATATTCTTGAATCTGGGCATAATTATGATTTTTTTCTTTTCTCTTTTACTTTGAAGATATACTAAGTAGTTGCATATCTGTTAATTTCTTATTACTTATAAATCGGTATGAAAATGTTTATTACTGGTTCGGTGAAACTTTTGAAAAATCCTTATTTTCTTTGTTTTTTATCTAACTTTTTTATCCAAAGTTAGTCTTATTTAAGTAATTCTTGGAGGTATGCAAATTATTAAAATAGATTTTTTTAGATGTTTTTCCAAATCAAATGTATTAATTAGCCTAAATCCTGTAATTTTACATCTAGAATATATTATTTTTAATTTTGAACTAAGTTTTTAAATAAGAACAGTGATGGTACAGTGGCGCAGTATTTGGGCGATTGTCACCACTAAATTTTAATAGTATGTTTCGCCTTAAAAATGTCAAAGATTCTATCCTTAAGTAAGAAAAATAATGCTATTTAAATTTAGTGATATGAATTGGTTCTCTGGTGCGCCACTGTTCCATCACTTTAAGAAACCAATTAAATTAAATTAAATTATTTTATTTTGACGTAAATGAATGCATTTGCAGTAGTTTTTAGTCTATATTTATATGCCTCTCGGGGGGGGGGTGGAAATACTTTGAATTCAAAGATTTGTTTTTCTTTTTTTTGTTCAAACAAAACCGATGTATATTTCTATATTTATTTTCAGATTAATAAATAAAATCTACCTTTATTTTATTCTTTTAATGCATTTTATTTATAAAAAACGTATTGTATTAAGCTTTCTCAGTATAGTTAAGGAAATAATTTAGATACTATAAAATTTAAAAGAAATGCTATAAAGTATACTAAAGTAATACTAAAGAGATACTAAAATTTAGTTACTATAAAGCTTTGGCTATAAACGGGATATTGTCATTATAAAATGATCTATATGAAACATATTTGAATTTAAAAATTTAATCTTTTATTTTCTTTTTTTTATGATACCTTTCTCGTGGAAAATCTCGGGATGAAGACGTTTATAGGATATCATTTACGTTTATATTGAAGGTAAATTCAAAATATCTTTATACACTGAAAAATTAAATATTAAAAATAAAAATAAATAAATCAGGAACACTTTTAGGAAATAATAGGCAGCTAGCTAGTTTTCAAAAAATTTTCAAATAACGTATCTTGAAAATATTAGAAAACTGTAGGAAACTTCATTCACATACTGGTGTTGTAAACTTTGATGAGAAAAGTTTCAGAACTTAAAACAAAAATTTTCTTGAAAACTGTTATCGGACAATCAGTTTCCCATTATTTACCAGGAATGGTTCTCGTTTTTTTTTTTTTTTTTTTTTTTTTTAACAAGGTACAACAATAGCGAGTCAAAAAAAAATTGTCACAGAATTTACAAAAAAAAAAAAATAAATAATAATAATAAAATAAATAAAAATCACCAGAAATAAGTTAAACGGTAGTAGGGTCATTTTCTCTAAACAGCGAAATTTCCTGACCCAGCTTCAAAAATAAAATAGACTTAGAATAGAAACAGAATGCTAGAATACGTTAATCGTATGTTTTTTTTATGTTTCTATAACAGGATAAAACATATTATTTATATAAAAAAAAGTCACTTAAGTATTTTTTTATTTGATAAATGTCATTCCCCTGTGTGTCCCTGTCTCCACCTTAGCACAAAAGTGATTCTTCACTAAAGTGGTTCTTCACAAAAGTGGTTCTTCACAAAAGTGGTTCTTAAAAGTTGACCATCTAAATATATTTGCGATAAATTTCTTAAAAAACTATCATATAATACTAAAAATTGAAAAAGTAAAGACTTTTCATATTTTGCTTTTTTCCCCAAAAAAATAATGAAAAATATCCTTTGTGTTTGTTGTCATTCCCTTGTCATAAAATGAAAATAATGATTCTAACATTTGGTAACAGTCGTATTACCCCATAATTCCACTTGTGAATAGTTGCATCATCAGAGAAGGTATATTGATTTGTTCCTTTTTCAGAAACAAGCATGGGCAAGTAAAGCTTAGAGATTTCCATTTATATCGTAATAAGTATTTTATTGACTATCAGTTACACTGTCTATTTTATTTGCCTAAATTTTGTAATGAAAGCTCAATCAGTGATTAAAGCTTATTTGTATCGGGTTTTTTAATTTATCTTTAAGTGGAATTCATTTTTGTGTATATGGTATATAATATAGTTATGTATATAAACAAGCTAACCTTACTTTTCGTAATTCCCCTGTCATTTCCCAATATTATTCCCTGTTTCTCCTTGCCTTGCCTACTTGAAACTAAAAATTTTATTTTTGGGTATTTAACATTGTAATATATTTTTGCTGACTGTATTTTATTACTTAAAGACAGTTCCTTCATAGGGGGAAGGGATATTAATTACCAAAAATATATAATGCTCAAATTGTTTTGTTAAGAGAAAATATCCCTGTATGAAGAAAAAGGTAGACTTGAAAGAGAGAGATATATGATATTATAATAAGCCGACATAAGCCTGCATCGGTATTATGATTAGCTAACGGTCACGAAATTTGCTCCCAAACATGCTAAAAATATAAATTAGTATAAACTATATTAAAAAATATTCTTATTCAATAAGGATTTTTACGGACTATCACTTCTCAACTGAAATTGTGCCGACGTTTGATTTAATAAATTGCAAGAAATTACAAAAAAAAATTATTAAACACTGACAAAAAATATAATGAAAATGTAATGATTTATATATATATATATATATATATATATATATATATATATATATATATATATAGGTGGATCGAATGGAAAAAGGAATTAAAAAACGACACGATAATCACTGTGAAATTCTAAAAGAAGAAGCAAAGTGAAAAGTGAGAAAGAAAGATAGATCATGATTCCCAGAAGTACATGTCTTGGCCTTCCATGCTAGAAACATCCATGCAAAAATTAGAGAAAAATGGAATCAGATTCTTTTTTTTATTTACATTCACTATAGATTTTTAAACATCTTTACATCTTAACTGATATCTCATTTCCCAAAATGCCGTTGAGATTTTTCTCTCTCAAAAGAGAGAGACATATCCAGTGCCTTATTCTGAACACGTGCAGTATGAGCAAACTTTTATCTGTAAAAAAGAACAGTAATTTTAGCCTTATTTAAATGCGATTAAATAAGGAGAATTTTGCTATTCTTTTTTACTTGTGGAAGGTAACACATGTTGCATAGGTTCAGAAAACGATCCTAGAAATATCTCATGCTGACCAGCTTATAGAGCTCCTGTAATTCCCTTATAGGAGCATTAGACTAGCTTGATGAAGTGGCGACACGTCACCTATTTCAAGGCACTTAATTCTTGCACGAATGTTGGTGGTGATACATAAATGTTTTATATATAATAGTAAAATACATGCATTTATCTCTTAATTTTACCCTTACTGCTTTTAACTATACCATAGAAATACATCTTTCCTCTTATTTATTTATTTATTTATTTATTGCACTAGCTCAGCTGGGAGAAGATAAAAAAAGTATTTAGAGTCAAAATATCTCCCAGCGCACTTAAAAACTGAGAAGATGAAGACAAAATCCTTTCTGTTAATATGAATACATGATGTAAAAAACAACATAAAGAAAATCATAAACAACAAGAAAATTTGCATACAAATGTTTCAAGGCCTGGTAGTAATACGAGATGTTCATTGAAAAATGAATGAAAGATTGAGGATCAATAGTAGCAAAGCATATGTGCTTACTGCTACTGCTGATTCTCACCCTCTTTCTTTTATTCTGCTCTGAATATTGAATATTTTTTTTAATCTTTGAAACAACTGAATGCTAATTTTTTAGGACTTTTCATTACTCGGCTTTAATGTATCACGTATTTATTAAAAACTGATTTAAGAACAAGTAAAGCAAGGTTACTGTTTATTTTATGAGTAATAATAATTCAGAAACTTTACCTGGTGAAGATCCTGCCTGAGATGCTGTACACTGAGAAAAATGACACTTTCACATCTGAGTAAATCGGTGTTTTCATTTTGTTATGAAACTTTTTGTTTCTAAAATGACGACCCAATACTTTCACTTCTGAAATACCAGAAACACTCAGAGTATTGAAACATGAACATACTCAAAACTGAGCACATAGAGTTCATACTCATTTTTGAAACATGGCCATACTCAAAAATGATTAGAATCAGTACAAACTTATTCTTGAAACATGGAAATACTCAAACATGAGCACATTGAAGTCAGTTCATACTCATTTTTGAAACATGGATATACTCAAATATAAGAACATGATGTTTTATTCTTGAGTGTGTGCATGTTTTCAGAAATGAGTATGTACATGTTTCAAAATTTGAGTAATTTTGATTCGGAGCCATTTTGACTATGTGACATACTCAGATTTGAGTATTTTTGCTCAGTTTTGAAAATGTCGTTTTTAGAGTGTATTTTGTATAAAATACAATTTATTAAATACCTTATATATTGCTTCCTATTCTGTTTATTTATTCCAGGTATTTACTATTCATATTTTTTTTTTATATTTATCTCCTACATTCAACTGTAAATTTGCACATAAATATGATTCATGCTTCCGTTACATACATATATATGTGAGAATGTGTGTATGTACGTGCGCATGCCTGCTTCATAGACCAATTACATGAATGATGAATAAAAAATGTTTGAAATTGTAGGAAATTCTACAGTGATACCGAAGGTGCAGCGTAGATTCTCTCTATAGTCATTCGATTAAAGCGTTTCTCGCTTGAGGTGCTTGTTTCGTTCGGAAGATTTGCCTTAAAACCCTGAAATGTGTAAATTTTCCACCAGATGGGTTTTCAATAGTTTCGAGCAAAAAAACTTGGAAATGTTTAACTGTGATTTAATTTTTTTTAAACTCTTAAATTTGGCTAGTGGTTTAAATATATACATATATATATATATGCGTGTGTGTGTGTGTGTGTGTGTGTGTGTATGTATTGATTTTTCGGTAATTTGTTGTTTGAATTTGAATTTGTTAATTATTTATTAACTTAAAAATATTCTATAATCTAGTGATACACATCACTAAATACTTGCCATATTTAAATTACAGATTTTGTCAGATTTTGATGATACAGCTTGTTTGATGTATTTTGAATTCAAAGGTATTATATATATATATATATATATATATATATTATTCATGAGAAAACACTGATTTTGTATGTAAAATATTTTTTTTAATTACATTATGACAACATGACTGATGAAGAAAATAAATGAATAATTATCATGTAAATACCATGAAAATAAATTTTTAAATAGCCATAAAAATTTAGAAATCCCATATGTGCTTTTGAAGATTTAATCTTTCTTCTTCATGAAGCATTACTGCTATGAGAGCAGAAATATTGCTCTAATTCTTTTGATGTGTTCCCTTAGTGTCTTACAAGAATAACTACTCTTTGAACTTTTTTTCTTATTTCAGTGTTTTATAATACCTTTCTGAGATATTATTCAATTGTTATGATGAAAAAAATGATTTAATCAAGAAAAAATGCACTTTCCGTTGTAAAATTTGAAAATGGTAATATTTTTCAAAAATTTAAGTAAATTTAAAAACTTTACTTCTCCTACAACTTTGAACATTTGAATTTTTTTTTTAACTTTTTTCTTACAAGCATGTTCTATAATGCAGGCGATCAAATTTCCAAAAATTTAATTAGTTTACGGATAAATAAATTAAAATGTCATAATTATCACGTAAATAATATGAAAATAAATTCTTAAATACACATAAATATTTAGAAATCACAATATGCTTTGGAAGATTTAATCTTCCTTCTTCATGCAGCATTACTACTATGATAGCAGAAATATTGCTCTACTTCTGATGGTGAGACGGCCTGAAGAAGCAATATTAAGCATTTTGACTGTCCCGTTAGTGTCTTAGAAGAATAGCTACTCTTTGAACTTTTTTTTTATTTCAGTGTTTTATAATACCATTTTACGATATTATTCAATTGTTATGTAAAAAAATATATAACAAAAAAAAAAAAAAAAATTATGGAAAAAACGCACTTCTTGTTGTGAAATTTGAAAAAGTGATTTTTTTTTTTAAACAATAAGTAAACTTAAAAACCTTACTTCTCCTACAACTTTGAACATTTTGAAACTTTTTTGGCACGTTTTACTTACAAGCATGTGTGTTCTATTATGCAGGCGATCAGATTTCCAAAAATTTAATTAGTTTAAGGGGGGGAAAAATGTCATAATTATCATGTAAATAGTACAATGAAAATAAATTCTGAAGTAAACATAAAAATTTAGAAATCACAATGCGCTTTGGAAGATTTAATCTTCCTTCTTCATGCAGCATTACTACTATGATAGCAGAAATATGGCTCTACTTCTGATGGTGAGACGGCCTGAAGAAGCAATATTAAGCATTTTGACTGTCCCGTTAGTGTCTTAGAAGAATAGCTACTCTTTGAACTTTTTTTTTATTTCAGTGTTTTATAATACCATTTTACGATATTATTCAATTGTTATGTAAAAAAATATGTAATCAAAAAAAAAAAATTATGGAAAAAAACGCACTTCTTGTTGTGAAATTTGAAAAAGTGATTTTTTTTTTTTAAACAATAAGTAAACTTAAAAACCTTACTTCTCCTACAACTTTGAACATTTTGAAACTTTTTTGGCACGTTTTACTTACAAGCATGTGTGTTCTATTATGCAGGCGATCAGATTTCCAAAAATTTAATTAGTTTAAGGGGGAAAAAATGTCATAATTATCATGTAAATAGTACAATGAAAATAAATTCTGAAGTAAACATAAAAATTTAGAAATCACAATGCGCTTTGGAAGATTTAATCTTCCTTCTTCATGCAGCATTACTACTATGATAGCAGAAATATTGCTCTACTTCAGATGGTGGGACGGCCTGAAGGAGCAATATCAAATATTTTGATGGTCCCCTTTGTGTCTTAGAAGAATAGCTACTCTTTGAACTTTTTTTAATTTCAGTGTTTTATAATACCTTTTTGAGATATTATTCAATTGTTACGTGAAAAATTATGTAATCAGGAAAAAATGCAATTCTTGTTAAAACATTGAAAAGTAAACTTTTTTTTTTTTAATTATGTAAATTTAAAAACCTTACTTTTCCTACAACTTTGAACATTTTGAAACTTTTTTTGCCACGTTTTTCTTACAAGCATGTTCTATAATGCAGTTGAAAATATTTCCAAAAAGTTAATTAGTTTAAGAAAAAATAAATAAAATGTCATGACATAAGTAAAAAAATACAGTAAAAATAACGTTTTACTTAACATTTTTATTTATAAAAAAATAAACTATTTATATTACTGAAAATCCAATTCCTAAATTCATAAAACGAACTTTGAGGATTGCCCAAAAAGGTTGCTAGTCAATTGAAGAGTATATGTTGATGTTTTAGCATTTTGATCATATTGTTAGATTGAAAGAACACAAACTGGAAAAAATACATTAAAAAATTGCAACTCTGATACATTTAATGGGAAATGGATGCAATAGAAAGCCTTTTTCCCATATTTATAATCATCATATGCTTAGATAACTTCCCCAGAATATACAGGGAATAACTAAATACATTAAACAAGAATGGAAAATTGATATTTTCATCATTTTACGCAAAGTGAGGGATAAAGAACTCCCTTAAGAATGATGATTAAATCTTCCTAAACATGTTACAATTTCTAATTTTTTATGGCGCATTTAAGACGTTATTTTCGTTATGTATTTGTATTTTGCAAGTGTATTTTAAGCATTGTATTTTCTGTAATTATTATGTAACCCAATGAATGTTTACGTTTTGATTTAGAAAATACAAATTTTTTCGTGTCAATCCTGTGTATTATATTTCAAGCGTTAAGTTAACTTACAAATGTAATAAAAATAAATAAATAAATACACACCCTGAAAAAAGGGCAAATGTTTGTTTTTCTACGAAAATATAATATAACCACGTATGAACACATACAATTACATCTTCCGAGTTATCCACGATTCCGAAAAGTGTTCTTTATCTTTAGAAACCACAGAAACCAATATATTTTTAAGATTTAAATGAGCACGTATGAAAACAAAGTTTCTTTTGCTGTCACTGATTTTCGGACGTTTCGGATAGTTTTTTATTAGTGTGTCAATCAGTTTCTAAAACCGGAGTATCGGTTTGTAGGATGCTATCAATTCTCAATATAACATTTTCAGCTGCGTAACTAAATGCAAGAGTAAAAAAAAATAATAATAATAATTTTAATGTTAATTATAATGTTGGTAATTTATCATGTTTGTCTGTAAAACATGTTTGTTGAATGCGGAAATGTTTACTTGAGAATTAATAGCATCCGAAATACCTATATTCGTGGTTGAGAAAACTCATTAATTAAGTTTTTAAAATACTCGGAAACGTTTCCGAAAACCAGTGGCAGCAAAAGAAACTTTGTTTTTATAACATTTTTCTTTAAATATAAAAAATATACTAGTTTTTCAGGTTTCTAAAGATAAAAAACTCACTTTCGGAATCGTGGGTAGCTCGGAAGAGGTTTTTGTATATTTTCGTGTGTGGTTGTATTATATTTTTCTAGATTAAGAAACATTTGTCTTTTTTATACATTGTAGAATAAAATAATTATTTGAGCGGAACAAGTTCATCTCTAGTTACATTTTTTCATCATTATTTGAATAATATTTTAAAGTGGATGGCATGTATAGTTTTTAACATTTAAAAAAAATATATTTATAACATTTCTTAAACTTGCATTTTAATATTTCATCGCTTGTTTTGTAAATCTAACCTATTCTTTTGAAAGAGTTTTATGAATGAAATTTCATAATGTAAATAATCTTCCGGGTTAAGCTTTAAAAATATTATCCTTAAAATCACGCCCAGGTGTTTCATTTTAAAACTTACCTCATATTTGTGATGTTTAAATTCCAAGAATTGCGAATTCGTCTTTAGTCTTTCATATAATGACTTACCATAAAAGTCTCCAGAAATTATCAATAGGAAAATATGCATTTGTTAATGGAAAAACTTTAATTTTAATTGTTGCTCAAACTGGTAAGTTTGAGCAAATAATGCGAAAAAATTCTACATTGTTCATGTATTTGATTATTTTTCCATTCACAAATTCATGTAACTATAGAGTTTCACACTTACTTCATAGAGGAATTGTAGAAAAATAAAGTATAGTAATAAAACATTTTATTTTTCCAATTACGGTACATTACATTAGCGTTACACAGCACAAGCATTGTCACAATACATCAAGATTAATAATATCATATACAGTGTCATTATAATTTGACCTCAAGGAAAACAATTTAACACCCCCCCCCTGTCTAATAGTTTCAAATGAACTGCATGCCTTCTTTTTTTTTCATTGCTAATTTACAATTCTCTAAGATGTGAGAAAATGAGCAAACAATTCACTCTGTTTTCCTACTTACTTCTCTAAAAAGATCAACTGGAAAGAAATCTTGTGACCAAATTTCCCATTCTTTACTCACCTTTTACGTGACTTAAAATTCCTGTGAAAATTAACGTACTCACCTTTTATATTTATTTCAGCAATGCCCAAGCTTCAAGGAATCACCTTCAATGTACCATAAAACCCGCTATGCTTTTTGCATCATCTGTAAATACTGATAGAGAAATGTATTCACTAAAAACGTCAGAAATTTATTTGTTAAAGTAAAATCCGGCTTTTCGCTTACAAATTACTACATCTGTTGAATTATTTTCACTTGGTTATTGTTTTTTTATTAAGTGTTTATTTTTATTTATTTATTTATTTTATTAATTTTTTTTTGTACTTAAGATCCTTTTTAATTAAACTCAACAGAGATAAAATTAATTTTCTAAAGCTAGATGAATAATTATGGTACGGAAAAATATAATTCACTTTTGTTTAATTTACATTACTGTAATTGAATATTGCTTTTTGAAGAACCAAAAGTGTATTGGCCGAATGTGCACTGTACTGTATAATATACATTTTATAAGTTATAATAAAAATAATAAAATCTCTATTTATTAAAAACTTTAGACATTTTTACATTGTTGGAAAATGAGTTTTACTCATTACATATTGTTCAGCTTGGGCATCACTTTTCTGATGATCAGACAGTTATATTTTTGAAATTAAACTGTTTAATGTAGATATATTTTTAATGAATGAAAGCAAAAATTAAATTAAAATTCATTTCTTTGCTGTACAACATTTAGATTATTTAGAGTGTGATAAATAAATATCAGAATAACTTGAAATTATGATAATTGAATAAAGTGAAATTGATTTTTTAAAAAATTTTCAAATACTTTATAAATAAGTAAAAATATTTTTCTGCTATTAACAATATGGAATATTAGAGAAAATTCTTTATACTATTGGTAAAATGATAAAAGTTTACGAATAACGTTTTTAACTTTAGAACATAAATATATTCCTGTTTGGATTGAATGGTACATAATTTTGTTGTGAGGTTTCGCGAATATAATATTTTTGCCCTTTGTAGAATAGCACACTCCAAAATAAACATTTCTTGTGCACATATTGTGAATGAAGCAAAAATATTATTTAGCTTAAAATTACGATTTCTTTTTTATTGAAAAACACCAAACAATGGTTGATGATTATGACTAGCTATTTGTTAGCTAGTCAATTAGATGACCGTGTTTCAATGTGAACCAAAATTTGTAACCTAATAACCAACAATGAAACTTATGTTAGTCACACATATAATCTCCCAGTTTTTAAATTTGAGATGAGAGAAAAATTGAGACGAAGAATATATTACAGGAGCATTTAGAAATGAAGTTTTATCACATGCCAACTGACAGTACGCCTGCATCGTTTATGTACATGAACACTGTATGAAAATGAATATTACAAGATTACAGATATTTTTACAGCAGCCATCTTCAATGGATTTTAGTTCTGTAAAGATTTATAGATTCTAAATAGAGCGACCAAGTATAAAATTTGAAGACGTGCTTTAAAATTTAAGTGTATTCCATCTGCACGGTTAACTGGTGGAATAAAAAAAGAAAAACACTTTATACATAATTTTTTATAGGATCATTTCTAATAAAGAACTATTAATCTCTACAGAACTAAACATTCGATTCTGAATTGAATAATCTACAACTGCCTTTAAAGTTACAAGGCAGGACATTCAAGTTGTATATTTATTCTGTTTAATATATATTTCAATAACAATTTCATTTTTCTTTCTTGGTGAATTTTTAATAGTCTTACATGAACTTTATTAAGAAATTTACATAATATTTTTCCTTTTAAAAATTGTTAAATTGTTTCACAATTTAGATATGTAAAATCTCGTTGAATGAATATTAAAATAAATAAATAAAAATAACAGGTTATTCCATTTTAAAATTTAAAAAAAAAAAGAAAAAAGAAAAAAAGAAAAGTAAGACAAAAAGAAGGAGAAATTCTACTTAATTAATCACCTGTTGATGCAACAGTAAAAATTAGCATGTGAAAGTAGCAAAAAAAAGAAGAAAAAGACAAAACCCTAATTTATAATAAATAATTAGTAAATTTTAAAATAAATTAAAATTATCTAATAAATAATTGAAATAAATGGTTTAAAAATGTTTATGCAAAAGTTATTAATTAATCGTTTGTTTAAAAATATGATTTTAGAAAAGTATGTTATTGGCAGTTCTTTTCAAAAGCGTAATTGTAACTGCAACATTATCTCTAAACTCCTCATTAAAAACCATACAGATTTTGAAATAATGTAAATGTAGTTTTGAAATTATTTGGACAGTGTCACGATTCAATAAAAAAAACTGAAACTAAAAGTAAATTTAATTTACTAATAAAATTTTTTCACCATTTAAAAAATAATAAAATTTAATAAAATAAAGCTCTGTCAGCACCTTTCTCAAGGCTATTTTAATAAAAATGAATAATGTAGAAAAAGATGCAAAATAAAAATAACAATACATCTCAGTTTTAACAACAATATGACTATATATATATTTATATATTTATATATTTACAATAATTAAGAAAATTTTACATTTTATACAGTGATTTATGAGAGTTTTAACAATTTTTTATGATCAATAAAATCATAAATAAAAAATAGGAAGACGATGAAGTAGCACACCAAGACTAGAATTAAATTTAAAATGTAACTTAAATTTCCTTTAGATTCGGCATTGTTGGCAAGATTTGAGTAACATTTATCAAATTATAAACCCAGTTTTATTTTTGTAAAACATTAATTGTAAATGATTTATTGAAATATCATTGTAAAAATGTCCGGTAAAAAAAAAATAATAATAAATAAAATAAAAAATAAATAAATATGGGGCTTAATAAAAAACATGTATGATTTTTGGGTTTCATTTAAAAAGGTATGATTTTTAAAGAAAATTTGAATATTTCAATTAAATAAAAGGGGGGAGGGTTGAAATTAAATATAAAATTTACTTCATAGCCCAAAGGATTAATATATATAAATGGAGATACTAAGAATCTGATGTACGGAATAAAATAAGTATCATTGTACGTTTAACCTTATCTTAGTAGACTTTTATGCGAACGAGAGGAATTTTTAAATGCGAAATGTCACATCAATTTCGAAGTAGTGAGAAACTTAAGGGAGATATTTGACACCAAGTTCTTGTGCAATAATTGGATGTAAAAGTAACCCAGAGGATTACAACATTATTTACATGTTGGAATTAAAACGAGGGGAAGCAATATCGCTCGTACACGTTTAAGATATTGATTGAAATAGCTCGCTGCATAAGTAAAATATGTTAAAAGCAGAACTAAGTGTGTTAAATAATATATTCGGCTGAGAATTAAAAAAAAAATGTACCTTAAATTAATTTTCATTTTGTCTCTCAGAACTGAAATAAAATAATCTAAGATAAAATTTGATTAATATTTTCCAAATAAAAATATAAATAAATAGCAACAAACGAGAAGATTTATACATGTAATTATATATAGAAACTTTTTATACCATTGCACTTGTATTTAAAGTAAAACAAACTCACACATAAAAAAATAATAAAAATTAATATAAATATGTATAAATACATTATGTAAATATTTACAAATATAAATAAATAACTTAATAAATAAGAAAACGAATTAAAATACATGAAGGCAACAAACACCTCGCTGACATATATTTTCGATTTCTAAAATAAAAAAATTAACACATAACCGTATCATTGAGTCTTAGAGCGCTTCTCCATTTATCGACACGACACCGAAATATCGTACACGATTGTCGTTATCCTACATCATTTGCATACAAAATGCATTCATATACACTATGACGACAAAATCGTCATCGAATCGGTAATTGAAAAGAGCGTAGTGTATATGAATACATTTTGCGTCAACTGATGTCGGATGACGACAATTGTGTACGATTTAACGGTGTCGTGTAGGTAAATGGAAAAGCGCTCTTAGAGTCTTTTTATTGACTAACACGACACCGATAAAACGTAAACACGTTTGTTGTGAGCCGACATCAGCGCATACAAAATGCATTCATACGCACTACCTGCGCTTTAACTAACGAAGTTGTTCTTTTTTAAAGCACGATTTGCATGAACCGATGTGGTCGTGTACGATTTATCGGTGCTGTATCAGTAAATGAAAATGCACCCTAACTTAGGTAGTAATACATTAATATATTATTAAAAAATGGCATAATGAAATCATCATAAGATGTCTAAACATACAAAATTTAAAATAAATAACAAAATGACTATATATGAACGCAACAATTGTACACAATTGCTTATTATATGCCGTAGCATTGATTTTGCATGTAACATTAGTTAATTAATTGGCTTTAGAATGAAATTATAATTATAAAAAAGAAATTATAATGATATTAATTTATTTTAAATGCAATAAGTTCAAATAAATATCTTATTTTTCTTACATTTGATGTGCTTAACGTTAATATGTTTGTGTGTATGTATATGCATTCACCGAATGCTATAATTTTTTTTTATTGGAGTTGTTTTCTGATTATATAAAATTGATTTCATTTAATCAAAAAATAATACAAGCATAAATATTTTCTTCCAATTTTAAATGGTTATTCTAACTCATTAAACGATTAATTGAATAAACTGAGTAAATTAGAAAATTCTAGATTATGCATATGATCACGTGAAAATTACACGTGGATGAAAATTCTAGCAAATAAATTATGAGTTAGGATTTGGACATTTTTTTTAATTACACTTTTTATGTGTTCAAATTCAAAAAATCAATTGCTAGATATTATAAAATTTATTTCGTATAAAAAAAAATAATTACATTTTTAAGGAAAAGATTTTTTTGTTGTTGTTCTTGTTTTATATTAAATTGAAAACAAGTTAATATGCTTACATAATTCATGTATCAATTAAACTATCACTCAAGAAACGTGAATTACTCGTTCTTCTACCTTAGATTTCTGAAGTATTTGGCACTGTGGGCATTATTTGTACGATTTGTCCCGACTATTTCTAAATTTAGTTCTCTTTATTTATTTTCAATATATGCATGCATATACATACCACAAATACCTACACCTTAACGGATTTGTATTTGTAACGATTATATTGCACAAAAATGAAAATTTTCCAAACAAATAAAATTTTTCAACGGACTCATTTTGGTTTTAAACAGGCCTAAACTTGATGACATAATGAGAAATAATTTCTAAAATCTTACAAATTTCAATTTGTATCTTCAACAGGGAATCGCCATCTTATCATATATCAACTCCGGGTCAATACTGTTTCATAAAAATGTCTTTGGAGCAGTATCACTTTATCCAAAAGTCTGGATTAAAATATGTTATTGGCGCAACCTGTAGACGACAAAAGTCTTTCTGTCATCAACAGCCATTCTTCAGAAGTCATCTGCATCTGTATTATCACCACAGTTCTTCTGCAAATGGAACTAAAACTGCAGACATGAGTTCATTTGTCTAATGTCTCTTGAATGTCACTGCCATGCGCACTTCTGTCGCTACACTCCACGTGAAGAAGGACCTTAAGGTCCATTTTGGTTGAGAGGTGGGGATGGAGGCCCCGGGTAATCAACTTTTGGAATGTCCATGGTCGATTCACAGTCGCCAATCTGACGAGCCGGAACTCCACCGTCACTTAGAAGTCACTATGGAGCTGCCATACGACTGGCCATTACAAGTGGGGAGGGCGAAAGGATTCATGGCTGCAAAAGGCGACGAAACAATACTACCCATTCCTAAAGGAAGAAAAAAATAAAACATTTCCTGAAAATCTGTTAAAACATCTCAAAAGAGGATTTGAAATGATTTCACATGTATAGTGATACTAATACCTTAAATACACTATGAAAATACAGAGAAGGCAATGAGTTTCAAAACTTTAAATCTTTATTCATCTGGCTGCAGCTACTACTATGACAGCAAAGGCAAGATTTGTTGTAATATCAAAAATACCTGCCTGAAGAAGACATATTCACTATTTCAAAACGCATATTCTTTTATTTTATATATCTTTGGTTGCATGACGGAAGTTAGAATCCCTCTATATTATCACATAAAATCATCCAATGAAGTAAAATAAATGCCCTATTGATATACGAATATTTAAAAAACCACTAAATTTGTACAATAAATGCAAATAATTTGTGTACCGGTGAATAAATGTCTCAGTCAGTAAAAAAAATTCAATGACCAGAAAATTTGATAAAAAATCGTTTTAAAATTTTATATTAGCGTCCCTTCTTCTGTGAAAAATGAGAAAAAGAAAAGTTAAAAATAGTAGTAACAACAATATTTCTACTTGCTGCATGGGACACTCTTTTGTGAATCCTTATACGCCTTTAAACCGATGCATGCTAATATTTCATATTTATGATTTCTTTTATGTTGATTTTTACGATAAATTTTTACACATATTTGTAAATAAAATATGTTTTTACCATTAAACAGTCCCGGCGATCCAGGAACGGCCATGTTTCCAAGATTGGCGGGGCTGCCGTATCCGCTGTTCATGGCTGCGGTGCCATAGGAACTGCCGTTGGCGCTGTGAGGGGTTGATGCATTGGAGCTGTATCCCCGCGGGGAAACACTGTTGCTTTGCGTCCTGCCATAATCTAAAGAAAAAAAGAAATCTATATTTTAATTCATTTTATTTGTTTACACAATTTTTTTTTAAGTCTATTCAAATACACCGTGTCAGAAAAGTATTCAAGCAACTTAGTGAAAAACCCACAATTATGACGATATTTCTAATAGTGTTAGCTATTCAGTAATAATTTTTAAAGAAATTGGGCTACATCTACAGCATAACTTCGTGACGGATATGTAATTTTTAGAGAATTCAAGAATGAAGACTTCTTAAACTACAGGGATGGGCAGGTTGAGCAGTACTTATTTTTAGTACAACTATTTCCGAATTGTAATTTGCGCCTTATATAATTCCAGAAATTCAGTGGTTAAATAAGGTGGCGATTAGTATTCAGAAATAGTGATACTCAAAAATATTGACTTCTACGCAACCTGGATTAAGGATTCATTCTTTATATCTATTCGGTTTGAAATGTGTGACGGAAAGACAAACCTAGAATTTTATAGTGCTTGGATTGCGATAGAGCACTCGTGGAATTCTTAAAATTGATTTATCAAAACAATATCCAAATTGTATTCTTTAACTTCTTACTAGATTATATTACCCTTTTACGTCACTTCTTTTAGATTGGTGCAAACTTGCGTAAAATTTATCAGTATTACTTGAATACTTTTTGACAGAATGCATCATCATAAAAAAAATGTCATGCATATTTCATGCCAACATATCCTATTTTTATCTTTCTTTTATCTTTTAAATAGCTTTTAATAAACTTCGAGCTCAACTAGTGATGTTATCGCATCTTATGCAAGGCAAAATGAGATTTTTGAAAATTTATTTACAATATTTTCATTTCTGTTAACGTTATGAACAAAAATTCAGCTTCGGTTTAGAGTAATATGCTCTGTAATTTAAATTTAAATTGATTGTAGCCCTTGACTCTATTGCAAATATTGTTTGTCTTTCTGTGCGCTAACTATCTCTAATATTTTTTGCAAGAGTTCACAAACGCCCTTTATGATAAAACTAATAAATATATACGCATTTGACACTGCTGTCCAAAATTTAAGTTCAAAATAAATAATTTAGAGAAAAAGCAATCGCAAATCTGGGAGCAAACGCTTAAGAAAGAACTATCTTGTAGATCAATAATTGCACACCCAACTTTCTAAGATGTCGCGTATTAAGTAACGGCCTTAATATGTTCTGTTTTGTCTTTGCAATCGCTAAAGTGAAAGATGAATAAGCCGATCTTGAAAGTTGTGTTGTGACGGTCTTGACTGTTTGTCACAATCTACCATATGAATCAAACAGATGTCTCACCGCTAGGCAGTGACAGTTGAAAATCGACCTTCGTGACCTCTTTCATGCAAATATTCTAAAAACATCGTCGGTGAAGTCATTGCTAAAGTGAACGTGCAACATTGTGAATATATCTTAATCATCTATCATAACCAATCATTAAAATCATAATATGTGACTGGAAGCGCATCAATTACTACTGTTCATCAGGTTGCTACGAATTCTATATTCTCCACGAGAAAAGAAATATCTCGTCAGACAGTTTTTCGAAGACAAACTGTAAGCTATAAATCCAGTTATAAAATCTCACTTATATTCTCACAAAAAGCGAGCACAATTAAACAGAGCTAGAAAATATTTGCACTGCATATTTTTATTATCATTTCGTTTTGAAAGTAATCAGCAATCTTTTTTCCGTAGATGTGATGATTTGGTCGTTACAAAATAACGGCGTGTGCAAAATGGGAATTTAAATGATAAAATAGTAAAATGAGTAAACTTAATAATTTTTCAGGACAGATATTAGGTTTTAATCTGTTTAAAGGTTAATTTTGTTTCAGTTGTGGAAGTTGATCGTATATGTTCGATTGCGAAAAAAGTACACATCGAAAAGTCTGCAGGAGAAAGGTCGACATTTCTATTTCTTTTTTGTTTTTCTTAATTTTATTTTATTTGCATATTTATTTACTTTTTGTTCAAACACCTGACAAAATAATTTTTCTCAGATTAATGATTATTAGATTTAAGTCGGAAGTATACAATTGATTAAAAGCTATTCCGGTTTTAAAATCAGTGCTATCTATTTACTTCAAAGCTAGCTCGCATCGAAATTGCAATACCTGATGCGAAACATCATAAATAAATAATGATGAGGATAATAAAATAAAATAAAAACATCATTTATATAATAAAAATAGAATAACATTTATGAACAGGTTTGGAAACATATCAATTATTTGCCATTTTTAAATAAAAGTTTGATCAATGATTATCTGCGTGCGTAAATTTCCAACTTCATGTCCAAATTTATTTTCTGGAGAAACCTACAACTATTTTAATCATTTTTATATTGAAATTATCACTAAAATTCAGATAAGTCAGACCTGCAGCAATAGTGGTGCTGGAGGGGCCCCACACCAGGAGCCAAATGAGAAAAGTGTTCCTTCGACGCCCTCAGTTATCACCGCTGACACTAGGGGATTAATAGAAAAATTAACAAAATTTTTCGAGGCAGGCGCCTAATACAGTTCTGGCCGTGCTGAGAGAAATACGTGTCACCAAGCAATATTTTCCAATACGTATTTCTAGTAACAAGTATTTGGACACCTATGCAAATGCCGATATCTGCGGTACTGATACACGTCACGCTCTCCATCGTTAGCCCGTCAGCACACGCGCCTCTTTCCATTACGTTACTACACGCGCAGGATAAAATTTACCCCAATGGGTTTTCTTGTGTCAATTTCCCACCGGTTTGATTATAAACAAATACTTATATTTTGAAATAAACAGTAAATCAATAAAGAACATAATTTAATTTAAAATAAGAAGTTCTTTTATATTTAAAGCAAAAAATAGATAAATAAATAAAACCTAGCACTAAGATTTTTTTCTGCATAGCATTACATACAAAGCTTTTACAATCCGAATTCAGCCATGAAAATACAAAAAAATATATAACTGATATATCGAAACTGTATGTGAAAGAGTTGTAAACGTTTAAAACGTAAAATTTTCCTATCATTATGCATTACGTTATAACACGCGTGGGGTAAATTTCCTCCCACGTGACAGTTTTATAACAAAAGAATAGAAAATCCACAACCGGTGGTAAATTCCTTTTGTCCACATCTTGATATATTTCAGCTTGAAAGGTACTATGAAGCTCAGAATGCTCACGAACAATTTTCGCACATTTTTAAGTAATAGTTATGAGCTGGGGTAGATTTTATCCCAGCGCGTGTGCTAACGGGTTAAATATGCTGTCGGAAACAACACTGACATCAGTCGCATGCAAAAAGCCACGAAGTACAGAGTTATCTGATTTCGAGAAAGGTGTAATCATTGAGTACCACAGAAATGGCCTATCCTTAAAGGACATATCTAGTGAGCGGAATTACCGAAAATCGACTGTGACCTATGTGATTCAGAAGCGGAAGGTTAGCGGTGATTGTCGGAATATGCCCAGAGTCGGCAGACCCACGAAACTGAGAGATAGAGACCGACGGGTGCTGTCCATAGAAATTCGGAAGAATCGCACCCAACCAATGGCACACATACGCCAAGGGTCTTAACAGGCATCCGGTTGTGTTGTTTTTATGAATGCCATCCGTAAGGAAGCTCATCTGCTTGGTTTTCATGGTCGTGCTGCCGCCTATAACCCTTTGTTCACCAAGTCCAAACGCGCTGCTCGGTTAAGGTGGTGTAATGCACGTCGATGGTGGACCGTACAACAGTGGAAACGGGTTCTCTGGAGTGATGAATCAAGATTCACCCTCTACCGTTCAGATGGTAGGGTCAGGGCCTGGCGTCTTCCTGGAGAACGCCTCCTGTCGGAATGCATTGAGCCCACAGTTAAGTTCGGCGGAGGGGGAATTGTGGTCTGGGGATGTTTTTCCTGGTTTGGTTGGGGACCATTGGTCCCAATTCATGGTAAACTCATCACCGACGTCTACTGCACTATTTCGGATGACAGTGTGCTTCCTACGTTGCGGCAGTTCTACGGGTTAGGCCCATGTTACTTCCAGGATGACAACGCCAGCTGCCATGTTGCGAGGTCCACCATGGATTGGTATGGTGACAATGAGGTTGATCGACTGGACTGACCTTCCCATAACCCAGGCCTGAATCCAATCGAAAACCTCTGGGACGAGTTGGATCGTCGAATTAAAGGGTGCGACAACCGTCCAAAGTCAGTGAAGTAACTTACCTTTCTTCTCCAAGCCGAGTGGAAAAAAATACCACTAAGCTGTCATACAAGGACTTGTAGAAAGCATGCCCAGGAGAGTTGCGGTTGTAATTGCTTCTCGTGGAGGCTCTACTAACTATTGAATGTAAATAAATGTTGTTTTTCTTTTCGATCACAGGTATCCAAATACTTATTGGTAGATATAGTCTATATATTATTTCTGCATGACAGCTTTATCGTAATGAAATGGGTGTTTTCTTATACTATGCCCGTGAGCAAAGAGTAATAGGACGTCAATCATAATAGTGTTAAGATCGGGTCCCGACTTCGAACAAATATGGCGGCTGGTGTAGAACCGTAGTAAGGAAGTGTACAAACAACAAACTGAAACCGTCACTAACAAAGTTTCGTATCGTAATATAAATGAAGAAGCATTCGAACTAATAGAACCGTGCCACATTGGCGCCACCTATCTCAAGAATTTTATGAGGCCGATTTTCTTCTACCAAAGCCTATTGTGAAAGAGGTCTAACTACTCTATGACTATGACTAATCATACAATAACAAGATGGGCTTTCAAACCTGTAAGAAAAAGTACAGAATTTGGTGAAATGCACGTTAGAATAATCCACGGCCATCCATAAGAATGGTGCGCTGGGCCCCACCTTTATAGTGTCTCTTAATGAGAATAAGAGACAAAAGACCTTTGAAACCTTTGAAAAAAATCAAGGTTTCAAGTATTTTGTACCACAGCTCGAACCTAGCTACAGTGCTTATAACTGTATCTCCGTAGCAAGACTTAACTTTTCTTTTATTTCTTAAAAAAAAACAAAATGTAGAGCCCCAAAAAATTTTCTCACACTTGGATACTATGGAGGAAAAGGTCTGCTCTGAAAGAATCCGTAAAACCGCCCAAATACGGCTATTCACAAATTGACTTTCCAAATGCGGCCCAGTATGCATACTAAAACTACCTTTCAAAAATATTACTTGTTCTTGAACAGGCGGAATCAATTGGTAATTTTAGATTTTAAAAGTTCGACTGCAGTTAAAAAACTTTAAAATTTCAAATTATATACTGTTTGACTTATAATGAAAATAGCAGATAATCAAAGTTCACATAATGGCAGTTTCACATAGATGAAAAGGGATTGGAAGCATGCAATTATTTGAGCCTAAGCAATTATGATTGCCTGGACAATGGCAGTAGGCATTGGGAACGTGGGGCCATGGGTCCCTACCGTTCTCCTGCACGTTGACAGCCAGCTGACCTGTGTAGGCGTTGAAGCCCGACATGGCGGCGGCGCTGTTAAGAGCAGGCGACCTAGGAGCAGGTAGCGCCAACTGGTTATTGCGCGGCATTGTATACAGGGCCTCCGCTAAATCCGCCGCCCGTTTCAGAATGATTTCCTGAAAGTAGAAAAATTAAATAATGAGTGAAGACGTCTTAATAAATTAAATTTGAAATTATACATAAGAAATAGAAAAAAAAAAAGAAAAATAAATCTGAAAGGAATGAACATACTTAAATTTGGGTATGAACAAAATCATTTAAATATATTCACAGTTTTTAATGTTCTTAATTTTTTTTTCAGATTTATTGTTACTTTACTACGCAAGAGGAACTGCTCAGACTAGGAACCAAGTCTGTAGAGCATAGATGTTCCTCCCGGTCCCCTTTATTGAGGTTTAAAATATAAATACAAAATTCCGCCGGTAAACGCGACAGAGGGCGAAGTGGTGAACAATAGATAGATGAATATATGAATATAACGTAAACAACATTTGTGAAAAGATAATAGAATAAAATAATATCACTGCCGGAGAATACAAAGCTCCGACACGACAGGGGCAGTGAACAAGTGGGAAGCCGAGTCCTTGACTCAGTGATGGATTAATATAGAGAAGTCACATAGAATGTTAAAGATGTTTTTAAGCTTTGAAAGCAAAACCGGGCGCGATAAAATATTAGCCAAAATTTAAAGCACCAAATATTATTACATTTCTAGTACAAAATCTATTTAGGTTTATCAAAAATTATGCCTAATCTTTTTGAACGCACACAGTTTGTTTCTTTTTTCTAAGCTCAATTGCTTTCCGCTGGAAGTATTTTTGCATATTTTAAATCCAAATGATTACTTGTATTATTATTTATTGTTTGATTTTTTTTTTCTGTAAGTGTATCAACGAAAATAAATATCATCATTGCGAATATTATTTGAATGATAATTATATCATTGACACATAAGGATTTATAAATTTTCTTGAGTAACATAATTCGTGAAAATGAAATTTGATTAAGACACATGTTTAATTATTTGCACAAAGTGTTAATATTCTAATTATATAAAATAATCTCTAGACATAATTTACATTAACGATAATTAACGATAAACATTAAAAATGATATTTTAAACTCTTTAAAAGAAAACAAAATATATTTACTTAAAATATGTAACAATAACTATAACAAAAGTTATTCTTTGGATTAATTACAATAATAATTACATAAATTGTATTTTACCACCGGTAACATCAATTAACAATAAACCTACCATAATTATTTAACTTAAATTGTCTAAACTTTTCTTCTGCAGTTTCTCTAAGAAATCCCTAAATTATGCGGTGAGATTAAATATTTTAAAATATGGAGCAACGGGAAATTTAAAGCATTAAAATTTATTTCAGATTATTAAAAAATACAAGTCATAAAAACGACTTTTATCTTATACAAACTGTTTTATTCCGCAGTACCTTAATTTCGAATGAATTAAAAATCTAATTATGCAAAAACCACTCGAACATTAATTTATACCTTAATATATTTGATACATAAATATGAAGTAAAGTACTTCACACAAATTTAATCTCAGACAATGAGATAAACTAATAAATAATGAAATTCGCTTTTAGAAAAAGGAGAAAGATTTTTGTGGATTATATTTCTCTTGTACTGAGATTTTTAAATTGCATAATGTTGTCATGAATGAAAATGTAACTTTAGCTCTTATAAATATTAAATATCTGAAAAGAGTGGGGGGACAATTTTCAATATACAACATAAGCTCTGCGTTTTGCATTTTTAGCGGGATGAAAAATGCAGATAAGAAAGCTGGAAGAAACACGAATGTTTCATTTTGAAGCTTAATTTGAAAATCAGAGTTTAAAAGAAGAGGATAGATCTGCTTACTAAAAAATGAAAGTACAGCATGATGAAGGGGAGAGGGACAAAATATGAGTTTTACCTTTGGTAGTTTTTCGGGATCCCCAGGATGTTTTGGTATTAGCTTTGCAAGCCTTTGAAAGCCGTAGTCAATAGTAGGCTCATTTAAAGCTGAAAGAGAATATAGAATGGAAATATTTATTAATGTTATAATTATGGGGAGTTTATATTTATTAAACATACATTAAATTCACTTGAAAAACTTTATTTCTTTGGAGACTGTTCCGTTTTTTGTACGTGACATTAAAGGCACGCTTTGTTCAGAATAGATTTAAAATTTGCATTTCTTGAAGAAATAAATATATAGACTGCGAAATATTTGAATTATTTTTAATGTTAGGGCTTAGACTTTTTGAATTTCAAGCTTTTCACTTTCAATTCGACACGACTCTTATATTCCTGTGAAAATGAAAAGTTACCGTTTTGAATTTGTAATTTCTTGAACAGAAAAATAAAAACAGATGCATGGATACAGAAAAAAAATTAAATGTAAAATTTGCAAAAGAAAATGATAACTGAGTTTTCTAGTTTTGAATGTATTTTTAAATTTTATACTCATTTAAAAGACTGAAATCACATGCAAAATAATATATGCTAATAAAAAACATTTACTCAAATCAATTACAACAAATTTTTAAAAACCTTGTATTTTCACATTTTAGCCGCATTTACACACACATACACACACATATACATATATATGTATGTGGGTGTGTATACACAAATATATATTTGGGGGGGGGGGGGGTATGATTCTATATTTTATTCGTTCGTTAAGTTTAACAACAATTATTTTAAGTTCGTATTAATGTAACGAATATTGTTCGTAATAATGTAACGAAAACGTTTAAGTTATAGGAAAGCTTCTTGTTTAATTAATATACATATATATTAGTCTATATCTTATTAATAAGTATGTAACGATTTTTTGTTGTGATTTTAAAACATGAAAGTCTGTTATTACATAAAACTATTCTTCTAATCATCATGATTATTGAACATGAGTATTAATAACCTTCCAAATGTAGTATGGTCTCCTCTATCTCTCAAGCATTCGGACAGTGTACAAATCATGAGAGCGAAAACATTGTATAAGCTTCAATAGGAAGTTGCGCTTTTATTTTCTTTCTTTTTTTGCCATTTCGTGAGGAATTACGAGCCAAGTTCCTAAATGATGACAGATAGAGGGTAGTGGCTCCGCAGATAGATTATATTGAAGCAGTTGTAACTACAGTGCTTGCAGAGTCACTGGAGCTCAACCAAAACTGAAGACGCTTTATCAAAACTTAAGAAGTTGGAGACTGTCCAAAAGCCGTCATCCTGTCACTTCCCCATAAAATGTTGCTCTCCTAAGTTCTCAACTTCCTTTAAATAGCGTGATTTAATGATTTTTATCTCTCTTAAAAGATAGAAAATTAAGCAGTTGTTTATTCTGTCTTGTTTACTGCTACAGTGCAATATTGATAGCTACAATGAATGTCTTATTTCTTGTATTCATTTTTAAACACAAGCCCAGACTAATTTATTACAATGTTTTTCGGAAAAGTCATTTTTCTTGTTTATCTCGTAATTCTTGTTTAGAAAAGGTGGGAAGGAGTAGTTTTGTAAGAGCTGTTTTGGTGATGTTTAAAACAGTGAATTTTCATGTTTAGTTAAAATTCTACATAAAGTGAAATTCGAGTTATTTTTTTACATTATGTGTGACAAAACACTTAATGATCACTTCAATGAATGCATTTTTTACACAGTTTTTTTTTTCCCTTACATACTTTGGTACTATAGTCGTATTACTTAGAGTGATTTATTTACAAGGCAATCTATTATTGAATAAGAATTCAGAGAGTTTTTGGCAATAATTTCTCCTCTGAAAAAAAAGTACAACCAACTAACACTTAATATTTATAAAAGAACAACAATTTAAATATTTGTTGAGCTATTGGATATTTTAAAACCATGCATATTAGATACCTGAAAAAGCCAATACTTTTTCGATGTTTACTTCTGTGTTTACAGCAATAAAAGATCAAGAAAATCCATTTCAGTTGCTTCAAAAGGTAAAATATAACTTACCTGTATTTTAAAAACTTGAAATAAAGAACTCAAATTGTTGATTTGTTTAAAAGCATGCATAATTTTGATAACTTCTTAAATTCAATTAATGTGTATAAAACCAGCTTATTTATTGCATAATATTTCAGTCTTAAACTCAATCACATATAAAAACAAATAAATAAATTAAAAGAAAACTACTTACACACATAGACAAATCTCCCTGGCTGCCCTTTACAAAATTGTTTGGACTTGTATGATAAAGTGACTTCGACTACCCCTGGAATGTGCCTATGAGGTGTTAAAACTCTGATGGCATGAGATGTGATGAGCTATATCAAAATACAAAAGATAATGCACTTTATTATTTGACCTCAATCATACTATTTGAATTCGAAAATTTTAACTCGTATGACACAGGAAAATAATTAAAGGGACCCCTACCCCTTGTGACTCATAAACCTTCAAAAAATTTATTTTTTGAAAAATATATATGTATTAAAGAGTAAACATTTATAGCAAAATGAATGGCATAAGTTAATTAATTGACGAAAATTTTCAAAGAGAGGACTTAAAAGTCATTTTTCTGAAAATGTGATTTTGGGGCATTGCACGCAAGATAGTTAAAAAACTTTTCGAAATTTTTTCATGAAATTTTCAGGATATATAGTGTGTGGTAAGCTCTATAAAATAAACCTAAATTTTCATCATTTTTGTTGAAAAAAGATTTTTTTCTTGATGTTATATTGTTAAAATTGTGAACATTTATATAAGAAAGATTCAGTTTTCTTTTCAAAACATAAAAATGCTACAAATAAGCAATTTTTTAGGTTCATTGTAAGCACAAGACTCTTTAAATAATTAAATACCAAACATTTGTTTTACATACAGAAAATATTTTGTAATCATACGCGCAACCTGTGATTCCAATTTTCTGCTCTACAAGTTTAAAAAAACCCTTTAAAAACTAATTTTCCCCAATATACACTTTAAAAAAATTAAATTAAAAAAAATTAAATAAATTTTTAAAAAAATGAAAGAAGAAACATGTAACCTATTACTGCCTTTAAAATTTGTGTTTTTATAATGTATGCATTTTAAAATAGAAAATTATAAAAGTCGTCAATTTTTTTCTTTTTCGACATTTTAAGAGCCCTGAGTCCCCTTAAAACACCGACAGATAAGAATTACTTCATCATAAACCAATAATTAAAAGAATGATATAGTATATTAAACATTTATTTTCGTATTTAAAAAATACAAATTTCTCGCTGAATTAATGATCATATATTTATATTCAAAGTTGAAATCATTCTCAATCCGTTTCATGTTTCATGATTTTAAAATTTCATGAAAGAAATTTAAATTTAAAATTTGAAGTAAAATAATATCACTATTCAATAACAGTCTTTAGGGTGATTGACAGAGCAAACACGTAAAATTAGTAATAAAGACTTACCCGACATACCCCGCCTAACAGTTTTAATAATACATAAAATAAAATTTTGCATATAGCAGAACATTTAGATTTTTAAAAAGTAGCAGGTATTTACATTTTTAGTAGCATAAGTTGGCCATACCTTTTGATTCTACTCGTAGAATAATATATTGACAAGGCGCAAGGTTAATTCTTAAACAAAATACATAGTGTATTCCAGTGTTTCGATGTTTTATTATATCGCAACAAATTCTACAAATGATAATTCAAATTAATATCTTTATATATATATATATATATATATTACTGATTGAGAAAATTTTCCAAGATTAGAACAAACATTCAACAAAAATCTTTCCTCTCGTATGAAACAGAAATGCAAGAAAATATGTCTTGCTAGTTATATAAGAATAGCAAAAATTCATATGAAGAAAAGAGAAAAAGGAGAAATATATCAGACATATGTTATTTCAGTAATACTTAAAAAGACAAAAGACCGGCTCTTTATTACATTTATTCTATCAACGTAGAAGATTTTCAGAAATAAATTTTTTTAACCCCATTTATTAACGTAGCTTGCACAACTGAAAATATTAGTGAATATAAGATTTGTAAATGTAAAACATGAAAACGAGATATATATGCAACATCGCTCATTGTTATTTGATTTATAAAAGCAGATTTGGATGCCAAAATAAAAGAACAAATGATGAAAAGGGTGGATACATTATCTATAACCGTAAGAATAGGAGAAAATTAAAGAAAATAAACATTTTTTTTTTCTTTTTACAAGTACAGGTTACAGCTTATATATAATATTCTTATAAGTATGTTTTTAATGCAGTTTTTTTTTTGTTGTTGTTATTATATTTTCTGAGTGGAAAACCTTATCCTTAATTAAATATCATTTTCTTTATTTCAAATTGCATTATAAATTTTAAATGCATTTATACTATTTTCTATTTCAGATAAAATTATTAAAAATTATGGAAAATTTCCATTAAAAATGACAGTTATTATGGCAGATGTCGATAAATCTCAGTATCAATTTACAGTTAGTAAATAATCTGGATTGATGACTAGAAAATTCAAGATATTGAAAAATATCCATAACACAGATTTACATGAAAATACATTTTTCTGCCATCCGGAAATACGCTTAAAAATTTGAAATATATGTATGTAAGTGTTTATATTTACTCAAAATAATTAAAAATATCATTATAAAACTTATAACTTAAAATAACAAGTACTTTACGCTAAAAACATAAGGTATTCCAAAATATTTTTAAATGCATGATGTTAACTTTAACTTTTCTTAATTTGTGTTTTGTGTTATCATAACTAAGTTGTAATTACTTTTTACTTTTTATTAAACAACTGCAAATTGGAAATATTTAAATTAAGTTTTTTTAAAAACAAAAACACTTAAACATTACAACTTTTGATGTGGTGAAAATAATATATGAAACTTTAGAGTGAAACTATGGAGTGGAAATGTTTATGTTGCTGTTATAGTGCTTGTTTTATTATAAAATTATTTGATATTGCTAAGACATCTGATATTGTATTTTAGTTGACGTTCCCGTATGAAGACAATCGGAACACTAACATCGCATCGGTAAAGATCAGAGCTGTCTAGTCATGCAGTTATCAGATTTTCATGTCCGTAGCGGATTGCTTGTTTATTAAGAATAAGGATGGAATACAAATTTAAGAAAAAAAAGTTACTTTTCTTATCTCTAAATTATTAGAAAGAGACCAAAGCTTTTTTTATTTTTTATTTTTTTATTTTTATGTTAGTAATTATTAATACTCTAAATATTAATTTCATAAAAAAGAAATGGCGACATCCTAATAACAAAAACCAAAACTAGGAATCAACACATCAAGTGCTTTTAATGCGGTCTCTACATTTAGCTGTTCTCCATTATTTTAGCTATCAAGCTAGTATGTAAATCCGTGAAAAAATAAAAAAAAAGGTAATATCCCCACAAACTCTGCTGCAAATTATCGTATAAAAATGTGACTGGTACCAATCGATTAGTAATAACGTCTGCTAATAATTGCTATACTTAAATTTTGCTTAGGAGGTCGTCAATTCATAGAAATTGTAGCAAGCTTTTAAATTTTCAATACGAACGCCTAGTTTTGAAATTATAGTTTAACTCTTTGATATATTTTACCTTCAGATACAAAACAGCAATTCATTCGGTCAAGTAATTTAGCAAGTATGCAGGTTTAAAATTCTGAACTCCTAATGGTAAATTCAATTTAAATACTTGCAAAACAGATTGCAATGTGGATTATTTTTTAAGTAAAAATCAAGCATTACTTTGCGAAATCAACTGTAATTTTCGATTTGCATATTTGAAGCTTCATATCGATTTTTATTTTTTAGAAATGCATTGGTTGCAATTCATATCTTTATTTCTAAAATTCATTGCAAAAAATAATGTCTTGAAATTAATTTTCTAAGAAATATTAATTGTAACCTATGAATTTTTAACATAAATCGATTTCTAGAAGCTTCAAACATGCGAATCAAAATGTATAGCTCATTCCGCCAAGTAGTTTTTGAGTTACACAAAAAAAAACTACGGACATTGCAAATTGTTTTGGAAAGATTAAAAACGGATTTAACAATAGTAGTTCCAAACTTTCCAGAGACTTTTTTTTCTGAAGATACTCTTGCGTGAAAATATGTCTAAAACTGACCGATACTTCAACACACGCCCACACACTTTAGGAAAAGAAGACCTAATACAATTAAATCATGGTATTTTGTAATTAATAAATGTTGACACATTTATAAAGTATTTTAATAAAATTTCTTATAAATCTCATTAACACAAAGATCTATTTAAATATTAAGCATGAGTATATTTTGAAACACAGACACAAAGTTTTAACAGAGCTTCAGAAAATTTAACTCTGCGATGATTCTCTGACGTTTCCAATTCGTAATAAAAATATCAAAGGGGCTTCATCGAATAATGATCATAGCTCGAGAGACGAATCAAACGAATTTAGCGCGGTGCCCATTAAGCATTCATGGGCAGCCCTGAGCTAAGTCGGAGACTCTGAATTAATGAAATACGCGAAGTGTGTGATGCAATGAATCTCGAAAGAAGAACAACTGTCATAGATGTCGGAGAGGTTAATACCATCCAATGCAATAAGCTGCTTTTCAACTAATACAACGGCATAACCCGGAATTTCTGATTCGTTGTTAGAGATTCTTTAACTCTTACTAAGTATTAAGTCTTTGATCGCGTAAACTCACTAAAGACCAAACGGTGGAGTGTGTGCTGGGGAGCTTAATACAATTTAAAGTATTAATGATCTAAGTCTTGTTACGATGGCGGTTGATTGCAACATGATCACTGGTGCTTTCGGGGCAATGTTAGAACTTCGCTGAAGATAGAACGAAGGCGCTCCAGAATTGAAAGATCGCGGAAAACTTGTTACAGATGAGTCGAAGAATCTCTGTGATCGAGATAGAGCTTTAAAACCAATTGCGAACCGCCTGCCCAGAAACGGAAGGATCTTAGACGGTGGATTAAATATTGAATGACAAAGTATGATGTGAAGTAGATAATCTAAGAAACAATATTTTATGATCCAAATTTAAAATGTAGGTTTATTTCGAAATGAAAACTAAAAACTTTAAAAGTTCTTATTTGTTCAGTTGCTTTAAAAGAGCGTTTGATATCATAGGTAATACTTTTTTTATATATATATATTTCAATAAAAATAACTGTATTAATACAGTGTGCGACTTTTACAGTTCATTATAATTTATTTACTCGTTTTATGTGTTTCTAAACAATGGCGATTTTAGTTTTGATATACCAGAAATAGAACAGAAATATTTTGCAGAATATTAAAAAATATATATTTCAAACGTTATTATTTCATTTACAATTGTTGGCTACATTCCCACACTTAAATGGTAGATTTTGAAAGTGACATTATTAATTAAATAATGTATAAACATCTTAGTAACAGATTTTTTTTCCCTCTGGAATATTAGACATTTGTAGGGTTCATAGTATGTGCAATTTCATATCATCCAAGCTACTTCAGCTTCAATAATAAGGTGTAATAAAAATATTCGCTACTTATTTCGCTATTTTACATGTTTTGGAATTAACTATAATAGATGGTGGAATATTTTGACACTACTACTAAAATATTCTAAAGTCAATTCCATTTTTTCCTCTTTTATTTTTCTTCTTTCTGTTTCAGATAAATTTTTCCAATCTTTTAAAAGTTAAATGTTAGCAAATTATAGCAGGCATTGCAAATTCTGAGCAGATTGGTGAAATTTTGGGCTGTGATTATTGCTTAGGGAGACAAAAAGCGGATAAAATTGTATTTTTTATAAATAGGGCATACAAACTACTGTCAAGATTTTGACCACGTGTGATATCTTCACATTATCAATTGTGTGCTGGGGAAAGAAGTAACAAGAAGGAAATGAATTAAATTATTCTAAAAATAAGGCTGGGGTGTCATAATTAAAATCTTTACCTCTTTTGACAGCACCGCATTACTTGTTAATCATCACATTTGTAAAATAAATTGCAACAATTTTGCATTGTACAAACATGCTTCCTGAAACTAGTAAATCAAGTGGAAAAATAACTCTTATAAAAAGAAATAAGAATTTGACTCACTCACTCTGAAATCACAGTTTCAGGTTTTCCCCAAGAATATGCTACATTAAAATATGACGTAAATACGTCCGCTTATGTATATAAAAAAATATTTTTCTCTAAATACTTGTTCCAGTATTATTAATAAATTTTAAAAGAGCTATTTACTATTTACCGCAGGCAACGAAAGAGACAGGCTACGATATTTCTACCACTCTTGGCTGTCACGTGAACAAAATAGGCTGTTTTTCACCCATTGTCGAACTTCCGTGTGATCAAGATAGGCTGTAAAGTAGCCGAAATCAGCGGAGTGCCGCGGAATGTCTCTTTTGTTGCTTGAGAATATTTAATAAATGATAAATTTATACACAATGCTGGGTAACCATCTATTAATTTTCAGCAATGAAGACAAAATACTTGTTGTTCCAAATAAGATGTTTTAATGATCCAACAAAAGCTTATTGTTATGTAAATTTCAATAATGTATTTTGTTGCTCTTAAAAAGTGGGCCTCACAGTGTCTCTTTCGTTGGCTGTGACCATTTAATAAATGATAAATTTACACACAATGCTAGGTAATCATCTATTAATTTTCAACAATGAAGACAAAATACTTGTTGTTCTAAGTAAGATGTTTTAATGATCCAACAAAAGCTTATTCTTATGTATATTTCAATAGAGTATTTTTTTGCTGCTAGAAAAGTGTGTCACGCAATGTGTCTTTCGTTGTCTGCGACTATTTAATACCTGATAAATTTATACACAATGCTAGGTAACCATATATTAGTTTTAAACAAAGAAGACAAAATACTTGTTTAAAATGATGTTATAAAAAAGATGTTTTAATGATCCAACAAAAGTTTATTGTTATGCATATTTAAATAAAGATTTTTTTTTGCTGTTAGAAAAGTTATGATAAGAAATTTCAAGATTATTTGTATCAAGTTTATTGATCCAAGGACCAAGTCTAGACTAAGTTTATTGGTCCAACAAAATTTAGTGATTTTTTACACACATTTTACATTGCACAAATTACTCTTACATTTGTTCTGCAACTTTTGTTGGTCTCTTAAAACATTTTTGGGCATTGAAATGAAAACAAAAAAATTTTCTTACTTCGCTCCAGACTCCCATGGTGCCGAAAACCACTTGAAGTCCGTCGAAAAAATTGTCGCCAATTATGATTACCGTTGAACCACCCGTCGTCCAGCCTTCGCTCGGACAGATGGCTTTGATACACGGCGTCGCTGCAAAATGAACTATTCTAGCGTTACAGCCACGTCACAATCATAACATTCAATAAAATACAAAACAGCAATAGACACTAAAATAACGTAATATTTCAATTACGTTAATTTAAAACAAGCTGCAAACCTTCTTAAACATCGAAAAATGCACGCACAATGCAACTGTATAGATCTGAGTCTGAATAAATTATTAGCTTTATAAAATGTGCAGTTACTTATAGACAGAAATGGACTTGGTCTAATAAGAAATGGCTTGTTTACTTATTTTGTAAGAAATATCTTGTTCTACATAATTCGAATTTAATATACTTTGGAGTACAAGTTACAAACTACGTAAACATATTATATTTTATCTGGTTATGCTGAGTCAAGTGATTATCAGTTTTGATGAAGATGAATTATAATAAAAATTAGCTTTTATTGTTGACATGTCAATTGTTAGCACTCAAACATACGTTAATTTCGATATTTTACTTTTTTACTTTTACTTACAGCTTTTATTAAGGTTATCAAATGTCATTTTTTTCAGCTTTTTTAAAGTAGTTTAAAAGGAAGTAAATGCTAAGATTTTTGAGATTGCCTCATTAAAAACAAAAATCACAAGAAATGTGTAGAGTAATATACAAAATTTCCAGTCCTTTTCTGGTTCATTTTCCTTAATGTGAAAAGGAAGTAAAGGTAATAAGAAAGAACAAATGCAGAAAACAGAAATAAAATAAATTAAATTTACAAAAGGTATTTTTAAAGAATATGCATTTTCATAGAAAACAAAATGTGTAGTAATCGTTTTAATATTTATGATATGTTTAGGTTTTTGTTGTTGTTGTTGTTGTTGTTGTTTTTGTTTCATTTTTTTTTTTTTTTAAGAAATATTTTATTGGTTACGCTGAGCCAAGTAATTATTAGTTTTAATGAAGATGAGCATGACAATAAAAATTGTGTTTTTTGTTGTTGACATGTGTTTTTAAAAATCCAATGTATTCTTAAGCAGTTGATATTTAGCTATTTGAAGCAGTTTTATTCTCAGTTTAAGAATGAAACTTTAATAAAATTTTCTTTTATTTCTCCATATTTTATTGAGTGAAAAGTATGATTTTGATTTCACAAATTAACATAAACAAACAATATTCGTAATAAAAAAATACAGTAAGAAACTCTACTTCAGTGAGTTTTAAGTTGATCTTCATTAGTTTAGACATTTTATTCATACAGATATTTTACAATATCTGTACTTCATTAATTTCTCTATAGTTAATTGCAAAGACTAAGTTTCAAAATGCTTAAAACAAGTCTGAAAACCAAAAAGACAAAGAAAAAAAGAAAAAGTGTAATGCAATTTGAACACAGTCCTAGTCTGCCGGTTTTTCGACAGATCACCTTAAAAACATATCACCATCCCCCCAGCAAGTTGCAATTGGAAATTCGTGCGGACTTCGCTTACTCCGTTATTATCGAGTTCGTGGCGCATTTTCGCAGCGATTCGATCCAAAGCAAAAAGGCAGTGGACCTACTCCTTGGACACTGATCGATCCAAAAGCCGGACGTCAACTTCTAAACAACCTTTTTTTATTATTTTTTCCTGTAGAGGGGGGCTCTCTTCGCAATCTTTCTCTATTTCTTCTTCGTTCCTTCGGTGTTCATCCTTCAGTGGGCAGCTTTTCTCGTTTCTTCATTTCCTCCTGTTTCCACCCTCAATCTTCTACCGCCGCCCTTCCGCTGTTACACAGGCCTTCTCTACTTTCCCTTCTATTTCCACAGAAACCCCTCAAGCTGAGGGTTTTTTTGGTCCTCTTTCGCGCCGTTGATTGGCGAAAATCTCTGATTTTCTTCGGTGTGTTTTTATTATTTATTTACTTTTTTTTATTTTGCTTCCTTTTTCCTATGGTCCCGGCTTGTCATCTTTCCAGTACTGTTTCCCTCATTCTCCTCCCCCATCGCAATTTCCAACCCACCCGACCTCCTTTTCCGACTTCCTTCCAACCAATTTCTCCAATGCGAATCGAACCAAAGAGCTCCAATTTGGGGGAGATAAATTTAATTGGAAGTATTTTGTCGTAATGAAAAACTAGTATCTGCAGACAACCCCTGTTCTCTTGCACTTATCTAAGTGATACTTCCCCCGTTTATTTTCAACTCCACCCCCATACATTCCGCAAGGAATTGGTCTCGGTGGATTGTAAACACCGGCATCGATGGCTCAAAGCGAAATGCCGCAAATTAAAAATTTAATTTTCATTTCCTATTTCGGCTTTTAAACCGTTTAGTCAATTTAACTTCAATTTTTACTGCTGTGCTTTCAACAAATCCCGCTTAAGTGTGCGCCCACTCAAACGGTGTCTTGAGGATTCAGAATCTTTCACAAGCTATCAAATTTCTGTTCATTTTAAAACAATGGATGAAGTCCATAAAGAAATGATAACAACTTTAAGTATCGTTTTTCAATGCTGGAATGTACTTTATGCATATTTTATTTGTTTGAAAAATGTGTTGACATTCTGATGAGGTGTAAAATAATAATTATTTGGCTATTATAGTAATTGTGTCTCACACTTAATTATTATTATTATTTTTTTTTTTTTACATTTAATTTTTACATCTTTACAGTTTAGCCTGTATACTTACTTATATTTAATAACGTTACAATCTCCTTATCTTTAAAGAAAATTACATTGATATAAAATCAGTGTGAAGTTAAGGAATAGGAACAACAATTTAAAACTTTTTTTTTTCCTTAAAGATAATTTTTCTTTTATTTCTCTGTTATTTTTCTTTTTTTAATGAAAAAATTATACATGTATCTTTTTTTTTAAATATTTCGTAAAAAGCTACTCATATATATAGAAGCATATAGATATAAATTGACCATATTTATTGCACTTATAGCAGGGAAAATCAAAGCTTTACTTTAACTGATTAAAAGTACACTGTTAAAAATTTGCAGCAAACTGTCCAGTCATTTGACCGTTTTTATAAAAAATGGTTACATAACCCTAATTTAACTATGTTCTGACCATAATATGGGCGATAATATGGTCAGAATAGAGTTACATTACGGTTATGTAACCGTTTTCTGTAAAAACGGTCAAATGACTGGACAGTTTGCTGCAAATTTTTAACAGTGTAGGTACTGATTTAATGATACTATAAAATAATAATGCTCTGAAAAATTATAATTATCTTTTCCCTTCGTATGTAACTATTCCATCCTATTAGTATTAAAAATTTAAAGGGTTATACCTACCTGCAAATTTTCAAAATATGTATTTTTTGTAATTGCATTTTCAGAAAGTATAATTAGTAAAGAATATTTTGTTACATTTTCTAGTCTATCTGAAAGTCAGTGAACATGATAACTCGAACAAATCTCCACCAATCTTCTTCAAATTTTGAGCAATTTTTAACAATAATATTATCTAGAGAGTAATCGTTCCTTGATTTCGTGATTTTTCTACTTTTTTATAAACAACCAAAGTTCAAAATTTTTGTGAAGATCGTTACCTTAATTTTGACAGGCAACCATTTTGTTCAAAATCAATTTTCCCAAAAACCAAACGATTACTCTCTAGTTTTAATTGTACGGAGTAAAGACACCATGCTTTTTATAATTGCAGATAACATTTGACTGAGTTACGATTATCACAGTAGACGGTTAGCATAACGTCACCATCTCCAGGGAGGGGATCTGTTGAGAACACCTAATTTTATTTCGTCATTACAAAATCTAATTGCTTTTCCTTAAAGTGTAATAAATCAAATTCAAACACAGTTTTTTCAAATATCTTGTTTCATTTTCTTGAAAAAAATCCCCGAAAATGCACGTTTTTTTTCGATCTGGCAAGTAGGTATAATGCCTTATGGTTGATAGGAATGAATGGCCATATGATCGGAAATATAAAAGGATTATTATCGGATCAATGTATTAAGATGATCTGATTTTTTTACAGGCTAATGATAAGTCCATAATTGTATTTAAGACACACACGCAAATAATTTACAAAATTAAATGATTTGTACATATAATTTATTAAGGATTGGATGATTTCTTACTATTATATAATACAGGGTGTCCCAAAAGTCCTTGACACATTTTAAAATTCAATAAAAAATCAAGCAATTGACGTACGAGAGAGCGGTTTGGACGAAAATGCTTATTATGATCTGAAATTTTGTTTAAGCAAATAACAAAATTAGTTCAAAAAATTTCTCATAGATGGCGCTGCTTCTGGAAAGTTATCGAATAGGTAGAATGCCTTTACACATAACAATGGAGAAAGACGAATAATGCGTATGCACAGATTTGTCCAAACTATGGCAACCCACATTCCATAAGTTAACAATACTCGTCTATCACTCCTCACTCGTTTAATCGAACTCAGGAGAGTGAGTATTGTTAAGTTGTGGAATGTGTGTTGCTATAGTTTGGACAAAAACTGTGCATACGCATTGTGCGTCTTTCGCTATTGTTCTGTATAAAGGCATTCTACATATTCGATAACTTCCCAGAAGCAACGCCATCTATGAGAAATTTGTGGAACTATTTTTTTTATTTGCTTAAACAAAATTTCAGATCATAAGAAGCATTTTCGTCCAAACTGCACTCTCGTACGCCAATTGCTTGATCTTTTATTGAATTTTAAAATGTGTCAAGGACTTCCGGGACACCCTGTATAAATTTCTATCACTCGCATCATTTAACACTCCTTTTAAGTATCTCGTTCTAAAAAATTGTTTTGGTATTCATCGTTGGATGTACCAATTTTAATTTACCTTCAAGCAAGGACAGATGAGGCTATGTATTGGTCTTAAAAAACAAAAGAAACAAAGAACAAATTTTATAGCAGTCATTTGTGTGTGTGTGCGTGAAATTCGTCTAGTTGTAAATGTATTACATTAAAAAACCTTTTACATGTTTATTTTAACATTAAATGTACCACGAAGCTATACCAAATGAAAATATGTCGATTCGAACCAGAAATTTCTTCCTAAAATAATTAAAATATAAATCACACAGAAATACATTAAATAAAAAGGTTAAATAGTTTTAAATAAAAATTCTAGCGTGGAAATATATATTAAAGTAAAATTCCTGGTACCTTTAGTGTTAACTAATACTCAACTTTTGTAATAACATTACAAAGTTCGTCCACGATGCACTAGATTTATTCGCATTTATTTATTTGAGTATTGTTATTCGAATTTATGTTTTTGTTTTTATTTACTGCTTTTATGAAAGACATTTATATTCATTCGGATATAAATCCTGAATTTATAAAAATATGATATTGTCTTAAATTGATGAAAATATTTACTACATTTAATGCAAATTAAAAAATGCATAGGGAAAATCTATCTTTAAAATTAAATAATTTAAGGTACATTGTTCTTTTATTATAAACAAGCATAATTTACAGTTATAACATTTTGTATCGCAGTAATTTTAAATCAACTAAAAATAAATTTATGTTTAAAAATGAAATGCAGAACTCTTCAAAGAGCACCAACAAGTGCAGAGATTTTGTATAAATATATGTATATATATATAAATTTATTTTTATTTTGCAAAATTAAAATACATACCAAATTAATAGAACACATTATAATGTTAATTACAGTTTTAAAAAATCTATTCTTTACAAATAGAACATTCTGCATTTGAGTTCTTATTAATTGAATGAAACTTAATGATTTAAAATGGGGGATCCATTTGAAAAATAACTTTGACGCGAAAATTATAAAATAGCTTAACAAATATTGGAATACTTTGCGCATTTACGTAATTTTTTACATTTACTGTGAAGTTTGTATATTAATTAATATTTTAAAAAAAATGAACCGGAAATTTTGCAAATGTTAAAGATAGTGTCCAATCTAAATGTTTATATGAAAAAGATTAGATTGACATAAGATTATTTTATTCAATTTTTGCATGAAAAAAAAATCAGAAAAATTAAGTAATTGTTATTTTTTTTTTTTCGAAAGCTAACATATTTTCTTCAATTTTAGTTCTAAAACAATAAAATTCGGACCTAAAGAAATACCGGGTGCGTCATAAGTTCGTTAAAACTTTAAAAATTCATTAAAAAGAAACATATGATGCTAAAATATTGCGGTTTGCAGGAATGGGATTAGAGGAAGATCGGATTTTTTTTTTTTTTTTTTGTTATGACAAAAAAAAAGTGATTAAAAATGACCGATAGATGGCGCTGCATGCATAATATGAACCATCACACACAGTCTCAATTCACAGCACCCTCTCAATACACACACAGTCTTCATTCTATGCCAGCAGTATTCTATCGTTACCAGATCAACTGCTGTTGGCTAAATACTTTTGCAAGAATGGGGAATCAGCAACTTGCGCACGACAAAAGGATCTGTTTCATGTTCTGAGATACTGAAGCTTGTCAGACGCTTCGCAGAAATGGGTCTTTTATTATAACCCTAATTTGCATACATCTGCTTCATATTATACTTGCCACCGCAATCTGTCGATAATTTTTTTAACAACAACTCTTTTTTGTTATTAAAACAAATCCGACCTCCCTCTAATCCATTCCTGCAAACCGCAGTTTTTTAGAATCATTTGTTTCTTTTTGATGAATGTTTAAAGTTTTAACGAACTGATGACGCAACCGGTATTAACGAGACATCTAAATTCTCATACACTATTAGATAATATACAACAACAAAAAAAAAAAAAAAAATTGGGAGGGCGAAAAAAATATTATATCTCATCTTAAGGTTGTTCATCAGTCAAATTTAAAATTCCCTTCTCTTACATTAAATCAATGGGCTTGGAATGCATTCGTATTTTTCAAATTTCTCCTCAGAGACTTTTTTAAATATTTAACTTATTTTATATGTTGTTCTTTTTGACGAAATATTTAAAAAATATATACTTGATTTTATATTTTAAATTTTAAATTCTGAGTTAAGCTGAAGAGTTGGAAATAAGATTTTAACATTTAAAATAAAATAAGTGTGTATTTTAGAAACAAAATTTCTCAAATAATAATATTTAACCCTTTTTATTCTGACGGTATTTATAAGTACCACTTTAACCCCTTCGTGACGAGCGTCTTTTACAGAATTTTTTATCTGTTACCACCGGTTTTTCAAATGAGAAATTTTCACCTAATTGAATCGCAAAAATGCTATGATTAGATAAGGAAAACTTTACAATAATAATAATAATAATAATAATAATAATAATAATAACTGGTGGGAATAATCGAGGATTCTGAGCATCTAAAAAGTAGCTGGAAAATTAATTCAGGATATAAAGGGTTAAAAAAACATACAGAAAAAAGAACTTAAAATTTTCAATTTTCTGGGGAGGAAAAAAAACGGGGTGGGGAGTTGGAACGAAAAATAGTATTAAAAATTAATTACCCCATATAATTCAAATAATTTTATATTTCTCAATATTATTAAAATAAGTTTCAAAATAATTTTTATTACAAATCATACCGCTGTAGTAATAGTTATAATTATTAAATATATATTTATTTTTACTATATCAATTCTTTAAAAAATTGGAAAATGTTTTAGAATTTTTTTATTATTGGCTTGCCAATATCAGATACGATCTATTTGTTTTCATTTTTCGACCCTCCAAATATATTATTCACTTGCTTTATACTTATTCGTTTGGTGTTTACTTATTTCGAAATTCTTTAAGTGCAATAAAAAAACAAATAGAAAATTTATAATGTGTGTCAGATTACACAGAATTTTATTAAATTATAAACGCAATAAAACACAAGTGAACTTCATCAAAATATCAATTTAAAAATGAGTAAAAGCTTTACACCCTTATAATGTATTTATTTGAAAATGAAACATAATTTGAGCTCAATATATCGCATGTTAACATTCAAATGCATTTTAACTAACATAAATAACAATAAACGTCTAGTTTTAAATAGTAGAGTAACGTCGGTATTATGGAATAGTCGGGTAATATGGAATACAGAGGTTTATGTTTGGTAAACTGCTGTCACCAAGCGGCAATATCATAAACTAAAAAAAATAATATTAAAAAAAATAAAAAACGATTCCAGAATACCCCCAGAACGCCCAGTTCGTCAGTCGGTGTAGGACACGATGTGTGAATAAATATTTGTTTTTCGTCTTTGTAACGTAGGAGATAATTTTTCAATATTTTCTGTTCATTGTTAGCAGTAATATTTTCATATTGAAATGAAGCGTAATGTACACCGAAATACTAAAGATTTAAGATGAATTACTCGTTTTTTAGCTCGCGATTCACACCAGTAAACATAGATTATTTTTTCCCAAAACCGGTGTTGTCGGGTTATATCAAAGCCATTAAATAATAAGCCCAGTCAGATAAATGGGAAACTTTTCGCAAGTTGAAAATAGCGCCATCTAGCGGTTGGGAGTGCTGCATTCGGCACCAAGAATATTTTAATAAAATTTTGCTTCTAAAATTAAAGCTTAAAATAAGGAGTTCATATTTTCTAAGAAAGTCGTTTGTGAATTCCGGTGTCAGTCAGTAATTTCACATTTTACGAACATAATTTGTCTGTGCAGGAAAGGGTTAATTGCATAGTGATGTAAATTTCCATCACTTTTTATTTAACTTTTAATAAATAAATCAACTTCTTCGCCACCACTATATTTATATAGAAATATTAATCCAGTAAATTTCCACATTTTTTTTTCATTATAGTTTTAGCTTTAATGTAAAAGATCCCAATAATTAGCAAGCTTTTAAAGGAAGTGCAAAAACAAATCATTGATAAAAATCGTATAAAATATCGATATAAATAAATCGTATCGTTTCTCTGCGACCCACTTCTGTTTTGTCCTCCTTCCGCAGCAGAGGTTTGGCGCTAGTGTGTCGCTAACAAATTTAACACTATCTGACTGGGCTTATTATTTAATGGCTTTGGGTTATATGGAATACCAATATCGCATAATACTCCTTGATTATGGTGGCGCAAAGGCAGATCCTTATATTTGTGACACTATATTTTGATCAGGTTCTCTTGATACCATTACATCTGTTTTTTGCCAAATTTTGTTCGTTTTCTTCATTTTTAACCCCGATTACATATTTCCCGACTATCTCAAAATACCCTCAAAATATGTCTATTAATATTATTATTTGTTTGCAAGTGATGGAATATCGTAAAATTATTTTTGTCTATAAAAACTATTCGTAGATAATTAAAGTTTGTAATTGTATTCGGTTTTCGGGTTTTAAACACTATCGGGATTCCCCGATATTATTCCCCAAATGTAAATAGTATTCCATGATACCCGAAGTTTCTCTAATTATATTTTTAATATTTCTTATGATTAATAAAGGATGAGGTATGTTAGTTTTTAAATGTATTCAAATTACACCATTTTCTCCTATTTCGAGATACTCTTTGATGCACTGTCGTAAACGGATGAACGTACAAGATGAAATGACAAACATCGAAATCGAAAGTCCAAGTTTAGTATATTTCTTTCATTGAAGCATTGTTCCGATTTATCCAGTTAGAATAGAACGAGTGCAAGAGAAGAACAAAAGCAAGAAACAAGCAGCTATGGACCTGGGTCAATACGAATGATTGAATGTCTGAAGGGCTGTACAAAGATGAGTCGGACTCGATTAATCAAAGCCTGTAGTCCCAAAGGACGATGGAATGCTAGGGCACCGGGCCTGGGGGCAAAGTCAAGATGATGGGATAGAACCTTAGTCTGGTGTCTACCAGGAAGAATACGAAAAACACTAAGTTCCATTTTTTAGCTTTTTACCATTCATGTTTTTGGGGGACAGAATGCCTATCGAGGAGCAAATCTAAAGAAACATTTTCATGTTACATGTATATGTGTATATCTATATATATATATATATATGCGAGTGTGACCCATAGAGCAAGAGGTCCCTTGAGTTAGATGATATTTACAATCCGGAGGGTTTTAGGACGCTACCCTTTTTTAGGCTAATCTACTGTTGCATACTTGAAGCTTCTGTGCAAAGTTTCCTCTGAATAGGTAATGCGCAAAGAGAGAAGCATGCTTGCATTTTTCAGAGAGCTTATGCATGATGTTTCTTTCGATTTAGACCCGTGATCAAACAGAATATGCAACTCTGGTTTTCAACATTCTTTAGGTACTATTTTGCATGCATTCACTATATATATATACTGCATGTTTGCATGCTTTTATTACTCCGTACTTGCAGACAAGTATACTTTGATTCTTAAAATGTAATGCTTTTTCGGTTTGAGGCGAATACCTTTACTTTTTATACATGTTTTTAAGGCTTTTTTAAACTTGTTTCTTGTTATGTATATTTAAAAAGTAGTATTCTTTATTTTATATGGGTAAAAGGTCAGAGGAATTGATTAAATATCTCGTAGGGGGATATATTTAAAGATCGAAATTTTTTTAATCTAAACATTTGCAGACTAATGAACTAATCTATATTACATGAATGCAATAATTTGCAAAAACAGAAAAAGTGTGATAAGTTTATAGTTATGAATATCAACAAAATGTCATTCGTTTTAATTTTATAAAATTTAAAATAAATATAATGCTTGTTTACAGCAGTGATGATTTCAAAAACTCATCTGTTTAATGTGTAATTTGGGAAACATATTAACATCTTATATTTTCAGCAAAAAGAAATACTTTTTAAAAGTTTATTTCGTATTTTACTCATTATCGTTATTCATTGATTAACTGTATTCTCGGAATGCATATCTCTCTCTATATTTGTCAAACACAATGTGATTTTTTTAAAGAGAAATTTAAATTCTGACAAAAAAAATGTTTGAATTAAATAAGAAAAAAAAAGAGAAAACAACTTGAAAATGTATAACTGATAAAGAAATGTAGAAATAAATTGATAAAAATTAAGATAAAAATGAAGGCAGTCTGTCTGAACAGAAAATCAATGTTTATTGCAATCAATCATATACATTTCATTCATTGGATTTATATATATGTATGTAAGTGTGTGTGTATCATATGTTGTTTAATATGTAAATATTTTAATAAAAACAAAGCAAAAATAATGACACAGAAACTCGATAAAGTAATGTTACGTATCTAATAACAAAAAATTTAAAAAAAATCATACTACATTAGATTACATGTTACTAAAGTAATTGTTATACGAAACGTAAAAATTTATAACAATTATATTTAGTCAAATACAACAAATTATTGTTTATTGCGAGGTAATTACTTTTTCCACTTCAAGCAACTAAAATATATTTCTAGGCGTGCATGCATTCCAGACATTTTATATGAATCATACTATTTTAAGTTTAGTACATTAAGTTTACATTGTAAGTACATTGTTAGTACATTAAGTTTAAGACGTGAAAGTTCATATTTTAAATGTAAATACTATACCTTGGAAAACACAATCATTTCCTGAGAAATTTAGAAACAATTTTCAGAAACTGCGCTTGTTCTCGTAAATTGAATGATTCATTCACATTTAATTTATGCCAAGTAGTTTTAGATTTGCGTCACATGGAACAAAATCAGTAGAGTTATTATAACTCTCAAATAAATGTAGAAAGTTTAAAAAGAATTAAAAATAAAATTAAAAAGATATATATATATATATATATATATATATATATATATATATATATATATATATAAGATAGAGATAATATATATAAGAAGATTTGCAGCTTACGCCAATAAGATGTATAAATAGAATTATAACCACTCTAATCTGAAATAGAAAAAGGAATTATATATAAATTCTTACCTTCTGTTGGGTCAAGCCTTTTCGCTCTCCTTCCGTGTTTGGAATTATTGTGTACAAACATCTGTTCAGAGACGGCTAATAAGGGACCCTCTACACTTACTTGAGTGGATATTACAACCTAAACATATAAAAAAACAACAATTACGTTTATAATGAAATAAGATTATTTTTGTTTAACCCATTGAGTGCCATTGACGAAATATCTCGTTTGCTTTCAACTGTCCCAATATTTCCGGTTGGCGCAGCATGTCCCCAAAGGGACTCTGTGCCATAAAACCCCATTCAACCAACCAACCCAATATTGCCGGTGTATCTCGTTTACTATATTAAAAAACCTTTAATGTTGAAACGAGATATCGCGTCAGTTGGCACTCAGCAGGTTAAAATAAGAATATAAGTCGAGATCCATTTCCATCAACTTTCAAATGCTAAAATTTGGTATCTTTTTTTTTTTTTTTTTTTTTTTTTTTTTTTTTTTTTCTGTTCGTAATGCCCAATGTCCAAAGTTTTTCTTTTTCTCATAACCAAGAATTTCTATAAAGATGGTTTGACTGTATATAATTTGTGTGATTAGATCTTACGGTAGATGAAAAAAATATTATTACTGAGATTAATGTTATTTTTCCATGTAAACATGCCACTCTCTATATTTCAAAATATTTATGTAAACACACTCACTTGTGTTGCTGAAATCAAATTTCAGGTGGATCCAATTATTTAATTTTTGTTAACTATTTTTTTTCATGAAAAAAAAAATAAAAAGTCCTTATCAGAAATGCATTCTTTATTTTCAATAACGAAATAGGTGTCTGGAACTACGTTGGTCTATGTTACAAATTTAAATTTTCAAGAAATGAGGAAACAAGAACGAAAAATCATGCATCCGGCATAAATTATGAAACACTTTCCAACACTAATAAAATTTTATTTTTTCATACGATGAAATCAGAAATAAGCAATTTATAACATACATAGTTTAGTAAAAATCCGTTTTCAGCAGTTGCCGCCCATATTCTGTCTGTAGTGCTGCCCTGTATACGATCTACAGAATTTGTAAACAACGCGTAATACACTAAAAATTACATAAAATTGCATACCACAGCGAAAAGAGCACTTCTAGAAATTACCAATCCTAGTCGGTCCTTCATCCGAATTCTATTGTGCGTGTCTATACATGAAGGATAAATTCTACGCACTCCATAATCTATAGAAAATAAGCTGTATTGAACCTTAGTGATGCTTTTAAATTTCATTTATGTTTCAGGTATCATGACATGTTCAAAATGCACCGCAAACGATAATTCCCTATAGATCATAATATAAAGGAAATACTTTGCATGTCCCTATAATTGAACTATAAATGCTACTAATTGTGTACTCTTGTGAAAGCATGTTCTAGTCCACCTCAGTAATGCATATTAATTTCATTATGTTTGAAATATCTAACATCAATAAAATGCGCACCAAACGATTTTCCCCCATAGACCATCATCTAATGAAATTATTTTATGTGTCCCTGTAAATGAACTATTAATGCTACACACTTCATTTTCAATATCGAACATTCTATAGTAAAATTCAATAATGTATAAAATTTTCATAACAATCCAAGTATATTTATAGTCAGAGTACGGACAGACGGACGGAGAGAAGACAAACCGAATTCATAAACACTTTTCAACTATGTTGGAAAGTGTTATAAACTACTCTTGTAGTATTTTTAGGGATGTCCTGAGCACCTAGTACAACATAGGCCTTTCTTCCAATCTTAATTACCCTTTACTATTTGTATTCACGCTAAGCATTGACTAGTTAGGTGGGTAAGGAAAATAATAATATATATATTTTTTAGTTTATTGTTTTATTTTTTTACGTAAAGTGAACACACTTGTATATTATGAAATTACAATTTTTCACACTGGGTAATCATCAATTATTCCACATAAATCTTAAAAAAAATTGTAACACAGGTCCTTCTTTCAAATACCTGTTCAATTATAAAACGAATTTAGTTTAACAACATTATCGGAATATATCGAAATATTCAAAAAGACAAAGCACTATACTGTTATTTTTTCTTTTTTACCCTTCATAACTTCATAAATTCTGTTCATTTAATAAACAAACAAGTTTTTTATAAGAACATTGAAAACATGTAACCTTATATAAAAGTCTAAATCACCCCTTTCTTTAAAACTCTTGCAAACACTGTTATTTGAAGTACTTAAAAAAGTTTTAGAGCAATTACAGAACAACTAAGTAATCCTAAAGCATTTTGCCTTTAAAACTACTTTTTCAGCAACATAAGTTTGCAAGAGGGAAAACTTATTTCGTTGTTCAGCAGCAGGGGTGAAGGGATCAAATTCATAAAGAAAATATATTCTTTTACTCTATAAATTATAAATTTGTATAAAATTATATGAAAGAATAAACTTTTCAAATGACCATTATTATTTTAAAATTATTTATTATCAGAACGGAAATCACAAATTAAATTAATAGAGCATTATATTACGTAGAAAAAATTATAAGTTGTGCGTGATTGTAACGATTTTGATGTGTGCATTCTGTTGAAAGTGGGTACTTAAAATAGTTTTAAAAAGTTCTTATTTAAGAGTATTATACAGGATGCGTCTGAAATTACTTTTGGGTGCCACGATTTTCGAATAGTAATTATCGAGTTATTTAAGCGCAAAAAAATTATTACAAATTATGCAATTAAATAAAGCGGTAATTGTTAGTCGGAAATAGTGGTACTCAAAAGTAAGGACCGCATTTTCCCTATTACAACTCCGAGCATTTAAGCCTCAGTTTGGAGGGGGGAAAAGTGCATATTTATATATTTATTTATAGTATACGCATATTTCAATTTTATGTAAGTTTCGCTTTTACAATTGTATCAATAATATATCAGTGGAAAACAAGAAAAGTAATTAAAATGAGATACTTAGATAAACGCAGGGATTCTATACATCCACCATTAGACAGAATTTGTTAAATTTGAAGTGCGCAACTTTTATTCTTTAAACTATTCGAACTTTTATGTCATATAAAAAATTATTTCATTTCTCAAGACAATAGGCATACCGAATTATAATTTTGATAAAACAATTAAATACTACTTTTATGGCGTAGTAAAATTTACAAAATATACATTTAATATGTTTCTTCTATCAGTTTCATTTTTTTTATTTAAAAAAAATATATATATTATGCATGTAGTGTGTACTACACGTTTTTTGCCATACAATATTACAATAAAAAAGATGTATAGCTGTTAAATTTCTCTTTTATTTCTTGTTTCATTGATAGTTCGATCATCTTCAAATAAAATTAAATGTTATGTGATTATGTCATTTAAATTATTCTTGCATTTCTCAAATAAATAGGTATACCGTATTACAATTTTGATAAAACAGTGGAATACTATGTTTATGGTGTAATATATTTTACAAAATATACAATTAGTATGTTTCTTCTATACGTGACATTTTGTTAATAAAAAACATTATACATGTGTGTACTATACGTTTTTTGGTATTACGATAAAAAAGATGTGTAAAGTCACACTTCTCTTTTTCTTATTTTACTAATAGTTCGATCATCTTCATTAAAAATTAAGTGTTATATGATTATGTCACATAAAATAGTCTTGCATTTTTCAGATCAATAGGCATACCAGATTGTAATTTTAATAACTCTCATAAAAAAAATAAAATTTTCTCAGCTTGAAATATTTTCTGAATAAGAGCTTTAGAAATCGCAAATTAATATGACCGTGAATTTTTATGCGGGGGAAAAAAGAAAAAAAAAGTAGAAAAAATTAAGCATCTTATTTTGAAGACATTTCCAATTGCTTAGCACTCACAAGAAATTTACATTTCACACAAAGAAACCACACGCATCATTATATGAGATATTAAACGTGAATCTCTTTTCCATCGCTCCATTGAATACTTATTAATAAACGCTTTTGTAAAAATAAAAAAAAAGTGTAAAAAAGTAAAAGATGAAAAAGGAAAAAATTCGCATATCGTGAAACATTTAACGCCTGATATATAAATTCTTGAAATCACGTTTCAGACGGCTATCAAAAGAGAGGCGAAAAAGATTTTGGTTTTTAAACGGGATTATAAAAGTGATTCACCATAAAAAATATGCAAAGAAAAAAAAAATGAAAACTTTGGATCGCACATTGTCTTCAGCTATCAGAAAGAAAAAAACGGGAGAAAATAGCAGATAGAATAAAAATGTAGACCCAATAGAAGGCAAATTATTCATAACCAGTCTTTTGAAGTGCGATTCCCCAGGGGAAGGTAACGCATTTATTGAAGTTGTTTCATATTCGAATTTTGCTTGAGGGTTTTCTTTAGATTCACCCTCTCTCTCTTCTCTTTTCTTACAAGCAGACAAGGTCGGCTTAGTACCTAATGGAACGGAAACAAATTGGAAGCGAATGTCTAAGTCGGTAAAGCACAGCTTCAACTCTTGCTACCTAACTACGTTGAAATCTTAAACCCCTTTCCTTCAGCTTTTTTCAAAGACTCTGACTTTTCTACACACCGCATCGGCGCTTCGCTTAATATGATGCAAGCCCCTCTTCCTTCTATCTTTCCGGTGATTTTTTTGTTTTGCATACCCCCTTATCTTTTCTTTCTTATTTCTCCACATTCCCCTCCCACATTTTTTTATCTTTCTTTTCGTTTTTCTCCAACACTCTTTACTATATATATTTTTATTCGATACCGTACCTTCCCACATTCACTCGATGACTTTCACTCGTTTTCTCATACGTTGTTTTTTACCATTCAAGAATTTTCAACACTTTCAGATAAGTGTTAAATTTTCAAATCGATTTTTTCCGGTTGAATGATGTGAAAAAAATCCAATAACCAGATGACTTCATTTTTTTTTTTTTTTTTAGATTTTTTTTTTTTTTTTTACTTTGAAAGTGAAACCAAATTTTTCAAAATAAACAAGAGTTAAATCAAGTTTGAAAAGATTTATTTGAAGATAGGTATTACGCAAAATTATTTCATTAGAGCGAATCAATATGAAAGCAATTAATTTTGAATTTTTGCTGTAAGAGTTTTGAGTGTTTTATTTTTTTATTTTTCAAGTATGTAAATAAAATAATGGTGTATTTTTTATACTCTTTAAAAAGAGACATTATGTATGTTCATCGAATTTTAAACAAACACTTCTCATGGAATAAAGTAAAAGTTTCTTTGAAATTTCGTTTTACTGATTTCATAAACGATAATTCAAATAAGAAATAATGTTCTAATAGCACATTAAATTAATATTAAATTAATATTAAATCTAAATTAGTGCGATTTCATTTAACTCAATATAAAAGAGCTATAAAATATTTCTAAAGCTATAAACTTTAGAAAGCAAGATAAATATCTTTTATGATCACAAACTCGAATACATTCAAATAAATTCATTTAAAACTGTTCGAAATATCTATTTTCAGAAAACAGAAAAAATATTCTTAAGTTCGATTGCTGAAATATTAATAGTTAATATTCAAACAAATATGCGTTTTTTGTTCGTTTGCTTGTCAGTAAATAATAAATAGTTGAAAAAATGAAATGTGGACATATGATTAAATAATGTAGGTCCTGAAAAGAAAAAAAAATTGATTTTACAGATTTTTATTTATTAAATAGAAGACGATCTAGCACATTTTAGGAACATGGGCAACCAAATTTTTTTGTTAGAAATTGATGAAATGTTTTATTATATACAGGTAATTAAACATTTTTTAAAGCATTTTAATTTTTTTCGTAAAATTTCATTCAATTTATTTCTTTATTTAATTTATTCTCATTTTCGTTTTGATTTATTTTCTTTCTCATCTGTATGCGAAACATTTTACATTTATGGACCATGTATGATGGCATAAAAATTGAAGATTGCTGAGAAAATATTATATGTTTTATTTTATTTTTAAATGTTTTGCCCTTCTCAAATATTTAAAATTATTTATTCCACATTTAATGAGTATGAATATTTTTTCTAAATATTCAGTATTCTAAATATTTTCTAATGTAAAATATTCTAACTTTTTTTTAATATTTTAGCCTGAATGAAAATGATCGGCCATTATTAAAGTGACAGTATTCAGCGTTCTCTGTAGCGCGATATAATTGGGAGAATGAAGCTAAATTTTGTATTCTGATTAAACAAGATGAGAGAAGAAACATTCCACGAAAAATAATTAGTTCCAAAAGTCACCGCTAGGTGGAAATGTGGCGCTGTGTAATAGAAAAGAGAGTTTAAAAAATACAGAATCAATACTGAAATAAAATTAACGTGCTAAATAAAAGTTAATTTTATTTCAGTATTGATTCTGCATTTTTTAAACTCTCTTTTCTATTACACAGCGCCATATTTCCACCTAGCGGTGACATTTGGAACTGATTTTTATTTTCACGGAAGTCTTCGTCCTCCGTCTTGTTTAATCATAATACAAAAATTGGCTTCATTCTCGCAAATAGATCGCGCTACACAGCACGCTGAGTGCTGTCACTTTCATTTTGGCTCCACCCTGTATAATGGTAAATACTTATTTCTCCGGTTCTAGTTCAACTTTGTTTTCTAGCCTATCTAAAAGTAAAAAATTGTAATTTACACGATTTAATACGAGCAATTAAAAATAAGTTCCAATCATTTATACAATGTCTTACATATACATATGAGCCGTTGATGTTAAAAGTGGGGCAAGTCCATTTTGTGAAAAAAAAAAAAAAAAAAAAAAAAAAAAAAAAAAAAAAAAAAAAGTTAAAGCTAAATCTTATTACAAAATTACATAAAATTTATGGGTTTAATCAATCCACAATAAATATCTTTTAATATATGTATAAATGTATTACTAGTAATTAGTTTGCTCAACGATATTTCAAATGCATTGCTTTTGAAAATGAGGCAAGTTCATTTTTTGAAAAAAAAAATATTGAAAACTAAATCTTATTATAAATGATCATAAAAATTTATATTTTAAATCAATTTGCAATAAATATATCTTATAGTATCAGTATAAATTTGTTACTAGTATTTTACTTGGTCAACGATATTTCAAGTGCGTTGATTTAGCAAGTGAGGCAAATCCAATTTGAATAGAATTATTTTTTATGTTACATAATACATATAACAATCACAACCAGACTTTCATCATGAATATTTAAAAAATCTTTGTCTCAGAAAAATTTGTCTCAGAAATTTTGTAACAAAATTTTGATTTTATATTTCACTTTCATACAGAAGCATTTGCTTATAATTATATTATGACTATCTAAATTAAGAAATATAATTATAAGCATAAAACTTATTACTAAATATTTTTTCTTATTCTTTCCATTTTTTCCTATAAAATTAACTTTTTTTTGTTTTATTGTAACTTTTCTAAAAAAGAATGAAATATTGAAATAAAATAAATAATAAAATAAAATAAAATATTCAATTGTTTGTTATTATAACTATGCTCCATTCAACGAAAACAGGCGTTTTCAACAAATCATTGCTTTTGAAAATGAGGCAAATCCATTAGCGCATAATAAAATCATGTTGTTGTTTTTTTTCAACTAATACGGAAAACCATTATTGTATGCTAAATTTACATAAAATAAGATCACAAAAAATATAAACTAAATCTATTACTGCTTACGAATATTTTAAACCCATTCAAATGCACACCATTAAATATCTATCAATAACATAAAATGGGTTTGTCCCATTTTCAAAATCAACGGCTAATATTCTCTCTATATTGTCCATAAAATGAATAACGCATTAATTTGCAAAATATTTTTTTTATGACATGAAACTTCTTTCAAAGGGTTATTATTCAAATGGCTATTATTAAAATAAACTGGGACGTATTGGAAAGGAAAAACACTATTGAATACCTTCCTTTTTTATCTCTCTTAAGTCCTGTGCATTTAATAAATAAAAAAAGAATTTCTTTAAAATATTTTTTAAAAGAAAATTGAAGGTATGTAAGTTTACTACATAACAATCTAAATAACCACTTTCTTTGAAATTCTTGCAAACACTGTCTTTGATTTACATAAAAAACAGTTTTAGAGCAATTACCAAACCATGAAATCCTAAAGCACTTTGCCTTTAAAACCACTTATATATATATATATATATATATATATATATATATATATATATATTATATTATTATAGATATATTTATTATTATTATATATTTTATTTATTATTTATTATTTATTTATATATGTAAGTATGTAAGTTTACTACATAACAGTCTAAATCACCTCTTTCTTTTAAATTCCTTCACACACTGTCTTTATCGTACTTTAAAAAGTTTTAGAGCAATTAGAAAACCAGGTATATTTCTAAAGCACTTTGCCTTTAAAACCACTTTTTCAGCAACATACGTTTGCAAGGAGAAAAACTTATTTATTTTGGTTTTCAGCTGCAAGTGAAATGGAATCAAATTCATAAGAAAATATATTTCGGTCTATAAATTTTAATGAATATAAAATTAAGCTAAAAGTGTAAGAATTTCAAATGACCATTATATTATTCTAAAATATTTATATTCATAACGGACAGGTAATTCTAAAGCACTTTGCCTTTAAAACCACTTTTTCAGCAACGTACGTTTGCAAGTAGAGAAACTTATTTATTTTGGTTTTCAACTGCAAGTGAAAGACTCAAATTCATAAGAAAATATAATATTTTGGTCTATAAATTGTTAATGAATATAAAATTAAGCTAAAAGTGTAAACATTTCAAATGACCATTATTATTCTAAAATATTTATATTCATAACGGACAGATAATTCTAAAGCACTTTGCCTTTAAAACCACTTTTTCAGCAACATACATTTGCAAGATAAAAAACTTATTTATTTTGGATTTTAGTTGCAAGTGACGGAATCAAATTCAAAAGAAAATATAATGATTTGGTCTATAAATTGTTAATGCATATAAAATTAAACAAAAAGTATAAACATTTCCAAATGGCCAATATTATTCTAAAATATTTATATTCATAACGGGAAGCACAAATTTAAATTATACAGTTTTGTTGCGGGATGAAAAATCACTTAATTTTAAAGTTTCTAATGTGATGTACATACTGTTAAAAATGTGTACTTAAAATATTCTTTTAAATCTTCTCATTTTTAAGCATTATAGTTTTGAGTAATCATGGATTCATTTTGTAGTAACATATAATGGACTTTACCCATCAACGGCTCATCTGCTCTGTATATTTTTCATAAAATAAAAAACGCATTAATTAACAAAACATACAATTTTTTTAAGTCGTGAATTTTTTTTTTTTTAAGTATCAATCAAAATATTTCTATTAACAATGAAACGTTACTGAATTTCTTTCGGAACTTTAATTATGGAATGGAATGGAATTAGTATGGAAAATCTTAAAGAAACTTAAACACAAAAATTTGATAAATAATGCAATGATTTTATATTTATTTATATTTATTAGAGAAACATTTATTGGTCATTTTCAGAAAACCTTTTACAAAGAAGTTCAATCATTAGATAGCTTACAGCCCATTAAGCGTTCATTGCCAGCTACGAGTTTCACTTCTGAAAAGTAATTTATAGTAAAGCACGGTAGTTTCAGTTAAGCCATTATATTAGCTACTGTCTATTGAAGTAATAGGATGTCCACAATAAGTCTATCTTATAAGTTATTGTTTGTTACATTCATGCCACTTCGGTCTATTGATATAGGACTAATCAAAGTAAATTTCATCTTTTTTTTTCTTTTTAGCTCTTATTGTATATTTTAGAGCTATCCAAATATTTTTAACCCTTTTAAGGGCTTTGGTATGTTATTTATACCAGTTAATTTTAACTTTCTAACTGCCAAAATTTGTCTCAGAAATTTTGTAACAAAATTTTGATTTTATATTTTACTTTTATACAGAAGCATTTGCTTATAATTAAATGATTTTTCTGTAAATTCTGGCGATTTTCAATATTACAGCAACATAATTTGTTTGTCTTTGCAAGGGTTAAATTCTGCGGATTTTGCATTGAAATCGTAAAGTTTAAAAAGGCGTTAAAATTTTAAAAGATAATACGTAATTTTACTTTTATTTTGTGCATTTTTGCTAAAGGAGGTCCAAGGTTCAAAATTCTAAAAAAAAAATAAAATAAATAAAATAAATAAAATTCATTTTTTATTTTTGTTGTTTAGTTCAGCCATCATATTAGGAACTGTCTATTGAAGTAATAGGATGTCCACAATAAGCCTGACTTATAAGTTATTATTTCTTATTTTGATGTCATTTCGGTCTATTGATATAGGGCCAATGAATGTAAATTTCATCTCCACTATATAAATAATTTATTTGAAGAAATTTTTTTTTTATCTCTCACTGTATACTTTTAGAGATGTCCAAATATATATTTAATCCTTTGAAGGGCGCTGGTATGTTATTAAAACCAGCTAATTTTAGTCTCCTAGCAGCGAAAATCTGTCTCAGAAATTAATTTTATTTTATATTTTAAAAAGAAGCATTTAATTATTATTAAATTATTTTTTTGTAAGTTTTGGCGACTTTTCAACATTACAGCGACAGAAATTGTTTGTCCTTGAAAGGGTTAAATTCTATGGATTTCGCATTGGCCATCGTAAAGCTTGAAAAGGTGTTAAAATTTTAGAAGATAATACGTGATTTTACTTTTATTTTGTGAATTTTTGCTTAAGGTGATCCGGGGATCAAAATGCACTTTTTAGTTTTCTTGATAAGAAAATACTACAAAGTTAAATAAATTAACTAAACCAAACCGCGTATTTATGTAATGACTACATCAGAAGATATAACAATTTTTGTGTTATACTATCAGTTCTGTCCTGTCCGTAACTAAAACTTCAAGTCCATTTATCTCAGATTGGATTTTTTCATAATTTGTCATGTTTAAAAGGATATATCTGAACTTTTTTTTTTTTTTACAAAATAGGAGTATGAAATTTTGTACGGAATTTTTGTGTTATGTTTTTAATAAATTGTCCTCCGAATTTTTAATTTCATATGAAAATTTTGAAAATATATTCGAAAAAAAATCGCTCCCCAAAATCATCTTTTTTTTTAAACTTTTAAATTTATTATAAATTTTGCAATTAATATTTTTATAAATGATGAAGTAAAATTAATAAGAAGCCTTTTCTGCAAACAATGCTGAAAAAAGTAATGAAATCGGGCAAATAGCTAACGGGTTACATCAAATATTAAATTAGTTTAAAATGTTAAATTTTATATTTAAAACAATTTAAAGTTTTCAAAAACGTTGTAGCTGAAAATAACCTTAATAGAAATACACATTTCAGGAGAAAAAAAAAATCCATTAAAAAATGCCTTTAAATAAAGAAAAGAAAATTTTGACACCCCCTCCCCCCTTAAATGAAATTATTAATATTTTACTCTTAAAACAGTGGAAAAGCTAACTCAATTTGGTTAAGCTACGATAAACTTATAATTTCTAATACTGGATATCGAAGAAAAGATCTGATATTATTTATGATATATTGGGAAAATGCAAGATAATTAAACCAAAATTAATAAAATTTAATTTTAAATTTTTTTTTTAAATTACAAGGAAACTATTTCATCAGTTGTGACATATCAGCTGAACCAGTTACTATAAAAGAAGGATTCAAAATAACAAATCCTAAAATGATATCACTTAATGTTTATTGTTATAATAGTCACTGCATGAAAGATATAAAGAAAAATAGTGACCAAATCTCCTTTCGTTTTTAAATTAAGGCATACACTTTTGACATTAAGAGTGTTTGTTACTTTGGAATAAATATTTTATATTGTTTAACTTTATTTTATAGCTCAACGTTTCTAAAATTGCAAATATGAGTAAGGATGAAATGAATTCATTTAGTATGAAATATTTGTAATAACATTTTAAACATATTTATAATCATTGAAAAAATACATTGATATGGCTCTTTTTAAGATTATTCTATGTAAATCATGTTACAACAATACGTTTATGGCTGATATACTTATTACCATCTGCGTCTAATTACTAGATTTGTGGAGGTAAATGCATCCAGTGCTTTTGCACTTTCGAGTCAAAAGTTTAAAATTGGAAAAAACATTTCAAAATAAAAGAGAGAGAGGGAGAAAGAGAGCATACATACAGTGTATTAAAATGTGGTTCATATGACATTATGTATATAAAAGAGCAGTTTGATATTGTAAATCTGGGGCTACTAAAGGTACATTGGATTAAGATGTTACATTAGCTTATTAAGAAAATAGAGGAAGAACATTCCTCTGCTCTCTGCTACCATAAAGTAGGGGCTGATACTCCGGAGGATTAACGTATATGACCGCTGGCAAGTATTTACATATTGGCAAATTAATTTATCTGTTGTAAAATTATCCCACAACCCAATGATGTTACCAGTATTCCTGTTTACCAGGTGAAAACCCTATAGGCAATCTTATTTCCTTACTCTTCATCCTATTTTATTTCTCAGTCTCTTCATTTTCTATTTTACTCCTCCACCACCCCACAAAAATGCCCCAGGATTAACCCCTTACCCTTTCCCCTGTTACTCTTGGGTGTATTATTTGCACAGACCAATTACTCTCTCTTCATAGGACGGAGGCGAAATTTGTTAATGAATTAAACTAAATTGCATTTTGTACTGCTCTGTGTGCAGAGATGCTAAAGCTGAAATAGCCACGCTAAAGCAATAATAATATGATAGGCAATAATCTACGAAAACTGCCTCTTTACTAGTATCAACGCAGGTTCTAAAACCTAAAAGGGACACAGACCCCCTAAAGCATGTGTGGTTTTTAAGCTTTGTTAGCTCCGCGCCGTGGGAGCATAATTAAATGGGAAGTCCGCCGAATAACGTTCAGAGACTTGAGCCGTTCAAATGGCTGAGATAAACATAGAATACATCAGTTATTTTTTATACAACCCGCTCGAAAGATATATTACGGGTTTTGAAATTAATTGGTGGTTAGAAATAACAGCGGGATTCTTTATCTACGGATGGAAGCCTCGGGTTTTATTGAACGTGAAAGATAAATGGCTCGGAATCTAAGACTACTTTTCATGCCGGGTCTTTCATTCTCGGTTTGTAATAAGTGGATACTTTTATCATTAATTTAAATTTTAAATTGCATTCTCATACAATAAATCCGTAATTATTACATTTATTAGAGAAAGTGTCTGCTTTCGATAATAATGATGTAGATAAGAATGCAGTTTAAGAAATACGTGGTTATTATTTGTTTCGGAAGAATCACATTAATGTCACAGATTTTGATAAATGAATAAATTTAAAATGTATTAACTACCAACAATTAAGATAAAACTTTAACATTTATTAACAATTTTCTGCTGCTTTTTACTTTCTTTTTTTTTTCGGTGTTTTTTTATTACATATATTTGATTTTTTTTTTTTTTTTTTTTTTTTTTTAGTAAGTAATTTACAGAAATCAATTGTTTTCATCTTTTAATGAAAAACATTATGTTTCTCACAAAAAAGACGAAAGGTTCATTGTTGATTGCATTAATTTAGTTGGTGGTTTGTGAGGGTCATTAAAAACTCCGAAAATATGGTGAAATAAAAAACTATTTGGTCATCTCTAACAATACAGAATTGTTTATTTTCAAAATTTTGCCTTTTTTTAAACCAAAAAAAAAAAAAAAAAAAAAGAAATATTTTCTAAGAAAAAAATAAACTTTTTAATTAGTATATAAAATGAACAAAAGTTATAAATATATATAATAATAATTTTTAAAAAAAGTATGATGAAAAACCAATTCTGACCATGATCTGACGGCAGAAGTAACCTCTGGATAATTATTTTTGAAAATTTATGTGTATCCAAGGTAACTAGGGATAACCAGGTATTATGCAAATAAACTTTCTTTTTTATCTATCAGAATTCCTGTTCATTTAATAAATAAAAAAGAATTTATTTAAAAAAATTAAGAAAATTGAAAGTATGTAAGTTTATTATATAACAGTCTTTAAAATTCCTGCAAACACTGTCTTTGACGTACTTAAAAAAGTTTTACAGCAATTACCAAACATAAAATCCTAAAGTACTTTGCCTTTAAAGCCACTTTTTCAGCAACTTACGTTTGCAAGAAGAAAAACTTATTTACTTTGGTTTTTAGGTGCAAGTGAAGGAATCAAATTCACAAGTAAATATAATCTTTCGGTGTATAAATTGTTAATGCATATAAAAAAAGCTAAATGTGCAAACATTTCAAATGGCTATTTTATTAATCTAAAATATTTATATTCATAATGGAAATCACAAATTTAAATTATACAGTATATTATGTGATGAAAAATCACACGATTTTTAAGGTTTTGTATTACACTGTTAAAAATGTGTACTTAAAACATTTTTAAAAATCTTCTCACTTTTAAGCATTATAATTTTGAGTATTAATGGGTTTAATTTGTAGTATCGATATGTTATGTTTTATTAATTGAGTTAAATTATCTTGCTTTGTTCTGGGGATCACTAGCATAAATTTAATCGCATTGAAACAGCGAAAATATTGTTGAAACTAAAAAAAAAATCGTTTATGCCTAACAACATTAAATTCCTTATTTTTGATTTTTTTTTTCATTTATAGCACCCTCTGTGAAACATTATTTACGTGTTCCAATTCCCTTTTCTTGTCATGACAATAATATAACATCCATGTCATTTAGGATGCAAAATTATGTCGATTATAGATTGATACATATCTACACGATTATTATATTGTGATCTTCCTGCTTTCACCTATGTTCCTCTCTGTCTGTTGATAATATATATTGATAACGTGTTTCACAATATAAGGTTCCGTTTTCTTATTGCATTATTTTTCCCTCTGTTTATGAAGTTATTTTCTAACGTATTTTAATATTTGATATTTTTTTTCTGGAGTCGATTTTATTTTATGATTTAATAGTCATTTTATTTAGAAAAAGTATTATTTTCTATATCTATAAATATTACAATAAAGATAGAAGTTTCTGTATGTGTGTATCTGTTTGTGTGTCTGTCTGTCGACTGTGTTGTGAAGAGACAGCTGCACGCAGAGCTATAAAATTTTCGAATTTGGTTCCTCTAACGTTAGTTTTGCACATCGATGCCCGATTTCGGAATTTTTAAATACATTTTCTTAATTTTGATTTTTATGCGATTTTTAACGTTGTTTTTTTTTTTTTTTTTTTTTTTTTTTTTTTTTTTTTTTTTTTTTACATTATGAGGCGATTTTTCTACATTAATAAAAAGAATACAGCTTCAATTTTTTATCCCAATATAGTAAATTTTGCCCTCTATCCATTGTTTAATATTTCGTAAAAATAGGTCCTTAATTACTCGAGATATTAATTAAAAATCTCCCGAAAAAGCCCTGTTTTTATCTCAAAATGGCGAAAAAAATAAGACACTTGCTTGTGATATAACATCGCAGACGATAGAATTTGCTAATTTTCACTAATTTGCACATATTAAGTAAAGTATTTGAGATATCGATTTAAAACTCACCGCACAGATATAGAAAAAATTTATGCATTAGAAAATCTAATTTTTCTAGAAATTTGCCTGTAATTTTTCTTATTTTTTTACAAAAAACTGACCCTAACAAGAGGTTGGCATCGTCTTTAATTAAATTAACTTTCCGTGGCCCATCCCTCTAGCTACTTTCTGAAAATGAAAAAAAAAATGCGCTATTTTGTTTCTGTTTCAAAAGTTACCAATATTTGTTAATGTTAAAGGTCATAAGTTAAATTTTGAGGGCGGGGGAATTCTGTCGTAATTTAAATATCGCGTTAATGTTAAAGGTATATAGATCTGGCGGTGGAAGGTGGAACTAATTTATTTTTGGAGCGCGTGCACAGCACACCTGCTATTCAGTGCCGTATGTTCGTTCTGAAAGAGGTTTGTATAGAACAGAATGAGTCACCTGGCGGTGGAAGGGGGAACTAAAAGATGGTTCGAGGTTCATTTGGAAAGTAGCTTATAAGTTCATATAACAAAATTGACAGATTCTCTTATTTAAAGATGGAATGTATGTAATAATATTTCAGATTAATTTTAATTGTTATAGTAAAACAAATTATCTATCTATCTATATATATATATATAGAAAACATCTTAATAAATAAAACCTACCAAATAATATCAATATATTGAGAGGAAAACATATTTTATATTTAAGCATATTTCATATTTATAAAAAAGATTGACAATACAAAAATATTACAATTTATTTTAATTTTATTAATTTATTAATTAATTTATTCTATTTATGGCCAAAGCTGGCCAATACTTAACAACAATCCCATCTCATCTAACGGGGCAGCAAATTCATTGTTTGGCTGTCACAGTTTACATATTTATATGTCGTATGTAGCAAAAATTGTAATTTTACTAATTTACAATTTTTTTTATCTACTCATTTGTTGTATTTATAAATTAAAAACATTGTCATGAGTTTAATTTTATAATATAACATAAATAAAAATTAATAAGATCGAAAAATTACTTATCAGGCATAGATTATGAAACACTTTCCAATACTAACTGAAAATTATTAAGAAATTTCATTTTTATTCCAATGAAATTGATCATAGTCAGTCTCATAACCGAATTCCCTTATGTGTCTCTGTAAATGAAAATAAATGATACGCACTCCTTAATGTACAGAAAACATGTTGTAATGAATGCACCTCAGTGATCCTTTATAATTTCATTATGTTTGAAATATCATAACATCACTAAAATACGTAGGAAATATTTTTCCCCATATACCATAATGTAACAGAATTCATTTGTGTGTCCCTGTAAGAGAACTATAAATGCTACTTGTTCTATATTTCTGAGAAAGCATGTTTTAGTGCACCTAAGTGATTCATATCACTTATATGTTTGAAGTATTGTAACATCACTAAAATACATAGGAAACGATTTTTCCCCATGGACCATAATGTACCGGAATTTTTTGCGTGCCCCTGTAAACGAGCTATAAATGCTACACACTTCATTTTTAATACCGAGCATCAATAACATATAAAAATTTCATGGCAATCCGAGTATATTTACGAGAGTCGCAGCAATGACAGGCGGCATGTAGCAGACAGACAGACTAACCGAATCCATAAACACTTTTCAACAATCTTGGAAAGTGTTTAAAATAAAGATACACATTAAATATTTCTGAGAGTACTGAATTACATTTGCAAATCCAGTATTTAATTAAAACAAATATAAATAAGCTTTTAAATAACAAAGCTAATATTTTCTCTGACGACAGGTAATGAGTTAAATTTTAATGCGTTTCACGAATCCTAACTTACAGCGTTAAATCCCTTCAAACTGCCCAGTTACATGGGATCAATCAACACTTTTGTTACCAGAGCCTTTTCATTTGAAATAGCCAACCTCTCCCAATCCTTATTCTAGAAAAGACCTAATGACTTGCCCGGCTTTGATTTCCTCAGGCTCTTCGTCTTGTCTCGCTGGATAATAGTAACAACTTTTGGGCTTTTGATGTTCGGAGGTGATCTTAAAATTATTTCTTAAGTATAAACGGCTGGACTAGAATGTTTTTCTTCTTTTTGAATATAAAAACCTTATTCCTCATAATATGATTATATATATTATCAAAACAATAGTTTTAATTTATTGGAGAAAATGAGAATTAAACAAAAAAGATTTTTTTTTATTGTTTATGTAAGTATGTAAGTTTGTAATATATATATATATATATTACGTATCTCTCTTTAAAATCTCTTTGTAAATGAAATGTTTAAATTCATTTTCGTCAGTTCGTGTTTTTTGTTGTTGTTGTTGTTGTTTTTTCTATACGAGAGATGACTAAGTATCGATTTTTTTATAGCTTTGAAATTTTTGTTTAAAAAAAGAAATCTGAACTTAAATATATGAGATTTTCATAGGCTTACTCCACATATTACATCCATTTATTTTTTTTTTCTTCTTCTGATCTAATCTTTGTATCGAAAATTTGATACCTAGGTTTGTAGAACAAGTACCCTGAGTATAAGATTAAAAAAAAAATCTAGTGTGATATACTAAAATTATAAGATAAGAAAAAAATTTAAATTATTTTTTTTAATCACTTAAAAATATATTAATTTATTAACAGTTTAAGGCCTTTATTATCTGTAATAATTTTACTTTATTGAAATATGATCCAAAAATTTTAATATGTGTTTGTCACAAAGTCGTTTGCCACAAATTCCGAAATGTAATCTTTACTTTATTTAATCACAAAGTTTCTGCTTTTTAATATGGACAGTTTAATCTAAAATAGTTTTACCTTCGTGGCCATGTAATTAAAATACATGAATGCTTTTAAAAAGGATACCATTTTCACCCAATAAGGCACCATTCCAAAGTTAGGACTTTCTGAAATAATGTAAATGCTACCAATTTATTAAAATATGTTTTCAATTTAATGTTAATGAAAATGGCAATAGCAAACTTGTTTTAATCCGCATTGTTTCCCTTTTTCTGCCTTTTTATATATAATATATATATATATATATATATATAAATGGAATAACCGAGTTGCCACCATGATAGAAATTTCATTAAAAAATGTTAAAAATTAATATACTGGAAACTAATTTAAATTTCAGAAATTTGAGAGTTATTAACATATGTGGATTTATGCGAATAACTGATGTTGGTTTCATTGCAAAATGTGCGGTATTCTATAGGATAAGTAGCTGAGAAATGAAATACATTGCCAGATTTTAATATAATAGATGCTTCTGAAAAAAAGAACGGGAAAGAGACCGGACTAATGATGTAGAAAGTGTAATATCCAATAAATTATTAACAGTTTTCAAATCCAATCAAATCTTAATGTAGCAATGTTAATATTTATTTGAATTATATCAAAAGTCGCAAAAGAAAAAGTCCTAGGCATAAATCCCACTATTTCGTTCCTTTTAAAAACAGAAATTGGTCGTATGTACACCTGAAGAAAATAAAGTGAAAGAGACCGGACTAATGACAGTAAAAAATTCTACTGTCCAATAATTGTTTAATGTTTTTTTAAAGCCAATCAAATCTTAATGTAGAAATGTTAAATATTTATTTTAGCTCAAGGAATTTCACAAAAACAGTCCTATAGGCATAGAGCGATCCCACTGTTTCGTTCTTTTAAAAAACACAAATTGATCATATATACAGGCGTATTATTTCCAATTATTTTGCATTAACGTAATGTATAGTGATATTAAAAATTAATAGATAATAAGAAAAAGAGAGTTCAGGAACATTTGTTTAAGAATATTTTATTATCGCTATTAATTACAAGTGCTTACAATGCCATTAGAGGCTATATTGCCATATAATGGATGTCTTTGGGGAAAACAAAAAGGGAAAGTGACACGAATTGTTGTTCTCGACAGCTTGAATTTCTATTTCAAGCATTGCATCTATATAAGAATGATGATTTAAAGTTTTTTTTAACGATTTGGAACTCGAAATTTTTACATATCTAAGCAAACTCTTGAAATATTCACCTATTTAAATAACAAAATTAAACCAATTTCAAGGAAAGACATCGGATTATTCGAGGAAAATGTCCTTTGATCGAAAATGCATTCTTAAAAATTGTTATTGTTAACAATGTTTTTCTTTACCCTAGTTAATTGATTATATTTATAAAATTTCTGACTGGATTTGTGAATGGAATTACAATAGCTCTGCTGCAATCAAGATCTAAAAGGTGGAATGAGAGTTTACTAACCCATAAAATCGAATTAAAATATATAAAATTATTTAAAGTTTTATCTGTACATAAATTCATTTATCATAAAGACCTGGAAGAAGTATTAGTTTTTAAACACGCTACTGCATGCAAACGTAAATACGCACATACACACACATAAACATTGATAATGTTTACGTATACGTGCTGGAAAAAGAAAAGAAAAGCTCAAATCTACGGATTACTTCAAAAAAATTACTTTAAAAAAATCTTCATGTATTTGTATAAAGAAAGAAATTGAACACCAAATTGCTTGATAAAGTTGATTAACTATAATGTAACTTGGGACATACTATGTTCTAAACCATCAATTAGGAATTAATTTTTCTGACCAAATCAATAAATACTAACGATAAATATTTGCCAAACATCAATGTAATAAACGTATTAAAACAATATCGACCAAGTAAAACTTAAGATCAAAATTTTTAAAGTATATATAAATAAGATATAAATATTATCAACAGTATACACTATTAAAAATTTGCAGCAAACTGTCCAGTCATTTGACCGTTTTTGTAAAAAACGGTGACATAACCATATATGGTCAGAATAAGTGCTAAATTGCGGTTATGTAACCGTTTTCTATAAAAACAGTCAAATGACCGGACAGTTTGCTGCAAATTTTTAACAGTGTAATTTAAATTAAATCCTGGAGTACGATTCGATTGTCAGTTGTGTGTTTGAGGCATTTTATTTTGTTTGCTGACACAGTTGTTCTCTAACCTTTATCCTCCAAAAAGAACTAATGACTTCAAATTGCTTGATGAAGTTGCTTAACTAATGTAACTGAACAACTGATATTCTATACAATAAATTAAGAGTTAGTTTTTTCTGACCAAATCAATAAATACTAACGATAGATATTGCCAAACATCAGTGTAATAGACATATTACACTGAACTAATGACTTTAAATTGCTTGATGAAGTTGCTGATGAAGAAGAACTAATGTAACTGAACAACTGATATTCTATACAATAAATTAAGAGTTAGTTTTTTCTGACCAAATCAATAAATACTAACGATAGTCAGGGCCTGATTAACGCACAGGCCAACTAGGCCGCGGCCTTGGGCCCAGTGCTGATGGGGCCCCAAAAATGAATAAAACGATTAAAAAAATTTCTTAAAAATGAAGTTTTCTGCAATTATTTCTCAAAAAAAAAAAAAAAAAAAAAAAAAAAAAAGATTTTACTTAACTTGGCAACTGTATCATAATATTTAATAATATTCTCGAAAAAATCTCTAGCTACTATTTTAATTTGAGGGGCCCCAAAATGTTGCTGGGCCTTGGGCCCCAGGTGAGCTTAATCGGGCTCTGACGATAGATATTGCCAAACATCAGTGTAATAGACGTATTAAAACAATGTAGACCAAGTAAAACTTACGATCAAAAAATTTAAAGTATAAATGAATAAGATATAAATACTATCAAGAGTAATTTAAATGAAATCCTGGAGTACGATCCGGTTGTCAGTTATGTTATTGAGGCTTTTTTTCTTTGTTTCGTGAAACAGTTGTTTTCTAACCTTTATCCTCCAAAAAGAGCTAGATAGATATTTCCAAACATCAGTGTAATAGATGTATTAAAACAATGTCGACTAAGTAAAACGTGCGATCAAAAATTTTAAAGTATAAATGAATAAGATATAAATACTATCAAGAGTAATTTAAATGAAATCCTGGAGTACGATCCGGTTATCAGTTATGTTATTGAGGCTTTTTTCTTTGTTTCCTGACACAGCTGTTCTCTAACATTTATACTCCAAAAAGAACTAGATAGATTTTGCCAAACATCAGTGTAATAGACGTATTAAAACAATGTCGACCAAGTAAAACTTACGATCAAAAATTTTAAAGTATAAATGAATAAGATATAAATACTATCAAGAGTAATTTAAATGAAATCCTGGAGTACGATCCGGTTGTCAGTTGTGTTATTGATGCTTTTTTCTTTGTTTCCTGAAACACCAAATTTTCTAACCTTTATCCTCCAAAAAGAACTAGATAGATATTTCCAAACATCGGTGTAATAGACGTATTAAAACAATGTTAGACCAAGTAAAACTTACGATCAAAAATTTTAAAGTATAAATGAATAAGAGATAAATACTATCAAGAATAATTTAAATGAAATCCTGGAGTACGATCCGGTTGTCAATTGTATTATTGAGGCTTTTTTTCTTTGTTTCCTGAAACAGCTGTTTTCTAACCTTTATTCTCCAAAAAGAACTAGATAGATATTTCCAAACATCAGTGTAATAGACGTATTAAAACAATCTCGACCAAGTAAAACTTACGATCAAAATTTTTAAAGTATATATGAATAAGATATAAATACTATCAAGAGTAATTTAAATGAAATCCTGGAGTACGATCAGGTTGTCAGTTGTGTTATTGAGGCTTTTTTCTTTGTTTCCTGACACAGCTCTTCTCTAACCTTTATCCTCCAAAAAGAACTACATAGATATTTCCAAACATCAGTGTAATAGACGTATTAAAACAATGTCGACCAAGTAAAACTTACGATCAAAATTTTTAACCCTTTCCGGCACAGACAAAGTCTGTTCGTAAAATGAAAAATTGCTGACTGACACCGGAATTTACAAACAACTTTTTTAGAAAATATGAACTCTTTATTTTAAAACTTCATTATAGAAACAAAATTTTATTAAAATATTCTTGGTGCCGAATGCAAGTTTGGAATTAAAATTCGGTGTGCCCGGAGTGTGACCACTGTGCCCGAAAGGGTTAAAGTATAAATGAATAAGATATAAATACTATCAAAAGTAAATTTAAATGAAATCCTGGGAGTACGATCCGGTTGTCAGTTATGTTATTGAGGCTTTTTTCTTTGTTTCCTGACACAGCTGTTCTCTAACCTTTATCCGCGAAAAAGAGCTAATGACTTGCCTGCCGTTGATTTCCTCGGTTGCTTTGTCTTCTTCAATGAAAGTAAGTAGTTTCGTGTCTTTGATGAACGGCAGAGGATCTAAGAGTTATTTCTCTACTACAGGAGACTTGACACTAATGAAAACTCCGTCGACGGTTAATACAGAAGACTTTCTGACGGTACTAGAGAATAGTTTACCATTTGGATCTTCCCTATGCCCTCAAATAATCAATACTAGAGGTAAATAGATCGAGGCTATGCCAAGTTTTTGGACTCAGTCCAGGTAGACAGGATTTATGACGCATACGTGGCACTAAGCTGCGTTTTTGCAGTTGCCATAAAACTCAGAAAGTAAGTGAAGGGATTTTAATTTATGAACACGCTTTTTGTGACATCTAGTATTTTTAAAACTAGCGAACACGTGATTGGGAAGCGAAATAACTTTAGATCATTGCTCGCCTTTAACTTTTATTCTGTGCGATGGTGCTTAAAAAAAAAGGCATTTCACGTTTGTGAGAAAATTATTTTAACTTCAGAATTTTTGAATGTATGTGTGTATATATAATTAAGACAGGTTGCATGATAAATTTCAAAGACTTATTTTTATTATTTTCTCTATTAAAATTGTTAGAGATATAAAAAGTCTTCAACAATTGCGTATTTTAAAAATATGCTAAAACTATTTATTTCTGATTATTAATTGACAAGTGAAACAAAATATGTAATATAAATTTTATAATTTCTTTCTTATACATTAATGTAGATTATATGTAATTTTATTATGATGTGCGTATATATATATATATCGTAATTTCCGGCGTATAGACCGCGGCTCAAATAAATATTTTTCCGACGAGAAATTTTATTTAATAAAATATAACTTATTTCTGCTTGGTATTTATTTGACTCCATTTATTAAATAAATTTTCTGGTTTGAAAAAGACTTATTTTACCCGCGGCTTATACGCCAGAAATTACGTTAATTAAGACTGGTTGTAAGCTAAGCAAATTTTTTTAAAGGTTTTAATGATATGAAATATTAAAATTGTGTATTTTAACAGTATCTTTTTCTTTTCATAATCTGTTGACATGTGAAAAATAAACTTGTGCTTATTAATATAATCTTTATTTATTTTTTTTTTTTTTAAGAAAAAAAAAAGTTTTGTTATTTTTATCTAGTTTAAAACGGTAGTTTTTTTTTTTTTTTAAATTATTATAATGAATTGATTTTTTTGAAAATGTAAAAACGGAAAACGGCTAAAGCTCATACATCTGAAAGAAATATTTCCTTCCCCTAGTGCCCCCAAAATATATTTACACGGCTTCATTATATGCATAATCTTTATATTGAACTTATTTCTGTTGAAATATTTCAAAATATTAAATTCATTTTTCTATTGTGTAGATGAAGCTTAAATTTGTCTTTAAATAATTAAGAGTTACATTTTTTAATTCATCACGACTAAGGTTCAGTTAGGTTTCTAAATAATTAGTTTGACATATCGTCGCTACCATGTCAAACTATCGAATGTGAAAAAATGCATTTTTCATTTCTTTTAAAAATGGGCCGATTGTCACCACTAAATTTTAATAGTATTCTTCACCAGGGTTGCCAGTTTTGCCAGTACTTTTTCATTCAGAAATTACGAATTCTTGCCAGAAATTTCAAACGGAATGTTTTGCTTTATTTAATGACGGACATTTCGTGATTACATAACGTCAAAAGTTTTCTCTCAAAATTTCCGGTATGAATTTGGAATTTCTAAATAAATAAGAAGGCCAAACTGGCAACCCTGTTCTTGGCAGAAATGTTATTAGTATTCTTACTAGGCAAAGAATTGTAATAAAATTTAGTGATGGCCATCGGTCTATTTTTAAAAGTAATGAAAAATGCAATTTTTTACATTCGATATAGTTTGACATGGTAGCGACGAATAATGTCATGATAAAACACAGTTAATGTAAGGTAAAATTTCTGAAAAAAAATGTTTGAGGCATAGAAAGGGTACATATCTTTTTTTTTTAATTTTATTTTAAATCCCTTACATGTCTCCGCATGCGATTTAGCATTTTTTGCGGGGGGGGGGGGGGGTGTCGACTTTACCGTGATTTTTCTTACGCGTACGTAAATTTTTATATAGTAGAAAAATATATTATAAAGTATAGAAAATATTGTCATACAAAATATACTTCCAAGTCCAGAGATAGTCATAAAATTAAGTAATTAAAGGCTGAAATTTAGTCACTGTAATAGTCCGTTTGGTCATAAAATTGAGACTGGTTAAAATAATTTACATCTTCTATTTCTGTTTCAGATAAAAATTAATCTGAATCTTTGTAGGGAAAAAAATCTGCTTAGATCGTACTGAACAGTTAGGTGCAAATCATTGAATCAACATTTTTTTTTTTTTTTTTTTTTTTTTTTTTTTTTTTTTTTTTACTAAAAGCACTTATTTCTCTTCGTGCTGATTATTTCTTTTTAAGTAGTACTGTGCTGAATAATATTCACATAAATAATGATGTTTCTTCCATATTTATTTGACCGTGAATGCAATAATGAATTATTAATAAATTTTATGATTTGCAGATTAATTAATATAAATATGTGTTCAAATTTGAGCTATTTAAAGCATATTAATGGTCGAATAAAATACCAGTAAAGAATACGATATTTCTTTAATAAAAGTTTCATTTCCTGAAATTAATGATAATTAATGTTTCGTAGACTGAGTGTTAACATATTTCTCAAAATCAGCTCTACCTGTGAAATTATGCGCTGCGAAAAAAAAAGAAGAGTTTTTTAATTTACGAAAATATTATAACCAAGAACGAAAATATACAATAACCTCTTCCACATCCCCTATCATTCCCAAAAGTGTCAATTATCATTATAAAGCTCAGAAACCAATATATTTTCGAGATTTAAAGAAGCATTTATAAAAACAAAGTTTCTTTTGTCGTACGAAATACGTAAGACAGTTTGTGTATAGCGATCTCTAACACTGACCGTGCATAGGACCAAAATTTTCTAAATCTGGCCTTATAGTGAGTGAGTATGTGCACGTATAATTACGCTTCCTAAAAGAGTAATCATCTAAAAAGTGGAAGGATATCTCTCGTTATGCGAGGATCCAAGAACGTTATTTTACGCATTAAGTACTTTAACTAAATTACGCTCATATAAAATGACAAGTACTTATTTCTGATCATTAACCGTGATATAAACCATTCTACAAAACAGTGACACGGAGTTCAAGGGTCACTTTCAAACTTGGGAGATCCTACAAGCGCGGAGGATGCACATGTCAAATTTACTTTTTTTTTTAGCTTCTTTCTTATCTTAATCGCTACGGAAAAAAAGAGCAGTAAAAACAACACGTTTTTTCGTCATAATTGGCGCCAAGGGAACAGTCTTTTACAAGAGTACAAGTGTCCTCTGCTTTAGACAGATAAAAGGTCACGGGACTAGAAGCAAACATGCTCAAAGCCTTAAACGGTTTCGGAAAAACTTACATTAAGCTCTTAATTGATGCATGTTAATATCGAACATTGTTGCACTTTCGTGAATATATTAGCGTAATTTTCTCTAATTTGTAACGTTTCAGTTTAAAATCTTAAACGATTTGTATTCATTTATACTTCAATATCGAAAAGAATAATTATACAGAATGGGCAGAAAGTCCATATAAACTTTACAAATTCTTTTTTAAAAAATGTACAAAAATTAATACGGAAGTGCGGTTTTTACTAAAAACATTGTCAGGATGCTGGATTTTTAAAATATAAAAAATAGTCATAGTTCCAAAAGTCGCCGATAGGTGGCGTTAACACAATTACCTCTTCTGGAAGTACACAAATGAGAATGTTTATAAAATAACCGACTTTTCAGTGGATCATTTATACGACTGAATCGTCAATATGAAGTGCAGAAAAATTTACTACTTCTCATTTTCTACTTCAGATGTTCTTCTGGTCTACATTTCAAAAATGTATTTATTGCCGTTTCTCCGTTTACGAAATTCAAAGGAAACGTTCGCTCGGCTATTTGTACTGTAATAGCAAATTGATGACTCGATCGAATAAGGGATACTGAGTACTCAGATCTTTTACAATCATTTCCTCATTAGCATACATCCGGAAGATGCACTCGCATTAGCATCCTCTATCGGGGATATTTTGAACTATAATCTCTTTTGCTGTTAAAAGAAAGAAAAATGCAGCTTTACAATGCAGGAAGCAGCAAACCACAGTTTTGTATTATTATTTGCTCTTTTCTTAATGACTTTTTAAAGTTTATACGGACTTTCACCCAAACTGTATTATAAAGTTATTTCGATTATTCTTGGAAATATGTTCATAATTTAAATATTCAATAGTATGTACAAGTATTTTACACGCCAAGGAAGTGTGATACCTGTGGTTCTCGCTGCCGATCGCTATTGCGCCAAATCGCGACATAATGCTTCATTTGTGTTTATTTTTTTCAATTTTTAAACTTTTTCTGCCCTTTTGTTTTATTTTAATTTAGCAATGAATAAATCAAATTATCTAACCCTTTGATATTATAACCTCTCTTTTTGCTGCTATCTCCCCTTGCACCGATAACACAAAGTTTCAAATATTGAAAACTCTTTAATTTTAAATTCTGTTTGTATTGTTACTCTTTAATAATAAAAAAAAAATTAATAATCTAAACAACCCCCCCCCCCCCCCCGAAATTTCCCCTTCTTCGTATTTGCTTCCTTAGCTCTCCAATTTTAAAGCCTTGAAAACTGATTACTTTTTTAATGTTTTCTGCTATTTGGTGCTTTGTTGTAACAAAAAAGAAATGTAAATTTCCTGCACCCACCCCCAAAATTTTCGCCTCAATCCCCTTTGTCTCCCCCCCCCCCCAATCCACAGTTTTATTGTTTTATTTGTTATGATCTAGCAACGATAAATAATCTATACTAATGAAAGAAAGTTGTTTGTCTGTGTATGTGTATGTGTGTATCTGCGTGCGTCTACGTGTGATAGCTAGAGAAATCTAGCACACCTAGAAGTCTTAAAATTTAGGTGAGGGTAGTCCAAGGCCTCTCCTAGTGCACCTGATTCACAGAATTTTAATATTTTGAAAATTAACCTAAATATTAATTAAAAACCCTTTAAGCAACGCATTAAAAAGCTCATTAAAATGCGCTTCAAAAATGGCTATTTTTATCGTAACCGCAAAAGAAATTGCCGTTTTGATAATTCCAGACAACAAAATATTCTTATTTTCAATTATCCTCGAATATTAAAAAACCATTGGAGGTATCGATTCGAAACTCAGACTATATACGTAGTTGATTTTTCTCATTCCAAAAATACAAATTTTGTGAAAATCGAACAAGAAGTTTTCTTTATTTTGGCCAAATTGACACAGACGGAAAATAGATTACTGTAAATGGGGGGTTGCCAGATTAAAAAACAACTCCGAGTTTTGTGGACCTATTCAAATAAATAAATCTATTACATTTATCGATCGAAGAGACATGTTTGTATTTTTTTATTCGCGGGGATGGGAATGGGGGTGGCGACTTTTAAATAAATATCGCATTTAGTGAACCGCGCCCCCTAGCGTCGGGTTTGCCGTTATTTGACACCATTTTTAATATTATATCTAATGACCCGATTTCAGCAGAAATAATTCTATTTAACTTGAACTTTTTTAGATTCATGCGTAGCGTTTACTTGCTGTGATGTATAGATAATTACCACTATTTCCGAATAGTAACTGCAGCAATTTTTATTATATTTTTTAAGTTCCAAAATTGTATACGATTCTCAGTCTTTGAACAAGTAGCCCGGTTGTCCTAATTAGTTGTTTGACAAAAAACAGTCTCATCCCCCCTCCTCTTTTCAAGGTTTTTTCTCTAACTATGCCCTGTTTCATAACTCAGCAACTAACTTTCCAATTTCAACGCAACTGAATCCAAACATTATAATTAACTTAATAATCACCCTCTACAAAATTAAAGTGAACTTATGAGTTGTATCTACCACTCTTTTCGAATAATAACTTCGGATACTTATTATTTCATTCCAGAGTATCTCGGGTTCAACGGGCCCGATTACTACGCGGTTTGGCTCATTCGACTCGATATTGATAGCCTTAAATATTATAGTTCTGATTTTTACCGCCAGGGGGCGCTTTTTCTATATCGGGTTCTATTGGCCTGATTAAGACGGGGTTTGGCTCATTCGACTTGAAATCGATATCCTTACAGATTTCAGCCATGTTCGTATAGAACATTTTGCTTCCTCTTGCGGTGGAAGGTGGAACTACAAGAGTAACGCGAATTCTATGGGCCCGATTACGACGGGGCTTGGCTCATTCGACTTGATATCTATAGCCTTAAATAATTTATTTGTACTTTTTACCGCTAGATGGCGCTTTCCAATCTCGGGTTCTATGGGCCCGATTATGACGGGGTTAACCTCATTCGACTTGATTTCGATAACCTTACAGATTTCAGTCATGTTCGTATAGAATAGATTGTTATTATCCCGGGCCCGGGTGACGCCGGGCGGGTCATCTAGTCAATCGTATAAATAACACCCTGAAACATTTCCGACCACCTAAAAATAGAGAGTACTTCTAGATAAAAGGAGGAGGTGACAAAGCAAAATTTTTTCACTTTCATGTAGTTTGGCTATTCTTACCCATTTTTAAATATGCTTGCTCAACACCATTTCATTTTAGCATCAGTCAAAGCCTCATTTGAAGCTTCTAGAAATAGATTTCTGTTTAAAAAATTGTAGGTTACAATTCTTTTTTTTTTTTTTTCAAAATTTATTTATTTAAAAAAAATCTATTTTTTGAAATAAATTTTCGAAACAAATATAAATAGTAACTGTGATTTTTTTAACACAATTTTTTTCTATAAGCTTCAAATATGTAAATCCAAAATTACAGCTCCTTCGCCTAGTGGTTTTTGAGTTATGTTTTAAAAAAATCTACTCGCATTGCCATCTGTTTTGCAACGACTAAAAATTAATTTAACATTAGCAGATCCTTACTTTGAACCTGTATAATTCCTAAATTATTTGACCGAATCGCTTCCCGATTGGTATTCGAAAATAACATTTACCGAAAAAGCCAAATATGATGTCAAAAGTAAATGTTCGTTTTGAAAACATCAGTTTCGTACAATTTCACTATGAAGACAATATCACTAAGCTTATTATTTTAACATAATTTAAAGAAGTCAAAATTTCTAGTCAAATGGGTATTTGTTTCTGGGATAATTTTCAATATACAGTAAAATCTCGTTACAAGGAATCTCTGGAGACCACTGATTAAATTCGCTATAATGAAATATTCGTTAAAGTGAAAATATTTTTATACTGAAATAGAATAATATCACTTTTTTACAATCCAAATTATATTCGTTAAATTGAAAAACTCGTTAAATCGAGGTTCGTTGTAACGAGATTCTACTGTATATTTCATTTCATATTTTCAACATTATATATTTCAGATCGTATTCGGTAGTTCGTGTGATAGAAACTTTACGCCATAAAATATACACATTATTTTATGACTGGAATCATCCGTCGCGAAGATGAGAATGTCTTAAGTACAATAAAATGCTGACATTAACCGAACCTGCTTCCGAAATCCAACATGTGCATTGTAATCACCAGAATTGAAATGTATTGATAGACCGGGAGGCGGCAGCACAGACAATCACCTCATCGAGTTCACGGCTGAAATTCCAGAATAAGTTAAAACTCGATTCACATATTAAAACGCAATCGGTCTGCCAAGTCATATCTTGGTGGAAAACACGTGAAAACCCGATTGTAGCGGTTAACTCGTAGGTTTAGCATTGTGTTTTCCTGCACCCAAAAGTATGAAAACATGGAGAACTAGGTGCAGGAAAACACAATGGTAAACCTACGAGTCAACCGCTACAATCAGGTTTTTACGTGTTATCCACCAAGATATGACTTGGCAGACCGATTTCGTTTTAATATGCGAATCGAGATTTAACTAATTCTCGAATTTCAGCCGTGAACTCGATGAGATGATTGTCTTTGCTGCCGCCTCCCGGTCTATGATGTTTAATGTGATATGATGCAGTGTTGCCAGTGGGCTACTTTTTTTAATTCAGTTTTCTTGAATGCCACCAGTTTTTTTAGAAGGTAAAATTCCGAAAACAATGCGAATTATACCATTTGGAAAAAGTGGTGCCAATCAAACAATCTGAATTTTTAAAAAGTAACCCACTGGTAACACTGGTGATTAGGGCTTTTATTAGCGTCATGAGAAGCAGTTTTTTAATCTGCTGAAACTTAAGGTTTCTAAATTCTTTAATAACAAATTTTCACAGAAGTTTGTAAAATTTACACTTTTGAAGTCGATAAACCGATTATTTTTTCCCGTCGCTACCATATCAAACTATCGAATGTGCAAAAATGCATTTTTTATTACTTTTAAAAATGGGCCGATTGCTACCACTAATTTTTCATAATATACTTCAGCAGGGTTGCCAGTTTGACCTCTTTTATTATTTAGAAATTCGGCATTGATACCAGAAATTTCAAGCCGAATTTTTTTCTTTATTTAATGACAGACATATCGGGATTACTTAAAGTAATTTTTTTTCTTCCAAAATTTTCGGTATGATTTCAGCATCTCTCAATCAATAACAAGGCCAAACTGGCAACCCTATTCTTCACAAAAATTTTATTAGAATTCTTATTTGGCGAAGAATTCTAATAAAATTTAGTGGTGAAAACCATCCCATTTTTAAAAGTAATGGAAAAAGCATTTTTTCACATTCGATAGTTTAACATGGTAGCGACGATATCACTGTTTGAATTGGCATAATTAAATGCTATTCAACTTGTGGTACAAAACAAAAGGGGGGGAGGGGAGGTTAAACCATAAATGAGCTCTGGATATTTAAGAGACAGTACTCGATACTCGAAAAAGGATTTAGCCGAAAACCATTTTCAAAACACTGCATTTTATCATTTAAGTTAGGAGTCTCATATGAGGTTCGGCTGAGCAAGAGCGTTCAAATAGCTTGTTATGGCTGTTCACAAGTTCTTATACACTTTATACACTTTTATATACATAATTCAGAGAACATTCTTATGTTACATAGGTAATGATGACCTTTACACTGAAAGTAAAGGAAATTGACTTCTATTTGACCTTAAATTAATCATGCAAATTCAAATTAGAAAGACTAGTACAATTAACAGTACATCGACATTTCTATTGTACTATGAACTTATCTTATTCGTTTAATTCTAACTTTTCCCTAGACCGTTCTTCATGCCAGTAAGTTCACGATTTACTACACGATTTTAATTTTGTTTATAAGTGATTTCATTTGAAACTAATAACTCAGTTTATACAATTACTATAGTTCATATAAATCATACTCATTGATCTATTTTATTTGCTTTAAATAACACGAAAAAATTGCAAACTTATTTTTGCCTGAATAAATAAATGCCCATTTTACATGTGTCACATATCGAAAATGAAACTGAACTCCTGCTGAAGACTGAAAAAAAAATCGTCAAATGCTGTCTACCTAGTTTTGGTTTTCTAGAAGCAGCTCTATAGTTCATCACAATTGTCACCGACAAAAATTACTTTTGGGGCCCGCTATCAATTTATTTTATGATACGATCCAAACAATATCACATTTAACTCGGATAGCAATCTTAAGAAGTTAGCGGTGTAAAAATCTAAGATGCATCTCACGGAGCTTCATATCGGCACATTAAGTCGTAGTCAAACCGTGAAATGCTTGTGGATCGTGGCCCTCCCCTCCCAAAAATGGCCCCACCTTTTTAAGGCGGTCTCTGGGGAGAATCAACCGATCATGAAAGAGAAGGAGGCACCCATTTGTAGCTCCCTTTTTTTATTATTATTTTTCCTTCACGTTTTTAGCAAGCGATGGCGATCTTTGAGAAGGAAAAAAAAAAGTTTTTTAAGTGGATCTTCAATTCTACGATCGTCTTAAAAAGAGAAAGAATTCTTATTTACGATTTGAAAAACTGTGTATAAAACATAAGAGGAGGAAAGTAGAGATAGTTTATGGACTTCGAATTCAGAAAGCTAAAAGAAATATCAACGTTAAAAAGTTCTTCAAACGTGGTTCAGAATAAATGTCTATCTTTTTGTCACTTTTTGACGACATGCGCATCCAAAGAATACTAGTATAAACCTTATAACAGTTTGAAGTTAGGTGTGAAACCGTATTGCTTGGAGAAGGTGAAACTTACAGAAATGCAGATTATTATTATTATTTCTTTAAAGTAAATTTTGCAAATAGATAGAAGAATTTTGCATGGATTAAAGCAACATAAGCAATAATTTATTTTTATCTTTTTACATTATTTTAATTTTAAAATACCATACCATAATATTAAAATACCATATATAGATAAACTACTTTTTAACACTTTCCAACCTAGTTGAAAAGTGTTTATGACTTCGGTTTGTCTGGCCGTCTGCCGTCTGGCCGTCTGGCCGTCTGCCGTCTGGCCGTCTGGCCGTCTGCCGTCTGCCGTCTGCCGTCTGGCCGTGCTCTAACTCCCGTAAATATGCTCGGATTGCCCTGCAATTTTTATATGTTATAATCATTATCTATAGCATGTTCCCTATTTCAACGGAAGTATGTAGCACTTATAGTTTTTTTACAGGGACACTCAAAAGAATTCCGTTACATTGCGGTCTATGGGGAAAAATCATTTGCGGTTTATTTAAATAATGTTTCACTATTTTAAACGCATTGAAATTTATATATATCACTAAGGTGCATTAGAAGAAGCTTAATATGGAATAGGGTGTGCATAGCACTTATACTTACTTTACAGGGACAGTCAAAAGAATTCCGTTACATTACGTCTATGGAGAAAAATCGTCTGCGCTTTATTTAAACAATGTTTCCCTATTTTAAACGCATTGAAATTTATATAAGGTTCATTACAAGAGACTTACTACAGAATATTGTGTGTATAGCAGTCATCGTTCATTTACAGGGACACACAAAAGAATTCTCTACTGTATGTTAACAATAATTCCTGGAAGTGCGTTTTAAGTTACTAAACGCGATTTTAATTTTAAATCGCTTTTTGTCTATTACGTGGTGTGTATAAATTCTGTAGATCCTATACAGGGAAGCACAAAAGTTCGGGAAAACATTTCCGTATTATTGAACTCCAGACGGAGAATTTTAAACTGTGCTACGTGTTTCCTAACTGAACTAAAATTTAGCATCCTATGTAGTATATATACAAATCTATAGATCCTATACAGGGCTGAATAAAAGTATTTGGATTACTTAGATGTTATCTTTTAGCTTATTGAAGAGTATGATTCGTAAAATTATTTTGGAAGCGTTGGAAAGTGTTACATAATCTATGCTTGACGCATGATTTTTCGTTCTTGTTTTAGATTAAAACTGCCAAATTTGTTTAGGGCCCGCAACATCTAGGGGCCCTAGTCACTGTGGTTTGGCTATAATTAGGCCCTGTATATCGACTAGTATTTTAGCGAAGATTTCAGGTGATATGTAACTTATAATTAAACAAATAACTTGGAGGATGTGAATGAGATGGCCCTTTTTATTGCGTTGGTAAAATTTCTAAAGATTATGTTTAATTAATTTCCGTATGGCATTTTATATGTTGATGTTTTTGTGATGTTACATGCTTGAAAAATCCAAAAGAGGAGAACAAAGTTGAAATGTCACTGTGCCGTGTTCTTACAAACAGAATAACAAATTAAAATTTTTAGAATGTCTCATAAATGTAAAAATTACTTTCCTAGATACACAATTCTTTCCCGAAAGTGTTCCTTGGTAATCATGTAAAGAAATATGCAGGAGGTCCAAAATTAATGAGTGTGTGATATCTTGAGAAACATAAAGATCCCAACTATTATAGATTCTCGCCTAAGATCTTTTCCCACGTTAAAGAAGATGCCACCTAGGCAGTGTCGGAAGATCAAACACAACCATCGGTCTTTTTCTAGTGACCGTCTCGACTACTAGTTTGAAAGAGCTAGACATCGTGGCGACCTTATATGACTTAAATGGATGACACAGATCCCCAGTTCTCAAGATTGCAGCATTTGTGTCCCAGACGCGGTCGAGATCATGATGAAGAGACATTCTGAATAAAAACCTCGATGTCGGAGCAAGGATATTTAACCTAAAGAATATTTTCTTAAGTGTATAAAAGGAGCTTTAAAAGTAGATGCGGTCATTTCGTTCTCTTATTTATAATGCTATTCGTACTCACGTAGACTAAAAGTAACCAACGGCTATTACTTTGCAGTAGCCTGTAACTCGATGGCTCAATAAATTCAACTGTTTTTATTTGTTGATCTGTGCCCCGTGTTTTTCTTGCTACCGCACCTTACAAATCCCGCTCGAAACATGGGGTTATGATAAGCGCGTTTCATGTTTGAAAAAAAAAAGTGGTACATACATGTTTATTTTGAAAAAACAATTGTATTGGAAAAACAATTTAAAACAATTTTACACAACAACATTTTAACATTAAATAAGTTCCACATGAACTCCTTGTGTGGCACGAAAAATATACAGCAGATATTCAATTTTACGCCAAATCTGTAGTAACATTTCAGTAGGTATTCCTCCAATGACTTCAGTTATTCCTCGTTTTAGGTCATCGATGTCCGGAAATTGTGTACATTCGGTCCTTAACATACCTCCAAAAGAAAAGGTCAAGGGGTGTAATGTCGGGAGATCTTGACGGCCATGGTATCCCCCCCTTCCCCACGACTTATTTATTGTTTAAAATGTTGTTGCGTAAAACTGTTTTAAATTGTCTTTCCAAGAAAACAATAAACATATACGGACCTCATTTTTTTTTTCAAACATGAAATGTGCTCAATAATTTTGGACCAACCTGTATATACAGAGTGGCCATAATTAAAGTGACAGTAACTCCGCGTACTAGGTAGCACAAGCTAATTGCGAGAATGGAGCCAAATTTTGTATTATGATTAAACAAGGCAGAGGATGAAGAATTCCGCGAAAAAATAGTTCCAAAAGTAACCAATAGGTGGAAATGTGGCACTGTGTTAAACAAAAGAGTGTTTAAAAAATGCAAAATCAATTACTGAATTAAAATTAACTTTTATTTATCACACTTAACAATCTCAATATGGCAACAGTGACTCAGTATGACTATTACACAGAGCCACATTTCCACCTAGAAGGGACTTTGGAACTAATTTTTTTTCACGGAATCTTTCGTCGCCCGTCTTGTGTAATCATAATACTAAACTTCGTTCCATTCTCGCAATTAGATCGCGCTACAGAGCACGCTGGAGTACTGTCACTTTTAATTATGGCCACCCTGTATAAATATATATTACATCAGTTATGTTCCTATATAATACCAAAAGTTATGACAAAATATTGATTTTATGTGTGGGGGGGGATAGAGGGGGAATCTTGAATATAACCTTTCAGAATATTTTTTTGTTTTAGCAATACTGAGGCACAATAATAAATTACAAAGAGAGAATTCACTGTGAAAAATTTTCAGAAACGTCTCTGAAAGTATCGGAGACATCTGCTGCATGATACTAAAGGAAAGGTTTCTGATTGAAGCAGGAAAATGTTTCAGCTAAAACACGGAACCTTTCTTATTCGTAATGAAACATTAAGATTCGTAATGAATTCATTAAGATTCGTAATGAATTCATTAAGATTCGTAATGAATTCATTACGAATGAGAAAGTTTCCGTGTTTTAGCTGAAACATTTTTCTGTTTGAATCAGAAACATTTCCTTTAGTATCATGCAGCAGATGTCTCCAATACTTTCAGAAACGTTTCTGAAAATTTTTTACAGTGTTAAGATTCTTTTATTTTTATTTTATTATTTTTTTTTATGTTTCTAACATCGTTGCAGATTTCAGAAACTTTCCCAAGATTTTATGCCAGATTTGTCCTTCAAGATCATGAACTCCCCAAATTTACCCCCAGACTCATCTCATGAAATCCATGAATAACATTCAATCTATGAGGACGTTTCTGCCACTTTTCACATACATTTGTTTTATACTCAAAGGGACTCAGCACCCTTTGAACTTTTCTTTTAACAAAAGCATTTTCACTTACCTCTTATGCATATTAGATTTTTTTTTATTTAGACAAATTCATTTTAACTGCCAAAAAATAATTTTGTTGGTAAAATAAAAAATATATATATTTATTATATTTTTTAATTCAACGATTTTAAAATCACTTCTTCTTATTAAATTTACAATTATATGCAGTTATTTTTTTAGTTATATTTATAAAAATCTACTTAATATCTTTAAGAATCGATTTTACAATTAATTATAATTAGTTTTGAGAAAAATAAAATAAAACGCATACATCTACGAAAAAATACTGGAAGAAACGCGGATTCCGTTACATTTTTCATTATATTGCAAAATCCATCCCTAATTTTATTAAGTAGATCATACTGAATATATATATATAAATATTCAAGACATTTAAAAATAATTGTTGTTATTTTAGCATTTTAAATAGAGCGAGTTTTCAAAAAAGAGAAAACTGCGAAAAATCAATTTAAAGAATATTAAAAACTCTTCCATTGTTATTAATACTAACTAAATATCTTTTCTGCTTATATACCTCTATTACATATGTTACAGATATATTGGGGGTGAACATTTTAAAAATAATAAAAAGGGGTTTTACTATCTATATTATAAAGGACAAACGTGTCCGTGCGTAACGCTGACGTCATTTTGCGAATGGCAAAATTTGACGATGAAATTTCGGTTTTGAGAATTTTGCTACTGTATTTTTTTTTTAATTTCTAATCATCGCACATTTTTAATTTTTACACTGTTATATAGGGGAAAAAATCTACTTTCAAATGCTATATGTTTGAAAACTGTATCTTAAATGACTGATTTATTATAGCATTTAAATTAAATTTCAAGCATGATTTTTTTTATTATTATTATTAATCTATATCGCTTGCAGACGATTACAAAATATTAACCTGCTTGCACTTTAAACAATATAAAAAGTTCAGCATTTGTCTCCAGCTAATATTCAATAACGAAATTAAAACTTCATTAAGGGATAAATAAAATAGTGTAAATAAAACACAGATGTAACAGACATGTAATTGAAATAAATGCTTAAAACAGCTGAAATTATCAGAATAATAATTAAAAAAACTGATGTAGATAACGAAGCCCTAGTATTTATAATTGTCAGTTTCAAAACTTCGCTCAAATATACCAGAAGTGCCAAAGTTTAGTTTTAGCAAAGAAAAAAATTCGATATATTCGTTATTTTCGTTATTTATTATTCCAAGTCCCCTAAAGAGTTGAAAGCTAAAACTTTAAAATTAAATGTTTTCTAAACCAACATTTATTTACCATAATACAGCAGCATCGATTTTCTAAAACATCATTTTCGTACTTAAAAAAAAAAAAAAAAAAAAAAATAGTTTTTAGGCGTTGCGGGCGTCACATTCCTATCAATATAACCGCAACAAATAAAAACTATTTTTTTTTTATTTGAAAATAATGTCTTAGAAAATCGGTGTTGCTTTATTTAGGTAAATGAATATTGTAGAATTGTAAAGCAAATTAATATAAAAGTTTTGTCTTTAAACTCTTTTAGTGCAAATCTCTTTTATGTGTAAAAGGGCCAGGTACGTCTACACCGGATTGAGTATACGTCTATTAAATGACATATTAAGTAGCGGTTATTGTAAACCTACTTTACACTAACGTGCCTGTAAAACAAGTTTTCCAGCATTAAGAACGTAGATGTGGGAAAGAAGTCAGCAGAATTTTGCATCACTTGCTGGTGAAGCTTAATTTATGTTAGACAGCTTCTTTATCTTAGATAGCTTCTTTAGGTTTTTCAAAAATTAAAAAAAATAATAAATAAATAAATAAATAAAAATAAAGAACAGAATTAAAACAGCCGAGTAGCGGATTTATTTCCACTTAAAGTTCCTACGGAAATCTTAAAAAGTTCCACCAGTATTTTTTCAGTAATATAGCAGGATTTTTTTTTTCTTTTAAAATACACGAGATTAATTTAAGAAGAATATTTTCATCCCCTTAAAAATATGTATATTAAAAATTATTCGAATTTTATTTATGTTATTTAAAAAAAAAAAAAATAAAGAATTAGGTTAATCTTAAATATTTCCATTTATTTGATTAATCTAATATCTGATTTCAAGAAAATCTGTCATAAACATCTGACGTATATATTTTTTTTTTGTATCCCTGAATTCGTTATGTAGGAAATACATGAGGGGATTAGAATGACGGAGTAAGTCAATATTTAGTAATTTGAGAAATGAAGGGTTTTGTGAAACTGGTCGTATCGCCGTTGCATTAAGTGGTCCAACTTTTTTTTGCCCTTTAGTGACTCCCTAGGTGAACTATGACATATTTGACTGTCGCACTGAACAGAAATTAATATACGCTCAGTGAAAATATGGTTATCTAGATTTTTCAAATTTTTGACTTACACCTCTGTCATTCTAACTTCCTCATATACTAAAAAAAAATGTGGTACATTTTTTTCTGGTGTTTTATGAAAAACTGAAAGAAAGTATGAAGATTCTTGATTGATTTAAAATTAGCTCTACGTTGACTTATCTAGATTAAAGAAAGAAAAAAAAATAGGCCAAACGCATTAAAAGTTTTAGTGTTTTACATTTTTTTTAAATACAAATATTACTTTTATGTATAACTTTATCGAGTATATTTTGAACAGCACATAAGAAAAGTCCTGTTTGCGTAAAATCTTCAAAAAATGAACCTGAAAAAAATCCAAATATTTCTTTACTATGATACTGCGATAAATAAGCAAAATTGATATATGAAGCATATCACTATTTTGTTTCACTCGTATTGGTAAGTAATTGAAATTAAAATAACATAATGGTACCTTAAGTTTCGTCAGTTATGTGCGATTAAATAAGGGGAAAATGTTTCTTGTAAAATAGTAGTATTCATAACCCCTCACTCCTACACTCCTCTGGCTACGCCACTGAGTTTCGTTTCTATTATGGACAACTACAAACACATTTTTAAAAATGTCATTTCAAAGGAAAAATTTAATAATTTCTGAATAATTGCTAAGGTAGACCTGGAAGTACATATACGGGAAAAAATAAATAAAATGATTCCGTTTTATAAGTAAAAGAAAAACAAAATAATGTTATTACTTTCAGGTACCTTTTATGGCTATAGGTAATTTATGATCCTAGAAAATATTTATACTTATGATTTTATTTTATAAAGTTAAGCAAATTGGAAGAGACGTTTTAAAGAAATCCGTTCATCATATCCATATTATCATCATCCCATTCATAGTTTTTCTTTTTGCACTGTTAAGAATCTTCAGAAAACTATCCAGTCATTCGATTGTTGATATAAATAATGGTTATTTGACCATCATTTGAAGCGTTCTCATTGATCAGAACAGAGATAAATTACGGTTATGTAACCGTTTTCTATAAAAAATGGTCGAATGACTGGACAATTTGCTGCAAAATTTTAACAGTGTACCGGAAAGTTTGCGTTTAATGAAATATTTATTATTATAGCGAAATCTTCAGTGTTAATAAACGAAATTATCAATAACTAAAAAGTATACATTTTTTAATACTTATTTTTTCATATTAGGTTCAAATATATAGTTTACACTGTTAAAAATTTGCAGCAAACTGCCCAGTCATTTGATCGTTTTTATAAAAATCGGTTACATAACCGCAATTAAACTGTATTCTGACCATAATATTGCCCATATTATGGTCAGAGTAGAGTTAAATTACGATTATGTAACCGTTTTCTATAAAAACGGTCAAATGACTGGACAGTTTGCTGCAAATTTTTAAGAGTGTAAAAACGACCAATCTACTGTAAACACTATTACGAATATTATAGTTAGAGTATTGCGGTAATTGGTCTGATATAAACTCGCGTTTTTTTTAAAAAAAAGAAGAAAAATAAAGCTTTGGAACGGTGCCCAAAAAATCATTTTAACAAATTGTGAGTGAAGTTGTCTCGGTGATAACTGTGTTTTTACGCTGCCTCTTTGAACTGCGGAAGCTTTTAAGTTGGCCCGCAATGTCCCTTAATGCCCACCATTTTAGAGAGTATAAAACATTTCACGGAAATAAAAACATTTTTCACCTGGATTGAGTGCGGAATTCTCTTTCCTGAAAATTCACAGATACTATGGCTGCGTGAGTAAAAATGTAAGCTAAAATATTGAGGCCAGATCTCGGAAAGTGCATGATATATCTTTATCTCCTCGCTTCTTTGAATAACAACATCTAAAGGTCGGAGCTCAATTCGTTTTTACCCCTGTTCACTGCGAGTAAAAAGGCATGGAAAACGTAAGTTTCCGAGATCATCGGGCATGCAAAACATGCTGCTACGTTGACAGCGGAAAACTCTTAGCCTTCTAAAATATGCACGAGCCAGCTTCTCCTAGCATGAGTGCCAACCTGAATAATACAAGATACCCTTCTGTCTTGCTACTGTCAGAAAGAAGCGGAATTTTTTTTTCTAGTTTTACTTTTATATATTTCTTATCTGGCGCAAAAAATATAAGATCCACGACATAGAGAATTCTGTAGTATATACTTTTTGCTAGGAAAATATCCTTCTTCGAAGTGATCATTTCGTCGAACTTGATTTGGAGTCTGACGACGTTTCCAAGTGTCTGAATTCTTTGCCCTCCGCATATAAGAGCGCGGGATATTGAATGATAGGCTACATAATAACTACTAAAAAGAGGGCGAAAAATATATATGCGCATTATTGTCCAAGTTTTGATTCAGCTTTTTTTGTTTTTAAGTAAGAATTCAAAGTTTGAAAATTCCGTTGCGATAAAGTGATGTCGTGTACATGTAGATATATGATGTATACTCAACTTACACTATATTCTAATGCGAATGTATAAATAGATACTCATTTTTAGCATTTTTATCGTAGCTGTATTATGCATAAATGTTTACGATTGAATGTATATTTATATAAGGGCAATAAAGTCATATTTCTTATAGAGTTTTGTGTTAAAAAAATTATTTTATGACTTTTTTAAGCTTATTTGAGTGAAATTAGTTGGCATTTATTGTCATTCTGGAATCATCGGTATTTTAAATAAGATTAATAATTTTGGTATTTATTAAACTTATGACTTTTCATATGCAAGTAAGTAATTTTATCCATTGGGATCATTTGACTAAGCTCATATATGTGATGTAGAAAAAAACAAAGGTAATGAAACTTGGTTAGAAATTATTAGAATGTATTTTGATTCGGATGTATATTATACACGTTAGCTACAATAGCATATTACAAATTTTTCAATATATTGTGAGATTTTTGTAAAATCAGATTTTTCTATTTTAGGTTTTAGCTATTTATACGATAAATAAAAACTCCTCCCCCTCCCATTCTCGAAAAAAAAATCGGACTACCATGTGCTAATTGGGCTATTGCAAGATGAGATTTGATCACTTTACAATGTAATGGTCTTTACAATGGTCTTTACAATGTAAATCATTTGGAGGTGTCAATTAACATGAAAATTAAATAAGAAAAAGATGTTAAATAAAATGATAATATGGTGAAATAAATATATATATACACATTTTTCGTTTGTTTTGTTTTAGTTAACGAGTTAACTTTTTTTTCTCGCTTACTGTGAGGGAAAAAAATTAATACTGAAAATAATATTTGCTGTATTAATATATCTAATTTAAGTTTTTTTTTTTTTTTTTTACTTTTAATAATGACAAAAAGGTATAAAATATAAGAACAGCTATTGAAAGAATAAAAGGAAATTTCTTTCGAAGATAATAGACACCCGAGAAAAAAATATTTGCAGTATTAATGTATCTAATGTAAGTTTTATTTTTTTATGAATTTTTTATTTGTACTTTATATAATGGCAAGAAGATATAAAATAATCTACGAATATATTTTTAAATAAATTCTCTTATAATTTTCTTTCACACAAAATGAAGCTAAATAATCATTATGATTTAAGTACTTCCACTGCTATTGTCCCTTTGAAAGTCATTATCTTAATCATTCATTAAGATAAAATAATAATAATAATAATAATAATTTGTAAAGAAACTATAACTTTTTGATTTCATTAAGTAAAATATAATATAATGAAATAATATATATATATATATATATATATATATATATATAAAGTTATGAATCTGAGATACAATACTCTTTTTCCCGTGATGTGATGGAACGATTAAACTCGGTATAAATGTTTTTCCCAGATTATGTATATACTTACATTAATTCTGGATAACTTTGTAAGTAGTTGCGTGGCAGTATATTTGAATGTATAAGCCGCACACGCATAACTTTTTTTTTTTTTTTTTTTTTTTTTTTTTAAGTTGAAATAACACACTAAATCAAAAATTCTCTTCAATTTTGCAAATCATATCTCATTAAAGATTTATTACAATAAAAAATACTATTTTTCACCAATTACTCGGGTTTATATACTTTTTTAAATATTAGTGATGATCGACTATGGAAATACTACAATAAATTAAAAATGTACTTTGAAAAGCTTTAAATAATATTATAACAATAACACCAGTTTTCTGATTTAGTAATTCTTAATTTAAGTATATAAACATTTTTTACTTGATTTTTTCAATTTACTCGAAAAAAATAACATATATAAGAACTCCTATTGAAACAATAAAAATATTTTTTTTGGAAGATAACAGACACCCCCAAACAATATTTTCAGTATTAATTTATAGAATGTATAACAACTAAATTCTAATCGCATAACAATTTTTCTTCGTATTTTGCAAATTATAAGTTTTATTTTACATCAGTTATTTTTAAATTGTTATAAAATGTATTTATTTGATTGAAATATAATTATCTAGAGAGATTTTTAATTGCACATAATTAACAGATTAAAAAATATTTCTTCTGAATAATAATTATTATGTTTTTATGCTTATGCATGTAAATGTCGCATAATTTCTACACTGTTTAAATATTTTCGAGCATATTATAGTGAATTAAGTTTGAAGAAATAATATGATACTAAAAAAATAATTACTTATTAAATGTATACTATTTATTAATATTTAGGTAACATTTATTTACAGAAAAAAAAAAAAAAGAAAGAATTGAAAATGATTTAAAAAGAGATTTAAATTAGAAAAATTTTAGTTAATTCAGTTCAGTTATAAAATTGTATATAGATTTATAATTATATATAATATATAGAATTGTAAAATGAAATGAAGAGTACAGATTTTTAGAGTGATTTCATATTATTTTCTTTACTGAATAACATGCAACTGAAAAATATTTTGAGTTAAAAGTCAGCAATTTTTTAAGAGAAACAGTCTAATCACGTGAGAAAATTTCTTCTCTATTTTATTTAATTTCAGGTTTTCTAGCAAAATTTTAGAAATATAAATTGCTCACGTTTCTCAAGCTTCAACCAGTAAGTAGTTCCTTTATGTAAGTAAGTTAAGAACTAAAACCCATGATATATAATTCCTCAAATTTAGACTCTGGACATGAATCTAGAAGCCGCAGGAGACTTCACTTTTGATGTCCTCACTGCTTCATTTCACAATTGCAAAAGCTTATTTCATTTCAAAAACGAACGTTCCCCCTCTATTCTTTTATCAAAACTTTTTTTCAAGGAAATTACGATTGTTCCCGAGACATTTAAAGTATCAATTCAGCACATCAAGAGGGGAAGGTATATCCCATTTCTCCCAGTTAGTAGCTTCATTGGCAAAACGAAGACAGTTTCTGTGATATCTGTCCACTGCTACTAAGTTACTGTATCTAAAAAGCCATTGGGGGTAATACGGAAAGAATGCTAACTATTGTAGGATTAGATTTAAACTTTTTGTTGGTTGCACTTTAAACTCGGAATTCAAGAATTGCCTCCAGTTTTGAAGTAAAGAACTAAAAGGGCGAGTTTTAGGTATGGAATTCTACAGGGAGCGTTCGTAAGGAACTTTATTAAATTTCAGAAACTTGTTTTCATGATTTCGCCCTCAAAATGCTTTCGGTAACTCAAATTTACCGAATTTTCTATTTTAGTACACATTTTTATTCTGTAAAGAAATATATATTACATCGAAATATATATCCAATGCTTGTTTTATATCCTTCCCTTCCCCTCCTTTGAATCAGATACATAAGCTCCTCCTGAAATATTAACACTAGTAATTTTTTTTTTTCTAGTTTTTTCGTTAAAATGTTGTAAACTACCAAGATACTCAATACTGCTAAGCGTCTTTTTTTTTTTTTTTTTTAATAAGTTAAATAAGCATTTTTAGAACCAGAAAATGTATTTAATAAAATGTGTTGCTTGTCTGTGGTACTTATTTGACTTCACTTATTAAGAAATTTTTTGGTTTACAGTATATTTTTTGACTTAAATAAAATTGTATCGTTGGCACAGCTATGTATTTTTAATTAGCATTGATCCATTTTACACTATGGATTCTATAAATATGAGAATTAAAGTACAACTCTGGGGGGGGGGGGGAAATTCCCTCCTTTTTAGAAGTAAGATTAAAAAGAGAAAATGTATAACGAATTATTTGAGCATAGTCTATTAAAGCCGAACTTTGTTATGACGAAAGCTAACAGACCAATTTATTTACTTGTTTTAACCGGGTGCTTACAATAAGCGTGTTAAAAAAATCTGCATCTTATGAAAATATGCAAAAGTGAAATTAAGTTACTTAAAACACAATGATCACTAAATAAGTTAATGATAATTTTATTTTCGTAAATAAGCAGTTCAAAATTATATTACTAATTACAACTAAATTTGAAATTCCGTAATTTCGCCCCGTTCTCAATTAATGTCTATAATAAAATATTACAAAGCTAAACAGTTGAAATCACGCTTATCTTATACATATTTATTTATTTATTAGTTTAAGAGAGAAGAGATTATTTTCACTTACATAACTTTCTGTTCTAAACTTAATTCGATTAACGGATAAAAACAGAAAACTTTTTGATCGCTATATTAGAGTTTTTCTCGTAATTATCGAGTTGTTTATAATGTATGTTGGTATTGCACATAATATTCCCCACTGCCTTTTCTCATTAAAACCGGATTCTCGTTTTATTGAAGCTTGCTATAAAAGAATTCGACTGTATTATATTTTAAAAACTATACACTGATTGAAAAACTATTATCCTCATCTGAATTTTTTATATAATATCACCACGTTCTATTTGTGAATTAGAAAAATAAAACATGGCATTGTAAATTCTTTCGGAGAAAATTTACTTTTTAAAAGTCGATTGCTTCCGCATGAGCAGAAAGCTTTTCAACTTTTTCGAATATAGTTAAAAAGTGTTTGTGAATTCGGTTTGTCTGTCTGTCTGTCTATCTGCCGTCTGACATCTGGCCATGCTCTAACTCTCATAAATATACTCGGATTGCTCTGAAATTTATATATATTATTGATGTTTACTATAGAAGGTTCGGTATTGAAAGTGAAATGTATAGCATTTATATCTCGTTTACAGGGACACACAAAAATGTCGTCACATTATGGTCTATGGGGAAAATCGTTCCTGAAGCATTTTACTGATGTTACAATACTTCAAACACAATGAAATTAATATGAAGCACTGATGTGGACTAACATGTGCTTTCTCAGGAGTATAGAATACGTGGCATTTATAGTTCGTTTACAGGGACGTACAAAAGAATGCCATTACATTATAATATATGGGGAAATATCGCTTGTTATTCATTTTAATGATGTTATGATACATCAAACATAATGAAATTAAAAAGGATCACTGATGTGCACCAGAACATGTTTTTTATAGATTAAGGAATGCATAGCATTTATCTTCATTTACAGAGACGCACAAAAGTATTCGGTTTCAGGATGGACTACGATTCATTGTATAAAAATATGAAATTTTTTAATGCTGTTCTGTTATAGTTTTGGAAAGCGTTTCATAATCTATGCGTGACGCATGATTTTTAGTTCTCGTTTAAACTTTCCATAGTTTTCTCGCAAAATTATTTAGTAGAAATGTGTGAAAAAAAAAAGTGCTTATATTGGTTTTTAGTTATGGTTCTCACTCACTTTTAATAATAATAAAAATAATGTCGCTTACGTATTCTCGAAATATCAAATAAAATAAATCTTACGTTCAAACAAATAGAAATAAAATAAAAATAGATGTTGTTTTCAGTATAATATATGGAAATATTAAATTTTGCATAGAGGATTACAAATATTTTTCGGAAACTTTTGCCTTTCCTATTTAGTTATTTATTTGTTTTGTTTTCATTGAATGTAATATAAATTTGATAGTCATTTAAATTGCTTTTTATAAATACCTTTACGTAATATTCCAAAGTATTACTTTTTATGTACATCCTTTAACAATTAAAGAAATATATATATTTTTTAATTCAAATGATCTGTACCTAAATCAACCGACACAAAAAAAAAAAAAAAAAAAAAAAAAAAAAAAAAAAAAAATTGACAAAATACATAAAAAGTAAATCTGCATTCTTTCTAAACTGCAAAACTGCTGCTGTATAGATTAGAAAATTATTTGTATCCTCTCAAGGATGAGAATAAAAGCTTCTACGCTTTAGAATTTGAAACAACATTTATTACTTTCTCTGAGACTTTCCTCTTTGGTAGCAAACTAATGAAATCAAAAGACTCCATACTTGCTCGAGACGACAAAGAAATTGAAAGAAAAGGAAACATGTGGAATATGTCGTCCACTTTTCCTTAACCGAGCTGGATATATGGATAGATAAAAAGAATCTATTTCAATTGAGATCGGCGCATTCCTAGCGTTGAAAAGCGGCGCATCAGTGAGACACCCTCGTTATACATCCAGATTTGCTGCTTCCATTGTTAACAGCCGCCTTTACAATGGACACCAAGCTAGAGGGGTTTTTCTTGTTAACTCCCAACTCGTTTACACTCTTCTATCTTTCTCTAAATTCTTTTTTTTTTCAATCGTCCCCTCTTTGAATCTACTCTTTCTATTCTTAACTTAGCGGGACCCTCTTTTGTAAAGACGTGCGTCTCTATCCTGCACATATTTATCGTAGAACGCGCGTCAAGCAGATAAAAAAAACCAAAATGGGGGAAAAGAAAGAAGCAGATAGACAGAACGCACTCGATACAGCAACTACTGAGATACGATAGGGAGAAAAATGTTAAAGATCATTGTGTTTTTTCCGTGTGACTAGGACGATAGTTGTTCTTCACTTACTGCGTTCTCTTGGGAGAGTCTCCTCCACACGAAGCCCGCATCTGTAATGAAGATTCGATCCCCCAGCCGCGTTTCTTTTCGACACTTTCAATGGCATGCATATCGAGCTTTTTCGCAAACCGCACGACACATCAGCATACAAATGCACTCCCCACCAACCCTACTTCCCTTCTTTCCATGATATCCCTCGTGGCTCGTAAGGACACGGGAGCCGATAAGGAAAAGAATTGCATAAATAAACAGTTCTGTTAGTGACAGCTCGCCAACTCTTGCTCTCTACCTGTGGACCTGACCTCTTGCTAGATGTGTTTTGCCCTGCCCTGATATTTACGTCTCCTAATCAAGGGGTGCATGCGATGAACGTCCAGGGAAATTCAGGCCCCGAATGCGAAAGGGCCCTAGGGGTCGACGACAAATTTCTCCTTCCCAGCATTAGCCACAACAGAGCTTTTATCTCTAAGCTTTACAGCCCAACTGGGAAACCTTCCTCCGCCTCATCTATCTTAGCCGGGTGGGCGGATTCTTTTCGTCTGCGCACCCGCTTAGGGATGCCCAAGGAAAAAGAAGCGGAAATAAGAACGATGACAACATCCAATCCCTCGCCGGGGTCTTCTACCCTTTGTTTAACACTTTGGAATGCAATTGTCACGGATATCAGGAATCAAACTTAATAGACTCTTCTTAAATAAGCAACATGTGGTACATAATTTTTATCTGACCTGCAGCGGCTCTCGGGATATTTATTCTTTAATTGATGTAAAAAATGTGACTTTCGTCAAAAACCATGGAATTAGAATATTATATAATTAGTTCAAATGTCTCATCTATAACGCCATTCAGTTTATAATGACAGCTACATCCTTCATAATATTTTTTCGTCAACTTGTTGTTAATATTCTAAATAAATTATTAAAAATTATAACATAAAAATTTACGGTGAAATTAAATGATGGTGCCTCTATAGTAGAGTAAATAGTTTTTTCAATTTCTTTCTCATAAATCTATTTTTAAATAGTACATGAATAATTACAATACTGATGGAACGTTTTAAAATGCAATATGAAAACCAATGTTATTATACTATAATAAGAAAATTCTAAGAATACATTAGTCCTATTTCAATGTGTTTGAAAATTTTATTAAGTAGTGGCAACTCTTTATCAGGAGTTAGAAGTTCCTGATAATTTATTTTCCATTCCATTAATGTGTCGAAAATATATTAATGGAACATTTTGATAATTCATTATCCTGTTCCATTTAACTTAAAAAAAAAAAAAAAAATCTCTGAAGGGGACAAAAATCATAACAATAAAGGTTTCATCTATTTCAATGAAATAAAAAATATCAATTTTATAAGTAAAATAATAATAATAAAAAAATAGTTAAATAATTTATTTGGAATTAAATTTATCGAAGGGAAATTCTTATGCGTGTATTAATCAAAATTATTTGGCAATTGAGGCGACCAAAGTATAAAGTAAAAACGTCTTGATTAAACAACCGAGCTCACTAAATGAAAATGTAGATATAAAACTTTGTTGAAACTACATTCAAAGATATTTATTGCATCTTCGGGTTTTTAAATGAAGTCAAAGATGCTAAAATATGTGATTAAAGTTTTAAAACACTTTGCGAAAGAATCGCTGTAAAATTTTCTAATAAATAAATCCTTCATTTTAATTTTCATTGATATGCAAATTTATTTTCTGCGTTAATATCCTCTATTATTTTACATACTTGTGTTTGTAACGGAATACTTTTCCTATAGTTAAATACTTATTTTCAAGATACGTATATTGCCAAAAGATAATATTATTGAAGGATTTAGATAATATTATTAATTATTATTTTATTAATGACAAAAATAAGTAATATTTTTACATCTAAATTAAATTAAAGAATGTTTCCTTAAAATTGTGGGGTGAAAAAGAAATCGGCAACAATATTTTTTTTTACCTATTAATCAAAATAAAAAAAATTGGTATAATATCAGTGACATAAAATGCATTTGTTGATGGATCTATCTAATTAATGAAGAATGTCAATCAGAACAATACACGTTTAAAAGTTTAAACATACAAAAAAAAAATAGCTATAAAATTTCACTTGATGTAAATTCATGTAAAAATAGTAACATGTAAATGTTATAATTTAACAGTATAGATGTATATCCATAAGATAAAGTGAATTAAAGAATTTGTTGATGGATCTATCAAATTAATGAAGAATGTCGATGAAAACAATGCACGTGTAAAAGTTTAAACATGCAAAAGAAATAGCTATAAAATTTCACTTGATGTAAATTCATGTAAAAATAGTAGCATGTAAACATGATATCAATTTAACCTCAATTTAACAGTATATAGATGTATATCCTTAGATAAAGAAAATTAATAATATCCATGATAAAATAATTCGAATCTATAAAGTAAATATCAAGTCGTTTCTCTCCAAACGTTATTTTCATGATGCAGTTTTGAATAAAAAACGAATGTATATAGTAAAAGAGATTTCTTACCTGGAAGCGCCTCATGTCTCGAGGATTCCCTGCGTTTTTTAGGCAGTTCTGATTGCACTTCAAGAAAAATTTCAGGAAAAACCTGAAATACAACAATTTTAAATTATTCTGATGTCTTTGAACTTGATTAAAACAAATTATAAAACCATAAAAATAGATTTTGCATAAACGAGTAATTAGCAATTACGAATAATTAGCTATTAAATGACGAATACAAACAGGGTTCGTACGGAGTTCTGGAATTTTCAGGGTAATTGCCAGTATTTTCTTATAGAAAATCCCGCTTTATCTAATCGCGCGATTATATAAAGCGAGTTTTTCTGCAAAAAAATACTGGTAGATTTCCTGAAAATTCCAGGACCCCGTACGAACCCTGTACAAAGATTTTATATGCATGTAAAATATTAGAGAAATATATTGTGTGCAATATATTGAGTGTAAATATTAGAGTAATACTTGTAAATATTAGTGTAATACTTTTAAATATTAGAGTAAATGCTTGTAAATATTAGAATAATGCATACAAATTATAGTAATCCTTGTAAATATTAGAGTAATGCATATAAATTAGTTAAGGCTTTTAAATATTAGAGTAATGCATATAAATTAGTAATGCTTGTAAATATTAGAGTAATGCATATAAATTAGTAATGCTAAAAATATTCATCCATACACAATCTTCTTTGTCTTAAAGCCAAAATATTCGCTGTAATGTCAAAGCTATATTTCAAGCATTTAACTTATTATATTTAATAACCGAAACTTCTTACGTTTAAAGTATTGTAATTAATAACTGAAACACATGAAAATATTTCTCTGTGATTACACTTATGTGTTTTACACTTTATACATATGTATAATGTATACGCGAATGTACATGTGTATTGTACGAATATACACATACATCTCAAGAAATTATATCACTTTTTTAATGCATATTTACATAACAAGTAAAAAGGAAAAAAAAAAAGAAATTTTTCAACAGCTATTTAAGTATTTCCTGAGATGATGGCTTTGTCACTTGATTAGTTTTAATCATTTAGTTTGTTACCCGAAAAAAAATGCAATAAGTTATCTGAAAGAAACACTAAACATTCTGATTTATGTTTCACAAACAGTGTACACATTTTCTTTTCATTACTTATTTGATAAAAAGTAAATTGGGAAAAACTACGCAAATTATCTGATATATAATAATAAATAGGAATAGCCAAACAACTTATTTTTTCTTTAGTGTCTCGGGAGGTACATCTAATTGCCTGAAAGATGTAAGACGCAAGAAGTGCAGATAATTTATTCAGGAAAGGTTTTGTTTAAAAATGAATTTCCAAAATGCTTTTAAAGCAGATTAATTTTCAACATCATCTCATTGTTTTTATGCCTAAAAAAACAGATGCACAAGCATTTGATACTCAAATAATAATTATGCGTATAAGGTACAGTTTATTCAGATTTAACGAAATAATCAAAAAGAGAAACACAAAATGAACAACAAATTTTTCACATAAAAATTATTTTTGTGAAGTATTGAAATTTTTAGATTACGTCGATATATTTTTTAATTGCCTTTAAAATATTTAAATGGAACTACTTAGAAATTCTGAAATAAATACATTACTTTGTTTGAAATCCGTGAAAAATCTTTATTTCACATTATTTTTCTTTTTGTGCTACAAAATAACATGTGCCGAAAAAAAAAATCAACATTGCACGAAATAAACAAAATCGGTCGACAGAATTATTAAAAATGTTTTCACAATTCTTTTCTCCCATTCTATTGTTTTTTAACAGGCACAAATGTTCGCTTTTAGCAATTTTACTTCAAAGAGAAAACAATGTTCATTTTATAAAATAAGCGAGAAGAGAAAAAAAAAAGAACTGTTTCACCAAATCCATAAAAATCTAAGTTAGATAAATGAATTAACCCCCCCTCCCCTTTTTGAATTTGCTCTCAGAAAAATGAAGAGCACCCGTGGCTAAAAAGCAGCTGTAATGCTTTTGTCCTCTTTAAAAATCCTTTACAAGCGATTTCTAGTGTCAGTATTTTAGCAATCCATTTAAAGTCGTCAAGTTGAATGTAGCATCAGGCGTAAAACCGATATGAGTTCGGAAGAAACACGGCTTAATTACACACGGCGACCATGTTTGCATCTTCAGGTGTATTTTCCTGGCTTTATTACAGTTCGACCTCTTTTACCCCATTAACTGGAGACAAGTGTTGAGTAGTGCAAATAGGAGAGGCAGAGAAAGATTTTAGGAGGAGTATCAAAACAGAAGAAAAAGTGCTTCCTCAACTGTCACTCCCTGGCGAGGTACGGTGTTCATAAATTTTGCATTCTGTAATACCTTGAAGGTAGGGGGCCCAAATGGAAGTTAGTTTTAAATAATAGATAGCTCGCCGAGCGCGCCGTAGCATATTCATTTTCAAGCGATAAGCTAGGGCACATATTCACTTTCTGGCGCTTTTCTACCACTAAGAGCTTTCCTCGGTGAGCGTATTCTTTTACAAAGGCCGCGAACCACAATTTTCTGAATCTTCTCCCATGGCACAGTCAGTCAATGACCAACTGTCTACTTCCCATTATGTTTTACACACGCCAACCCGGATCTCGTGAGTTTTTATGTAGTTTTTCGGGGGCCGGGATTTCTTGCGATCATCATTTTTTCATATAATACTTGAGGTGCGCTCATTAAAATATCTCCAGTGCAGCAAAAATTTGTCCCCCGGGTAACGAGAAGGTGTAGCTGAGGTACATCGCTATGGCTGCAGGTAGTATAAATACTGCTTCTTCGAGTGCGGCTTCGCCCATTACATAGGCATTATTGGCAAAGCTTGCAAATGGAAAAAAATTGAGACAGCCACTAACTGGAGCATCCAAAATCCTTTCATTCGGAATTGATGGTGCATCTGTTATGTATAAAAATTGTGCTTAAGTTAACCCAGAAAAGGCTACCTGTATGTCAAGGATATGAATCTTTAAAGATGCTCGATTTATTTTGTAGATAAAATATTTTTGTCAAAAATATGAATTGCAGAGGTATTTGATATGAAAATATTTTAGATGGCATAGAGTTGAATAAATTTCATACTGACATTGCTGACATAGATTAAGATAAGTAGAAAAATAAATATGTTTTAGTGAAACAAATATCAATGTAACTTTAAAGATATTTTAGAATTTTTTCAAATTAATTTTTGAATAAGAAATTGTAACAATCATTTAAAAAAAGAAAAGAAATAAAAATTGTTATAATAGAAAAGACATATTGGTCATTCAGAATAAAAAAACCATCGTAAAATGTGTAAAAAAAATACTTTGATATCTATTATTCCTTTCATAGTTTATTTCGGTTAAATTATTTTTTTAATGTAGCAATATAAGCTTACAATTAGACACTAAGTTATTTTGTCACATGCAATTATTTTCTTAATATTTTACAAAATAATACGCTTATATTGTGATGTTAAAAAGCATGTCTATTTTTTAATTTAACGTAAAATGCTGTAAATTTATTGCATTATAATTATCATAATGAAGCAAGATTCAGAAAGCTTAAACAAAGTTTTACTGCATCTTAGCACAAACCGATATGTGGTAAAGAGTTTCATATACATATTACCTTTGAAATCAAAAATTAACTTAAAACTTCGTATAATAAAAATCACTTAATCTCACTTAAAGATGGCATGTAATTAATTGTTATATATTAAAAATATATGCAGAGAAAAAAATCATCTTAATAAATAAAACCTGTAAGGAAATCTGAATATATATCATAAACATATTTTAATGATAGATGATACCAATTAATAAATGAAATAAAAAGAATTTACTATAAAATTGGAACATAAACGAAATAAACCATATGATGATGAGAAGTGGAAGAAAAGCGACACGTGAGTATTTAATCTTCAGTCGGCAAGAACATCCAAGTGTCGCAAAAAATGCATTATTTCGTATAACATACAGCAGATAGTCGAATTCCTCTGTTACTGCAGTTATAATTCATTGAATATAAGTAAAAAATGAAGATGCAAAAGAAAAAAAATGAATAAGAAAATCATGTAAAAACATTTGGAAAATTAAAAGATAAAATCCAAATAATAATAAAAAAGCATTGTACTCACAGCCTTTCTAACAATGTGAAAATATCTTACAGATGAATCCAGCAGTTATACTACAATTACAGATAGGAGTCGAAACGAACAGACAAGATGTTTAATTACTACGATTACAGTTAAGATATAATACAAACAGTTAAGTTGTTCTGAATTTAAAAATTAATCATCAATAAATCATTGCTTATCAAAATTAAATTAAATACAAAAAGCAAATCTATATAATTATTTATATTTAATTTGTAAGACCTATTGGAAAAATAATGACAAAAAATATGACAAGAAAAAAAAAATCAAACCAGAAAAAGTGAATTAATGAAATATTTGTGGAACTGTAGCAGAATCAACGGACCCAAATTACTGCAGATTCTACAAAAAATGTGCGATTTCATTTTTGTACAAGCTATAATAAGCTAAAATAATACAAAGCACGTTAATATACCAGAAAAAGAAAGAAAATATGAAATTAAAAAGTTAGAAGTGAGGAAATTTCCTCATAAAAATACAGGAAAATATGCATCACATGAAAATCTTTACATGTTGTCAAAAAATATACTACTACATATTAAAACTAAAATTTAAGGAACATTACTGCCATCTATTGGAAAATTTTTAATTATTCATAACAGGTGGAAAGTAAATTAAGGAACCATACTGCCATCTATTTGCAGTTCAAGATATAAAATCAGAATTATTCATGACAAGTGGATTTTTTTTGTTACAATTTAAATTATGTGCCTAATTTAATTTAATAAATTAAGAAAATTAATGTGCATAATGAATGAAAAGTTAAGAGGTAGGAGAATACATTAATTAAATTAATGAATAATAAAATTCTGTATAAAATATGATAAAAAATGAAATAAATGAATTAATTCAATGACTGTGCGTAATAATATATATCAATATTAACATAAATAAATAATAATAATAATAATTGAAGGGGTGAAGAAAGGAAAGAATTAAATAAGACAAATATAGTTATATTAAAGTAAGATAATTGATGAACTTATTTAGATATGACAATGTCCCACATAAATCAAATAAGTTAATTAAATATCAATATATTCAATTAAAACTGCATAAAGTAGATAATATGAAATCATTTCTGTTAGAAAGGAAATGTTCTGATTCAGCTAAAGAATAGCAAGTAATGAATGAATGCATTAAGAATCAATAAACACTCTCTCTCCCTTCATTTTATTCATTTTTATTTTTTATAAATTAACCATTGCGCATCAATTAGCCATACAACACCGCCACCCCTCCATACTCTAGCATGTACCCTCACAACCATACTATTGTATTTTATTTTATTTTTTCATTTTATATTTTATATTTTATTTTATATTTCATTTTTATTTTGTAATATAAAATTACTTAATGAGTTATATATATATATATATATATATATATATATATATATATATATATATATATATATATATATATATATATATATATATATATGTCGTTTAGTTTTCATTATGAATGTCATTTTCCTATGAATGTAAGATTTCAAACCATAAAAATATATACCTAATATGCAATATATGCATAATATATTTATTTTCATTAAAAAGACACCGAAACTAATTTCTTTTAATCTTAAAGAAGTTTTAAAAACATTGCAACAATTGATTGCAAAGTTAAAAACATTGATACAGATTGGGATGTTGGATTGACCTGATTTATTATTCTTCTTTTTTTAATTCAATTAAATTTTTTTTTTTACCTAATTTGGAATATAAAGTGAAAAAATAAAACCCTGTAAACTTTTATTTTCGTCAATTTCTAATGAATTCATTTTTTAAAGCTGTTGAATTAAAAAAAACTCGTAATAATGTGCGAATTTTGATGAATGATATTATATGATGTTAGACATATATTATATTTTACCTGTTAAGAATATCATATCTAGAAAAATAAGTAAACCTGCCAACAACTCATTGAAATTTTTCCTTGCATACTTTATCTAATGAATTCAACATGCACTTCGAAGCGTAAACTCTTCTACATAGGAAGACTCAATTGCTCGCTGAAGTGTGCCATCTGTAGCTTTATTACTTGTAAGTGAAGATACGCGATCGAAGGTTCATAACTAAACCAAAAGGTAGACTGAACGCTAAATTAATTAACAAGGGCACCTTAATACATATTATTTGCATGAGAAATTCTCAGCTGATATTAATTCATGGGATGTGATTTAAGGAAGGTTAGGTTGAAGATTTGGGAAAGAATTTCTCTTTACACTACCCACCTCCACTTACCTTCTTTCGATAAGTTAGTCATTTCATCGCGGTGTTCGGTGGAGCCGCGAGGGAGTGTACAAAATACACAAAGCAGCGTTAGTGCTGAAAAGCTTTCCAAAACTAATCATATTACAGTAGCGATAATGATGATGATAAAAATTATGACTCTGTTTATCAACACTGCTCAAGGCTGTTCTTTGTATTAAAATATGCATTCTGTCAATTTTTCCACCATCTTGATTCTTGAAGGAAAGTTTCAGATAAGGCACGGCTCAAGCTCCATTTACAGTATGTTCGCCTTTACTTATCATCCGAGCGTCCACAAAACAGTGGAGCATTTTTAAGAGGCGGTGCATGTGGTGATTCAAGGATGGGATAAAAATTGAGGTAAATTTAATCCAGCCAGCCGGTAGTAAAAAATACAAAAATTTTCAAGGAGATGTGAAATTTTACGAAAGAATGACCTCTTGGACAGATAAGGCATGCAAAAAAATTTGAGAAGAAAGTAAAATCTGATAAAGAAGTTCGCTTGTAATTTATTCTTAAGGCACGGGAAATAAAAAGGGCACTTTCAATATAAGCTTATAAAAGTTTACGTAAAGAAAGTATAAAAGGTTTATAGATCGAAGAACTGTTTTATTATTGGAGTTAGTCGAGATTTAGTTTATATTCTTATGCTTTCGTACTGACTATATATTTTTTAATATAATATATCACCTTAAAGTTGAATTTAAAAAGCTTGCAAACTTTTTAAATGAATATTCCAAATAGTAAGGTGTAGGGGGGGGGGGGGTAAGTGTAATCATGGGGTTAGTGTAACCCCTGATTTATTCGTAAATTGTAAACGGTTATTTTAACCAACCATCCAGTTGACATGTTTATCCCGTTTCATTTTCAAAATATTTGTATGAGAGTAGTCAAATAAAGCTTCATTCAATTGTTTTAATAACTGTTTTAAAAAATAGTCTACATTTTGATGTTCAATGTTAGTGGCTTTCTCAGATTTCAGCTCTCTGTTCCTCTCAAACATTGCTTGTCTCATCAGTCATTTATATATTCTTATCTTATTTTATAAATTTGTTAATTTTTTCTGAAACCGGTACTAAAAAAAAAATAATTATAATATCTGTAAATACCACCTATATTAAATTATTTAGATCATGTTTCAATAAAGCAAAATCATTACTGATAATAAAAGGCATAAAATTGTTAATAAATTAATAGATATTTTTTAAAAACAGATTTTTTTTTTTTTTTTTTTTTTTTTGTTTTGTTATTTTAACAATTTTAAAATTATTTCTTCTTTTCCAAATTTTGTATTTCAAACTAGATTTTTTTTTATATATAAATATACTCACGGTGCTTTGTTCTACAAACCTAAGTATCGGATACAAAAATTACATCATAAGAAAAAAATAATAATAATTCAATATATCTCAAATAAACCTTTAAAAATCGCATATATTTAAGTTCAGAATTTTTTCAAAACAAAAATTTCAAAGATATTAAAAAATTGATACTTAGTTATCTCTCACAGAATCTAAAGAGAGAGAAAAAAAATGCCAGGCAATTTTCTCAATTATTGTGGAAGCCTTAGAATTTTGACTATGTTGAAAATATGAAAAAATACGAACTGAGAAAAATGAGTATAAACACTTCATTTACCAAAACAGATATTAAATAGAGATACCTAAAATTAAACACATCTCCTTTACTGTTTATCAGATTGTTAAGAAAATTGGGCACAATGTTCTATGTTAGAGATGTTAAGGTTTATTTTTGGATAAAAAACTGAAATTCGACATTTTTGTCAGTTTTTCTCAAAATGAGAGGTCATGAGTCTCCTTAATATTACATGGGGAAAGTGCAACTACAGGAATTGAGGGAAGTGAAACCACACTTAGATACACTTCCCCCAAATTTAAAATTGCACTTTTTATTCACACCAAACGATTTTATTCACATGAACGATATTATCCATCATTTGGGTAAAATGAATAAAAGTCATTTAGTAATTTTTACTTTTTTTTTCCTTAAGTGATTGCCATATGAATTCAGTAGAATATGATTATAAATTGCACTAAAAATCACAAAGTGAGTCTTGTTAATATATTTTTTTTTTTTTTTTTCAAAAAAAAAGTTAGTTGAACAAATATATGTTTAGAAAATACTAGTTTTCAATCCAATTTACAAAAAATAGCAATTGAAAAGTGATCTTTTCTAATCCAACATTCGTTTTAATGATAAAGTAGAAGAGTGCTTATAATATAAGGTTTATTGTAATTTTTAAGATATTATATTTTGTTAAAAAAATTCTTGTTTGAACAGAAAATAACTTGCTTTATACAAGGAAATAATTACATTGCTGTATCTAACTTAACTGTCTGTGACACCCCCCCCCCCCCCAATAAACCATCCTTTTTAGTTTTCCGCATCATTCTGTTGTTCACGAAAAAAAAAAAAAGAAAGAAAAGAAAGAAAAAAGTTCATAACTTTGCACTGCATCTAAACAAGTCAGAAAGATAAGAAAAAAATGGAATTAGGAACATATTACACCTGCCCCAGGATTGAAACCTTGTATTTTAAAGGCAAAATAAAATAAAGATCAAAGGTAGTGTATACCTAATAGACCATTAAACAAGAATATATATATAAAAAAAATTGCACTTGATTATGTCTAATAGTAAAGGTTTAAAATCGAACTATTTTAAACGTTGTTACACTGACCCCACATCACCTTAATTTTAATAAAAGAAATAGGAATATCGATTAAAATAAGAAAAGAAAATTAAAAATTCCATCGTGACATGATTTACAATAAAAATAAGTATTCCGTTTTAGGATAGAACACAGACAAAATATAAATAGAGCACAAAAACAGAAAGAATATTAAACATGCATAGGAACTAATGTAAAAATTATATTAAAAAATAATGATATAGACATGTGATATTAATAATGATGCATGCTGGAGTTTTCGCCGTACCAATGTAGTATATTACATCATTTGGAATTTCATAATAAAATAAGAAAAATGATTAGAAAAAACTGGCGTTCCCCTGATACTGATAATTTAGAATTATTTTTCTTTTCTTAATAAAAGGAAATAAAAAGAGGGGAAACAAAAATTATATTTTAAAGTCATATAAAATGGGTATAAAGATATAAAATCATATACAATGGCAAAAAAAAAAGGTTAACAACTCAAATAGTTTTCCATTAAAATATTGTAAAAGAAAAATGTCTCATTCTCGATAGCATAAATCTTGTATGTAAAAAAATGACTAAAATGCCTACTAAACCACGATATCTAAACTTATATAATTTTAAGTTTATGAATTTTAATTATGTAGCCAATAATCTTTTGGAGACAGCCATTTCGTATATGCTTGAAACTTGAAACCCATCCTTTAAAAAAGTATGCTAACCCATTAGCTTTTTATACTGACCTTGCTGTGTGAACTAATGACCTATGGCAGCAAGTATAGTTTCTAATGAAAAATTTTAACACTCGACTATCTAATTTCACATTTTTATTAAAACATTCTTGAAATTATTTTCTCGAACAATACAAACTTGAATACTTTGTTTTCAATTGTCAATTACTATTTTAATAAATATGAAATCACATCTTATTTTTAAGCTATCTATTTTTAATGGATTAAATCACGGTGTGTAAAAATTTTAAAAAAGAAAAGAATATGGAAATTTAGAAAGATGTTACTAATACTATTATTGTCCCTATTAATTGTAATGTTTTGTATTATTAATGTAAAAATTTTGAAATTACTGAGTGATTTTTTTTTTGTTTTTGAAAGAAAGAAAATTAAATTAAAATTATGTAAAAAGTGTTAGTAAAAACTGATAAAACATATATTTAGATATAAATTTAAAGGATACTGAAATACATACAAATTTCCAGTCAGAAAAAAAAGGACTTTCCTTCTGCAAGTTCTTAATACAGAAATGTTCAAATTCGATAATCTGGTTTATAAATAAAATATTTTTGAAAAATAAAACTCCAGTTGCTTCTTATTTATTAATAGTAAAGCATTCATGTGAGCTCCTTTTAGTTATCAAAATAATAATGAAAATCAATAGAAACAAAAAAGATACATCATTCCATATAATTAAGTGCTCATATTTAAATGAATGCACTTCGCCGTAAGAAAATAATTCGAGCCATCTACATAAACACATGCACAATTAATTACTCTAATCCATAAGCAATGTTAAATATAGCTTCCTGGAAAAATATTTCCGTATACATGCTTAGAAATCGTTAATTTGAAACACGCTCTCCTACGTATCGACATGCACGGCAACACATGTAACTAACAAAGCTTCGATTTCAGAAGTCTCCCGACTCTCCGTTTGATTCCCATGCTCCCAATTTGAATTAAACGCCTGCCGGGTCTCAGACGCATTAAAGCGTCAAACGATCTTTGGAGCAATCGCCATTGTAATAAGGCGAATGTCACCGACCACAGCCGCAGTGACCGAAAGGAGACCGCTCCGTCAGACCACTGGGAATGAAGCCGCGAGGGTCTCGAAAGAGCAGACCCGGGTCATATGACTTCTCTGCGGCAGCCTTAAAACCCAGATGTCAGCTGCTCCCGTATAATCCCTTTGAGACCTCTTAAACCAGATTTGGGGATTTACCTGTCCTTCTTAACTCAGGCCCATTGGGACGTGCCTAGACGCCTAGGCCGTGGCCTGTGGTTCGTAGCCGAGATGTTTATTTTTTTTTTTCGAGTTTACTTCTTTTTTCTTTTTCAGATACCTTGTCTTTTTATTTGTCTAATCTTTTTTCACACGTAGTTTCCATTTTTTTTCCCTCTCGTTCTAAGCTGTATGAAAGATATATTCTTATTATGTCAGAAGAAAAAGAGACTTGGTTTTGTTTCACTATGGAGATTTACTGCTTTCCGATTCTTTTTAACTTAGAAAAATTTGTGGCTTACCGGAATGCTATTCTTTAAATATTAGTAAAGGATATGTCATTATACTGTTATTTATTAAACTCTCTTTTATTTCTCAATTAAAGCTTGAAGATTTTCTAAATGTATACATTAAAATTAAAGTATAATGCAATAACTTTTTCAATAATATATTATTAAAAAAATATTGGAAATTTATATATGTTTTGCAAATACTCATTATTTAAAAAGTTCTTCAAGACAAATGAAAATATTGATACATATTTTAAAATTTGTTAGTAGCTTATTTTATACATTGATAAATACTTGTTCTTGTAAAGATTTTATTTTCAAATATCACATTGGGCATTTTTATGGTTATGAGATTTGATTAACAGAAAAAAAAAATTAAAAATTATTTATATCTTGTTAATTCTATAATTATTTATCTATTATAGCTACTATTAATTATATATTGTCTATATTTATCTATTATCATTTATGTATTATCTTTTCTCTGTTACTTATCTATTATCGAACTATATTATATTATGTAATATCTATTTATCTCTTATTTATCTCTTATTTATCTATAATTTATTTATGTATAATTATTTGTATATTTATCCATTTTTTTATCTATTATTTATATACAATTATTTATCTATTATTATTTACCTATTGTTTACCTATTAATTTATATTTTCATGATATTTTACTTTAAAGTTGTAACATATTGTTTTTATTATATCACTGCAGCAGATAAAATTAATTATGCATTTTTGTAGCTTTGACCGATCGTTTCGTCAGACATTGGGGGGTCACGACCCGCAGTTTGTGAACCGCTGTTCTAGACAGTTTATAACCATTGTTATTTATTAAATTATCTATTCAAAATCACTGAATAAAAGTTATGTTCCAAATGTTGATAACACAATCAAAATGTTACAATTCCAAAACTATATATGATTTCAAAATTTAAATGAACGAAGATTTCTCTGAGTTAATAAACCATGACATAAAAAATAATTATAATACACCGAGGACTAAATTAAGATATATGAATGCTGACAAGACGTCAACTATCAAAAACATTATAGAAAGTTTAAAAAATAAAATACCTTGACTCTTATATCGGCTGTTTCAATAGTTTATAATAATCAACTCTATTGGGATACAAATATTTGCACTCAAATAAAAATTTAATTAGCAATATGTATGGATATTATGATGAATAGTTCTTTAAAACAGTGTGTTTTTTCCATGACCTTGAAAAAATAACACTCTAGCAGTTGCTCTAATGAAAATTGAAATGTTCTTTTACCCCAATTAACTTCATTAAATAAATTAAGAGTGTTAAAACGATGTTAAAAATAACACTACAAAAAAGAAGATTTTAGCAAGCAATAAGATTTCCAAGACTTTCCAATGCAATAAATAGGTTTTTCTATAATTTTGCTCCCTCCTAGACTAATCCTAATCTAGAAATTGATCTTAAGAAGAAAATCAACATAAAAACATTAGCTTTTGTTATAAATCTAAATATTCATAAAAACATTTTGTGAAAACGGATTTTGGTTTTATAAAAGTTATCAGATTAAAAAAATCTAAATTCATATCTGATAGTAATGTTGTTTAAATATTTTTCCCGAACTCATTTTTCTGATATAAACATAAACTCCTTAATATTCGATATGTTGAGAATTTTAACATGTTCAACCATAATCTCGTAAATGCTCTTAATCTATTACCGTCAGAAGCAAAATGCACATGATGAGAAACATATCATTTTGAAAAATTTCATATGTATATACCATTTGTTAAATTCAATACAATTTTAAAATAAGAAAATAAATTTACATTGCGTTACGTATTTTTATGTATTTTGAATAGGTATTCGTATAGTCTTTAATCATTATTTTTTTTTAAATTTAGAATTAGAAGGAATCTGAAATTTTATTCATTTTTTGTTTTGTTTTCTGTCTTTTAAAAAATTCTAACTAATATTACGGTGTCTAAGAGCAACATAATAATAATAGACACGTTTTGTCCTTATAACTGCAAGCATAAATAAATCCTGTGAAAATAAAGGTTTAAGGGTCTGTTTTTCGTGATTGATTTTATTATAAGTAACAATGAATGTTTTAGGACCATAACGTACACTTAAAATAAAAGGGGGGGGGGGGTGCAGATTCTTTATAAAGAAGTATCTTTATAAGGAAATTAAAGATAAATTTGTAATACGTTTATGTTTGACTTAGCAACTACCATGCTTCTATCTACTAAAATACAAGTGTCGGAAAGTGTAGGTAACCATTCCGGTGCAAACCCATCCTTCAAACAATGGATCCAATGTTGCAGAGAAAAGAGAAATAATGAAAAATATTCAGACACGTGGCTTTTTCGAAGTATATTTTTTTATTTGTAGGTTAAATTTAGGTAAAAATATTTCTGCACGTGTACTTTGTTTTTATAAGTGAATAAAAATTCATTTACTGTGACGTCACAAGAATGGCGTCTATTTTATCGTTATGCATTATAACTTTACTGATGCCATTTTTTTCATTACAATTAAATAGAAAATATATTTTTATGTGAATCATGGCGGTTAAGCGTAAAAGTACTTATATAAAGTACGTGTGAAAATTTTGCGCCAGTGAAAATGACGTTATGTTTAGCTTGAAATGTATTTTTACTTTGATAAAACTAAGGAAAAATTGATATGATTGTGCCAACATGACGTTATTTTCACTGATTTTTCAATTGTTAACATGTTTATATTTATTAGAGTTATAAGTCAGTAAAAGCTATTTGTACTGATATTGCATTCAATTTTTTCTCTTACTGATTAAGATAGATCTGCAATTTCTCTGTTTTGCCATCTTATTTACATCAGATTACAAATTTGTTGTTAATATCCCAGAGGCTGGTGCATTAATCAGGCCCGGAACTTAACATTTCAAGTCAGTTTTTATTATTGTCGATGAATAGCATATGAATATTTTTATCAATTATTTCAAATTTTAAGTGAAAAACACGATTTCTACCCACCGTCCTAGGACTTTACACTAGTTTAGTTATAATATGTAATAATTAAAACAAAAATTAAGGATTAAAATGAAAATACAAAGCATTTTAAATTTTGCTTTAAATCCTAATTTAAATTATGTTTTGTATTCTTATAAAATTTAGTTTATGTGGATGATTTTAATACTTTCCTTTATCTTTCATGTTATTTTTTTAAATCAAAACTTAATGCAGAAAATTATATTTTATTAAATTAAAACTTTTTCCAACAATATCGGACACTGAATTTATAAATGCTTTGATCTATTAAACTGATTTAATCTCAAATTATTTTCTTATAATGACCGACTTAAAAGATATAGAAAACGATTTAACTTATTTCCAAGTAAAAAGCTTTTGATATAACAAATCCAAGAGAGCATGCAATCATTAGTGAATGAAAATCTAACCAAGATTCCATTTACAAAAGGAAACTATTCTTGCATTTGTTTTCCAAATAATTTAAATTTTTCCTCTTATCCGTGGATATCTATCATGGTCCTGAAAAAAAAATCTTTTGTTTTTTCTCCACTCAATTCCATTTGCGTAGCAGGTGGCAGAAATGGAATCCAAATTCCTCTAGAAAGCGCCAGTTTATCCTGGGTAAACACCTGTTTTGCCTAATGTGTGGCACCTCGTTTTCTCAGCCTGTGAATTTATTGCTTAACTAAGCTGCCCTGGGCTGAGGTCCCATTCATCAATGCAACCTGCGGATTCAAGGCGAATAATTCGAGATTCTTTTTTTTTCCCAGGGACCATTCTCTTCAAGACCAGGTGGCATGTAAGAAATCCATGATGTTGGAAGAATATAAAATGAACACCCCTCCCAGGTATATGGGTTTCTCCCTTGAAGACAATAGTGCAGGGAGGCGAATCAACTGGCTTGTGTGCGCGTATGGGGATAGTACTCTATAAGCGCAGCGCTGATTCAACAGTGCGACATTATAATCTCAGGTCTAAATCCTCCCTGATAAATGGTGAAATCTGGGCCCCGTGAGTAATTGAAAACTCCCACTGGTATCTAAAATCCCTAACATCCAGACTGATAGGGATCGGATCTAGAAGGATCAAAGTAAAATAGTGTGCTCGCCTGCACGGCAGGACTTTCCGTATTCCGGAGCCCTGACGTGAATAGGGCTGCAATAACAAACTTTTTCACGTAAAATACGCAGAAGGGAAAAAATACGCCATGACGTCAAAATGTCTGTCTATACGAGACAAAAACTACCACATCCACAAATTTTCGTGATGCATCCAGATATATGTCGGTACTTTATGAATTACCTTGAATTTTCTGAGTATATTATATAGATTAATAGCTTGTCAACGCATTGAGTATTCAAATTATTTGATCAGAAACTGTATTTCATTATTATGAGTTATTTATGAAATTTATTAAATAAATATAATTTCCTAAGCATTTTGATAGTACTGACTGATTTTTCACTACAACTAGGCTAGACTAGGTTAATTCCAATTTCACAAAATTATTTGTACAGTTTCTGTTTCAAAGAGGTTTAAAAGCTTCATTTTGACATTGAGAAAAATTTAATCTTGCAATAGAAATTAAAGCTTATAATTCAATTTTTAAGAATTTTGATGACACAATAGTACGTAAACATAAATATGTCCTTAAATATAATATTGAAAATGTATAATTGAAGCATACAAAATAAAATTTATTGTAATTTAAAACAATAAATATTGCATGAATCAACGCAGCCACTGGAAGTTACTGAATAGCTGTCCTATAAAATAAGATATTTTTAAGCATCTTTTATATAAATATACGAATTATCAAAACTACAAAAACGAAAGAATTTGAGGATTTAAATGTCTGCAAGTAATTGTGTTGTTTTAGTATGTTTTTACATTGGTATTTTAGATCCTTGAAACTGTCGTAGTTCCAGAAATACCAAATGTTTTTCCTAAATTTTCAAGATACCTTCTATTTACATATTTTTGAACATTCTCTTTTTTCCCCTTCTTTGTAACTACTATGGTATGAATTTATGAGAAAATATGTTATTGAAAAATTCCACATTAATTCATCATATGGAGAAAATAGTTTAAATCATCATCAAATGTTAAGCCATTGGTTTTACTTAACATTAAATCCACAATAATGAATTGCTTGATAATATTACGCAGTATAACTTTATAATATTACTATATGGAGTTATTTAAATAAATGTTCACCACTTTACTTAACATTAATTCCACAATAATGAACTGCTTGATAATATCGCGCAGTAATATGACTTTATGATGTTACTATATGAAGATATATAAAGAAATGTACACCACTGTTTTCTCTCGTATAGAGACAACTGCGACAGGGTTTTCGATTTTCAGTTAAAGAAAGAATCTGTTGAAGAAGAATGGTAAAAAAGAAAAGACAAACAGGCAAGAGAGAAAAGGGGGGAAAAAAGGTCGGAACATTTTTCTGTTTGGGCACTCTTCTTTCATCTTTTTTTCTTGGGATGTAAGCGTGCTTTCTGCAGATAAATGGAGACGGAATAAGACACGGATTGCATGGAAGGGTGAGCCATTTGTAGCCGTACCATTTTTAAAGCTTAATGTGCACAATCTGCATGGCCTTTACATATAGCGTCTTTTCCCTTTCATCCGATTTTAGGTCCTTCAAAATACAGCGAAAAACACATTCGGAAAGCATGAATGTTTTCAGAAACTCAATGTATTATGCATTTGTAACCTTATTTTATAAAATAGTTTTTAGACTGTTATAACTGAGTTTTCTTTTAATACAAATGTAGAGTTTGTAGTCTGTATTTCTGATCTAGAAGTGCATGTTTCACATACAGTTATGTCCACTGTTTGTTAAAATAGCCTTTAAAAATACACGACTCTGAATCGAAAAGCACAATATGTTTTAATTTTTTTTTTTTTTTTTTTTTTTTTGTATTTACTGTTAAAGAGAGAAATGTATGTATGAAAATAGCTGTTTTTAAAATGTAAGACCATAACGTTTTCCTAAAAGTAAAAAAAAAGTAATAATAATTCTTCCTCGGATGAATTTATACATTATGATAGCATCATTAATTATTAATATATAAAACGATTTTTTTTCATATGAGACAATTTGCAGTTAAATGATTTTGCAAAGCAATTCTATTGCATTTTAAACCTTTGCAGTTAAAAAGACCAATGAGACTTTTCGCATTAGTGATTGACATTGTTTTTTTCTTTATGGCACTCTTGGAGATTTTAAATTTCTTGTTACTAATACATGCGGGTCCAACTCATGTATATCAATATGTATATCAAAATAAACTATTAACCCTTTGATTAGCGTTTCTATGTATTTCTTCTAATCAATTATTAAATGATCCTATGAATGAAGTACGTCATGATACAAACAGAAATCAATATAATTATGAATTTATGAGCATATAAAAAAGTTGTAGTTATAAAAAGCACGCATATGAAATTTTAATGAAACGTAAATATGATTGTTTTTCAGTTTTCCTTTTATGTTTAAAACCTGTACATTTTGAAATTTTACCATGCAGAAATAAACGGTTGAGCAAAAAATAACAGTAACAGAGCTACTTTCAAAATTTCCCTCATTTTTTGCATGGTTAATGTTCTGAGATATAAACACAGAGACCTGATTACCAGCAAGACAAACTTCCACGAGTAAATCCGAATAAAATTATTTATGACAGAAATTTTGCATGAATAAGGTGTTTAAATAAGGAGAAAATTTCTATTCAAATTTACTGGCGAAAGTTTGCCCCGACTTTAATCAGGCTCTGGAGTGCAGTCTTCCTGTTAAAGGAAGTCATCTCTAAAACCTTGTTATCTAAAAATGTGTAATTAAATTGTGTTTGTCCTCGGAATCTGTGTCAATTTCGCCCAATCGTGGCCACTGGTCACAATAAAGGAGATTATTTTAGAAACTAACTTTGTTCAATCAGGTATCTCTGCATGATAAAACTCAAAATTGTCCAGGTTCTAAATATAAAAGGGGAAACAGAAACTAAGTCTAAATTTATTAGCTTTTGATCAGCTTTTAATTTAAGCCACCAATCACATTTCGGAGCACTCTGTATCTTTTAAAAACCTAATATATATAAATAACATATTTTTACCCTATTTACGCAATTCAAACTTCAAAAATAATTTAGTGTTATACTAAACACTATATTTTACATATATTTTTAAAAGTTATTTTGTATTTTGTATTTTTTTAACCTCAATAAAGGAGACCGGGAGCGACATATATGCTCTACAGGCTTGGTTCCTAGTCTGAGCAATCCCTCTCGGGCAGTAAAGCTACGTAAAGTAAAGCTTTTTTTTTTAGTTCTAAATTACTAAATAGATGTATACTTAAACAGCCAGACTGCTATTTAATAGAACACATAATCATAAAAATTCTAAGTTGAAACATAGGTGCGGCCAAAAATGCTTTAAAATACTTTTAACTTTTCCAGCACCAGTATTTAGCAAACAAGTTTTTCACTGATTCAGATTTTTCTACATTACCTGTTGTACCAATCTGAAAGAAATAAATGGGGATAAATTTCAACGCAAGAAATAACGTTTACTTTTCGTAAATTACCAAAAAATACATGCATTTTGATTTATTTTGTATTATTCTAAATTACTAAATTAACGTATTCTAACAATAAATTAGTACCATTTAAAATGCACGCATTTATTAAAAAAAACTCGAAGTTGAATGATAGGAGGCCAAGTGTTCTGAAAATATTTTTAACTATTCAAGAACCGGTATTAAGCAAACAGGATCCATCAATTCCGATTTTTCTACATTGCTGTTCTAGCAATCTACATAAAAAAAACAGCAACAACAAATTCTTTGAAAGGCGCAACAAACAGCTCTTTGTTCTTCGCATATTACAAGCAAAATCATTATTATAAGGTTTCCAGGCTAATGAATTATTGGATACAGAGAATATGAAAAGCTTAATTGCAGAAAAGATATTAAGGAAACGAGTAATGAATGAGAATAACGAGCAAAACTACGCGTATGACAAAACGGTTTTCTCTAATTAATGTCGGAACATTAAGGAAATTCAATTTCATCGGCGATGCGTATCCATATTTTATTTAGAAAATGCATTTAATATTTGAAGAACCCCGATTCGTTTGCTCATCTCTAAAATTAGCTCGACTATGTTTCATTTCAAAGCACTGCAGTGTTTTTTTTTTTCTTTTTGACTGAGATTATCTAAATGGAGTTAAGGGAATTTTTAAACAAAATATAATAATGCTCTTTATTTTAGGTAATTCTTTAATCAGGATGTTATTCTTCTGACAAACTGTGTGACAGATAGTTGTTCTTGATACATCTCAAATATGAATTTATAACTGGAATTAAATTCATTCATTATAGGAATTTGTAATAAAAGAATTTTCCTCACAGTTAGCATAAATTGTCTCTAAGTAAAGTTGGTCACAATTCCGTTTGCATACACGAATCTCCATATAACTCTCAATAAATTTAATATCATTCAGAAGTTAAAACTCTATTTATATACTTGTTTTATTTTAAGAAAACAGACATTATGCATAGCTGCCAAACCTTCTAATTCTTGAGTTACCACTCTCTCCAAATAGCAACATTCGTCATATTTTAATCGCAAAACTCTGTCATTTATTAAAGTGAATATTTTTACTTAGAAATAGTGGTACTGGAAATTAGAAATGTTTGAAAGCTATGTAACCTGAAATAGCTAGAAAGAAAAAAAAACGCTAATCATATTTTCAGTTATATACACACTCTGAGTGCAGAGAGCATGCATTGATTATTATTATTATTATTATTATTATTATTATTATTATTATTATTATTATTATTATTATTATTTTGTAATTTTAGAGTCACATATATACGATTACATTGTTGTTGTTTTTTTAAAACTATAAATATACATATTATAAATGTTTCCTTTAAACGTATACTTAAACAAAAATTCGTAACAAAATAACTAAGAAAAATGGTTAAATTAGTTCGGTAAAACAATTATAACTTTATATACAATTTTTGATATCTCTCAAAAAATACAAATGCATATTTTTGTATTAATAAACGAAAAACTTTATATTTTTTGCTTTAATACTACAAAAAATATATATCTTGTTATATTAATGAAGCCAATTTATCGATTTAGTTATTTATTTAATTGGTTTTGCAATTTTGACATAATTACTGCACTTAGTTCGACATGGATGCATTTAATTAAAGTGCTTCGAATATGATATTAGGAAAAAATGATTAATAAAATCGATTATAAACAAACTGAAAATGGTCTTTAATTATTATTGATTTTGCTATTCTGATTATAATAATGATTTAGTAAGTAATTTTTGACAACAAGATTGAAATTTTGAAAGATAGATAAAGACAGATAATATAGATAATATAGATAGATAAAGACAGATAAAGACAGATAAAGTACATCTAAATAAAAATAAATATAAAAGATTTTCTATTTTTTCAAATGCAAACGATAAAATGACATATGTGATAGAGTAATACATTTTCTAATACAATATAGCTGTATATCATAACCCAATATTTTTTTTTTCAGTTATTCTGTTTAAGTCGATTATAGACAATCGTAAAATATATTGATTTTGTTATTCCGATAATATTAATTATTTATTAATTTTTGTTAACAAGATTAAAATTTAAAAGTGTTTATGAAAACCGATAAGGTACATTTGGATAAAAATAATTATAATATTTTTTTACATTTTTTCAAAAGCCTTAGATTACGATAAAATGACATATTGCGTGATAGACCAATACATTTTCTATTACAATGCAGCGATATGTCATGACCCAGTATTTATAATGGTTTTATACTTTTTTTTTCATTTTTGCTTTTTTCAATTAAAAAAAAAATATCCCATCTCTTCTGCTTCTCAAAGGGATTCAAAAATCTACCTTATATTAATAAATTTATTCAGTAGTATATGCATAAAATTGCATCCTTTCGCATCAAAGGAACTTCACTCTTCTGCTTCTGTCACGGATGAGTACGAAATTGCGTCATGAGCTCCTAGTACAAAGTAATTGATCTTCCTTTAATCCCAAGAGTAAAAGAGTTCATCCAAAAACCATTTGTAAACCTCAGCATCGTTGATGAATTCTTTCTGAATCATCTATGACTAGAATCCATTTTAAATTAGATAGATCCCATTGCTTCACCATTTTTTAATTGAATTTCTTGGATAGATTTGACAATAAGTTTCTTTTATTTTAAATTAGAAGTCAGAATGGTTACGAATCTCTAATTGAAATGTTTCTTTGAATCTCACAACAAATACCAAGAGAGCTTTGCATTGAAAAGATAAAATCAACTACCCTTTGGAGGGGGGAAAAAGTAAAATCACCAGAAAGAGGAAAGAGGGAAGATAAAAAAATAAGTAAAAAAGGGTTGTTGTTTTGCCTTTACACATACGCTGGACAATAAATATAGAGTGTATTAAATAAAAAGAGTTTTACAATGTCTGTTACAGTAAAATAGAAAGTTTAAACTCTTACATTGCTTTGTAAATAGTATTGTTACAATCTTATCAAGAAATCCACACCAGAGTCTCGTTTTCTCTAAATTATGCAAGCAAACATTCGCATGTTCATCACTAGTTCCGGTTTGACTATAATTCCGAATACTCTTTGGATTTGCTTACAACGGATACGTTGCCTAAGACGCGAGAGCAAGGTAATTACTACAGGATTACTCCAGGTTTCAGTACTATGCAGGAAAACCTCATTTGATGCGACCTATCAGGCTAAGTAACGGCACATCCGGCCGCTCTTTACGCGCTCTATCCTTCTCTATAAGGATTATTCCTTCTCGCACGAAGCTCCCTAAAGCTGGCTTCCGTTTACTTTCTGCAACTGCTGTTCAGGCAACAGGTTTTACATCATTATCGACACCTCCCAACTATCATACTCCCGGAACTTTGGATTTGGAACTAGAATAATAATCATATACGCACAGTGAGCCGATATCCGATACCCGGTGACTTTTATTCGATGCTGATTCTTCTTACTGCATCCTCAAGCAAAGGAGAAAAGGGGGGAGAGAAAAAAATAAAAGTGTAAAAAAATTTCGCTATGTCGTCCTCAACATCTGTATTGAAGCTTCGTGTTTTCGATAGTACGATGAAGCCTTGTAGTGGTTGTTACCTAACTTAGTTTCACGCAAGGCGGGGAGGAATATGTGGAGATGGAATTTATGCTCTTTAGTGTGAGTGACAGTTGATTTGGTAGAAACAAACCAAGATACAGTGCAAAATATAGAGAAGAGACTTAGAATTTTTTTTATTATTTATTTTCTTCCTTGACGCCAAAAGAAAAAAAAAAGCTTGAAAGAAAAGCAAATAAATAAGTAAAAATGGATTTCTTTTGACGATTTCGTTTTGGTTTTATTCCTTTATACGGAAGGCATGTATAGAGTTGAATGTTGATTTCGGTGTCAATGTTTGAAGAAAGAAAATTTTATTCAAATTCGGAGCGCAACATGACACGAGGTTTCATTGGAATAAAAAAGATAGAGTTCAATTCAGCATAACAAATACATCTCACATTCTTGAATTCTTAACAGTTTTCGATCATCATTTTATATTCAGAGTGTTTTAAACTTCGTTTAAATTTAATTTTTAAAGAATTTTTTCGCATTTTTCTACTAGACAAGGGAAATTTAATGGATTTTTATAAATTCGAAATTAAAAGAACTAGGTATATCACAGAGACAAGCATATATTTTAAAACAATAAATGAAATTTTAGTAAACTTTTATTTTGATTAAAAGTACATTTAATTTTTTCTCCGTGTTTTATTCATAAAGACTATTAGTATTCTAGTACAGTTTTCTATCACCATTTTATGTTCCAAGTGTTTTAAACTTCGTTTAAATTTAATTTTTAAAGAATTTTTTTGCATTTTTCTACAAGATAAAACAAATTTAATGGATTTTTATGAAACAGAAAATAAAAGAACTATGTCTATCACAGAGACAAGCATATATTTTCAAACAATAAATGAAGTTTTAATAAACTTTTATTTTGATTAAAAGCACATTTAATTTTTTTTTTCAAGTTTTATTCTTAAAGACTTAGTATTCTAGTGCAGTTTTCGATCAACATTTTATGTTCCAAATGTTTTAAACTTCGTTTAAATTTAACTTTTAAAGAATTTTTTCGCATTTTTCTACTAGACAAGGCAAATTCAATGGATTTTTTTTTTTTTTTATAAAACCAAAATTAAAAGAACTATGTCAATCACAAAGACAAGCATATATTTTCAAACAATAAATGAAGTTTTAGTAAACTTTTATTTTGATTAAAAGTACATTTAATTTTTTTTCTATGTTTTATTTATAAAGACTTAGTAATTCTAGTACATGAGATATTGAAATCTATATGTTTTTAATTACATATTACATTAAAAAGACTAAAACTCGGGTTAAATAAAATGTTAATAAAAAATAAATTTTAATATTGATATGCTATTTTTAAAAAAAAAACCTGGTTTAATGAAAATTATATTACAGTAAATAAATCTAATTTATTCTTATGTTCAGAACCACAAACAATAGTAGCTATTTTAGAAATTTGTCAATTTGTTGTGTTGCTGAAAAGTTGTAAAAGCTAATGTTACAAATTTAGCAATATTTCATCTACGCATTTGGAAAATCAATTTAATACCGACGTCTATTCAAGCCAATAGTATAAGAAGGAGAATGCATTTGATACATTTCCTTCGAAATTTTTTTTTGTTTACAGTAAGTAAAAGCTTTGTGTCATGAGTATTTCAAGATATATTTTATAACTAATGCAATACTTCATACAGCTTATTAGCCAAAAAATCTTTAAAATGTAATTCTAAAAAGCGATAAAAAATAATATTTATTAATATTGAAAAAATATATAAACAATTAGCTATGACGCATTTTATAAAGTACAATTACAACATACACAGTGTACACTATCGATAAACCTGGATAATATTGACGTTCAAAGAATGATAATTTAATACATACAATAATTACTGACATCATATATATTATATGAGTTTGCGTTTTATATGATTTCGTTTGATTAAACAAACATTGTACTCCAATTCTCTCATACAGTTAATATTCTCGTTTCTTTTAGAGCGACGTAATTGAAATTTATCTATGAGTGAATAGCGCGGACTTGTACGCTGGATGACTGGATTTAATGATACGGATTACAGCTGGAGATAGCGACATGAAGGTAACAGAAAATCTACAGTGTGCACGTGGCTAAATTTACTTGCGCAATAGGAGGCCAGAGGTTATCAGGTTTTCCAAAGCTCTCCATGACAATAGGCAGGTTCTAAAGACAACTTAGTCACATCCATAAATTATTCCTCCGGGGATACATTGAACACAAGCGACATCATAAAAGAGATTGGGACCTTCGGTTAAATGAAAAAAAATAATAAAAAAATCTAAACGTAGCTTTAGTTCTTAGGTTTTATGATTTTGTAGTACAAATTGCGACGGTATAAGCATGGCATTTAATATTCAATATTGTAGTGTTTAGGATAAACTAATTTTACATAAATACCTCTGTTTACTTTTAAATCTTATTTTTCGATCTTTATAAAATGGAAAATAGTTTCTCTTTCATATTCTTTATACTAATTAATTTAAGTTGAAGATGTTTTTTGCAACAGATCAAATATCAGAAACAAAAATTAAATTTAACCTTTTAACTTATATAGTTTACTGCAGTTTTCTTGGAAAATTTGTCCATTTTTTAATTCTCTTAAAGCAACAAGCTATAAATTATCCTACCAAAGTTTTCTAAAACATTTTTTTTTTTTACATTTTTTTTTAACGCAAAATGTATGGTAAATAACTATCTCAATTTTATCATTTCTAAAGAGATGATTAATACTAAGACTGATATTTTCATTGCTTTCCAAGACACTATAATAATAATTAATTGAGAAACAATGTAAAGAAAAGAAAAAATAACTTTTAAACTTTATTAAAAATCTAAAATCGTAAATATAGAAAATAATAAATAAAATAGAAATTCTGGAACGAAGAAAAAATTGTCCAAAATATGACTGTACGCGTTAACTCGGGGTATTTATTTGTGGCAAATTATGCGTAATTTTCTAAGCAAGTAGTTTATTTATTTCATTATATTACAATACATGAAAACAAAACTAGAATGATGTAAACTAGACATCACAAGAAAAAAAAATCCCCAAAATTAAGAACTCATTTTTTTTTTCTTTATGATTAATTTATAGTTTATTATCACAGTGTAACAATGATAGTTGGCAATACTAAATAAATAACTCAAATATTTTAGTGTATTTTTTAGCTTACATTTAAAGACTGCTAACTGCCAAGTTTTAGTTGAAACACACTAAAAACTTATACATTTAAAGAATTTTAATATGCTAAGTTTATTTTAGCTTAATATAATATATTTCCCGCAATAATGTTTTTAAGGAAGATCCTTATTTAGAATAAGGAGAATACAGATTTCATTGAAAGTTAGAATTATTTAAAAATTAGTTTAAAATTTTGAGCTTTTCCTTTATTTTATTGAGAAAGGAAATAATTCGGTCTTTAATTCATGATATGTAACTGAGTTGGTTTTAAAATGTCCACTACAATTGGTCAGTATAGAAATAGAGGAAGAGTAATAAGAGGTCAGGGTAAAAGCGCTCCTTCTGTTTCCGCCTTAATTATGACTCCGCTTTACGCTAACTAGTGCAGACAGCTACAAGAGCAGTATTCTAAGGATGAAATATCAACTCATTTACTTACGAGAAAAGCGAATGCAAATTCTTCAATGAAATGAAGTTTACTCTTTACTGTTTATAAATCAGTTCATCTCACTGTATCATGTGAGAAAATCAAATTTAACATAGTTCCACTTTAAAACAAAGAAAGGCGAAAATAATTATTGAAAAATTAGTTTTATAATGGCAGTCAAATTTGTTTATAGATTAAATATACAGAAAATTATATGTTCATTTAAAACAAAAGTATTTGAATGGAGGATGTTGGATTGGTTTGAAGACAAAATTGTCAAACAAAAGTGTATAATATAAATTAAGATATTTTACTGTTCAGGCAGTAAACTGTTCGGTTATGGCGCCCCAGGAAATATTTCTGGCACAAATGTCAATGTGTTAAGGAAGATTTCGCACTTAACTTTTTAAATATTGACAAAATTTGATTAACTGTGTATTTTTTAAGCTATATTTTCCATTAGTAAGTCATCGAAAAAAAATGGGGAGAGCTTAATTCATCAAACTTCTAAACATAAATACATCAATTAAATTTAGACTTTAACAAGACTGTACATTGTTATAATTGAGATTGTGATTAAAACAGGATATCATGGAAAGGTGAAAAAAAAAAGAGTATGAAGGACTCAATAAAATAAAATTACAAATTCCTATTATCGTTTCAGCAAAATAATTCTGTTGAATAAGACATATTCAGGATGCTTAGAGCTTCTTTTTTTCAGTACCGCTATTTTAGATTATTGATCTTTGCCTTATTTAATTGCAGATAAATAAAGCAAAGATTCACTTTAATATTTTAACAAAATCGTACATATTGGTAAAGTTATCATACAAGTTGATTTTTTTCCAACTGAGTGAAAAAGTGTCCAGGCCAAGAATAGAACCTAGAACCTTTGGCTTAAATATCCAAAAGTTATGGGTTGTCGTTTCAGGTAGCTGAATTGGAAGAGCATTGGCAATTTAAGCCAAAAGTTCTGGGTTCTATTCTCGGCATGGACACTATTTCACTCAGTTGGAAAAAATCCAACTTGTATGATAACATTACCAATCAATATGATTGTGTAAAAATATTAAGGTGTATCTACATTTCCATCGCTTCCTTTACCTGTGGCTCATTCCGTTGAGCTATGTCTACATGGAAGACGAGATGCTATGGCCAAAAGATTGTCTGAGTGAATTCTGTCCGATGGTTGTCGTCCCAGGTAACTTATTTGGAAGAGCACTGGCAATTTAAAGCAAATGTTCTGAGTGCGATTCCCGGCCTGGACACTTTTTCACTAAGTTGGAAAATTTTCAACTTGTAACACAAAGATTATTCAGAAATAGTGGTGCTCAAAATTAAGCATCTATACGCACTCTGATATCTAAAAATATACATATCATGAAAATATTTTGATTAATAATGGTTTTCTCTCTCACACACACTCTCTATATCTCTCTTATTATTTTTTAAAAAGAAAAAAAACTTGAAAATAGAATGCATACAAAAAAAAAAAAAAAAAAAAAATCTATATTTGCCAAATAATTGTAAAAATATTATCAAAAAGAGATATATAATTATTATTTGACAATCTATTTTAGGCTTGCAAGAAAGATGGTTTTCTACCCAAATATTTAGGGAGAAAAATTCTTAGAAATTTATATATGAAATATTTTTCTTAAAAAAAATTTAACAGTTACATTTGTGATTCATTTGATGCACTCATTAAAAATAGCATACGATATTCAGTTAGTAATAGTTTTGATATCAGCATATCCGGAAAGTGATATATATATATACATCATATATATCAATATATTCATCATATACATCAATAAATTTAAACATTTTACAGGAAAAATTTTAAGAACACTTGTTTATAGAATGTAGACATTTTTAATACACACATTTCAAATTTAATAAAGATTTTAATATACATTAAATAATATCATGGTCATTTTGGAAATTTCCGAAGTAATTTACTTTATCTGCGTCCATATTCTTTGCAATATTTGAAAACTCTTAATGATAGTTAATAGTAATTCCAGCCATGTCATAAAAGTTATTGAAGTTCTTTTTCCTTCCTCAAAATGCGAGAATGTCTTTCTTTCCGCTAGATGAACAAATAATCCTCTATCTTTAAGAATTGCGTTCCAAAAGGGCTATGTGAGCGGGCATATCTGAGGAGCTGTATAAAAAAAGGGTCTGGTAAAATAAATGGTATTTGGGTGCGGGGACATGGTAAGATGAAAGAGTAGGCGGGTGGATCGGATACTTCAATTACCCCGTGTGCCGGGCAGCGAGTCTAAGCCAATATGCAGGCCAGATGATTCGTCAGCAAATGATACCTGCAAGTCGTAAATGCAAGCGTATGGTGGACTGCGGCAGAAAGCTCTCCCGATCCCCATCACTGATTATACCGGGAGCTCTAGAGAGAGAGAGAGAAAAGAAGATAGAGAGAGAAAGAGAGATGGAGAGAGCAGTCGCCTATGCAGGATGTCCCAAGGGATTCCGCCCTCCGGCTGTAGCGGCCGATTTTCGAAGTGCAGGGTCTTCCCCTCGTCTACGTCCTTTTTCCTATCTTCTTTCTTTCCCTCCCTTCCGCGCTTCTCCCATAGACCAGCCGAGTTAGCTCGGGAAAACTCTATCCACTGGTCTGCTCGCCCCCTTCGTTATCTGGAGGTGCAGCTTTCTCTGACTGCGAAAAAAAATTTGAAGACGCGCACAAAAATATTGCGAAAAAATGAGGGAGGCCTCTGTGCAAATCTATAGCGTTTAGGATGGCCAGTGGCGTAAGCATGGGATTCTCCTAACACTGATGTCCAGGGAATGCTTCTCAGTTGGTCAAACAGACGCGCACCACCCGATGGATATGAGGAGGGGAATCGTTTGTTGCCTTTTCGAGGCCCCCTTCACTTCGCTTATCGCCACGAGCACAGCGACCCACTAAAATCCATTTCTTCCTTTAACATAGATCTCCCAGGGCTCCATTACTTGAGGGGAAGAAAGAAGATGGACATGTTGGGTCTAGGCGTCAGGGGCCTATTACTGAAAGCCTCTTGGGTGACGTATACGGCGCTAAAGTTACCTTTGCAGATCGGCCTGCTGGGGTCGTTAGGCCTAAAGAGAAGATGAAAACCATCATAGAACTCGATGGGTCTCCTAGGATCCATATGCCAACACATACCCAGAGTGCTACGGCTGATATAAAAGCGAGAGTTTCGGTGGCGCTGCTTTAGTTACAGCGAGCTATGGAGCACGATGTGGGAGACAAGATATTGAAGAAAGAAACTTGAATTGGAGATGTGGAAGATTTGAATGCTTGGATTCTGGTGATGTATACTAGTCGTTAAGCTAGAGCTTCCTCCGATATGTTTGGGTAATAAAAACGAATGCACCCATTCTTCATAGAAGAAGGCGCCTTCTCCTTGCCCTTGGTCAAAATATTCTGAATATTATTTAGACGTTTCAAGAATGCAAGGAATGGGATATGTTCAAACAAAACTGTGTTTTCAAATGAAACCGAAAGATTAAAGATGTATTTAAATTACCTCCCGTCCAATATGTTTCAGAAATATAAATTGAAGCTAAAAATATCTGTTAGAAAGAAGATACCCTATTTAAAAAAATTAAGATACAAATATATTTTGTTTGTATATACTGGTTATATATATATATATCAATGAATTCAATTATTTTCGTTGGAGGAAAAAAAAATAGAGTGATAGAGAATAAGTGAAAAAAGGAGAAGCTGTCATACGATGTTCAATAACAAGCGTGAATCTGAAGCAGGAATAAGAAATCCAGAAATGTTGTTTTCTCCCGTTCACTTTACTGGCGAAAATAGAAACATTTAATCCTGTGTCGACTGACAGAGCAAACCAAGAATGAAACGAATGAAAAGTAGGGTGAAGCGGAAAAAAAGACCATTTGGTATTTGCCTGATAACTCTCCATCTTTCTTCCCCTTGATTTCTATATACAGGCGGCAAGTCAGCACTTTCAGAAGAAACGACTCGGAAGCAATAACTTTACATTAAGCTCCTTCATTAGTCTCGGGTCTTTATTACAGTTACATTTGATCCTTTGGGAGGTGTACAGCCTGACTTTCCTGTAAGACCCCTGGCCTCATCACCTTGCCTGATAGTAGTCATTTGGTTTCAGAGAACAATTTGCAGAAGACCAAATTGAAGGGTATTGCGCAAAGTCAGTATTAAGGCAGCGTTATTGCCTTGAAACATAAACGACCAGCCTTTTTCATCCGCTGCACGTTTCCTTTATGTTCATCAGAAGTTACAACCTTTGCCTGTTTATTTACTTGCGACTTTTTTATTTCGCTTTTTATTGCTTTGTATTCTAGAATTTTCTTTTATTATTATTTAAGTGTTAAGCATTATTTTATTCGTTTAAAATCTTTTATTAAATTGACTGTATAAAACTAGTCTCTTTAAAAAGATAGATTTTAGAACAAAGTATTTTGCTATGATTGTAGAAGAAAATTGACATTTTTATTTTATTTTTTTATTTCTATTTTATTTTTTCAAGGGAATATTTCATTTTTTCTTAGAAAGCTTTTAGAAGTGAAATAGCAATGAGAAACAAAAAAATAACTAAACATATCTTGGTTTTAAAACGGAAAAAAAATTAAAAGCAGTTCTTTTATAAAAGTATGTGAAATTTAGTTACACGCAAATATAAAACTGCCATATTTATGCATGAATATAGGCAAACATTAAAAGTTTGATTCATTATATTTGGTTGCTATACAAAAAATTTTAAAAAAAAAATAAATTTTTTAAACCGTCAATTCAGTATTTATTGATAATGCATGTTATACAGATTTTATTTAGAGAACTTTTCGAAATATCTTCCCTTATATTAATTTTCAGTTTATTTGAATATAATGAAAGAAAAATGTCATCAAAAAGGTATTTCATTAAATACCACTCTGTTCATTTTCAAAAATATATTTATTAAATACATTTAAAACTGATTCTTGGAGAGCACGAGTTTAATTGTTGATATTCATTTTAGATTAGATTAAGACTTCAAATAATAAAAGACATATAAAGGTAAAAATCAAAATTTGCATCCATACAAAACTTGTATGTTTAAAAAATATCCCCACCCACTACTCCAAAAGAAAGAACTCTTATTCATTTATTTTATTTTTCTCCACAATTGTGTTATAGGGAAGAAACTTCGTAAAACTTTTTTTTTAATCAGTTCGCAACAAAATGAAAATCTTAAAAATAGTTATAAAAAATTAATCATGCAATAGCTAAAATAACCAGTTTCATTTTTAGCAATTTTTTCGTGCCTGAAACCCCCCTTTTTTTTTTTTCGTTTTTTTTTTTTTTTTTTTTTTTTCAAAAACTTCTACATTGTATTTAATATTGTTGTTACACATTTATTTTAACGGTTTTCTTTTGACCTTTTAATTACTATTCAGTGGAAGTTAAAGTCTTAAAAGTGTACCTGTACCGATGAATAAAATGTCGTGGGCAGTTCTTTGTCAGAAGACCACCCTTGAGGATGGTGATTTGTCCAATGAGCTCTAGAACCACAAGTGTGAGGGTTCCAAAAAATCGATTTAGTCCTTCTACTCAGCCAATCCCCTGGGAAAGAATTCCCAGCACCCAGCATCCTATTTCAATTTCCATTCATAGCATTCACAAGCGGTAAAATCCAGTGGCTATTTTTTGTTATCCAATAATGTACACGATAGTTCGGAAATGAAGAAAGAAAGGGAAAGAAAACGACTTTTTTTCTTTTATATAAAGGTATTTAGTATTTCCAAATTTTTCGAAATTATAACACATTTCTGTTTCTTAACATACTCATATTTTTTTCTAAAGTTTTACAATAAAGGATGGTAAAAAAGCGTGGAAGAATTTTAAAAAGATCTAAAGAAAAAGTTTGGTCAGAACCAAATGAAATAAACAGATTATAGTTTAAACAAATTACTCAGACTTAAATATTAAAAAAAGAATAATACTTTTAATAGATTATTATTATTTTTAATGTCTTTAAAAGTTAAATTTTAAGAAAAAGACTCAAAATTTAAGACTGGATGGAAAAATATGTTAACCCCTTGAAGGGCGGTGGCTCATTTTTGGACCACTTAATTTTAATCTCTAAATTGCCACATCGGCACCAATACTTTAGAATATTTCTTATTTTGTAATTAAATAAGTGAAGAAAAGCTTTTACTTATTTTCAAATAAATTTATTTGTAAATTCTGGTGTGTAAAGCGATCATTTAAGCATTTTACGAATAGAAGTATTTTGCAACAAAAAAGTAACAAAAATTAAATTTCGGGAAAGATGAAGTAAAAGCTTTTTGTTGTAATTTTTTTTTTAATTATTTTCTTTTTGGTAACATGTGTTTAAAATGTTAACAGATGAAACTAAGCTCTCTCAGAAAACTTACTGATATTAATTTAAAAAATATATATTAATATTATTTACATTATTAAATAAAAATATATTAAATATTAAAAAATAATGCCTCATATCTCAGAGAGCAATTAGAATCTTAATATTTAAGATTTTCCATATTATAGATTATATCCAACGACAAGTTAATACCTAAAATAAAACCATATTTGAGAAAAATGTAATATAACATCTTCTTTCATCCAGGCATTTAATTACGCAAGAATTACGGAGCAATCTCAGTCTCGGAAACAAAATTCATTTGACATATAAATTAAGTAACTGAAAAGACTTGTGGTATGAATTAAAGCAAATAAATAAATAATGAATATAGAGCTTGACGGCAGCGCACGTGCACTTTAGAAATAGAAAAAAGCCCTACAACCGAAAATTTATAAAAGAAAACAAAATATAAAATTGTCCAAGTAATATTAATTGCTTAATTATAACGAAAATTAAACAAGCTGTACAAACTAACGCTTATATTTTAAGTGATTTTCTTAATGCATGTTACATTTATAATAATAAACCAATAAAAGTAAATGAAACATATTTTGTTAACAAACTAACAAACTTTTCTCTCACGTTTACGTTTTTCTGCCACTTTTCTGAGGCGTGTTTTATTTTCCTTTTTATTACATAATGCTTAATTTTTTTGGCTAATAGAAGTTTAAAAATATCTTTTAAAAAAACGTATTTGCAATTCTTCTTTAATTTAGATGTCGATAATGAAACAATTTTTTTTTTTTTTTTTTTTTTTTTTTTTACTCGACAGATTTGAAAATAAATGTCTCAAAATAAAGAAATGCAATAACATAATATCTACAACAGATCAATTTAAAGTAAAATTTTGCCAGTAATACTAGCAAAACAAACATTTAAAATAATTAATGAAAGAAAGACATTAAGAAAACTACATATACAACATTATTACCTATTATGATATTATATAATCGTAAATAGATAAAAGACTTCTTTAAAAATTTTATCAGATAACATTTGTAAAATAATATTTTAATGAATAAAATTCTGCGTATGATCAAAGGAAAATTTTTCAGATAATTTTGAATTTTCAGAATTTACACCTAAATATAAATTCTCAAGAAAAAGAGGGAGAGAGAGAAGAGTGAGGGGAAGAGAAAAGAGGGGGGTTGAGAGAGAAGAGAGAGAGAGGAGATAGAGGAGATAGAGAAGAGGAATATGAGAGAAGAGAAGAGGAGAGAAAAGAAGAGGACAGAGAGAGGGAGAGAGAGTTTGTTTAATTTTTTTTAAATATAAGTGCGAAAAAATAAATTTATAAACGAATAATAAATAAATAAATAAAAGTAATAAATAAATAAATAAATAAATAAATAAATAAAAGTAATAAATAAAATGTATTAACAATACAAAAGGTGTCAACGTAAATTATATTTAAAATTTTCTATATATTTATTAATACATTTATGCTGCTGTAACAGTGTATCTCCATGCGCTTGTATTGAATTAGACTTTCGGTTATAAACTCCGTTTTGCAGACTACATAGAAAATAACATTGTTCCTCTGGCACGCGATTCAGCCGGCAGCGATTGGCCAAAACTCAGCAACGTCACAGATCGGGGCGAGAAAATGAAAGACAGAGAAATAGAACGAGTGAGGCGTCGCCAAGTCCCTGTGGTGTCAAAGCAACTCTTTGTACTCTTCCGTGTACATAATGGCAGACCAGAGCTCACAATTGTACTCCTGAGAGTAACGGCCCACTGTGCTTAAAAGTCATCACTGTATTCCCTTGGAGTCTTTTCCGCTGTGAAGGCGAACATGAGATGTTGGTATTAAAGTGAGCCGTGGTTAGGAAAGGTCGTAGCCTAAAGATGCGATCACAAAACAGGGGGATTCACACTTTAATGCTCTTTAAAAATAATGATGGAGTGTCCTACAGTATTTCTTTCTTTCTTTTTTTTTTTTTTTTTTTTTTATATCTTAGTACTTAATGAGATCATCTCGTGATTTTTTAACGTAAAGGTATGGAACTGTTTGAACGAAGGACGATACATATATTTTTCTCTCTTTTCGATACAGTAATTTAATAATATTTTTTGAGGGTTACAAATACGTAAAAAATTGTCGCAAAATTATATTTAAAAAAGAAAAAAGACAAGTAAAAAGAAATTGTGCACCATGAAACATAAAATAATATATAACAAAATAAAAAAAGAAACAACTTCCCTTATAAGACCATGACCAAAATGTCTCTTAATTAAGATCCTACACTAGTCACGCGAAGACGCTCGCAAGCTAATGTTAAACCTATGGGAGCGTTCTTTTCAAATTTCTCGTTTGAATTTCAATAATTTTAAACAATTTTTGTGCATAGGATAGCTGAGGTCGATGAGCTTGCGAAAGTTTTCGTGCGACTAGTGTAGGCTCTTAGCGTCACAAGACACGGAAAATGAGTTTCAAGTCAAAGATAAGTATACATGCCTCATTTTCTGACGCGACACAAGTGACATGGAAATAGATAAGACCACTTCTAAAGGTTCTTTTAGAGGAAAACCGTTTTTTCGATAATCATTCTCAGACTTTGAAATATTGTTTTCAGTTATATAAGATGATCAGACTTTTAAAATATAAATAGGAACATGATTTTATTTTTATAGGAAATAAACGCTGAAGATTTCTGATAATTCGTAGTTGTTGGCGTCATAAAAGCATTTATTACAGGATTATTTAACTAATGCTTTCAAACGCCTCTCAATTGAAAAATACTCAAGCTATATGTTCTTCGCTTCACATCCCAGTCCCCAAATGACGGTCATCCCATTTCGGTCAAGTTGTCACGTTGACTCTTGTGACCACTTATGACGTCACTGTGACTTCACACAGAGTTACATGGAGAATATGGCATTGAAAAAATTTATGTAATTCATATTACTGAATCTTTTATGGAAACGATTTTTGATTAGGTTAAATAATTTTCCAATCAACATAATCGCAAAAATACTAATTGCAAAAATATTTAATTACATATTTTTTAAATTATTTAACTTAGCACACACTCTTTTTTCAAAACGCAAATTTAAAAAATGGTAGCCGAACATTAAGTTATAGACTCTAATAAACTAACGATTGACAGAAATTCTAAAAGCAGCTAGAGTATTCTTTCATTTTTAAACAAAAATTTAACTCAATGCATGATGACAGCTTATATGGATATTAGGTTTTATAAGTAAACGCTGAGACTTATCACATCATTGTAAGTTTGGAAATGAGCTACGGCAAATATATTTAAAGTAAATATTGTAGCATAAAATTTAAAGCATTGAATTTATCTAATAACTTTAAAATTTTGCAGTCAAACTAATGCGTATATGTGACTTTCCGCTTTACTGAAACATTGCAGGAACTTTAGATTTAATAAAATATAGCAGGCTCTGTTCATACCATATAGTCATGTTAAATTAACCGAAGTTTACCTCTAAATCCTTTCAAGTTGCTCAAATAGCATATTTTGTGAATTTATGGCATTTTTTGTGCAGTCTAACTTATAACATGTTAGGCGTATTTTTAATTATTACATATATTGTATCGATATATTTCACAATAATACTGCAAAATAATTTTTAGGCTTGTTACAAAATACAACTGAAAGGTTTTTAACAAAAGAATAAAATAATATAACGGAATTTTGCGAGATAAAACACATTTTATACATTTGAACGAATGAGAAGGCATCAAGTGGGTTTTCTTAAATTTTATAACATAGAAAACATAATGTATATTATGTCCAAGAATTATTGGACACATTGCGAAATTATGAAAAAAAAAATAAGCTAAGAACAGTGGTAGTTTTTCGATGTCAAGTATTAATAACATATTTTCAAAAGTTTTTTTTTTTTTTTTTTTTTTTTTTTTTTTTTTTTTTTTTTTTCGCAGCATTGTTATTTCTATAATCTTCCCCAAGCGATAGATTGGTCGTGGTGGTCCGATTACTTGGCTTCCTTGATCTCCAGATTTAACCCCGTTGGATTTTTTCATGTGGGGTTATGTGAAGGATTGTGTGCATCAGACGTCTTATACTAATTTGCAGGAACTGAAGCAGGTATTACAGCTGCTGTTCCATTAGTAACTGCTCAGATGCTTTCAAATACGTGGAATAAAATCGAGTATCGCTTGAACATAGCTACTACACGTAACCAAGTGATCTTAGAACGAGATGTATTAACTTTTGTAACTTCTATTGTAAGTTAGTAAATACATTTTCTTTCTATACTATCTAGTTTTGTTTTACATAATTTTAAAATATGTCCAATAATTTTCGGACATCTTGTATAAAAAAGAAATGATTTTTACTGCATATTCCTTAGAAATATCCTTCATTATCAAGATAATGAAGACAAGTAAATGTGCAACTTGTATATCTTTAGAGGCAAGACAAGTAAATGTGTAGCTGAAGACAAGTAAATAGTACCGAAGACAAGTAAATCTGTAACTTATATATCTTTCGAGGAAATAAAGGTTTTAAACTCCATTTTGAATACAAATAAATAATTAATGAAATATGAAAAAAAAGTAACCCTTTAATATTAAAAAGGTACTGTTTATACTCCTTTTTCTGTTAAATGTTGCAAATTATTTTTGTTCATTCAACATTTTGAATGCTTTATTAAACCAACAGGGGCTATTTTTTTTTTTTTTTAATGATATCATTACAAAGATTAGCAAAATAAAATTAGTAATAAGCACATGGTTTCAGATAAGTTGGCAGATGGTTAATTTGGGTGGCGTTGCGTTAACTTATTGCAAAAGAGGGCTAAAATAACAAGTTCTTAAAGTTGTTTTAATTATTAATTTTTAATAAATTCAACTTGTTGTATCAATTTCTTAATTTTACGCTTTAAGCTGTACGCATAACGTCCGTTAAAATCATCGCATAATTTTTATAATAAATATATTTCCATAATTCGATAATTGATAGAATATATTCGGAATTTTAATCTTTGAATCTTTAACTTTTATAATACTGTTTTTTTTTATTATTATTTTCTTTCAAACAGGCATCAATTGAAAACATTTAAAAGCATTATAAACATAATCTTTCAAACAATATTTTTTTTATTAAAAATGTTTCTTCAAGAAAATTACTTTAACTTCAATTTCCTCCATCAAATTAACAACAAATGTTAAAAAGACTTAAAAATTTACAATTGTTTTGTTTTACAAATATTAAAATGCAATGGCATTTTCTATATAAATTTCTATAAATATAAATTTTTATTTTATATACTTGTGTGTGTGTGTGTGTTAGTATAAATAAAATTGAAGTGTTTTAAGCGTTCACACACATGTATACTACACAAACATGCATATCAGTATGTATTTATGTAAATATTCTGCACAAAGTTCTTTTTTTTTCTGTTTCTTTTAAAAAAGCCTGTAAATGCTTTTACTGCGTGAGGAACCAGCACAATATTATTTCTTCACAAATGTTACAAAGCCTGTAAATACTGTTTTACCTAAGTACATTTACAGCGCAGAATTTCCTCATGAGGGAGAAATTTGCAACCTTCACTATGCCTGTAAATGTTGTTATTCTGCCTAAGTACATTTATTGCGCTGTAATATTGAATAGGGGAAATGGGTACACTTGTAATGGTTGCCATATTGTCGCTGTTTTCAAACAAAATCCTCGCATTGACATTGAGATATGATAGCGCCAAATGCTATACATTTATTCGAACCTTTATCAAATGATAATTGTTTTGACTTTATAAATAAAAATATTAAAATACATCATTTGTTTTTAATCTTTAAATACCAGTTGCTATCAAAGGAAAAATTAATATATTTTTTTCAGTGTTTTACCTTTTTGTTCAATATATAGTGCATTTTAAACAACCGCATACGGTAGCAAAATTAAATTTGTATGATTGCAGCATTATATTTCTAAAGTCAAAGATTTTACACCTTAGGCGACTACAATTTCGATTGTACGTCTTTCTCAGTTATACGGCGTTTTAGAACGGTCCCCTGAAAAATGTATAATCGGTGCTTTACTGTATTTAGTTTCACTAATTTTAAATTATATTTAATGTATGTTTAGCACTTATTTTCACATTAATCTTAGAAGTAAAAAAATAAAATTGAAAAACTCATTAATGGATTAAAAAAAATTAAGTTATTTTATACAAATTAATGTGTTTTGTTCCAAATATTTCTACACCAATTTCCTGAAAATAATAATAATAAAACCTTTACATAAATAAATTTTACAGAAAAGTTTCATTATGCCTTGAAGTTGAGAAATCACTCCAAATGAAAAACATGAATGAAATCACTTTGAAAGTAACGAGCTTTGGAAAAGAGAGAAAGAAAAAAAAATCTAACTCTCTTGACGATTTAAAACACCTTTGTTTCCATTTTTCAAACAAAAAAAGTGAGAGAAAACCATTTACTTCCATTTATAAATCGAAAATGATTTTGTTACAACAAAAAACAAAGTTTTTAAGCTACGCTAGTGTTCGTTTTTCCCCTATTTCCTGGTCCCATTTAAAAAGGAGTAAAACATCTAAAGTTCAATCAGCTTCCACAGTATCTTGGAATGTTGCGGGTTAACCCTTGAAAATTGGCGCTCTGGGCTCTATTTAACGAAGACCAGCAAAGTGCGAAAAAGTGTAAAAGACGATTGCTTCGCCCCAAAGGCTCGTCAAGGAAAGGCCTAAACGCCATGACCCTCTCAATCTGTAGACTACGCTCTCGATGTATAAGATTGAAGCCTGCTGATCGCATCGCGTGTATGAACAAAATACTACTTGAAAAGCAAAGAAAGCAAGAGGGGCAAAAAAGAGCTATGTTTGCGGAGATACCTCTAGGTACCTAGCTGGCAATGTTTGACAATTCTGCACGCGCTATCTCCACCGTAGATAGCCATTTGCCGCTGAACGTGCCTACGAAACACGTGATCCCGCGTCTACAGCAACTCACGTAGCTAGGATGCTGCAAGGGAAAAAGATGAGCTCTAGTGGAAGAGGGGGTGTTCTAGAAAGATAGCCATTAATCTTCATTTACCCCTATTGGCGCTGACGCCCGCGCTCACAATTAGGGAGTTTTAGGGACGGAGATTGTGGTATGAAGAGAGCAAGGAATGGCGAGAAAATTGCATCCGGCTAGGAAACGAAACTAGCTTAGGGGTTCGATCGAGCATCTGCATCAATTTTTGACAATTGTTTTGAGAGGCAGTTGGGATTTTCTTGATGCTTGTGGAGGGAGTCGAATTATCATGAGCATAGAGACATCCAATGTAATGCAACACATCTGTTGATAAGTATGTTTATGAAACTTAAGTGACAGCAACAATTTTTACACACAAATAACTTACGCGTGTTTTATTATTGAGAAGAATCCATATAAACAAATCCAAAATAATAAAACAGTTCATATAAATTGTAAAGTTAACTAGCTAGAATCTGTCACATAGCATGCAGTGTGAAAATAAAAAATACACCAAGAATCAAAATAAAAGGACATTTCACAAATTATTCTCAATTCATCTCGAAGATTCAGTTCAAAAGTGCTTACCATTCATAAAAGACAACACCGATTCTCACACAGAGGAGGGAATAGATGATTTTCACTTACAATAGGAAGAAGCTGTATTTCATCCAAAAGTTACGCAAGGATAAGAAATAAATTACATATGCAATTGGAAATATTTATAAACTAATAAAACAACGTCACTAACATTTCGTATTTTTTTTAATGATTTTTTTATGCAACTAACAACTTGTTGATACCCAAATTTACGGAATTTGGGTGAATATACTTTAATTGTTAAAGCATCTTAGAATATCATAAAGATGCATCTCGTGTTCAAATCGATCAAAGCTTGTGAAAAAAGTAATTAAAATCAAATTTAATTTTTGAGTATAGTATGAAAATATTTTTTAATACAAAAATTAGATGCAGGGTGCGTACATTTTTACAACAATTTTTTAACAGGATATTTCGCTTTATTTAATATCAGTTATATGTTACAAATTCTACAATTAAATGAGGTGATTACAAATTCTTTAAATGAAATATTAAATAGAAATATTCTAATCTGAAATAGGGTTACCAGCTACTTAATATACGAAATTGGAGTGTCTGTCTGTAATTTTCAGAAAAACACTTATTTCTAAGTTCATTCGACTATTTAGACGACGCATAGTCAAAAATAACATTTAAATTGTTTTTGGTCTGTCTGTTTGTTTGACCGGAATAGGCTCAGAAACGGTTACATAACAAACACTAAACTTATCAGAGGTAGATAAAAATATTTTTGGCTATAATATGCAGTTTATCGCATTCCGATATCAAAAATAGTTTTGAGGAAACAGGGAAAAAAACATTGAGAATCAATCAATCAACCAATCATTCAGTACTCAAATACTCGGGAACTGTTTGATCAATTTTAAGAAATCTTACGGCCATTGAAAGGTCCAATTAAGATTTTACAAAGATAATAATTATATTTTTGGCTTATGACTTATACATTTTAATTTAAAAACTTGATTGGTAACTATTTTAAAAACTCGAAAGATCTTTTAAAAATATAAATGCAACTTAGCGGGTTGCTGTGCAATTAGTACTACTTTAACGTTTAATGTAGTCAGTGACCTTGATTAATCCTATTAGTTTCAATTAAAATTTTTACCTTATTTAATCAAAGTATTTCTGCCATTACAGAAAGGCAAAAATTTCTATTTTCCAAAACTGGTGATAAAAAATAAAAAATTCACTTCATAAAAACTTAGAAACGTTTTTATTTTATTTTTTAACTTGTTATTTCTTCACTTATTCTTCCGTCTCATTAGTATATTACCTATATAAATGCGCCAGAAGAGAAATATCAGTTTAGTAAGACAAAAAAAGAAGCAGTATAATGATATTATTCTATCTAAGCTTTCAGAATGACCTCCATTCAGACATAAATCCATTTAAATAATTCCCTATAATTTTTGTTGTGTCGTCGGTGTTTATACATTATTATATATTTTATGATTTTCATACTATCAAAACATGTTAAGTAACATCAATATATTAAAATTATCCAACTCGAACATATACATTACAGCACTGAAGTTAAAGGGAGAAAATAAGGAAGATAATTACAGCCTTTACTTATGCCTGTAAATGTTGTTATTCTGCCGAAGTACATTTATTGCGCTGTAACTTAGAATAGAGGGAATGGTACGCTAGTAATGGTTTCTATATTGTCACTCTTTTTAAACAAAATCATTGCATTGACTCCAAGTTTTAGATATGGTTTGGTACCCTCTCAGGGGGGGGGGGGGGTGAATATTTAAAACAGGTCACTTTTATCTATGCATATATTCCGAAATTGTAATTAAGAATCTTATTACCCGCAATATTGTTCAAATATTTATCATTTTTATCTTATACACGTACATTACATTCATATTTTTAAATTCAGTATATATATTAAATTTAAAAATATGTATGTAATCTATGTGTTTAAGAAAAAATGTTGTGGGATGATAAACTGTTAAAAATCCGCAGCAACTGATGTACGGTCATTCAACCGTTTTTAAAGAAAATTATTACATAACCGTAGTTTATCTCTGTTCTGATTAATGATAACGCTTTATACGTTAAAGTAACCGTTATCTATAAAAATGGCTGAATAATTGAACAGTTTTCTGTAGATTTGTAGCAGTGTATGTACTTTTAAAAATGAAATTATTCCGTTAAATATCATACATTTCAATATTATTCTTAAGTAAATATTTTGACTATGTTTGTTTAAATGTAGTGTTTGCTTTTGGTATTGATTTACATTCAGATTTTTAAATTTAGTGTTTTTTTTTATGAAATTTAACCATTTAAATCATTCCGTTATTGAAACTACGGCCCATTTAAACATGATTTTTTTTTAATTAAAATTTAACGGCTTAACATGGGCATAAGTAACTAAACAAAAAGGAGATGACATTTTCCTACATATTTTAAAAGTAGTTTAAACATTTGAAATTAATAATAACAAAAATAAAGTGCTACAACATCTACTAGTTATTAAGGGGAAAAAAAATCCTTTAATGTGTCATTTTTTTCTCTTTTTTATGCCACTTTTATGCCTAAATTCTTTTGATACAATGTTTTAATACAATGACGAAATCAAGCGAACTTGAACCCACTGAAATCGTCTTCGACGAAATTTTTTTTCCAATCGTTACCTCTCCTGAATTTAGCTCATCCCCTTTTCTTTCAATTCTGTCTTTCTCCTCTTCGAACATTAAACTCCCCATTTTTACTTCACTAGTGTTACGAGTTTCTAAAGTTCTAGGACCATTGCCTTTACTGCCTTTTCCAATGAAAAAGGTGATGGGGGAAGGGAACAGAATGCCTTGTCATTTGGTATTTTTCTAGGATTAGACCCCACTAAGGCCATTTGAGAACATGCAGCCAGTGTTGATGGCCTCGCAGACACAAGTTTCTTGAGTGGTCTAGACCTTTTTAAGCTACCGTCCACACATTTTTATATATTTCAGGCAGATGGACCTTTTTTTTTTTCTATTTCAGGAGATCCTTCTTTCTTTTTGGTATTCTCCTTGCTAAACAGGAAATGAGTTTTTTCCTCTTCACCCCCTTTCATGCCATTAAAGGTGGAATAAATGCTTTCGATTAGACCATATTGAATTTTTGATTAATTTTTGTGCTTGATTTTAGCACATTTTGAGTTTAATTGAGCTTTTAAATATAATGTTTAAGCATTTTTATGTTTTGTTTCAGAGATGTTTCAATGTAATTTAAGTACAAGCGTTAACACTTTTTGTGCAATTTTAGTTGAAAACAAATACATTTAATGCACAGATATTAGTAGACCTTTTTTCTTCCCAAAATTAATCTTATCCTTGAAAATATTTGTTATGATAAGTAATTTTAACATTTGTATTATTTAATGAATGCCTAGAAAGACTTCATTGAAGGTGTTTTCTCTAGAAGGGATGTGGCAATGATAAATTGACGCCTAATAACAATTTTATTTCTTTTTATCATTTTATTTACAACTTTCAGGGTGATTCATTGTTATTGCTATAGCCATTATTAGTTTCATCATATATATCGTCATCATCATTATACTATTACTATTACATAATAACTAAAAATAGATAAGTAGTTTTTTATGAAATATTACTCTAATATAGATAATTATAACTTCAAAACAAGAAAATGAATCGCTGGGAATAATTTGTATCTCCTATGACTGATTATTTTCCAAATGATTCCGCTTCATAAATATTTTCAGTTATTTCAAGCATTATTATTATTTTTTACTTTAAAAATTGTTAATTCCTAATTATGGAATTTTCATTTTTTAAGTGCGCCGTTGAAAGTTTATGAAAATAAGAATTAAATGAGAAAATATCGATATATTATAAAGCAAACACATGCCCGCGAGTAACTCTGACGCCATATTAACGGTAGCAACACGTGACGAATAACTCCCGCTCTTATTCCTATTTTTTAAATTCTGAACATCGCACAATTTCAATTTTTGCACGTCGAATAAGAGAAAAGAGTTCAGTCAAATGCAGCTTGTTTTAAAACTATCTCAATTTATTATTTTTTTACGTTTTTCAAATAATTTTTAAGCATGATATTTTTAAAAAATCAATCTCTTTCTCATGCAGCCCGATTACAAAAGATGAATCCGTTTACGCTTACAACAATGTTAATAGTTCAGCAGTTGTTTCCATATAATAATACATAACGAAATTAAAACTTCATCAATAAATATATACAATAGCATAAATAAAACGCATATTTAACATTATTTTTTTATATTTATTTTCCTTTCAAAGAGCCAGATATTTTATATGACAACATGACGCGAAAAGCCAATTCATCCCCAAATGAATCCAGTTAAAAATATAAACAATGTCAAAAAAAAATTAAGGAACATTTTATGTTCGATTGACATAAAGTTATACTAAACTTAATTATCCCGCATGTTTCAGAAAATATTGCAAAAGAACTTATATATGAAATTTAAAATTTTCAAAATTTTTACGTACATATATATAATTTTCACTCTTGGCTTTCGGGATTTTGCATTACGAAGGGGGATTTTCTGTTGAATTAAGAATGGACATTTATCAAGTTTAGATATTTTCATGGGGGAGTTTAAAATGCAGTTAAATACAGCAGGCATACAAAGGGTTAACCGACAAAACATGCAGTCATATATGGACACACGTACGGTACACATATCTGCAGGTCGCCAAGCAGTTTCCATATACTATATCACACTCCAAGGCAATTGCAACAATTAAGAATAGTGATAGATTTCCACACGGCACTCATATGAGATATCAGTTCTTTTTATGGCTGACGTTTTAAGTTTATGGCTTGGCGGAGCATTTACAACAAGTTGTTTTTTTGATGTGATGGACCTATATTACACTGCATGTAATCTAATTTTGTTTCATTCAGTTTATTGCCGACTATCATCCAAGGTGATTCAGAATTAATCTTTCAAATTTTAAGTGCTGGTAGACCATACCACAACAAATATTCTTTGTGTAGGAAATCAGGGTCGTAATCCATTTTTTTCAGCCAAAAATACAATATGTCTCATTCCATTCCGAACTCGGAGATTTTGTTTATAACTTTAAAGATAATAGAGAAATTTTAACGAAAGTTACAAGAGACTGCTAAGTACTCTTACAACTTTCACTACCACAACTGCAACTGTAGTCTTACAACTGCTACTCTGTACTCTTACAACTGCTGCACAACTGTACTCTTACAACTGCTGCACAACTGTACTCTTAGAACTGCTGCACAACTGTACTTTTACCACTGCTAAGTACTTTTAAAACAAGTTCTTAGTACTTTACTACTTCTCGTGATGTAGTTACACATCATGAGAAGTAGTAAAAGTGACCACCATCCACATCCATATAACGCCGAACTGGACTCTCTATATATCCGAATGTAATTGACAGTACATATAGTTTCACTTACCAAAATCTGTACACTTCCACACCTTTTCATAATGTCCCAAGCAATAAAAAATTGTTTAAAATTTCTTGTAAAATTGTTCATCATTTTTGTTAAAGTTGTGAACAACAGTGATGTTCGTAAGAGAGTGAAACACCCTGTATTATTGAGAGAACAAATGGATTACAATTCTGGTTTCCTATATGAAAATTGTTTTTTATTGTATGATGTACCACCCCTTAAAGATGGAACGATCAATTCTGCATTATTCTGCATAATTGCTTTTTCTAAATAATTTTTTCAATTGTATTAGATAAAACAATCATTTTTGCAACAATCTCAAGTAGGTCATTTCTTATTGTATGAAGCCAGTGTCTTTTATCTTATATAGCTATCTCTCCCATTCCATTCTTCCAATCTATCTATTCAATGGTCTGACTTAGATAAACAACGGGGAAAAGCTTCCCCTTTTATGAGTTAGCTTCCCTGTTTCTTGACAACAGTTACCGTACATGTATTTTTGTTTGCAAACATGCTTCAACTGTTCTGTGGTTTTCCTGACCTGGAGGCTTCTATATGATTTTGGCAAACCTGAACATCAGTTAGGTTTTTCGTTAGTTTTCCTCTTATTTTTTGTCTATATTTTTTTCCGTAGGCAGAGAAGAATTAAATTGACTCCTCTTCGAATGATTTTTTTTCCCTTGGAAAACTCAGTTACGGAATTTCTCCCGTCTGACTTGTGTATTTGACTATTGGGAAACTAAATGATTTTTTTCTATGCTTGGATAAGAATATATATACAGTGAAATCAGTGAAGAAAATCAATAAACCACATAAACTCAATAAGAAATTGTTAAAACTTCTTTAGATGCATCATAAGCATAAAAGTACTTAGTTGTTCCTGGGGAATCGATTTTTTCCCACTAAGCATTTTCGTTAGGAATTATTGCATAGATAAATTTTGTAGTGCCAGAACAACACATTATCGTTTTTTATAGAACTTATATGACATTTTTTTTTACTTGTTAGTATTTGTGTGATAATTTTTGTCACGTCTCAAAGAGTAAAACAAATTGGTAACTGCATTTGTAATTACTGACAGTTATATAAAACATGAAAATATTTTTTGTATTTTTATCTATACATTTAAAATGTTATTCTTTTTTAAAAGATTGAAGTCCTTCTTCACAGATCATAAAATAGAGCAAATTATAACCAAAAATACAAAAGAGAAATATTAGCATGACTCTCTGCTTTCAATTTTTCTTCGAGTACTAGTTTTCACAATCTTTGCTGAGAAATAAGCTATTACTCTTCAAAATTTGTAACATTAAAGCCGCATTTATGCAGACATAAACAAATGCTGCATGTTTTGAAGCGTGTTCTGGAACTATTTAACGTTATTTGATCGGGCATTGGGGAATATTTAATGGAAATATTTTGCTTTTTTTTAAAAAATTACAAATTGAATAAAGTGTTAATAATGAAATATGACCTGTGAAAAGTATAAATTAACTTATTCAATTCAGCACAAGTAATATTTATCAAAATGATGCTCTAAATTTCTGCTTAAGCGCCTTATAAAAGTATTTTTATACTATAAACATATATTTTTGGGGAAAAATACTTATATTATTTACATTTATGAGAAAAATTAAACGAAATTTACACATGTATTGTTTTAAAATATGCAGTTATTTTGTTCCAATTACGTTTCTGATTATTTTGATCTAATAATAATATATTATTTTAATATATATATATATATTACTTTTTTAAATATAAAATTGCTTCCTTTATAGGAAAAATTTCAACATTCAGCTTCGAACTGTAACTTGTAGTTAATTACATAATACTTTTTTAGCTATTCTACATGGTGAAATACGTCCATAAAAATTATTATGTCTTATTGGTAATGCAACTTTGAGATTTGTGCTATATTTGTTTCACTTATTTCCTATTAATTATGAAACATTTGAATATTGAGATATTGTTCTTCTTTTGGATTATGATTTTAGTTGCTTTCTGTATTTGTTTGGCCTATTGTTAAATGTCAGTTTGGTATTTAATTTTATTATTTGAATTAATATGGCTTTACAAACAAATAGGGCACCCATGTAATATATATATATATATATATATATATATATATATATATATATATATATATATATATTACCATAGATAAAATGACAACACAGAAACATCATACACAAATGAGAGAATAAAAATCAAAATTAAATGCGAACACATATATGTTTGAATAATATCTAGAAATAGACGAAGAAAAAATATATGACCAAAAAAATAACATTAAAAATAATTCAAACCAGAAAAAAATTAATCCTTTCCGGCACAGACAAAGTCTGTTCGTAAAATGAGAAATTGCTGACTGACACCGGAATTTACAAATGACTTTTTTAGAAAATATGAACTCCTTATTTTAAGCTTTCATTATAGAAACAAAATTTTATTAAAATATTCTTGGTGCTGTTTGCAAGTTTGGAATTAAAATTACGTATGCCAGGAGAGGGACCACTATGCCGGAAAGGGTTAATGAAATATTTGTGGTACTGTAGCAGAATAATCGGGACCAAACACTACAGTTTCCACAAAAAAGTACGATTTCATCTTTGTAAAAGCTAAAATAATACCAGTTTTGGGCAATCGCACATTAAAAGACCACAAAATAAAAGTAAATACGAAATGAAAAAAGGTAGATGTGAGAAAGATCCTCATAAAAAAACAGCAAAAAAACATACCTTGACAAATTTTCACATGTTACCAAAAATTATTTAATAATTCAGTAAACGAATAAATGAATTATAAGAGAAGGGAATGACACATAAATATTCAAGCTAAATGACCCATACCAAGTCGTCAATAAAGATTACAAGCTTAGATATCTTGATAAAACCAGTATATATATATATATGTGTGTGTGTGTGTGTGTGTGTACCGGTTGGTCGTTAAAAACCTTCGCCGATATGTGAACTTCTAGCGGCTTAACCGCTCAATCAATCGAAAAGAAATTTCAGAGATTGTTATTTGAAGGTATGAGATTTAAAACAGTAGAGATCTCACGGTTACGCTTACAGTGAAAATATTTCGAAATTTTGTAACGGCAACACCCACTTTTTTCCTGTGCAGATTCACCAGTGTATTGAAAAACTATAAATGGTGTTGGAACGATACACGTATGACGAAGATTGCCGGCCTTAAACATTTGCAATGGATCTGCAGCAATCGTATTATCCACTTCCGCACTTACTTCAATAGGAACAGATGGTCCTCTGGATTGCAGTCTATCACACTTGCATCCAGTTTCTTCAATTCTTTTTACAAAATCACATGCAGCTTTTAGGGAACATGGGCCTCGTCGTAGCTTATGATTTCGCCTATAAACTCGCACTGCTTCGGCAGCATTTGCCCCGTTCAGATAAAACAGTTTTATCAATTCACCTCTTTGTTTCCCCGTAAGTGTTATCTTGTTGGCACGTTCCAACATCTTACTGAAGAAACAATCATCCCACACTGGTTATTAAAGGTTTTCCAAGCTCGCAATGCTTTTCACATGGTGTTCTGTGATTGGTGCTTCTACTGTCTATCCCTGTCAATTATGCAAAGTGCGTCAATGCATCTCCTTTCTCTGTTGTCATTAGTTTTTTACAATGCTCTGCTTTGCAAATGTTTTACTCCGGCAATTTTCGTCATACGTGTATCGTTCCAACGCCATTTATGGTTTTCAATGCGCTGATGAATCTGCGCAGGAAAAAAAGTGGGTGTGGCGATTCGAAAATTTCGAATTTTGTTCACTATAACCGTAACGGTGAGAGCTCTATATTTTTAAATCACCACGATCACGAGCACATACCTTCAAATAACAACATCTGAAATTTCCTTTTGATTGTTTGAGCGGGTAGGCCGCTAGGGGTTCATATATCGGGAATTTTTTTTTAAACCACTCTGTACACAGGATTGTGGAAAATGGCCAAATAGCCATAGGGCAAAAAGCATATTTTGTACGTAGTAGAAATTTACTTATTCTCTGTTCATGTGACGCAACGCGACGGTTGTATTCGGACATAGCGTCTGAAAGAAAAACTAGTGATTCAACATGTGACGGAAAAAAATGGATGACTTTTACTTTAGAAGCAAAACATGAAATCATCAAGTTTTATGAAGGAGGAATGAAGACATATGGAATCGTTTCAAAGAGGAATTTAGCTCATATGACTGTAGGGACAACTGCCAAAGATAAAGAATGTATACTTGCCGAGGTGGAAAAGGCTCGCTCAATGAATACGGTGATGATTCGCAATCGGCACGTCTGGTTTCTGAGATGGAATCCTTGCTGATAATGTGATGTGAGAATCAGGTAATGGTCCAAAATTGTCCTACCGACCAAAACACAATATCTAATAAAGCTAAGTTAATTTTTGAAAAACTGAAAGCAAAATCCGATGAATCTTTCATCGATAACAACGGCTGGTTTCATTAATTCAAACAACGATGTAATTTCCATAGCATTTCAACATCTGGAAGACGTAGCAAGTGCTGATAAGGAAGGAGCCTTTTTATTCCATAATCATTTATAGAAGATCGTAGAACAGAAGGTATGTTGCCATACGACTGTTTTCAATGTTGATAAAACAAGGCTTTTTTTTGGGGGGGGGGAGGGGACATTCATTGCACGGGAAGAGAAAATGTTTCCTGGATTTTAAGTGTCGAAGGATACATAAACTCTACTTCTTGGCGGAAATGTAACTAGAGATTGGAATCTAAGCCCCTCCTGGGAATCCTCGAGTTCTTAAAAACGATGGAAGAAGAAACCGTCAGAATGTAAACTGGAAGTCTAAACTTCCAGTAATTTGTAAATCAGATTCCAAAGCTTGGGTAACCACATCATTATTTGAAGATTGGTTTATTCAATATTTTATCACAGAAGCTTAGTGTTGTTGCCTGTCCTAAAATTTACTATTAGGTGATGTTAATTCTTGATAACTCACCTGGAGACTCATCGGAAATTTTGAATTTTGACCCAAGGGTAAATGTTGCCTTTTTGCCTAGAAACATTCGCTGTCTGCTTCAATACATGGAGCAGAGCGTTATCATGGTATTGAAAGCATATTACTACAAGTAACGTTCGTTTTCCAATTTGAAAGCAGCAGTGAGAGAAGTTACAGGATTGGCAGTGACAGACTTCTGGAAGAAATTCGACATCTCGGATGCAGTCACAGGGTTTCATGAGGTGAAGTTCAGCAAAAAGAAAAGAAAAGAGAGATGCTTGGAAAAAAAATATATTATCCTATTTCTTTGCAGAGACTGAGAAAACATTTGAAAATTGTGATTCGATATCTCTCCTAATTGATAGAATTGTCGAAAATGGAAGAAAACTCAACTTAGAGATGGATACTGAAGATGTTGAACTCCTAACTTCTGCGATTCAGAACTGCCCGCCGACGATCTTATTGAACTGAAGCAGCGAAGTTCTGGTGAAGAAACAGGTGAAAACTTTGAGCCTACCGAAAAGATTATGACAGTTGTAAAATTAAAGGAAGACCTTATTGAAGCTGGAATGGATATTCTTGAAGAGATTCATTCGAACGATCAAAGAGTAGAAAAGACTAGAAATAGTTTAGAAAACTCACTCTGCTGTTACATGGGGCTTCTAAGAGGAAAAACAAAAAGTTTGTCGGTTCAAACTTCATTGCGGGATTTTTACATCTCGGGATTTTTACAACTTCAAAAACACGAACGGGACTGACGGCTAGGAAAACAATAAATTATAAGTAACAACGACTTATTTATTAATTCAAAATATTTGTATATTGCAAACGCATTTTTTGCGAATATTAATTGTATATAACATTATTCTTAAATATAATAGAATATGCTTTTCCTTTTTCGCTTATCTAAAGTTACTTCGACTTACGCCAGTAGTCTTGGAATGAATTGCTAACGTAAGTCGGTGTATTACTGTATTAAGATAAAAACATTCACATTACAGAAATTTTTGCGTATGATGAATAGAAAAAAAATATTAAATATCATTATAATGGGAGAAAGGAGACAACAATAACAAAAAACTTAACAAAAAATATCTTCATACACCCACATGCACTTTCCAATCGATCTGGAATAATGAGTGTTGCAAACATATGGGAAAATTACATATCGATAGGTTAACATGTAATAAATTACGGTTAATACACCTAAACCATAAAATAACTATAAAGATAAATATATTATCTAAAAATAAAATAATAATAAATTTGTAATAAGTGAGATGAAAAGAATAATTGTTATATAATTCAGTAGCTCTAAAATGAGTAAAGTTTGCTATTTTAACAACCCACAAAAAAAAAAAAAAAAATAATAATAATAATAAAATGAAAAAAATCACCATCAGAGGAAAGAAAATGCTCTCATTGAGTTACAATTTAAGCCAAAATAAGTGCCGCCTTCTATTGACTGAAATGATATACTTAAATAAGTAAATAAAATAATGCTAAATAAATTACTTAACGACAAAATAGAAAGAAATTTGTAATGGATAAGATAAAAATATTTATTATTAAATAAATAAGTAATTATGAAATTAGTAAAATTTGTTTATTTTAATTAATCACAAGCAATCATCATCAGAGAGAGAAAAATATTCTCCATTATTTACAAATAAAGGTAAAAAATACCGAAGTGCTTTCCTCTGTAGACTGAAATGATATACTTAAATGTAAACAAAAAAGAAATATACTGATAGATTTAAAAATAGGATAAGAAAAATAAAATAAAACTAAATAAAATAGAAAATAAATTATATTTATAAATTAAATTGTATTTAAAATTAAATAAAATAAAGTAAAGTAATTTTAAATTGCAATTAAATAGATATAATTTATATTAATTAAATTAAAAAGATAAAAGATAAATTAATAAAATAGAATATATTTTTATTTTGTAACACAATGAACAATTTGTAAGAAAAGAAAAAAAATGAAAGGTATTAAAAATAAAATAACACAGGAAAATATAATATAATTAAATTTAATAAAACATATTTTAATGAAATGAAAAATTCGACAGTATAAATAATTTAAATTTATATAAGAAAAGTTAAATTATTAATATTAAAATTAAAAGTTAGAAATTATTAATTTATGAAATAGAGATAAATTGAAAAAAAATACTCATCATATTTGTATCATTATATACCCATACTTACCATATGACGCAATGTCGTCAGAAAAAAACGCAATATAATTCCAATAATATGTAATATAATACACTGAATGCAACCCCCATTAAACCGGTGTCCAATAGTTTTACAAGATCTCACGCATTAATATTATTGTTATTATTATTATTATTTACTTTTAAATAGTACAATATCCCGTGTATAATATAAATAAATAAATATAAGCAGCAACATTACACCACCCAACCTCCTTAATCTAACTTTTACTCGCCCTACCAAACATTATTGAAACCAAAGAACACAACACAACGTTCTTAATCTAGCATCTACCCACCCTACCAACCATTTTAATTAGTCAAAAAACACCACCCAGTCTGCTTAATCAAGCATCTGCCATCCCTACCAATTATTTTTTTTTAAATATAAAATTAGTTGTGTAATATTGATTTAATAAGATTTGTAGGGTATGCATAATTTAAAGCTTGTTTAGAAACACATTTTAAATTTTGATCTTTATATTTACTTGAACCTTATGTTTATTTCTTACCTTATGTTTAATTCGATGGGCAAAATTTAGTAAAATATTATGATAGACAGATTTATATAAACATGATGTGCGAATAATTTATTCTGAAGTGAAAATCATTACGTTTGTTATAAATGTCAAATGTGAGATTTTTTTTATTCATTTATATTATTTTTAAATAAGGAAGTGAATTTCATTATCTACAAGTTCATTTTTACTTATTTGTAGATTTTTGTAATAATGGTCAGGTAATAAACAAGACAATTAACATTTCATATAATATACAATAAATGTCATCTATGTACCTCTAGAAAAAAACCCCAATCATTTACTAATTATTTATTTCATAATAATATAAATATAAATCTGCCTTAATACGTTCTGCCACCTCGTGTCAATCCTGTACATTGATATTATAAATAGAAATCATTATATATGACATAATTATGGTGCAGTACGAATTTAATTAAAGTATTGTAATAAGAAACTGAAACATTTTGTTGAATTTTAGAAGATTCTCATTTTCTTTTAATGGCAGCTTAATACAAGTCTTTAATTTCAATTTATTCAACAAATCATTAAACTCAAAAGTTTTAATGTAATTCGTGTTTTTAATTTTTTTTTTCACGTTATTTACTAGTTGAAAATTGCTTTTAATGCAATGTTTGTTATCATTTTGTACATTAATTTCGTACAATCTAGTTGGTATATTCAATAAATTATTTGCTTTGTTGCTATAGGTGTTACAACCAATGCTAATAGTACGAAATTTTATTGAAATTTTGTGAAATTTTGGTATAACAACAATATAAGGATAATTACAATTGTTAGATTTCATATTTAATAGCTTAAAAATTCATGCATATGTCTATTTTTATTACCGTTTTTTTCAATCGCATTAGAAAAAAAACATAGTTTTTTTATAATAAAACTTGCATCTTAAAAATTAATATGTTTTTATTAGGTGACAAATGCTATTACGTTTTTAGCAATTATTACCTAGAATTTTATTGTAAAGGAGGATACGAGAAAGACTTGTAACAGTAGTTAAAATATTATTTTTGAAAAACTGACATATACGAGAATTTTCAGAGAAAAGAAATATTGAATGATTAATATATTTATCACATTCACAAAATAAGTCAAGATGCTAATAGAGGTAATTAGGTGTAACATGTAAATGAAGTGTACAAGTATATCTTCGTTCATTAAAAACACAAATATAAAGAAAATCAACAATCTTCATCACATGCATATATATATATAGATTTTTTTCTAATATGTAAAACCTCTAAAACATTTTTTAAAAGTATATTCTGAAAAAAATTAACGGTATATAATAATAATTCAGTAAATTATATTAATAATACCTATTAAAGACAACAATGAAAATTCTAACACACCTAATATTACATTATAAAACAAAAATTTAGTTAATTGTCAGTACGATTTTAGTATTTTTACGGATTTTCTTTTCCAATGAAAGTGATTTTGTAAATGTGACAAAAAGTATGAATTTAAGAATATATTTGACGCATAATGCAAAATTTTCATTTTCTCTAAAGCTGTGGGATTTATTATTATTATTCACTGCAAGTGAAAAAAAACTCTTATAAATACTGAAATAGTACTGTCAAAATACGGAAATTCTTTTTAGAGTTAAAAAAATATTAAAAAAAAAAATCCCAAAGCGTTTGAAAACACGACAAATTAACGACACTTTTAGCAGTATTATCTGTCAAGAATATTCTTAAATCCATATTCGATAATTTCTTTCATATATTCAGGAAATAATTTCATCCGAAAAAGATCGCTAAAAATGCTGAAATTAGACTGGCAATCAACCTTTTTTTTTTTTTTTATTGTCGGGGTGTGCCATCAATCTATCACTATTTTAGAATTAAATAATTTGGCTTATTTAATGACAGAAACTTTGCGATCATTACGGAGAAGATTGTTAATTTCGAAATCGCGCTGGAAAAGGAGTTTCATGCAAAAGGTTGTGCAGCCTTACCTTATATTTTAACGTAAAAACTTTATCGGCATTGTCCGTTAATGTTACGAATGATGTTATCATTTGAACAAAAGGTATAATTTTTCATTTAAAAATAAATGTTGAAAACCTTCAATTAACCAGTATATTAAATTTATCGAAGATATTATTTTAAATAATAGATTACTTCATTGCTGATGTGAAACTTTTAACATTCGATGAAAAATTCATAACCACGAACTTGATACACGATACATCAGTATTCTTATCGGACAATCGTATTAAGCACAGATTTTATGTACCGTTTTAAGTGATCAATTTGTTCTTTCTTTCAACTTTTTTTGAATGAGCGTGAGAAAGAATCAAATCTTATTACAATCAATCATTTTTGAAAAATAGCTATTTTTAATTTAATTCCTAATTAAGAGTCGTTTAAAATACAATTAAAAAATTGTGATATTAGACTAAAATAATTTTAATTAATATATAGCTTATAATAATATAAAAATGCTCTAGATATGTGTAAAGTCATAGTCATTTTGTAGACTTTTAAACGTATAGAAAAATATATTTAAGAAATCATATCCACTCCGTGCAAAATATAACCTAATTTTTGTCGAAATGTATGCTAATTTTTAAGCACGATTTCAGGGCATAGTTTATTTTTTTAATGTATTATTGTTGTTTTTGTATAAGCCAAAATTTACATTTATTGTTTCCATTAGTTAGTGCCATTATTTAGACATTTATTTTAAACGTATAGAAATATATAAGGTTGGACTATTTAAAACAAAAAACAATCAACGCCAATGAAAAATGTATTTTTTTGCACAGTAAATTTAAATATTAAAGCATTTTCTATTTTCAAATTTAATTATTTTATAATTTTTTAGAAGAACTAGAAAGATGTTCTCCAAAAGAAGCTATTACAATTGGACAAAGTAGCTTTAAAATATCGAGTTACTTTCATGTATTTAGTTGTCACGGACACTTATAATAATTCTCAGAAATATTTTAAAAACAAAAAGAAATTTAAATGGTTTAACTTAACCTCGTGCAGTATAACCTTTAAAGTAATTAAAATTTATGAAAATATCGAATTTAAATTTTAGTTTATTAAAAAATAATAATAATACATTTTTCGTGGCTCAATTGTAAATTATTGCATTTAAAAAACTTTCAACGAGCATTTTTCATATTCATCCTTAATGAAGCATTTATATTTATTCTTATTTTACATATTTATTATTCATGCCTATTCTACATTTTTAAGTAACAAATTCATTGAAAGTGTTTTAAAGAGTTATGACTCCAATGTCGATGAATCATTGAAGTGTGGAGAGAAAAACGATGATAGTCTCCTTCTTGTGAAATTTAAGATAACAGTGACAACTGTTAGCTTCAGAGGCGTACTGTCGTTTGGAAACCTTCGATCTAGGCAAAAATGGAGTTTAATTTGTTGAAAAACACGGTGTAATATAGGTACAAAAAGAAAAGACCGATGAATAACATCTCTAACAAGATGTGACTATCTTCATTTTCTCCTTGATCTTTCAACTGAATTAATGGTCAGTACTAGACACTTTAACAGAATGTTCTAATATAGAATGAACTACTGTTTTGCAAGTCGAAAATATATCTGAATTTCATAACTAATTCACCCAACGTTTTTGACTAACTTTCGATGGCAAAGTAGCAGAAAGCTTTTCTTGCATAAATCTTTGCATTTTAGTGCGTGTTCTAAACATCTGAGAGTGTATCATGCCATATGCTGGCGATTTATCCATGCAGATATAATAGCTCATCAGATATGGGGATAGAGCAAAAGAGCCACACCCGAATGTTAGGCGCGGTTCGTGCACAAAAACATGGGCGGCGCTAATGCCATGCTGTATCATTAACCACTAATTATTCGGCTATCGGTCACTAAAAGGGGCTTTGGCGCGCTAATGTTTCGATCGAAATTTAGAAGCTACTATGAAGTGCCAAAGCTGAAAAATGGATTTCACTCTATTTGCTAGATAGACTTCGATGATAGAAAATAATTTAGTTTATTTAGAAATGTATTTCAAAGTGGCCATATTATGTAATTTAATATATAAAATCTATTTTTTTTCTTAAATATTAATATACAGGGTATACCAAAATCATTGACCTCGACTTTTATTCCTTAAATATTGAACATAGACATATATTATAAATTACAAAGTTACGTAGAAAAAGGTACAGAATTTTAGGAAATCTATTAAAATTTTCAAAGGATTAAATTTGAAGATATACAAAATTTAAATTTTTATACTGTCCCCTTCAAAAATTTTCTCACAGAGTAATATATGCCTCATGCACTAATAAAGTCATGTACAAAATTTCAGCATTTTATCATAAAAAGTCGAAGATATATGAAAATACAGAAATGCTGACATAAACCACTTTTCAATGCCTGGATGTGAGTTCACAAAGGGGAAAAATCATGTTAGATGATCGCGTTTCAGGGGTCGTACACATATTACGAAAGAAAACAATGATTGCATAAATTATATTGTCCGGCTTCGCGCGTTACGCGTATATAAGCAATGCTATTGACCAATGGCATTTCACAAACATCTTTCTTATGTAATGACGCGTCTGTTGCGATTATGTGACGCACCGATCAGAGGAAAATATTTGCATATGTAAACATTTTTAAGCTGTTTTAATGTTCATTGACTGTGCCAGTTCCAGGAATTATTCTGTAATTCATCATGTAAAATGTTAAGGTCTTTTTCAGGAAGCACAGTTTTGTAAATTTGTAAATAAAACTAAATATAATAGCAATATTTTATTTGCTTATGATGCATTTCTGCGTCGCGTGATCTGCACTCTAAGTTGTAAACATTTACATTTTAATTTATGATTAACCCCTCACCAACTTTGTTTAAACATATCTCTGCAACTTTGATTAGTAAAATGCTGAAATTTTGTGCATGATCTTATTAATGTATGGGTACATTTTACTAATTAGGAAAATTTTTCTTTGGGCACCGTATAAAAAATTCAATTATATATTTCTTCAAATTTAATCCCCTGAAAATTCTAATCAGTTTCATAAAATTCTGTACCGATTTTTACGTAACTTTGTAATTTATAATCTATATCTATGATCAATATTTAAGGAATAAAAGCCGAGGTCAAAGTTTTTGGGACACCCTGTATATTAGGGGGTGTGTATGGCTCTTACTCTTGAAAATCTCTATATCCGAATAGCAATCTTCGCCTTATTTAATCTCCGAATATTGTTAAAAATTCTGTGATTAAATAAAACGAAGATCAATATTCCGAAGTAGTAGTACAAAAATTAAGGATCATGCGTATCCCGAGCTTAAGCAAAAATAATTCGAACTTATTAAAAGGAACAGAAATGAAAGCGTATTAAGAAAAAGAATATTCAATGTCAAAAATTAATTCAAGCAGTTCTTAAAATATACCAATTTTTAAAATTAAATTGACTTTTAAAATGACATTCAAAATATTTGAAGGGGTTAGAATGACAGTAGAGTAAGTCAAAATTTAGTGATTTGAGAAATGGAGGGTTTTGTGAAACTTGTTGTATTACCATTGCATTGAGCGGTCGAACTTGAGAGACTCCCTAAGTAAACTATGACTTATTTGACTGGCACATTGAACAGAAATTAATATATGTTTAGTAAAAATATGGTTATCTCGATTTTCAAAATTTTTGACTTAATCGCCTGTCATACTAACCCCCTCATTTAACATAAAGTAAAGTCTGATAGTGGAACAACTGCTATGGCAATAAGTCAATTAAATAACTGACAAAGCAGAGATGATCTAAATCAACAGATATCTCTTCGATTTCAAGTTACGCCAGATTGTTCGGATTTCTTTCATGTGGAAATTAATTACTTTTTTTAATCAAATTTTCTATTTTATTTTTATTTTTATAAAATTCTTACAAAAAGTGTGCTTTACACATTTATGTCTGTGTGTTACATATTTATTCTGAAAATACTATAATGCATTACTTGTTTTAATTTGATGGTGCAAGGTCTAGGACTACGACATATTTACAGTCTTAACTTGTTATAATAATTAAAAAAAATCTGAAAACGTTTTAACCCTTTCAGAGACAAAATACTTCAGATGGAAAATTGTTGAAGTAATTATATTATACCAGAATTTACGAACAAATTTATTTGAAAATAATTAAAAGCTTTTCTTCACGTATGTTACAACAGAAAAATTTTATTTTAAAATTCTGGGGGTCATTTGGCAGTTTGTAATTAAAATTAAGTGTTCGCTTCATGCAAACAGCGCTTTTGAAAGGATTAAGCAGTGATTTTCCTGGGAGAGCCGTAGAAGACCAGGTTATCCAGGACCAGGACCCTTGCTATGATCACTTTAAAATATAAATATATACAAACGATTATTGCTAATTACAAATATTTGATTTAAATATATTTGATTTAGAAATTTCATTGTGAGAAATGCATGGATTATTGCTATTCTCGAAAAATGTGTGGAATACACTGCTAAAAATAATTGTTGATTTTACAGTATAATACTGGCACTCCAGCTGGCAGTATTATACAGTAAAATTAACAGTATTAAACGGTAAAATAAGCAATAATACGCTACCTCGCATGCGCAATTATTTTTTGCAGTGTACAGATACTAATTAGAAGATACTAATAAGACTATCATGCTTGTGTAATAAATGCCTCAATGCTCAATGCATCAATGGTTTATATCAGTTTACTATAAATTAAGATAAAATAACATTCTTTATTCAGAATAGAAATATTTTCAGTTTTAGAGAAGAAAATGAGCTGAATGCCGAAATCGTTTTTAAAAAATTAAATTTATTCTCTAAATATATAATTTGATGACATGTGGAAATAAATTTCGTTTAAAAAATCAACAACTTGAAGATAATTGCAAATTAGTATTTATTTTCAATGAAGAAGAAAATATGTAAGTAAGATTAATTTAACATAAAGTTCATAACGAAAGCATAATTGAAATATTGAATAAATTTGTAAACTTGCTTTCATGCTTCGTCTCCCGCATTAATCAGGTTTATTTGTGTTTCTCAAAATGATCTTATTATAATAAATTATTAATGTCTTTTTAATTGATATTCTGTTTATTTACAATTAATATATTATCATTGTTATTATTAATTGTTGCTGTTTTGTATTTAATGCTGAGATTTGTACATTTATTTTCCATTTCTTTTATTTTCATTGCTGGCTTTGTGGTACACCTTAAATTTAAGTGTCAAAATGCATTTTTAAATTTCAAAGAAAAAATTCTGTTTTATATGGAAAAAAAAGATCTATATTGTTTTAAAAAAATAAAAAGTATATCATATTTTGCTGCAGAGTTTAGGCAAAATACTAAAACTTTCCTAATTAGACACAGTATTAAAATAAAAGTTTTTCTTTAACTTCTAAAGGTACAAAATCCTCGAGTGACTTAGCTTATATTATTTTTTTTTTGACTAAAAACATTTTTGTGCTCTCAATTTTAAGGCATTTTAATAAAAATTGTACTTAAAAAATAATTATATTTTCTGATGGTTTCATAAAGTGCCACTTTGAGCATAAAATATGAAAAGCGAAGTTTTCAGGTAATGTGGAGAAAACTGGTAATTGGTATACGACATTTTTAGACGCTAAGGTATAATCTCAGGTTGTGAGTTTAATGCGACGTTGTGTTGTTGATACTGATTTTCCCCTGTGTGGTTGTTAGGCTCAAACTCAGAATTTCTGGATCAAGTTGTGAGTTAGAAGGGATTTAAATGATCTTGCATCCTCATTCGAATTTTTTAGCCCTCACCGTATTTGTTGATGGAGCATTTCACCTTGGACGTACATGTTATATCTATCTGTTTCTCTTTTATCCATTACTAATCCCTGAGCGCGCCAATTTTTTACGAAAAACGTACAGGCGATTCAGATCTCTGGATTTATTTTTGAAAAAAAAAAATCACTCTTGCTTGTTTATCTTGCTGTCGTTCCGAGTCTGTCTCTAGTGACTAGAGGAAATCCGAATTATATAATTTGATCTCTTTTAAATCTCATATCGAGAAATGTACTGAAGCGTTCTTTTAAACTTTTTAGCTGTATGCTACTCGAACTCGTTATAAATAAGAACGAAGCATAAGGAGCGGAAGAGAAAAAACAAACAAACAAAATACCGGAAATGAAAAGAGAAAAAAAATAAAAGAATAAAATAAAAAGAGGCAAGAAACAAAAGGTAAATACGCCACGGAAGAAATGGATGGAGATAAGCAAAATGGAATGAAAAACAACCAAATAAATAATAATCGGGAGGGGTATGAAATAAAAAAAATAACTAACAAAATGATAGCAGCGCCTATTTGAGTTTTCAGTAATTGTATTGAGAACCTATTTGTATACAAGCGGGGAAAGTATTCTCAAGAAAGGCTTTGGTTTATGAGCCGAGTGATTTTTGTTAATGAGGCTGTCAACGCACTCTATCGAGTCGCAAGCTCCGGGGAGCTCCAGAACCAAGTCGGAGCCACGCGTGCGGTGTTGATGAGAGTCGGTCGCCGCGGGGCCCTGGGCCCTGGTGCCATCGGCCCCGTTTATTACTTCACATTAGAAACGGTATTAGAAGGCAGCGGGGTAGAGACACCAGGGACAACCAACGAAGAGGAGGCCAATTTTCCAACGTCTTCCCCTTCCAGCGCGTGGGGAGGGGGGGCTGAAGGAAAAGATATTTGCGCTGAGCAAAAGTTGGGAAAAGCATTTCCCTGAGGCTTCCTTGGGAATAAAGGAGCTTTCATTGCCTTTGCACATTTGCATTTGTCCTCGTAATCTACTAGGTTCCCCTGCAACCATCAAACGGGCCTATGCTCGACTCCATTTGATTTGGCTTTTGTCTTAGTTTCCTTGAAATTCTATTATTTCACACTATTTCCCCTTAACCAGTGAACTTCAGGGGTCGGCGCTAAAAGAATGAGCTTATTTGTTTTTCATATTTTGGAGAGAAGAAAAAGTGTCTACTCTGTTTTTCTTTCCTGAGAAAGAATTTATATTCTTTTGCATATTCATTTGCTTTCTTTATGAGCTCTTTTCCCATGATATTTGTTGGAAACATGGTCATTAAAGCACTACGCCAAAAACTCTTCTAAGTGTCGTTTTTAGCATGAGGACAGAGTAAGTAACGAATATATTTTCATTTTCAAGCGGCTTTTTTTCTTTTGCTCTGATCGGCATTTTTAACATATAAAAAAGGGAAACAAAAAGGAAATTTCGCAATATCTTTCCCAGTTGAAACATTCGTAAACTTAAATAATGTGGGATAAAATGTTTACCACCAACACTAAATGCTTATGCAAATAATCTGATTGGGAATTAGTAACTTAAATAGGCTTCTTGTGAATAGAGTTTAATGTTATTTTGTTGAAATATTTCACTTGAACTTTTTATTACATTGCTGGACTGGTAAAAATAAATAAATAAATAAATAAATAAAATTAAACGCAATTGAAGAACTCTTTACACCTAATTGAACATATTCATGAATGTTTAGCAAATTTAAATAAAATATTTCTGTTGTAAGCAACTGCAGCCATTTTGGAGCTCAAGGATCAATTAATTATAATAAAATATGCCGTCTTAACGAGAATTTTCACAAAAACTTAAAGATGGATTAGTATATGACATTACAATACGTCCTTCAAAGGAACATTCTGCACGGAATTGCAAGCAAATTAAATAATATATGTCTAGACAAGTAAGAAAATAACATTCTATCAATATATTTTCAAGAGAAGAAAAGTGTAATGCAAGGGAATATAAGTTATTTTATTTTATTTGTCGTTGCACATTACGATAAGATAAATAATAATAATACTATATTTTTAACGCCTGACTTTTAGAAGAGATGTATTTCATAAAGATAATTTTTCCAATGTTTCGGCCAAAGAAAATCTTGTAATTGTGATCAATGTAACCATCGTAATTTAACTAAAATGTCAGACAAAGCTCCGCCCATGGGTATCATATTGCATTACAGCCAACAATTTATTTTTTTTTTTACATTAATGTTTATAGTCTTAAATGAATGTCTGTAAAAATAATGGTTATTATCAGTTCAATTACATGCATAGTACATGTATTGCTTAAATATAAATATTGCATATATTTGTTAAAGAACGCGCAATATACAAGGTACCTAAATGAACTCAAAGTTTAAAAAATTCAATAACATGTATTACAGTGAGTTTATTTTTGCAGGAGACTAATGTGTGAAGTTAAAAATTTCTTTACTACAATAATTTGATTTAGTTCCAAATATCATCGATAGATGGCTCTGCGCAATGTCAAATTCTTAGAACGCTCAATCTAAATTATAAAATTTAATTAAAAATAAATTACCGGCTTTTAATCTTTATTATGCTTAGCTGTTAAAACGAAAAAAAAAATAGGTTTGAGTTTAGAAATTGCAAAATTATATTAAACAGTATTGCAGTTGGGGGCAGGGGAGCGCCATCTGTCGGAGATATTTCGAACTAAAACAAAGAAGCGTAGAAAATAAAAATTCGGACTTCACGCATCACTTACCTGCAAAAATAAATTCATTATATGTCCCCGTTTACAAGTTATTAAATTTTTTAAAACGTTCGGTACATTTTAAGACACTTTGTATATTAAGATTCATCAAGTTAGATTTATATTTATTGCACTGTATTTTTTCTGTTTAGAGTCAAAATTATACAGGGTGTTCCAAAAAATAGTAACGCGCCTTATTTTTTAGCTGTTGGAGATATGTAGGTAATGTAAATGCAAAAGTGTTAAAAATAAGGTAGGGATTAAGAATACGTGAGGGAAGTAGTCCTACCACTAATTACAAAAAAGTTACACTTTTTAATTTTTTTTATGTGGCTTTTGGATTCGATAAATTATATTTAGAAATTTTTATCACCATGCTCTGGCAAGTAAAATGGTAAAATTTCCATTATTTTACGACCAAACTTATCATGTTCTAAAATTTTGAATTTTATGAAATTTCCGAGCTTTCCTCTACTAAAAAATCGTCTATATCACTTTTAAATGCCAAAGAGATCCGCCATTCTATTGATAGTAAATAAACTTTATTACTGTGATTAAGATGAGCATGTTGTTGCTAAAATATTCAAAACTAAATAAGGAAAATTTAGAAATACAAGAATCTTTGTCACGCTTTTTCACTTTGAACATTTTTCGACATATAATAAAGGGCGCACACTCCTTAGAATTTCCCAGTTAATATGTCAGAATAGAAATCTTTGCCAAATATTTTTTCTTCAGATTAGCAAACGTTTCGCGATTAATCAAAGGGTTTGTAATATCTTTCTGCGATTAAACAAGGCGAAAAATTCTGTATGAAAATTGTGGTAGGACTGTACGCACCCTGCGTACAGTACTCTGCTTTTATTTTTTTCCTCCTCCAAACAACTCCTTTTTTGTCTCCATTAATCGATCTGGTCATCTATAAAAATAGTTTTCTTATAGTGCAAAATAAATATATCAAATCACAAGATCTCCATTCTCCAACTTTAAAGAATTTTGTTTTCTCATATAATTTATTGATTATTAAACTTTCAAAGGCATTTTTCTATATACGAATAGAAAAGATTCAGATCAATAAAATGAGAAGAAAAATTTATAAAACAATAAAAGTTACGAAAGCGTATTAATGAACATTTTTCATCTGATTAGATAATGTTGATAATAGTGTGATAATGTTTTCTTCGATGCCAATATGGTCAAAACTGGCCAATAGATAAAAACATGCACCCCACGTACAATTAAAGTGCCTCTATATGAGAGTGGCGACATACGCACATGCCGCATGCTCAGACTGAAGGTTTTGTCTAAACTATGGGAACCAACCTCAATTCTCTAACTTTAAAGAATATTTTTTTTACAAGTTATTGATTATTAAACTTTCGAAGGCATTTTGCTCAATACGAATTTATAAACGATTCATATCAATAAAATTAGACAAAAAATATAAAACAATTAAAGTTACAGAAAGTGCATAAATGAACATTTTCCATCTGAATGCATATTCTTTAGCTAATGTTGATAATAGTATGATAATGTTTGCTTTGTTGCCAATATGGCCAAAAATGGCGGATGCATAAAAACATGTACCCCACATACAAGAAGGGTGCCTCTATATGAGAGTAGCGACATACGCACATACCACATGCTCAGACTGAAGGTTTTGTTCAAACTATGGGAACCAACAGTCTAGAACTTGGCAATACTTGCCTTGACTTTTCGATTAGATGAGTGAGAGAAGTAAAAAAAAAAAAAAAAAAAAAAAAAAACATTAGTTTGGCGATAATGGCCAAGATGCTTGGCGATTCGTTTCCGTCCAAACTCGTCTTAACTAATCAAATTTTATTTCCCATTTGTCGCCTTTCTCATAACGAAGTAACCTAGTACAAGTAGACAATGAATCTTTTTTGGCTAAGAAGACCCATTATTTATTTCACTTGCTTATACAAATTTTATGAGTTGTAAAACAAGGCGATATAATGTTTCACGTTGCTGCTATGGACACTAAAACTGCCGTTTCTCTTCACTATTCTTATTTTTTCTCTGGGTATATTCAGGCTACTGATGCCTTAGGAGATATTGAAACACACGTTTAATAGAAATGTTGTGTTATAGCTGCTAAATGATAACATGTGTATGCATGCGTACATGTGTAAGAGTGAACTCAGTAAATGAATATAATAGGTAACACTTGATACATTTCACGAGTGATTCCTCAGGTATCATTTAAGGCCAGTTAGAATTTCTCATAAAGCTTGAGTTAAAGGATTCTTTGATTCAAAGAAAACTTCGAACTCTACAGAAAGAGAGAAAGAAAGAAGTGAAATAAGAAAGAGCGACCAAAGAGTTTGGAAAGCAGTTAATTTATCGTTTCCTTTGTCAGGTTAATCTGGGAATGCGTGAATTTTGATTTTAGAAACAAATCTGAACAAATTACCTCACCTCATTCATCCAGATTTTCTTTAAAATATTTCAAGTCTCGACACGCATGCTCCTACCTAAGAGGTCCATGCATATCCTCCTTCAAGCGGTAAAAGGGGCAAGTTGTATCTCGTTTATGCATGAAACTACAGCCTTTGTTTGTTTATTTTCTCTTCTATTTCAAGAATACTTCACCTCACTTTGTTTATCTTATAACATTTTTGTTTTGCCTCTGAGATAAATGTATAATGTGTATCATAAAATATCCCTTGATTTTAATATTGAATATTGCATTAACTATAATAAATATAAAAATAAAATATATATGTCATGTTTATCAGATAATTCATGAATTTTCTGGTGCAGTACTTTAAAAAATAGCTCGAATTTTCGCCAATAGATGGCGCTGCGACTTTCAAACTGTAAGAATGCTCAATTTTACGTGTAAAATTGCATCAAAGAGCTCTCAATTTTTCCAGTTTATTCTATTTAGCTATTTACACGTGAAAAAGTTTTGTATTTTAAAAATTTGAAATGAAGTTTTGAAGTTTGATTCATTCTTCGAATTTGAGACTGCGCAGCGCCATCTATTCGCCTAAATTTGAACTAGTTTTAAAAATACCCTGTACAAAATCTATGGACTACCTGATAAATATGTCACTTACTTCATCTTTACATTTATTATAATAAATGCGTTATTGAATTTTAAAATTGGGGAGTTCTTTACTAACACCCTGCATACACCTTAAGTAGACGTTTAAAATGCATCTTTCTAAAAAAGACAATTTAAAGAAAACATATTTTTCTGATACTGCAATAATAAAAAGTAAACATATAATCTTTAATAAGAAATTATGTTGTAAAAATATTTTGAAAATTTTTAAGAAATTATATATTATTGAAAAATATGTCTGATTATTCTCAAATATGAATTTAATTTTTCTCAAAGGGAAAACATATTTGATCTCATAATGTCTGATTTATTAGGCATAGAGGAATTTTTCAAGGGAATCATAAAAAAAAATACGAGAAAATATTAATATAAAACATCCAGAACACAGTTTCGGTAAACTTTGATCTTTAACGCTGCTCATCAGTCAAATTTCAAATTCCTCTCTCTAATGTTAAATCTACAGGCCTGCAATGCATTCCTATTTTTGAAATTCTCAGAGATAAATATTTAGCTTCTTTTTTCTATATGTTCTTTTTGAAGAATGTTTCAAGCCAGAACAAATTAAAAAAAAAAAAAAAAAAAAAAAAGTTTTCTGGTACTGCAATAATAATAAATAAACATATTTTTTTTAATGAGAAATTATGTTGTAAAAATATTTTGAAACTTTTAAAAAATTATATATTATCTAAAACTATGTCTGATTATTCTCAAATATGAGTTTAATTTTTCTCAAAGGGAAAACATAATTGATCTCACAATGTCTGATTTATTAAGCATAGATATATATGATATACACACATATATATATATTTAGAACATAGTATGTATATTTTAGAAATAATTTGACAGCTAATAAATAAATAAATATCCTTTAAGAACAGTATACAGGAAAAAGAAGTTAAAAATACAGGGTGTCCCAAAAGTCCTTGATACATTTTAAAATTCAATAAAAGATCAAGCAATTCACGTACGAAAGTGCGGTTTGTACGAAAATGCTTCTTATGATCTGAAATTTTGTTTAAGCAAATAAAAAAAATATTCAAAAAATTTCTCATAGATGGCGCTGTTTCTGGAAAGTTATGTATTAGGTAGAATGTCTTTATACATAATAATGGCGAAAGACGCACTATGTGTATGCACAACTTTTGTTCAAACTATGACATCCCACATTCCAGAAGTTAACAATACTCGTCTTTCCATTCTCATTCGTCTAATGAAACTCAGGAGGGCGAGTATTCTTGAGTTCTGGATTGTGGGTTGCCATAGTTTGGACAAAAACTATACATACTTATTGTGCGCCTTTCGCCATTGTTATATATAAATTCATTCTACCTCTTAAATAACTTTCGAGAAGCAGCGTCATCTATGAGAAATTTTTGGAACATTTCTTTTATTTCCTTAAACAAAATTTCATATCATAATAAGCATTTTCGTCCAAACCACACTCTCGTACGCCAATTGCTTGATCTTTTATTGAATTTTAAAATGTGTCAAGAACTTTTGGGACACCCTGTATTATTTTCCTAAGAATATATTTTAAAAATACGAATGCATCACACACTCTTTAGTTTAACATTATTGAGGGGAATTTGAGATTTTAGTGATGAAGAGACTTAAGCGCAAAAAAAATATTACTCAATCGAGCGACATATGAAACTCTTTTTGATGATCATAACACATTTTGTATTTTAAAGTTACAAAACTGAAAACTTCATAGACTCTTCTACTATACAAATATGACAAAATATGTAATAAAAAGCACACATAATTTTTTGTTTAAAAATGCTTTGCTACTTTAGAAAAAAAAATCTGTATCCTCTTGATGCCAACATCGAGAATCATAAAATATTGACATAGACGTCATATGTTATTAATGTTTCAACGAAATTTTACCTGCTGACCATATATTCACGCACAACTTCATTTTTCAAGATCATAGATTGTTAGTAACGTCCTTTAAAGGTTAGATCATCTACACCCCCCCTCCCCACACGTACACGTAGAATCATCCCCCACCCTGGAAAGTGGAGAATGCGAACATAAAAGCACAGTGCATGTGAAGTCAACGACGCCTTATAAATCCTTTATGAGAAGCCAAAGATGGCTCAGAGACGGATAAGTGCAGAGTACCAGGTCGAATCTAAACTGAACCATTTATTTTTATTTTCGCATGTCCTCCTGCTTCAGTATACTCCCCATCTATGCTTCCCTATCCGAGCTCTAGTACTACTCTACCAACCGGTAGACATGCATTATATGTAGGAGAAATGGGGAGAGTACTTGCACTGATGTACAGCCTGTGTGTCAAGTAGGGTGACTAGGGGATCGGGTCATAATCAATTTTTTTAAGGTAGTAGGCAGGTATCAATAGGATCGAAACGCGTTAGTTCGTTAGATCAGGGAGAGACTTCGTTAGAACGAATCCAACTTAAAGTCACAAGGGAATTGGGTAAGTCTATATTGTAGCAGCAGTAATCAAAATATGGAGTGCAGAATTCATTTTGAATTTGACGGAAGCACAATGAAGAATAACGTATAAAATCGCTGTATCAATGCAAACTTAGTTTGCCTACGTTGTACTGACGTTATTGGAACGTACGTTTTTTTCTGTATTTCTATAAAGTGTTATTCGCATATCATTTATGAAAAAATACCAAAGGGAGAGAAAATCGAATTTGATCAAAAGTATCAATAAAGGGATTTTCTAAAAATGTTCGTTATACGTTATATTGTTTGAATATGATAAAAATCTCTGACAAGATCATCAGCTAAGTTTTTAAAATAAAATTTGAAACTAAAAATTGGAAGTGTTCTTAGAAATTGTGAATCAAACATATTGGACATATTTTTTTCTGGAAATTAAGCTGAGAAATGTTGTTACTCGAAAAGAATAAGAAAGAAAATTCATCAGATATTCATACATTATGGAACATTTTCCAACACTTTCAAATTGCACAATAAAATATCGTTGAGTTTGAGAACGTTTAACGTTATGAAAATGCACTTCAGACGGTAGGACATAATGTATTCTAATTTTTTTTAACAGTACTGTAGACGAACCAAAAACCATACATTGGCCATTTTAATAGGGAACACGCTGTAATGAATCTTAGCTATCGAGCATTTTATTCGTGTCAGATAGGAAAAAAATGAATTTAAACCATATTCAATTGCTTTGGAAAGCATAGTTGCCAAGTCTCCCGATTTTTAAGTGCCACTATTTCCGAATAGAAGTATAGCTTTGTTTAATAGGAGTGGGAAAGTATAAAAAGGTTTCTATAGAGTATTTTTTTAGAACAGAAAATGATAAAAATTGTGATTTGCAATGGCTTTAATGATTTGCATATTTTTAATGATGTGCAAATTTTGAAAATATAGCAACATAGGCACAAATTCTTAAACGTTTGATCAATTGATGATTAAGTTTTAACAATGTTTGAAAAATGGGTCTCTTCATCATCACCATGAAATGTGCTTCAGTATTAAATTTATTGAAGTATTCTATTACATTTATATATCATATTTCTACAGAAATCGAAAGTAGCTTTTTGATATAATTAGAAAAACTGCGTTAATTTTTTTCATTTTTTCCTGATAACTTCTTCGATTATTTCAAGTTTTCCCCAATAGTTATATTGAGTTAATTATCATCTATACTGAACAAGAATGGTCTGAATGCACAAGTTTTAAACATTGCATAAGAAGAGTAGTAAAGAGTCCCAATTCGTTTGTTCTATAGGACACATAATAACAAAAATACAAAATAAATTACTAACAACTCCATCTATCATGCTCCACACCCATTAATTCAAACTGTCCATTCACTATTCTCATTGAAGCTCAATATGTCTTTAAAAATAGAAATATTTATAAAAATATATATACATTGCTCAGTTGAAAACAAATCAGAATTTTTGAACTATGGAAAAGTGCATAAAGAAAAAATATAATAAAGAAAACACAGTATAAGTTGCAGAAATAACAATAAAAGTCATTATTTAAGAGAATGGCATTGACAAATATTGCATTATTTGATGGTATTTTTAAATGATAATTGTTGATTGAAAGTCTTAAACAATTGATCATTGCAGTACATTCTGAAAAACTAAGAAAATCAACTGAAGATCTTAATTTTGCAACACAAAGAATTTCGGAAATTAGAATAAGTTTCACATCTGAAAGAGGGAGAATAATTGCATAACATTTTTTCAAGTTTATAATAGAAGGAAAAGAAAAACTTAAAAGGTGCATAGATTTTGAGCAAAATTTGGAGCAAAATTTGATAAACAAATGATTCAATTTTCTAGTTATTGTTATATAACATCGTTTGTTAACAAGTGCGACCTGTACTCCAAGCATAAATAACCATATTTCGAAATCTATAATTTTTTAAAAGAATAATAAGAAAAAAAAATAAAGTGTGGCGTTTCATTTATTCGTTGATATTTTCTGTTCAACTAAATATATTTATATGATGCATCTAGAATTTACTAAATATATAAATTTAATAAAAAAACATTGAAGGGATCTTTGAAAGTTAAAGAAGATGCTTATAATATTATAAATGGTACTAAAAAATAAAAAACACATATAGACAGTTTGATAGGCATTTACCGAATAGTATGAAGTGTTGTCTTTTAACTTATTGAATATTTTCTTTTCTTTTATTTATGACAACGCCTAACACATTCTGCGCTAAAGCTTTTCAACAACATTAAGTTTATACATACAAACTGTAGAACACATTCTTACAAAATCTTTTCAATAAAATTTTGAAACACTTTCCTTTTCAAAATTGCATTGATACAAAAATGTTGTTCGTAGAAAGAACTCCCTTCGCACAATAAATTATTGTGATATTTTTGTCCACCAGGTTTTTTTTTTTTTTTTTTTGTATAATTTTTCTGGTGGTTCTTCTCGTAAGGTGTATGAGATTTGAGAGTTTATATTGGAAAAGCTTGAGACGCAGTTTGGGACTTGTTTGCAATTGCATAAACTGCAATCCTCATGAGGATTAAAGAAATATTTTCACTCATGCAGATGGGATATACTCCCTACAGTAGTCCTTTCTTTTTAATTTTCATAAGTGCTTTAAAATCTCTGCTATATATATATATATTTGCATATTTTGCATGTAGTTTAGAATATAAAGATTTGCGAAACATTTTGAAGAAAATAAATGTAGTATCATAAAATTTCAAAGCGTAAATATAATAAAAGTTTTCACCAATTCCAAGCATTCCACCAATAAAAACATGTGGCTTATGATTAAAGGTTGAATTTTTATTGAAGTTTTATTAAAACATACAAGTAACTTACATAAAACACATACTTTTAAATATATAGCACAAGGAGGGAAAGCCCACGTGTCAGTGGGCCAGTTGTCACTACCATTTCTGAATAGTAATATTCGTCTTATTTAATAGAAAAATTTTGGTCGTAGAATATGAGCGAGGATTAGTATTCGGAAATAGTGGAAACACTTGGCCCGCTGACTTGTAAGTTCATTAAACCTGATATTGCATAAGAAACCATTATGGCATATAAAAATAGCAAATGAAACCTTTGTGCAATAATATTAAAAGGAAAAATACCAACGTCACAAAAAAAAAACAAAAAAAAAACAGCAAATAGCAAATTGATGTTACTTCATTATTTACTATGTTACTTCTCACTCGTGCTTGCCTGTCGCAAATTACATTTTTTTTAATGGGAATTTCTTTCGTATGATTGACGGTTTGGCTATGGGCAATCCTCTTAGTCCAATTTTATACGATATTTACACGCAGTATTTTGAGGTCAAATTGTTTGAAATATTAAAGTTTCCCTTTTATGTCTTTTGTTGATGATAGCTACAGTGTCTCACAAAAGTGATGGGACGCTTGTGCTTTATAAAAAGAAACTGCAATAAAATAAATAAACAAACATGTGCAAAAATTTTTTGGGTGTGTTTCATATTTAAAGTTAGTAACAATTATTACATAACATACATTTTGTCAAAATATTAAAATATTAATTTAGTAAAAATACAATTGTTCAGAACGGAGCAAAAAATGGCTCACATAAGTGATGGGACACTTACTTTTCCATCAAATATTTATCCACAAATTTTACTTTTTAAAAGGTTTTAATATTTTGTTGGATTTCCTTTTACTTTTAAAACATGATTTAATCTTTTTGGGATGGATTCGACTATTTTTTTTGTGATTTCTGGAGTGATTTTACCCCATTCTTCTTGAAGCACCGATTTTAGTTGTTGTTTTGAAGAAATGGTGTGTTTGCGAATTCTTGATTCCAATTCTTGCCAAATATTCTCTATGGGATTTAAGTCTGGAGATTGTGGTGGTGTTTTTATTATCTCAGGACAGTTATATAGCAGCCAGAGTGTAACGTTCAGAGCAGTGTGCTTGGGGTCATTGTCCTGGTAGAATTTAAAATCGTTATGAAGGTTCAATTTTCGTGCTGAAGATTTCAAATTTTGCTTTAAAATATCAATATACTTGTACTGATCCATTATACTGTCAATAAAAACAAAATTACCAACTCCAGCGGACGACATACACCCCCATACCATAACTCCTCCTCCACCATGTTTTACTGTTGGTACCAAGTTCTGTTTGCGAAGTTCTTCCCTGGGTTTTCTCCACACCAAGATTCTACCGTCAGAACCAAATATATTAAATTTACTCTCATCAGCAAATATAACTTTATTCCAGTAATCAGAATTCTTATTTATGTTGGATTTTGCGAAAGCTAGTCTGAGTTTTCTATTCTTTTCACTTACGAAGAATTTTTTCCTGGCTACTCTACCGTGATATCCAGCAGATCGAATTACCCTTCTAATAGTTTCAGGATTAACAATTATTCCATATAATGCTTGTAAATCAGCAGCAACTTTTGAAGCACTAATTCTTGGATTTTTTTTAATATTTCGAACGATAATTCGCTTTATTCCATTGGATAGCTTTGATGGTCAGCCAGGTCTTCTTTTATCCTGAATCATATGATTCTTTTTATATCGTTTAATGATATTGAAAACTGTTGAACGACTCAAGTTAACTGTTTCAGCAGTTTTTCTAATAGATTTTCCACGTTCAATATGCAAATTAATAACTAATTTTCGAATTTCAGGCGAAGTTTCTTTTCGTTTAGCATTCATGACTACACAGAGCTAAAAAACACAAAAATTCCAAAACAAACTGGAGAGAAATACTGCAGACGATTTTATAAATTATTGCCAATTGCTTTTAAGTAAAAATAAAACCCCAAAAAATATTTTTATTGCTTATTTCAGGCGATTTTTGTTGCATATATAATGGTGTCCCATCACTTATGTGAGCTATTTTTTGCTCCGTTCTAAACATTTGTATTTTTATTAAATTAATATTTTAATATTTTGACAAAATGTATGTTATGTAATAATCTTTACTAAATTTAAGTATGAAACACACCCACAAAAAAAATGTGTACATGTTTTTTTAATTTATTTGATTAGTTTCCTTTTGTAAAGCACAAGTGTCCCATCACTTATGTGAGACACTGTATGTCCTGGTTGAAATGAATTCGGATATTAATCATATTCTCTCTGCTTTGAATTCCATTGATTCTTGCATTCAATTTACTTTTGAAATTTAGACCAACCATTTAGATTTTGTCTTTCTTTCCTGGATGTTCTTGTTATTCGCAGTGAAGGTGGCTTTCAGAATATCGTCTTTCACAAACCTTTTGCTGTCAGTATTCCACCTCATAGGTATTCTTATCATCCTCCTAACCAGAAATTAGCTGCTTTCAATACTTTTTTTTTTCGGGCTCCTAATATTTGTTCCACTCCTCAGTTACTTAGTGCTGAACTTGATTATCTCAAAGCTGTTGATCGTGGTTATTCCTCTAATATTATAAATTCTATTTATAAGAAACTAGCTGTTACCCGTGACTTCGTTCATGTATCATTAAAATAAGAATAAATGCATTAATTAGCAAAATACTTCATTCCCGATAATTAGAAACGTAAATAATTAACTAAATCTTTACCACATTCCATAGGAGACAATACAATATTTCTATGATATAGAGGCCTTGACATAACTAAGTTTTAAAAGAGTGAAATTTTGTGACAAATAATCACGAAAAGGAAACTGCAAGCAATGAAAAAAGGTGGGCCAAATAAAATCGTGGAAATCGGCTAATTGTGTAAAAACATATGTCAAGTTTATCTGGTAAACCATTTTACTTTTAACGCCTTTGTGAAACGTTTTAATACCCATCCTTCAAAGATAATGGAAATAGTATTCTTTTTTCATTAAATTCAATTTTTGTGAATAGGGAGCAATAATTGTAGACCAAAATGCAAGGAGCTGAAATTTGCCTCCTTGATTTAATCTATAACTGAAAAAAAAATCTTTATTTCTAAATGAAAATATGTTGACAGACGATTTTTGTTCTCCAGAATAAATTGATTCATGAAGTTTGAATATGTGAAAATACGCTTTTATTTTTCAAAAATTTTACTCTAATCAAGATTTTGTTTTCTTTCACCATCTAATCAAATTGAAAATAAATTATTTTTTTTTTCATTTTTAATGAGAAAAATGATATTAATCCGTTTTATTTCTTCTTTTTTATCCACAAAATTGGAATAATTTAGTTGCCATTTTTAGCGAAACTTCGTTAAAATTTACAAAAAATAAATAAATAAATAAATAAATAAATAAATAAATAAATAAATAAATAAAAATAAATAATAATAAAAATAATAATAATAATAATGTCTGGGAATTTAAATATTTTTTTTCAATTCTGAGATTTTATGACATCCTCGGATCAATGATAACCGGTGTTAAGTAAATCGCGTTGCGTTCGACAATCTGAAAGGAGTAGTTGCGAAATACAAATAGGCTTTTTGGCAAAAAACTCTCATCTGTATGTAACTGATATTCATGCTTAATAATCGGTATAGATAAAAAATATATTTAAATTTTTCGTTTTAAATATGGCGTGAAACTCATCTACTTTCTAAACTTACCGATCCTTGTATTATTAATGTAAGGAATTGATTCACGCTCCTTGTAAAACACATTTGAAAACTCCCATTTTATTTCAAATATGACGTCACTTTTTCCTCAGAGAAATCTCTTTTTAATGGCATAATTCTTGTTAATTCTCTTTTTCTGGCAATTAGGACGTAAATTTTAGCGGAAAACTCACATTTGTATGTAACTGGTATTCAAGCTAATTATTAATCAGTATCAATAAAAAATATTTCAGTTTTTCTTCTTAAATATTACGTCCATTATATATCTACTTTCATTATACATTGATATTCATGCTCTTTGTATTATTACAAATATTTGAAAATACATGTTTTATTTATGACGTCATATTTGTCCAAGCCGAGTATGATCCTTTTCATAGTTCCATGGTCCAAGCGAAATCTATTTTTAATAATATAATTATTGTTCATTTTTCCTTCTAATTATAACGCAGTTTTTGACAGAAAAATATATTTTTAATGTAACCGATATTCATACTTCATGTATAATAAAAAATTATCCATATTCTTGTTTCAAATATCACGGAAATTCACCTTCTTTTAAATTCTTTTTAATTTTCAGTTTTCACGTGAAAATCGTTCAATTGAAAATTAGATGTTGAGGAAAAATTATTTTTCCGTGTTTTTATTTATTGGCAACGATCAAAGCCCTAGCAACGATAAAGTAAAATGGTTAAATTGTATGGGAAAATGTCCATTTATTCTCTATGAAAATAATGAAATTTTTAATTATTAAAGAACATATTTGAATAAAAAAAATAAAATCTAGCCTATGTTCATTTATGGGTTATAATGAACCTATATGCAAAGATACAGGATAATTAAATTCTCCATTTTGACGCTGGCTTCAGCCAAACATTTGCACACAATCGGATTTATAATATTATTAGGATAGGATAGGATTGACGAAACCCGTCTATTCTGGTAAGAATTTTAATTCCAACTCTAATACTTCAGTTGTTTTGCCATTTTCCTTAAAATCAGTCAGCAAATTGCTAAAATTTTAAGAAGGTTTGGATTCAACGTTATTTTTTATCTTGTTAATAAAATCTCTTTTTCAAATCTCAAACACCTCATCGATCGTATGGATAACTGGGGTATTTACCAAATATCTTGCCAGTGTTGGTCTCTCTTGGCCAGACTAAACATGCTTTTAGATTTTGTTTAAAAGAGCATGAAATTTATGTTAAAAATTAGGAGCTTAAGGCTGCTCGTCAGTAAACTTCCCTATTCCCCTCGCTCATGTTATTCCTATGGGCATAGGATGCATTCGTATTTTTAAAATATCTCCTCGGAAAATTAATATTTTTAACTTCTGTTTTCTTTGTATTGTTCTTAAAGAATGTCTCTTTTGTTCTTAGTTGTCAATTTTTTTCTAAAATATATACTTAATTTTATATGAAATGTTAAAATCGTATTCAGTTTCGCTAAGATTTTAACACATAAAAATATAAATTAAGCGCATAGTTTAGAAATATTTTGATAAGTAAGAAAAAAAGAGACATTCTTTAAGAACAGTACACAAGAAACAGAAGTTAAAAATATTAATTTCCCGAGGAGATATTTTAAAAATACGAATGCATCCTACGCCCATTGGATTAACATTAGCGAGGGGAATCGGGAAGTTTACTGACGAGCAGCCTTAAACGTTCTTCTATTGCTCAACAATGTCGGTCTCTTCAACATAGGTTCAATTTTTCCTCAGCTAATATTATCCATAAATGTTCTTCTAACCTTGATCTTGATTTTTGGGAAGCTTGCCACATCATTAAAAATTATCACTTTTTAGTCAGAATCTTTAGAATCTAGTCTTTAGAATCTAGTACTCCTGATTTTCCAAGTAATTGGAAAGTATTAATTTAATTTCCCTTTTTTTGGTTTTCGTTTCTTTTGTTTTCCGGTTGATGTCTCTACTTGTCCATTCGGTTGTTTCATGCTGCTTTCTTCTCATTGGTTGTTTTTGTCGCATTCTCTACCTGCATCGGGTATATAAGCCACAGCCCCTCTGTCGTTTTGCCCAGTCTTGCATTTTCTAGCACGCTGTGCTTTGCTCTTTGCTGCACTAAAGAAGAATCTTGCTGTAGATTCGAAATAGCTGTTTGCGGCTTTTTGTGTTTTATTTGTGCATTTATAACGTTGTTATTCTTAATTTTAACATTATTACATAGTAATTTACAACTAATTTTAAAATGCCATATTGCTTAGTTGAATCATTTGATTTATTTTAAATATACAGAATATTAAGAAAAAAAATGAATTAAAGACCCAATTCGCAACAGCACATATTTTAAAGGATATCATCAAATCAAAACAACGAACAAATATGAGTTCATGAAAACAGAGTATGCAACATATACGGTTTGATTTGTTTATTTAGAAAAAAAAGTTGCACCCAAACTTTCACAAGATTCATCCCAAGAAACCCATGAACATTTCTAACTTGCTTTAAAATATTCAATTTATAAAAGTGTTTGAATATTTGCAGCATATTCATGTGTTATTCCGGTTGGATATTTCCTTTAACCCTTGTGGGAAATTCTACTATACGCGTTAATGGGCATATTATTCAACAACATAAAACGATATTGATTTTCCACATGATTATCGTTTAACAATCATTAATATCAATTGATTTATTTATTATTTTCTATCACGCCTAAAGCCAATTCTATAAAATTCTATTGAAAATCTTTTGTGCATTCAGAGCAAATAATCCACTTAGATATTACAGTTAAAAGTTGTTAAACATCACTTACATAAATTCGTTGAGAATCTTTCTTTTTTTTTCTTTCTTTTTCGGATTACCAAAATAACTCACATTGTTTAAAATAATTTTTTTCGTGGTATTTAATGAATGAATGCAATGTGCATTCAAAATACTTCACTAAACAAATTATTTATCAAGTTTTTTTGAAAAATTAAACACACTCATATTAGCAAAAGAAAAAAAAAAGAAGAACATCAAGATATTTGTGCAAATTACTAAAATAATCAAATGATTCTTTAATTTTTATTCTTCAATAATTTATTATAATCTACTTATCTCGAAGATGCAGTAATTTTTAGATATACAAGTAACAAAGAGATAAAAAAAAATTATAACTTAATTTTCACTGAAAATGCATAAGAAACCACCGAAAAGGAAGTGAAAAGAAGAACTAGGAAAATAAATCAAAAAACTGTATAGAAAAGATTCTAAGCTAAGATCACCGGAAGATTCAATTTCTTTCCAAATAATGAGCCAACCACACAAATTGCTTAAACTTCGTTAACATAAATGAAAAAGAGACTCGATAAAATATCCAATTAACATGATTTTATTAACAAGTAATCTGGCTGTCCGTGTTTTTCTCTCCATTTAAAATAAAGACAAAAACTCTTTATTTTACCCTAAAGTAAATCTGAGGGAGCACACTCTCCAGGCTTATGTCTTTATAAATCTTTTTCTTGCATTTTTTTTTCACCTGATAGACGCACGGGGCATTTTTTTCTTCCCTTTACACTATACAGACATCGTTCAAAAAAATTTAATTTTATTATTACTGTGTTGATCTGCAAATAAAAATGCGCCCGTAATTCAATAACTAAAAGTGCAAATCTGTAGTAAGCTGCTTTTATTAAATTAGCAGAGGGACTTTAATACAACACCGCTCAGGTAAGTGCACACGCTGAGGAAATGTGATGTGAAAAAAATTACAGCCAAAAAAAAAAAAAAAACCCACTATAAAAATAAACTGTTAACGCATAATATAAAATTACATTTACTGATACGAAACAATGCCAAAAATTTGTTTCCAGTCGCGGGCGCTTTTTAGAAGCAACGGGGAAGATTTTTTAATCACAGATTGTGTTACCGACGGAAAACTTAATTTGCATACATTTTAACGATGCTGTTCCCCCCCATTCTTATTCAAATTTTATTAGGGGAATTGTCTTCCTATTATTGCCATAGCTTCCGATTATCTTTTTTTATCTACATTTAAGATTCTTTCTTCCCTTGTGCTGTCTTTAACTAGAGCTGCACATACTGACTCGGGGAATTTTATTAAATCCTCTGAAGCATGGCTTGGACTCATTAAGGCAGTGCATTGATTAACACAAGGCTTGAGCTGCTACAGTTTTACCCTAATTCTCGAGTTTTTTTCCCCAACCTTTTATATTCAACTCCATGCAGAAAAAAAATAAGGAACAAGGGAGAAAACGTGATGCAAGGGGCATAAAAAAGCATTTAATTATTTTTTTAACGCGTAAACTTTGTAACAGAAGGGGAAAAAAATCTTCTGATCTAACACCCACGATTTTTTTTTTAAAGACGGAAAGAATCTTATTAAAACAATGAATATTTTTTTAGCTCGTCTTTTGAAGTAGCAGTTAGGTGATGACCTTTGGAAATTATCTTCAGTTTCAAATTAGGCTTAAAATATTTGCTTTATTTTATATATTTTGCAATATTTAATTATATATCTAACGATTTATACTTTAATGAATGTAATTTGGGTGTTTTATTTTATTTCTTAATTTTTTTTTTTTTTTTTTTTAAATTTGTGTACATTAATATATTCCATTCATTAATCTAGAATAATAAACTTACATTATTTAATTTAATTTAATGCGTTAAAAATATTATATTTAACTTAAAAGAAAATGTTCGTTATACAAAAAAAAAAAAAAATTAATGTATTATGAGAAAAATCAATAGAATATTTTCTTAGTCAAAAAATAACAAACAAATATTTTAAACGAAATTGTTTATAAATTTATATACCCTATATTTTTTAAACCCCCAATAGCAAATTATATTTAGACAATTTTATTTAAAATAATAGTAATGAGAAAAAACACAATATTATTTATATTAAATGTATATGTTAATATGTTTTTCAGTTTTTCAAAGTCAATAGTTACTAAATATATGAGAGTTTATTAATTTAAAAATTATACATATCTGGTATGTATTATTATTTCTGATTGCTATTACAAAAGATTGTCATAAAATTCAAGCCAGAAAAAAAAATGACCAGCAAATGATATAAAAGAAAAATTAAGTATTGAAGAAAGAGAAAATAATATAGAAAAATGTATGTCAAAAAATGCATACAATATCGTGTGGATAAAGGAATTAAAGATGCATGCAGCAAGTTATGTTATTTTTATGTTTTGAAATGCCCGTGACTTTAAATCAAAAAGTAAATATATTATAAATAAATTTTCAAATTTGTTAGTCCGCTCACACTTGATGCTTTTTTTTAAAAATAAATACACCAATGTCATTTCTGTTTTTATTTGAGTAAAATGCATATTTCAAGGGTTGATCCAGGCAAAAATTGGGGCCTGTTTAAAGCCCATTCACAAAAATCTATTTAATAAAATGGGCTCCTTCACAAAAATAAATTTAATAAAATAGACCCCTTCACAAAAATCAATTTGATAAAATGGGCTCCTTCACAAAATTCTCTATAATAAAACTGGCCCTTTCACAAAATTCCATTTAATAAAATAGGCCTTTTCACAAAATTCTATTCCATAAAAACTTACTATTTATTAATTATTTATTATTTTCTGACTTTTAAAATGTGTAATTTGTAAACAAACAGGTTCACCAGAGAGGAACACAGAGAGCAAAAAGATTTTTAAAAGTTTCTGGTTCAAAGCTTGGTTCAAATTTGAGTTCAAATTTGAGGATTTCAACTTTCGTTACAAAATGTTATTTTTCACAAAATTATAATAAATTTCACAAAAATAACCTTTACTTTACACAAAATGGACCCCAAGAAATAAAACCTGCATCGACCCCTGTATTTATACAAATACCCTTCTCCCAATGTATCAAAAATAATATCTTAAATATTCAGTTTTGAATACAAACAAAATACAGTAGAGTACATGTTGCATTGGAAGAATAATTTGCATAGTGTAGAGTAGTTAGTACATGCTACACAAACATGCAAAATCTGATTATTCATTGCAATGAATTATATTAATACATCGAAACTTGGTAATGTATAATGACATTTGTAATTACTGATATATAAAGCAACTAGATGGAACCCGTCAAAACTTGACGGCAAACAGCTTGATAGTACCATTAAAATAAAATTCATAGCTGTTTTAAAAAGTTTGAAATTTTTGAAGAATAATTCAAATAAAATAAGAAAAACCATCCTGTACATAGTAGGGACCGAACCCACAAGATAATTGGAACAGAGAATAAACGCACTTTCTACCACACGGCCACCGTTTTCGTATTTGAGTGTGTTCTAAAACTGATTAGGTTCTAGATTTAAGTTGACGCATGCGTAAATGGGGCCAATTCGTGTGGAAAATGAATTTGACGGAAATCCCTTTTCGTTTTAATATATAAGATGCTATATTATGAAATAAAAGCCTCAAACACATTCTTTAAAGCTCTTTAAAGTAAGGAATTTTTTTAAGCAAGAGAAATTAAATGAATGTGTAAATCTGAAGCGTTATAAAAAATTCTAAATATCACGCTTCACGAAATAGCAGCTAAAGTTTTTGCGTATACAGGGCTCCCAAATGGTCCGAAAACTGAATACCAATATTTTTCAACAGAAAATTTCATGGTAGGTTTCTATAACATTTCCACAAAAATTTACCTCCAAAGTTGGTTTCTGAAAAATTTGTCTAAAAATAAAATTTTGCTAAGAAAATACCGGTATTCAAAAAGCGGACCATTTGGGAGCCTTGCGTATATTCTTTAGCCCTGCTAAAATTTTGTCTTTTAAAACTAATATGTACACATATATACATATTTAATTAGGATACTCCTAGTACAGAAAAAAAGTCCATACATTCAACGTGTACATATATTCCTTAACCTGTGGTATCGTGGTTGATCGTTTAAGTTGAGTAAAGTAAATATGCTTAACGGCTTATTTTACTCAAAGAGAAATCAATTATGATTTACTTATATTGTGGAATATTTCCCTTGATAACGTCTTTCGCAATATAAGCTTCCATTTTCTTGCAATATTTTTACATTCTGCTCGTGGATTTATTCTCCACATACTTTTATTTATTTTCCCCCTTTTATTCAATTTGTGAATTTTACATTCTTGGATATACATTTTTATACTGTATTACAATTATTGGTTCATATATATTGTCGATTTTCCTGTGATTTAATAGTTATTATTAGCAGAAAGTTTTATTATATATATATATATATATATATATATATATATATATATGTTCCAAGACGTTTCGATTGTTTAAATATAATTTGGAATCCATATTTACTACTTGCGTGATTGATTGTAGCTTGAATATTGTTCAAATGTATTTATACAAGATCGAAAACATAGGTTCATTTAGCAAATTTTAATGTATTTCAATTATATGAACTAGCAGATCCAGCCCGGGCTTCCCGGGTTACAGAACATAGGTGAAAACATTTTTTTTTTTTTTTTTATTCATTGAAAACTCCAATAGACTTTTTACATTTAATATATTTTTAGATTACCCATTAACAACACCAAAAATCATTTTTAGATTAAAAATAGCATTAATATATTCAAATAAAGTTTTGAAATTTATTAAAAGTGAAATTTTCTTATTAGCCGCACGACGGAATCGTCAAAGATCGCTACTTAGCCTTTATGATTCTGATGTCAGATTACATGTCTGTTAAATTTATGTTTTATTTATATTATTTTATATAGTTTTGAAGAAGTTTAAATTTCATTATGTAATGTTAACCAGGTAAAAATAATGATCTATTTTTATTGTTTTAAGTGCAAACGGGTTAATCTTTCGTGACCGGGCGGCACGTGATATATTTTTAAAAAATGTCCTGCTTGAAAAATATTTTAAAAACGTTAAAAAACCCATAAATTAAGATACGGTTTTCAAACAAATCGCAATTGAAATAAATTTATTTTTTCTTATTCCACAGTGTAAAAATTGAAATTGTGATAAGTTAAAAAAGTTGAAGTAGAATTAATCGGTCATGTGTTGCCACCGTCCATATGACGTTAGTGATACTCACGAACATGTTTTTGATTTATAATATGGAGTAGATTTTTTTTTTTTTTTTTTTTTTTTTTTTATTAAGCGTTAGTATAACCATCGTATTTTTTACATAACATATTCGAAATAATATTTTGTTTATTGTTGTATCTGGAGTAGGGGAAAAGATCAATGCTTATCTATCCATTTCCCTTAACAGTTCTTATAATGAAGTGTTTAATTATCTATCAATAAAATTATTAATTTACCCAATGAAAATAACGTAATGAAATAAAACTTTCTTGTAGAATTGAAGCGTGATTATCTTAAAAATAATAGAAAATCTCGGTGTAAAACAAGAAAATAATACAGTTTACTCATTATGAAAAACATTATTTGAACGTAGAATGTAACAAAACTTTTATTTATAAATAATGCCAATTTTATAAAACGAATTTAGTTTATGCAATCTATGTAATTCATAATAATGTTTATGGAAACATGATATTTTTTTCTTAAGGAAATCCCTTTAGTTTCGATCAAATTGCCCTATAAAAATATGAATTAACTTTAAAGATGACGAAACATTTCTTTCTCCAACTCAAATATCCAAGGAAGAACAACAATCTATCAATTAAGCGTGTTAGAAAACATTCTCTTGAAACCAAAATGCTTAATACGAAAACCATGTCTGTGTGTGCGATTTCAAGTGAAAAAAAATGCGAATCCATTTGCAAGCCCAAGTGGAAAATCCACCAACAAGGGAAGTGTGATGAGATAAAATGTAAATGTGGGGAAAAAAGAAAAAAAATCGCAGCAAAGCCTGGAGTGTACGACTTATTATTGATCAAAATCAGATATAAGAGTTTAGTCATGTTTCTCTATTAGACCCCATCTGTCTCGGGCTCTGCGGGATCTAATCGAAAATTTCCTTTTCTAAATTTAAAAGGATTTATCTTTAAATTGCTAAGTGGGAAAAGGCGGGAGCTAAAAAGTGGAAAAAAATCAAGTATAAACGCAGAGATACTAATATAATATTAGCTCCGGCATCACGGCATTCGGAGTCAAGAGATGAGCAACATCAAATAAATATGCCCGATATTTCCTCAACCGCTGAATACATTAGCGAAGTAAAAGAAATGAACGAATGTAAAAATAAAACGAAGGATTGGATGAGTTAGATGCTGCCCCCGCCGTACATAAAAATCTCCGAGAAAAATGGAATAGGCAAGGAAAAAAAATAAAAAAAGAAAGGAAAAAGAAAGAAATTTAATAAATAAAAATTCAGAGGGTAAAAAACTAAAATATAAAGCAATGAAGTATACGGATGGTTAATTTAAAGAAATGACACGGCGAGAACGTAAAATAATAATAAAGAACAGTATAGAAAAGAATAATTGGTGATTGACATTTTCGTCATATGAAAAATAAGCTGAAGAGCGTGCATGTTTTATTTATTTTTAGTATTTTTATTATTTTTTATTTACAAAATCAGTCGCAGAATTATTTTTTAGTTCCTTTTTTTTTTGTTTCGCCTTTTTTTTTTCAACCCCCTCCCTCTTATTCTGTGTCTTATACACAGGCATGTTTCAGTAGTAAAAGAAAAAAAAAATCTTGAATAGTATTGCCCTAAAAAGACCCAAGGGGGAGAAATACAGATGCAAAGCTTATTTCCCGGTGCGCCTTCATTTTATATTTTCAGTAATTGCACGAGAGAGTCTTAGGACGGCTTACACAGGTTCGTGTGGAAAAGAATTAGTAAGTTTTGTAAAACAGAAGAAAGAAATACAAAACATAAATATGTTAAAATTTTCTCACTTTCTTCTGTCGCACACGGGGATTTTCGCAGAAAAAAAAAGCACTTGCAAAAAGGTAGGGAAAAAAAAAAGATTATAATCACATATTTTTTTACGAATAAAAAAATATCTTTTCGAATATTTTAATGTATTTTGTCTGTGAAATAATCCGTAAGATGAATGATATTCGGAAAAATAAATGAATATTTGTAAAACTGTTGTTTTGTGGAAGCATTTAAAAGTAAATGAAAAAAAATGACTGCAACTATGAAGTAAAATAAATTATTATTATAATGTATAGAATCTTTCTGCTTTGGCAAGAAATCCTTAATAATTTAGATTTCAAAAAGGAAAAAAAAAGTGAAAATAATTTTAAGTTACATAATATATATAAGGAATTTTTTATACACATAAAAATTGTTCGAATAATGATGAAAAGAAATATGTAAATAATACAGTAGAGTCTGTTCCTTGTGGCGTACAATACAATTCTTCACAATTTACAATTAAAAAATTGTAAAATTAAATTAAAAATTTTTGTATATAAATTATGCACACTTTATGTAATTTAAAATTTGTTTACTGCATTTGTCTTCCACACATATAGACCCTACAATTCATATAATATTTAATAAAGATACTCGTGCAACATTCGTTTCGCTGAAAAGAACTATAATATGATATTTCAAATTGATAAAATTATTTTCATGTAGTTAACTTGAAAAAACATATAAAAGTAAAATTTTCCGAAATACTTATATTTAAAACTAAGAAACTCTGTTACACTTCAAAAATATTTTTTTTTAATTTCAAATGAATGATTTATCGATTCGTAAATGAGCTGAATTCACTCATAATATTTATTTCTCATAATATCATAGTGCTCAAATCAATGTTCTTTTTTGATGAATTTCTCCTAAACAAAGCGACATTCGGAGTTCTTTAAAAACAAATAGCACTAGTTTAAAATTACAGAAGTCACATTTAATTCGCACTGCTTTATTTTCAATACCATCTAAGAAGTAATTTAATATTCACTGTAACAGAATATAACAAGTATAGCAACATTTAATGAAAAATTGAGAAAAATATCCATTTGCACTTTCGCTATAAATATCGTGATCAGAGAGTGGCTTATGATAAATATGCACGCGACCTTGACTTTATCATATTAATCCTTAGTGAATCATGCTCCAACGCTACTCTGAGATGCCTCGACACATCATATAGCCAAATAAACAGTTGCCACAGCCTCATCATGTTTATGTATTGTCACAATGTTTAGCTTTGATATTATGACCGGTAGGATCATATAAGAGGGGAAAATTCAAGGTTTGATATTGAATGTTGCATTTCTCCAACAACAATTATTTAAAAGTAAAAGGAAGTTTTGTATGATTGATTGCCTTTTCACGTGTTTAATAATGTTGCCGGGTTAAATTTATTCAAATTAGACTATTTAGAAAACAAAATATTGATACAATCTTTTGGAAGCATTATTCTAGAGACAAGATTCAAGAGAAATTTATACAGTTTTTTGAAAGTATTATTCTAGAGACAAAATTCAAGAGAAGTTTATACAATTTTTTGAAAGCATTATTCTAGAGACAAGATTCAAGAGAAATTTATACAATTTTTTGAAAGCATTATTCTAGAGACAAGATTCAAGAGAAATTTATACAATTTTTTGAAAGTATTATTCTAGAGACAAGATTCAAGAGAAATTTATACAATTTTTTGAAAGTATTATTCTAGAGACAAAATTCAAGAGAAATTTATACAATTTTTTGAAAGCATTATTCTAGAGACAAGATTCAAGAGAAATTTATACAATTTTTCGAAAGCATTATTCTAGAGACAAGATTTAAGAAAAATTAAATTTTTCAGCCGAATAATATTTAATCAATTACCATATATATTTTTAATGTAACACAATTCGCTTTCAAATTTTATTTGTATATTAGAGTTCTATTACCATTTATAAAATATCCAGTTTCAAGTTCAAGACATAATCATAATAAAACTTGCTCAAAAACAGAAAAAAAGTAAGAACGCTAACTAAGAGAATATATCTAAAAGTATAAAGAACGTTGACACTACTGAATAGAATTTTTTTATACAATCAAAAGCAGATTTAAAATTCATAAATAATAAGAAAATAAAAGAATATTTAGATGGTTAGTAACTTATTATCTCCATTACAAAGCAAGAAACGGAAAAAAGGGAAAGAAATGTGCGTAATTTTTTTTTCATATTTTTTTTTTTTTAAGGAAAAGCCTTCAAAGTAGAAAGAAAGCCTCATATTAACGCTTGACAGATTGTGCAACTATTATTTAATTCTGGCAAGATTACAAAAATATATATTTTCTTTCTTAAAAGTCTTATGATGGCATGTTTATTTTGAATAATGCATTAAGTGACAGAAAACAAAATCTTTATAAAAAAATATCAACATTATTTACTACATAATGTTTAGATAGAAAGTACAGCTTAGGAAAATAAAATAAAACAAACAAAATACTAATGTCAGGCATAGACTATCATTTTGAGGATAAATGTTAAAAAAATAAATAAATCATACCATTACAAAAGAGTTACAATAGCTTTATCTACAAGCCATCATTCTATCTAGTGGTTAATGTGTTGGTTCTTATTTGAGATATCCCGAGTTCGAATTCTGATTTTAGGTATGCTTAGCTTCCTAGATCCAATTAGATTTTAAGGTATCACAAACGTCATAAAATGACCACAGGGCTACAAAACAAAAACTGCAAGACCGTTTAAAAATAGTCTTGAATTTAAGTTTAAAGAAAGTGTTAAAGAAATATTTTGGGAGGACGGGTGAGGGGGTGTGTGTAATCTGATGAAACCAAATTGAGATTTTCTAGAGGTGGTTAAAAAATATCTGATTTTCCCAGTCAGGAAGATGCAATAGAATGTACAAAAAAATTTATAAAATCAAAATAAAGTTTTAATGAAACCACGTTATGTTATTTAATGGACACTGTTAAACATCCCATTGCAAGGAATAGCTGTGCAATGTTCAACCAGTTGCAGATACGAAATATTTTATTTGAAGATTAATCACTTGTGTCTTTCATAATAATAGCATCGAATAAAAGTAAACGAAAGAACACTTAATCAAATATAGTGCTTTAAAATTGAGTAAATATTTTTATAAACCATTCTATTTCAATTTTATCAACATATCTATTTGTAATGTTTTACACGAAATTTTTGTTTCAACAATAGAAGCTCAAAGTTTTATTCCCGATCGATACTCCTGCTTTTATTGTGACAAATAAGATGTTAAGAGGTGTTTTCTAAAAAATAAATGAGAGTTCACTGTTTTATTTACCATATCTATCGGTCTCCCCTTCTGTTGAGAAATGGGCTACTCCTTGGGCAAAACGCCATAGAACCTAGGGCCCATTATCGTCCCCTCTTACCCAGTTGCCCCTGCTTTCTTCTTTCCCACCCCAAACATACGCGTCACAGGTAACCTGATACCAAGCCGTCAACGCGAATTTTTTTCTCTTTTCCTATTTCCCTAACTTGCGAACGCATCGCAAAGAGTTGGACCTCCAAAGTACGAATTGCAAAGTTTACGTAAAATGATGTACGGCAAGTTTTATTCGATACAATTGCGTACCTTGTTAATTTACCCTCAAATAGCCGACAAAGAGGGTGCACTTCAGCAAAAGTTCTGCTTTTTAGGATTTATGTGTGTATGTTTTTTTCCTCCGAGTGATGTAGTGCTTATTTAACATGCTGCAATTGCTACTCCTTTTTAATTAGTGCACAGTTACTCATTAGGACGAGTTTTCTTTTCGTTTTGAGCTTTGTTTGAATGTTCTTTGAGTTCTAAATGAAAAAAAAAAAAAAAAACTGCTTTGAAGGATGTGACTTAAATTCAAATGCAGCAGTTTTTGTATCAAAAGTTTTGAGGAAAAAATTGCTGTTTACTTTTCCCATTTTCTTCTTTTGGTTATAAAAGTCTTTCTTTGTAATTTTTTCATCAGAATATACTGAATGAGCTGAATGATTTTTTTTTTCTAATTTTATTTCATATTTCGTGGTTTAACTGAAGGGGGAAAAAAATGTTTAAAGACACGTTTATTTAAAGAGTGTACTATGCTATGAATTTCGATTGTAATTTTCTTTTCTTTTTTTTTAATCTTTCGAAAATGAATAATTTTAAGCGCATTGAGTCATTTTGCTTGGTATCGCATGTTGCTACGATTTTAAACATTTTGATGCTGCATCTTTGTTCAAATTGAGTGAAAGATGTTCAAGACGCCTTATTTTGTTTAAATTACTGAAAACTTAAATGTTAATTAACTTTAAAAAATTGTAAACTTGTAATCCCAATAGATTTTTCGACCATTGAGTGCTTGTTTTACAATTTATATATCATAAGTACAAAAGAATAAAGTAAAATAAATAAATAAACAAATAAATAATAATAATAAAAATAAAAATAAATTTAAATGCAGCAACATTTATCTATAAATACAGTGTAAAAGAAATGTCTATATGAAAAAAATATTAGGTATTTATTTGTGAGGTATGGAAATGCTAATGAAATTATAAAGAAATTTATGTATGCTGATGAGGAATTTTTCTGAGCAAGTGACTCTGATCCCTTTTATATCTAAAAGTACATTCTTTAAAATTTCAGGTCACATTCTTGGAGATTATTGACATTATTGTGTTAACCCTCCAAACACATGTTAAAATATATTTTAATCACTTAATCTACCACAAAATTAGTACAAAAGAGATTACTTGTAATGAATGATAGAAAAAGTCAATACATTTTAATAAAACACACAATTATATTCTATAAGAAAATGGTGGGTGTTGCATGGAAGATTAACTTGTATGCATCATGTTGCAAGAAGTTTGGAATAAAGTTTAGGGAAATACCACATATTATGTAGAAATTCATACAATAGTGATTAGGGGATGAAAATCCTATTGATTGCTTAATTATCATCGTATTATTACCATACGAATCGATTCCGATTTTATTATCAAAGCTATTTTTCAATACTTTTTCAATTTTTTATATTTTTATGACAATAATATCACAGATGGTCAAGTCCTGCCGACATTGCATTAGGAACAAGAACAAGGGAAACGAAACTGACACAGAATTGGCAGTAGAATGTAACACAGGAAGTGAATAATATTATTAGGTAACAGACATACTGATGTCCCAAAGGGAGACAATTTGTTAAAACGTTCAAGAAGTGTAAATTTAAAGTCATTTTCATACAAAGAGATCGTATTTTCTATTAGATTGTAAACGCCTGAAAGAATGGTGACATAACACACAGAATCATAGTTCAGTGATGGCATTGATAGCATTGAAAAAAAATTGCCTAAGTAAATTCCCTTGTTAAAATCATGTAAACTTGTTCTTTATTGAATTAGAAGCCTTTTTAAAGCTTTTTTTTAAATTCTTCTGTTGTTTCAAGTAATCTATGCTTTGAAGCAGGTAATATAAACTATGCTTCACCTGACACGCATACTTGGCATTTTATATGAAAAAAAAATTACAAAATTTTGCACTATTTTAACCCTTTCAGGCACAAAGTACTTCTCTTCGTAAAATGCTGAAATGATTGAATGACACTAGAATTGACAAACAAATATATTTGAAAATACGTAAAAGTTTTTCTTCACGAATTTTCGAAGAGGAAAATTTTTATACCAAAGTTCTAGTCCCATTGTGACATTTAGGGATTAAAATTAAGTGGTCAAAAAATGAACGCCCGCCCTTTCCTTCAAGGGATTAAATATACATTTGACCATTTGGAACTTTAAATCCATTCCTGCATTTTGATTTCCGTAATAATAATAATAATAATAATAATAATAATAATAATAATAATAATATAATTTTATACATGCGTGAGAGTTTTTAAAATAACATTAACAAATTGAACAGATATAAATAACAGAAATCCATGCCTGCATTTTGATTTCGCTAATAATAATAATAATAATAATAATAATAATAATAATAATAATGTAATTTTATACATGCGTGAGGGTTTTTAAAATAACATTAACATATTATAACAATTTTAATGAAACGAGATAATAATATATTTTTATTAAAATGTAAGAATTCATGACTTTACTTGCTAAATCTGTGAACTACAGACACAACTAAGGAAAACTTTTTTCAGTAAAACTTGCGAAAATTTATTATTCGCAAAAAGTCCTATCACGATTATCATTCCTATTTTTCCAGACAGTTGTATTCATCCTGCTAAAATCTGATAATCTTAAAGTTTTTTACATTTCTTTTATCACATACTCACGCCTTGACTGACATGTGCCAATTTTTTCTCTCGAACATTGCAACTCAAAAAAATCTATCGAAGTGATCATTTTTGAGGTCATTCTAAACCTGACCGAAGCACCCATCGTACAATAAGTACTTTGCCATTCTTGGCAATAGATACCGATTTCATCACTAAAATTTTCCACAGGAGCTACGATGCGATGGATTCAAATATTTTTCTCTGCGTGGAGATAGCTGTTCCATTATGCATGAGAAAGACTGAACCGAAGGAAGACATATCTATATCCGAATATATCAATCTATATCCGTAGACGAAAATGTACCTGTATGGCTCAAGCGCTGATCTGGAAAGTGCTTTACAATTCCTAAGGATCAAATAACTCTTCTCCCCCCTTTCCCTTTAGATACACAGTACGAGACCATGTAAATATACGAAACTTACAGAACGTAGAGATATCACAGTCGCATAAAACTTTTCTAAGCCAACATATTGATTGCATTTTCGGGATACTGATGAAAGGTTGAGAAGTTCGCTACAGAAGATATGTCGAGTGGTAAAGGGGAAAATTTTCTGAATATATTTGTGTCAAATTACGTAAGAGCATTGTTTTGTGTATAAATTCTTGGTAAGACTCTAAAATGAACTAAGAATAAAATCATCACTTTTTTGTATATTTGGTCTTACATTTGAAAGAAAAAAAATATTTAAAATGAATTGAAGAGAAAAGTGATATTTGAAGAGCATCTATTAACGTAAAGAAATTGTGTAAGAGCATTGTTTTGTGTATAAATTCTTGGTAAGACTCTAAAATGAACTAAGAATGAAATCATCACTTTTTTGTATATTTGGTCTTACATTTGAAAGAAAAAAAAGATATTTTAAATGAATTGAAGAGAAAAGTGATATTTGAAGAGCATCTATTAACGTAAAGAAATTGTGTAAGAGCATTGTTTTGTGTATAAATTCTTGGTAAGACTCTAAAATGAACTAAGAATGAAATCATCACTTTTTTGTATATTTGGTCTTACATTTGAAAGAAAAAATATTTTAAATGAATAGAAGAGAAAAGTGATATTTGAAAAGCAATCTTTAAACGTAAAAAAATTACGTAAGAGCATTGTTTTGTGTATAAATTCTTGGTAAGACTCTAAAATGAACTAAGAATGAAATCATCACTTTTTTGTATATTTGGTCTTACATTTGAAAAAAAAAATATTTTAAATGAATTGAAGAGAAAAGTGATATTTGAAGAGCATCTTTTAACGTAAAGAAATTACGTAAAAGCATTGTTTTGTGTATAAATTCTTGGTAAGACTCTAAAATGAACTAAGAATGAAATCATCACTTTTCTGTATATTTGGTCTTACATTTGAAAGGAAAAATATTTTAAATGAATAGAAGACAAAAGTGATATTTAAAGAGCATCTTTTAACGTAAAGAAATTACGTAAGAGCATTGTTTTGTGTATAAATTCAGGGTAAGACTCTAAAATGAACTAAGAATGAAATCATCACTTTGTTGCAATATTTGGTCTTACATTTGACAGAAAAAAATATTTTAAATGAATAGAAGAGAAAAGGTGATATTTGAATAGCATCTTTTAACATTATACAGCAAAGCGCCGCTTAATCGAATCACATTGCTGGCGAAGATTTTAATTCGATTAAGTTACTAATTCGGATACGAGGCAAAAATATCACTGTTTTGCGTTTTGTTCTTAGTTGTTTGATCCCAATGAGCGCCTGATTCGATGAACCAGCGAATTTGAGCAAGTGGTTACTTACTATCTATTTTGTACTAAATCCATTTTTTCAAATGGAAAGTATTGAAGTTTTCATATTTACGCATTTGTTAAAATATTAATGACGACACTTAAAATATTGCGTTCTTAATTTAAGTTTAATCTGATTTATCATTTAACTGCAGAATGTCACAATCATTATAATGACATTAAAAAAAAATTTACTCTGGGTGAGAGAATTTAAAGTAAGTGAAAATAGTCCACGTAATAATAATAATAAAAAAAAAAAACTTTTGAGATCAAAGTGTGAAATCACGCAATGAATTTATACATTTTTTGAAATCTATATTATAAAGCAAAAAACAATAAGCTGTACAGTATGCTAAACAGTATGCAGTCATCATATTGACAATGGCAACAGCTTACAAATAAATTTTGTTATTACTTCAAGTTTTTTAACTTTAAAGAAAATTGCAAAATTTCAATTTTTACACAGTGTAATAGACGTTTTTTTTCCGTTTCAAATGTAATTTGTTTGAAAACAGTATCTGATTTTTTTTTTGTTTTTATGGTTAAAATAAATTTAAAGTATATATATATATATTTAAATCTATCCCTATAGTATGCAGCCCGATTGCGAAAGATAAACCCATTTGCACGTAAAACAATATAAATAGTTCAGCATTTGTTTCCGGCTTATGTTTCCTTACAAAATTAAAACTTGATCAAAAAATAAATAAAATAATATAAATAAAACACAAATTTCTGAGACATGTAATCTAATCACACTGTTAGATATTTTAGGCCGTGTTGAACCAACTTTTGGTGCTGCAGTACCGCCATTTGGAGCTCCGGTTGAGCCTCAGCTCCAAATGTTTAAATGAAATTTCACAATATTATGGTTGCAGCTACTGCAGTACCCAACGTTTGATCAATTCAACACAATTTTTTACAGTATATATGCTTAAGCCACTAAATTATCAGAATCAAAAATGCTGCTGTAAGTAGCGATCATTGGCGATTTCTCCTGGCACGCGGCTATTACAGAAAGGCCGCTTTTAATAAATTACAAAACTTATTTTAATACATTATTCATATTTTTCGTATAAAAATGCTTTTTGTTGTTGTTATAATATAATATTAAAGGGAAAAATCTATTAGAGTTTTCAATTAAAAAAAGGTTTTCACCTTTGTTTTGTAACCCTGCACGCAGTTGTTGGATCCCCTAAAGTTACTCATACCACTATAGCTACGCATAAATATTAGACAGCAGTGATAGAAATAGAAATGGTATCGCTACAGTTCTCATGTTTAAATTTCTCTTTCGGAAATGCAATTTACTCCATGCATAAAAGTTCTTTCAAATTTTAAAGGAATAACAGTATATTATTGTAATTTGTATGCTCAGTATTATTTGAAAGTTACAAATACAGTAATACTATTAATCATTGTAATGAATATAATATTATTTTTAAATTATTAACTTTTTAATAAAAGGCCTCAAAATTATCGTTTGAGATCAACAATTTTTATGAATCTTACGTTATTAAACAATGTTAAACTTAAAATAAAAATAATAATTTAACTGAAATTGAGAGCTTAGAAATTTTTAAAATAACAAAGCAGCAAATTTCAGAATAGAGTGTTTTGTGGGTTACTTGTTAAATGAGAAATTCAGGAAGACGTTTTACTGACTATACATAGTCTCTCTTTTTCTATTTTATGGAAAATGTATTCATGCGATGCTTTATTTTTATATTATGCGGAGTAAATATACGATAATACTGAATAATTTAATAATGAACGACTATATGATATATGCGTATAACAGACCACAGAAATATAATATCAGTATAAATTTGGATGGGTACAAAGTAATAAAATAAATAAACATGCAGACTAAATATTTTTACTAAATATTGAATAGAAATATATTTGTGTATCCGGAACTAAAAGGAGGGGGAGATATTTTTTTTCATGTATCATAGCCAGATTACTATTGGAAGGATGCATTTAGGAAGGACTTTTCCAGAGAAAGTTACCCGAATTACCATTTTTGTCCAAAGAAATCCCCGAAAATTTGAGGCAATAACCTAACTCGGATCACGCTATCGAACTCGCAAACATCGACCGAAGCGGACCATTTCGTAGCCAGCATGCTAGCCACTGGGCTGAGTTGAGAAAATAAAGGATGAAAAGAGAAATTTGTACTTGTCATACTTGTGATTTACTACATTGTAAAAAAAAAAAAAAAAAAAAAAAAAAAAAAATCTTATATATACAGGTGATTCTATGTAAAATTTTAGTTTTTTAACGGAAACTTTCTATTTTGAGTGGAAGTCGTAAATTTTCCTGGAGTAAACGGAAAATTTTATTTTTATCCTTACTCGTTGAGTGTTAAAACGGAAATGGTCCTTCCAGGAGAGAAAAACGGAAATAATTCCTTTTCAATTGAGAGAAAACGGAAAATTTCCATTTAAATTTTCGTAATTGATTATTTAGCATATAACAAAATCCTTGGCTGTGGGCAGTTGGTGTAATATCGACAGAGCATTCGTCCTCTAATGGCCAGTAGTATATATATTCTTTTAAATATTACTCTATTGCTCACATTTACTTCTGAAAACGGAAATTTCCCGTTTTGAATAGCGGAAAATTTTCATCTTGAAAACAGGGGAATACCAAAACAGAGAACAGACAGCAACTTTGTTTCAAGCCAGTTTTCCGTTTTTTTCACGGATTTTTTCATTTTTTTTTTTTTTTTTTTTTTTTTTTTTTTTTTTTACAATGCACACTTGAATAATTTTAGTACTATTTTTTTGAAGAATAATTCATATTTTCACAGAACTTTTCATATATACAGCAGAATGTTTTGATTAACATCTATAATACAATGTCCTTCAATAATTATCAAGACCCAAATTTTATCTGAATTTAACTTACGCTTTTTTCTAAGAAAACCTTCAGAAAAATCCTCAATGCATCAAGAATAATTTTAGTACTATATATATATATATATATGCATAATGTTTCCTATTTTCATGAAACTTTTCATATAATACGACAGAAGGTTTTGAGTAACATCTATAATACAATGTCCTTCAATAATTATCAAGACCCAAATTTTATCTGAAATAAAAAATACTTACGCTTTTGTCTAAGATAAATCCTTCAGAAAAATCCTGAATGTATCGGGAATAATTTTAGTAATAATTTTTTGCAGAGTGTTTCATATTTTCATGGAACTTTTTATATATACGACAGAATGTTTTGAATAACATCTATAATACAATGTCCTTCAATAATTATCAAGACCCAAATTTTATCTGAAATAAACTTACGCTTTTTTCTAAGCAAACCTTCAGAAATATCCTGAATGTATCGGCTTTCTGTCTTAGAGGTCCTTTCATCGGCAAATCCATGGAATAGGCCATCGTTTCTTAGAAGATATGAGGAGGTAAGAAAAGAAGACGGTTCCCTGTGACAAAGATTTTCTTTTTTTCTTTTTTTTAACTGTTTCTTCTTGGCTTTATATCACTCTCTCTCTTTCAAAAAATAAGGCTCTCCCAGAGATAAGCGGGGATTGGCCTCTCTAAGATCGTTTTCCAACAGCACCTTTTCGGCTGGTGACCGTCCAAAATAGGAGCTTTCAACTATGAAGGGAAACCACCAAGATTCGAAGTTTATTTTTGTTGGTTTGTTTTATGACTCGGTTTATTCAATCCAGCTTGAGATAGAAATAATGTTGAGATTTTTTTACTTATTAAATTTTTGCTTTCATATTATAATACTGATTATAAATAAAATTATCTCGTTTCGGAATTAAAGAAGATTAAATCAAAGAAAACAAATTAATTCGTTTAACGAAATGATAACTAAACTGAAACATTAATAAGATAAAATATACTTAATGAATTTACAAATTTGTGACAAGAACGTAAACTATCATAACCATAAAAATACAAGGGGATTTAAAAAAAAATTAGCATAGTAAAAAATTAATAAGAACGGTTCCGCGTGTATATTCGTAGAAAAATAAAATCCAGAAAGTTAAAATTTTCATTTAACCAAGTAATATTTTTTCCCTTATTTGAAATATTCTAACTAATATCGTTTAAGATTAGTAAATAAATTTTTGATAAAACGTGTCTATAAGTTGATTTATATTTAAATGCTTGATTTTATTATCTACTATCCTCTTTTTCCTAAAGCATCCTTTTATCTTTTAATTCCAATCATATTGCTTCTCATGCGACAATCCAAACATTGCTAATGATTACTAAGCATAATTACTAAGCTTAGTGATTACTGTACTTTAATTATATATATATATATATATATATATAAGCTGGTTTATATTTAGTGCTTACCTTTTCAGTATCACGACGGAAATTTAATGATAATAGTTTAATTTCTAACAATGCTTCTAGAATTTTTGTAAGGATGCTTTTGAAAAGAATAAAATTGAAATTGGAAAAAACACAGATTTTATCCGTATTAATTGAATACATGAGTTTAAAATCACAGACGGTCACAAAACTATGTTTAATTATTTTCACATTTTAAATAGTACAAGTACGTAAAACAGATTTTGTAAATGGGATGTTAGTGAAACATAAAATATATTTCCTAAAAAAATAAACAAATAATGAAATATATAAAAAAATAAATAATAAATACATTTCTTGAGAGAGACACCTGCCATAAGAAAAAGCATAAACACGAAAGCTCCGACTTGAAATTACATAATAAAATCCAATCTCAAAACGAATTCCACTCTATGAAACAGAGTATACACATTGGAATATATTTATTGAGAAAAAGACATTCAGATTTTTAAAAGTTTTTTTCTTATTATGTCATTAAATAGCAATACTGATCAATCTTAAATAGCCAGGGAATTGCTAGAGAATCAACGTTGAGTACAAATTTGTTTTAATATTAAAATGAAATACCGTGAAATATTGTTGGAAATAACCCTATCTCTATAATCTACATAAGATTTTTATATGTTGGAATTCTTGAAGTCTACGTTCTTTCTAGGCATCATGAATTGAAATGCACTATAAATAATAACTAAAAAAGCAATTCCTTTTTAATAAGTGATTTATTAGACTAAAGTTCCAGGTTTTGCTCATGCCGAAGTTTAAGAAAATTTAATCATAAAATAATTAAAACTACCAGCATTCCTTCTACTAAAATAAAACAGAAAAGTTTGAATCCATATTAAAATCAACGGAGTAATTTTCATACATAAAAAAATCTCTGTCTGAAAACTTTTTAATCCAAAAACTTTTTATACTTCAAAATTGATTTCATTCCCTATGGACGAAATAATCTTAAAAATTTCAATCGAAGCGTAGGCAAATTTCTTATTTAATCTATGCAAAAACAACTTTACCGTAACATTAGCTTCTTATTATCTTACGCTTGAAAAATGCTTATAAATCATAAAATGGAGTATTTTTTCAGCGAACTTTTTGTGTCATTCTAATGTTTTGTATCAGACATTATGCAGACATTTTGCACCAAACAATGATCAATATTTTTTTATGTCTATCATTCTTCTAATCTATCTATCTTTATATATATTTATCTATATATATATGTCATAGTTCGTGTTATAAATCCAGTTAATATTAACAATAATCGTCTATTATTATTATTATTATTATTACCGATGATTGTTTATACTATTAGCCGATTATTATTCCCATAAACAAATTTATCGCTTTGTACAGAACAGTTATAATATTTTTTTATGTCTATCATTCTTTTAATCTATCTATCTCAATATATATTTATCTATATATATACGTTACAGTTCATGTTATTAATACAGTTAATATTAACAATAATCGTCTAATAATATTATTATTATTACCGATGATTGTTTATACTATTAGCCGATTATTATTCCCATAAACAAATTAGTCGCTTTGTACAGAACAGTTATAATATTTTTTTGTCTATCATTCTTCTAATCTATCTATCTCTCTATATATTTATCTATATATATATACGTTACAGTTCATGTTATTAATCCAGTTAATATTAACAATAATCGTCGAATAATATTATTATTATTACCGATGATTGTTTATACTATTAGCCGATTATTATTCCCATAAACAAATTAGTCGCTTTGTACAGAACAGTTATAATATTTTTTTGTCTATCATTCTTCTAATCTATCTATCTCTCTATATATTTATCTATATATATATACGTTACAGTTCATGTTATAAATCCAGTTAATATTAACAATAATCGTCTAATATTATTATTATTATTACCGATGATTATTTATACTATTTGCAGATTATTATTCCCATAAACAAATTAATCGCTTTTTACAGAAGAGTTATAACTATTTTTATGTCTGTGATTCTTCTAATCTAATGTACTCTCAATTTATTTATTTATCTGTATACATTTATGTTTCGCTTCTTGTAATAAACTTAGTTAATATTAATTATAAACGGCTAATATTATTATTAATAGCGAATGATTATTAATAATATTAACTGCTTACTATTCACATAAACAGATTAATCGCTGCAACTGTGTAACATATGTTTACATAAAAGGTTGTGTTTCAGATTATTGTGTATTTTTGGAACGATGTATTATTTGGACTCTAAATGTATATTGATAATGGGTTACCATTTTTATTATTCTTAAATAATCACAGTTTTTTGAAAATATTATTTGATAAATACCAGAAATATAAGCACTTTAATAAAAAATTAATTAAACATGCATAAGTAAGTGTAATGGTTAACAAAATTTTTGGCAACTACTGCTTTAAATTTGATGTTTATATTTATTTAAATGAAGCTAAAACGGTCTTTTCCTTAAAAAAAAAAAAAAAAAAAAAAAAAAAACTTAAAATAAAAATTTTAGTTCATTGATTTTCAACATGTTTACACGAATATAGACATAAAAATATTAGAGTAGGAAAAAATTTAAAAAGATTGCAGGTTTAAATTAATTGCTTTTAATTATTTAAAAATCTTACTTTAAAGAAGTCTAATTTGGTGATAACTAAATTATTTTTTAAAAACCAATAATCATTCCAACAAAATAAAATATTTATTTTCCCAATTAAAACCAAGATAACAAAATGTTGCTTACTTTGGAAATAAGAAATCAGTTTTCCTTGTTTTTATGTATTTTTCATTTTATGATCTCGCTGCAGAATATTCAATAATATCGCTTATAATTTAACCCCTAATAAAATCCATATTTATATTCATAAAATAGAATATATATTTTTATTATTATTTGTGATAAAATTGTTAAAGTATAATGTTAAATATTTGTAACTTTCCGTGAAAAATGCTGTTGCAACGGGGAGAAACGGATTTCCAAGAAAAGAACACTTGTAGGCTGATTTGCTTTTATCCTTGCGACAGTTTTAATATATTTTACATTTTTTAGCAACTGCTATAAATAAAGTCATATGACATAGCTAAATGGACATAATCATGAATTTGTGTAATAACATCCTGAATTGTAGAGCTACAAAAGCAAGCAGATAACAATAGATTCAATGAAATTTCCTTGAGCGAAATATTAATCCAGTTTTTAATGCTGCTTATTGTTCTGTAATTTAAGGAGTTTAAAATCAAATATGCACTGTTATAAGAATCTAACTTTCCATGAAAAATTCTGTTGCAGTGTGGAGAAACGGATTTCCAGGAAGAGAACTCGCGTGGGCTGATTTGTTTTTATCCTTGTGACAGTTTTAATACATTTTACACTTTTATGCAACTGGTAGATACAACAACATATCAGTTAGCTAAACGGACATAAATGCTAATTTGTGCAGTAACATCATGAATTGTAGAGCTTCAAAATCAAACAACCATGTTTAGAGTCAATGAAATTTCCTTTAGCGAAATATTAATCCAGTTTTTAATGTTTCTTATTGTTCTATAATTTAAGGCGTTCAAAGTCAAAGTGGTTCATATCACTAAAACATTACGAACTTACAAAAAAAAAAATCGCGAAAAAAACGGAAAATGCACTGACAACAAAGTTGTCGTCTATTCTCCGTTTTTCACAAAATTATTTGGTATTCCTCCGTTTCCAAGAAGGAAATTTTCCACTATTCAAGACATTTCTGTGTTTAGAAATAAATGTGAGAAATAGCGCAATATTTTTTAAAAAAATCTAAATAATAATTATGTATACTGATGCATATTTACACGGAACAGTTATTTATATATTCAATGATATCACACCCATTTTTATCGCGTTGTCTTCCTCTGGATTCGAACCTTGGTACCCTTCATTAGAGGATAGAGTCTCTGTCACCTACACCAACAGGTCATATCTAACAACTTGATTATAAGCCAAAACATCAATTACGAATATTTAACTAAAATTGTTTCGTTTTCTTCCAATTGAAAAGGAAGTTTCCGTCGTTTGTCTTTACAGAAACATTTCCGTTTTTAACATTTAGCGAGTAAGGATAAAAAGGAAATTTTCTGTTTATTACGATACAAATTACGGTTTCCACTCAAAATAGAAACTTTCCGTAAAAAAATAGAAATTTCACATAAAATCACCCGTATATATACGGAATATTTTTTACAGTGTTATATAGATGTAAAGTTAATGGGCTCTCATTCACATTCAAAATTGACTAGCGCCATCCTGTTTCTCCTGTTTTTAACCGACCACTTTGTTCTTTATGGTACCGAACGAATTAATGTCTATGAAGCAAGAATTCATCTCAAACTTTGTAGAACTTAAAAATGGATTTCACCAGCTTTGTCAACCACCTTACTTGTTAAACTACTTTATATGATATAGTATTTATTATACATTTTTACGTATATACTTTGTTAGATAATACACTTTACATGTACATCAATACTAATTTTTTGAAACACTAATGTATGAGAGAAAATAAAAAATGTAGAATTGTCAGCCTCATAACACATATAACTGCCAACTTTTACCCTTTTTCAATACCATTATTTTTGAACAGAAAAACTGTTCAAAATTATTGTAAATAACTGTTCTTATTTAATCACCAAAATTTTAGAGTAAATAAGACAGCTTTTTTCTGTTCAAAAATAGTGGTAGAAAAAACCGTAAAAGGGGCAGCTATGATAACACAAACGAAATTATTCCCTTACATCTGAAATACGAGAAACTTTCAAACATTATCTATATTGCAATTATTGTTTTATGTTTAATAACAATCACATTCGTTAAATTCATCTTAATTAGCATATTTTATGGCAACAAAACTAATAATTACTTTTATTTGAGGTAGGCAATAATATATTTTTATTATTATGTATAAAAATATTAGCATCTTTATACTTATTGTTTCACTTATGATTACCTCCCATTTTCATAAAAGAACAAATCTTCCCAAATATTACGACTACTTCCATACTTTGCATTTTTGATTAAATGAAGCGTTTACTTTTGCAGCCTAAGGCTATGAAATACTCTGACTTCCGTCCAGAACACATTAATAGAAATAATTAATTTTTACCCTTTTCTAAGCACCGTCTCTCTTATTCTTTAATTGAAGAAGTAGCGTATAGTAATTCTAAGAAAGGGAAAAAAAGAGAGAAGCCTGATAACAGCGACTTAAATGCCGTTTAGCGAAACAGCAGTATTTGAGAGATCAAAAATGTCTTTCATCTGCACTTTTGAAATCCCTATAATTTCCATCATTAAGCAACTACGAAATGCCGCATTTCGACGAAGAAGGATTATGAACAAAAACGTGGATCCAATTAACTTACACTTTAGGCAATTTCGGGAAGCTTGCGCTGTGTTAATGACAGGCATAATTCTAGACGGCTTTATTAATAGTATTTACCATCGACGCGTCTCTTAAATGTGAGAAAGATTAAGAGTCAAACGAAGAAACAAACACACACACATACACTAATTTCCACCTTCAAACAAAGCCCCCGCATTGGCTTGCCTTGCTCTAATCTTGTGGTTCTTCAGGGACCTTAAGAAACATTTCATAAACGATGCAGAAAGGTAATTGTCGATTTCGAGTCTTTTTTAAGATCTTTTTCTCTTTACCCGCATTAGTTAAACTATGCTCCCTTGAGCTTGAGCTTTTAATTATTAACCAAGGCTGTCGATAACGGACACATTGTTTTGGAGCGTTTGGATGAGACTTTTTTCTGAAATATATATGCTCTGTTATTTAATGTAGAGGAAACAGTATAAGTAGTGATTTTCAGCCAATGTATTACGATTTAAATTAATAATCGACGCAAAATATTGTGGTAGACAGTTAAGAAGTTAATATAATTTGTTTGTTTATGAGGAGAGTGTATATAGTTAGTTTTGCATTTGAATTACTAATATAGTATTCCATAATTTGAACAGAATTTTAAAAATATAAATTTTAAGTAATATTTAGGAAATAAACTAAAACATAGTCTGTACATTTTATTAAACATATGATATTGTCGGAATTGTTAATTTTAAGTCTTTTTGAGAAAAAAAATCTACACCCCACATTAGTTAAACTTTGCTCCCTTGAGCGTGAGCTTTTAATTATTAACCAAGGCTGTCGATAATGGACACATTGTTTTGGAGCGTTTGGATGAGACTTTTTTTCTGAAATCTATATGCTCTCCTATTTAATGTAGAGGAAACAGTATAAGTAGTGATTTTAAGCCAATGTATCGCGATTTAAATTAATAATCGACGTAAAATATTGTGGTAGACAGTTAAGAAGTTAATATAATTTGTCTGTTTATGAGGAGAATGTATGTAGTTAGTTTTGCATTTGAATTACTAATATAGTATTCCATAACGTGAACATAATTTTAAAAAAAGAATTTTTAAGTAATATTTAGGAAATAAACTAAAACATAGTCTATATATTTTATTAAACATATGATATTGTCGGAATTGTTAATTTTAAGTCTTTTTGAAAAAAAAAAATTCTTCACCCACATTAGTTAAACTTTGCTCCCTTGAGCTTGAGCTTTTAATAATTAAAAAATGCTGTCGATAACGGACACATTGTTTTGGAGCGTTTGGATGAGATTTTTTTTTTCTGAAATCTTTATGCTTTTCTTATAATGTAGAGGAAACAGTATAAGTAGTGATTTTCAGTCAATATATTGCGATTTAAATTAATAATCGACGTAAAATATTGTGGTAGACAGTCAAGAAGTTAATATAATTTGTTTGTTTATGAGTGGAATGTACATAGTTAGTTTTACATTTGAATTGCTAATATATCGTATTCCATAATTTGAACAGAATTTTATGTAATATTTAGGAAATAAACTAAAACATAGTCTACACATTTTAATAAACATGTGATATTGTCGGAATTACTGATTTTAAGTCTTTTTGAAGATTTTTTTTCTTCACCCGCATTAGTTAAACTTTGCTGCTTTGAGCTTAAACTTTTATTTTTTAGCCAAGGTTGTCGATAACGTGCACATTATTTTGGAGCGTTTAGATGAGACATTCTTTTTTCTGAAATATATATGCTCTTTTATCTAACGTAGAGAAAATATAGTATCAGTAGTGATTTAAAGTCAATGTATTGCAATTTAAATTAATATTTAATTTCAATTTGAATTACAGAATTATAGAATTTATATATTTGAATTATTGATTTGATTAACATATTGATTTTCAGTCAATGTATTGCAATTTAAATTAATATTTGATTTAAATTTGAATTGCAGAGTTATGGAATTTATATATTTGAATTATAGAACTTTTTGAATTATTGATCTGATTAATATATTGATTTTCAGTCAATGTATTGTGAATTAAATTAATAATTGACGTAAATATTTAGGTAGACAGTTAAACAGGTGATGTGATAGTCACTTTTCATTCGAAAGACATTAAACATTTTAAGAGAATTAAATAAAGGGGGGGGGATGAAAACTTATAGTCAATATATTTATTAAAAATATCACATACTTTCAACTAAAGCAGTTTGGAAAAAAGCTAAAGATATTTAAATTATAAAGATGCGAAGTAATTTTCAAAATTTGAACAAAATTTTGTTAATCTAAACCAAAATAAATATAGTTTATTTTTCTGTTTGTTAAATAATTTTCTACTTCAAAAACATGGTGAATAAAGTGGAAATTGTATGAAATTTAAACCGTTAAGAAAAAAAAAATAATACATTGAAGTTTGAACATATCTTAACTGTATACCGAAATAAATATTTATAAATTAATAAAACATCTATTCGGTAATTGTTTATGCATTTATTAATTTATTTTTGCTATATAGCGAATTTTTAGGTAAAATGTCGTCAGATAAAATCATCCACAAACTGACTTTTTTTGTTGTTGTTTGTTTGTTTTTATATAAATCACATTTTTTTAATGCATTTATTAATTTATTTTTGATTTATAGCGAATTTTTATGTAAAATGTCGTCACATAAAATCATCCACAAACTGACTCTCGTTTTTTCCTTTTTACATAAATCACAATTTTTTTTTTGTCCCCCACCCCCCAATTTGAAAAAAATATAATACCTATTTTATTTTTAAAAAAAATTATTAATAGTTAAATTAAAATCAAGACGACTAACATTGAAAATTACGAAATTTTAACTTTAAACGGGAGTATAAAATGAAAGTAATCGGATGAGCCGATCCCAATACTTTCTTCTATCTCATACAGGTGTCACATACACCAAAACCGAATCAACATCAATTTATATCAAGGTCTAACTGAATCTAAAGTTTCATTAAATTCCATGAGTTAGTTCTTGAGATATGACTTTCGCTAAAATCGTGTAAATCCTTAAAAATGCAGCATAGCAGCGCCACCTGTTGGGAGATTTACACCAAAACCTAATCAACAACAACTTATGTCAACGTCTAACTGAATCTGAAGTTTGATGAAATTCTGTGCATTAGTCCTTGAGATATTGCTATCGTAAAAATCCTGAAAGATGCAGAATAGCAACGCCACCTGTTGGTATATATACACTAAATGTATATATACACTAAATGTAATCAGCATATATTTATGTCAAGGTCTGTCTAATAGAATCTGAAGTTTGATAAAATTCTGCGTATATTAGTTCTTGAGATATAGCTATAGTGAAAATCATGAAAAAGTAGTAAAGCAGCGCCACCTGTTGGGTTATTTACACCAAACTGTAATGAGCGTCTATTTATGTCAAGGTGTAACAGAATCTAAAGTTTGATGAAATCCTGTTCTTGAGTTTGAGCTCCCACAAAGTTTTTGTCACATAGAGACAGACAGACATCTAAAAACAGCCAAATCGTGCTCAGGACCTTCTGAAATGCATAAATCCGTCGAAAACCGGAAGTCAAAAATTTTTTCGTGAATCCAATATTTTCTTCTTGTAAAGATAGAAGAAAAAAAAATCTGCATAATATAGTGGATATGCACCCAAACATTTGACGTTGAAAATTCAATTTGTAGACCGTGTCAGAATTACTTATCATAGACTGAAAGTCTTGAAATAAGACAAAATCATCCATGTCTTAATCATTACAAAAATATTCTAATTATTTAAATATGCTTAAACTCATTGGAATTTTCAAGGAGACTGGCACCATTTTTTGCAATTATAAATTTTTTACTTAAAATTTAAATAGCAGAATTAGCAAACGCCGCCGTGTGAAATCGTAGGATTTGTAACAATTTTCTGAGTTTAACTAAGCCGAAAAATTCTATTAAAAAATTATAGCACAACTGTACGCACTCTTTTAATAAAGACACATCTGATTACTATAATTTAAAAAATAATATATGTTTAATTTAATAATATTTGAAACATTAAAGAAGTCTGACATTTTCTTTTCTTTTTCATTTAATAGTTGTTGGTTTCACGATTATTGCGATGTTTAAAGTAACACTTAAATTATTATTTTTTTTTTTTTTTTGTTGTTGATGCATTACATTTACAAATTTCAATACTGAAAAATAAATTATGGACGTTAAAAATTAATTCACTGTTTATAGCATTCTCTAAAATTTTATCACAAAACTAATGAAGCATTGAAATTACCGAGAACTAAATTTTTGGTTTTGATCATTAAGCATAAAATTATGGAGTATCCAAACATGTAATGAATATCTTCCGGAAAGTTAAATCGTGTTAGTCGTAATAAAAAATTCCCCCTCTTTCTAATTTTTTTTCCCTGCGCGTCGTACTTATTTGCCTCCCCACCGTACATAGGGGAAAAATTCCTGCCACTAAGAAACTAGGGAATCGGAAACATCGTGAAGGGACTTTTTGAGTACATGAATTAGCACTTTTGGCAGAGTCGATTACACAGATTTATACACAAAAATGGGTGTCAATCCCTCTTTCAGGGACTCTTCTTAGAATACTTTCCTCCCTCCTGAGTCGCTCTGCCGCATAAATCAATCCCTAATGTGCTCAAAAAAGTGAAAAGCACCAGGGACGAAAAAACTCACTTTTTTTCTCGAAAAAAATAAAATAAAATAAAAAAACTGCTCAGTGGCATACATTTGTGCTTATTATGTGCTTGAAAAAAATATGTCCCAAATAAACTATTACAGATAGTTTTTTCCACCATGCTTATGGAAATTTTCTCCGGTCCATTGAGAAAAACATTAAGTCGACACTTTTTTTTTTATTAATAAAAATTGGGTTTGAGCTGCGGAGTTTTTTCTTTAGTTTTTCATGCCTGGCTTGACAATTTTAATTACCTTACAAGATGAAGTTTTTAGAAGCTAATAAATTACTCGAGTATTAAGGCCTTTCTGGAGGGAAGTATCAAAAAAGCATTAAAAATGTTTAAAAAAAATCATCTCTTAATCTCATTTCTAACAATATTGAGATCAAATATATGTATGAATAGTGTCTACTGAGAAGTGCCAGTATAATTAATGTTTACTTCCGTAGTTTAGATTTTCTAAACGTAGAAAATTGCAGAAAGATTTTTTTTTCTCTTTAGCTTAATGAAAAAATAAAGTTTTATAATTGGCGTTAAAAATAACATTTGCGTTCCATTTAATGCTGTTTTTGCTTCATTTAATAATTCACTAAAAATGGTAATCAAATTGAAAAAACACCACTGGGAAAGATACAGCCATTAAAAAATACTTCCTTGCACGCTAGGGGTGGATATGCTTTTTAGAAAAAGAGTTGATTATGATATGCGATAGAAAAATTATAAGTGCAATACAAATCTAAAAAAATACAGTACAAAATATCCAACTTTTATGTAATATAGAAACGTTAAAAAAAATGTACTAAATGCATATTTATTTAAACTTCCTAGAAAATAGTTTTGCTTTATTTATAAATAATTAAAAAACACAACATTTCATTTATACATTTTCTATACATATTCAATTTTATTAATTTGATTATAGAGCAATACAATTTTTCAAGGTACTTTAAAAATTAGTTTAATTTAAAAAGTGTATTTGCAAAATATACATAATTTTCTTTTTTTAGAGTAGCTAAGGAAATATCGATATGCATATATATACATATGTGTTTGTGTGTAAAGATGCGTATTGATGAATATATATTTTTTAAATATTTTAATAGCACTTTCGTATTTATGATTTTGGTGTTTAAAAATTATTACTTTTCCGACGATTCGAATTCAGATATATAGAACTCAGTACTTAGTCACTCAAATTCCACTTCAAAAATTTTTTTTTTTTTTAATTTGGAGATATGTAAGCTAAACAACGTACAGTCTCAAATAAACTAAATTAGTTATAATAAATTTATTTAAAAGATAAATAAAATTTTCAAAATTTTTTGCACATAAGAGAAAAAATAATAATTTCTAGATAAATACATTAACGTATTTTTATTACGTACAATCGAATACATATGTAGTTAGAAACATTATTTTTAATCCTTAATTGCACAATATTTATGCGTGTAAACGATGGTAAATGCTAAATAAATTTTAAAAAGTAAAGGAATTCAATATTTTGCTCTAGTAAACATATTGCTATGATTAAATCTCACATTTATTAGCATATATAGCTATTTATAATAAAAATAAAAATTGAGGGAAAACTCAGCTCATGGGCATTACTCTTGATTACTCAATAAAAGATATTTTCTGCATTCATCTTAATATTATAAATGAATGCATGTAACAAAAGAAATGATTCTTATTGATTAATGCATGCAGAGAGCGCACATTATATAAATACGAAAACTATACATATTTTTTCATAAACAATATAATATATATTATGTTAAAAAAAGCAGTAAATAATTTATATGTAGCAATATATTTTAACATCTACTATTGGCCAAAGTGTGAAATATATCTTCATTAAAACTGAGTCTTTGTTCTATGAATATTATTTACACAGAATTTAAAATCCTAAATTCGTTCTAAATAAAATATATATATATTACACAAAAAATAAATGAATAAAATAATAATAATAAGTGACAGACTTCATCAGATCAAGATTTACTATACTTAAGACAAAGTACTATATTTGACTTTTTTACAACACATTTTAATACAGCTTTTCTTTTCTGTGTTTCTGTAGGTATTATAACTCAGTTTTTATTCAACTAAAGAGCTAAATATAGAGAGCGAAAATTTTTCGCTGCGAAGACTTGCGTTAAAGATCTTAGTTCTTCCCATCCAGATTATCACAGCAAAAGGATATTATCTTTAAACGCTTTATCAGATTACAAACAAACAAAGGAAACGACGGCGTGGTGGCTAAACCAATTAGAAGTCGAGCCGTGCGTGAAGGGGAAGCCTAAATTACAGGTTCCAAAAGACTCCAGAAAAGATCAGCACCTGTGAATAATTAACATATTTGAAAAGGTGGCTCTCTCTTTCGGTCTTTCTGTTAGCAATCACGTCCCTTTGGAGAGAGTCTTTGCTCCCAGTGAGGAAAAGATTTGAAGGATGGAATGCGGAAGTCACACTTATTTGTCAGATAGAAAATGTTTCCTTCGATTTTTAAATTATGATATCTGAAAGACGTTTCTTGGATGATTTCAAACTGAATTTCTCAGTCTAATATTTAATATTAATTTTGGGAATGATCAAACTGTTAATTTAGGGATTATTATTTTTTATTTTTCCTACACTGTAAAAAGAATCCTGTAAAACTGATAGAAAAAACTGCAAAATGGAATAACATTTAAAAATAAAACATATATATTATACGAAAGAAATATACTCTTATTTCTATTTTTTAACACTTAGATTCTATTTTTGCAGTTGTTAAAAAACAAAATTTTTCTGTAAAATTACAAGTTTTTGAGGATACACTTTTTTTCTGCCAGTTTTACAAGATTATATTTTACAGTGCATAATATCTTCTGAAAAAATGTAAACAATTTGAAAAGGTACTATGAAGCGTATTTTAACAAAAAATATAAATTTAAATACATATTTATGTAATTTCATTTTAAACCAGTAACTTAAAGTGTATCTTTTAAAAATTATTACAAAGCATTCTTAGATCTAAAAAAGTCTTTAATATATTTTAAATAATTTTAAATATTTAACCATTATTTCAATAATTAAAATACTTTCGCGAATAATTTTAAAATTTAGATAAGTTTCAAAATTTGAAATTTCTGCAGTTGATAACTAAATTGATATCTTATTAAGTTAGGTTATCTACTGGACTCTACTATAGCTGTAATTTTAAACTTCGGTTTTTAGAGAATCGTCCTATACTCTTATATTAATTAATATAGCTCCATGTAATTTCTTTTAATAAAAGTTCACTGATTACAGAAAGAAAATATGCAAAAAATATTTTACTGTTTCATAATAATAATAAAAAAAAGTATCCATAAAAATTCAAAACAACTATAATTTTTTAATCGAAAACAAATTTAGACTAATTAAAAAACATTCAGATATTTTCATAAATGTACAATAGGTTTATTTTCTATAATGCATGTGTTTTTACTTTTACAACATAATATCTTGAATTCATTCGATGAAGTGTAAAAAGTATTTCATCTAAATGTGAAGAATGTACTTCATTCTTCTATTTTTCATTTTATTGGGCCATAACAGAGCTCTTAACACGCATTCCATTGACAGTTTAGTTTCATTTTCATTTTTATATCTAACCATTTTAACAGATTAGTCTCTACACCTCAATGATGATTATACTCATTCTTATTATTGTTTCATAATTCTAAAAAAATATAAATATAAAAATTCAAAACACCTATATATATTTTTTTTTTAATCGAAAACAAATTTAGACTAATTAAAAAAATATTCAGAAATTCTCAGATATGTGTGATAAGTTTATTTTCTAGAATGCACGTGTTTTTACTTTTACAACAGAATATCTTGAATTCATTCGGTGAATTGTAAAATGTATTTCCTCTAAGTGTGAAGAATTTACTTCATTATTTTACATTTTATTTTATTGAGCCATAACATAGCTCTTAATACGCATTTTATTGACAGTTTATTTTCATTTTTATATCTAACCATTTTAACAGATTAGTCTCTACACCCCAATAAAGATTATATCCCTGGTTAAACATACCTCCTCTCACACACAGACATACACATGTATTTTATTATATACTATTTCAAAAAGATAAAAGACAGATTTTTATCTTTAAAGAATGAAACTTAAGAAAAAGGAACACCTTCACATATTTCCTTCACAAAGGAAAAATACGTATAAAATAAACAAATTTAATAAAATTCATTCAAGATTTATATGTATATAAGGATCAGAGATTTATATAAAGCGCAATTACCGAAACAAAGAATATATTTTTTCTTAAATATTTTTGTTTTATCTATACGTAGCAGAAACTTGTACGTTAAAGTGAAATCAATATGAAAAGGGATATAAACAAGTAAGAAGAAAATGTATCTTTAATCCTTACTGTATCGAAATTCGGTGTGTAGCACTTACGATAACATTATTAAGTGTTGTTAAAGGACTAGTATTTATGAAATATGATTTTGTCGGGGTGTAAATTGCATTGTCATAAATTTTTTTAATAAAAATCGCAAATCTTTAAAAAAACTTTTAAATGCTCGCGAAGTAGAAGTAACAACATTAAATAATCAGTACAACTGAAAAAAATAATCTTGTTTCTTAGCTTAAATAACCACATTTAGTCGATGAAATAATAATTTAAACATCTTATTTTTTATCACCTTAGCTAAAGCTTTAACGCTTTTAAGCAATATTTATAAATAACAAAAATTATACCATAATTAAGATATTTAACGTAAAATATTCAAGAGATTTCCGTTTCGGATTACCCCCCCCCCCCCCCCCACAAGTGATGGAGTATATCTAAACCGGTTTAATACAGAGTACAGATTTATTATACTTCAATTATTATTATAGTCTAACAACTAAAAATCAATATTTTCTTTGACTAGTCCATTATGTCAATATTACTTTATTATCAATTTCAGAATAAGTATTTTTGTTTATTCCCCACTATTAAACTATCTAGTTCATACTTATTACCCAAGTCATTTTTATATGTTGACACGCTTTTACGGGCATCTTATACATCGTTATTAAGTACACTTGAAAGTATAATTTTTAGCAAAAAACACTCCATCAAAGCTGAAACAATTTTTTTTAACACGCAAGTCCTTACTTTAAAACACTACTTATTTTAAAACACTAAGCTCTGTAACCTGTAATCTTTTATTTATTTATAGGGATATACCGTATTTTTTCAGGCATCGTTTACCATATTGATTACACATTGAATGCAGCAGCGGCATTTAAATCTTAAATCCTCATGTATCACATGGACCTTCGATTTTTAAAGTTAGTTTTGAAATAAAAAAAGGATTTCATATTTAAATGCTGCCGTTGCATTCAATGCGTAATTATATACATTGGCGAAATAAAAATATTTGTAATACTAATGATATTAATATTATTAATAACTTATTATATTGTAATTAAAAAAATATACTATTATAGGGTTTGTACGCCTGAAAAAGATTTGAATACCAGATCTTTCGTAAAGTAATATTTGCCTTATTTAATGAAGAAAATCTGCTTTTAAATATGGCGACCATTACTTCACAGAAATCTGGTATTAAAATCACCTGAATCCCCCTGAGGTGTACGAATCCTGCATTATCAGATAATATTTTTTAGATGTTTCTTTGTATTTTCTAATAGTCGGTATTATTGAGTTTCATCTATATCTGTGGAATTTCTCATTCTGTCACGTCAGCACTGGCTACTCTATGTATGTATGATAGACGGTCATTTTTTATTTCAATTTACGAAACTATTCAGAACTATTTTGTAAGTATTGTTCAACATTAATTATAATCGTTAGATTTTAATATAATGAAATATGCCTGAAACTATTTTCTCATATTTTTATATGAATTTTCACCCTCGCTTTTAAATGAAGTATTAAAAATCAGGGTGCGCGTGTTATAGGAAATCGTGGAATACATGAAAAAATACCATAATTTACTTTTTAAATTTATCATCCATTATCCATATGTATATGTATGTATATGTATATATTCTTTTCTAAATAAACATGAGAACCAAAATAAAACTTTTAAATATCTTACGCTATTTTAAATAATTTTAAAATCTAACAAAGCATTTTTTTTCTTTTGCCAAAAAACTTATCCGAAATTTAAATGTATCACATAAGAATGGTTTTATGCTGGGTTGTGCTGCTTCTCAAATCTCATTATTAAACTTCAGTTTTTTTAATGCACTCATCCCACCAGTATGCGTTTCAGAAATATTTCTAAATGAGTAAATTTATATTTTATAGCACAAATAAATATTCGGCACACAACAAAAGTTCCTATAAAGCCATGGAAGCTTTAGAAAACTGCTTCTAACTCAGTATATAACTCAATTCAATTTGTATGAGTTCCCTTCTTTTGAGTTGAGAGAAAGATGTGTAGCAGAAATGGACCTAAGGATGGGCAATCCTTGGGTGATGAGGTGTTGAACTGAAAGAACTCCTGCCTTGAAAAGAGTTAAGAGTAGTCATAGAGTTAAAAGGCACGCATTAGACGCTATCTCCTATTTATTTCCAGGCACTCAAACCGTAACGATTTTCAGTCTCTCTTAGTATACTGCAGTATTCCGTAAAAGTTGAACTTGGTTTAAAGCGACGAATTCTAGTGTTATCTTTAGAAAAAGAGAATGTTCTTCTGAAAAAAGTCCCTCCATTGTACTTAAGTGTTTATTGCTCATTTCCATTCGAGTACTGATGATCTATAGGGTCTATTTTCAAAATAAATTGTGTTCGACTAATGACACGTAAAGACGGTATAATAAATGAATAAGTGTATAAAACGGTGTAATCTTTTTTACAAGCTGTTATGAGAAAAATGTGTATTGAAATACTGGAAAAAGATTATGGCGTTTTAGACATTATAACTGTTAAATTTCTAATTTGGAATAAATTTTGAGGGGGGAGGGGGGATATGAAGAATTTGCTCTTTTAATAATGTAAAAAAAAAATCAACATGGATTTTTTTTTTCATCAATAGATTTACATTTCGTTAATTTACAAATCTTTAGGGGGAAAAAATGTTCTACTGGTGTTTACTGCTCATTTCCATTTGAGTACTGATGATCTATAGGTTCTATTTTCAAAATAAATTGTGTTCGTCTAAGGACAAGTAAAAGCAGTATAATAAATGAATAAGTATATAAAACGGCGTAATCTTTTTCATAAACGCTATGAGAAGTATGTGTATTAAAATGCTGGGAAAAGAATATGAAGTTTTAGACATTAAAACTATTACATTTCGAACTTGGAATTAATTTTGAAAAAGAAAAAGTATTGTATTTAATCCGTGAACTCCATACTAAGAGCGAATTCGCACCGACCAAAATTTCAAATTTCGGCGTTTTTTGAAAACACGCTTTGATTAATATGTATTATTCGTTAACAAAATGATATTTTTGATAAAAATAAATAATACAGTTCGATTCATCATTAAATTTCGCGTAGGAATCATGATTTATATTTAATTATCACTATATTGGCACCAGAGTTATATACGCAGTAGAAGTTATGAAATACCAAATCGCACTAGTATATCGCGGGTGCTAAAACGAAGTGAGATATCGGGTTAAAAAAAAAGTCTGAAACTATTAGTAAAATTAATTTTTGTCATCATTGTAAATATGTATTTTTTATTAAATAGTACTACTTTTAATAATGCAAAAGAAATAAACTTATAGTACAGATTTTTTCAACAAGAGATTTACATTACGTTAGTATAACTTCTCTGCTACGTTGTTTATTATCCACTTTCATTATTATCCGTAACATATTTATGTAGTGGTATTACAGGGCAAATTTTCCTTAATACATTTTAGTTTATTTCTAGATTAGTTCACTGTTCTTACATTTTTTTTAATAAATGCCTTTATATTTACAAAATTTACGGAAAAAGGTGCAAATTAGTAGCAAATATAAAGCTAAAAGAATAATAGTTTTTTATTTTTGAAGTGAAAACTTCTTTAGGCGCGTTGGGCATTTTTTGAGATGGGAAAAACCATTGAACTCGCGACACTGTTACTGTAACCGACACTGTTACCGACACCTCTGTATATTTGAAGTGAAAACTTCTTTAGGCGCGTTGGGCATTTTTTGAGATGGGAAAAAAACATTGAACTCGCGACACTGTTACTGTAACCGACACCTCTGTATATTTGAAGTGAAAATTGTTTATATATTATATTTAATATATATTTATATATTATTTTTATGTAAATTAAACAGTGGTATTATATTATATTATATTATATTATATTATATTATATAATTAAATATATAATATTATATAATTTTATATAATATATTAAATATTTATATAATTATATATTAATATATAATTATATATATATATATATATATATATATATATATATATATATATATATATATATATATATATATATATATATATATATATTAAGTTGGTGTTATGATAATGTTTCATTTATGGTTATATATATATATATATATATATATATATATATATATATATATATATATATATATATATATATATATATATATATATATCAAGTTTTCACTTCTGTCGGCACTCCCGGAGTGCCTTTTTTTTTTACTGGGCGATTGAAATTTTTTAGTAGTCTCTTTCTTTTTTTATGGCTTGGTTTCTGTTTTTTAAAAAAAAGTTTATTAATAAGAATGAAAAAAAATGGCTGCACTTTTTAAATACTTTTAATTAAAATGTTCTATCGACATTTAATAATAAGCTTTTAATCCGTTCTCATTTGTTTTATAACGCTGGATATATATATATATATATATATATATATATATATATATATATATATATATATATATATATATATATATATATATATATATATATATAAATTTTGAGAATCTTAAATTTTTGGATATATTTATGTATTATATTGTAATTATACACTGTTAAAAATATGCAGCAAACTGTCCAGTCATTTGAGCGTTTTTGTAAAAACCTGTTACATAGCCATAATTTAACTCTATTCTGACCATAATATGAGGAATAATATAGCCAGAATAGCGTTAAATTACGGTTATGTAACCGTTTTCTATAAAAACGGTCAAATGACTGGACAGTTTGCTGCAAATTTTTAACAGTGTAGGTTTATCTATTGTCGATTATTTATGTGGTTTAATGGTTATTATTTGCAAAAGTTTTATTATATATATTAATTTGACCGAAATTAGAAAAATGTATTTATCATGATTAAGTATCGAACAATAAATTTTCATTTTAATAAAAATGGTTAATTACTATACGTACTATCTAAAATTTAAGAAATAAAAAGACATTTCGAAAGCACATTGCGCCATATATGAATGCAATAATTTTACTTGATATCAGACTTGGCATGTAGCAAGATTCTTATGTCCAAAATGCAGAAAGGAAACAAATGTTAGAGTTTAAGAACACATTTAATAAGAAGAAAATAAGAAAATAGGATCAGAACTATCGATATCTATTACAGGAAATTCTAATTTCCAAAACAAGTGTTCAATAAAACATTCAACTTAATTTTTTCATTTAAGTCAAAGCTTAAAATAATCATATGTACGATTGTTAATGATTTTGAAAAGTTGTTGTAAATAGTTTGCATATTTTAAACTTCATTTTGTCGTAAATATTCTAATTAAAAACTATTTATTAAAAAAAGTTATAAAAGACAAAAAAAAAAACGCTTTTCTGAGTTAATTATGCGGTTCTCCCTGTATACTGATAAGGCATAGATTCTTACAAGTAAAATAGGGAACGCTACTTGTAATGGAATTAAAAAAAAAAAAAAAAATCTTTCAGGTGAAAAAGAAAGGATTAGAAATCGTTTCACAGTTATCTTGCCTGAAAATATTATTTAAATAAATTCGCTAAAGTTAGATTTTATTCAAAGCAGTCGTAGCCTAATATTACTCATATAAAAAGAAACAAGCATTTAAAAAAAATAATAATAAATAAAAAAAAATATTAGTTTTTATCCAGAAAAATGACTTAACGATATTCAGTTTTAACCGATTAGCTAATTCAGAGGTTATGAAATAAATACTTTGGGAATACACGATGCATTAAGCGTGGAGAGACGGAACATTCAAATTCAACATTTTACAGATCTCAAAATTTATGCCCGAAAAAAGAGAGAAGAGGAGAGGGGTGATTAATGACTGACACTTTTTATAAGTTACTGTGACTGATTTTTTTCCCTACATTAGTTTGATCATTTTTAGTTTTGAATTTGTATTTCATTAAATTTTAACTTTACTTTAAAAATTCATTACTGCAAAAAATTTTCCTTATATTATACATACACGTATATATTACATTATTTTACATTATTATTATTATTAATGATTTTCGTTTCGTCTTCTGCTACGGAGCTCTAAACCGAGATCAAATGAAATATATTTACGAATGACCATTCCTCCAGGACTAATCTCCCTTTACTTTTTACGACTCAATAATGATTCTATTCCTCTGCAAATCGTGCAAGTATTAAAATACAACTTTAGGCCCATTAAAATTGAACTGTTCTGCATCTGCCTGAAGTTATATGTTAATACTGGCACGATTTTCGGAGGTATAGAGACGTCGCATGGAACCGTCAAAATAAAGGAGGGTCAGTCACATGGTTTCTGGTGCTGCGTAAGCTCAAGAAAAGACTATTCAAGTTATTTTTTTAAAGAAACATTAACATAAAAATGTACAACTGTATTTTAGAATAACAAATTTTGGAATTGGGTGGTTTTGGAAAATTAAAAATTCATTTTCTAAAAAGAAAATACCACACTCCAAAAGCTATTTAAAAGTGGTTCAATGATAACACTATTCAATGATAACAATTATTTAATTGGTCATCTGGATCGCGCGGAATGAAAATTGTATTACAAAAATAAATGGAGTGCAACGTAAATGAAAAGCAATATTCCTGCATAACAGATTTTTAGGCAGCTACTTACAATTCTGGGCAGCTATACCCACATCGTAACTTTCAAAACTTGTTCAAAGCATGTCAAATCGTACAGCGGCGAATCGCCAAACTAATGTTGGTCACAGATCGTATTAAAATTGCGTCTATTAGAACTTATAAACAGTGTCCATATATAAAATATATGGACTATAAAAAATGTTCATAATTTTCCTTATTTAATGTACTTTTTTAACAAATTGTTATTTTTTGAAATAAAAATGAGCAAAACTTATAATACATATTCTATAATGTTTATTTATACTTAGAATTGTATGAATTTTATGATTTTTTATATTTTTAGTGTCCTTATAATTTTGTTATGATAACGCTTTAAGAAATAATATTATCTTTTTCTTCCAACAAAGGAAATTATGCGATTCATTTATTAATTTATTTTTTATAATAATTTTTGAACGAATGTTCTTAATTTTAATAATTCTTTTTTTCTTGGAATCGACTAATTTTGGTGGTAGTCCCATTATAAATTTCACGGGAGTCCAAAAACGGCGTGTTTGGCTGCTTGTAGGTTTTCTTCTCCCTCTCTCTTTTTTTTAAATTTGTTTTCATTTACGTTGTAATTTTCGCAAACTTTGGTCAATCTTCACGAAATATCAATATGATGTTAAGGTAGACAACTTTATGTTTTAGAATTAATCGTTGTGTTGCAAAAAAGATCTGTAATCATGATTCGTGTGTGTGTGAGAGAGAGAGAGAGGGGGAGATTGAACACGACAACTCACAAATGACATTTCCATTAAGCCCCCATTTGGAGAATATGTTATAGAACACTTGCCATGGAAACTGTAGAGATTTTCGTAAAAATCGGCAGACGGATTAGGTAATTAATCCATTTCTTAAAATTTTTAAACCCTTTTACGACCATATTCTATATGAAAAATAACCAAGGAAATATGACTGAATTATAAGGAATAAATATTGTGGTGATATAATTAAACATTAGCGGTGCAGAGGTAATGTCTCCAGTTTAAAACGGGAAGTCCGACGTTTGAATCCAGCCATTCCATGCCATGGAGTAAGAATTTATAAAATTTACTTTTATTAACTTTTTGGATAAGGTCCCCAGTTTCAAGATCAAAGGTCAAGGTCAAGGTCAAACCGGGCGGGGAGGCCAACCTTTTGGCTTAAGCTCAACTAGCCTTGCCCAGCAGAAGGGTCTCCAGTTTCAAAATGGAAGATCCCGCGTTCGAATCCAGCCGATTCCAGTGTGTGTTAACGCCTCCAGTTTCAAAACAGGAAATTCAGCTTTCGAAACCAGCCGATTCCATAGTGTCAGAAATTTATAAAAATTTCCGTTTTTTTAACTTTATGGTTAACGGCTCTGGTAACGGAAAGGTCGGAATATCAAGCGTTCGTGTCCAGCCGATTCCATCGTGTCAAAAATTTATATATATATTAAAAAAAGATCAATTTTTAACTTTCTGGACACGGTTCGCAAAATCGACTGGAGTTACTTCGTTTTTTTTTTTTTTTTTTTTTTTTTTTTTTTATTTACACGGAGATTTACAAAATGTAATATAGGATCGTCCACTGCGCAACAAAATGAACAATATTGACAACTATGGGATTTAAAGTAAATGTCGATAACGATAAATACTGCCACAAAAGCACTCTGTTCGAACTAAATACTATGAACTAAATAATGCCTCAATAATATTTTAACTATAGCGTAAAATAAGTAAATAGCAAATTTTGATATCAGGGGCTTCAACGTCAACTTTGTTTTTCACTACACACAATATCTAACATCCTGAAATCCGCAATTTGATAATGTTACATTATATGCATATTTCTAACCAATAGCGACAGCGAGGATACTTTTCCATCATGGACGCATTTCGTACGTTTTGTAATGTTATGAACTTCAGCTTTCTAGTACAGAGCATAACAAAAATTACCGTACTAATTCACTTCATTCGTGATGCTCCACAATATTAACTGGCAATTTAGTTGCAACATATTCACTTATGTGTAGACACTTAAACCAATTGCGTAATCTTTCGAAATCAGGTCCACTTCCAAATGACGTATTTTAGCAAGCGTGATTTGGAGAACAGAGGGATTTTTATGACAGTTCTTTAATAGTATTCATTTTAAACTATATTGTTGCTAGCATCGTTTATGTTTAACGCTAGTTCATTTATTCAATTATGGAAGATTAGTTAATATTTTATTTTAACTTTTTTTTTTTTTTCAAATCTTTCGTAATCGGGAAAGCACAATGAATGAATTATTATTATTTTTGTTTTCCTGACGCTTTATGAAATAGAGTTGCTATGCGACTGTTGAAATAAAATAGAAAAAATTATTACTTTTGAATTACAAAAATTTTAAATTGAAAAGTTAAAATGCTTTATATTTTTCGAAAAGATATAGAGATAATTTAGATAATTTAGAACGCATAACATATGTATTGCCAAATTATCAAACTAATTGGACTAATCATTTAAGATCCCCATTGGGTGATTTTAGCACCCATAATTTAACATTTAAATCTATCCAAATGCCTCATTTTCTTAACAATTAATAATACAATTTAAAAATCGTATGAATTCCCAAAGAAAATCATTATGACGTAAAAGAAAATGTTCTATATTTTTTGAACGAATGAACCAAATTTAACCAAAAACTATACAGCTAATTCAAGATATCCCACCAACATATCTATACCAAATAGCAAGCTAATTGGATGCCTTTTGTGACAGTTATCAAGGGACACACACCCAAACAAAAACATAAACAAACAGCAAAAATTTTTCGTCTCTACAGTAAGCCTTTACTTGATGTTTTGGCAAATATCAGTACATACTTGTCGATCTCCAACTATATACTGTTGTAAAATGTGGTTTAATTTGATCCAAGGTTAAACATGTTTTGCATCAGAAAATGTATTTGGTGCATCTTTAATTATTTTCGTATTTTTTTTCACGTGTTTAACCTTGGTCAAATTAAACAACATTTTGCGGAGGAATATTGAGTTGTTGGCAGGTATGTCAGTACAATAAGGTAAAAAAAAAAAAAAAAAAAAAAAACAATACCTTGATTTTTTTTCTCATAAATTGGCTTGTAATACAGAAACTTTATGTGTTATTTTAAAGTGAAATATATTTTAGTTTACATCTCATGAATGTCAGCCAACATAATTTTGACGCTAATTCCACATTGAAGAAGAAGATTTATATAGTTATTTTTGGAATAAGAAAATGTTTACAATAAAGTGACAGTATCGCTTGCTCAAATGGAGTGTTTATTGCGGATCCCTAGTCGGTAATTCATCACATACATCATCCTATAAACAAATAACGTTCAGCTGAAGACGTGAAAAATCAATAAAAAGAGAGAAAATATTTGTCGTCTTGTTTTCATGCTCTAAAGAAAAGAACATTGCAAGAACATATTAAGGAAGGATGTAAATATAGCTGAAGGATATCTGATGTTTGAAATATTGAAACGATAACAAGCCGTTTTTGTTTTGTATGGAATTAAAATTTCCAAAGTACTTTTTGAGAGTTTTTCTCTTTTTCCTTTCAGTAAAATAGCTTGAGTGAAAGGAAACACGTGTTTTTTTTTTCATTCAAATACCTTTAGCATTTACATAAAGTGGAAGAGAAAATTGTTTAATAAAGTGAAAATAAAATTATTTCCAGACAATTTAAAAACCAAAAAAACTCATTACTCTTCTAACGAACGTTTCGTGAAATTATTGTAGATTTATCATTTTTATTATTATTTAAGTTACTAAATATTTATTTTTCTTATTATTTATGCTATTATTCTTTAAACTGTGATATGATTTTTACATAATATACATTATTTATTAGCATTATTAAAGTACATTATTATACACATTAAAGTACATTTATTAACACATAACAGTACATATGTATGCATATATATATATTTATACATATAAACTGAAAAAAATTGATTTTACAGTAATAATATTGCCACTCGAAGTAGCGTATTGCTGCTTATTTTACTGTTTATTACTGTTAATTTTACGGTATAATACTGGCAACTGGAGTGCCAGTATTATACAGTAAAATAACCTTATATTTTTTATTTTATTTTATTTTTTTGCAGTTATGTAAAATAGCTTCCAACCTTATAGTTTTTTCAAGTAAAGTAAAAACAAAGATTTTATTAAATAAAATAATTTAATAAATAACTACATAGAAACAAGAAACATTTCAATGGGTATTTTTTCTGATTCCAATTATGTTTATTTGATTTGAAAAAAAAAAAAAAAAACGGAAGTTTAGCAGTTTGGCAGATATAAAAGATGAGATTATATATATATATATTATTAAGTCGCATTATTTCATTATTATCATTTAAATCGTAATAAGTTTATTACATAACTGAGTACAGTTCATTTTTAAAATCATTTCATAATTGCATCATTTTTGTGATTCTTCCAAACAAAAGTTACACTGTGTTTTAAAAATATACTTTAGACTAATATAATATATTATATATTAGTTAATATTATAATATTTTAAATAAGTTTTAACTAATGTTATAATTTATTATAAAAAGTAATGTGACCGTAAAATAACGTGGCTGTCTCCTAGCGGGTAATCTATTGGGCGAAATGTGATACCATATGTTGTACGTGCACAGTGAAACATGCGATTTCGATTTCTAAGGAAAAAAAAAGTAGTACCTAAACTCACCACTAGCAAATTTTTTAGCGCTTCAAAAGTAATATTTGTGATAAACAAATGTTTAATTTCCGAATGAAACTGCAAAATAATAATAATAATAATAATAATAATAATAATAATAATAATAATAAACCTTCATAATAAATGACAACGTTTGTTGTTATAGTTACAAATGTATCATTTTGATATCCCAATAGCTGCGTGCGATAAACGACATTTTCCACTGCTACCTAAAATTTTTATTCACTTAGATTAGCACAGTAAGCGCAAATAGCAAATTGCAAAAGATCCTGAACACGCATCTTTTTAAATGCAATGTTGCAATAGAGGAGCTGTTGCAATTTGCAGGTTTTAATTAAACAAAACTGTTATATTACGTTGATGTAAATTTTTGAAGGATTCGTGTCGAATAAGTAAAAAGTTAGCTTCAAAAAGTTCAAAATTTGCTCCTGAACAGACACCTGTTTAAATGCAATGTTGCAACACAGGCGCTGTTGCAATTTGCAGGTTTTAATTAAAAAAAAACCTGTTCTATTATGTTGATGCAAGTTCTTGAAGTTTTTTATTGTTTCATGTTGAAAAAGTAAAATTTCGCTTCAAAAATTGAAACAAGCACAATTTTCTTTCCTTACAGTACCAAATTTCCCCCTGGTGGTGACATTTGGTACTATCTTTTTTCTTTAGAAATCGAAACCAAGTGCTTCCCTATGCATGTACCCCAAATGGTATTACATTTCGCTCAATATATTACCTGCTAGAGGGCTCAGAACGCTTCACGTTATTTTATGGCCAACCTGTTTATTAACATTTTTTAATGTACCAAACAGGTGTGCTTTAAGAGTATTCTAGTATATGTCTCTCTAATATGCATATGTTTCTTTAACGAAGCAATTATGATTTCATTTGGAAGCCTTTAATCGTGGCATCGTACTTTAAGTATTCATCAAGTGCCTAAAATATACATCGTACACAATTTTATTATGAATGTATATCGGGCGATTTACATGCCATGCATGGGCGGTGCATCATTAAAACATAAAATTCTGAAACTCAGCTCGAATCCATGTCCAATAACCCTGAAGTGTCAAAAATCGAAACCATTATTCTAACAAGATAACACAATATAAAAAAAAAAAACGGTTAATTTGAAGTTTATTGAAACCTACTATATTAAATAATAAACACAGAAAAATATAACAACTAAAACGGGTAAAAAAAAACAGATTTGGGTTGAAAGAATCTTAGGTATGAGGTTACACCATTTGGGTTCATGTTATGACCCATATCTGTTTTGTTACCACTGTGTATCCATTTTGGGTGGTGTCCAGAAGGGGTCTTAAGATACCCAAAATGGATACACAGTGGTAACCAAAACAGGCATCGGTCATGACACGAATCCAAATTGGGTAACCTCATACCTAAGAATCTTTCAACCCAAATCGGTTTTTTTTTACCCGTTTTAGGTGTTATCTGTTTTTTTGTACAACAGTTGACAAAAACAATACAAAGAAACAATGCTTTATCAGTTTTGTATGAAATGTAACCTTTAAGATAGTTGTTATCCTTTATCGGTTAATCTTTCCCTAGAGCAATCATCCCTAAGCTAAAATCCCATCCACACCCATTAACTTCGTAACAGCGACAGCTATAATCATGGACATACAGGGCTCGACTAACCTTGCATGGGGTCCGGGGGCAAAGATCCATATGGTGGCCCCTATAACATATTTCATCCACAATTTGTATTCATATTAAGAAACAAAACCTGCGTTTTGGGTTTGAGGGAAGAGGTTTTTTTTTAGTATTAGCGGCCCGGGGCAACTGCCCCAGTTGTCCTTGCGATAATCAGGCCCTGTGTACGTGGTGGTTAGGTATAGTAATGTGGCTATGCGCTATATGATGAGACTTCCTCCAGCGCCACCTAGTGGCAAACTGATGAGTTAGCATTCCTTACCCAAATAGCACAGTATTTTAGCACATCGTTGGCAGTTTGTGGAAACCGTTGGGAAATGGTATGATTCGGAATGATAGGGTTGCCAAATGGTTAGTGTAGAGATCCCTTTAATTTGAAGTGTAGCTGAGCGCTATTGGGTCTTTATTGGCAAATGGTTCGTTAGCTAATGGTACGGCATGGCAGACATTTTTTACTGTGAATAAATGCGGAACAACAATTAGCCAACATTTAGCCAAGGTTGGCCCAACCATTTTGTGCTACTTGGGTACTTGAAAACCGTACAAAATACGCGATAAAAATCAATTACAAAATTGTAGAACGTGCTCGATTTAGTATGACATGATGTCTTGCAAGTAAAAATAACGTTATTAGAAGCACTGAAATTTAAATATTTTATATATCCAGCCTAAATACGCCTAAATACGCCACTTATTGCATGCAGAAGTGTGGAACTATAAGGCACATGCACATTTACTAGTAAATTTAGCGCATGTAAGAAAGGCGCAGTTTATTTTAAAAAGAAATTCAAGTTGCGCCCTCTATGCGCCCAACATCCAAACACATGCAGAATGCACGGTGCATTTCTGTCGATGATGGATATATCGAGCTTACTTAACTCAATTTTCTTATTAAAATAAAATGTACCTTGCTTACATATGTTAGTTTCATTAGTAAATGTGCGCCTGCCTGAAAATATTGCCCTTTTGCGTGAAATTAGTGGTGTTTATAAGCTGGTGATTGAATATAAAATATTTACATTTTAGAGCTACGACTAAAGTTTTTTTAGTTGTAAGACATCATTTTATACAAGATCCAGGGCGCTCTAGAACTTTTTAATCCACTTTTCTCGCATCTCGTACCGTTTTTGAGATAGGAAAGCTAATTTTGCCATTTGATACTAGGTGGCGCTGTGAATGCTCTCATGGTGTAGAGCATTCATGGCACATCTGTCGCTGTTCTAAAGTTAATGTGTGTGGACGGGACTTTAATGGGCACCCTGTATTTACTAAATTCTTGAACAAAATTCCTCGTTTGGAACTGGACTTGAAATGTCCTTACTCTATTTGTATAACTACTTATAATACAAGCTTCTTCACAATCTATACCATAAATTCATTTACCTCAAGTCGAAAGCACACGATCTCGATCCAATACCCTTTTGAGAATCCACAAATTCTGATGTACGTGAAATATTTTCATTCGACTCATCACTTAAAAAACTAAATCATCCAAATCAAACGGTTAAATCCAGTCTAGAAAGTCAAAAAGTCTATAGAAGAGTACCACTGGAGCTATTTTTTTATTATTATTTAATTTGTTTATTTATTGATTTATTTATGTGTGATGTGTGTAAAACAAAAAAATCGCCTGATTCCAAAGTTTGCAAAATAACTTATTTTCTTTGCATGAACAAATTCTTACAATTCTTGAAATTTTTAAAGTAGATTGTACGTTCTTACATGTGTAGTTCTGTAATTATTAAAATCTTTTTAGGTTTGAAATTTTGAAACTAGGTCGAGAACAGATGCGTATTTTATATTTCAAATAGTCTGAATACTGCTTTAATATTTTGGCCCGTCGGAAATGATTTAGCAATCCACGTATCCTTTCGAATCGGGGAATAGAGCCACCTAACTGCTTATTTAGTAAACGACATAATTACAAGCAAAGTTTAAGGGCTGTCGCGTTCCCGAGCATTATAAGCGTCCAAGGACAGTGCTTTATTTATTCATAAATGGCCAGAGTTGAATAGCGCGCATAATCTGGGGGAAGATTCACGCCGTACGGCGCGCATATATAAATTAAGCACATGTTATTAGCGTTAGAATAACATTCGCAAATGCAATATTAGCAGCTGAATTTCCGTTTTCTTAACAAGCAGACCAACGTTACCTGCAGTATCGCTAGTCGGCAGTTATGCAAACATGGGCGAGAGATAATTTATATAGCGCGTTTAAAATGACTATGCGTCTTTAGTTAAATGCTCTCTAGCGCACTTCATATACTACTACAGCTGCTTGATTAACTCGACTGTCTAAAGGGTGAAATACGAGAGATTTATATTATACTTACTATTGTTTATCACAAGGATTTCCTAAAATATAAATATCTGCACATGGGATAATTATTATCACTACAATTGTGATAATTATAAAACGTAACTTATATATAAAAACAATTAATGGTCATAATAAAAGATGCAGATATATATTTTTTTTTATTGAAAATGCGTGATTGTTTTCTCTTTTAAAAAGGTAAAAATATGGAACTTTTATTTATGGTAGTTTAGTTCTCAGAATTCAATTTTAGAAAGAACATTGAAAATTACATGATGAGAGGAACTTTTATAAAACCACGAATTTAGAAGCCAAAGTAAGAATGGAAACTAACAAAAACATAATATTTGCTAGTGTAATTAGCATAATATATGGCAGCTTTAAACAACAGCTAATTAGTAACACATATTTAATGGAATAGTGAACAGATCAATACAGATATATGTTTAATTATTTTCAATATTCTATGTTAAAAGATTATTTTTTCAAATATTTTAATTTTTTTCATTAATTCCCTAGTAAAAGTCAGACTGAAAATTAAAATTACAAAGATAATGTAAAGTAGTTGTTTTATACGTGAAAAATTATTTAAAAATGCAATTTTAATTGAATTTAACCCTCTCGTTCCCCTGACCCTCATATGAGGCTCCTAACTAAAATGATAAAACATAATATTTTAGAAAAGGATTTCGACTAAATTTTATTTTGAGTGATGTCTTTTATACAACCAGGCTTCATTTATGGCATTAACTTTTTATCGCAATCTTTAATAGCACTTTAATTCTGCTAATTAAAGATTAATTTGTGAAAAAAAACGGGAAAAAAAGGTAACAAGAGGTATAAGACTACATGTTCATCTATCTCATTATTAAATAAAATACTTTTATATAGTTATTGGAAACATTTTCAATTAGTACATTTTCTTTAAAAAATAAATAATTCATTTTTAAGTTATACAAAATAGATATTTTTTAGAAAATGCCTGTTAAAATTAAATAAATAGAATGAAAAAAGAATAGCAGATTTCCTTCAAGAAAATGTTAATAAATATTTCATTAAAAAAAAAAAAAAAAAAAAAAAAAAAAAAAAAAAACTACGAAATGCTTTAGATTTTCCAATTTTTTAAACTTTTATTATTGGTTATTAATTCGACTATTAAATAAATCATAGTATAACATATATTATATTGCATTAACACGAATAATTAAGACTGAATAATTAAACAATTCATTTTTTAAACCCATTCAAAATGTATTTGAAAATTTTATATCACTAGGAAATAAAAAATTGAAAAACCGTTTCCAAATGTATTCTTTCAAAATAAGATTAGGTTGTAAAAAGTACTTCAATTAAAGTAAAATTATGGATTACAATATTGCAGTAAAGTAGTCATCAATATTTTTTAACAGATATTTGAAACTTTCGTGAAATTATGGTTTGAAGTATATTTTATATTCCCTTTGAAATATCTAACTATATATCGTAATATTTTATTCATACCAATCAGATAAAATTAAAAATTCTTTAATTAATTTTCTCACATTACTTATTTATAGATTACGTGAAAATATTCGTTCAGTGTACGCATTATCACACTGAAATAGATCCTAAAATAGGAAAAATATAACTTGCGTGATAATGTTCAATTATGATTGATCTTAATTTTCAGCTGCGTTAAATTTTCATCAGGCATATAACACGTTACTCACAGCCCTTCACATTGACTGATGACTGTAAACCCCTCGTATAGCGTGCATGCATCCTGATTTAACCATTAATAGAGAATTTCAGGACCGCATTAGAAGGATGCATCCGCGTTTACATAAATAATTGAAACTTTGTTGGAGCCTGAGTCACTGGATTCACCTGTCAACCTCCCCTCTGGGTCTATGATCCCTCGGAAATCCCTCATTCCCTACTGTCAACAATGTTAAGAGTGGTACAGCTTCTGTTTTATTAAGCCTAAACTCCACCGCTGTGAGCAACGCAAAGTTGCCGAGAGAAGGCAGAAAGCCTCCGCGAAGGATAGAAAATGTACCGTCGACCGTCCCCCCCCCCTCTGATTGTAATTTTTAATGTTCTGTAATAGAATATTGAATATTCTAAAATTTAAAATATTTATTTAAAATAACCGTTAAAAATTCTGTTTCACGCAAAACATTTTTGTTAAAAACTTATCGATATTTATGGGAACCTGAAACAGGCTTATCTAAGCAAGTGTGATAGCATTTTTCAATATTTACAACGTATATAAATGTGTCATTTCATAAAATCCTTCTTTTGAAATTATATATTAATATATTTTAATTCTAAGCGTTTCGGACCTAATTAAATCTTGTTAGAATAAATTAATTTGAGACTAAGTTGATGTTGCTAGCTTCATTTATTCAATAATATAAAATTCAGTGACACAATGTGAATCTTTAATACTTTAAAGCAATTTTATAAATGCTCAACTGCAATCGCCAATATACTGCAATCGCTTCTAAAAATGAAGAAAATAGAATAAAAACAATTAATAAATATAAGTTTATGATATTTTATGGTCATAGATAATTTAAGAAATGTTGTACAAAATTATTCTGAATAGATTTTAAACATGTTTTGTATATTTGTATTAAATAATAAATCGATAACGGAAATTTATAGTGATATTATATCAGTAATAAAATTGTGAAGGTGGTGTAAGATTTCTCACAATTAGAATAGATTATAACACCCCTTTTCCAGCAAATGACAAGCTGGGTGTAAATTAAATGTGACTATGTTCAAAATTGGCTGCTCTACCCTTAAGCAACAACCTGAACAATTTGATTCGGACCTATTAAATTATTCTCTCCGTGGACAGCTAGAGACGATACTCCCTGTCCACGCTGTATACCTAACGCTCTTTGTTACCAGTTGCTGGGCTATTTTAAAATTACATATTAAATGGATACAAATATTACGCGTGAGTAAATATACAAATTATTTAGCAAAGAGATGGTATATGTAGCATTATGTATTTCAGAAACGAAAATGCTTTTAAGAGCGAATATGTTAAATGAACATTATAAGTTATTTATCCATCTTTATTTTTCATTTAAATTTTTGCACTTTTTTTTTTGGATATGCAACATGATATATGTGGATTTTCTTATTATTAATATATTTTAAAATAGTAATTTATGAATAAATTAAAAATTAAAAGTTATTAATAATACTTTGAGACAAAAACTATTTACGACTAAGTTAAAATTACGCGAGTTGTTTTATTCGGGGATAAAATTGATAACGGACGATTAATAATATATTATTCGGTGATGAAAATTGACAACGGACATTTATAGCGATATTATACCAGTAATAAAATTGTGAAGGTGGTGTAAGATTTGTCACCATTCGAATCTATTATAACACCCCTTTTCCAGCAATGACAAACTGGGTGTAAATTAAATGTGACTATATGTTCAAAATTGACCCTTAAGCAACAACCTGAACAATTTGATTCGGACCTATTAAATTATTCTCTAAATGGACAACTGGAGACGATACTCCCTGTGCACGTTGTATATCTAACGCTCTTTGTTACCAGTTGCTGGGCTATTTTAAAATTACATATTAAATAGATACAAATATTACGCGTGAGCAAATATACCAATTATTTAGCAAAGAGATGGTATATGAACGGAAACAAACATGCTTTTACGTGCGAATATGTTAAGCAAACATTATTATTAATTTATTTATCTTTATTTTTCGTTTAAATTTTTGCACTTCTTTTTCGGATATGCAACATAATATTTATGATTTTTCTTATCATTAACATATATTTTTAAATTGTAAATTAGGAGGAAATTAAAGAATTAAAAATATTAATAATACTTTGAAATAAAAACTATGTACAACAGAGAGAAAAATTATGAGAGATTTTTTTTTTTCTTTTCGAAAATGATTTTTTTTTTATCATTGTGTAAGATTATTTTTTTTTCTTCATTACTGTTAATGTATTAAAGCAAATAAACCAGTAATATATATCTCGAAGATAGATTTGTAATAAATTTCTAAAACTATTGCAAGATTAATAAATCATGCTCAGTGTTTCTATTTGTAATATATATATTTTTTAATTTCCAGTGGTCTTTACTTATCGACTACTGCTATTTTGTTATTGCATAAAAATAATTGAAATTTTAGTCTCAGACGCAATTTTTATCTTCTTTTAATTTTTTGCGTTGTTAAAAATAGTTTTATCTTAATTTTTATTTTATTAATGGACACCGATACATATATTATCTATTATGAAGTGATGATGGTGGTGATATACACTGTATATCATTGATTTTCAATTAATAAATAGTTAACCTATAGTTGGTATCAATAAAAAGGGAAAAAGGTTGAACTCTGGTTTCAAATTATAAATATACAGATAAAAAAATTATTACAATTTACAGTTACTAATTTTGACATAGTATATATATTTTTTACATCGTAGACGTAATTTTCTTTCTAATGATTCCAAAGATGAGGAAAATTGAATCAGAATCTTTTATATCAAATTTAAGATTCCTAAGAATAACTTAAATTTTATGATATCATAATAAACTTTTTATATCTTATGCAAATTAAAATATTAACGATCGTCAACGGATATACATATAAAATTATATAATCAATGAAAAGTACTTGAAAGAAAACTTAATAAATTAATAAAAGAAACATATTTACCTTCGCACTGAATATCCATTATGTAAAAAATTATAATATCCACTGAAAAATAAATAGTTTGAATAAAAGGCAATGCTCTAAAACATGACATAGAAACTAATGCATGAGCATGTAATTTTGCTCAGAAAAACTTATGCACAGTTTCTTACCTGAGAAGAATAACACAAATTACAAATATTCTTTAAATGTTTAAAAAATAAAATTTATAAAAAATAAAATTCGTATTATCTATTTTAAATATCTAAAAATTGATACTGCATGTTCCTAAATAATATGTTTTAAAATGTAGCATGATTGAAATGGCATTAATAAACTTTTATCACTATATTTCTAGTAATAAAATAAAATTAGTAATTATCATACCTATAGCCATTTATTGTTTGAAAAATAAATATATGCCCAGTTACTTTACTGTTGTCTTCAAGAAACAATATTAAATAAAATAATTATATATTATTGGTAAATATAAAATCTTCACAGTAAACAAACCTATACGTCTTTGAAATCTATATGCCCTTTTTGTTGATAAATTACTATCATAAGTCCCGATGTACATGAATATTGGGAAGTGTACAGCAAGGATCTCAAATGGTTCATTTTCTTAATACCAGTTTTTTTTTTAACAAAAATTTTCACTTTAGATTTTTTTTAATTTTGTGAAATACTGCGTTTCTATTGGAAATATTGTAGAAACCTACCAAGAAAATATTTCTTAGAAAATACTGGTATTTAAAAGCGGACCATTTGGTAACCTTGGTACAGCCAATCAAAAAAAAAGTGTATGTAAGAGAGAGAGAGTAAACCCATACCCCATAAATTGTAATCGCAAAGTTGGACCAGAGAAAAATGAAAATATCCATACAATTATGTATTGTATCTTCTTTAAATTTATAATAAAAATAAGTTTGGGAAGGCGTCTCCATATTACAAAAAAAAAAAAAAAAACACCTAATTTTGATACCAGAATACAAATCTAAATCCTCAAATTGGTCTAGATATAAAATATCACTAAGATTCCATAAATAATTATAGACATATTCAATGATAAAAATTATGCTAATTTTGGGGTTACACCTTAATACAAATGTCTTAAATTATTTTCATTAGGAAGCATAATTAGTGTTAGGAAAACGCCAAGTACATCGTTATTTCAACAACTAATTGAAAGAGCTGTTTCCTTCATTAATAGTTTTATGAAATATTTTTTTTTCAATGACTATATGGTCCCTAACACTAATTCAGCGGTAGTTTTTTAAGCATATTTCAATACCTACTTGGAGGAATGATTTGATTTCGCATGTTGCAATTTTCTGGAAATAAATTTCTGTTGAAAAATTCATATATATTTTTTTTAATTTATATATTTTTTGGAATATTATTTTTATAAGTCATTTAGAATTTTATTAATAGAATGAAAATCACATAAGAAGTTTGAGATATCTAATACTAACACAAGAGAAAAAGTCAGCTCGAAAAATAATTATTACAAGATATATGAAAGAAAATATTAGAAATTACTTTAACATTTGGAAAATAAACTAACCGCACGTTCAAATTTAATATCGGAAATTAAAATTTAGATGTATATGTGAGTATATGTATTTACGGAAATAATAAAAATATCAAAGGTATGGAAAAGCAAAAAAAAAAAATAAATAAATAAATAATAATAAATAAATAAATAAATAAATAAATAAAAGAAGCAGAAAAAGTAAAACAAAAGAAAAACAAAAAGAAAAAAAAAGAAAAAGAAAATAAAAGAAAAAGAAAGGAAATATTAGAAAGAAAAGAAAAAGAAAAGAAAAAGGAAATAAAGTAGAAGGAAAACAATATTTTTTTCGAATATCTTGACTCATAAAGCATTTTGCAATTCCGTAACTCGTACGAAAATGTATATTCTTTTCATTTAAGTTATTTGATTTTTCCCTCAAAAATTACAGTAATTTTAACAAGAATTGTATTTACGAGAGAAAATCAGTTTTGTACTTATAAATATCTTTGATAAATAAGAATTATATCATGCAGTTACAATTTCTACGAAATTTTTGCTTTAAATTACAATAAATTTTTGCTTGCTAAAAGTAAGTGATCAAAAGTAACTAAGGTTCATCTTGCAATATATCGTTTTCAATAAAATCCTAGAAAATAAATCAAGAGATGAGATGAAGCCTACCGCATATGAATGAAAAAAGAAACTCAAATAACAATATTAATAATAATAAAAAAAGAAAATTAGAAAATACTCTAAAAAAAATAGCACAAAAGAAGAAAAATGCGGAGATTTTCTCATTAACAATGAAAGCTTATTACGAATGCCGCATAACATAAAACATAGAATATATTAAAATCCTATATTTCAAAAAATAATGCTTTGAAAAATAAAAGAGAAAAATACTTTAGAAATAAAAGAGAATATGCGATAAATGGTGGAAACAGGTTTCATATCAAAATGCATGAAATAAAATGCGAGCGGCACATTTGTGAGTGGTAAGAGGAGTGGGTGGAACGGCAACTTCAAAGACCTCCTCTCAGAAATCGCGATGCCTTCCTTTCCAGTTCAAATGTAATTCAGGGAAAACCAATTAAATTGGTAGCACGGCTGGCAAAAGCTCCGAGCATCGAACTTCTGATTGATCGAATTTCACTTTAGATCTAGTAAAGGTATATTTTGCCCATCAGCACTAAGCCTAAAGTAATCCTGCTATCCTGTCGCCGATTGTAGCATTCCCTCGAGTCTTTTGGACATCACCCTTGGGGTAGCCAACGGTCAGATCACTAAAATTTCTTGACCACTCGTCCCTCAGAATGACGGCGGGCCGCGCAATCAACAATCTCATCCTTCCCTGCTCGTCTGCACAGCCATCTATTAATGCTTACTACCGTATTTTATTTTTGGTTTAGAGGTAAGAAAGCCTATTGTTTTTTCCCGCAGGCGGTAAATAACTATGTGGCATCCAAACTTAATGTTTTCCGGTATGGTTTTTCCTCGTTCTCTTAGAGTGCAGGCGATAAATTCTAATCAACAAAAGTGCTTTGCCTTCACATATAATTTTATTTATTTGAACTGCTGCTATCTTAGATCCGAAGATGTAGCTTAATTACTTTAAGGTGTTACATCGCACAAGATGAAAATACATTTTATCATGTTTTGGAATTTATGGAATATTGCTCTGTTACGAAAATTGAATTCTTTTAACATTAAGAGAACCGCTGTTTTTCGACAATATCTCTGCTGTTTGTATTTTGCTTTATTTTGGAAAATGTTATAAAGATTTTAATGTAATGTGAGGATGTGTGTCTAAAATATAGATATTTATGAAACGAAAAATGGCAGCATCTGAAATTTCTTATATCAACGAATTAATGATTTTTTTTTTTTTTTTTTTTAAGTAAATGTTTTTAAAAAAAAAATGTTTATTAAGTAATTTTCCCTTTTTCTATAATTATTCTTATAAAAGTTTCTTTAGTAAATATTATGTTAACGGAAAATTTGCAATCACAGTTTCTTTATTCTTTCATAATGTTAACTTAAAACTTTTATGACTGTTATTTTCCTTAAACATTTTGCCAGTTTTAAATCTAAATCTAACTTGGTTTTATTTATTTTTTATTATTTTTTTTTGGTTAAATTATCAGTTAGCATACAGAAAAGTAAAAGATGTTACCCTTTTTCTAAATGCCCTTTAAATTGTCTGGTTTTGACACCGCGATGAAAAGATCCTAATATTTTTTTCTTCTAAGAACAGTTGTGTGCACCTTTATGTTCCTTTAATTTCATTTATTATAATAAGTTTGTTGGAACTCTAAAAAACCTTTGTGTTAAGTCATAAAAATGTTTTCACGTTGAAAAAATATATATCAATCGATGGTTAGGTGTTGTTATTGCTTCTTTTTTAACTTTTTCTCGTCTTAAGTTAAGCTGCTTATGATTTCACACTCTATTTTCACCAGTAATGATACAAAAAATAAATAATGATTTCTCTTATAATTCAATCTTAACATCCGGGTTGAGTTTATGACGCGTCCTTAAGAAAAAACCGAAGAAAAAAAATATAATAAAATTTCAAAATGAATAAATGAATTGATAAAATACAGTTTATTTTTAACTTCTTTACTTTATTTATTTATTTAATATAATTCTAAATCATTAAAACACGACTCATATTTCAAAACACAGGGGGGTGATAACGTTTATAATTACCCCCTCCTTAAAAAAATCCCCATTCTGAAATATATATATATATATATATATATATATATATATATATCTTCAACTTAACAACCAATGTAACTAGAAAACTTCTGTTCAACCATTTATTTTTCAGATCACATATTGACTTTCTAACCGCTTAAACCTACTCTGCATAGATATTACATTTTCTAAATGTGACTCCAAGAGTAACCTGCTCGGAATAATTCATCAGAAATTTACTGTTTTGCCAATTATCTAGACTATTCTGTCACGAAGTATTGATTAAATTACCAAACAAAATTACAAACTTCAATCTTCCGTTCACCATATGCCGGTCGGCCTCCACCCAATTAGTGTAACAGGTCTGCAAGTGCATATCGAGGGCCTTTTTGCGGACAATCCCGTCTGTGCTTCAATGACTGAATTGGGGGAGATGGTATTAGAAAAAAAGTGCCCCTTACTCTACAAACTATTGAAATCGGGCGTGTGTTATTGTCGGGGTGGAACAACATGATGGGTGAGGGGCACACTATGCCCCGGCACGCCCTGCCACGACAAACCATGCTTTATGGATGGATAAACCCCCAGTTTGTCCCATCTGTCGATGTAGCCTCTCGTGCCTACTAAAACACGATTGCATGTCACGATTCAGGTATTTTTACATGATGAAGATCAACTTTCACCGATTCTCCGATAATAAAAATAATACAGCGCTTTTACTTTTTTTTTCAAAGTTTATGTTAGTATTTACGCAAACAGTAGATGACGACTACAAAGAAAAACTGTATTTTTTAAAAAGTGTATGTATAATACATTATGCTACATTTTGGTAATTAAATGAGGAACCTTTAGTATACTAAGATACATTCTAAAAAAAAGAGAGTTGGAGATTTTATTATTGTATTTGATCTCATCACTTTTACCTTTGTGCCTGCCCCTTTACCCATATATGAAGAATTTTATTTATGTAACAACTTCGAAATTATACCTATAAGCTCCCCTTTCACTAAAATTTAGAACTGTAGTCAATTTCTTCAAAATATACTTGCTGCAGAAAAATACATTATTAGAGTGTTGTGCAAACTCACCTGAGAGAAAATGGAACTAATTCAAGCTCAAATTCACCATCTCAAAAATGAGTTATGTTTGCGTTCATATTAAAAAATAATTTAAACGAATCCGCTCAAATCAAAGCTATTTTTAAAAAAGAGCAAAACTCGGGAAAAAAATATTTTGTTTAATTTTATAAATTTACTATAGTGATATCAAACTTTCCATAATTATTTTAGTATTGTAACAATACTTAATACTCCAGTGTAACTGAAATATTGCAATTAATTTCTGTCAATTATCCTTAATAATATACTTGAGTCGTTTTTAGTGTTAAAAATTCTCAGGGTAATTTTCTCTGCAAAATGTGACTTATCATTAAGGACATGAAGTAAGTATACATTTATATATATTGTTTAGCTTAAGTATTATCATGGCTTTGAGACTGGTTTCGAAAGTATTTTGAGACTAATGAAATTACCAATTACCAATTTGAAATTGGTAATTGAAATTACCAATTGAAATTACCAATTACACATCACTACGCACATATTTACCACACATGTTGCCTCAGATTTCTACATTGGAGTTCCGCTAGTTTGAGGAAATTGCCATTTAAAGGAAAAAATACTTGGAATTTTTTTAAGAAACTGACTTTTTTTTTTAATTGAACTAGAAATTCTGAATCAAATGCACGGATTTTTTTAGTCTAACTCAATTCACGCTCGCTCAATCAAATTCAATTCCAATCTGACAGAAAATGAGTCAGACTCATGAGTTTCACTCAATGAGTTCGCTCCTGCATAATACTGCCAAAATCCATCACTAACATCATCTCTAACTCTAATAGAAATATCGTATTACACCCATAAAGTGACATTTTTATATCATAAAAGGGACTATGTTAAAATTGTTCGTCAAATTATTCGTCGTTGTTAATTTTTCGTCAAAAAGTGGTACGAATAGAAAAAAAAACAGCCGCTGGGACATACGGTGTCCCAAACCTGTAAACAAAAAGTTAATTAAAAAACAGAAAATTTTGCAAATTTCATATAGTAAGTTAATTAAAAACTAACAACGAGTATTTTTCAATTTTTAACAGGAAAATTTATAAAATCCTATTTGTGATCTTGTCATTAAACTCTTGTTTATTACTTTTTTTTTTTTTTTTTTTTTTTTTTTTTTTACAAAATTGTAGTCTTAATGCTTTACAAAACATATGACTCTCCATTTTCTCTGATGCTTGGCACGACAAAATGCCAAAAATGGTTGCCAATTGGTGCTTGATCACAAATCATAGAAAAGATAAAAATTTTATTTTAGGTTTAACCCCTTGAAGGACCCTGAGATATTATATATCCCACTTAATTTTAATCCCAAAATTTTACAATGGTACCATAATTTTGGAATAAAATTTTGATTTTATAATCTACGGGAAAAAATTGTTTTACTTATTTTAAAATATTTTTTTGTCATTCATTTTGTCAAATTGCCATTCATTAAATTCAACAATTTATTAAAAGAAGTACTTTGTCTCTGAAAGGGTTAAAAGGAATGATTAGAAACAAGGTCAATAATACCGCAAAATAAGGCATTTTCCTACAACCTCAAAATACGAGGGACCTCAAAATATAATGTATAATATATATGGTATAGTATATATGTATCATATATAGTACATATGGTTACATGCATATATTGTAATATATGTACGATCATCCATGTAATTTTTGATGGGCAGGGCCCTCGAAGAAGATAAATAAATATAAAATGTATTTGTTGAATTCGCGAACTGAAAGTTATTTCAATGATTTAACTTTTAGAAAGAAATAAACATTGTAAAAGAATTCAAATCAAAATTATGGATAAATGTACGCATATTAAAATATATATTGCTTTAGAAATACGTAAATATTATGTACGAAATACATAAAACTTTCATCTACATTTCACTGATATTTGAAAGCAATATAGTTTATCTAAATTAAGATTAGCATTCTAATAGCAAATTTATGAACTACTTTTGTGTTTTAGTTTCTGTACTATTGATTTTTTAATTACGGATCAGGACTCGCGGCTATATTTTGTATTCAATTGTACCATAATTTACAAAAAAAATATCTTTGTGGTTGATATCTCTTGAAAATATCCTAGTACATGTGTATTGCAGAGATTATATTTCAAAAAGTGATACGAATAGAATAAAAGAAATAGCTACTGGGTCATACGGTGTCCCAACCCTGTAAACAAAAAATTAATTAAAAAACAGAAAAGTTTTTAAATTTCATAGTAAGTTAATTAAAAACTAACTAACAACGAGTATTTTTCAATTTTTAACAGGAAAAGTTATAAAATACCATCTGTGATCTTGTCATTAAAACCCTTGTTTATTATTTTTATTTTTTTTAGAAAATTCTAGTCTTAATGCTCTACGAAAACTCATGACTCCCCATTATCTCTGATGCTTGGCGCGAATTAGGGCGGGCTGTTACCAAAATCATTCTCCCTAAAAGCTTGTCACGCATCCCCTAACCTGCCTGATTCTCTCATTACACGGATTAAAGTCAGACAGAAAGGTCCGAACCCAAATAAAATAAAAACTCATAGATTTGAGGGGGATGCCGTTTGCATGAGCTTCTGCGGTTAGTAGGGAGCGGGACATGTACGAAAATGTTTGCATTACAAGGATGGGACGAAATAATGTTCTCATACCAAGGACATCTGTGCTTTCAACTCATGTGGTAGCAGATTGACTGCTACTGGGTATAAAATGCTGACTTACGACAGTAAAATTGGAGTGAAGAGGGGATTCTCTTGGCAAACATGGGGTTCGGACATGTTTGATGAAGCTATATGGGTTTTATGGTGTTATAGGGTAAGGTGTAATGTACAATGTAAAGGTTGACTTTGCCCTTTTCATTGCTTTTAGATGTAGCAGGGGTGAGCTAGCAAGGTTCATAAACGAGGTACTTTGGAAAGTTGCACTGGTGGTACAATTTGCATTATCCTGTGAACGAAAGAGGAGAATAAATAAATGACTTCATACACTGAACGAGCACAGAATAATTTATTAACGAATTTCTTCTCTTTGGATATCTTGACTGCCAAAGGAAGCGGAATATTTGTTTGTTGAGCACATGTCATCAAATAGAGATAATTATTTTCTTTAGGATACTCAGGCAAATATATTAGACGTTCTGCAAATAAATTACCAATTTTTGGTATATGATATGATAAATACCAAGAATTTGTTAATGTTATTGTCTTGAAAACTTGAAGAAAAGTTTACAAAGCTTTTTTAAATAAAACACCAGGTTACAAGAACATTTAAAATTTGACATCATTTAGATAAATTTTGTGTTCACTGATTTATTATATACGGAGTCTATGTAAAATTTACAAAATATTTTTAAAAATACTCAGAATTTATTAATTAAAACTTTTATGTTATTATTTTTAAAGAGCTGGAGACTGTTAAGTTTTAATTTATCTGTATGTTTTCTAAATATATATATATAATTAGTTCCTTAATATTCCTTGTAAGTGTTCATAACCATTCATTGCCGAAAGCATTGTTGATAGTTAAATTAAAAAGTATTTTTTTAAATTTTATCGATTAACTATAGCACATTCTTCATAAGTTCCTTATTCTTACAATTGGTTTTTAAAAACTAAACTAAAAACGTTTGGAAGGAATACAAAATGTTCCTTTAAAAATAACATCATACACGAAGTTTAAAGATGATACCTTTTTTTCCCCTTCTTTTTTACAGAAAGTGTGTTGACATAAAATCATTTAACACTTTTAAAATATAGTCTTTTAGTTGTTTATCTTTTCATTCTGTTATAAAGAAAATACTGCATCTGATAAAAAAAAGTATAAAGTTTCTATCATAGAGTGAGCTTGAATGTAATTTAATTGTAGAACTCTGATTTTAGTATGCGCATATTATTCCATAAGTGAAAATATAAGAGGAATGAATGTATGTAAAGAATTAAAAAGTAGAAATGAAAAACTGGCCACATGCCACAGTCTTGTACTCGTGTCTGTATATCCTCGAGATCCCTTTTAGGATCTTGCATCCCAACAATACCTCTGGGAACACCAGGCTCCGGCTGGGATTGGCTGCACCGTGCATCATGGGTCAAGAGTTAGTCCACAGCAGATCGTGTTTATCTCTACACGAACCTCTTCCATTATTCATATTTAATTTTCATTGCTCGCCGAGTCGGTAGTGACCACCTAAGGTACGGCCCGATTCTTTAAATATTGAAAACCAGCTGCGCAGGGGGAGGGAAAGAAGCGCTCGCCTGTCAGCCCCGAAGATGCTTCAAAACGACAAATTCCTCCGCCTTGTTTTGGAGGGGTTTTCTTTTTTCTTGTGTTTTCCTTTTTTTTTTTTTTTTAGTTTTTTTTTTAGTTTTTTTTCTTTTTTCAAGGATACGAATAGTTTCTGTTAGGCAAAAAATAGAAATATAAGAGTTTTACGCATAACATTCTGTTTGAATGAAATGCCTTTCTGATATTACATTTTGAGTTATTTATATTTGGTTACGGCAAATCCGCAATTCAGTCTTCAGTTATAAAGAAATAAGTGATAAGGATTTGTATTTAAGCTTCTGTGGAAATCGTTTTTCACCGTTTAACGGATTAGCGCTTGTGTGTTGATAAAGGGACTTTGAATAGCAATGCGCTTCTATTGGGATATGAATGAAATAGTAATGAATATTTAATTTATGTTGAATATGATCTCTTACGGATCAGCGAAGTAAAAAAAAAAGACAGTTGGTTTTTAAGAACAAGTGTTTGTTGTTCCAAATAATTATGCAGTGTTACGCAATCAAGAATAATAAAAATAAACAATAAATGAGTTTGAAAATTTAAAGTGTTCTTATTAATTTATAACTTTTTCTCTATAACTAATAAAAAACTTGTGCTATAACTTAAAGATTTATTTTATATATATATTTATAGAAATTTATTTGAAATTAATTAAATCACAGAGTTTGATTGAACGATAAAAAAGGCGAAAAATTTAAATATCAGACACTTATTTTTCGGACGAGTTATATAATGCCTTATAGCATTAATTCTTCTAAAACTACTATACTTTCCTCTTAAAGACTGATTTGAAACATTCGAACATAGAGCTTTAATTTACAACTTACTGGTTACATTATTTTGCATAAATAAGGGGTTTATGAAGAAAGTGGAATTGTATTTTTATCTTAGTGTCGATACTTAATTTTTATGAAAAATCTATTTCAAAAGAGAAAGAGATTAAAAGCACCTGGAAATAAATTATCAGTTACAACTGAATAGTTAAATTAAATAACAGCAATAAAAGGCTCTTTAAATACCAAGCCACTAATTATAAATATGGCAGTATAATTCTCAATCTTTACTAAAATAAAATAAATTTTACCTTTTGCTTTCAGTACTAAAAATCCACGTCAAATGTCGGCAAAAAGCATGGCCATTAGCGTGACCGGGCAGTCTACCAACACGTGTTTGCATCTGAAGAGTCACTGATGAGATTTTCCGCCCGAATGATTATTAGTTTGCGGAAACTCGAAAAGTTGCCGGTGATTTTATTTTATTTTTATTTTTATTTAATTTAATTTTAATTTTAATTTTAATTTTAATTTTAATTTTAATTTTAATTTTAATTTTAATTTTATTTTAATTTTATTTATTTTTTATTATTTTTTTTTTTTTGGGGGGGGGGGTACATATTTTGTACTTTATTTTAATATGATGATGTCAAAACAATGTTTTTTCTTTCATATTTGATAATTATTACAATCATTATTATACCAAAGAGAATTACTTACTAAAGCGAGTCTTATTGTAGTATTAAAACTTTCTGTATCATTGAATTCACGCCGAATACGTACTGCTGTTAAATGAACTGGTAAAAAAGTAGGCGATAAAACTTTTTGAGTGACTTTATAAATGAAATTGGTTATTAATATTTTAACTGAAGGTCATCTGTACTGTCGGCTACTTAAAAACGTCAATTGCAGCATGTGATATGATAAAAAATGAAAGCTTTTAAATCATTAAGTTTATAAGTATATTATTTAAAATAATTACTAAAGCCTATTTATAGAACATATTTCCGAAAATCTTTGAATATCTTTTATTTAATCAAAGAAATAAATAAGTCGAAGATCACTGATGGTAAAAAATCGTAGCAGTTGGCAGCTATGCATTAAGTAAATACAATCTTTAAAAGAATACTTAGTTGATTTATCCAAACTAATCAACATTATAAACATAGTAATTACGTGGGCAGAACATTGAAATATTTTATCTTCGGCGCCTTTTCTCACTACAGCAGCCAAAAGGCGAGCAGACTTAATATAGACCTAAATGACCCTTGGCAAATGACCGAGCTGTTTGGGACTTGTTGGAAGATTGTGGGCAGAATGTTGGCCTGACAACCGGATGCGTAAATGCACATGTAATAGTAAATACTAGCCATATATAATAATATATTTTCATCTTTTGAAACTGTTTCTAATAAAAAACATCATATGACGCTTCAAGTTATCACGGACGCTTGATAGATTCTATTACTCTTCATATATGAAGAGGTTTATAACAAACATCATTGACTATTCAGGCCTTACTTCTAATAAAATGAATACACTGTATCAAAAATAAACGGGAGGAAAATTTGTATTCCTTAACATGTATCTTTAAAAGGAATACTTAGTCAATTTCTCCAAACTATCAACATATAAACAGAGTAATTACGAGGGCAGAAAACTGGAATATTTTATCTTCGGCGCCCTTTTCACTACAGCAGCCAAAAGGCGAACAGATTTAATACAGACCTAAATGCAGACATAGTCCCTTGGCAAATGACCGAGCTGATAGGGACTTTCTGGAAGAGTGTGGACAGTATGTTGACCTAACAACCAAAAAAGATCGATCCTCTGAGACATACCCACAGCCTTTCAGATGGCTGTAGATAGTGCTCTTATTGGACAGCAGTCGCAATTGCAAAAGATTGGCTCCAGCAAATGTAGAAAATGAAATTGCAGCTCAATAGTCTAGCAGTCTTAGGAATGAGTACCCCTTAAAAGGGTTATTTGTGTGTTTTATTAAGCCTATTTATTTATCTTTATCAGACAAATTGCTCAATTTTCAGTTGCCTATGCATCAGATAAAGATACTTTGTATACTGGTATGAAAAATATACACATATTTAAACAGTTCATTTGTCTGCTTACTTTACCACACACGTTTAAGCAAAACTTAGGAAATTTAAGAAAAAATCCAATGATTCATTGTACAATGCTTTTCTTTTAGTTTTAAAATAAATAAAAATTATCCAATACCTGTGATATTTAATGATTTATATTGTAGTAACTTGTTTTCTGTTAACAATCAATTATAGCTGTTGACAAACGCGACATGCTTCGAAAAATTATTTAAACAAATGATATTTTTATAAGATAAACTAGAAGAATGAGAAATATTAGCAATTTTCAAATTCTCAACTCTTAAATATTTTGCTTACTTTGCATCGTGAAACCTCATTATTCATGTTTTACATACCACATACTTTACCATTTAGAGAGAATAGGCAAGAAAGCAAAACAGGGCAATATCATGTAATGTAAAATATGAAATTAAAAGTTATCTTTATGTGTTATTGTTATCTTTTTAATTTATATGTAATTCATTTAGTTGCACTGGATCAATTATTTGCTATTTTAGAAATACATTTATTTAAAACTATTGAAATTATTTAAAATATTTTAGGCAACTCAATTTTTCATCAAATATTTTCCTAAACGTGCCAAAAAAATGTTTACTCCATTTCAAATCCTCAAGAATAATTTCTTTAAAGTATTAAAATGTAACAAGATGCAATAAAATACTAAAACAAATGAACCAATTTAATATCCAATTTTATTTAGCAAGGCTTATTGCTTCTCAATTACACTTTCCATTGCAAATCGTGATTATGTTTTCCGTTACTTAAAAATTGTAAAACAAACAAACAAAAAGACGATATTATATGTTTTTGAAAATGACACATTGCTTTTAATTTTGACCTCTCTATTTCAGACATATTTTTTTTTAAAATAATATTTTACATCAATGATATCATATTTTCTACGCTTGTTTTTTTTTTCTCGTTTAATTTACAAGTCCATTTATAATTAAACTGGAAATTCCCTTTTAATATGAAAGACATGCGTCAAATAGATATCTTGATATTTTAATCAATTTTACTTTGACTGAAATATTTATTCATGTTTTTCAAACTACATTAGGTGAAAGCATGATTATGTTGTAATTTCCAAATATGTGAAATTTTTTCATTTAAAAACACATTCAGGTATCATTAAAAAATGCAATTTTTATTATTTTATTTTTATTAAAAAATTAAATCTTATATTAAATCATAGACCAAAAGTTTTAAGAAATATCGGAATTAGACGGAATAAGTTTCGGTTTAAACCTTGTATTGCAAGCATTTGGTCTCCCCAGAAATACTGGTATTCATTCCTTTCAAAGTTAATTAAAAATAAATTTTATTTAATAGTTAGACTGTTGATTTTTATAGCTATAAAGTAATACGGTAAGATTTGGTATTACGTTATAAGATCTTAACATTTAATCTTATGTTATAATTGCAAAGGAAAAGAAGTGAAAAAATGTGTGAAAGTTTTTCTCATTAAAAAAATGTTTTTTTTCTTTTTTTTTTTTTTTTTTTTCACAAGGGCTTTTTAAATTTATACATACCACTTTTTAGAAAATTGTATGAAGATAGTATCTATCACTCTTTATACACTGTATACATAAATTGGTGTCACTTAATATTCTCTAAACTTTTATAAATATTATTTTAATTATTTTATACTAATATTCTAAATATTGTATCAAAGCGATGGCATCACTGTTTATATGTCAAAAATGAATTTATTTATTAAGTTTAATTACGAATTATTGTTTATTAAGTTTATTAAAAGTTTTTTCATCATTGTCAAATACTACAACCGTAAAAGGAGATTGTATATAAAAATAATATGAGAAAAAGAAAGATTTCAGTAATTCAAATAAACTAATTTTTAAATTTATTAACAGATATAAACTCATCAAACATCGAAATAAACAGAAATTTAAGCGAAACGATAAATCAGGAAAAAAAAACAACTAGAAAAGAGAAATTTGTGTAGTGAAAATCACTAAAATAAAAACGATGCGCTTCAGTGAAAAGAGAAAAGTGAGGTGTTAACAAATTCAAAGAATTTCTTAACTTGAAATCGTTCCTGTATATGGAAAACTTATTGGCAAAATAGCAGGAACAGTCCAGATTTCCCTAAGGTATCATATTTTATCCGCTTGTTGTATCGAACTAGAAAGCAAACAAGTACACATGCAGCTTCACACTGCAGCTTTCTGTAAGGCTCCAGGAAACCAACATACACTATCTTGGTGGTTCAGAAACGAATTTAAAGTCCCTTCCCTCCACCTCGTGTGGTCACGCTTCGCGGACACGGCCCGGGCCAGAAGTTTGGCCCACAAAGATACCGATTCCAGTCCCAAAGGGCACCAGAGATTGACACACCCCGTGCTAGGGAGGGCTACAGTCTAAACAGGGGAATTCCAATCTAACTTTGGCTTCTTTACGAGTGTGACGTTCTCTTTTTACAATAGTTTCCACTAATTGCTATCGAACGTTGACTAAAATTCATTTGTTGAGGTGAAGGAGTCACGGTCTTTGCACATGGGAGGGGACACTCTTATCGGTTGCTCCCAGAGACTGGCTCCCCGCCATTTTATATGCAGCTGAAGACGTTCTAGCCTCATTAAGGTATTTTATGGGAAAGTAATGTTGCCCGCACACTGGCCCTTTTGATGCTCCTTTTAGTGAAAGCTCTTTTTGCTCTCTCGAAAATAATGTGGAGTATAGCGAAAGAGTCACTAATTTACTAAAACAAGGATAGGTTGTTAGAAAATCATCCTTTATCTATACAAAGATCTGATAAAGAAAAGCATAATTAACGTAAAACACTTTTTAGTGTCAAGCGGTATAAATTGATAAGAAAAGTGAAGAGAAGATATATCAAATATTTATTCAATGAGGGTTACAGAAACTTTAAAGTGCTCTAAAAAGTAAGTGATAAAAAAAAAATTCAACGAGATAATAGAATATTGTTAATGTTTGTAATTCCCACCCCCCCTTTTTATTACGCGCGCATGTACATGCATAAATAAAATAAAAAATAATTATGTAACGAGTATATTTTAAACATTTAAAAAGTAAACATTAAACATTTTAAAAATAAAATAAAAAATATTTATTGTATTTAGATTTTTTTTTTTTTTTGCTCGAATGTAAATCGGAGTGTAACCATATTACCTATAAAATATTTTTAGTTTTAAATATTAGTTTTAGATTTAGTTTTAAATTTATTTATTATTTTTTTTTAATGAATTTCAGTGCAAGATTAAAAGCATGGAAATACATTTTTCATCAATTAATAATTTATAAAATAGTCTTTGTTCTGTAATAAACTGTAGATTACTGATATCGATTACCTTATGTTATTTATATTATTTATGTCGTTATTAATGCAATTATCAAATTATTTAAATCGAAAATAAAACCCATTGTGTTTATGAATAGCGTAGAATGAAAGAAATTAAAAACTTCAATCACATTTGGTGAAGCACATCAGTGAAAGGGCTGCCTGTAAAACATGTTTCATGTATTAGTGTCTGACAGAACAGGAAAACAAACATTTTCAGGAAGAATTTACTTTCTTTGAAATCTTTAATTATTGTGAGCACAGACTAATAAAAAAAATATATGGAAAGTCTTAAATAGTTTAAGTAGGTATGAAAATAAAAATATTTTGTTAACATAAAGTAATACAAAATGCTTTTATTTTTAGATTTATTTCTCGGAGATTTATTTTTGGGGGGGTGGAAGCTACGTTTTCGAAGCTATAATAAATTTTAGATTTTTGTTGACAACCACTAAGTATAATGTTATATTATTTATTTTTTTTTAATATTGGCCTTTTTTATGGCACAGTTGATTGAGAATAACAAAATGAAAATGACAATTTTATTTATGCTCTATATTAGAATATGGTTCGAATAAATGGCACTAATTGTAATATATAGATCCAGTATTTAAACAAAATCAGTTTAGAAAAATTAATTTTATTTTCTTTGAAATCTTTGTCATTTTTAAGTGTACAGTAACAGTGCTTAAGTATTTTAAATAAGTATCAGATATAAAAATATGGTCAAAATATATTAAAGATATTTTTAATAAAAAATAAATAAATAAAGATTTATTTTTCTCGCAGTTATCTACAATTTTCTCGGTTATTATAATTTTAGATTGCTATTATCAATTATTAGATTATTGTTAATTTATTTAGATAGTTATTATTGATCAAATATTATTAAAGGGTTAGTAATCACATTTTTAAAAAAATCGATTTTTTTTTCATTTTCTTAAAGTATTATTTCAAAAATGTTCTGTGCAATTTAAAAATGATTCAATGGATAGTTTAAGAGATATCTTATGATTACCTTATCTTACAGGGCCCCGCTTACTATTATTGGCTGACGGCAGCTATTACTAACCGATTATTAGCTGTATATTGAATACATTGAAATGTATTGTTATGTATTGCATTAGAATTTACTTTCCTATAACCATGAACATAGAGTAGTAGGAAACGCAAGCATAAAGTGTGGAAGTTTAAATGAATTTTTTCAAACCTAAGTTTTCAGACTAAGACCACTATATTTATAAAAAAAAAAAAAAAAAAAAAAAAAAAAAAAAAAAAACACTGGACGGATTTAAATGAAACTTATACAGCATGTTCTATGCATAAAAAATGAGTGCTTAATCGAGGGATTTTTTTTGTTTGATCAATACTTTTTTATATAAAAAATAAACAAGTACTTATCCATCCCTTGAAATTCATAAATAAACTTTCAGTAGCCGTCAGTTTGCTAAATTTGAGAAAAAAAAAATCTTTGATTAAGTGCTCGATAAAGTACTAAACTGATAATTTGTTGTTGTTGTTGTATTGATTTTAGATAAAACACTAAGAAGTACTGATGGTCACCACAAGGCACTATTTGTAAGAGAGCGTTCAAAACACAGCAGATAACTTGGTCAAGAAGTAATATTTTGATTTGAAATTTTCGGGAAACTTCTTTAAAATACAGTGTAAAAATATGGTATTATTTGTAAAATAAAATAGTTATTTTTTAATACCTATTTTTTCATGTCTCTGACTTCTCCTGACCCCTTAAAACATTGATTAAATGAAGAAACTCAAAATCTTTTTCCTCATTGCAAGAAAAGAATAACCCCTTGCGTAGTTCGCAAGCGATGGAAGTAAAAATTCTGCCTGTAAAACACGTTTCGTTTCCCAGAGAGTGTCACTGCAGGAAAGCGACACCTTTTCAGAGTACTCCTGCCTCTACCTGTAAAACCAGTTTCGTCTATCAGTAAGTGTCAGCGCAGGAAAGCTAAATTTTCTCAGGGAGTTTATTTCTAGATAAAGTATTAAACTAATAATTTTTTTTGTTGTATTGACTTTAGATAAACCTCTAAGAAGTACTGATGGTCACCGCAAGGCACTGTTTGTCAGAGAGAGTTCAACAAACAAGCAGATAAATTAGTCCAGAAATAATATTTTGATTTGAAATAAAAATATAGTGTAAAATTATGGTATTATTTCTAAAATAAAATAGTTATTTTTTAATGCCTATTTTTTCATGTCTCTTACTAATCCTGACCCCTTAACCCTTAATTGCATAGTGATGTAAATTTCCATCACTTTTTATTTAACTTTTAATAAATAAATCAACTTCTTCGCCACCACTATATTTATATAGAAATATTAATCCAGTAAATTTCCCGTGAACTATGTTGCTGAACAAAGTTAAAAATCTATCTTAAAATTTCTGGTGTCTAATATTTAATATATGTATAAAAAAAACACAATTGTAAAAGAAAAACTCATGCAAAGAAGGGTTAAAACATTGATTAAATGAAGAAACTCAATATGCGTTTCCACATTGCAAGAACGAATAATTCCTTGCGTAGTTTGCAAGCCATGGAAGTAAAAATTCTGCCTGTAAAACACGTTTCGTTTTCCAGACAGCGTCAGTACAGGAAAGCTACAATGTTTCAGAGATTCTACTTCTGCCTCCGCCTATTTGTAAGAGAGCGTTCAATAGTCAAGTAGATAACTTGGTCGATAATTAATATTTTGATTTGAAATTTTCGTGAAGTTTCCTTAAAATATAGTGTAAAACTTGGTATTATATGTGTAAAATAAAAAATAAAACAATATACAACATCTTAAAAAAATGCCTATTTTTTCTCGTTTCTGACCACTCCTAACTCCTTAAAATACGTTTCTTCATTGCAATAAATGAGTAATCCCTTGCGTAGTTCGCAAGCCATGGAAGTAAAAATTTTGTCTGTAAAACACATTTCGTATTCCAGAGAGGATAAGTGCAGGAAAGCGACACCTTTTCAGAGATTTTACTACTGCCTCTGTGCATTTGTAAGATAGCGTTCAACAGTCAAGCAGATAGCTTAGTCCAGAATTAATATTTTGATTTGAAATTTTCGTGTATTTCCTTAAAATATAGTGTAAAAACTTGGTATTATATGTAAATATATATATATATATATATATATACAACAGTTTAAAAATAATAATAATGCCTAACTTTTCACGTCTCTCGACCCCTCCTAACACATTAAAACATTGATTAAATAAATAAGGGAAAAATATGTTTCCTCATTGCAAGAAACGAATAATCCCTTGCGTAGTTCGCAAGCCATGGAAGTAAAAATTCTGCCTGTAAAACACATTTCGTTTTCAAGAGAGAGTCAGTGCAGTAAAACGAGAACGTTTTCAGAGTACTTCTGCCTCTGCCTGTAAAACCAGTTTTGTCTATCAGTAAGTGTCAGTGCAGGAAAGCTAAATTTTCTCAGGGAATTTATTTCTAGATAAAGTATTAAGCTATTATATAATATTTTACTTACCCATCATACGTAGTATAGGGTAAGTCTTGTAATCGTTTTGAAAATCGAAAAATTTTTTTGACGGATTTACACGTTTCAGACACTGGAGATTCCAAAAAACATATTTTTAGAAAAAAAAATTTGCCGTCCGTCTGTGTGTCTGTGTGTGTCTGTGTGTGTGTCTGTAAACGCTCTATCTCCCGAAAAAATTGAGATAGACACTTGCAATTTGGTATGTACTTAGTATGTAATAATGGGAAGAAGCCTATTTCATTTCAATAACCTCGATTAACCGGATCTATTTTTTTCGGACTCTCGAAATATTCGTTCTGATAAAATGTATATAAAAATTTTCGAAATTGTTTATTTTAAGAAATGAATATAAAAGACAATAAAAAAAAATAAATTTTGCATAAAGCATGAAGTCGATCGGATAATTAGTTGCTGAGATATTTGTAATCCTATTTTCCACACTCTTCGATTTTTCATGACCCTGTATTTCATCCAAATTTCACTTCAAAGATATATTTTAATTGGAAATTTGACACTTAATCAGATGCAATAAAGCGCTAGTTAATAGGATTATTATTTTTGTAGTTATAAGGAAAAACCTCTTTCAAGCAATTCAGTAATCGAGCCTATAAAGTTATGACGTCCTCAAGCCACGATTTTATTTGAATTGCTATGCATTTTATAAGTAGTTTACACATTTTTGTTTTAATATTTTACATTATGCATATCCATGATGGGTAAGTATTACGGTGGCCCCCAACGACTAGTTTGTATTGATTTTAGATAAACCACTAAGAAATACGGATGGTCACCGCAAGGCACTATTTGTAAGAGATCGTTCAACAATCAAACAGATAAATTAGTACAGAATTAATATTTTGATTTGAAATTTTCGTGAATTTCCGTAAAATATAGTGTAAAAACTTGGTATTATATGTAAATATATATATATATATATACAACAGTTTAAAAATAATAATAATGCCTCATTCTTCCCGTCTCTAGACTCGTGCTAACGCATTAAAACATTGATTAAATAAATAAGGGCAAAATATGTTTCCGCGTTGCAAGAAACGAATAATCCCTTGCGTAGTTCGCAAGCCATGGAAGTAAAATTCTGCCTGTAAAACACGTTTCGTTTTCCAGAGAGGGTCAGTGCAGGAAAGCGACACCTTTTCAGAGTACTTCTGCCTCTGCCTGTAAAAAAAGTTTCGTCTATCAGTAAGTGTCAGCGGAGGAAAGCTAAATTTTCTCAGGCAGTTTATTTCTAGATAAAGTATTAAAGTAATATTTTTTTGTTGTATTGACTTTAGATTAACCACTAAGAAGTACTGATGGTCATCGCAAGGCACTATTTGTAAGAGAATGTAACAATTTCAGTAAATCTCTCACAGTCTGCTAATTAGGCAGAGTAATCAAAGATAGAAGTTCCCAAGAGTTGGAAAAACTTTTCTCACGCTTAGCTGTGGGGGTGACAAGAATGCCGGTTACTACAATAGGAAAAGATGAGCTTCGATCAATCTTGTGAAACTGAAATTGCTAGACAGCAAATATTTCTCTGATCTGACCGTCTATGTGTGGGGTCTCGGATCGTGGGAATTTCCTGCGTGAACATTTAAAAGTTCAGTAAGACCTCCCTAAAAAGGCTTTATCCAATGACGTAAACTAAAACTTTTTTTGATTGGTGATCGGAGAATCTTTTGTTCGAGCAAACGGACCGGAGAAGAAGATCGAGAGAGGAGTTGGAGTTTCGGCAGGAGAACGAGTGTTGGTGGAAAACACTCATCTCAGGACAGGTTTGCTGACAGATTTTTGAATGAGAGAGTGCGATCTCTCTGAAGTCAACGCAACAGCCTTGGATTTGGTCTTTCGGAGAGAGTGAAAAGTAGCTCTAGTTAAGACTTTAAGATTTTAAAACTACTGTAAAAGACTGGACTATTTGGTGATTTGCTATAAATTACAAGTCGAGCGAACTCAGCTAAAAAAAAATTGTTGTAAATAATTTTTACCTCTAGAAATTTCAAGAACGCTTTTTAAATAAAATTTGTTCTGAAATATTTAATGAAGGTGATCCATTGTGAAATCGGCTCCACGCTACCCCATTTCAAAAACACACAACATCGTGGATTCTTTACAAGAACATTCAACAATCAAGCAGATAAATTAGTCCAAAATTAATATTTTGATTTGAAATTTTCGTGAAATATAATATATATATATATATATATATATATATCATAAATATAGAGCAAAAACTTGGTATTATATGTAAAATAAAACAGTTAACAAAATTTTTAACGCCTACTTTATTACGTCTCTGACTACTCATAACCCCTTAAAACATTGATTAAATGAAGAAACCCAAAATACGTTTAGTCATTGCATATTGGAAACGAATAACCGCTTGCGTAGTTCGCAAGCCACGGATTTAAAATTTCTGCCTGTAAAACACGTTTTGTTTTCCAGAGAGGGTCAGTGCAAGAAAGCGATACCATTTCAGAGATTTTACTTCTGTCTCTGCCTGTAAAACCAGTTTCGTCTCTCAATAAGTGTCAGTGCAGGAAAGCTAAAGTTTCTCAGAGAGTTTATTTCTGCCTGTAAAATATGTTTCGTTTTCGTTGAGTGTTAATGCAGGGAAACAACACACTTTCAGGGAATTTGCTTTCTCCAAAATATTATTAAGAACATTAAGATTAGAGTAACAGGAATTTAAGAGAAGAGATTTTGAATATATTTACTATAAAATAAAATATTTAGGGAAACATACTATAGTAATATAAAATGAATAAGTTGGAATTTCAAAAAGTAATTACTAAGAATGTTAAAATGTATACCTTTTATGAATAAATACGAAATAGAAAAAAATCATTATCCTTGATAAACAATTTTAAATCATATTTTAATAAAAAATAAGCGATTGAAGAGCCCTTAAATTCAAGTTTCTGGAAGCTAAGTTTAAATATTCAAAATTAAAATTAAAATATAGAAAAACGTGAAAATATGCCTTATTGGCAGATTTTATTTATACGCAAAACTTGCTAATATTAATAAATATTTATAATTTTTAAATTGCCCCGGTCTTTAATACTTTTTTATTTTCACACGCAATACATTGCCTTCATATTTATAAACATAGTTTCATATATATATGCATACATAGGTCAATATTACAATACATACAAAAATACATCTATATATTATGAAAGAAAAACATGTCCGTGAGTATCACTGCCATGTTTCGACGGTGGAAACGAATTGAACAATCTATTTCTTCTTTTTATTTTGCAAATTTAACTATTTCTAAACATCACATAATTTAAATTTTTACACCGTCGATTAGGAAAAATGTGTACTTTTCAAATGCAATTTATTTAAAATCTGTATATCAATTTACTGAAATTTATGATTTTTAAAATAATTTTCAAGCATGAAAAATAAAAAAAAAACTATATTTATCGCGTGCAGCTCGATTACGAAAGATTAACCCATTTGCACTTAAAAAAATATAGATAGTTCAGCGTTTGCTTCCCATGAAGAAATTAACACTTTATCAATAAATAAATAAATAAATAAATAAAATAAAATAAATAAAACACATATTTAACAGATAGGTAATCGAACTACGTGCTTAAACATTGAAATAATCAGAATCAAAAAGGCTACTGTAAGTAGCAAAATCTTTGATGATTTCTTTTAGTATTAACCTCCGGTATGTGGCTCATGCGAAAGTATCGCTTTTAATAAATTTTAAAACCTTATAAGAATATATAATCGATATTTTCCCTATAAAAATGCTTTTTGTTGATGTTAGTAGGCAAACTAAAAATATATATTAAATGTAAAAAATATATTAGATTTTAAAAAATGATTTGTTTTCACCTATGTTCTGTACACCAGGCAGTTTGTTCTGTAGCCCAGAAAACCCGGGTTGAATCCCCTGGTTTAAATAAATGGAAGTAATATTGAATCTCCATTGGGAAATCTCCAAACTGATGGATCTTCTATAATCCTGAATCATTGAAAACTTAATAAAGGTGTATTTAATATAGGAATCTTCCGTAGTCTGTGTGTACTGTAATTTTCGATAACAATCCTTTTTGTACAAATAAAATAATAGCTACTTTGTCACTAATAATCTTTTGATACCGACATATCTACTTTCGAAATTTTGGTCTTAATTAATATTTAAAGTTTTTAGAGATACTTTCACTCCAATTTCTTAATACTTTAGAAGAAAAAGAAACAGTGTCATAACATCAACTCTGTATCTAACGTAATTTTCTCTGTTTGTAACCGAAAGAAAGCACAAATTTCCTTAACTTTCTTTCATTCGAATCCGACTATTTGCCTCTAAAAGTCGCATACTTGACAACATTGTACTTGGACAATAAGTGAGCGTGAAGAAGATTCACCAGGGAAAGATTTAGACGTTCGCAAACAACAATCTCAGGAACGGCACACCAAGAGTTTCTGTGGAAAGGAATATCGACTCTAAACATTTGCTGTCGGCTAAAGTCTCATAAATGAAATTTCAAGTTTTCATTTAAAGCTCCCGGTCTATATTATCGATTGCAAAAATGTACATGAAAAAAATACGCAGTTCTTTTACTAATGAAAATATGAGTATTTTTTTTTTATTCTTCGCTAAATTTTGTCTTTTATTATTTGGCAACTGTAAATAATATCTTTTTCGTGGTAAAATTTAATGACGCAGCTTGCACACAAAAAAAATATTATTTCATACTCATATGTATTTGTAAATAAACAATTACAACACAGAGTGTAAAAATCCAGCAAATAAAAAATAATAAATGTACAGTACATTGGGATAATGTTAAAATAAAATAATACCGTACATTGTCCTTTTCTAAAAGTTTTATCCTAATTAAAATTTGAAATTTTGTAGATATACTTTCAAATCAAACTTTTACTACTCTATAAAAACCACAATGCTAGATAGAACAACTATTTTTTTTTAAACTTGCACTCTATATATAACGTAAATTTCTCTGTTTGTAACCGAAAGAAAACACAAATTTCCTCCACTTTTTTTTTTTTTCGCATCCGATTATTTGCCTCCAAAAGTCGCACACTTGACAACATTCTACTGGGACAATAAGTGAGTGTGAAGAAGATTCACCAGGGAATGACTTAGGCGTTCGCAAACAACAATCTCAGGAACGGCACACCAAGAGTTTCTGTGGAAAGGAATATCGACTGTCAACAGCAAGTGTTTCTTTATCGACTGAAATCTCATGAACGAAAAGTCAAGTTTTCATTCAAAAAGCTTCAAGACTACTAACGATTGTAAAAGTTTACACTAAAAAAAGAAAATCGTATTTTTTTCTCTAATGAGAACAGAAAGTAAATTTTTATTCAATGCTGAATTTAACGAAAAAAAAGTTAAATTAAAATTTGTCTTTTATTATTAGAATACAATAGCTGAAAATGAAATTTTTACACGGAAAAAAAAATATTGACATACATCTTGAATAACAATAATAATAAAAAAAAATATTTTTCAAGTATGTGTGTTTATAAATAAAAAGTTAGTAGACATTGTAAAAAATAAAAAAGTAGATAAATAAACCAACAAAGGAAAAACTGTTACTAATAAAATAATTGTTCAGAGAAAAAAATACAAATCTAAATACGAAGATAAAAAAATATATATATATATACTTAAAGAAGCATTGGATGCTATGGGTATTTTTGTTGTTGTTGTTTTTAATCATTAAAAGGATAAAGAGCTTTATTAAATTATATATAGCAGCAAATTTATTTTAAATAAGAGAAAAAATAATGAATGTTAAATTTCAGCAATTTAATATTTAATATCAGGTTTTAAAAAGAAATCAAATGAAGCAGGCAAAATTTAAACTGTAAAATACCAATAAGTAATTTTAATTATTATTTACCTCTGATTAACGTTTCGCTTTCCAAAAGAGAAACTTGTAAAAAAAAAAGAAAGAAAGAAACAAAAAAAGAAAAGAAAAGAAAAAAAAGAAGAAAAAAGACTCAAAGCTAGCTTTTTTCACAATTTTTATTTTTTAGTTAATAAATTTTGGTGTTTTTAAAATATCCCACGCATTTATAATAAAGTTTCAATTTCTAAAATAGAAACTTGTGGTTAAAAATGAAAATAAAAATAAAAATTTTTAAAAGACTAAAAGCTTTAATTTTTCCCCATAAATTTCGTTTAATAGTTAATAAATTTTAGTAGTTTCAAAACATCCAACGGATTAATGAACATTTCTGTCTGTATAGTCAAGAAAGAGGCCTTTATTCGGTTAAAGTTGCAGTGTGTCTACAAACTGTAAGAGGCAATCAAAAGATTTTGGGGGAAGGGAGTCCGGGGTGCTAGGGCCTTTGATCTAGCGAGCGGGTACGAAATGATGGGTGTCGATTTGCCATATGATAAAAACTGAGTGGCACGCGACCCATTATCGTTTTTAGTGGCGAGCTATGTATTGTCATTGTTGGGTTACCATATTTGTGTATGTATCTCACTACTGGCGTTTCAATATTTAAAATGTAAGGAAAAACTGTAAGAATTGTTTACTGAAGTGGTTTGTTTTCTGCAGACGGGGGAGTAAATATGCTAATATGCGGAAGTGGCGACTTCAAAAACAAATTGAAAAAAAAATTCCCTTATTCGTATATTTTAGTATAAACTCATACTAGCATTTCAGGTAGTTACGGGATATGGGGGCAACTATATACTGAAAATGTCATATCCGAAAAAATAAACAAATATAATCAAGTTCTTTTCACAAAATTACTTACGAAAAAGCAATAGTAATATATCTTTAAAACAATTCACTTTTATGAAATATAGTTTGATATTATTTATTTTTAGGAGGATATATTCTAAATATTATATATTCAACGTTAAATGAAATTTTTACACGGGTTTCTTTATTCTTGACCCAGTGTTGTTATCGATGAGTGGAAAATGAAAATGTGATTAACAGTTGATGAAAAAATGAATGCGACATTAGTTTGAGAATTTTTTGACAAATTTGAAGATATGGGAACTGATTTTTACACCATTAAATTACGGAATATTATTTTTGAAACACTGTAAAAAATGTTCGATTGTGTTGTGTGAGATATATTTTATAACACATAAGCAAAAGTTCTTGCAAATAAATATTTCTTAGTAAAGTAAAAAAGGGTGACATAACGAAATGAAATTTCATGAAAACAGAACATATCAAAAGAAAAAAAGAAAGAAAAAACACAGTATTATTTGTTTTCTATTTAAAACTATCTTAAAACATTAAGTTTTAAAAATTTACAGAAATGCAAGAGCGAAAATCTCTCTCTGTCTATCTTACGAAAATTTTTTTTTTATCAATTTATATAAAAGTGCTGAAGATTCCTCGTTGTTCCATTCTAAATTTTTCATTATTTTCCAATTAATTTTCTGTTTTTCTTTCTTTTTCTTTTCTTTCTTTCTTTCTTTCTTTTTCTTTTCTTTCTTTCTTTCTTTCTTTTTTTGGAAAGTAGACCAATAGCAGAATTTCTAATCAAGTTAATAAAATGCTCAGATCCTCCTTTTTGAAAAATATACCGTAAAATTCAAAAGTCGAAATAAACACAAATTTAGCAGTACTTATTATCACACACACACACACACAAATGTATAAATATATGAAACAGTTTTATAACAGCTAGCTTGGGAAGTGCTATAATATATATTTTTTTAATTATTATTATGTTAAAATATATTTAAGCACTCCTCAGACGCCTTAATCTTTAAACTTTAGGAGATTTTTTATTTTATCTTTTATTTGATAGTTGTTCGCTTATGCGAGTTTCGTGTCTAGTAAATAAATAAATGCATAAATGAATAATCATCATCTGTAGTAATGGATTATTTATGCTTAAAGCACTTCTGTTTTCTTTCGGTTTTTGAAAATTTCCGACTGTTTAACATTTTTCCTTCGTATCTTTTTTCACTTTCCACATCTTTCTTTAATTGTTTCGAGGGGAGGGGTGGAGATAAAGTTTTAAAATAATATATACCTATTACAATGTTATCGATACTCGAATCTCTTTAAACAGAGATCCAGTTTTTTGATAGTAAATTTGAAAAAGGATTTCCGTTATTAGTTATTGATAAAATCATATTTCCGATACTTTTTATGCAGCTGAATAGGTGTCGTTTTATGATGTCGTAGTAACCCCCTTCTGGCTTCTAATGAGCAACGCAGTTTGAGGGGGAGGACTACCAAATAGGTTTGCTGGGTACCGAGAGGTGCGCTATAAGGGGAGAGTAACTAGATCTAGTTGAGCAAGCCATCTGCTCCTCTGAAAGGAGACTCTTTTGTCCAGGGATCAGTCAGGTTACCGAATTTCAGAGAGTCCTGCTGATTTATCAGCGATTACGTGGGGAGGCGGTGCTTGGGCTCTAGGATTCCTTGGACGAGTGACAGAACCAAAAAAAAAAAAAAAAAAAAAAAAAAAAAATAACAACAACATAGTTTGGATATAATAGAGATTTATTTTATTTTATTTTATTTTATTTTATTTTCGTTTGTAAAATTACAGCTTTATAAAGTCTACGGGTAGGAAATTTATAACGACAACTTAGCTTAAATGTAATAGAGTTTTTATTTTATTTTATTTCAAAATATCAAATATTCTAATACGAGCAAATGTTGTGTGTGTATATATAAGTATGCAAATTTTATCTTAAAAACGGCTGTAACGATTTTGACCAAATTTTATATAATACCGTTTTGGAGCACCAGAAAACCATTGGGCTAGGTAACATGTTCAAGAAAATTCGATTAGTGGTGCATTTTGGGTCAGCATGGGTCAGGGTCAAGCTATTTTTATCTTAAAAACGGCTCAGTCGATTTGAACTAAGTTTTGTATCCTACAGTTTTCAGGAACGGGAAGAGGAGGGGGCTAGGTCACATGTTCGAGAAATTTCGATTAGTGGGTATTATGGTTATGGGTCATTATGGGTAAAGCTATTTTTATCTTTAAAACGGCTCAGATCATTTGAACTAAATTAAGTATCCTACAGTTTTTGGGCTAATTTTACAGTTTTATAGCTAAATTTGACCGAACATAGCTCGGTCTTCCCTGCTCGTTAAATCTTTAATCAATTAAAAACATTTATTGTCACTATAATAACTAAGATTACGATCGAAGAATTATATTTTAATAACTTCAAATTTTATGGAGGGGGATGTTGAAAAGTAAGAGGGCCATTTATACAGTTGCCGGCCGAACTTTCAGGCCTCCCACTGGTCTGTTTTTTGAATACCAGTCTTTTTAAAGAAATATTTTTGCGGTCAGTTTTTACAACATGTGTAACAAAAATAACCTTCAGTGTTGGTTTTCGGAATATTTGCGAGAGATATATAAGAAGAAGATTTCTCTTTCAAAAAAGCGGTATTGAAAAGCCCTAAATTGGTATTGGAGCCCTAAAATTTATTTTACATGAAATTTAAAGATGAGAAACATTCAAAGCATTAATGGAATGAAGCAAAATTGAGGAATGGGTATGATACCAATTTAGCTAAAATAACAAAGAAAAAATTTATAGGTATATATGTTACATGTATAAGACAGCGCATAAATTTGATGGAATAAAAGCCTCAGATGCGTAAAATTTTAGGTATATCAGAGTTCATTAACTAAAATCTCATAAAGCTTTTTTAATCATAACTTTCTAAAGTGTGAATGAAAAATTGTTTCCGCACGTCATTTGATGCTGGTAAAAATCTGATCTTTTAAATGCAAAAATGATGCATTAATATGCATACATTATTTTTTGACAATTTCCACAAAATATGCCATGCGTCATTTAAAAGTTACACCAAAGAATAAAAGACTGTATTATAAAATTTCATTCCGATGACGAATAAATAAATAAAAAAAAATGCACACAAAAAAAATAATAATTACATTGTTAAAAACAACACAACACATAAAGTGATTAAAATTCATGTTGCCCCTCCTTGTCTTACTTTGCTGTAGAAAATTTTCAAATAAAGTTTTAATTTAATTTTCCAAAATTATAATGCAAAAAGAAGAAATAAGAAAATTTGAATAAATAAATAAAAAATAACAGTATAAAAAATAATAATAATTCTGAATAAATAATTTTTTTTTTTTGTAAATAAAAGTGCATTATTTTATTTTAAACATTTATTCATTAATTGTTTAATAAGATTTGTAACAAATGCTTTAATTTATTTTTTACTGACGAAATAAAATTAAAAGCCTTCCACGTTTTTATTTTATTTTTTCTTCCTTCAAAGCCGTTTCCGAACTTAGGTTGAACCATTAAAAAGTTTTAATGCATTTATAGCTAAGATTATCATTATGTAATATCGCAGGTGTTTTATAAGGAAGAATTCGAATTAAATGTTATGAAAAGAAACTAACAAAATGAATATCAACTACTTAATATATTCACATAGCTAAAACATGTTTAAAATGTTAAAAAGTTAAAAGAAAAATTATCAAGCATTATGTGAGGCAACTAGTAATGATATAAAATTGTACTAATGAAGTGATTTTAAATCATATATCTTATATAAAACTATATATATAAGGTATTGATAGAAAAATGGTATACATGAAACAGGCATTATTAAACAGTCCAAAAACAGAACATCTTGTTTTCATAATGCCCCTAATATACTTAAATTTTATTTTAGTTCTACCAATCCTATGTATTTTTAGAGAGTAGTAGTAGTATAAATGTGTCTTTTTTTTACCGTACTATTATTGTTAATTACCGTAATATTTATTTAAAATAAATTTATTTGTATTGTCAATAAAATACATACATTAATAGTTATCATTAAAAACATAGCAAGTTATCTACGTAAAAAACACATATTATTAAGTTCGACGTTTTAAAAAAGTATAATCCATACCCAGTTCGTCCGCACACATTTCCTTTAACATTTTCTTCACTATCTTCCATTTCACGTTTCTGTTGCTTTTTATTCCTTCTAAAGAACTCTTATATTTCATTTTAACCATTTAGACACAAATACACCACTCATTGCTCTCTTGAAAAGTACTTTCACTCCTGTCTCGGGGGCTTCATCAGTCCAGAAATTTGTATTTGATTGACAATACAAATAAATTTATTTTAAAGAAATATAATGGTTATTAACAATATAGTACAGTAAAAAAAAGACACATTTTTGCTACTACTGCTCTCTAAAAATACATACAGGCATTATTATTTTGAAGATCCAATATTTGAATAATTATGCAAAACAATTTCTTTAAATATCTCAAACTAATGAACCAATTTGACAGTGATTACGATTATAAAATTTTCTTTAATTTAGTTAGTATCTGACTCTCACCATTACTCTTTTGAACGTTAATACATGCCAAGTTTAAACCACAACACATTAAAAAAAGTAAAAGAAAGCATAATTTTATATAATTAAATGTATTAAAGAAACGTGCTTCAGTAACAGTGTATTTTCATCAGTGCGTGGACATTTCAGTACCAGTTAATTATCTCAAAATGTGATTAGAATAATAAAAAAAAAATACTTCGTTCAACACTTAATATTCTCAAAACATAAATTCTTGAAGTAATTTATATTTAAGACATGATGAAAAACTCATAAAGATATGCGTTTAATAGTTTATTCCTTACAAAGTAGCCTTAAATCGAAATTTTCTGAATAAATAAATATATTAAAACAATTCAGTCCGACTCAAAGATCATTCATTATTTTATAACTATGTTTTTATACCATTTTTCATGCTTATAAAATTAATATAATCTCAACGTCATACACATATATATCCCAAAATACGCGTTAAGTACATTTCCTTATAAATGACGATGCGAGCAGGAAATGAATAGTCCTCAGCAGTCTGTAAAACGCGACGTAAAATTCATGCCTGTAAAACATGTTTCGTTTACTAATGACTCTCAATGCAGGAAAGCAAAGCACTGAAATCTTTATCATTTTTAAGTGCACCTGCACGGTACAGAAGTGATTGTTAAATATCGCGTTCCCTTACAACAAACAGTATTTCGTTATATGGATTTTGCACTTTGATTTAATTTTCCGTGAGTTTCTTAGGTTCGAATTGATTCTAATATAAAATATAAACTGAATAACAACTCTCAAGTGATGTTAATTAGATACTTTTAATAAAATTTAGGGAATATTAAAACAGTAGAGGTTTTATCTTTTACATCTTATACATACTTAATCTAATACATTTTTTGAATGGTAATTTCTAAAAATGCGTTTGTTACGGATTTTTCATAAAAATGGATTAACTGAACTCGACTTTACCTTAAATAACGTATAAAATGTAAAAACACTATGTATTAACAAGTGAATGAGTTGTGTTAGTTCAGATCTATATAACTTTTTTATTTTAGAAACATGCTATTCTCAAAAGCAATGATTTAAGTTACTGATTTTGATTACAAAATTAGGAAGCTAATAATGACCTTTTTTATATTATTATTTTTTAACAAAAATTCAATCTACAATTTCATGTACGTTTCTTTTATCCATTAGTGCAGGAAACTAACAATCTAGAGAGCAATGTTCCCGGATTGAAACATAAATTAAAAATTTTATTTAAAAATGGAATTTCAATGAAATTAATTTTCACCCATTAAAAATAAAAAAAGAATTGTTATACAATTAATTACTTATTGCCAAGGCTTTCTATTCAAAGAATATTAAACAGTTTTAAAAATACGTTCTCCCCATATCGATGTAGAAACGTTTACAGTACAAAATATAATACACCGTAAATACTCATTTCAAGTACTCTACAGGTTGAGAGTCCTCGAAAAACCACGAATATCCCTCTTAGAAACGTGTTTCCCTACTTACCAGCTGTCGAGCTAGAAAGCTAGAGGCTTATTGTGCTCCAACTATTTCCCATAGAAACAATTTTTTTTTCGTATGTATATTCAAGTACTATAGTTGCGAAGAAAATCATTAGGCGTGGTAGCAGAAATAGGGTTGGTAGGCTTATCTGTACAGCGGATTAAAGTCTGCACGTGGCAGTTGAGATGGTCTTATACTTTATTCTTGATGATTGTAATGATAATGTCAACGCTGGCGAACAGGGTTTTTCATCAGTTATCCCCCTCCGCCCAAGCTCTTTTCAACCATATTAATAAGGGTGATATTTCCCAGATTCGGGGTCTGTTGAAACCATAAAATTTGACAATAGGAGAGATATTTTATATCACAAAGCACTGAGGTCACCAAAGGGCACATAATAGAAATGTCAGAAGAAAGTAGCGTAAGTACTAGTTGCAGAAGATTCTGAATTTTCGTAATTTATTTGAATTTGGAAATACAGAGTGATTATAAAAAAAAAAAACTATACCGATATATGAACCCCTAACTATCATACCTTTCACAGAAACTGAATGAAATTTTGGTTTAAAGTATTTTGAGGCATGCGCTTCAGAATCATATGAAAAACAGCTATTAAATTCTAACAGTTGCGGTTACAGTGACAAAATTCGAAAATTTCAAATGGCAACACCCACTTTTTTTTATTGGAATGTGATATTAATAGTGAGAAACCATAAAAACGTTGCAACGGTGCCTGTAGCATGAAAATCGCCGGCGCTAGACAGAATAAGAAGAAAAGTGAAAACAACCCATAAGGACAGAGAAGCAACAAAAAACAAAACATTTTATTGTGTTTCAGGAATTATCCACTTCACACACGATGACACTTTCCATGCGGCAGATGGTGGATAGCACTGAACAATAAAATGTTTTATTTTCTGTTGCTTCTATGTTCTTTAATGGTTGTTTCCACTTTTCCTCTTACTCTGTCCAGCGCCGGCGATTTTCGTGCTAACAGGTACCGTTCCAGCGTTTTTTTTTATGGTTTTTCACTATGAAGATCACATTCCAATAAAGAAAAGTAGGTGTTGCCATTTGAAATTTTCGAAATTTTGTCAGTGTAACCGTAACTCTTAGAGTTTAACTGTTGTTTTTCATATGATTCTTCAGCGCATACCTCAAATTAATGTTAGATATGATATAGATATGATGATATGATAGCTAGATATGATAGCTAGGGGCTCATATATCGGGAAAGTTATTTTTATAATGACCCTGTATATCGGTGAGACTATACAATCATCAAAATACATTGCTTACAGTGCGATGCAATAAACATTTTAAAATGTATAAATCAACAAATGAAGGGGTTTTTGTCATTTACAAAGTTTCAGTTATATATTATTATTTTTCATGTTATAAACAAGATAGGTATTTTTTTAGAAAATCTCTACTGTTAATAATAGTAGAAAAAATTTTCTTATTCTGCAAATAGAATTTTAACCTAGAATTCGGTTATTTAACGTCAAATTAATTGTGAAAGCAAAATATTTGAATGTTTAATGATGCAAATAAAAGTTTTAAAATATCAGGAAAAGGTTGTTTAACTTTTCAACATACAATAATTGTTCTTGTGAGTGCAAATATATATGTTTTCTATGGAAAAGAAAAGTATTGACACTCTTCTATTTTTTTTTAATTTAAACTATTACCTATAATTAATTATTATATTACCTATAATTAAATAAAAATTGTTCTTAACTTTTCCCAAGATATAATGCTTCAATTTTAAATCATGAATTTAATTAGATTAAACTTTCATAAGAAATAACAATACAAATTCCTGCATCCATTTAAAAGGGTTCCTTATATGTTTAAGTTTTAAATAGCACACACCATTTTAAATATAAATGAACCATTAATTTTATACTTATTGAAAAATGATTCCTGAAAATTCCACCTAACTGATTTTATTTCTCATTTACACGAATAGATGCAGTTATAACAAATCAGGTTGTTGTCATAAATTAAATAAAATGAAAAATATATATATATATATATCCGTCATCGGGCGTTTAAAATCAGATTTCTTTATGCTATTTCTGATTTTTAAAAAGTGTAAATCCTTACTCTTAAATATTGTGTTAAACCTAACACTATTAAATGAAATTATACTTGAATCCGTGTATCTAAAATTTGTTCAAATTATTTTTCTAGATCCGTCTATATCACTCATAAGAAAGATAACTTTGAATGTTTAAATTTTTTAACATTTCAAAATAACGGAAATTTCTTACCTGTCAATTATCACGGGATCGGAAGGGGTTTCGTTTCTGTTACCACAGCTTTTTTTGTCACAACACCGACTGGGGAAAAAAAAACAGAAAATATTTTAAATGCTGCATTGTATAGTGAAAATACATTAAAAAATCTCATTAACAAAGATATATCAGATATTAAAAGCATTTTACTTTGGTGCTTCATAATTATCCGTAATTATGAAAAATCTCCTCACATGGAAGTGGTCACATTCACGGTTAATTGGATGACAATATACCGTTAGCTTCCAACCCACATTTAGATAAAAATTCCATACAATGCTACAAACTTTATACAAAATATACAGAAATTAAAAAATACTACGAGTTTTACAGCAAGCAATGTCACTGTATTTATGTAAAAAATTTCATAAACTCTTATAGAGCTTTTGATGTATATTCTTCAGATGTTAGAATTAAGAAAAATAAAATATAAACTTTGAACTCTCAGAATATATATAAATTTTAAAAGTTGTACACTGATATCTTAGAATTTTTTTCTATAAAGCCAGATAAATTTCTTTAATTGGATATTGGACGGCCGTATGTAGAATTTCGCTTGATTTATTTAAATAACAATGGATAAACTTTAAATATGTACATAACTATCAAAATTTTTCTATTAAAAATAAAATATGAGTGAGAGAAGGCGACATTACAGGCTGATTTAACTAGTGCATTAATTATTATTTATTTATTTTTGCTTACTGCATAATTTTAATTATTTTCAGTAAGGTAATATAAATTTAAAAGTATTAATAATAAAATAAGATTTGTGATTAATTCAAACTATGCACTTAAAAGTAATACGGGATGATTTTACTAAAAGTAAATTATTCTCTCCCTTGAAAGTCATTTGTATCCAATAAAGTATTTTAATACATAAATTGTGCCTTGCATCCATATTGTAGAAAGTAAAACGTTATATAGCACCAGATTTAGGGCATTTTGAATGTTTAATTATATCTATAATTATTTGGGAAACCCTAACTGTTTTAGAAAAAAAATATTTAAAATCTGTTTTTTTTTTTTTTTTTTTTTTTTTTTTTTTTTTTTTTTTGTAGCGAGGAGTAAAATTTTGAAAATAAATTAATATTATTTTAAATGTGCTGAAAAATACGCTTTTAAAAATATCCCTCAAAATAATTGTGATTTTACAAAAATCAATGTTTTCTGCGCATATTTCGCTAATCTTAATCTCTTATAAACTGGTTCCTCATTAAAATGCCTACCGAAGCGTCAAACCTGGATTCGTAACTTATATAACAAGAATTTCAATTCACGTTGTTTTGCTTTCATTTCCTTTAAAATTGAAGTAATTACCCGCTGACTGCGTTTCTTTTTCCGGGCTTACCATTCGCGAGGCACTGAAGCCACTTTTCCCTTTTTGATTGGCCTTATTATATTCAACATTCCCAAAGCTTCACCCCACCCCGTTAGATTACAACAGTCTAATCCAACATATAATGCTGCAACTCATTAAATTTACCGTAAACAAAATTCCTGCTCTGTAAACCGAGGGGGTTATTCCATTTCTCATTTCGTGTTACGCGGGTTTCCCTTAGCCCAATCGTCAACCTGTAGAGCTTAAAAGAATAATCCACTTGCATGTCTTTTCATTTGGATTCTTTCCGTAAGACATTCATTTCAGAATGCAAACATCTATGTTTTTAAAAACGATTAAAACTGAAATCGTTCTTTCCGATCAAGGAACAGATAACTTAATCCAGAGAATGACATTATTTGCAAAGAAAATTTGAGTCGCTTATTGAATTGCTTTTAGGGGGTTGGATGTCGGGAGGCTTTAGGGCAATAACTGCGGTAGAAGCAGATTAAAATGATTGCATTTTCTTAAAGCATGATATCTTTGAAGGGGCTTTAAATTTCATGTTATTGAAAGCATGTTAATTACCGTAATTATTAAGCTTTTATTTAAATGGGGCAGGTATTATTAATATGATGAGTTTATTTAATCGTAAAAAGAATGACTAACAAATGTTAATCTTCGTGTTGGTACTATACACTGTAAAAAAAAAAATCTGTAATTTTGACAGAAAAATATTGTATTTTTTACAGAAAAATTGTTTTAAAGAAAAACAGTTTTTCCTGTAAAACAGTGTAGATTTAAAAATTTTTACATTTTTTTTTTTTTTTTTTTTTTTTTTTTTTTAACAACAAAAAAAAATCTTTTTTTTTTACAGAAAAAATTGTGTTAATGAAAATATACAGATATTTTCTGTAAATTAAAAGGTTTTCCACTGACAGTTTTCTTCTGTCAATTTGAGAGATTTTTTTTTTTTTTTTTTTTTTTTTTTTACAGTGTACTAAAACCAATTTATTCGGTTTATTCATTTTTTTTAATACCTCTACAGAATTAAATAAAAAAAATTCTGGTTACAAATTTTAAACAACAAAATCACCGAGAAGTACATTTAATGAAACAATAAAACTGTGTTACTGTAATAATTAAAAATTGTCTAATCTGAATATGGAGTACCGTAAGAAACCTTTATAAAAATATAGATGCAAACTCCCAATTATTTTAAAGCTAAATAAATATATTTTGCAATAAAATGTTGAACAAACTGGTCTGATAAAGAAAAACTTCTTAATAATGCGAGAAAATTAGGAAATGCGAAAGATCTTTCGAAATAACTTTGTATTTCTTCACTTTGAAAGTAGGAGCAAGACTAGCTCCATCTTGCCCCGTCGAACTCCTTCTTTCAAAGTAGTAGCACGTCGTCTTTGCGCCTTATGAAGAAAGACAAAGTTCTTTCGAAACATATTTTGAAACAGAAATTTTATTAACAAATAAAATCAAACAAGTACCACATAGAAACAAGACACATTTGGAAAATAAATTTTCTGATTCAAAACATGTTTATTTGCTTAGGAAAAAATCTGAAGGTCGACTTCTATGACAGAAATAATCAAATGATAATTTTTTAAAAATAAATCTTTCATAAAAAAAAATGAAAAGGCGTTTGCAGTAATTACATTTTATTAAGCATAAACGCTAAATTAAAAGGTTTTTTTTAATTTATTGTTATTTAGTTACATTACATTTAAATACAATTTTACATAAACTATTTATAATTTATAGCAAAATTTTAATGTTTTTTCGCTTTTTTTTTTTTTTTTTTTTTTTTTTTTTTTTTTTGCATTTTTAAATGCCACAATCTGATATTTATTACATATCGCAGGAAAAATCTACTTTTGTATGGTACTCACACTATCAAAGTGTTAAGAAATAACAGTCTAAAAAAACTTTTATAAATTAATCCGAAATTAAATTGCCTTTGAATTTTTTCCTTTAAATTTTGCATCTAAATTGCATTTAGGGAAATGACATTAAAAATGTATGAGAACAAATTTTGACAATTACTATGTCGAGAAAAAAAATCTATATGCAGAGGAACAAAAAGTAAATTAATCTACAGTTACGGCACATCCACGCAGCCAAAAAGACTTTTCAACACTGATTCATAATCCTCATGATTAAAAAATGAATTAAAATATACAATATAGAATTAGATATTTCTTTTCAGCCTCTGAAAAGAGAATGGCAATTTTTTTTTTTTTCATCTACGAGATAAAACATATTTTATTCATGGTAATCACTCAAATATTAACATCGGCTTGTCGAAAAAGAAAGTAAATTAATATAAAAAAGCAATAGATGAAAATTTTCTCGATTCTCGCGGATTTATAATCATGAAAATCTACAGAAACTTCCGCCTCACTCTCTCTCTTTACTTCATCTATATTTTTATCGTATCTCTTGAAGTAACACTCTCTTTAATTATATGTATTCACGAGTCAATTAAAATGTAGCTCGGTCTGAAGATTCCCCCAATTTGTTACTAAAGGCAAGCCGGCGAAAAAATTCTTTCGAAATCCAAAAAGAAATTCTGCAAATGAAACGTAATTAGAGATATCTCTTTCATATGTTTAGACTCGAATCTGGCAACACGAGCTCACTTTTTCTTGCCTAATCTGATTACAATGCGGTATTGCTTAGAACTAAATTCAGTGGAAAAAAAAACTGCGATGCTTCTATACTTGTTTCATAAAAGAAATTTCGCGAGATAGAATGAATTTAACAACGTAGTTTTTAGATTTGTATTGCTTGGGCTTCACAATACCCGTTTTTCATTTTCGTGTTTTCCTTTAAGGCAATCTTTCTCTCTCTCGCTCTCTTTCTCTCTCAAAAAGAAGAAATAAAATAAAATAAAAACGCTTCATATAAGAAAAATACCGAGTGTTTCAAGAGAAAGATAAAAGAAGATTTTAAAATGCCTTTCTTAGCTTCAATGGCTTTTTTTTTCTTAATAAAAAAATAAAAAAAAAACAAGCGATTACTGAAAGAATTGTTTATCTTAAAAATATATATCGAGACTTCAATTGTAGGTATTAAATACTGTTTGTAGTTAATTTTCTGGGAAACGGATATTCGAAAGATGATTGGAAAGGATTTTGAAACAATTCTGTTGAATTGTAAAATATGAAAATATTTAATGGTTGAATGTGTCATAGTGATTGGTTATTGGTTAAATTTCTAAATTTGATAAGTTTCGATAAAAGTATCTCACATACCTCGATTTCTGAAATTACACAGTATTATTGAATATTAATGGCATGATGTAATTAAGAAGAGCATTATAAAACGAACTTATAGGTGAACTTAATTAAAATTAAGGTTAGAAATACACGAGATTTCAATAAACATTTCTTTACGAGTTGTAATTTTCCAACTGGACAAAAAATGTCCGGGCCAAGATTAGAACCTGGGATTTCTTGGCTGAAGCTGCCACGCTCTACCAACTGAGCTATCCCGGTTGAATATGGAGGGCATAATTCATCCAGTTAACCTTATTGATCATAGCATCAGGTCTGATATTTTAATCAGCTCAACAGATTAGATCGCAGGTAATGGAACTCCAGTAAACGCTGGATACGTGATTACACTAGATTAATTTTAACACAATTATTCAAATTGGCAAAGAAATCATACGAGTTGTAATTTTCCAACTGGACGAAAAATGTCCGGTTAACACAATTATTCAAATTGGCAAAGAAATCATACGAGTTGTAATTTTCCAACTGGACGAAAAATGCCTGACATTTTTCTTCCAGTTGGAAAATTACAACTCGTATGATTTCTTTGCCAATTTGAATAATTGTGTTAAAATTAATCTAGTGTAAACATTTCTTTATTCAAGATTTTTTTCTTTAACAGGGACTATTTTGTAGCTTTAACTGTATTTTTTTCTACGCAGTCATCAAATAACTGCAAAATTTAGTATATCCCCCCTCCTTTTAAATCAAAAATGGAGTTTTTCTAAAAGGCAAAAAGTGTTGTAAAATTAGATTATGATAATGGTTAAGGAACTTATTATGATTCCACATGATGCATTAGCTCAAGCAACACCCTGAGATTAGCTAAGCAACCGAAACAGGTAAGGATTTTTACAGTTGAGAAATATTAACAAGAAAAATCAATTATAATGATTATTAAGCTAAGAACACTTTTCTTTGCGTATGGTCAATTATTATATTTACAGGATCATTTAAAACTATGCCTCTCTTGTTGTTGAGTTATTTTAAGTGTGGACAAGTTGACAACTTATTCCTAAATCTAAAACAGGCTTTAGGTCCTAAATTTTATTTGAAGATTTAACAATAAAACCTTGTTTTTATATAAATTCACAATCTTACTGACAATTATTGTGTTTTAATTTTTTGCAGTAATGGTGTTTTAAAGGATTTAAATTAAATTAAAATTGTGTTTTAATTATTTTATTTATTATATACTGAAGAGTTTTTTATATCTTATGTCTAACATCTTAACCTTTAAAAAAAAAAATGCGCCATGATCTTTTTATGAAAAAGGAACTTACATCACAGAATCCTTAATAATAAATTATATACTAATTGCATGCATTTAAAAAAGAAAAGAAGTATCTCAGATTGTATTTTTTTAAAGCAGGGAAAAATTCAGTGGCGCAAAAATGTTTTGAGTTAAGAAGTTTACCTTAATCTGTTTATAAAATATTAAATAAATTTTAAACTAATGAGGCAAATTAGCAACAATTTTTAAAAGAACAATTAGCAAATTATTTAAAATGCTATACTTTTTAATTAGAAAAGAATGCATGATTATTATACGGTTACATGTTGCTTCAAATAATTTAACATATTCATTATGGTATTCAGAGACTTTCAAAGGCAGCGGGGCAGGGTTTAAAAATGTTAGAAATAACATTAGATTTCTCATATCAATAAAAGGAAAAAATGCTGTGAAACCTGTCAAGCGAAAACAGTGTACAGCGATTTTCTTGCGTGAGTCGAAAATAAGAAAAAGGTTCAAATTTTAAACATTAATGTTTATATAAAAAAATACATATGTATTTTTATTATTATTTTATGCAGCTACAAAAAATGCATCTTCTAGGTATTAGCTAATACATAGTTAGATAGGAAAAAAATTGAATTTAGTGATGGCATGAATGAGAGAAAAAAAATTAGACTTGAAATTTTAAAACATGATAAAAAATTTCAGACATTAAAATAATTAGAAATATATTTTGTAATTAAGATTTGAAAGATGTCTCGAAAAACACAAAGCGATCAAACAATTAAAATATTTCAAATACGAACATTTATATTGTACGGGCTTCTGAATAATCAAATTTTCACTGCAATGAGAGTAGAGAAAATGCTTTTTCTAAGATATTTGCTGTTTCGAAATTATGGCAAAAAAGCATCAAACGTCTCAAGTTTTGGTTTCACATACCAGAACGAAAGGATTGCACTCACTTTTTAAGACTAACAGTAACATATTGAGAATTGACTTCCGGAAAACTATAAAAAGCATTTATCATGTCTTATATATTCATTACATATTATTACACAATATTATACAGACAGATAACATTAACTAATGATTTCAATTCCATGCAAGGCATTAGTTTTGCAATTTGTTTGCATTTGTTTAAAAAATCATCAAATAGTTCTTTTGATTTTGCTATTGCCAAATGCAAAATTGATTCTAAATTTTCATCCGTGGCTTCTATATTGCAAACTTTTAAACTCCGTAAGAGCTTGTTTACATATATTTGATGATCTAAATAGGTGAAGATGAGACAGGCCCTGAACACGAATGGGTGATCGCATGTAGCCTGCCAGCAAGAGCCTGTATCTATTTCAGGTTTAAAGGAGGAAAGGCGTATTTGGCTGTTATATTCTTATTACAACTGATTAAAATTGTGGATTTTTTTAAGACCTTAATAAAGGGGACCGGCAGGAACACTATGCTCTACAGACGTGTACTAGTGTGTGAAATCTCTCTTAGGCTATCAAATCAAAAATATCTTATCACAGAATTGTCTAAAATTTCGGCTCTTAATTTGTTTCAGAAGGAGCTACAACTACGGAAATACATATCAAAGTTAATAAGTTATTATTCCTAATTTAAATATGTACCTGTGTGATAGTCACAGAAATCTACATGTTTTAATTAATGGTTCAGATCAATATTTTTTACTACTAACACACATTATATGATACAGACACAGCAGATTAAATCAATTAAATTGCTCGAAATATGTTTTTAAAACAAAAATTGCATTTTCTAAATAAAAATGTTAAATATAACATGAATTAATTTTTTTAGGTCGAAACGACGATACACCATATATATTTAGGTATGCATTTACCTGCACATAACTTCATGTGTTAGTAGCACCCGGCACATTTCTGGATTCTTGTCTTGGCCTTCGTATATGATGGCCTGAAAAAAAAAAATCAGTTTGAATTAAACTAGTGATATAAAAATAAAATATTTCTTCCAGAAGATAATAAAATATAAATCATTATTAAAGCAGTATGGGTAATGAATAGATAATATTTATAATTATAAAAGTAAAAATAGTTTCTTTTATTTAACCATTCTTTTAAAGCATTCAATGTTTATCTTGAAAAGAAGGCCTAACTTTATGACTGCAATTCATGTTTTTTCGCAAAAAGTTTCTTTACAATACATTAATTTTGCGTGGGCACCAAACTGGATTATGAAAAATTCTCAGCTTTTTTTCCTTTTTTTTTTTTACACTTGGTAGAAAGCATTAATAGTGATAGTAAATATGTTTAAAAAACTATTATTTTTTGCTCTTACTTCTTTTATAAGATATGATAACCATGAAACTAAAAAATGAAACATTATTTGAACTGTCTTTTTAGTACTTCTAAATTGATTTCTCAAGTCTCTCTCTCTCTGTCTCTCAATGTATAATCATTTATAATTAATATGAAACTATAAATTGGTTAAAGCTTTTTTTTTTTAAATATATATAATTTATTTTTAATTTATATTTTCAATTTGTTAGGGTTTAAAGTATTTCGTTTTTGCAGTTTCACAGCCAATTGCCTTTTTTGGCAAGTGTAGTTTCGAGCATAACTAAATCCATTGCTGTGGTAACTCGTGTACAATTGTAACCATAAAGAATATTTGGCGGTTTATTACTTGTGGCCGGCTAGCGGGAAAAAGCCTTAGAATTAATTTATTAGCTTAAAATTAAGTTCTAAAAATATTAAATTATTGTATTGTAATCGGAAACACACCTGTGAACATTATTTTTATAATTTTAGTATGTCACGAAAGGAATGACAAATCGATTGCAAACTTCCATCTTTTCGTACAAATACCAAGTTCAGTTAAATAAAATAGTATAATAACATGAATTATATAAATTATATTTCACTACTGTAAATTATACACTTTGGCAGCCATTTTTAGATATACTTTGGCAAATTTTAAAATCTCTTTATATCCTTTTCTTGTATTGTTTAAAATAATACTTGTAGTTGATTTAATCTCAAATTTATAAACCAAATTATTTTTTAAGTGTGTTATAAATGGTAATGAACTTTTATGCAATCACTCTATTAAAAATTACTAAATAAAATATTACTAGTGATCTTTTCATCTTCATTAAAATTTGTATTTGCAATTACATTAATCTACCAAATTTCATTGGCTGCTGTATATTTCTGTGCAATTTAAATGCATATTTTATTTCAGAAATTCAACTCTATGTGGATATCACCAAAAGCGAATTGATTTTCGTAGATGTCATAATATAAAGTATTTCTGTTATAGACGTATAGAAAATTAAAAAAAATTCTGTAATTATTGCTATGTATTCAACATTGTCAAAATTTGACTATGGTTAAAACTGTACTACTAGATAAAAGAAATATTGTCATTCCACAACAAAATTTCTATTGGACCATTATTCTCAAACCGAAAATTTATTAAGCCACAATTTTTTTTTGTTTAATCAGATGTAATTCGCTTTCCCCTTGTTGATCCAAGAATGTACGTCGTGTTAAACAAAAATTTTCGATTATATTGTCCAGCAGGGATTTCTTTGGAACAACAATATAGCTTTTTTGTCACAAAATGGTTTTTTGGCGTATTTTGCTATTTATTTATTTATTTATTTATTTATTTATTTACAAAAGACGCAAAAGTATAATTTCCATTAAAAAACTTGGAACTTAGTACTTTTATACTATCAAAAGTGCCATTTCAACCCTTGAAGGGCGGTGGAATACATTTCATACCTTTTAATTTTAATCAAGATTTGTGCCAGAATTTTTGAATAAAATTTTAATTTTCTAACTCTGACGGGGGGGGGGGGGGCATTTCCGTATTTTCAAATATATATTTTTTTTTTCTTTTTAAAAACTGGTGTGGATTCAACATTACAGAAATACAGTTACTTGAAATTTAAAAATGAAAATAAAACAAACATCTGTAAGGTCAAATATCTCTAAGTTCAACGTATTAACATTTATACAAAATATTCTGCATAAAAAATAAATTTAAAATTGCAAAAAATATAATCTGCAATTATAGACGTAAAAAAATATTCAAGTTTAATTATTTAATTTGACTTGGAGAAAATGAAATGACGTTAATAAATAAATATTAAAACTGACATCAATAAATAAATATTAATATTTTTTATAATACTATTAAATAGAATATAAGAGAAGCGTGATCATTTTGGATTGAAAAATAACCCGTTCCTTCATCAATTTGAATGAACACATGTACGCAGCTTGTCCGCGCACAATGTTTGCTTCTCCCTAGGGCTCGGAATGATCGTTGTCCTTTTATATTCTATTTTATGTTGTCCTATGAAAGATCTTAAGTGTCCTCTCCGAAAAAACCCGAGTCGCTAATGTTAATCCTATGAGGCACTATTTTTCTAATATCTCGTTTGCATTTCAATATTTTTAAACAATATATATATATATATATATATATATATATATATATATATATATATATATATATATTTACAAAGATACTTTCATTTTCGGAACCGTTTAAAATATTGAAAAGCAAACGAGATATAGAAAAATAATGCCCCATAGGATTTACATTAGCGAGCCAGTGTTTTCGTGTGAGGGGAGAGGACCCTTAAGGATTTGGTCAGATAATGTCTAAAATTGTGGGCGTGGAATGAATTCTTATTTTTAAAATATCTCACCAAGAATTTAATATTTTTAAATTCTTATTTCTCTGTACTCTTTTTAAAGGATGTCTCTATTTTTTTCAGCGGTCAAAATATTTCTAAAATATATATTTAATTTTATTTATAGTGTTAAAATATTACTCACAGCTCATCAATTTTAACACATAAAATACTTAAAAAAAAAAAAAAAAAAAAAAAAAAAAGAGAAAGAGAGAGAGAGAGAGAGAGAGATCCTTCAAGAAGAGTACGCAGAAAAAAAGTTAAAAGTATCAATTTTCTGAGGAGATATTTTAAAAATACCAATCTATTCCACGTCCGTAGGCTTAACATTAGCGAGGGGAATTTGAGATCTCACAGACCAAAACCCTTAATAGTTATAACATAAATGAATTTTAAATGCTGCTTAATCTTCTTAACAAATATTTCTCATGTTTAAATTATTATTTAAAAAAAAAAAAAAAAAAAAAAAAAAAAAAAAAAAACTGGTACAGTAAAAGCAAAAAAACAAATAAATCTAATAAACTACAGTTTTATTTGAGAGGGCTAAAGCTATCATCGACTTTCATCTAATGTAACAATTCCAAAGAGCGGTATGAACAAGATCGAACTAACAACAGCCATCGTCAGCGTGACCCGCTCGATGTACACTTGGAGGAGTGATCATTAAGATAATAGAATTTTCTCAGTCATCTCCCCTCCACTAAATTCCATATGGAATAACATGCTTAGCCCACCTCTCCTACTTCTACCTGAGTGTACCTGCGAAGCCCAAGGATAAATCAGAGGTGTCGCGCTCTGTGATCGAGAAATGGTGGGGGCACTTAAAATGCTTTCGAGCCAGTACATTGATTAATGGCAAATGATTATTGCCGTAATTGATCCAGGAATGTTTCATCCTTCTTCATTAAGATTAATGGGCCGGAACTATCAGAAACTTTTCATATTTAAAACCTATTTAGCTCGAAGCTGCTCGAATTTGCGCGCGTCATTTACTGCCGGGGATGCCGCCACAAATCTTTACAAATTCCAAAACTTTTAGAATTCCTCGAGCGTAGACGTTTTATTTTAACACCCGAGCTGGTTTCAAATGTGGAATCCTATGTCCCTGGTCGGGAACGTCAATCGATCAAGGAAAAGGCATGACAAGGATTGGGTTGACAAATGTTTTTCCGCAAAACGGAAAAACAAAATTAAGGAGGAAAATGATATAGATCTCACGAGTAAACCAAATCCATTAGCCGACTTCAAAACTATTGATCCGTTTGCTCTTAAGAAGTTGAAAAGGCGATTGCGTTTATGAAATTTGTATACATTTTTCTTTCGAAATTTCTTGGAGGATAAAATATTATTGGCGCCTTTTAATCTTTTACGTGGAAATGAATAGGAGAGTAAAATATGCTGTACGAATGGATATCCCCGAATCTGATAATTAATGACATTCGAGTGGCAAAAGAAATGTAAAGAAAAAGCAAAGAGCAAACGTGGGTTTTTATTTTTATTTCTTTTTCATTTCACGAGACGGTTTAAGCATCAGCGTGTTGTCCTTGAACCATGCACAGCATGATTTTGGAGATCCGTAATTAATCTCGTTTGTGTGATAAAATTATAGAAAAAGGTGGGAAATGGTTGCAATTTAAAAGAAAACGTATGTAATTTTTCAGATGGAAACGTTGGAAATAGTAAATATGTTTTTAGTTATTTGAAGATTCAAGCAAAGTTTTCAATTTATGTATGAGTAAGACAAGAACTGAAAATAGTTAATTACATTGAAATTTGTCACCTATGGTTCCATAAAAATTATGGCCAACTTATGGAAGTATCCAATTTATAGATGTGTTTATAAAGTTTTCAGCTTAATTACAAGTGTATATGCATGACTTTTAAACATAATTATACAAAGGGGTTATAAAGTCTTTCCCTGATTACAAAAAAATTACGAAATAACCATTGAATGCTACTACTGTAAAATTTTTATTATGAAAAAGTCATGTTCTTAAGCTTTTTTTCATCTTGATGGAGGATTCCCTAAATATACGGCTTGGTCAATCCAAGGTCCCTTTGAAAAGCAAACTGAATATAGTTTACAGAAAAATCCTTCACCTGACACACTGTAATATATCTAATTATTAAATGTTTCATATTTTTGAATATTTAGGGTCAGGATCAAGGATCATATCAAGGTCATTATCACAGATGCTGTGTCTATTGTGACAGCCCAAATGTTTGGCAATACGTGGCGAGAAATGGAATTCCGCCTTGACATTCTTCGAGCTACCAAGGGTGCTCACATCGAATTTTACTGGCGTAAGTACTTGTATTAAAAACTTCAGAAATGTCTTTACAATATATTGAAACAAGCATATGCCTAATTATATTAGTTTTTCTGCAATAAATTATTGTATTCAGGGAAAGACTTTATGACCACCCTATATTTATTTACTTTAAAATAAAAGAATAATTAAACATTCACTGTTTAAATACATATAATAACTAATTTTTTATTAGAAAATCTAAACATATAATAAACGTTAATATATCACAGAACGAGCATAAATGTTTGTTAATTACTATTGTACATCAAAAGTAAGTAGAACCATTGGCATGTGAAATATTTGGTAATTTCAAATTACAATTTTTGTTTATTTTTAGCGCATTATTTGTAAATTTTGTTTCCATTGTACAAATGTCTGATAAAACATCTGTATTTCTTTTATAAGCATATGTTTTTATTAGGATGCACTATGTTTTATTCATTTTAAATGAAAAAGTAGCAGATTTCAAACAATTCAAATTTTACTATATTTTTCTAGAGAAACAGGATTCGTCTTATATCAACCATTTTGAATTTAAAATTTAAAAAACAATGATTGTGATTACTTCATTAATACGGTCCTAGTGTAGCAAATGTATACCTCAAAGCATATGAATTCAACTCTAAAAACCAAATGCAAAAGAATAAATAGTGTTTTTTTTATTATTATTATTTAAATTCCAAGTAAATGCGGATACTCTGAACTTTGTAACTATTTGCAAAATAGTTTATTGAGAAATTCTATATAGAATTTAAAGTTTACAGTAATTAATTTGTAAATTAATTAATAATAATAATAACATTTTTGAAGAGTACTGTCTTTTTTTCTACAATAGCTGCCATAACACATACGATTTTTAACAAAATATAAATATATTTAATTTTTAAAATAACAAATAAATGAGATATATGAAACATACTAATGTTATTTTATAAAATATAAAATTTCCAATGCTGTAAAATATATTATAGGTATATGTAAGAATTTATGCAAACGAAATATATACATTTTACTGAAGCATTTATAAAAATTATGTTAAAATTATTTACTGAGATGTTTGAAGAAATGCTTGCAATTCTATAACTTAGATTTATCATTATTATTATTATTATTATTAAGATTTTTTATAATAAAATTTGAATATAACATTTTACTCTACAGCTTTTCTTAAGCCATTTCTTACAAGAAATGCTAAGAAAAGTATAAAAATATAAATTAAGGCTCAGTGAGTGAATTAAGTACAGCAAAATTATTTATTTTATTTAAAAAACATTGGTTTATTCTATATATTTAAGCAAATAAAAATAGTCTGACATTTATAATGATACATCATTTCCATTATAATGTGAAAATTTATTTTAAATGATACATTTGAATTAAATTAATTAGCACCCATAATTAGTTTTAGAAATATTTTCACAAAATTGCACAGTAAATAAAAATAAACAATATGTTCTTAGATTAGTTCTAATAAAATAATAAAAGAAAAAAAAATAAAGACTTTACAAGTAGTTTAGCACTTCATATTTGATTGAAATTTTCTACCGGTGTCAAATAATACTTTTTAAGATATTGATTTACGGTTATTTCAGTTCTAATTTTTAAAGCTGATAAGTATGGAAATAAGCATGCAATGTATTAAAAATGATTTGTAATTATTTCAATTTCAAAAAGCATCATACACACCATTTTTCATTATAAAAAAAAAGGGAAAAGGAAGTACATATGTTTTATTCCTTTCAATTAAAACTCCAGTGTTTTATTATGTCCACATATGTGTATGTAAAAATCAACACTTAATTACAATATCGGATTAATCTCCAACTATAATAAAGAAGAAAGTTTATATGTGTTCCTCGGTTGTGTTCTGAAGATACCGGTGCACGCAGAGCTACAAAATTTGGTGGAAACGTACCTCTATGCATGTAGTTTTGCACCTCGAAGCCCGAATTTGGAATTTTTGAATATATTTTTTTTTATTAATTTTTTTTAAATTAATTTTTCAATAAAGTTTATTCGAAATTCGTACAGCGATTTTTGAATTTTTGGTGAATTTTTTCCTTCGACACTAAGAAATTTTGCTCAGAATGATTGAATGGTTCGATGATTGCTTCCATTTTAGCCTCAGCTACGCTCAGAATCGTCATTTTTTTTCTCCTTTTAGCTTGGAGAACGTTGATAATTTTTTACAGATAAAAAATCATAGTTTTAAAAGGGAAGGGAGGATTATTTATTATCCTTTTTTATTATTAGATTTTTTATTGCATTTTTATGAGTTTTTTAACCTTTTTTTTCATGTTTTCTTGCGTATGACGTCACTTCATGCCACTGGAAGTTAAACATCGCTGGAGGGCAGTTGTGAATGGTAGCTGATAGGACTGTAGGCACAGCGGGAAGTCAACCGGACAATATCGATTTGCAGATGAAAAGGTCGTCAGCTGATTGCAATTCGAACAGGGAGTTGTGAATTTTTTGCGATTTGTTTTATGTGATTTTTTGAGTTTTTTCATGTACGTGACGTCATTTATGTATTTAATTTCAGAAATTAATAACGATAACTTACTGTTTTTTTATGTCAAAAAATAAAATAAATAATAAAATAAAATAAAATAAAAATATTTTGTTTCTGTTTCAAAAGTTAGCATTAAATAAATTAAAACGCGAGTAAGATAATGAGCCACATTAAACAACGAATATAAGAGTACCACAGGTTATTGTAATGAAACCTAACAAAAATTAAGAAAAGACAAATGACGAAATAACGAGTAAAAAAGGCATACACTCCGAATGGTGTTATCAAGAAAAAGCAATCGAAAATATACACGGAATGGATGTTTCTAGTAAAATGGTCAAAACAAATGCCTTATTTACTACCTTCTGGACATGCCCAGATGTAATACAACAAAAAGATAAAACAGGAAAGTAAATGAATTGAGAGGGAAAAAGGGGAAAAAACTTAATCTTCGCCTGCAAGGAAAGACAGAACGAAGCTGAAATACGAAATATATATTTAAAAATAAAATTCTGGAAAACTTCATCTATTATGTGACTGATGAGAAAATTCCCAAAATTTGAGGAAGAACATAAAAAAGGAAATGAAATTCCAGAATTAAAAGAAAAATCTACTTAAATGAAAAGTGTGATATATAAAATTAAGAATGTATTGTTGCATATTGAGAAATGCGTAACCTGATCATTAATATGGGACAGAGCGAAAATTCGGTTCGATGTATATATATATATATATATATATATATATATATATATATATATATAATGTATATATAGACAGAAATAGAATAACCTGGATAAGAAGTCAAACGAAAGTCTTTGACATCATTGAGAGAATTAAACGAGTAAAATGGAAATGGGCTGGGCACATGGCAAAAGGACAAGAGAATAGATTGAGCCCAAACACCCTACAGTGGTATCCCAGAGATGTAAAACGATCAAGAAGACGACCTCAAGTAAGATGGAGTGGCGAAATCAGAAAAATGGGTGGTGTTAATTGGAGGACTAAAGTACTGGACAGAAAACAATGGAAAAGTCTGAGGGAGACTTACATCCAGCAGTAGATTGAAAACGGTCGATGATGATGATGATGATGATGATGATGATGATACCTAGTTATAGTAAACTGCAATGGTAGGAAAGTGTTAGTAATCATGCCGGGTTCAACCATTCTGGTCTGCGAATTAACCATAGGTAAACACCATCTTAGGCTCAGTGAAAAACATATGCTAACTTATGACAACGAAATGATAAATCATATGGATGCAAATCATGTCTGTTCAGCATATTTTTATATAAAACATTTATATTAACATTTCTATAACATTTTTTCCTGTAAACACTTTTTTCTGAAATAGTGTAAAGAAACGGAAAGCGGTTTGGTTAGCCATTCATTTTTTAGATTCATTCATTTTCATAAATATAATATAATTAAAAAAATAAAAAAAAACTTTAACGCATTGAATATTTAATTTTAATGTTTTGTGAAATCTTCAGAAATTATGTATCACTTCGCTAATTATTATTATTTTTGCAATAAATACTGTTGTGCATTCAGTTTTGAGACCCATTCATCAAAATTATTTGTGCTGATTGACAACGGGTGTTTAAATATCTTTGTTAATCTAACCATTGTTTTGAAGGTTTATCGTTCTTAAATATTTACAGAATCCTTTTACAGTGGAATCTTTAGTTCTTGAAAAATATTATGAACAATCGAAAACCACCGGTCTACAGAAATGCTCAGGAAAATACACGCTCTTGTGATAGCGTCATTTCTTTGGCTGTTTGGTGCTGCCCTCTATAAACACAGTGGAGAAACAAAGAGAGCGATTCCTTGAATATATTGTAAATACTTATAATAAATTGTAATTATAATTTGTCAAAATTATCAATTAAATAGATATCATTTTATAGATTTTATTTAGAAATATTTATTTTTATTATGATTCATATTAATTTAAAAAATACAACTAGCACTATAAAAATTTAAATGTAAATAAACAAAGCATTTATTTTGTAATAACTGATTTAATGCAGCAATGATTTAAAACTCTATTATACTATTAACTTAGATAATTTAAAACTAACAAAATTGTAATGTTTTGTGCAATCGTTAAACAATTATGAGCTATGTGGTGAGCCAATATATTTTGAAACACATTAAGAGCACATTTTTTACAAACACTCTTACAAATGGATTTCTTTTTTTTTATGTTTTGTCTAATCGTGAATTATTTCAGAAATTGAATATTGAGTAAAAAAAAAAAATATATCTCATAATTTATATATATATAGAAATCATTTGTCATTTTCAAAATGTACTTTTGTACCATACAAACCTTTTAATAGTAAAATTTTCATGTTGTTTGTCTTTATGAAGTCTTATGAAATTGAAACGCATATCATCTTACCGTCATTTTTGACGGGGATTATATACTAATATATATAAATATATATGTAGAGAGAGAGAGAGAGAATGGCAAAGCTAAAATACCATGTAAAATACTAATACCATTAAAAACAACAGTTTCTGTGAATGTTTTGTGTACGTTGTGAAGAATGGTCGGTTTAAGTTCATTCATAGATAATTAATATAACAAAACGTTTATTTTTATTAACTATTCCTTTCGTTCTAGTTATTCCGTTAAAAAAAAAAAAAAATGGGCGGGTTAGAAAAAAACGTTCTAACAGTTTTTTTCCCCCAGGTGTGTTTTATACGATTTGCCATGCTTTGCTTAGTACTATTTAGATAAAGGTAATAGTTAGTAATACAATTTTTGTAAAAAATGCTAGTTGATTTTAAACTTTCGACAAAACACTATTAATAAAATTATGATCTTCCAGCCATCCCGATAAAATGAAGATATAAAAAAAGTATCGTGAATCTAGTCAAATAAAATATTACACTTTTCTCTTCAGTTCCCTCATAAAATTATCAATTTATTTTCAAGTCATTAATTATGGATATACTTTTTTATTTTGATAAGCTAATATTTTTACCGAGTTCAGAAAAAAAAGACATTAATGAACATAATTTAAAAACATGCAATCTTTTAAAACCAAATATTGATTCTATATTATACACACGCATCAATTGTTCATGTGCATGTATTTTGCTTCATATATAAAGATCTGAAAGTTTCATTTTTAGTATTTTGATCTTTACAATTTCTCCCATTTGTTAATACCCGGATATTTCAATCCTCTTATCTAAATCTCTATGAAACCTTATTGTGTCAAATCAAATCATGCAAAAATTTAAACCCTGTTCTTTGAAACTACATCAGAAAGTGCATTTATTGTCAAAAAGTACTTAGCTACAATCTCAGTAGTACCTTTGAAATGTAATTTAAATACTTGGTTTAATAAAAGAAGCTTTTGGATGAATTTATTTGTTCTGGTAATTAAAAAAAAAAGCTTACAATAAGAGCTTAAAGTTAACCCACTCTCTGCAAACCACGAGTATACTTGTGGTTTTTCAATCTAAAATTATGAATTCGTACCGGAAATTTTGAAAGAAGAAATTTTACTTTTTATAATCACGAAATGTCTGTAATTAAATAAAGTAAATATTGCTATTTGTATTTTCTAGTATGAATTCAAAATTTCTAAATAAAATAAAATTCCGGTAATTTTAGCCCGTCAGTGAACGTGTTAAATTAATCTTATGATTGGTCAGGTTTAACCTCAGTAATATTGTGTACGATCTGTATTAAAGCAGAGGATACAGATTGTTTATATAAAAATGTTACCAGTGGGTATTTTAATTAATTCACATTGAGACTTTATAATAAAAAAATGTCTCATTTTGTATAAAATTTGAAAAATTCAATAACTATTTCAAAAGTTTAAACAAAATAAATGAATAAATAAAAGAAAGTTTGAGACTTTAAAAAAAGAAATAAAAATCTAGAAAAATATTGATTAATTTAATGCCAATATTTTAATATATCGTTAGAAACAAAATAAAAATCCATGCCTCATTAATTAAAATTTCACGAAATCTTAAGCTATTTATTAATCCAAATTACTGTTAATATTATTCCTCTACAATAAAAATAAATAAAAAAATCCAAAATAGTTGAAAGAACCAGCAACTGATGATTAAGAACTTTCATTAATACCTCTTTGGAACAATGATTCTGGAATAAGTTGCGCAAGCGATATTCACACCTCTTTAACATTTCTCCAATCAGCAAAGTGGAAAAGGTTTCACTTTGGTATTTTTTACGATCTCCACTTCGGTGCAAGGCGAATAACCTCAATTCAATATTTCCGCGCTCCTAACCCAGATCTCGGTAACTCATTTTACAGGAATAAGCAGCAAGGAACACCGAGATTCTACAAAATCATCAGCAGGACCGCATACTTAATGTATTCCTCGGGATCTGAGGGTTTCTTCCTTTCATCTGCAGATCTAAAGGAAAGCGATACCTACTCCAATTGGCTTCACATTGGAGTAATTACTTGTACTCAAGGCTAAACGGAGAATTTCTCCCGTAAAAAAAGAAGAGTGCCGAGGAGGCGGAAGACTTTAGAATGTAATGAATAATGGAAGGTATAGACTAAGAGGAGAATTAAGTGCAGTTTTTTTTTTCTAGTCCCTTTTTCTTCTCCTCTAGACTTCTTTAGTTCCATTCCCAGCCGGAGAGCTATCCTATTTTCGCTGAAATCACTAGAACAAATTGACACGATTTTTCTGCAGCTTAATTCAGAATTTTATTTTTCTGCCGTGGCAACGTTGGTGTTAAATTGATCCGCATTAACCTTCGCCAGCCAGTCGAATGAATTGCATTAACGTCGAGCTAGTGATTAAAACAGTACCTAGCAAATATGATAGAAGCTATTAGCGTTCTGGGATAATATCGTTGCAAGATACGCCGCGAAACTAATAAAAAAATTACCCCACTCCCAGAATCAAGAAAAAACTTCTTTGTGTAATTTTTTTTTCTACTGTTTCTTTCCCCTTCTTTTACTTTATTATTTTATTCTTTTTTTATATAAAGATGCATTAAGAGTGCAAATAAGAAATAGTATTTAAGAGTATTTTTTTCAGCTTCTTAATTTTTTCAACATAGAAAAAAGTTGAATAAAAAAAAGGCAATGGCCCTGACTCAGAGACTTAAGCCTCTATTAAAATAATGAGCACAATACGAATGGTAATTGCACGTGAAGTCGACATTTAAATCCCGGAGCTTTAAGACCTTTTGTAAAAGAACGCTTTTCGAAGTGTATACATTACTACTATGTTATTAATTTTTTACGCGTTGCCCAATAATTGTATTAGAACATTTAATAAAACTACCGGATTACTGACACTGGAACTGTTTAAATTAGAAAAAAAAGAGGTATCACAAAAAAAGGGGGAGTAAAGTATTAAAAAAAAAGCATTCCATCTAATTATAAATAGCACATTATCTTTATTACCATTTTCACATGAGACAAGAAATTTAAATTTATATATCTTTTAAATTATGTAAACTAAAAGCTTACTACATATTAAATATTATAATCTTAAGTTCAAGAAAAATTAGATCCATCTATCAGTTTAAGCAATTGTCTGATAATGTAGATAAAAAAGGTCTCTTGTTATAAATTATCAGGTATTAAGTTAAATATGATGTTTTAACCTATTATAATTTTTAAAACAATGGATAAGACATAAAAATATAAAATATGTGGTAATATATCCAGAATGTAAATCTTTTTTTCACGTATATGAGGCTATAATACAAATATTTACTCTTTATTATAGTGAAATAATTCATAATAGCCCTTTATCATTTATAATTTTATAAACACTGCAAATTTTTATACCAGAAAACATATAGTTTCTTCTAACAAAATGCTGTTCTTACATTGTTAGATTAATAAATGCTAGCTAATTATCTTGCTTTGCAGCAATAAAATGTGAAATTTTAATTTAGTTAGTTGGGTGCTACCCATAGCAGCCAACTTTTAAGCTTTAATGTTACCACTCAAATTTTAAATAAATTTTATCTTATTTACGCGCCAAAATTGGCGATCAAATCAGTTAAAAATTTCTATTAAATTTTAGTGGTAGTAGAAAAGCGTTAAAGTTGGCAGCTATGGGTATATAATAAAGAAAAGTGGGGATGATTTTGCGCAGTGATTTCATCCCTCTGACTGTTCAGAAAAAGGGCAAACTTGTAATGTTATTTTCTATGTAAATGTTTTAGAATGTTAAAGAAAGATAATTATAAAAAACATCATATTAAAAATATATTATGATTAACCTTGAGCATATTAACCATGTTTTAAAACCATGTTACATCTGTAAAATCATATGAATTTAAATAATACATATATTAAATGAAGAATACCAATGTTAAAAATGCACAAATAAAAAACCAGCAAACAGCTGTTTGCTGCTTTTTTGTGTATTATTTGTGCATTTTTAACATTGGTTTTCTTCCTTTTAATATTCTTGCACAAAGGTTTTATTTGCTATTTTTAAATAGTATTGCAATGAAAACTGCAGTGAACGAGATATATTGGGCCTGACCAGTGAGAAATTCACTGCTTAAATATTTGTGTATATGCGCACTAGTGACATTTTTCTAGGCCAATTGGGTTGAATGGAAAGGGTTGTCTATTATTAGTTTTAACACAGTGCATCCTCATATTCGACGGATTTTCCTCTTTTTAATTTTCCGTATTTTCCTCTTGGAGAGATAGGGAAAATACACAAAACAATACATCTTATTTAATTAGATTTTAATATTAAATATATTCTTTTTTGTAACATGTAATCTCTAAAAGAAAAAAAAAAGCGATATCCCTCTATTTCCTCTTTAAAAAAAAATATAAATAAATAAAATGTTAGATCAGACCTTAGAGAAGGATTCTCTTAAGGATGATGAATCAGCAACTGTTCATTTACCAATAAAACTTTCCTTATTCTTATAATATTATTATTTATTTTTTTTAAAAAATCACGTGGAGAAAATTTTACACAAAATTAATTTACTTTGCAGTTGTTTAAAATCATCCTCTCTATGCTATGCCACGAAATTATAAATTTCGTTAAAAAAAATTGTTACTATATAATAATAATGAACACACATTTATTTTATAAAATAACGTTTTGGATAGAGGGAAGGGGGAGGGGGTATGCAAAATGTGTGCTATAACAGAATTTTTCTGACGTCAAAACAAAGGTACAAATAAAAAAAATATATATATATATTTTTTTAAATGTTAAAAAAATTAATTTCGAACAATTTGTGTAGCATACCAACTGCTATCTATACGGTAAACAGTTTGTTGTAGTTAAATGAAAATTTCATATAGCTATTCTCTCTGCTAAAGCCTTTTTCTCTCTTGTTATTCTTTTTTCGTCAAAGGTTTATAAAGAAGTTTGGCTTGTCCATTTGGGCAAACCGAAAAACAGCATTTTTTTTTTTATTTATACATGTGGAATTCAATGGCTAATATCTATTTCCGCATAAGCTTTTGCTGCTTTAATTCATCTTTGAAAAATTGAACAGAGTTAAGGGGGGAAATGCACTCAACACGTCAAGAGATTTATGAAATTAATATCTTTTACTTTCAAAATAACCGCAAATATCTTTCATTTCATTTACACCAAAGCAACCAAACACATCCTGCGTACGTTTTTGCTTCAAAAAGCAAAATGTACCAGCAAAAGTTATGAAAGCCGAAATATAATCAAATTAAGGGCTGTCAATCAATCTAAAGCAAACTTAAAAACCATTGCTGTGATACTGGGTACAGATAAAACATCAAGAGAAGGAGGCATTCGCTCAACAGATGGATCCGGAACTTTCTATAGAATTTCACGATATTTCCATTGCCAGAGATAACACGCTGTATTGAGTCCCTATTAAAGCCACCAGATATAGACCCTATTCCCCCCTCCCTAGAATAATTCCCTGGGGGTGCTATGCAAATAGTTGGATTTACTGTATCAGACGCGTCACTCTTACCCAATGGGTTTTCTATCCCCCTTCTGTCGTCCCCTCGAGTTTTGGTTCTCCCCCGAACGTGGTCCTCGAATGACAACTGACGGAGTTATTTGACAAGCAGGGGAAACCAGCGTAATGGCTTGTAGGGGTGGTGATTGGGAAAAAATCCCTAAAATTCAAGTAGAAATAAGAGAGACCGAAAATTTAAAGTGTATAATGAAGACGAAAGTGTACAGTGGACAGCCGAGAGAATTAAGCTAGGTGCTACCAATTTTGTAATTCAAAAGAGCTAAATTTTCAGAGAAAATTCTAAATTCATATCAAGAAGCTTCCCTACAAATTAAAATTTTAATGTACACCAATACGGAAAGGTCATGCACTACAACTGGGTTTCCCTATCTATGCAACTAAAATTTCCCCTCCAACTCTCATACCTATGATTATTTCTGTATCTGTTAGACGGTCTGTCCCTTGAGCTTCATTCCTCTTTTCTACCTTAATTCTATTTTTGCCAACTCCCTTTCTCCTTGGTTTTTTAGTTTTTTCTTAAGTTTTTTTTTTCTATTATTATTATTACATTTCATTATTTACAAGTGTTGCTGTCACTCATTCATTTCATTTCTAAGCTTTTTTTTCTTCATTAATTATGACTGTCTATCTTTATTTCTTCTCTTCATTTACCTGCTCGCTCTAAGGGTTAGTTTTTTCCCCTTCGTACACATATACATATTATTATTATTTTTTTTTTTTTTACGTATAACCAATTCTTAAATGGTCATAATATATGTTGCATGGACATTACACATATGTACATGGATATATTACTGTGTTTATAAATTTATTCATTCATGCATAAATTTATGCATTAATTCAATTTCAACGATCATATTTTTATTAAGTTAACTTATGTGTACAAATAGCTTATTTATATTAAAAACTGTTCAAGTGTACAATATATATATATATATATATATATATATATAGTGTAGTTCACGATTTATCTTTTGTCTCGTGCATCACTATGAATAAATAAGTTAAAAATATATTAATTGTCTACTTTTTCAGCAGAAATGCATTAATATTATCTTATAAAAATTCATTTAAATATGAGTACATTAATAACATTCTACATTTCTTGTGTACCTAAATTCTATTCTTGTATATCCAAGCCCTAGCACCGAAACAAATTGAAAATCATTTATAAAATTAACTGACCAGTATATTTTTAAAGAAGTAAAACTAATAGTTTAAATAACGTATTCTGTCTTTGGATTAAGCTATTAATAGATATTTTGATGTTCTATAGCTTCAATTGTGAGCTATGTATAGCCCACAATAGCTTTAATTGATTTCCGTAACGTATGGTGACTTAGGATGGAAAAACGGTACAGCAAATTCTACTTCAGTATTTTTCTGAAGAACAAATAATTATTAGATGGCATTCTGTTCTAGATGGCCATCCCATTCATCTGGTCTTACTTGATGGGATTTTTGGCTGTAAGATTAATTAAGAAGCTCTTTTATTAAAAACATATTGAGATTTAAATATTAAAGGATGCTAAACCTAACACAATTAAGGGTTCATGTGTGGGATAAATTAAAAAAGGTTCACAGTGATCTGTATAGTAAATCCGATTCATAAAACCCAGGGGCTTACTCAGCCCAGTAGCTAGTAAGTTGCACACAAAATGAGGAAATTCAGCCAATGTTCTCGGGTTGGATACCAGTGCGGTGTGGACAGGGGGAATGATTAAGGTTTACAGGGATTTTCTTGTACGAAAACAATAATTCGAAGCCCTTTCCCTTCAAAGGTTCAACCTGAAAGCATCTACCCTATAGCAATCGACGCAAAACTGGCCAATTCTTAACAAAAATTTCATCTGATAGTCATAGAATCCCACTTACTTTTTAAATATTTTTGAGGGTAATATACTAAACTCAATTCGGGCTTAATTAGATTATCATATATTATCAATAAAATACTTGTTTTTTATTACAACTAAACCACACTATGCATAGCATCTTATTTCCTTTAATGACAAGTTTCATAATTATTTTAATTGACTTTATTTCAGTTAACTGCAATCTAAATCTGCTGATGACAGTTGAATTTTGTCTAATTTGACCCCCCCCCCCAATTTTTTGATACCGTTCATGGTATGGCTACTGGATACGGTTGTGTAATTTCAATTTCTAACCAGAAAAAAAATAATGTAAACAAATGTAGATAAAATATTCGGTTACAAATCTTTATGCGAAATTTTCAGTAAATATGTTGCAATAATTGTATGCAAATTCACTGTATTAATTGATTTTGCTTTTTTAATGTGTACAGATTTTGTCCGTTTTTACGTTTTGGAAGTGTGCGTATAAATCAGCAATAAATAAGTAAATAAATAAATACTAGCGTAATCAAATTACATAAAAGAGGTACTTCACGATATCTAATTTTTTTAGAACAAATATTCTGTCTGAAGCTTTTAAGACTCTTTTAAGTTTTTTTCTAATGATTTTACAAATCTCATTGAAATGCATAACTTTAAATTAAATACTTCGTGCTAAAATACTCCATTTCATGCGCATAAACACACTTTAAGTATATCATAAAAAAAATCTGACTTTGAAATACTTGTGTTTGAAATAATAAAGGGTGGCAGATAATAAAAAAAGAGGCATAACTTATTTAAAAATCGTCATTTACAAGTGTCATATATGACACGCTATTCAACAAACTACCTGAAAATAAGATACTAAATTCATCAAGAAACTTGATTTCAAAATAAATAAGCGAGTAAATAAAATAAAAAACTCATTGTAACCGAAGTCGAAACTGATTGTTTAAATTCGAAACATCTTGTCTCAAGGAAAAAAATAATAATAAACTCGGGTTAAACGGCGATTGATTTGCAAACCACATACTGCCATGTTATAATAAAAAAAAAGCATAACGTCTTTAAAACCGACATTCACAACTGTCATATTATGACACGATAATCAACAAACTACCTGAAAATAAAATACAAAATTTATCAAGAAACCTGATTTCAAAATAAATAAGCGAATAAATAAAATAAAAAACTCATTTTAACCGAAGTCGAAACTGATTGTTTAAATTCGACACATCTTGTCTCAAGAAAAAAAAAATAATCAACTCAAGTTAAACGGCAATTGATTTGCAAACCACATACTGCCGACGCCGCAAAATTTATTTAAACAGATTGCCGGGAGAATCTGTGTGTATCGTGAATGGAGAAAGATCTATGAATGGAGAGTTTATCTGCGGAATCGGTCCTTTTAAGCGGAGATGCTTGATCGAAACATCTAATTATAGATTGGAGTTAACTGGAGGGGCCCCCGGAAAATGAGAGGCCTGCTTTTACTCGGGAAATTTTATTACAGGAGGCAATGATGAAGAGGAGATGATAAAATTCATATTCGCGATTAAAACTTGATGAGTTCATCTCAGGTTTGTTTGTTGTTCAAAAATAGGAAACAGGCAGTGCATAAGGCGGCATCATTATTTATAATTGAGGATAACTTTCTAAATATGTAAATAAAGAGCAGAAAAGCACTGCCTGATGTAAAATCATTCTAAAAACATTTAATTAAAAACAACATATTATCCTTTACTTATCATTTGTTTTTGAGGACATAAATAATATATTCACATTCCTATTGAGTTTTTATTTAGTGTTAAACGAGCAATGTTTAAAAATTTTACTCAATCGATTGATTAATTATTATTTTTTAATTTTATAAAGAATCAAATGTAAGGTTTTGGAAAAAAAAATTCCATTTCCTATATATAAAAAAATAATATGAAGAAGAAAGAATTTTTTCCAAAAACCGCCAAGGTCTCAGAAATAACATTTTAAAAAGATAATTTAATTATGTTTAATATTTTTATCTATTTTTTTAAATGAAACTATGCATTCCTTCTTTCATTTTATAAATTGTTTTAAAAGTTATATGTGTATAACAAAATAAGAATTATTCCTCCTATAAAGAAATAACATGAAGAAGAAATATATATTTTTTTTTCAAAAACATCCAATGTCTCAAAAAATAACATTTTAAAAAGATAATTTTATTATGTTTAATATTTTTATCTATTTTTTTTTTTTTTTTTTTTTTATATAAAACTATACATTCGTTCTTTTATTTTGCAAATTGTTTAAAAAGTTGTATGTGTATAACAAAATAAGAAATTAGGAAAATTTTAAACATATTAAAAATTGTATAAAAATACTTTAAAAATCATATTAATTATTTTTTTAGAGAAGGGGGAAACAATTTACATACATTCAATGGTGAAGTGTCTTTTAATAATTATAAATTACGACAATAAAATATTAAAATAAATCATAAAGTATAAAGAAGGATTGCAGTTATAAACTGTTTTCGTTTGTATCAACTGACAAAGCTCAATAACAGTGATCTGCATATTAAGAAAAAAAGAAGACTGTTTTATATATATATGTAAAATGGGTGAATTTTTCTTTTACCTTAATAATTACTTTTGAATATAAAGCTAACAAATTTTAACCAAAAATATTAACTAAAGGCTTTACAAGTAAGAGTTTATATACCTTTATTAAATAAATTACTCGTTGAAGATGAAGAAGAAGAAGAAGAAAGAGAAGTGATACCTAACACAACAATTTTTATCCGATAGATTTTGAAATGCAAAGCATTAAAACTGTACCGAGTATTTGTAACATAAAAAATAATTAAAGAAATTCATTATTTAGTTTTGATTATTAAAATTACCAAAGTACTTAAATTTTAGATCCTGATATTAAATTAAACGTAGAAGATATTGGGAGAGTAACTTTACAAGAATGAATCAGTTTTAACTATATAATGGTAGGCACGGAGTATTTGCAAGGTGGACTTTTAAATGGCAAATGAACATTCTCGTTTCGATACAAATAGCACCGTAAAATTTATACACAGTCACGTGGCTTAGACCACGCGACTGTTATTTAAATAAACGTAAATAAAGAAATAGCTGAATTTAATAAATAACATGCATGTGTGTGGGGAACTTTAAAATGTTGCCAGATAATTAAAAAATAAAATACATATTTTATAGCTTTTTTTCATTAAAAAAAATTTGTTTAATTGTCTACGTTTTTTAATTGTTTTACAACTGTAAGATAAAATTAAAATTGAAATAAAATATTTTTCGGAACAGTTGTGTACATATTATACTAGGAGGTATATACGAAGGCCCTTTCAAGGGAAACAAACTGAATTCTAGTTTTGATTCAAATAGTATCCAATAAGTTACATGCGGTCATTCAGCTTAGGCTACGAGTCAGTTTAAGGAAAATAAAATGAATAAATAACACATAAGTGAATTGATAAATAATGGGTACGTTTGTTTAAAAATTAATATATAAATATTATTAATTTATTGGAATTTTCCATGTAAAAATTATCTTTGTTTAAAAATTGCCATTATCTAAGATTATAAATTATTTTTCATCTATATCACAACAAGATAAAATGTTTTTCATAACGTAAAAAGAATTGTTTAAGATCTAATCAATTCAAAATTTAAAAATATTACAAGTTACTGGTTATCTAAAATTTTCACCAAATTAAGTATTTAAAAAAAATAATAATAAGATAACTTTTTTTCTATTTTGGCAGATATGAGTCTAAGGCATTAGAATGAACCTTTTCCCTGAAAATCGGCAGTTGTTTTCTCAAATGCGTGAATATCACGACAAGAAAACCTGTTTTACAGGTGAATTTTTAATTACTTTTATCTAATAATTTCTATTATATAAATTTGTTATTTATTCATTTTTTTTGTAGATTTTAGAAATATGAAAAAAAATACTTTCCAGAAGGAAAACAGAATGCAATATATGAATGCTTTTTACAGTAATGTTGCATTAAAATAACTTAAGAAAATGTATTTGGTGTGCTACGATTCAAAACAACTACATTTTAATTGCTTATTTAATTGCATTTTTGACATTGCGTACATTTTATATTTTTCCATTTTTTAGAATAAATATTTTAGAAAATAATATTTTTCATATACATGTACACATATGTATGCGTAATACACCCATATATTCAATGTTTAAATAATAAAAGAAATATAAATAAAAGAAATAATTTAATTGAACTGAAGATTTACAAAATATTTAAGGTTTACATTTAAAGGAAGATAAATGATAAGTTTATGGATAATTTCACAACACACGTTTTTTACAAATAATGAAAAAATTATATTTTAATAACATATATAATAATATTATGAATAAAAATGACTTTTCAAATGTGAAAACAGTTACAACTTAAAAAATACACTACCCGATGCATATATGCTGAAAATACAAATGTTAAAAACCATGTTAAAAGTACTTATCAAAAAATTGACATATTTGTTTAATTTAAAAAATTTAATTAACTAAAACTTTTCACAAGCGTTTTGACATGTTTGCAATCTAAATTAAATATAAGCTATTTTGGAAAAAGAAAAAAACTTGCTGACTTGTACAAAGATTAACCAGCATTAACCGCGGAGTGACTTGTAGCTTCTTTAAATTAATAACCTTCAGAAAAACTAATTTTGAATATTCAGTTCCGATGTCACAAACTGTCATGCTTTTTGTTAAAAACATTCCTTGCGTGACATTGGATGCTTTGTTTTCGATGTTAGCTACACATTTCAACATGTCAACCAGACTCTGCAAAGTAAATGCATTGAAAGAAGAAAATAAACGTATTTGTGCTTGAAATATGGAGATTAAGCAATTAGATATTATTGCTGTGCTGGACATATGAAAGATATTTAACTATCACTTGTGGGTACTATATTTTAATCAGTTTTGACTTTTCACTGTATGTGTCAAAAGAAAAGTGCAATAAGTTCAAACATTATTTTAAATAAAGCGGTAAATAATAATAAAAAAGAAACAATTAGTCTTTTTAAATTTGTTTCCTTATTCAAATATAAAAATGACGAACAAAAAAGCTTGTTCAAAGCATTCTAGAAATGTGTTTTGATTCAATAACACAGATGGGCCGAAGCTCAATATGTAAATAATTTACTAGAAAATAAAACATTTTAACTATCCCATTTTATTTATTTTTAGTCTTTTTATTTGTTTTCATTTATCAGATAATATGTAATCATGAAATGCAATAAACCTTTTAAAGCAAAGTAGTAATTTGATTACAGTTAGTGCATTCGAAAACACACTTTAACTCAGATGGTCAGGTCTTAATAAATAATTTTCAAGTAAGCAAAAATAAATTAATTATCACACATTTATTTATTTTTAACACATTTTTTATTTGTTTTTATTATTAAGATACTTGGAATCACGAAATATCATAAACTGTTCGAAGCGTTGCAGTAATTTATTTAGATTTAGGGCATTCGAATTCAAATTCAGATGGGCAAACATAATAAATAATTTACGATAAAGTAAAAACGTGTGAATCATCGAAACTTGTGTCTTAGTCATTTTTCATTTGTTTCTATTATTCAGATGCAAGTAATGACCAAAAGCGGTATATCGTTCGAAACATCGTAGCAATTTGCTTAGATATAAGATGCACAATAATACATTCAGATGAACGAAATGTAAATGCACAAATAATTTACGAGAAGTAGAAAAAATGCGAATGATCAAACATATATGTGTTTATTTATTATTCGCTTTTTTTTAATTGTTTTCAATTTAAGTTTATAGAACGGCAAATATATATCTTTTGAATTACTCTTAAAAGTAACCTCCTGTGATATCATCAAAATATTTTGTTTATATTATTTTTATTTCTTACCCAGTTGAAAATAAGTATTGGTCAACTTAAATGGAACAACAACAACAAAAACAAATTCCTCCAAATAAGCATTAACAAAGTTTTTAATTTTTTCAGAAATGTTATAAGTAATTAAGGCTTCATTTTTATGTTTTTTTAATCAATTTTTGCTATGAAATGCATTTATAGGTAAATTTAGAATGGGAAATTTTATATATTCAGTGAGACCTATTTATATATTTATTCATTTATTAATTTTTGTTGATTTTAGAATTATCAATGAAAGCTTTCTCTGTAAAACAAAAAAGAAAACGTAATGTGTTACAATTTTCGTAAGTGTCATGAAGATTATTAATAATAATAATTTAAAAAAACATGAATAAAAAACAATATTCCTTAGACATCAGTTATTGATTAATAGATTACACAAATAGTTCTCTAAAATTTTGCACCATTTAGAGAAAAAAAAATAGAAATCCTTTTTATCCTAATTTGGCAGATTTAAATCTAAAGTGGTATGTTGCATCGCTTTGTTGAAAGTCAGCAGTTGTTTCCTCAGCTACATGGGAGTCACGACAAGAAAACCTGTTTTACAGGTGAAGTTTTGACTGGATATAGATTACTTTTTTGTGCAGATTTTTGTTCAACAATTAGTTAAAGGTTTTTTTTTTTTTTTTTTTTTTTTTTTTTTTTTTGTATGCAGATTTTAGACAAATATATGAAAATATTTTCCGTGAAGAAAAGAAAATGTAATATGTACCTGTTATTTATAACAATATTAGTCTTAATAAAAAAAAAACAATAACAACGTTCCTTAGACACCATCCATTGATTACTGAATTATAGAAATGGTTATTTAAAATTTTACAGCAATTTTAGTAATTTAAAAAAAATAACAAGATAACTTTTATTTTCCTATTTTGGCAGATTTAAGTCTAATATCGGTAGAATGCACCACTTCCCTGAAAGTGGACAGTTGTTTTCTCAAATGCGTGAATATCACGACAAGAAAACCTGTTTTACAGGTGAAGTTTTCATCGTATTTAGATTACATTTCTCTAATAATTTCTGTTATATACAATGGTTATTTACTAAACATTTTTATAGATTTTAGAAATATGAATGAATATACTTTCCAGAAAGATAACAGAATAAAATATGTACATATTATTTATAATAATGTTAGTCTTTACTAAATTGACAATTAAAAACCTTAATTATATAAATGACAAAGTCCCTATACGCGATTGTGAAATGCAATTGATTTGTAAATTCAAAAAATAGTTCCCTGAAATTTTGAACCAGTTTTACTCATTAAAAAAATTAGTCATATATATATAGTTTTTATTCTATTTTGGCAGATTTAAATCTAAGGTAGTGGTATGAGCCACTTTTCTGAAAGTCGGTAGTTGTTTTCGCAACTACATGAGTGTCATGACAGAAACACCTCTTTTACAAGTTTTGACTGTATTTAGATTACTTATCTTCATAAATGTTAATTAAAAAAACATTGATTATTTGTAATTTGTATTTTTTACAGAGCTTAAAAATATTAATGAAAATATTTTTCGTAAAAAAAGGGGATGTAATATGTGTATGTTACAGGGTTCGTATACACTCCTGGAATTTTCATGGTAATTACCAGTATTTTCGAAAAGAAAAAACTCGTATTTTATAATAGCGTGATTACATAAGGCGAGTTCTATAAGAAAATACTGGTAGTTTCTCCGAAAATTCCAGGAGTCCGTATGAATCCTGATGTTACTTATAGTAATATTAGTCTTCATGAAGATAATTAGTGATAAACATAATTAAATAAATAACTTAGTTCCCTAAACGCGAGCAATTGATTTGTAAATTACTACCGAAAAAATGTCAGGAAATCTTACAGTTTTGGCAAATAAAAAAGTAATCATCAAAATTTTATTTTGGCAGATTTAAATCTAAGGCAGATGAACCCTTTCCCTAAAAATCAGTCATTGTTTTCTCAAATACGTGAGTGTCACGACAAGAAAACCTGACGTTTTGACTGGATTTAGCCTTTTTTTTTTTTTTAACTTTGGTTGTCTGTTACGCTTTTTTTTTTTTTTTTTTTTTTTTTTTTGTAAATGTTTAAAACAAGAACGAAAGTATTTTACGTAAAGAAAAGATAATGTATTTTATACGTTATACATGTTAGTAATGTTATTTGCAATAATGTTAGTTATAATAATGTTATACATGTTGTTTATAATACTACTATATATAAAAATATTATACATGTTATTTACAACAATGGTAGTCTTTATGATGATGACTATTAAAATTAATCAATAACAACTTCCCTAGATATAAATTCCTGATTTGAGAATTACGGAAATGGTTACCTGAAAAATTTCACCAGTTTTAGTAAATAAAGAAAATTAAGTATAACACATTTTTATTTATTTATTTATTTATTTATTTATTTATTTTCAGAATTAAATGTATGGTTATCTGAAAATTTACACCAGTTTTAGTTCATAAAAAAAATAATTATAATATATATATTTTATTATTATTTTTTCCTTTTTTTCTTTCTTTCTTTTCGGAATAAAATCTATGGTTATCTCAAAATTTGCAACAGATTTAGTAAGTAAAGAAAATTAACTATAAAACATTTTTATTATTAATATTATTATTATTTTTATTTTTTTTGCCAGAATTAAATTCATGGTTATCTGAAAATTTACACCAGTTTCAGTTAATAAAGAAAATTAATTATAAAATATTTTTTCCCCTTTTTTTATTATTATTTTATCATTTTTTCTTTTCAGAATTATGGTTATCTGAAAATTTACAACAGTTCTAGTTAATAAAGAAAATTAATTATAAAACATTTTTATTATTTTTTTTTTCTTTTCAGAATTAAATATAAGTTGGTGGGAGGAACCACTTCTCTGAAAGTCGGCATTTTTTTTTTTTTTTTTTTTTTTTTTTTTTTATTCAACTACATGAATGTCACAACAAGAAAACCTGTTTTACAGGTGAAATTTCCACAATATGATAAACCACTGCCCTGAAAATAGGCAGTTGTTTTCTGGACCACTTGAATTTCATGACAAGAAAACCCGTTTTACAGGTGAAGTTCCGACAGTAGGATGAACCGCTTTTCTGTAAGTCTTCAGCTGTTTTCTCAACTATTTGAATGTCTTGACAAGAAAATCTGTTTTACAGATGAAATTTAGACTGGATTTGGATTACTTTTCTGTACTTCGTACAAATACATTGTTTCTTTCTTTTTTTTTTTTTAAATTTTAGAAATATCAATGAAAATATATTCCATAAAAAAATAATGTAATATATGCATTTTATTTGTAATAAAATTTGTATTCATGAAGAGGAATAATAATAAAAATTATTATAATAATTATAATTTTAATTTTAATTTTAATAACTATAACAGTTTTGTGTATAAAATAATATAAATATTTTTCAAAAAATGCATTTTAGTGATTAAATTAAACGTTGGAAAAAAATCTATTATAAATTAACTATTTTAAAAAAGTTACCTACTCATATTTAAAAAAAAATCTATTTAAATATTGTAAGAGTACTTTTATCATACGAAATTAAATATTATCTAAGCTGTATAAACGTCGCAAAATAAGTAATTAAATTTTATTCATTTTCATCTATATACAATTTCCCCAGCAAATAAATAAATCACATAACTTGTGCAAGTGTTATTTCCTTATACCTTTTTTATGTCCCCAACGTATTATATTGTAAACCAATACTAACAAATCAAAAAAATGTCATATGATACGAACTATAGAAGATCCACCCTACTATAAATCTGTCACATCGGATTTCCGATTCTTGCTTTTCAAGAGGTAGGGGTCCAATATACCACCAGCACTACACTCCAATACCATATGGGACCCCATACTATTTCTCGCACATTACAACAATAAAACAATCTCACCCCCTCTATATCTGTAGGGGGTAAAAGGGGATGCGCACATAATGCGCACGTGGTGCATGATTGCTTCATAAGCCTCATCTTCCTGCTGTCGCTCTTTGTAATAATTGTAGCTATTCTGATTGAGTGCAAGTTGGAAAGCCGATTACACAGGTGTTGGACAATTAATATTGGGATCATGCACCATGAAATAAAACTGAGAAATGAGCTGATCAATTTTCATTGAAAGTGTTTTATATTTTATTTAAGTTTTATAAATTACACTTATGATAGCAAATACAATTTAATCATTCACTGTTAAAAATTTTCAGCAAACTGTCCAGTCATTTGACCGTTTTTATAGCAAATGGTTACATAACCGTAATTTGAATATATATAAAAAAAATAATTAAGACTTTTGTAAAATCACTATTGAAGTTTTTGCATTTTAAATACAACAAACTTTCAAAAAATAGCAAACTGCAAAAAATTAATTTAAAGATTTTATGCTTAGAAAAAAGTTATTAAAAACTGTTCCATTTTTCTTAATTTTAGCGGTATATATTTACTTCTTATACATCTCTAAGTTTACAGAAATTACGGTTGTATTGGTGAATATTTTATAATGTAAACATTGTAGTGGGCGTGGCATTTAACGAGCTGGCAGAAGAATAAAAAGTGTTTTCACTATACTTATAATTGTGAGATTGTTTCAAAACCTCGCTCAAATATACCAGAGGTGCCAAAATTTATTTTTAGTAAAAAAAAATGATATTTTTGTCAGTTTTGACGATTTGAAGTCTACCAAGTCCTTTTAAATAACATTTTCAAATAGAAGAGATGTATTTAAAAATTGCTATACTGATGACTTATTAAAGTTTCTACTTCAAATAAAGCAAATTTAACCCTGTGATACATGAATTATTTTGAAAAGGATGCAAAAATTAGTTTTCACTTAAACACAGATTTAAAATGGATAATTAAGAAAAAATAATCTTGATTTTTTAAAAAAATCTTTCATTTATTACGAAACGTAATATGAAGACGAAACATACTATGAAGTTTACGAGCCCTAAAAAAATATTGTCTATAGTTACTAAATAGTTTTTTATGATAATTTAAACTTTGGATATTTAAAAACACAAAGTAGAAAAAGAAAAAAGAAAAAAAAAACCTTCCGTTCTTGTTTAGATCTAAGAGCAGAAATTCCGTGAGAAAAATTTCACTCATACAGAACAGAAACAAATTTGTCAAAGATGAATTTCCCAACATATTACTAGAAAGTAAAATGGCTCTGCCATCTATTGATTATTTCACAAGCATTCTTAAATTCCTTATGAGGTGTATCTATATTAATACATAAAAGTGGGGTTGTCTGTCTGTGATTTTCAGAAAAACGTCATTCGACAAATGTTTCGTGAAACGTCATTCGACAAACGCAAAAGTTCATTCGACTATTTATTACTACTTATTGTCAAAAATAACATTAACAAAAAAATTTGCCTGTCTGTCTTGATTCGTCCGGAATAGGCTCAAAAATGGATGCATAACAAATACTAAGTTTATCAGAGGCAGATGGAGAATGTTTTTAGATACAATCGGCAGTTTGTCGCGTTCCGTTATCTAAAATTGTCTTTGAGAAAACAGGGAAAAACTGGGAAAATCAGTCAACCAACCAATCTTTCAATACTCGAAAACAAATTGATCAATTTGAAGGAATATTAATTTATTTGGAGATTTAAATGCTTGATTAAGATTTATAAGTGATAATAATTACATTTTTAAGGTTATTACGCAAAAATTTTAATTTAAAAACTGGATTGGTATGTATTTTTCTCTAAAAGCTCTTAAGATCTTATAAAATATAAATGCAACACAACTGGTTGCTGCGCATACAGTGTGCAGCAATAAGTAAAAAATAAAGTATGCACGGTTCTCCGAATGTTGTTTTAAATGAGGTTATCATGCATGAGACGATTGAAAACTGAAATTTTATTGGTTTTGTTTTCGACATACAATCCATATTATCTTACAAAGATTTTTATCACATACATTTTCTTATATCAGAAAGGTAATTTGTAGCATATCATCTTTAAAAGCCTAAAACAAGCGTATAAACAAATTTCTGTTAAAATAATATGACGATGCTTTATTTTAGAAATTTGCAAACTGAAATCACTAAAAATGTCGATACAAATACAGTTGAATAAAACATATTAACAAATTTCAAAAAAGATTCTTGCTTACGGGTATAATTTTTTGTTCAAAATCAAGCGATATTTTGTAACTAAAATTATTAAAATAAGCTTTTAAATAAAGTAACCAGAAGTGTACATTGGTATTTTTGGCGTAAAACCTAATAATGCAGAAAAGTTAGATTCAAGGGAATCAAGGAACTTTAAATTTTCTGTTTTTGTACTGCTTTTTCTCACTTTACGAAAATCCGCATTAAGCTTCCCATGGAAGTCCTCCTCACAGAGCCCCAGTTGCCTCATGCCTACTGCCAACAAGTGAACTAACACATTGTTACATTTAAAGTCCAATTCAAATTACCATTATCAATTTCAAATATTTTATTTCATTTTGTAGTTTAATTATATAGATTTTAATAAGTATAACTTGTTCTTTTATGATATACATTTTTTAATTATTCACTTGTGGTTGGTTCCGCAGGTTCCATTCTTGAATTTGTACCAATAAAACTTAATCAACCAACCGACCTTCTATTTTATGACATAATCCTGTTAATTTATGTACTATATTATGTTTCATTTAAAATATAACTACTGAAATATTTAAGAAGTAAAATTGTATAAAAATTTAAAATTATATAAAAATAAGCATAAAGCTATGTATTGTTCAAATTAATATGTAATGAATAAAGATGTGAGATATTTAACTGGGATTCTCCACTTTCAATCTATCAGTATAAATTTTACAAGAAAAAAAATGACAAGAAAACATGGTAACAATTAAAAATGTTTAAACTTTTGTTAAATAACTGTGAGCAGCACATAACAAACATTAAATATCGCACATAAAGACCCACACTTTCATACTATATTAAGTATTTATACAATAACTCAATAACAATTTCAGTAAACTGGCTTGGATCAAAATGTTTATCTGTCTTTTAAATCAGAGTTTATCGGTAATTAGGGAGAATAATATTACAAGGACACGTGCGAAATTATCCAGACGACAGTATTTATACCGAAGTTTATATATCTATCATTTTATTAAAAAAACCTCCCTTAGCATATGGTAAATAAACTTTCTTATATAAACTACAGGCCCAATAAAAAACAGAAAAGGAAAATAAACATCGACAAAAAATGTGAACCCATGTGCAAGCAGGGAAGGACATGGCAATGATATCGACTCTTTCTGTAGAAAAGGGGGGGGGGCAAAAACATCGTGGGGGGACGACAAAAAGTCACGGATCCGTGTAATGGATGGGGGCCCTATGCCGTGAATCGCTCCAATATCGTTAAGAGCAGCCACAGACCGACTTTGTGCAGCTTTCTCTGCGGCACACTGTGTTGTACAGTTGACTGGTTCTTCAGGCTGCACTCAACAGTGCTTTGGCAAACATCCTCTCGCGGTCTAGATCGAGAAACCCCCTTCACCCAACCCCTTAAAGGTTGGGTGGAAAGAGAAAAACTGAAAGAGGGCGAAAAAAAATGTTGAAGTATGCTTTTTGTGTGTGTATCATATCTGAGACATATCACATTTATGAAATTAACTTTGAAGCGATGGGGTTAAATTATCCTTTTTAATCGCTGCGGAGTGCTTTTTCCACTCAAATGTAAGCAGTGACACGAACAATATATGTTTTGCGAGTCATTCCTTTAAACAAAAACCAAAACTGATGTAAATCAAAGGAGATATTCTTTTTTAGCATTTTGAATGTTACATTATGATTTTGGATAAAGTAATATAACTGAGTGATTTCATGTAAAATAAAAATCAAAAGTCAGAAAAAGAAAACAAAACAAAACATGTTGAGCGCAACTAAATAGTCACTTCGCATTTAATTTTCATAGATGATGAAAAAAAGATTTTTTTTTTTCGTAAAGGGTACCTTTACATAAACTTTTTGGCTTATAAAACACAATCCGACTTGATTAAAATGGATTAGCTTATTTTATTTTGAAAACTTGTTTATTGAGTTTTAATATATTTTATACAAGTTTCTAAAAAATGAATGAAGGAAACAAATCATGACATAATTTGCTAATTTAATGTTCTACTATAAAATATCTTATACAACTCAAATATAATCTCATAGACCATGTATGCCATACCATACATAGAACACAAATGCCGAATACGTTTTATGCGTCAAATAAATACAATCATAAATTATAAAGTTAGAATTTTTTGCATGTGAAAAGAAATTTTCGTCTTAAAATTTATAACAAAATCTTATTACTTCTATGCATTTTCTTACATTTAAGATGTAAAAAAAAGATTTCATTCATAAAAAATCTCTTTTTTAGATACGTGTTTGAATACAAAGCTTTGGTACTAAATTTCTCACTGCGATGTATTTGCAACCATTTCATAAAAATTCCATATGAACATTTTCTGGTATATAAATATAAGATTCCTGAAATGAGAAAGACAGCAGGAGCTATTTTTTTTAAAATCCTAATACTATTGCATATTACAAAAATGAATTGCTAAACGAAACAATTAATAACGTATTAAGAAAAATACTTTATGTAAATCATTACAGGCCGATTATATGCAGGATAAAACTCCGATAGTTTCAACGGAAATTTTTAATTTATACTTCATAGGGTATAAAAGCATGTACTTCACATTTCATGCATATTTGATTGTTTTCAAGGATCGAACTATAATCTAATAATTCGCAAATAAAATTTATCAAATCCAAGAAGCTTTTTGGGGGATTTTGTTAAGGTGGGGTGGGAATAAAATGCGCAAAATGTAAGTGCAAGACATGGATGGATGTCAATGGATGTTTACTCCGCTCCAAAAGAATGTGAAACATTTTCCCAGTGTAAATATAAATATTTTCTTTATAATGACACGTTTTAAATACATTTAATGAAAAATTTTGTAACCACTTAATTTAGGATGCAAAAGTGAATTATGACAGATAAAAATCAAAGAAACTAAAATATGATGTCTGCGTTGTTGTTGATAACAACAAACTTAGAGAAAGTTAACTGCGAGGCAGTGCATGATAATTTAGTATAGATTAACAAATCGGATTATTTGATGGAATAATTAAACAAAATATAGAACTTTTTTCTGTTTTTAGTTATTGCAGTACTTGCTAATTATGCTTAGAATCTTATTTTTTTTTCTTTCAGATAACTGATCAATAATGCTCATGTCAATTTTAAACATTTGCTCCTTAACATATTCTTTGAAATTTTCTAAATTAAATTTGATTATTTCACTTTGACTCTTTCCTTTTTGTACATTTGAAGAAGGAAGCGCCCAAACTAGTTGTTCAATCACTTCAGGCATTTTACGGGAAATGAGCTCCAGGCCAGACTTTTTTTTGCATACATTCGTTTCAGTTGGGAAAACAAACTGTTCCAGCCTTCCTAAACAACAATAGGTGTCCCACAAAAAACTCTATAAATGTAAAGTGAATGACGTTTGTAAGACGGTACGCTATGCGCTTCAGTATTACGCTGGGATCATGGGGAGCAGTTTGGCTAGTGTTATGATAAGGAAGAGCGTAGCGCAAGCCACTCTATTGGTATGCAAATCAGTTTCCCCGCTTTGCTACAATGGCTGCCTCCCTACTCAATAAAGAGCTTGATTAATGAAGATCAAATGAGATCAATACGATAGCAAAAGTGAAATTCTCTCTTCTCGTTTTAGGTAAGCAGAATTTTACGGGGATTCGAGATAATTCCTGGCTGTAAGTTTATGTTATGAAATAAAGTGGCGAAAAATATATTACAGCATATCTTTTAAATAAACGGTTATTTTTCTCGTGTGGGTTTTATTATTTTGTTATTGTAAAATGATTGGTTATTAATTTTTTAGTTTGTATGTTTATCCGTTTCCCAGTTTTGTGTTTAGATGAACATTTTAACCAAATTACGTTTGCGCGATCATGTTATCCTTGTTTCAAAATAACTGGTGTATATGTAAGCAAAGTTTGTTTAAAAGGATTGTAATTTTTGTTGTAAAACAGAATTGCTTAAAACAGCTTAAGTGAATAATATCCGACATCGATAAAATTTAGTAGTTTCAATTATTTGATAAAAGATTATTAATCCCACATTTGTTATCCAGTATTGTTTACATTATGTAGTTTGATTATGTACATAATTATATTATTATTTTATCAGTCTAGAATGTCTAGTCAGTGTTTTAATTTAGGTTATTTTGTGATATTATATGCTCGCATATTTTTATATATATTTCTTTAATTATGCGCAAGTAAATGTTGCAATCATATGTCTCTTGGTATTTTATAAAGTATATAGAGAAGCTGTAAATGACAAAGTGTTCACAGTTTCAAGCATTGTGCCGATTGATGCTCCAATGACTTATATCCAATAAATCCAAACAACAATTATATGAGAAAAATATTTCAACCCAAAATAAATGACATTAAGTTCATTATTGTACTTTAATTAGATTATAAATTATTTGTTTAAAGGCCATACAATTTATTTGCATACAATAAAGTATGTCTTATCGGCTTATGTTTTATCTGTTAATAAAAATGGAAAATTAACCAATGAAAAATATTTAACAATAAATGGATTGGCTTTGATTTGACAAAAAATATTTTTTAGAAACTTAGTGAAAAGTTAAATAAAGTAACATAAGGGAATTGAATGTGCACGTGTACGCGAATAAAAGAAGTAAAAATGATATTAGAATTAATTTTAAAAATTTCAAACATTTAGTGGGATTTAGAGTAGAAAATTGTGTCAGTTTTAAAATATGTATCAATTTTTAAATTTTTGAAACAAAATTAAACACAGCTAAAATTACGGCCTAGTTGAAAAGATTTAAAGAAAAGGGTAGATTGAATAATTAGGTTCGTTGAAACTATTAAAATTTAATAGCGATAAAAGGTTAAGACAGTTTAAAAAATATATATATATTCCTCTGCTTAACAACGCGAAATTTTCAGACACATTTTCTGACTCCCTTTTAAACGCAGGCATGATTATTGCAGTGATTTGTTATCAAAAAATTTTTCATTTTCCGATAAATGAATTATAACTTAAGTTATAAGTGATTGTTGTCTCGGGGCCGCAGTTTTGTTCCTTTTCACCGCTGTCGCGTCCAAAAATTCGGTTCAAAACATCTAATTTTATAGCATTTGCTGAAATATTTTCTACCTTTACAAAGGATGGGAAAAACAGTTGGATTACATGATTTCTGAATAGGAGAACCTACCAATTTCATATGTTTTAAAACAAAAATTATTAAGAAATGTGTCAGAAAGTAGGCATTTTGGATTTGAGAAGAGCCTTAAAAGTTTTCTTTGAAGCACAATTAAAATATTTATTTTTTTGGCAGGTTGTAGTACTTTCTTTTGAGCAGCCTCATGAAGCATGTGCTACCTTAAAGTACAGACAATTTGTTTTCAGATTTATTCAAACATAATTCACATGTTAGAGATATAGTAATACATTTGATAAGGAAAAAAACTCACCTGTTTCTTTTCGTGATCTATTAATCGGACGTATAAGTCCTGTTCTTGCCGTACGCCTAAAAAAAAGAAAAATAAATACATATTCACATATAAAGAAGAAAAATAATTATCTGAATACAAATTGTTTTATCACAAAGAGCATTTAAAATGTAATATATTTTAAAATAAAACGAATGCGGGAACATGTCATGTTCCTTATCCTTTGCGCATATCTTATTCCAGAATAATAATTTTAACTTACTTAAAACTAATTTAGATTAAATAGCTTGAAATTTTACTTAATGTGTTTGATGTACTTTTTAGTAACGCTTGTTTCTTAAAATAAGGCTTTTAGCAGTTATAAATCCATCCTAAGTATTCAGTTCTTTTGGGAGATATCTTATAATTAGCGCATTTCTTACAAAAGACTTAACAAGAGAGCTTTTAGCACATATGACGTAAAAAAAGAAAAAATCATAAGACAAAAAGTTAAGCCTGCATAACCAACTTTTAGCCACAAATGTTACAGATTTTTATGTTTTTAAGAAAACATATAATTTTTCTTAAACTTTACTTTTGAGCGTATAAATGTGAATTTTTTTTTATTTTTCATTTCTCAGGCTTAATTACCACAGTGTCCTGAGAAAGTAGAAATTTGCATATTCAGCATCCAACCCCGCTTTGATAATGGACACACGGAAACAAATGTTGGCTAATTACAACATAAATATTCCAACAATGCAAGAAAAATACTTAGAACGGTAAAAGTAGCAGCAATTCTCGGACTTTTTTAATTAACTTACCTGACACTTTCCTTCACTCTTAGAAAATGCAAGCAGAAAAATGTTTCTTTTATACATATTAACAAGTCTCCCTCTCCTTCTACATTTGTAGTAATTAATCTTTAATTTTTATTCCACTTTTGTTTTGTATGTTTTTCTGTGTGGTAAAGGTTTTTAGTTTCTTGGTTAATCCCACGGATTAAAACAGACGTAAAACCGAATGCTAATAACTCCAATAAAGGGTACCCGATGAAAGAAAGAGTTGTGTTGCTAATTATACATAATAAGGAATCACATGACGTTTTAGAATTTTTTTTTTCAACGTTTCTCCTTCGAAGTAAAAGCTTCGTTTTTTTCCATGTTACTGATACTGTCTGTTTGGAGAGTACTGGGTTATTTTTTTTTTAGAAGATTGAATATTTGAAGAAATAAAGACAATTAAGCATAGTTTATTGCTGTCAAAAAATGAAAGACAATAAGCATTCATCCTTGCAAATTTTTCTTCAGAAAAGGAGGTTTAGCGATATTAATATATGTTTTTTATTTTATTTTTACTTTTCTGTTGAAACAAAAAATACATTTAATCCTTGAAAATGTGTATGATAGAATTTTTAATACGTAATATTTTTAACACATAATATATTTTGTTTACATAATTTAATCAAGTTTTTTTATAATTAAACTATGTCTACTGATTAAAATTGTTCTAATGTTTTTGTGTAAACATTTGCAACTATCCACATGAAAATTTTCAATCAATTTTAGTAGTTAGAAAGAAAAGGAGGTTTAGCGGTATATATATATATATATATATATATATATATTATCTTATTTTTACTTTTATGTTGAAAAAAAATACAATTAATCCTTGAAAATGTGTATAATGGAATTTTTAATACGAAATATTTTTAACACATAATATATTTTGTATACACAATTAAATCAACTATTTTTATAATTAAACTATGTCTACTGATTAAAATTGTTCTAATGTTTTTTGTGTAAATGCAACTATATCCACATGAAAATTTGTAATCAATTTTAGTAGTTACATTGTAAATGATTCGGAGTATTTTATACAATTATGAACTAATTATCGAGTGAACTTGTTTTATGTAAACGTGAATAAAAATATGCATAAAATGGGGGAAATTTATATTAAATATGTTATCTCAGGCGATAAGTACTTCTATAAAAATAGAATGAAAAAAGTTAGAGCGGATTGAATAACCTGCACGCCGTTCTCGAAACATAGTAGGGCACTATCGGAAAATTGAACGAAGCACAAAAAATAACATTGTTCAAACGAAAAATAGCCTGCCTCGCTTAGAAATTGGCAAAGCGCTGCACCGTACTAAATATGTGCAGAATAATTTATACATTAGGTATTTCCTAGAGCTCAAAAATTGATGCGATAGATTTAAGCAAATATATAAATGTGACAGTAATACTTTGCATGATAGTTGACTTTGTTTTTGACTATATTATGATATTAAAATATTATATGGAAATCAATTTCTCGTAATACAACTGTAAAATTACATTTCAAATTAAACTAATTTAAATTAAACTTTTTCTACAATTAAACTAACATCTCATTCCGTTAATATTTTTATTTAAAAATGTTTAATTTTTCTGCTTTATTTACTTTAAGAAAATTAAATAAAATACACTACTTATAAATTATTCATGTATAGCTGTGTAGTGCAAAAAATCTGCAGGGTGTATTTTTCTCCGGTGTTTGAGTCTAAGCTTTCGTTCTTTAATCGTGACAATATTACTTTGCACGGCAGTTAAGTTTGTTTTTGACTCTATTATGATGTAAAAATCTCATGTGAAAATCAATTTCTGGTAATACAATTGTGGAATACATTTGAAATTAAACTAGGATTCACATCTCATTCCGTTAATAATTATATTTAAAAATATTCAATTTTTCTGTTATATTACTTCATGAAAAGTAAATAAAATATTATACTTATAAATTACTCATGTATATAGCTGTGTATTGCAAAAATTCTTCAGGTTGCATTTTTCTTCGAGTTTTGAGTCTAAGCTTTCATTCTTTAATCGTGACAATAATACTTAGCATGACAGTTAGGTTTGTTTTTGACTATATTATGATATTAAAATAGTATGTGAAAATCAATTTCTCGTAACAAAACTGTAGAAAACATCTCAAATTAAGCTAGGATCCACATCTCATTCCATTAATACTTTATATTTAAAAAATATTTAATTTTTCTGTTATATTACTTTACGAAAAGTAAATAAAATACGCTACTTATAAATTACTCATGTAATAACTGTGTGTTGCACAAAAATTTGCAAGGTGTATTTTTCTCTGATTTTTGCGTGTAAGCATCCATTCTTTAATTCATCGCAAAATTGAGCCTTTTTATTATCCTAACTCGAAGTCTAAGGAAAGTATTGTAATCCTGTATTGTAATCATGTATTGTAATTTGTATCTATGTGTGAGTGAACACGATAACTTCCCAAATGATAATTACGATTGAGCTCCTATTTAGTGAATTTGTTATTCACTACTGTCACAAAAACTGTATAGTTTTTCATAAAAATCACCGACGGATTAGGTATTTAATCCCTTTTAAAACCATTTTGCGACGGATTCCATGCGGAAAATTATCACGTAAATGTGACAGAATATAAGTGATAAATATTACAGCGATGTCATCAAGCAGTAGTAGTGCAGAGGTAACATTTCTAGTTCCAAAACGGGAGATCCAAAGTTCGAATTCAGCCGATTTCATTCTGACAGAAATTTATATATATGAAAAATTCTTTATATATATATATATATATATATATATATACATATGTATTCAGGACACGTACAGCAGTGTTTAGAAAGCCTATAATGGAGTCACTTTAGACTTTTAAAAATATGTTTAATACATTAAAAGTACAAGTTAAGTACAAGTTTTACACAGGATCTGTTGCATAAATACTATACATTTTTGGAATACTGTTTAGAGGCTTTTTGGGATTCAAAACCTAAATAATGTACTGTCATTTTACAGAGGCTTTGGCAAGATTAAAAAAATAGCATTGGGAAGAGAAAAAAATAATGACTATAGTATTTCTGGCAACCTATTCATTCTTTCAAAAAAACAAGCAATTTATTCAATATTTGCCGAATTTATTTAATATATACATTTACATAAGGAACTTTTTATATGTATTAATAAATACAAGGAGAAGTAATTTATCTAATACATGTAATCAGAAGCGCTTTTTAAAATACATTACATAAATAATTATAATAAGTTCATCACTTTTGTTTACATTAGTTCTTTTATACCATTTGACAACAAATCTCACTTCCTTAAACCTGAATTATGCCAATACGATTTTAAAAAGGGCAAAGGCGCCTATAAAAAGGAAGTAACTGAAATAATAATAACAATAAATGGCAAATAGTTTGGAGTAGAAAATTAAATTGTCCCTGAATTATGTTTCCATAAATTCTAAGCTAAGAAGAAAGTCATTTAATAGTTCAAACTAAACAGTTTCACCCAAATAATGTTAATCTTAAGTATCTATCATTTAAAAGAACACCACTTTATAAAATAACAAGAAAGAAAAATCATGCAACAGACATAAGTTGTGAAATACCTTCCAAGACCATCAGAATATTCTTAAGATATTTTTTTCCATATAATGAAATGAAGTATCTAAATAAACAATTTTAAAAACACGCAAAGCAGTAAAAATCCATTCTCTGTCATTGCTGTCTATACCTGGTAATGCGTGCAAATTCTTTCATGCAGCTGTGCATATGATCTTAGTATTTATACACACACCCCGTAATACACAAAAAAGGTAGTTATGCGCATATTGCAGCTGAAAACACACTTTAAGCAATTATCGATCACAGTCAGTCCTGTAAACGATTTTTTTGTGTGTCTCTGTAAATGAACGATAAATGCGATGCACTTCATAATCGATAGAAAACATATTGTAGTGCATTTCAATGCTCCTTTTTTTATTTCATTATGTTTGATGTATCGTAACATCATTAAGATGCACAGTAAATGATTTTTCCCCATAGAGCATAATGTATAATGGAATTATTTTGTGCGTCTATGTAAACGAACTAATAAATGCTACTTATTCTATATAATCTTCAGAAAGCATGTTGTAGTCCACCTTAGTGGCGTATACATGTATTTTTTGAATTCCTAAGAGAGACTGCCCAGACTGGGAACCAGATCTGTAGAGCATAAATGTCCCTCTCGGACGTATACATGTAATATGTGTTACATTACATATTATAGCATCAGTAAAATGCACCGCAAACAATTTTTTCTTATAGACGACAATGTAACGTAATTCTTTTACGTGTCACTATAAACGAACTGTAAATTTTACACGCATCGTTTTAAATAGCGAACGTTCTAAGATAAACCTCAATAACATATAAACATTACATGACAATCCGAGTATTATATTTACGAGAGTTAAAGCGGCAGACAAGGCAGACAGACAAAACGAAGTCCTAAACACTTTTCAACTATGTTGAAAATTGTCAGAAACAAATAAAATAAACAATTTCATGTATTATAAATGTGTAACAACATACACCGTAAAGTAAAGATTAAACAAAAAAATAATAAGAAGAACTAAGAAAATAGCAGCAAAAAACAGCAGATATTATAACATAAGTGTTGTTTGATAAAGACAGATAGCAAAAGCTTCTTTTTTTTTTTTTTTTTTTTCAGGAATGAACGCGAAGGGAATGTTGCTGGTCACTTTTATCATAACAACAACAACAGTTATTATTATTATTATTGTTGTTGTTGTTGTTGTTGCATTTTTCTCATCTTGCCCTGAAAATGGAGTACCAGAGGTGCCAAGCTCTCACCAATCTTCTGTAATATGTGAGTTAATACGACCCAGATTTAATACGTTTCACACCAGAATTTTTTTTAAGAAATGAAATTAAATATATTCCACGTAGAAATCTGAAATTAAATAAATAAAGATTCATCAAGTAAATTTTCTTGTTCGAAACGTTGTTAAACTGGGTCAAATTAATCCACATGTTACGGAAGATTAGTGGGAGCTTGGCACCTCTGGAGTACCTTTGTAAAACTTGAAACAGCCGCAACGTTTCTTTATTTACATTTTTTAGAGTTTTATTTATTTTGGTTTAAATTGTATAAGTTTATCGTCGAAATAATAAATAATTGATAGCTAAGAATGTAATAATTTCAAAATACGAATGCCATTTTATTTTGGAAGATCTGAGTGGAAAGCTTACTAATAATTTTAAAATAAAGATTTAAGTGTTGAGAACTAAGTGTTATATTTTAGAAAGTCAAATACTCATACTCACATACGCAGCTCTCACTGACTTACCACTCTGACGTATATTAAAAAAACATGATATATATAGATGAAAAAGCGTACTTTCTTTGTTGATTAAAATAACAAAACAACCCAGAAAAGGCTCACACGGTTTCCTAATCCTTCAAGTTTTTCCACTTCGCTTTATAAAAATAAAATAAAAAAGTAGGAGGGGGGAGGGGGTCGATATTTCCTAAAAAAATAGTTTTTTTATTTCTTTTGTTGTAATATTCAGTGCTCAAAAATAATTAATTAATACCAAATAATGCATATTACATGATTCCATTAAGAGAGTAATGACATTCTTTTATTAAAACTTCATCTGATATATTTCGTTAATAAACCTCAAACAGAAATAATACACGCGTTTACTAGAATAATTCTTTTTTTTTTTTTTTTTTTTTTTTTACTAGATATTTTAACCGAGAATAAAATCTTCACGCAAGCCTTTTACAAATATTTCCCTGTGTCGCCCAAACGCTGGCGATTTTTCTATTGTTGGCGTGCATTTCTTCCCACCCTCATCTTCGCTCGGTATTCTGCTCTCATAGATATGGTGCCAAATAACCAGTCACAATGATTAGATATACATTAGATATACGAACACGCTCTCACATTGGCTACGCGCAACTCTGGATTTGCATAACACGAGAATCTCATGAATAATCAATTTAAAGCCACGGAAGAAGAATAATGAGAAAAGCTTTAAAACTAGCTTTAATTGATTTTTTTATTGTTCCGTTAAAGGGTCGATGAGTTGACTTTGCATATTTTTCATCAGACACCGGTGACGGAAAAAAAAAAGAAGAGATCGTTTCCTAGAGGTTAATTATCCCAAGACATGTTTACAATTGCATGAGATGAGCTGGAAAAAGTGGCTTTTCTTTTATCGTAAAGTTTTGCCATCTTTATTTAACGTGACTTTTTTTGTGTTGTTTGTTTGATCTTTTTGTCTTTGTCTATATACTGGCATGCATTTATTCAGGTTATCTGTTTACGCTGCAATTACAAGCATAAAGCTATGTAAGAAAAATATTTAAAATTAAATTCGTTTAGTTAAGATAGATTTTTTTTTTATTGTTGTTGTTTTGTGTTACACGTTTTTCAGGAGAACTATGTAATGCTAAGGTGTATTTTAGCAAAAAGGAAAAAAAAAAGGGTTTTGAAGATATTTTAATTGACAGTTTTTGCTTTGAAAAGAGAAAAAAAAAATGAGAGAAAAATAAGAAAGAGACTTTTGTTTGTTTTATTATTACTTAACAAAACATGACATGTTTTGCTTTAGAAAGTTATTGATTTATGGTAGAAGCTTTATTTTATGAACTAAATAAACTCTTATATTTATTCTTTAGTAAAATGATGTCGAAAATTTTTACTTTTATTGTACAGCTTCTTGGTAAACAAAAACTGTTCTTATGAGATTCCTTAAGACACTTAAAAGTTAAACAATGCTCATATCTTTTTTCTAAAAATATAAATCGTTATATTTTAGTTCTGTTACAAAAACATAAAATAAATGTTATACAAAAATACTTTTTTGATGTCAAATGAGCTATTTAGAAGTTCTAAGTATTCTGATATTTGATTATTAATATGGTCGGTGACAACAAACAAAACTGTAAGCATTTAAGAATAGAATTACGAATGGGTAAATTTAATCCAAATCATAATTTCGGAATAGAATATTTTTTTAAATAAAAGGTAAGCTTAAATAACAGATTTTATAATATTTATCAAGTAAAATATCTGCTTCAAAACATGATTTTTCCTTCTGGGTCAAATGGACCCGTATAATTGTTCTAATATTTAAAAATAGTAAAAAAGAAGTATATCCATACGAACGAGTGATAAAAAAAAAGACTACATAATTAAACCTCGAAATTTAAAAAATACATATATATATATATATTTTTTTTTATTAAACCTCGAAAGATTTTTTATTTTAAATATTAGTTTTATGTCTAAAATTTATTTAGAGTTTTGAAAATTTCTTTTGTTTATATTAATAAGAGATAATGCTTTCAAAATATCAGCCGTTAACAGAAATTTAAATTCAAGTTTATTATGAAAATTCTGTTCATACTAGGGGTTGATTTTTTTTCTATTTATTGGATTTGGTAAAGATTCATTTATCGACTTTCAATTTCCACTAACGTATCTTTATGTGAGATCTCAAGTAAAAGAAAAAAAAGGTATAGTTAATAGATTAGTATTTCACAATTTTTGCTAAGAATTTAACAGATTCCAAAACTAACAGATTAATTCTAACACTCAAATGTATTTTAACAAACAGCTATGGCACAACTGATTTTGAACACAAGTTTCTTGTTAAAAATTCAATCCACATGAGCACTGAACTTAACTTTTGAAAAATGTTATGATTTCTTTCATAATGATAATTTAATACGAATTGTTTTCTTAATTTTTAGTTGGCATGCTGTTCATTAACTTCATGAGCTATATAACAAACTAAATATTTTACGGAAAAAGTTACGGATTATTACAATGGCCATGGAATTTTAATTATTTTTTGGTATTTGCCTAATTTTTGAAACTATAAAAAAATTGTCCAGCAATATTAAACCAGTTCAACAATATGCTGTTTCCACCTAACTTTACTCATCTTGTTTTCTTAACCACATTGCTGTCAGGACAAAGAAACACGTTTTACAGGGGTAGTTTTATGCGGCTAGTAATTTTAATGCACGCGATTACCAATTTCCAAAAATTTATTTTGCTATCGTTATTTGACTAATATCTGAAAAATATAATAATAAGATACAGGAAATTCCCTAGTTTTACTAAATGACCTTATTAATCATTCTCGTGAATAAGTTTCTTTTAATATCTGATAAATCTGATGTAAATACTTTATAATAAAAAAACAAAGCAAGCAAACTGCCTTTTTCGACTGAATTGAAAGAACGTGTTTCAGTTGTTTTCTTAACTATATTGCTAACAGGACAGAGAAACATGTTTTACAGGCGAAGTTTTGCGCGGCTGGTTAATTTTAACGCACGCGATTATAAATTCCCAATGATCTAATTATATGGATAATATCTGCAAAATATAGCAATACAATTTGTTTATTTTACTATCGATATTTGGTTGATATCTGAAAAAAAAAAAAATGTAGAAAAATTATTAATTTTACTGACCTTATCTTATTAATTATTCACATAGTTAAGTTTGCTTTGAAAAATTTCTATTATGATATTTTATTTTACGCTTCATTTTAGTCATTTTGTTTTCTCAACTACACCATTATTAGGACAAAGAAACGTGTTTTACAGACGATGTTTTGCGTGGCTAGTAATTTTAATGCAACTGATTAATAATTCCCTATGATTTAACGGTATTTCTTTAATATTTCAAAAATATAATAAAAAGCTAGAAAAAATTGTAAATTTTACTAAATTACATTGATAATCCAGCCATACAGCTTAACCATATAGCTATCAGGACAAGAAGACTTGTTTTACAGGCGCAGTTTCGTGGGTTCAATAATTTTACCGCACGCGATTGTCAATTACCAAGTATAATTTAAATAACCGAAATTTGGCTATATCTGAAAAATATAATCAGAATAATTAATTATTTTACTCAATGGCCTTATTAGTCATTATGCTAGTTAAGATTTCTTCTGGAAATTTCTGTTATGGTATTTCATTTTACTCTTTACCCCATTCATTGTTTTCTTGATTATATGATTATAAGGTCAATGAAACGTGTTTTATAGGTGAAACATTTTTCAGCTAGTAATTTTAACACAAATTATATCAAAATTATAGCACTTTACTTTTATGACTCTCATTTGGAAATTTCCTGATAAATATAATTAAAAGTTACAAGCATTTTTTCGATCTTACTTAATAACTTTCTCATCGTGGTGATTAAGTTTGATTTACAGAAAATTTTTGCTATCATATTTCTTTTTTCTTATTACCCCAGTCACTTTGTCCGTTTTTTAACCGGTTTAGGAGAAGTATACTTTTTCATAGGTAAGTTTTAGTGGATTAGCATTTTTATCTTAGATGATAAATAAGCATTAAGGTTATATATTACTTATTTAGAAAATCTTCTACTATTTGTAATAATTGTAAAGTAAACGGACAAACCATTGCTTTTGAAAATGAGGCTAATTCATTATGGCATGTCAAAACTATGATTTATTTTTTTAAAACCTAACAAGGAAAACTACAATTGCATATTAAATTATATGAAATAAAACCACAAAAATATAATATAAGTCTATTACCGCATACAAATGCTTTAAAACTCGTTCAAATGTAAACCATTAAATATTTGGCAATAACATGAAATGAACTTGCTCCCACTTTCAAAATCAACGGCTTATATCAATGAATTTTTTATTAAAGACGTTAGCGAAGTTTCGGAACACGCTATACAAAAACGATAAAAAGTGATTGATTTTACTTAATATATTTCACATTAATTGTTATGATTCAGCTTTTTTACGAAAATTTTTTATTATCATATTTTCTTCTGCGCCTTACTTTAGTTACATTGTTTTCATAACCATATAGCTATCAGGACAAGAAAACTTGTTTTACAGGAGCAGTTTTCCGGGTTCAATAATTTTAGTGCACGCGAGATTACCAATTACCAAGTATAAATTCTATAACCGAAATTTGGCTATATCTGAAATATATAATAAGAAAAATTAATTATTTTACTAAATAGCCTTATTATTCATTATGATAGTTATTCCCATTATTTCATTTCCCAGTTATTGTTTTCTTAACGACATGACTATCAGGACAAAGAAAGGTGTTTTACAGGCGAAACATATTTTAGCTTAGTTTTAACACAAATTATTATATCAATATATTTTTATTACTCTCATTTCTAAATTTTCACAAAAATATAATAAAAAGTCACAATATTTTTTCGATATTACATAATAACTTTCTCATCGTGGTGATTAATTTTGTTTTACAGAAAATGTTTGCTATCATATTTCTTTTCTCCTGTTACTCCAGTCACTTTGTTAGTATGTATTTAAACCGTATACCGTAACAAGTATACTTTTTTATGGGGAAGTTTTAGGGGATTAGCATTTTTATCTTAGATGATTAGCTCATTGATTACATATTTATAAAATTTTCTAACACTTGTAAAAATTGTAAATTAAACGGGCTTCAGCAGAAATCATTATTTTTAAAATAAATATTGTAATAATGGAATGAATACTGATGAATGAATAATTATGGAATAAATACTATGGTATGAGAAATTTTCTCCATTTCTAAAGAATACAAGAAAATTCGAAAATTATTTTCTTAGAAAATCAGCTAATAATAAATACGGCTCACAAATATAATTCTAAAATCATGGGACAAAGTTTGACTAAAACAAAAGATTTTTCCATGTGAAAGCTCGGTCGCAATCCATTTACTCAGTCGTAAATACAGCGTGTTTCACTCCCAGTCCAACCGGAGTTTTCGTTCATAATTATTAACAATAATCAAGATATTTTCCAGATAATTTAAACTTTTCAGATATTTTTAACTTTTTAAATTTTCCAGTTTTTTTTTTAAATGTGATAACATTCCAAGAATTGCTGGAAATGGTAACGATCAGCGCCCAAACAACACTGGCTTAAACACCTCAGAATTTGGAATACAGCTCACGCTACACATGGATCACTGACCTAATTACAGTGCACTTCCCGTGATATCCATCACATTTCACACAAAGTAAAGTAAGTACGTTGAAAATATCGTAAAATATCTTTACTGCCGTTAAAGTGTTGAACAAAAATCCAGATTTGACTCGGAATGAGAACCTCCTGTACTAAAAAAAAAATTGTAATAAAATAAATAAATAGTAATAATTAATTAATTAATTAGTAATAATTAATAAAAATAATTTAGCACTTTTTAGTAATTATGACTTAAAAAATGGATTGCGACTCGGCTTTCCTATAAAAAAATGTTTGTTTCAGTGAGCTGTTACCAAACCCTCAAGATTTGTTCCATTCTATTAGATTCACCCTGTATAGACGTATAGTTATTATATTGTACTGTGATGTTAAATCCTTACTCCAGTTACAGTGTTTATAACCGTTTCAAAAAATAAATAAATAAAATAAAAACTTGTTTACAGGCAAACTTTTGCTCGATTAGCATTTTTAGCGCGGGTGATAAATACGCATGAATTTCCTCGATTACGCATTAGAGAAAAAATTGCACATTCAACGCAGATTAGCTGTATTCATGATTCAAGGAATTCATATTCGTGAAGTTTTCGTAGTTTGCTCATTTTAAAATAAGTAGTAACTAATAAATAAAACCTTATAAAAAAATTATATCGCCATAAAAATAAAACAATGCACAAAGCACGTTTAGATTCTAAAGAAGAATGCAAAATTACTACTCCGGCAAAGATTATGAAACACTTCCAATACTAACATAATATTTTAAAGAATTTCATTTTTTTTTCATATAATGAAATGGGATATCTAAATAATTTGAAAAGTAGATAACCCAGTAAAAAATTATTTTCTCCTTATTGCTGTCCGTGTCCATATCAAATAATGTATGCGAATTATTTCATTCACATCTGCATGTGAGCTATAGAATTTATAAACACCATGTATTAAACAAAAAATTGGCTATGTTTAAAAACTCATATACCACAACTGAAAACGCACTTCCAGCAATTATAGATCGTAGTCCGTCCTGTAACCGAAGTTTTTGGAGTGTCCCTGTAATTGAACGATAAATGCTATGCACTCTAGGAAACATGATGTAGTGATCCATATTAATTTCATTCTGTTTGAAATACCTTAACATCATTAAAATTCATCGTAAATGCATTTTTCCTATAGATCATTATATAATTTAATTTTCTTGTGCGTCCCTATAAACGACTTATAAATGCTGCCTATTCTATACTCCACTGAAAACATAATGTAGTACACCTTATTCATGCATATCAATGTCATTATATTTAATTTATCTTAACATTATTAAAATGCACCGCAAATATTTTTTTCGTCATAGACCAAAATGAAACGGAATTATTTTGACTGTACCTGTAAACGAACCATAAATGCTACACACTTCATTTTAAATAACAAACACTCTATAATAAACCAAATAACATATAAAAATTACATGAAAATCCAAGAATATTTATGAGAGTTAGAGCACGGATAGATGGACAGACAGACAGAAGGTCTGACAAACCGAAATCATACACACCTTTTAACTCTGTTGGAAAGCATTTAAAACTATATTTCCATCTGCAGATATAACAAGAACGAAAAATCATGCGTCAAGCATAGATTATATAGCACTTTCCAACGCTTCCAAAATAATTTTACAAATCATACCGTTTAATAAGCTAAAAGCTAACATCTAAGTAAACAATTTAGAAAACGCATAACATATTTAAAAACATAATTTCAGGAATTTCCAACATATACAATATTCGGAAAAATATCCGAATACTTTTATTCAGCCCTGTATAGGATCTATAGATTTGTATATATACTACATAGGATGATAATTTTAGTTCAGTTAGGAAACGCGTAGCACAGTTTAAAATTCTCCGTCTGGAGTTTGTCAATAAACAGAAATGTGTTCGCGAACTTTTGTGCTGCCCTGTATAGGATCTACAGAATTTATACACACCACGTAATAGACAAAAAGCAAGTTAAAATTAAAATCGCGTTCAATAACTTAAAACGCACTTCCAGGAATTATTGTTAACAGACAGTAGATAATTCTTTTGCGTGTCCCTGTAAATGAACGATGACTGCTATACACACAATATTCCGTAGTAAGTCTCTTGTAATGCACCTTAGTGATCTATATAAATTTCAATGCGTTTAAAATAGTGAAACATTATTTAAATAAACAGCAGACGATTTTTCTCCATAGACGTAATGTAACGGAATTCTTTTGACTGTCCCTGTAAAGTAACTATAAGTGCTATGCACACCCTGTTCCATATTAAGCATCTTCTAATGCACCTTAGTGATATATATAAATTTCAATGCGTTTAAAGTAGTGAAACATTATTTAAATAAACCGCAAATGATTTTTCCCCATAGACCGCAATGTAACGGAATTCTTTTGAGTGTCCCTGTAAAAAAACTATAAGTGCTACACACTTCCGTTGAAATAGGGAACATGCTATAGATAACGACAATAACATATAAAAATTGCAGAGCAATCCGAGCATATTTACGGGAGTTAGAGCACGGACAGACGGCAGACGGCCAGACGGCAGACTGCTAGACGGCCAGACGGCCAGACGGCAGACGGCCAGACAAACCGAAGTCATAAGCACTTTTCAACTAGGTTGGAAAGTGCTAAAAACGCATCGGGATGTGTGTTTACGCTATGATGAGTGACTGGATGCATATTTGGAAATTTAATATTGTTAAACTTGAGGAATATATTTTGTTATTTAAAAATAAGTATTGAAATATTGTTGATAGTTAATAAATTACAAATTTAAATTCTCTTTTAAATAAAACATTTCCCAATGCATGTTACGGAAAAAAAAAATCCTTCAAATGTAAAAACGGGCCAATATACAAATTTACACTATGCGATAAGTGAAAGTGAATTAGTTTAAAAAATGTTAGACGTAATAAAATAAATTAAATAAAAGAAGGCTCTTTTCTAATGAAAAAATTTAATTTATTTGCACTTTAACATACATTTTCCATTTAGCGTAAAATGGCGAGCAGGAAAAGTTTTTTGGGGGGAGAAAAACATCTTTTTTCATTTAAAACTAAATTTACGCAATACATATTTATTGATATTATTTATTTAACTTTAAAAAAATATTAAATTATCCTGTTGTGTTACTTTTATTTCCTCCTTGAATTCGTACTAAATGAAATGTTAAAACATGTAGGCACTTTTTCTTTTCGTTAAGATTTTTGAAATCGCAACCTCATCATTAGCTAAAAATAAAGGTTGCTTAAGTTGGAATATTTGACGTAACATTTCTTTTTCATTTTCGTTTCATTAAAGAAGATATCTTTAAAAACATAGGAGAACCGTTTTCAAAAAATTAGACGTTTCACTTTGATTTAAAAACAAACAGGAATTTATTGAAAGTCACGTTACAAAAAAAAAAAAGACTCTACGGACTAATCTGCTCCCTTCTACATATCGCGTATATCATCGTAGTTTAAGGGAACCTTATTATAGTATTGTATCCTTATTAGAAGAACATTTTTTCTTCTCCTGTGTCAAAAAGATTTATTCATTTCTTGAAACGCAAAAACGGAAGAAATAAAAATAATGAAAAGAACAAAATCAACCAGTAATGCTAAATATAAGTTAAATGGCATACCCCTTCTCCTGTGAAAAAAATGCGAAGAAGTTTTGCACTAGAGATTAACTGAGATTAAAATGAAGACGATGGCTCACTTCGCTGGTGAAGCAGTGTTATTTAACAAAGTTGTTTGTTCTTTTCACTTAAAAAGAAGATTTCAGAGAAATGCTTTAAATATTCGCTTAATGAGCACAGCGAGCACACAGCCAAAAGTAAACATCCCCTTTTGTTGCTTGAGACAATCATTTTGAGTCTAGAGCCGCTGGCTGTTTGACTATGAAAATATGCACGAGAGAATTCCAAGTGGTTCTCCTTCTACATTTTTACCCAAACTGCTATTTGTTTGGTTTTTAAATTTCTAGCATGATTTAAACGAAAAATTTTTATTGCTTTTTTTTGGATTTGAACTCTTTTTCTAGAAAATTAGTTCGCTCCATTTTGTCAATAGTAAGTTATGGAGAAAAAAAAATCTATGCCCGTCGTAGTTAAAATAAAAGAATGTGCGTAAAAGATTTTTAATATAGTGTATCAAATCGGTGCATCTGATATTTAATTTTACAGTTAAAGAAAAAAATTAAAAAAATCATGTTGTTTTTAAAAGTGTTAAAAACACTCTCAATAAATTAAATTTATTTTTCAAGGTAAAATGTTTTAAATAGAAACATCGAATATTAAACATTATGTTCAAATATATCCGATTTTTTTAAAATAAATTTTGAACATTTAGTAAAACAAAATGGCTGAAAGGAAAAGATCAAAAAGCCTAACGAAAAAATAGCTGTTAACGAACATTCATGGGAAGGAATTAAAAAAAACCATTAAAAGGACAATTAAGTATTATAAAATGCTAAATGAATACCTACACATCTCCATACAGTTCTTTTCTTATGACTACGATGCGGAGACATTTTTCTGCTTAATTGACAGAATGTTATATCTATTTCAACAACTTGAAATATAGGTAATGAAGACTATGAAGCAGTTGTGCTCTATTACATCAAAATTTTAAAAAGTGTTCCATTAATTAATTTTTTTTTTTGTTGAGACACTAATACCAAAAGTTTCAACATGAAATCCATATATTTTTAATTTTAATGCTGTATTAGAAAATGCAATGTCACAGAATGCATACCGTTATGCCACAATTTTCGAATATAATTCTTCGCCTTATTTAATTACAGAAAGTATTACAAATGTTGCGATTAATCGCAGAAAGATTTTTAATCTGAAGAAGAAATCTTAGGCGTAGATTTCTAATCTGTAAAAGGGGTGCAATACTCATTGGAAATTCTAATGAGTGTACCCACTTTGAAGTTATTTATGTTTAAAATATTTAAATATTTTTAGTTAAAATAACTTAAAAATTTGGATACTCTGTTTCTGACTATAGACATTTATTTATATATATTAATTTATTTTTTATTAATCTGTATTACTAATCAAACAACAAAAAAATTTCAATTTAATTGCTGAGAGAAATTTCTCATATCAAATTCTTGAGAAATAATAGACAAATATTAGCATCTTTTGGAAAAGTACACATGTTGAAAATTAGAAATTTAGAAGAAATTTGTATAGTATAACTTAGTATGAATTTTACAGGTCAATTTATAAAAATATTAATATAAAAAAGCGAAAATCTTTCAAAACAGTAACTGCCTGGATAAACATGTTTGTGGTCAGCACATTGTCTATCGTCCGATGATCAGTTGAAAGTGGCCATTCATTTAATCCTACCACTAGACAAGTTGACCCTCCAACGAGAAGAGTGTCATAAAGGACCCGTTTACAGCCTTCCACCCAACCCATTATACTTGCTGGCTAGAGTGTTACAAGCAAAAAGGAGATTAATGGTAACAGGCCACAGATTGAGCAGACCCTTTCAGCTGTATTGCAAGAAGATTGTAGTGTTGCAGCTGGAGCCCTCAACGCCTTCTATCTGAACATTTTTTATTTGGTTTGATAGTGAATAAAGAAATACATGGCAATGAATTTTAGTAGAAAAAAGAATAAGAGTGCCGTTTCCATAGGCATCGGCAAGGCAAGGGAAGAGTGGCAAGGCCGTTGCTCTTCTCTGAATGTTGAAATTTAATTACTAACTAAAATTTCTTTACTTCTGATGATTTTGAGAAAAATAGTAAAAATTATTCTTCGCAAGTGACACCAAATAATTAATCACTGTGAGAAAGAAACAATTGCCCGTAGAAAGCACTTTTAAATCTGTTTTTTTTTTTTTCATATTTATGTATTTAAAATTTATATTACACGGTGGGTTCAGAAATTTCAGTACTGCATTTTAAGAAACGCTGGTAAAAATTTATTTTTTAATATATAATATTTCTTAATTATTCTGTATTGCTTTTTATTTTGATAAAAAATGTCTTCAACGGAAAATTCTGAAAAAAACTAAAAAAAACTAATAAAAAAAAACCTCTTGGCTTAGCTCATTTCATGTTTATAAATAAAAGGCGGCCTGGGCTGCGGAAAGGTAAGACAAGCCACATCTATTACAAAATCATGCTTCTTCCTAGATTTATTTCTGCCGATGGCTGTTTCCAAGTATAGATAATATAACTGAAAAAAAAAATATTAAGACTTTCAACTCTATAAATGAAGTGGATGTTTCTTTTTTTCTTGTATCTGCAATTTTTACTTTTATTCAATGCATTATAATGATAGTGATTGACTATCTCGGCTATTAGCTGGTCTATGATATGAAATAATGCATTTTTGTGACACGTGAATGTTCTTTCCGACTAATGATTAAATACTCATGTATTGTTTTGTTTTTAATTTTCGATCATTTTGATTCGCATCAATCATCTATCTTTTAAATATGTTTGATTCTTAATATATTAAGATTTCCAAGTAGGTTTTATATATTAAGATGTTATATATATGTGTGTGTGTTACAATAACAATTAATGTAAAATATTTTTACGTGCCATCTCTAAATAAGAGATTCTGTCATTTTTGCATTATACGAATTTGTAAGTTATTTTTTGATTTCAAAGGTATAACAGTTATTAACTTTTATTAATTTTTTAATAAAGTAAGATTTAAAATAATATTTTCGCCACAAAGCTGGATTCATTGAATCAAAGGTGATTTGCTGTACGATATTTTTAATTATAGATTGATAGAGTTAAAAGCTTGTGCCATCTTATATAGCATGCCATACAAATTAGCATGTTTATATTGTAAGTGACATCTATATGAATCATAGCTGTAAAAAAGTATTTAGCGATTCCATCATACGATGAAAATAATATTTTGATTTGCGTTTTGTTTTCTAACTCGTGTAATTAAAAAAGAAAGCAAGCCTATTAAAAAGGTATCGTATAAGCAGCATATTGTAAATTTTTCTTATAATTAAATTTTTCGTTACATAAATAACTGTTTGTTTTCATAAGTGATAATGTTACGCAAGAATATACGTTTACCACATCTAAGAACACATGCAGCATTTTTGCATTAATATTGTTTTAAATAATTTTTTTAAAAACATATAACATTCCTATTTTTATTATAATTATTTTTCTTTTCATTTTGTTATTTAAGCCAAATTATTTCAACACTTTATATTTTACCTTTAGGCAATATTTTTTATCATATACTTTCATCTTCCTTTTTTATTTATTGAATTTTAAATATAAACGTTTTTATTCATATTATTTAAATTTTCACCTAATTAAATATGTTCATTTCTGTGATGTTCCAGAATATAAATCTTTAAACTTTACCTGTACGATTACGTATATAAAAAAAATCTGAATGCATGCGTAGACGAATAGACAATGGAAAATAAAATCTGATTATCCAACTATTACAAGCCTACTGACATTTACTCGATTTTTCTACCTGTACATTCGATTCAAAAAGTAACAGGCTAGCAAAAAGAGACCTTAGCCATCTGATACTGCCCGAAGTTAAAGGGTGTGTCCCCATTTTGTGTAATGACTCCGAGCACAAAGCGTTTTATTCACGCAATATTATCATTGCTCCTCGATTTTTCCGGCATTGAATATCGCCTACCGTTGGTATCGCTCTCCTCATGACAGAGTTAATAGAGGGTTCTTTAATATTCAGCTGCCTATCGCAAGGCTTCAGATTTTGATAAGGAGCAGTAGCGAGATTTTGCATTATTGAAGCATTTTAAATTTGTTTCGAAAATTCTTGGTGACAAGATTTAATACCACTTTTCGGCAAAAGTGTATGAAGTTCTGAAAGTGATGAAGTTACATGTAAGTTCGGTGTAGTAAGAGATCGCTTTAAATAGACTTTAGATAGCATCTATAAATTTTTAAATTTTTGAAGCAGCGTAAAGAGTGTATCATAAAGGGCAATAAGTCATAAGTTATTGTTGTTAGACGTAATATTACAGACTTTAAATGTTTAATATTTTCAAAGAAAAAAAATGTAGTTTTAATTTTAGCATGTCATATGTTTTTACATTATATATCTCAACCATGTTTAAGTTGTTGAAGTACACGTTAAATCTGCCGAAAAATATACCCTAGTGACAACAACGGAATTATGAGGATTTTTCCGTAACTACACTGAGGAAAATGACACTTTCAAATCTGAGTAAATCGATGTTTTCATTTTGTTATGAAACTTTTTGTTTCAAATATCACGACCCAATGCTTTCAATTCTGAAATACCAGAAATACTCAGTTTCAAACAAAATAACTTTTTATTGAAACATGGACATACTCAAAAATGAGAACATAGAGGTCAGTTCATACTCATTTTTGAAACATGGACATACTCAAAAATGATTAGGGTCAGTTCATACTCATTTTTTAAACATGGACATGCTCAAAAATGATTAGTGTCAGTTCATACTCATTTTTGAAACATGGACATACTAAAAAATGATTAGGGTCAGTTCATACTCATTTTTGAAACATGGACGTACTCAAATATGAGCACATGATGTTTTATTCTTGAGTGTTTGCATGTTTTCAGAAATGAGTAATATACATTTTTCAAACTTCAGTAATTTTGTTTCGGAGCTATTCTGACTGTGCAACATACTCAGATTTGAGTGTTTTTTTGTTCAGTTTTGAAAACGTCGGTTTTAGGTAGATTTCGTATGAAATACTACCTATTACATTCTCACTTAAGTTGGAAATTTTGAAAAATTTTTGCAGAACTACGCCGATCATGACTCCCAGAACCCAAAAACACCCCCAGTTCAAAAGTTTATATATCTATCTATCTATCTATCTATCTATCTATCTATCTATCTATCTATCTATGTCACTTTTTTCTGACCACGATAACTGGAAAAATTCTGCATTAATCTTTTAAAAACTGATACATAAAATCAAGGGGCATAAAATCTCGGTCAAGTTCGTTAATGGGCAAAATCGAACCAAGGGGGGGAGGGTGGGGGGGCTTTTTGTGAAAACAGAAAAAACCCCATAATTTCTTAATTATTATACGTATCGAATCCATTTAAAGTTATTAATACTTCTAGGAGAAGGGCCGAAAATTTATGTATGACAGATTTTTGATATAATTAAAAATGGTTCCAAGGGGGGGAAAAAAGGGGGGTTTTAGAAGAAAAAAAATCATAGCTTCGTCAGTTCACAAGATATCAAATCCGCGTAAATTTATTATTAATCCTCTTAATATTATCTAAAACTTTTATATTGACAAGTTTTTTATACGACCAACCGTTATAGCAAAAAAAAATTAAAAACAAAAAAAATCCCTGCCGGCTCCGCCTGCAAACAAGTTATTTTTCGAAGAAGGCGGTTCCAACTATCGCATCTTTTTGAAACTGATACATAAAATCAAGGGGCATAAAATCTCGGTCACGTTCGTTAATGGGCAAAATCGAACCAAGGGGGGGGGGATGGGGGGGGGGGGGCTTTTTGTGAAAACAGAAAAAAAAAACATAATTTCTTAATTATGATACGTATCGAATCCGTTTGACGTTATTATTACTTCTAGGAGAAGGGCCGAAAATTTATATATGACAGATTTTTGATATAATTAAAAATTGCCTTAAGCGGGGGAAGGGGGGGTTTAGAAGAAAAAAATTCATAACTTCATCAATTCCCAAGATTTCAAATCTGCTTAAATTTATTATAAATCCTCTTAATATTAACCAAAAACTTTTATATTGACAAGTTTTTTATAGGACCAACCGTTATAGCAAAAAAAATTAAAAACAAAAAAACCCCTGCCGGCTCCGCCTGCAAACAAGTTATTTTTCGAAGTAAGCGGTTCCAACTCCCGCATCTGTTCGAAACTGATACATAAAATCAAGAGGCATAAAATCTCGGTCAAGTTCGTTAATGGGCAAAATCGAACCAGGGGGGGGGATGGGGGGCCTTTTTGTGAAAACAGAAAAAAAACCCATAATTTCTTAATTATGATACGTATCGAATCCGTTTTAAGTTATTATTACTTCTAGGAGAAGGGCCGAAAATTTATGTATGACAGATTTTTGATATAATTAAAAATTGCCTTAAGAGGGTGGGAGGGGGGGGGGGGGTTAGAAGAAAAAAATGCATAACTTCGTCAATTCTCAAGATTTCAAATCCGCTTAAATTTATTATAAATCCTCTTAATATTATCTAAAACTTTTATATTGACAAGTTTTTTATAGGACCAACCGTTATATCAAAAAAAAAAAAATTAAAAACAAAAAAATCCCTGCCGAATCCGCCTGCAAACAAGTTAGGTTTCGAAGTAATCGGTTCAAACTGCCGCATTATCGTAAAAAAGGTCATTTCTTCCGCAATTCCCGACAAACAGGCGCCCCACGGTCTGCGTCTTCGAAATCTACCTGTGCCTGTAGGCCGAGCCGTCAGGGATTTTTAGAGTGTATAAGTTCGGCTTCATTAAACTGCTGTTCCGGATTAACTCGTCTAATCAGAAGGTATTATGTTTCCCTCTATACAAGGTCTCATGTAGCTGGTGGAGCTTAGAACTAGAACAAGTGGATTAAAAAAATATACAATATTTTACTAGAAAGATGAATGACATCATTAATTCATAAAACAAATTTATGCTTATTTTGAGAATAAGTTTCCCTATTTTATGGTCTTAATATTTTAAGATGATTATGCTCCAATTTTTTCACTTGTCCCAGAACACTTAATATAGTTATATATATATATATATAATGCATTATATTTAAACAAAAAAATTATTTAATAAGTGCCTTTTTATAAAAAAGATCTATGATTTTTAATTATAATGTACATTAAGAAAGTTTAATTTTTGATATGATCATAAATTAATAATTTCTCAAATGTACTTTTTAGAGAGGTAGATATGTACTTTTTCCAGAATGGGTGCCATAGCATTTTACAAATCTAATTTAAAAAGTTTGGCGTAATTCGGGCTTCAGAAAGTAAGATTTGTTAACTTTAAATTTGTTTATGAACTTTTATGCTGATATATATAAATATATATTATTATTATTGTTGTTGTTGTTGTTTTTTATATACAATTTACTTGTTTTTGTACTCGTACATAAAAATAGATTCATGCCTTCTTTAATTCTTAATATTAAATAATTTGTATAAATATCGAAAAAAAATTCATTTTGTATATATGAAACAATGAACAGGTTTCAAGAAAATATGTTGTCAAATTTCCTTCTCTCGCCAAGCCTATTGTCTCTATCTCTGCAAGGCCCATATACTGGAAATTACTGAAAGAGATTTACTTACCATTGGCGTATAGCAACTGAAGTCGGTATCGGATACCGTTATTTGTTTTTTGACCTTCAGATTCCTGAAAAATGAAAAATAAAGTCAAAATATTTTCGAAATAAGTTTATTTTTTTTTATAAGACACTTTAACTCAAAGCCTTATAAAATCACATATTAATTATATTATAGAATATTTAAGCAGAATAAGAGCAAACAAAGAACATCCTAAATATAAATACAAAAAAAAAAAAAAACATTATTATTAAATCTTAAAAAGAATCTCAGAATGAAAAAAAAAATACCAGAATAAAGGGATTAAAGGAGATGCAGAAAGAAAAAATGAAATAATGCATTAAAAGAAATATGAACAAATTTTCGCATTTTATTATTCTTGAAAAATATATATATATTCATCCAACATAAATTAAAAATTTCGAAGAAAATTTTTAAGTTTAGTTCCTTAATTTTACGTTATTAGACAGATGTAAATACGATATACATAATATTAAATTTCCATAAAGATGGTAAACCTTTTGAAAAAAAAAAAAAAAAAAAGAAAAAAGAAAAAAGAAAAAGAAAAAAAAAAAAAAAGAAATCGCATGTGTAAAATATCTCATTTTTCAGTTCATTACAAAAAATAAAGTTAGAGATTTTCTTATTAAGTTATTTTTTCTTGTTCCGTACCACTTGTATATTTTTATGTGTGGTGTTTTTAAACCATTTATTTATTTATTTATTTATTGAAAATTTGACCAATTAGAGAATTAAAATATAAAGATGTATACAGTCATAATGCAATTTAACGCAGTGTAACTCATAAAGTCTAAAATCCACGTGCTTATGTTCCGAAATCATACCAATTAATATATGTGTTTGACATACATGAAACTACAATGAGACAGACTTAAACATTAATCCAAAGCTTGCAAAAGTGGTGATAATTTCACGTATTTTTTACTATTTATATACCTACCACTATTTCAGAATAGTAATTTCCTCAAATAATAGTTGCGAAGGGTAGTCTTATTTTATGATAGATTAAATTAAATAAAGCGAATATTACTATTCCTTAATAGTGTAATTTTTTTAATAAAAAATCCAATAAACTAGCGACACTACTCTCCAAATGTTTGAAAGATTATTGCATAATTTAAAAACGTATAGTTTATCGTGAAAAATATAATTTTGAAATGTTATTATTGCTTTTTTTAATACCACATTTTACTTCCAAAATTCCTCCGTCTAATCTAATCGCAATTTTCTGTCATTAAATAAACCCAATATTTTCTATTGAGAAATAGTGGTAATTCAAAAATCGGAAAGTTTGGTCACTGTTTTATAGCGATTAGAAGCTCAACAAAAACAAATATTAGAGTATTATATGATCGATATCGATCTTCTGAGCATAAAGCTCTGTAATACAATTAATACACGAAAGAAATGGATGTTTCAATAAAAACCTAATAGAGTCTGCTGAACTTTAAAGTGTTAAACATATTGAACTTTTCTAGTGAATGTTCTGTATCATTTAACAGTAAACCATTTCTGATAGATTAACTTTCTTTTAAGTACTTAATAATCAGCATAGAATTTTTTGGACAACTTAAGCAATTTAACATAAATTAACTGCTAATAAATCACAAGAGTTTTCAACTTTAATGGCTGAAAAATATTTCATGGATATTATTTATAAAAGTACCGCCTTTTAAAGTTGAAATTTTATTCCGAATTAATCTTGTCTTATACAGTCTTTAAAAGTTTTTAATGCATTTGCGTAAACATCGTAATGGATAAACTTTTTAATGGACATCAAGTTTAGTAGACACGTGACCTAGGGAATTCATGAGCGAGTACCTGTAATTTCAATCAATTAAAGAGAATATTATGATAAAAAAAAGATTCAACGATGAAGTTTATAGGATTACATACAGATTTTCCGAAAATCAATAAACTAAAAAATTAGTTATGAGAAAATATAGTAAATTAATTCCTTCTAATAATCCGATTTACTAAATATGTATCTGTTTGATATTTCATGGAGTTTTCCTTGGAAAGTTGTGGCAATGATGTAGACTCTAAAATAGGGTTTGGTTAAAGATTATAAGCTAAGGAAAACTGTAATAAACTGATGGAATTTATTTATTTATTTTTTGAGAAAATATTTCATATCTATAGAGAGCTAAATTTTTCCTGACTTAGTTTAACTTTCCGATGTTGATGACTTTTACAAACTTAGAATTAGAAAGAAATGTAAATATTGATTCAAGAAATTTAATAAATATGTTAATTAAGAATCTTATAAATAAATAATCTTCTAAGAAGCATGCATTTTCCTCGTGTTGTAATGATTATTTTTTGTTTAGTTCGTTAAACGCAGGATTATTTAAATGATGTGTCAATTGTTTACGTCCGTTTAACAAGATAATAATGTGTTTTTTATATGAATACAAAATTAATGTCACATCGTCTTTAAAGCAGCTATCGATCATGACATATATACGTAATTAAATAGCAAATAAAAGAAAAACACCGATCTGACAATGTTTATTTTTGATCAAATTACTGAGTTTTTTGTTGGAAAGAAATGCTACATAAAGGAATTTACATTTGTTCGCATTTTTCATCTGATTTATAGAGTAATTGAGGAGAGTTTTGACAACTTTCTACTTTCTCCTATTTTTTCATTTATTTTAATCAGTTTTTTTATAAGGTTGTTACATTTGTTCGAGATATTTGAAAACGTAAGTACATGCTTAAACAACTTGAACACCAAATACTATTCTGAAATCAGATTCAGTATTACATATTAGTTTCAGATTTACTACATGGGCTACTGATTTTACGTTTCAGCATATATCTGAACGAATATGGAGTTCAGGGCTATAACTATCTGGCAAAATCAGATGGGTCTTTGAAATTTTTTGGTGAGGTTAATTCACATCTGATCTTTTTTCGCCCATTTTAAAGAAAATACAGCTAGAAACAGAGTTCAAGCTCGCTTTGTCATATAACTTTTGATTACAAACTTTAAAGTTTAATATGTAATATAGATGATATTAATAATTAAAGATTGTGAATTCTAGAGGGGGTTCAAGATTTTGCTAAGAGGACGGGTGTCAGAACACCCTGCTCCCATCTGGTTACGGCCCTGATGGAGTTGGTCATTACGTATTGTGGCATATTGCATAATGTGAAACCAGTCAAAGATAATCATCAACTTGGAAGAATTCATTTTCGGACCGTTGAACAACAGGTGCCGCTTTCCAATACAATACAAATGAGAGCGCTTACTAAAAGCAATTACACATCATAGGTTCGAAGTCCAAAATGATCTCTGAATAATGTCAGCCAAGACAGTGGCCGCAGCTTCAAAGAGCAGAGTGCACGTTTGAAGTGGCCAATTCAAGAACCCGTTTAGCATACGAAACTCATGCATTTAACGCCGACCAATCGAGCGAACAATAAGTTGGCGGGCTCAATATTCCCAGTGCGATCGGTAAGCTCAGTGCTTCCAGCTCATTACCGGGCCAGGCGTCAAGAGGGCTTATTACCGGATAAGCTTTCCAAGAGAAAGGACATAATCTGCAATTCTCCCGACACAAATGGAGAGCTGGCGACTACTTGCGAAAGGACTGCCATTACCCTTTCGCGCTGGACAATCCTTTGGGGACTGACCCATGTTCCTGGCGGTTGTTATTAATTGTACGACAGGCGCAATCGTTGCTCCAGAATAAAAGGGGGGGGGAGCTCCGATTTCGAATCTACAGAGATTTGGCGCGATATTCCAATCAACGGCAATCCACGATTCCCACGCACTTAAACGCTTGTCCGATTGCCAACATTTTACAATCATCGTAATAGTTTAATAAGGCACGCTCATAAGCTCTACTTAAATATCGATCTCAATGTCTCCAGTGCATTTGTTCTCATGAACCAATAATTTAATATACAGCTCAGACATTATTAGGATGTCGCTATTAGTTTTAATGGTCGCCATTTTATGAAAGATTAATATTTTTCTAAAATTTGGGAAACGTACACTTGGATGATTTTGAAAGATTCGGTTGACTTATTATTTGAAGTATGTTAATTCTAATCAAAATAGGGATCTTTTAAAACATTGAGAATTCCACTGATCATTTGCTTTATTTAAAAGATATTCATGTTTATGTACATTATTTTGGTTTGATAGACTTTTATTGGAATCCACTGACAGTATATGCATAATTTTAAATTTATTTAAAAAATATATATATAAGAAAATACATCATGTAAAAAAATATAATTTAATGCATTTTTTTATTTTTATTTTAAGGGCTTAAAATATTAAGCAGGCGTGTAAATAAATAATTAATTTCAAAGTATAGACATAAATTTTGCAAATCACTATGCGAAAATTAAAAAATGAGTTTTTCTTCTTTTCTTTTTCTTTTTTTCTTTTTTTAAAACTTTATAAGAAAAGCAATCAAGTATTCGCATATTTCTAATTTAATTTATAATTAACCAGAAAGATTGAATGTTTTTTTTTTTCAAATCCAGCGTTTTTACATTATTTATTTAAAACTATTGTTAAACATTAAAGAACATTCTGACAATTAAATGCAAATTTTTCACTTTAGTGAGAACTGTTTTGCTTCATTTTGCACTTAAAACCAGAGCAAAAAGCTTTCTACAAAATTATTTCGCCTAGAAAAATCAGTTTTATTTCTAGTGTTATTCAGGTATATTTCTATCAACGGTCACATAATGATATATATTTTGAGAATTACTATTATTTCTGAAATAAAATATACCTTTACATACTAAAAGTGATAACAGTTACATGTAAAAAAAGTCTTTAAAATCGTTTAATAACAAATCGAAGAGTTTCGTACACTTGTAATGGTGAAATTTTCAATGCCTGCAAATAATATATAAACTATGTTCGCATAAAACTGAAATTTGAAACTGATAAACATGTATCACGATATACATATTTATCGATTGTAGTAGACTTACCAGTTTCAAAATTCCATTTTATGCGGAAATAATTTATTTATTATTTACAGACTTTGATAATGTCCCCATTAGACGTACGAAATTAGTCGGTTTATTATTAAAAGTTTTTAAAGGTTTTTTTCTTTTATATGTACTCTAATCGCTTTTAGCATGTAAATGTATATTCTATTTTAGTGATAATAAGGATTTTTTTTTTTTTTTTTTTTTTTTTTTTGGGGGGGGGGGATATAATTATATAACAAATATTTGTTTTGATTTTTCTGAAGAACATATTAAAATTTATATATGGAATTATTATTGATTTAGAGTGGGGAGGGGGGGGGGGGATTATTACGATATTGACGGATGAACTCATTTCTTCTGATCTATAATGCAAGATTTTTTATTTTATTTTATTTTATTTTTGAAAAAAATTAAATCATAACGATCAAGTTACATAAACTGCTCTGTTATTTTTATATCATGTATATTTTTATTATTATTATTCATGTTTATTATTTCTTTTTATTCTATGTTGTTTCATTAATTGCTTGAGATGTATGAAAACGTAACGTATTTTACTGAAAAAGTTGCGAAGTACACATAATAATACTATAAATTTCTAACGAATATTTTTATTTCTAACATTTGACAAGTTTCTGAAAAATAAATGATAAACAGGTATGAAATAACAATTAATTTTACTAAACAATCTTTACTCCATTCATCTTGTTTTCTTAACAATATGGCTACCAAGACAAAGAAACATGCTTTACAGCGAAAAATTTAGCAATTAGTAACACAGATGATCATAACCGGGTCTCGCATATTAACAACTTTTGTTACGGTTATCGTCCAGGTTCAGTTAAAATAAAATATTTAGTTTCAATTGAAAAAATCATTAGTTTTATTTAACAACCTTGATCTCCTTATAGGATAAAATTCTTTGCTTTCACCCAAATGTCTGTTACTTTTTTTTCTTTTGCGCTTTACTCCAATCATCTTTGTTTTCTTAACAATACGGCTATCAGGACAAAGAAACATGCTTTGCGGCGAAAACATTTCGCGATTAGTAACACAGATGATCATAACCGTGTTTCGAATATTAACAACATTTGTTTCAGTTATCGTTCAGGTTCAGTTAAAATAAAATGTTTAGTTTCAGTTGAAAAAAAATATTAGTTTTATTTAACTATCATTGATCTCATCGTAAGATAAAATTATTTACTTTCCCTAAAATCTTTGTTACTTATTTTTCTTTTGCACTTCACTCCAGTCATCTTGTTTTCTTAACGATATAGCTATCAGGACAAAGAAATGTGTTTTCCAGGCAAACATTTTCGCGGTTAGTAACGCAGATGATTGTAACCTGCGGTCTCGAACCGTAATAAATTTTGTTTCGGTTATCGTTCAGGTTCAGTTAAAATAAAATATTTTGTCTCGATTGAAAAAAATCATTAATTATACTAAACAATATTCGTTGTTATCGTGTGAGGAAAATCATTGTTTTCACTCAAAATTCTGCTATTCTTGCGCTTTACTGCAATCATCTTGTTTTCTTAACAACATGGCTATTAGTACAAAGAAACGTGTTTTACAGGCGAAAATTTCCGCGGTTAGTAATTTTAACACAGATGATTATAACTGAGCCTCAAGCTGTAATAAATTTTGTTCCGGTTACCGTTCAGGTAAATTAAATATAAAGTTTTGATTCCTGTTTCGTTTACTTAAAAATAAAGGTTTCGGTTTGTGTGGCTGTTCCAGTCTCTGTTTTAGTTCGGAATGAATGAACCAGCTTTTTTTCTTGAAAATTTAAATAATTCAGTTATGCTTTATTCAGCTTTATAATTTCATTCAATGCCAACACTCACCAAATCCTTTGTTACCGTGTAAAAATTAAAAATATAATCAGCAAATAGAAAAGGTAATTATATCAGAAATTATTCCTTATTTTATTTTTTTAAATAATCAACATATATGTATATATGTATATATAAGACAGGAAGTAAATAGTGGCTTGTATTTTAAATTATCTTATAAAAAAATGAATTTCAAAGAGTAAATAAAAAATAGTTTACTTCCGGAGCAGAAAAATAATTCCTGTTCAATTCCAAAATTTAACAAACAATTTAATTTCACTTCAGGTTTCGCTTCCATAGAAATAATTTTTTTATCTCTTTTTTACTGTTTTACATTTCTAAAAAATAAATAAATAAATAAATAAATATACAGTACAGTTATTGAGTTTTTTCTAAATAACATTCATACACATCGCTATGATTAAATTTCTTTACTGAAAATTTCTGCTATCATATTTCCTGTAACTCCTTACTTTGTTTTCTTAACTCAAGAACTATCAGGACAAGGAAACGTGTTTTACAGGCGACGTTTTGTGCGATTAATATTTTTAGCGTAGATGATAAATACGCATGAATTTCCATCGATTACTCATTGGGAAAAAAAAAAGTTTTCTTCCTCTTATATTTTCTTTTTTAATACTGTTTGACATTTAAGCAATTTTTAGAAAATATAATTCAAGTAAATATACAGAAAATTTAGGTTATAAGATAATCACTGGAGATTATAAATATATGGAAGTAAATTTTGTTTTTTTGTCATTAAAATGAAATAAATCTTCTCTTTGATCTATATGGAAGTAAATCTTCCCTTTAATCATCCTATGGAGGAAAAAGAAAATTTTACTTCTGCATTCAGAAAATTTATTGATTTTACTAAATACATAGCGATGATTAAATTTCTTTGCCGATAATTTCTGCCATCACATTGCCGGATGTCTTACTCTGCTTTCTTAACTCTAGTGCTATCAAGACAAGGAAACTTGTTTTACAGGCGACGTAATGAACAATTAGCATTTTTAGCGCAGATGATACATACGCATGAATTTCCCTCGATTTCTCATCGGTAAAAAAAAGATTTCTTCCTCCTTTTTTTTTTTTTTTTTTTTTTTTTTTTTTAATATTGTTTGACATTTAAGCGATATTTAGAAAACATCATTCAAGTAACTATACAGAAAATTTAAGATATAAGACATTCACTGGAGATTAAAAATATACGGAAGTAAATTTTCTTTTTCATCATTAAAAGGAAATAAATCTTCTCTTTAATCTATATGGAAGTAAATCTTCACCTTAATCATTATATGGAGAAAAAAAATTACTTCTATATAGAGAAAATTTATTGATTTTGCTAAATAATTTTCATGCTCATCGCGATGATTAAATTTCTTTTAAGAAAAATTTGTGGTATCACATTTCCTGTAACGCCTTACCTTGTTTTGTTAACTCTATGGCTACCAGGACAAGAAAACTTGTTTTACAAGAAAACTTGTTTTAAGACGTTTTAACGCGATTAGTATTTTTAACGTAGATGATAAATAAGCTTAAATTTCCTTCGATTACTCATTGGTAAAAATATTTTGTTCTTCTCTTTTTTGTCTGATTTTATATTGTTTGACATGTAAGCAATTTCTACAACATATAATTCAAGTAAATATACAGAAAATTTAAAAGATAAAATATTCACTGAATATTAAAATTATACGGAAGTAAATTTCCTTTTTAGCATTAAAAGAAAAATAAATCTTCTCTTTAATCTGTACGGAATTAAATATTTTCTTTAATCATTATATGGAGAAAAAAAAAGAAAATTTACTTCTGTATACAGAAAATTTATTGATTTTACTAAATACATATCGATGATTAAATTTCTTTACCGAAAATTCCGGCTCTCATATTTCCGGTGACGTCTTACTCTGTTTTCTTAACCCATGTGCTATCAGGACAAGGAAACTTGTTTTACAGGCGACGTTTTGAGGGACTAGCATTATTAGCGCAGATGATAAATACGCATGAATTTCCCTGGATTTCAAAAAAGTTTTCTTCCTCTTCCTCTTATTTTTTTTTCTTTTTTAATACTCTTCGACATTTAAGCAATTTTTAGGAAATATAATTCGAGAAAATATACAGGAAATTGAAGAGATTTTATATTCACTGGAGGTTAAAAGTATACGGAAGTAAATTTCTCTTTTTATCATTAAAAGGAAAATAAATCTTCGGTTTAATCTATACGGAAGTAAGTCTTCCCTTTAATCATTATATGGGAAAAAAAAAGAAAATTTACTTCTGTATACAGAAAATTTATTGATTTTAATAAGAACGTAGAGATGATTAAATTGCCTTGCCGAAAATTTCTGCTATCATATTTCCGGTAACGTCTTACCCTGTTTCCCTGTTTTCTTAACCATAGAGCTATCAGGACAAGGAAACTTGTTTTACAGGCGACGTTTTGAGCGATTAGCATTTTTAGCACAGATGATAAATATGCATGGATTATTCTCGATTACTCATTGGAAAAAAAAAAAAGTTTTCTTCCTCTTTTTTTCTTATACTGTTTGACATTTAAGCAATTTAAAAAAATATATAATTCAAGTAAATATACAGAAAATTTATGAGGTAAGATATTTACTGAAGATTAAAAATATAAGGAAGTAAATTTTCTTTTTTATCATTAAACAGAAATAAATCTTCTCTTTAATCTATATGGAAGTAAATCTTCCTTTTAATCATTATATGGAGAAAAAAGAAATTTTACTTCTGTATACAGAAAATTTATTGATTTTACTAAATAACCTTCATGTTCATCGCGATGATTATATTTCTTTTAAGAAAAATTTCTCCTACCATATTTCCTCTAGTGCCTTACTCTGTTTTCTTAACCATATAGCTATCAGGACAAGGAAACTTGTTTTACAGGCGAAGTTTTGCGCGATTAGCATTTTTAGCGCAGATGATAAATACGCATGAATTTCCTCGATTACGCATTAGCAGAATTTGTAAATTAAACGTAGTTCAGTCGTAATCGTGAATTATGAAATGAATATTATAGTGATGGAATGAATATTGATGAATGAATAATCATGAAATGAATATAGTAATATGAAGTATTTTGTCCAATTCAAAAGAAGAAAAGATGTAAGTCACGAATTCACAGAGTTTTTGAGAAGTGAGAAATTTTTATTTTAATAACAATAGTTTATATACATGTGCAAAGAAGAATTCTCTTTTTTTCTATTATTTCCCTACCAGTACTGCATAATCCACCGCAATTTTTTATAACAAAGGTAAAAACTTGTAGTATTATAGCAGACTCACAAGTTTTTAGCTTTGATTTAACACTTGCGAGTCTATTTTTGCGTTCTAGTGCTTAAAAAATGCAACTGATGCTGGTGTCGAATGATACAAACTCTAATAATACATTTATTTTCCATATACATACATTATATATGATTTCGTAATTTATCTTATGATGATAAAGGCAATTATAATATTTCCAAACCTTTCAACTAGCATCTAAAACAAATCCCGTTTTTTTTTCCTCTCTTTTTTAAAATTCTCAATACACGCCTAAATAAGAAATACTTTATATCTTCCAGGAATTAAAATTTTAACAATATTCAGATAATACATTACTTTTTTCATTGGATATATGCTTTTAACCTTTAGGTGTAAATTGAATACTGCGAAACTTATACCATTTAAAGGAATTCATAAGTTCTTTTACAGAAGTAATCATGTCTGTTCCTAAATCTGTGCTCATTTTTTTAATACTTTTATAGAGTTTTTATAGGAGATTTTATCTATTAGGTCGTTTAAAATTCCATCTGCATTCGTACTTCACTCCTTTTCAGAAATCTCTTCCATTTAACCCGGGAAAACCCTGTTTAAATTCTCGAAGATCCGAGAAAGTAATTTAAATGTAGCCATGTGGAGTGTTAGAAACCCATAAAAGGTTCTGAATGATTTCAACTTCGTGAAATGCAGAAATGAAAGAAAAAATAGAGATTTATGACTCAATCGTTGCTAAATTATTAAAATTTTAGAATCGAAAAGAGGCAATTTCTCAGAATATTCTGATATTACATTATTTTTATTTCGAAATAATTTATAAAAATAAATAATTCCTGTAATTAAATGAATTTAAATTCCTTTTTGGTATTAAGTTACGAATAAATAAATAAATAAATAAATTTTAGAAATTAATTATGTACAACCTGATACGTATGCCTATTATTTTAGTTCAGGCGTTGAGGAGTTTTAAACTTTATATAAATTTGCGTAAAAATCTTTCTCACATTACATTTTCTCTACCAAAATTCTACATTAGAAAATCGGGGGAATTTAAGGTCGTAAAAGCATGTTGCAACAATTGAGCTGCTGCAGTGATAACAAAGACCAATTCGAGATTCGGATTTAATGACATAACAAACACTCCCGCATTTTATATCACTAATGTATTTTAGTGAGGATATATTTTTTATATGTATATGATTAATTCAATAAATATTACATCAAATATTATTTCTCTTTCACTATTTCCCTTTTTAAATATCCTGTAATGTTACTTCACAGATGAAACGTTAATGTTTAATTACTGTAATTAAGGGGAAATATCTGGCGTAGACAGGGTTAGACAAAATTATTTTAACATTTAAATGGAAAATCATTTAGCCAAACTTTTTTTTAAATAGAAAAATATTTATTGAGCATATTTAAACATTTATTAAACACTTCCTTCATCTAAAGTTACCCAATACGTATATCTGATGCAAACAAAAAACATTCCCCATTTAAGTGTTAGCATAAATTTGACTGAATAATTTCCCATTTAAGTTTTAATATAATTTTGACTAACCTTGTATATAAACTCATCAACCAGTTTCATAAAATTATTTAATGCTTCATGTTTATCCTAACCTTACAGAAAAAGAAAGAATTACATAATTTAAAATTTGATATGAAAACAGCATTTATCTTTTATCGGATATTTAAATGTCACTGACTTTAAACAATTATTCGATATTTCATTAATTAACACACTTTAATGATCCATAAAAATTATAATTTAAAAGAATTAATATATTAAATGGTTGGAGTATCATAGTTGAGATTTATTTCAACAGAGCGAAAAATGCTGGAAAAATCAATTATGACACTCCAATCATTGAATATTATTTACCTAACTGAAAAAAACTTTCCTCTATTCATTATACAGGGTTCGTACGCTTTTACCACAAACTTTTAATAGACATTTCCTCCTAATTTAAATGCAGAAAAGTAGTACAAATTCTGCTATTTAAATTTTAAATAGAAAAATTCTATTAAAAAATTGTGGTAAAAGCGTAGGAGCCCTGTTATAGAATTAATATGTTAATATATTTACAACGGGAAGTTTTATATGAATGCAATGTAGTGGAAAAATCATTAATAATACTAAGAAAAATATGTATATATTTTACAAATGTGATTTCGACAACAAAGTAGAATATATCTTGACATCATGAAATAAAATCATGCAATAAAATAAAATAAAATAAAATAAAATAAATAACAACTTTAGACCCGACAAATAACAGGGAATAAAAGCACAAAGACTTTAATTCTCACTTTTAAGGTTAAATACCACTTAAAAATCTATGTTATAACGTAAAAATATGTCCGTGAGTCGATGGTGTCATATTAACGTTGGCAACAACTGACCAATAAATTGTTTTATTGCAATATTTTTAACTTTAAAAATATATCAAAATAATATGATTAAATATATTTAATTAATTTAAAAATAAACTAAACAAGAGAATGTGAAATATTGACAAATGTTATGAAATACAAACATTTGCAAAATGCATTTATTTTATCTTAAATGTAGAAGCAAAATACGCTACCGTAATTTTTCTTCCCATTCCTGTAAAAGTTGTTTCACAGTCATATCACTCTCTAGGCAGAAAAATATAGAACGCGTTGCTGCAAATGGGGAAATTATCATTGTAAAAGGAAAAAAAGACAATAGTTTTACTAATTTTTTTAACTTCTAAACATCACACAGTTTCAATGTTTAAACCGTCGAAGAGCGGAAAAAATGTCCTTTCAAATGCATTTTTTTTTAAAAATCTGTTTCTAAATACATTGTTTTTTTGTTTTTTTTTTTCAGTGATTTTTTAAAATAATTTACAAGCGTGGATTTTTTTTTAAAAAAAAGAAAGAAAGAAAGACAGAAAAAAAATCTATTGCGTGCAACCGGATTACAAAAGATTAATCCGTTTCTTTTAAAACAATGTAAAAAGTTCAGCCTTTTTTTCCAGCTAATATTTCATAACGAAATTAAAACTTCATCTATAAATAAATAAAGTAATAAAATAACATGAATAAAACACTAATTTAGCAGACATGTAATTGAACTACGCGGTTAAACCACTGAAATTATCAGAATAAAAAAAGACTGCTATCAGTACAGCGAAATCTTTTTCGGCTATTATGTGGATAATACGAATTAATTTAAAAGCTTTATTTGAATACATTATGGATATTTTTCTTATGCAAATGCTATTTTGCTTTTTGGTGTTGTCACTAGGAATTCTAAATAAATATATTAAATGTAAAAAAAAATAGATGAAAGTTTTTTATTTAAAAAAAAAAATATTTTTTTTTCACCTATGTTTTGTAAACCAGGAAGCCCGGTTTGGATCCCCTAGTTAAGATTTAAAAAATATATATATCGAAATAAAATTCAAAGTAAAAAAATATAAAAAATAAGAGTAAACATAGCTTACTTTATGCATTTTCGCTGCAAAAAAAAAAAAGGCGATCGATTTGTAAACGTGAATTCTTGAATTTTTTATTTTGCAGCCTGTCCCCCCTTCCGCAATCACCGTTAAAAGCAAACCGTTTGCTACTTTAGACCCTGCGGTGGCAATTTTCCCGGAGCTAGACCAGGGTATACAGATTCAGTCGGATAAATCCTCCAGAATGAGATATAATAAATATAGCGTCTGCTAGCATCTTTGCCTGGGGCAAACGCAAGGCAAACCTAATCCAAGCTTCATTCCCGCCCCCCACTTACGCCAGCTAGAAGAAAAATACCGCATTCATTAGCTTAACTTGATAAGAAACTGTCTTCATTAAAAGCCAGCGTTCGGTAATTATTCTAGTGTTGTAACAAAGCAAATAAGATTCAAACTTGATACCCTTTAGTGGTTGGGGTACCTTTTGTGAAACAATTTTACAGGGGGCGCGTCGATTTCAGTAGAGTTTGTCTGCCGATTTAATTGTTGTTTGAAATAAACAAAGGAAATATTTAAACGATAAATTAATCTTATGATACTTTATTTTTAGATAACCGTTAATTTATAAATAGTTATATATATATATATATATATATATATATATATATATATATATTCCTTAATTTTGCAGTTATATTGAATAACTGATTAATTTAAATTTTTATCATTTTTGTCCTTTAATTCTGTGTATTTTGAAGGAGGAATGGAGGCAAGGTTTGGCCACATTACTATAAAAAAAAATATATCCCTGATAAAAGACTTTTGAAGGTAAAGTAATATTCGTGTTTCCTAGAATATAAAATCAAGAGAAATCCTATTCACCCCGCTGGGACTGAACGGAATTGAACTCACAAATTTCAGTTCTAATGTACACTCGGTAATCATTTAGCTCAGTGATACCCATATAAGAAGGGAGAGAGGATAATAAAAGTGATCATGGATGAAATTATAATTGTTTCAGAAATAATTAAAAATTTAGTTTAACATTACTTATGTTACTTATGTCCACGTAGAATAATTAAATAAAAAATTATAATTTTTACGTATTAATTATGCATTGAACATAAAAGTTTCTTCGTGATATTTAATTTCAGAGAATATTTATTATAGTCCCGTTCCACAATTTTTTATTTACAATTCTGGGACGAAATGAACATGTTTAGAACCACAAATTTTATTTAATAAAATGTAACTTATTGCTGTGTGGTGCATATTTGACTTCATTTATTAAGTAAAATGTTGAACAAAACATGGTTTGTTTATATTATACGCTGTAAATTACGGTATTGTAAATTAAATCCTACCCCCCCCCCCCCTTTTTTTTTATGGTAACATTTTTCTCTAAATGTATTCAATAAAACAAATACAAATTTCCAAAATGTTCATAAACAATTTCTGTTAACCCATTAAAGACTAGTGTTGCATTAATGCAACACCATAGCTAACAATATTTTGTTGTTTGCACACCAGTAATTTTGAAAAGAAAATTTCGCTTTATTTGATGACCAAAAATTCTGCGATAAAATAAGACAAAAATTTCTATTCTATAAAAGCGGTATGAAATGCAATATTTCCATTTTTCAAGAGAAGAATAATTGTGTCGTTAATGGGTTAATTTCGCATTACAATTTATCTTTTTCTTAATATTGCTTCAGTATATTTTAAAAATACAAATCAATAAGTGTAATTTTTTCCCTTGTTTCAGAAAACAATATTTTATTACAATTATATAATTTGCATACACGCATGCACACATACACACACATACACGCACATACACACATTATACATAAATAGTTTGAGAAACGATTTTTAAATAACCGCAATGGTTAGCTCAGATTAATTATGTGCGAAATATTGAATCATTATTCCATTCATACCACTATTTTCTGTTTTTCTAAATCATTCTTTCCCTCTCAAATAAGCGTAATCGATTTTTCGTTTCAACTTATGCAATCGCAATCGACAAAAACTAAAAGCGTTTTGTAAAGTAATCTTATGTCAATATTGACTTAAGAAAAATAATTTTCTTCGAGGTTTTTTTATCTTTTCATTTTATAAATATAACTATTGTTTCTAAAATTATCAAGCGCTGAATGTACTTTTGTAACGGTTTTGTTGAGGTTGATTTTTCTATCAAAATTGGAATAATTTGGTTTAAAGATTTCGAGAACTTCTGAATTCTGCCTTTTAAACATCATTAGTATTTAATGTTTAACCAGTCTGTTTACAATGCCTGGAGATAAAATCAAAACCAAAATTTTGCTTTGTTAAAGGAAAAAATGAAAACGTGTACCATGAATAATTAATGTATTTCAGAATAAAAGTTCAAAATGTGAAGAAGTTTTTTTTAATATATTTTCTTCCATAAATATTAAAAGTATCATTGATTAAACTTCCTAATTAATTATTTTTACAAAACTAAAAATGTTTTTTTAACTATTTATGTAAAAAGTTGTGATTCATTAAAATAATGCATCAGTACAACATGAATAAAATTCAGAGGACACCAATCAATGGTTCAAAGGCTAAATCTGAAATATGAATAACACATATAAAGTTTATTTTACGGAAAGAATCCGTATTTATTACGAACTTATCGGCAAAATCTGTTAAAATAACAGACAGTTCATAAGAAATAAAGATTAATTCTGTAAAATTAAAAGTTTTTTATTGTCGCCCTGGCTGACAGTTTTTTTTTTAACTTATAACTTTTAATTCAAGTTTAATTAGTGAACTTTTTTTTTTACTTATAACTGTATTAAGTTTTTAACTTCAACTATTGCGTCAGTTTCTGTCTTTCTGATTACCCAAATTTATTTTCTTTTTTATAAAGTAATTTTGATAAAATAATTACGTATACCTTGAAATGACATTTATAAATATTGTTACCTCAATAGCTTTTATTTATCTTTATTACACAATGGTACTCACTACGCGGCCCACGGAATTACTACTATTTTTAAATAGAAATAATCTCCTTATTAAATCGCAGAATTTCTGTCATTAAATAAGTGTTTAAATGTTATTTTTCGCAAATAGGGATGCAAAAATAATCTTCACAAAAAGTAATGACTGCTTTAAAAGAACATGCTAGCTGTGAAACTCAACATTTTTATTACTAGTTATATTTACAATTTTATAGACTACGAAATTTTTAAGCAGTTTTCATTTTAAGCAAGATTTGTAAATATAGTATTTCTTCTTCTTTTTTTCTACTTTTTATTTTAAATTGTTATATTGTTATATTTTTACATACAGTAGGAGCCGAAACTTTAGAAATCTTTTAGAAAAAGTGCATTTTAGAGGCTTGATGACCCATAACACTACATTTTTTAGTAATACCATAAACGTATATTACCAATGGAAAGATCATTTAATCAAGAATGTAATGCAGTACAGTTTGTTCAATTATTAATATTTTATTTTTAAATAGTTATAGACAAACAATCAGACAAAAACAGTAAAACTTGGTTAGGTTAATATAAAGTAACTTTCTTTCACTTCAATGGCCGATGTTCATGAATGTTTAGAGTTACAAACAAGATGTTATTTTGTTTGGATTTCAATTATTGATGCTATGTATTGAAACTTATAGGAGGAGTTTTACCAGAGTTGTAGGGTTGCTACCAAGTTAGTAAAGTTTTGTGTTCTTTCAATTTTTGAGGTAATAAAGCATAAATAAAAGGCCATAAATAGTTGACTGGTGCAAAGGCTGAATTTGGAATATGGATAATATATGTAAAGTTTAATCTCACTTTCTGTCATTCTGAGTGCCCAGATAGATTTTTGTTTTGTTTATTATAAAGTAAATTTGATAAAATGCGTATGCCTTGGAATGACCTTTATAAATACTGCTATCTCAAAAGTACTTCCCCAATGGTAAGTAATGATTAATAGTAACTACTAAGTGAAAAAGGGTAACAGTTATGAAGAAATTCGAAGAAAAATTGATAGAAAGTTAAACCAAGTTATTTTTAAGGCGAACAAAACCAGAAAGGTGGAGGCAGGAAAAGGCAGACAACTGATTACAAGAGTTAGGAGCGTGTGTTTAGGTGAAAGAAAAAAAAAATTTCAGTGTATTACAAATGGCTTACTGAATGTGAAGTTGAAGCCAACGCCAATACTGTATCAGACTGCTATAATTTGTCTAAATTCCACGAAAACAAAATTATCCCTCAACAAAGGTTGGAAAAATTACAATGGGCTAAAAGCCTGTTATCCAAACAGAGAAATAGTGGGGCCATGTAATTTAGAATGATGAGCCAAAAAATTGCATGTTTGATAGTGATTGCATTAAATATGCAAGCAGAGAAATAGGAAAATATTTGCATTCTAATTGCGTTACACCTAACGTGAAATAACCCTTTAATGTTATGAAATCGCGTTGAATGCGGTCGAAAGGTAGTGGCAGTATATAAGTGTGATTAATGAGAATATAATTGGCAAAAAATGCATGAATCACATTACTTGAACCTTAATTGAAGCTTTCCATTTCCAAACTAATGAAGATTTCTAATTTCAACATAATTCAGCTCTAATTCAGGTTATACTGCTATACGCAAAAATTGGTTTAATCAAGATAATGATATCCTGCAACTAAAATGGCCTCAGAATAGTCATGACATTAACTTAATTGGAAACTTTGGAGACAACTAAATAAACTTTTTGTCGGACGCAATTCTACAATTAAATTTAAATAACAAAAGCAATAACTGATTATTCGTTTCGCATTAACCCTTAACAAGCGTCACAAAACTTTTGTGGGCAACTGGCGTCATGGTGCCATTTCGTCCCCACCTTTTATTAAAACATATAATAAAACAAATAAAATGAATGTTATAAAAACAGTGGTATTTTTACATAACTATATTTGTCAGTTAGATAAATCAGTAAGTATATCACTTAATACTTATTATTTTTATCTGAATCTTACTGATTGATGAAAAAATGACACAAGTATAAAAATGCGTGGCGAATAATTTGAAAACACACTAGTAGTTAAGGGTTAAAACAGTTTCAAAACAAAAAAAACGCGGTTCACTCCATGGGAAATAATTTTAAGACTTCAATTTTCACGTTAAATGTTACACAAATAATAATTGAATCGGTTATTTTGAAAAGGGCGGAAGTCCACTTTTCAGGAAAAACAGATGCTATTTAAAAAAAAAAAAAAAAATCAAAGAGTAGTGGTGTTTTACTTTTTTTATATGTTAATACAATATTAAACCTTACTAAATATATACATTTTGTAAATACTGAAAATGGGTAACATAGAAAAAAAAACATTTTTAAGTTGTGGTCTTGTGCCCTTTTCAAAATTAATGAAGAGAAAGTCAATGAAACATTCATATTTATATAGTTTACTGAGTCTTTATTTTGAGAAATACCAAGTTTCTTACACTTAAACTTTAATCTTATTTATTATGCATTTTCTTCAATATCGTGAGAAGTTTTAATAGGCCAATTTATGATTAAATTATGAAAATCCAACTAATCACTAGGAATACGTTTCAGCAACTTTAAACTCTATAACAGACGTGTCGTATCTTCCGAATGGAATTTCGAACAAGGGCTATCTTTGATGAAAATGTGCAAATACTATAGACAAATGTAACTGTATACATAACTCGGTTTAGACAAAATGTGTGACTTCCTCTCTTTTCAAAATAACAGATACAATTAATCAACTAGAGAAAATTTTGGAAAACCCAACTTTCTGCACATGCTTCAGTTTTCTTCTTGACAAGTGCTATTATAATAAAAATATGTTTTAGACAATTATTGCACCATATTCTAGATTAAATTATCTTTTCAATGTACGTTATGATTAAGTGTCGTTATGATCTATCAAACTTTAGACACCGATATATAATATTATCTCGTTGTTTATATATTTTGTGTGCGTATGCTATGTTTAAAGGTTGCATCTAAGACTACATAAAGAAATAAGAAAATCAGATTTTTTTTTTTAAATGGGCAGATTTCCGACATTGTGAGAAATTTTTTTCTGCATGATAGTTAAAACATTGGGATTCCCAACTTAAAATGGATTCCGAAGAAATAGCAACATTTTAACTAAAGCGGAGGTTTGAACTCATCGGATTTAAAGTAGAAATCAGTTCCCTATATAACTACTAGACAAGCAGTTGGGAAAAACGGTTAATGCGAGCAAACTATTTTAAAACTTGTATATGTATCCTAATAAAACGATGCACAAATATTGTGATGAAATCAAAATTCTCATTCTCTCCTTGAATATAGCACATTCTGAGTAAAATTATTATAAAATTTTTAATAAGCAGTTGTTTAAAATAAATATTTTTCAATCTCAAATTTTCAAAAGCAATACCTCATCTACATAAATATATATACACTGCTCAAAACAATTAAAGGATATTGCAGTTTTAGGTGGATTTTGTATCTGGGAAACTTTTTAGCTGATTGATACATGGTCGACAGACATAGTAGGTTATATGAGAATAAATTACACATGTTTGGCAGAAAAAAATGCATTTTATTGCGCATTTGTGTACAAAAGGAAAAAAACACAATTTGTGCATATGAAAAAAAAAGAATAAGAAAAGGTGTTTTCTTCAAAGAAAATCATTTTCAGTAGGGGGTATGGTTTCCACGGGCGGCCAGCAACGTTGAACACCTTTGAGGCATGGACTCAATGAGGCTATTAATGACGAGTTGGGGTATTCTGCCCCATTCTTCCAGAAGAGCTCTTTCCAGTTCTTGGAGAGTTTGTGGGGGTTGTTGGCGGCCAGAAACTCGTCTTCCTAGAGCGTCCCAAACGTGATCGATTGGATTCATGTCTGGAGAACACGCTGGCCATTCCATTCGAACGATTCCTTCCTCGAAAAGGAAATCCTCCACCAGGTTTGCACGATGTGGCCTGCAGTTATCGTCCATTAAAATGAAGTTATCTCCGATTGCTGCAGCGTAAGGGACTACAATAGGTCTGAGGATCTCATCCCTATATCGGCGACCAGTCAGAGCTCCATCTCGAATGATGTAGAGGTCAGTGCGCCCGTCAATGGAGATGCCACCATACACCAACACTCCTCCACCGCCAAATCTGACACTTTCGTGCACGAACGCAGGATTATTCCTACTGCCACGGTCCCTCCAGATGAAAATACGCCTATTATCCGGATGCACAGAAAAACGGGACTCGTCAGAAAACAGAATATTGCTCCATTCATTTCTCCTCCAGTTGACATGCTCGGTTGCCCACTCCCTGCGGTCGCGACGATGCCTTGATGTTAATCTAACACATACCATCGGTCGGCGAGCATACAGACCTACAGCATGGAGCCGGTTTCGGACAGTCTGAGTTGAAATCGTGGTGCCTGTAGCCGAGCGAAGGTGTTGTTGGAGAAGAGTAGCGTTCATGTTTCGGTGTCTCCGAGCTGTTAACGCTAAATACCGATCTTCATTGGGCGTTGTTGCCCGTCTACGACCTTGCCCTGGTCTTCGGCCTGCACATCCACTCTCCAAAAAACGATTCCAGATCCTGGAAATGACACTTTGTGACACTCCAATGGCTTGCGCTACTTCAGCTTGAGTTTGGCCCCCTTCTAACCTACCAACAATTCTCCAAGCTTCTGAATCTGTCAAATGACTTCGCTGAGACATCGTACTCATCGAAACAAAGCAATCACTGAATGCCGATCATCCTTGTCTTCTTTCTCTTTTATCCAGTTGAAAGTCAAATTTCATTCGCTGCCGCTGAAGCGACGTTTTTGACGTCGAACTCAAAATTTGCATACTCCACAGTTTGAAAACCAGAAAAATTTGCATTTGTGATACTCTTCTTCTATTTTCGGCAAAAAAAATTTCGTTTATATCTTTATTTTATATAAAACTTCAAATATCCTTTAATTGTTTTGAGCAGTATATTTTGTTAGATAACAAAGTACATTCAATGTATCTTATTAATCCCTTAAACGTAAACACTTGTAATCTTTAACAAATATATTTTTTCTCTTTGTGTGAAAGTAATTTTTATTAGAAAAATAAATAAAAAATTAATAACTTTTAAATAAAAAACACACACACACATTGATATTTTAAAAGTAATCCGTACAAAAAAACAAACAAAGAAAGAAAGATTTTTTTCATTTAAAAGTTACATTTAAAATGAACATTCAAAATTTAAAATAAGGTAAATAGCATATTTCAAAACATTTTTAAATTAAGTTTATTTTATTAGAATGATTTTTATTTATCCATGCAGTTTTGGGTGTACTTATATTTTTATTGCATTTTTAAAGATCATTCAGTCAACATCTCATATTTCAACTTGAATATAAATCTGTACTTCAGAAGTAATCAGACAATATTGCACTAACACACCAATTACCTTACATCGAACGCCATTACCGACTACGGTGATTAAGAAAAACTTCTGAGAAGAGTCGTATTTGTAGAAAATACCTCTTTTAATACGATGATTTCACGAATGTCCCCCCTTTACTAAATCCCGTAGATCTCGCAAACACCACAAAAGAGTACAAGGAATGACTTTTATGTTAGAAGGTAGGATTTCTGCCACGGCCTCGGTTAAGGCTGAGCCCATTATAAAAGAAGCCTGGAGTCCTTTTTAATGTCCTGTAATTTGGGCTCGCAATCTGGCTTTGGTGTGCGATACAACGACACCAATTTCACAGTGCGCCAAGATTAAAGCCCTAGGTACGAAGTTTTAAAAGGATTTTATGGAGTATTATGGTAATATTCATTTACCAGTTGGTTTACCTGAACAACTTGAATGAACTTGTTTAATATCGGTCGCGCAATGAGATACTATTGGGAGATTTTTGAGAACTTCCTTTTCAAAAGCGTGTTTTAATTGCCGTTGGATTGAGGAATTCTTTAAATATTTTCCATCCAATATTCCACTTAAGCGTCTTAAAGGATAATCTATTAATCTTTAAGTAAATGGTTACAATCTAATATTAGAGTAATTAAGATAAAATAAGCGCAGAATTGTTTTGAAGAGGTATTTTTCATTTAGAAAGACCTAATTTAATTTCTAAATAAGTTTATTTGTAATTGGTTATGATTTAAGCTGCTCGTTTAAAATGATCTCCATTAAAACATGTAATGGAGAACAATTAATATGATCTTGTATGAAACAGTATACAGGTTGAGTTGACAGCTAAAAATGCAACAATATAATTCACATTATTAGCACTGTTTTTTTTAATTTGGTATATTTTTAAAAATTAAATGTTAATGAAGAAAATTTATCTAAATTTATGAGTATTTTCAATAAAGTTTCGTTTAATGTCTTGATATGCTAATACATTGCATTTCCACTTTCAAAGAAACAGCACTGATTTAAATGTACAGATTTAAAAGATTTAAAAATACACATTTTCAAAAAAATTCTAGTCTTTAACGGTAACTTACATTTCGTTTCTACATAAAGAAATGCAATACAAATAGCAAAGCTAATAACAGAAAATAAATACCATAATACCATCCCATCTAAAATAAAATTTATTTTTTATTCATTTGTAGATAACTTTTAAGTTTAAACATAACAGGAATGGTATTATTTTAAGCCATCTGTTTTACACGAAAGCAAGGTAGGCTTTTTTTTCTCAGTTTAGAAAAAAAAAAAATCCTCACAGTCAAATAAACCACGGACCATAAAATCTGAACAAAAAGTAAACAAGTGAAGACAAATGTACTGGAGGCAAACTAGTTGAATTACGGTTTAAATAGCTAGCCGACACAAAATTATGTCGAATCTACTAGCAAGATTTGGTCGGTGACAATCGCCGATTAGTATTGGTGTCCGTCGAAATTCAGACGAAACGCGAGCTGTGTCCGAATCCCAACGGACCGATTAATCCGAGGATCACAATGCTTTTCGACAACTTAGAGCAAATTGAACAGGGCACAGTGTAGAATCTTTCAAACGTGTTCTGTCGGCCAAATCCCTTCTTTAGTCTAGACGGGGGCCAAACGGTGAAAGCGCCCCCTAATGGATTCTAAGCTTCCCTTCAGCACTCCTCTTCTCCTTTAGTCTTTGTGCGCTTGTCTTTTCTAGATTTAAGCTCACTAGTAACTGTTATTAAAGTGAGCATCTGATTCAGGGTATTTTGAGTAGCAACTTTTCTCCGTTCTTAAACTTCGCTGCTTTCGAAGAATTTTATGTTGCTTGGGGCTTAGGCATCATCATTATTTATTTTATCATTTATTTATTTTTGAGCAGCGTAAAATTTCATCTAAACTTAAAAGTTTATGACTCATAAATTTCTTTTCCACAATATTTTATTCATGTAAGAGAGCTGTTCTGCATTATTATTTAATTATAATTGTTATTTAATTGTGAATGATTTACAAATAGAAAAACATAACTATCATATTGAAAATATGTCATTTTAATTTTCAAATTTTAATATAATAATGAACACTAATAATTAAATAATATGTTTTGTTTCGCTTCTGAGATCAATTTCAAGTTAAAAGTTTATATTTCATTAATTTTGCTTTTCAAATGAAGTATAAAATTACGTAATTTTGGTTGAATACATTTAAAAAGGGTGTAAAAATGTAATTAAAATCAAACTACTTTCAGTTAAACGGTGATTATTGTGTAGAAGCAATGTATTTCAATTTAATTTTTGAACGATAAAAGTAAGTAATGTGCTTCAATATGCAAATAAATCCTGATATTGCAATAATTAATTTTTGAATATCGAATATTTTTAAATATGGATATATAATATATTTTCCATTATTAGATGTATTTTATAAAATGCAATAACATGTTTTCTAAATTATACGTAGTTACAGTCGAATGAATATGAAACATTTAATGTCCTATGAATTGTTATTTAATTCTACAAACTAGGCATTTCTTTCGGTTTTGCATTATATGCGCCTAGGAAAAACCAAGGAGAGAATACGTGATAGTGAAAAATGCCTTAATCTATAAAAGTAATCTAGAGTTTTAATTTCTCGTGCATTTTTACATATTGCCAGTATCATTTTGTTAAAAAAAAAAAGGGATACATTGTTTTCAGTTATTTGTTGCATATTTTCTCCTTAATTCCTAAGATTCTAGTTTTAAGCAGGTTGAGATAACTGGCAAAAAAGAGGAGTGTGATAAATTTTACCCTTTGGATATTTTGCTCGCTTTTTGAAACATTTGTGTCGACAAAGAGTATATATCCATTGATGCCGCGATTACCACAATTCCTATCTCAGAAACGCTCAGACAAATTAAGCTAGGATTAATAGCAGATAAATCCGGCCGTCACCTGAAAAAATAAACGGAAACGATCTCTTTTCGAATGCGTAATAGAACATTTTCAGTTCATAAAGAAAGAAACGAGATATGAGGAGCGAACAAAGACACCCAAGCCGCGATAAAAAGCGGCTGGAACTTTCATGAGCTGCCATAAAACTGCTGAACTCCTTTGTAATTTTAAAGGCGCTTCAATTTCTTTTCCTCCCAATCCTCTACCCCCCCTTAGCATTTATTGATGTCTATCTAATTCTCGACTTTTATTCGCGCCCGTTTCTCGCACCTTCGGCTTTGAGTCAGAAAGTTTGAAACGATTGCCCCATAAAGATTAGAAACGAGATAAGTTTGGAGAAGGCCCGCTCGAAACAGAATATGATAATGAAGGCGGCTAATAAAATTGCCCGGCGAAGAGGTAGTGGGCGAATGAACTGAAACCTTACGCTGGCACAGCGCTCCAGCCTAATTTTCTTTCATTTGCAATTAAGAACCCGGGCTCCAGGGAACCATTTTAGTGCTATTACTAAATGAACTGTTTACAGTAGCATTTTCATCTCCTTGGTTACGGCAGTTGGTTTGGACTGACGACTGATGGTTCTCAAAAGCACGGACGTGGTCAGATCCTGTAATACTGTTTACCTCACTAAGCGGCTTATTCTGAAACGGAAGATTATTTTATCGAATCAGAAGCCTTTGTATGCTGCTGAAGGGTGAACTTTCGTGATTTCGAGGTTTTAATGTTTATTTAAGTAGCCGCAAATGGATACAAACAAATGTCGACACACAATGTGGGAATCAAATTAAATTAATCTGAAATAATCCAACTGTAATTAAAGAATTAATAAACAGTTTGTTATGTATTTTCATGACGTGCTTCTAAAAGGTAATTATATGCGATTATTTTTCTTTTTATCAGCAGTACTATAAATGCAATAAAAAATAATATTTGTTTGAGCTTACATTTATCATAACAGATATATATATGTATATATATATTTAGGGGGGAGGGAGGGGGTAATCTTATAAGTAAATTACAATTAATTTTTCAATTAATTTGCAGGAGTGAAATTTACCCGAAACCAATGAATAATAAACATGTGAATTTTTACGTTGCTAAACTGAGCGTAAAATCGACAGAGTGAAAAATGTCCAAGCCGGGAATTGAACCCGGGCCTTGGGATAACGATCCAAGGCTCTACCACTGAGCTACGAGGACGATACCCAACTTAGCATCTCTCACTCCGGACAGGCTTCAATCTCAGCGCAAGATGGAAATGCCATCATAAGCACACAAGCCCTGTGGAAAAAATTTGAAACGACATATAAAGCCACACAAAGTCCAGCATAGATCAATAAATTTAAGTAAATGACAATTAATTTTTCACGCCTACGAATGAATTATTTAAAAATTAATTGTCATTTACTAAAATGTATTGATCTATGCTGGACTTTGTGTGGATTTATATGTCGTCTCAAATTTGCCACAGGGTTTGTGTGCTCATGATGACATTTCCATTTTGCGCTACGGTTGCACCCTGTCCGACTTTTGTGAGTGAGAGATGCTGAGATTGGTATCGTCCTCGTAGCTCAGTGGTAGAGCCTTGGAGCGTTATTCCAAGGGCCCGGGTTCGATTCCCGGCTTGGACACTTTTTTTCACTCTGTCGGTTTTACGATCAGTTCAGCATTGTAAAAATTCACATTTTTGTTATTAGGGGGTAATCTTAATGAAATTTTCTACTGAATAAGAGGAAGCGTAATGTCGAATTTTAGTATTTTAGCTTTACCATTTGACATATTAACATATAACACCTTCTTCGATAAATAAAATCATTTTTGAGACATGTGACATAATACCTTCTTCCACTCGTCTCTTCAAATATTACATGTTAAAATAAGATCAAGAAAATCTTAATATATGGGATGTTTTGTATATAATATTGAAGATAATAAAAATATTTAAACAGGCATTTGGTTCCTTGATGTTGATAATTGTATTAATCTCACAACAGGCCACCAAGATGGTAGATACAGATTAAAAGAATTAAAAATAACTGGACATTTCTTTAATTTTCTAAATTGTAGAAAACATTGTTAATTGTAATAATTTTTAATCACAGTTTGGAAGAAGTTTTCGAGAATAATTAATTGAACAATTTAGCAATTAAAATTAATTGAAATCAATTATTATCACATTTTTAAATGCTAGAATACATTGTATTATTTTAAGTATTTGCTCAGTTTTAAGTTTGAATTGTTTCTTTAACATTATTATCCTAAATCAATACTGAGTTTTTATTTTATTTTCTTTAAGCGGGAAAAATAAAAGTTTTTGGTGAAGCTCGGCCCTTCTTCTTATTCTTCTAAAAAAAATTTAGGTGATCGAACTCATTTAGTAAAATTTTAATACATTTGAACGAGCATTCACTCATTTTACAATGTACAAGTTTGAGTTTGATTAATCTTTTAATGACTTTTTTTTTTTACTTGTGTTGTGCGTGGCCTATGGATAGCAGCACTAGCTGTGAAAAGGTTTTAATGGACTCTGTGCTGAAAAGCTTATTTAAGATTTCAAGACTAAAAGTGGGAGAAAAATAGCATACCTTTATAAAACAATGAATCCCTTTAAGGCGGTTCTCAAATTCTTTGCTCAACAACTCAAAACCTTCTGACAGATTTTCTGACTTATTTTTAAACGTAAAAGGCATAAAATTGTCAGGCCTGACCATTGAAGCGATTTGAAATCGAATGGTATTTTCCAGTTTTTCATAAATAAATCACTTACCGATTTATAAGCGATTGTTGTCACGTGATGACTATTTTGCAAGAAATTCGGTTCAAAACGTCAGCTTCGACAGTATTTTCTAAAAAATCTTCTGCCTTTAACAAAAAAAAAAAAAAAAAAAAAAAAAAAAAAAAAGAAAAAAAAAAAAATTCGATTACATTGTTTATGAATAAGAACACCTACCAATTTCATGCGTTTCCGAGCAAAAATGAATTCAGAAATTGTCAGAAAGTAGTTCCTTTTGATTTAAGACTTAAGTAGCTCCTTTGGATTTAAAAACAGAGTAATTAACTTTATTTACAAATATTATTAAAACTTGGCGAATTTTGTAGAAAATGTTTCTGTTTAATAATCAGGATTTTAATTTAAAATTTTAATGATTATGATCTTTTCATAATTTTTAATTTAATTATTTAATTTTGAGCAAATTCTTCTAACGATGATATCATCATTATTAAAAAAAAATAAAAAATAAAACAGTCTTCAAATAAATTCAAGTTTAACTATTTTCAAACTCCCAAACTCTCTCAAAACAATTTTATGTCGTTTGTACTGTATAGGAACTCTCTGTGAATTATGATAGGCGGAAACAATTATGGCTGCTCCAAGCATAACCCAGCAGAATAACCCAAGGAATGAAAAATGAAGGTGAACTTCCGTAAACTCTAGAAAACACTTTTTATCGCTTTTGTTTTCTTCTGGCCCCCTCCACCCCCAATTCCTTATAGCAGTTTCTTTTTGCATTTTTTTCTTTCTTTTTTTCGCTTCCGTTGAAGTCCAGAGCGAAAAGTTTCTTTTTCTTTAGTTCTCGGGTATTTCTGTTGCATTTTTGTACGAGAAAAGGGGGGGAGGAGGTAGAGAGAATCGAAATTGCTTGTGAGGTATATTTTTAGGGAGCGAACAAATGGGTGGAGAACAAACGTTGGCAGTGCTGTTGGTGGTTCGGCTGTCGAGAGAATAGCCTCAAAGATGCAAGTGTTTAGGAGAAAATGGCTTCTTTTCAGTAGGTTTACAGGTCCCATAGGACCATCGTTTTGGGTGTTTTAATTTTGCCGCTTTAGCATTTTATCGCGGATGAAAGCGTATGTAAAGTTGGATTTTACTACCATTCTATTGAACATCGCTCTGAGAATAAAAGATGTTGTGATTAGAATATTCTCAAAAGATTCCGATTGTTTCTTTTCTCAAAAGTCTGCTTAAATTCCAGCCTTGTAAATGCTAAAAGCTACTGATATATTTTACATTAAAAATAAAGCATTAAAAGATCAGATTTAAGATTAATCTTATCCTTCATTTTTGTAACTATCTAACATTTGTAAGACGTACTAAAAACGTATTGCGCATGTTGGTAATCATAATCGATATCATAGCAATGAACATCGTTGTTGACTATGGATCTGATCAGAGATATTACATGTCTAAAATTGGACATTTAAACTATCTATTTAAAGATACAAATTACTTTGAATAATAAAACATTCAAAAATTTCAAAATATTTGATGTAATGTAAAGCTTTATTTCTATATCAAAAATTTATCGATAATAGCCAGGTATCAAATCATTTATCTATATAACTAAAAGAAGGTTTCGCTCCGTGTGTGTGTCTGTCTGTCGACGATGGGTATGAAAATCTACCGCGCGCAGAGGTCTGAAAATTTGTATGAGGATAATCCAAAGCAGGTCCTGATGCACCTGAGACTCAGATTTTTTATTTTTTGATAATTAGCCAAGATATTAATTAAAAACTCATCAAAAAGCTATCTGTGTTTGCAAATGGAGGGATGCGCACCTACACATGCTCAGCCCATGCTTTTCCAAACGCGTAGAAGAGAAGAACCAAAGCTGTTTTATTTTGGCCGTTTGCTTTAACGTCCATCGGATGAACCGTTCGTGATACGGTAAAAAGAAAGACATATTCTTAAATTTCGTACTTGTACGTCTTAAACTCCGCAATCTTTTCAAAAAAATATTGTTGTCAGCTTTTAGAAAAACTTATTTAAAAAAGGGTCGTTTTCGTGATTGACTTTTTCTCCCTATCGGGAAGGCTTTCCTGGGGTTTATTTCAGAGGTACTAATTCACAAAACATGGCTATTTAAATCTGGGACCTTTTTCATTTCGATCGTGCAATCGGTTTTTAAAAAAATACGAATTTTAACTCTTTAAAAGTTTTTTCGACCGCTGGTCACTTTGCGCCTCTCGGAGACGATAATTTTTCTACGCTAAAAGAAACTAAACTTCCTTATTTCGATACAACCTTTTTTAGGGTATCTTGATAGACCAGATTTACACCACCTAAAAGATTTTCGAAACGTTCGGGGGAGTGGAAGATATTTAAAAAAAAATAAAATATGAGAAATTTTTTCGATGAAAACAGCAAAACGTGGGCTGTTTCGGCTCATGTTTTCACTACTAAATATGCATATTCTTCCACGAAATTTAAAAAAAACTTGGATATGGTTATATTTTTAACTGATTAAAATTTCAGAGAGTTCGGAAGATGAGAACTACTTTGTTGTTATGTTAAAGGATCCGATCCGACCCGAAAGCAAACAAACAAAAAGCGAAAAAAAAAATTCTTTTACAACAACAATATTTTTTCAGGAAATTTTAACACGGGCTGTAAAAACGTTATATTTATAACAGATACGACCCTACGTGAAGGCATAAAAAATGTTTTCTTACGAGCGCTTTTACCGCTAAATATCAGTGTTTTTTCGCAAATTTTTAATTAAAAAATATAAATTCATACAAAATCGGGTTACAGGTGTAAAATCATAAAAATTTGAGGTTTATTTAAGGTTATTATCACGGGTTCGGGCAGCAGCGCCGGTGTCACATGCAACAGTCAAAATAAGTTTCTTTTCTTTACTTATAATATGATATCGTACACACAAGCGACTTCATATTTAGCAAAATAAATGCCAGTTATTATTTATTGAGAATCAATAAGATAAAATTACACGATTCACTTGTCACAAACTCACACACAAAATACTACAAAAGGAGACTTCTGAAGAGGAAAAAACTAATTTTTTAAAGCGAAATCTTTATGAAACAGTTCGATAGTTACATTTGAATAAATGTAATAAAGTAAGGGTGTAAAAAGTTCAAAAAAATGATTTAATTCATATATATAATAAATAGCTTTGTACTTTTTTTATAACTTATGACAGATTGGCTTAATTTTCCTGGTGGTATTTTAATATTATATGCATTCATAACTAAAACAAGTAGCCAAATTCATATTTCCATTATTTTGTTTTAATTAAAAACAATACGAAGATTGTTTTTTTCTAATTTTAGGAATCAATCTTTATTAGCAGAAATTAGTTTTACAAAAGAGGCATTTTTGTTATCATAAAAATAAAGGGAGAGGGGAGAAAATTATAAATATTTCACCTAAAAAAAACAAAAAAAAAACATTAATTTTATTTGAAAATATAATGCAGGGGAAACGATTTTGAAATAATTCAAAGAGTTCGCTTATCATGTGGCTACATACAATACGACAAATAAATCCTAAACATATTTTATAAAGTGTTTAAAATTTTATTTTCTAGAAGTTCAAATCTTTAAAATTTTAAAGATCAAAATATTTCTTTTAAAATATTTGCTCACTTAAACGCAACTATTAAGTTTACAAAAACTATAATTCCATTTACAGAATTTTTCAACCTAATGAATTCCATTTAGTATAAAGTAAAACCCGACATTTATGTAATTTGGTCATTTTTCCCTCAGTTAGATGAATGGCAACCAGTTTCTTTATGCCAGAAGCTTTCCAAACAAAGAATTGGCATCAAAACATTGGATCATTGCCACTATAAAAATATTGCCGAAAGTGTATTACTGATTTTATCATTCTTGTCACAATAAGAAATAAATGTCTGACTTTCGATTGTGGATAACTTGCCAGCCGTAAAAAATGCTTGACTGAATTTTATTTAAGTTTTTTGTTGCTGTAACATAATCTGTTGGTTTTCATTAACAAGAAGTACGCTTTCTCGAAAAATAAATTTAATAATAATTCAAATTTTGTAAAGCAGAATGCATATTAATTTCACTCCTTTTACTTGCACATCGATTTTTATAATCCTTAATAGCCACTTAACTGATTTGTCTGTACGCCATATATACATGCCATGCTTCTGGCCCTTGCACTGTACGCGCTTTAAGAGTTTGCTTGGTTCATTACTCGGGTTTTATAAGTACCCCTATTTCCAGGTAATATTGGACTTATTTAATGACAGAAATTCTTCTATTGAAAAAGATGAAAATTGCTATACGGAAATTCTTCTATTTTGCCCAAATGTTCGTGCCCTAATTAGATTATGATCGTGAAAATAATGTCCTTTTTGGACCAAATTATTTAGAAAAAAATTCTTAAAGCTGATGGCATCTATCCGTTTTTAGTGCCAAAAAGTACTGACAGTTCATAAAATTCAAAGTATCATAATTCAGTAAATTTTGGCCACAAAAAATAGGATTTTTAAAATGCCTTTCTTAGACGCAGGACAACATTTCTCTAAATTTAAGTTATATGAAAAAGGTGTCGTATAAAAATATCGTATGTTAATATGTATACAGCCCCTCGTATATTTTGAAATTGGATGCATGTTTCTCTTATCAACAGTTTAAGAAATAATTGCCACAACCTCTAGTTTGAATCACATGATAGAGGTATACTCTTTGTTGTATAATTTAAAAGTTATCCCTCAAATATATGTACCGTTAGATTTAGATAATTAGTTCCAGGGCAATTACCGAATGATAAAAATTACTATTTCTTAGTTCATATTAATATTGTTAAAGGTAAAAGAAGGAACAAATTCGCACATGTTCTGAAACTACTCAAAAACATTTACTAGATTGATGGTCATACATCAAATACAAAATTTAAATAGCTAAACAAAAAATTGCAATATTTCACTTTCAAATTTCCTTATCATAATTATACAAACAAGAAACTATAATCAAGCAGATTTCTTTTTAATTTAATTTATTAACAATCATTTGTTTATGCTGCTCTTTCATTAAGCAAATTGTTTCCCCATGATAAGTTGCAATTTAAAGTCATTTTATTTAGTTAAATTTGCAAATAAAAGTAATTTAAAGGTATTATTTATTTCGCGTACGACCATGAAAGGAGAAAAAAAAAGAATTACTTTGTTGTTTGCGATTCAATCTCTAGTACAGAAAACAGGAGGTCTGTCTGGACCATCATCGACTAAGCACCAAATCAGGACATTGAGTCCTGACTAAGGGATATTTGCCGAAGCCCTTGTCACTTTTACTCCTCATCACATCTGAGGATTTTGATCGCGACCGAGCCTCACTTATCCGAAAGGCAGAAGTGAAGAGGGTAGGGGAGACGACTCAACGTGCAAGTGAAAGTAACTGCCTGGAAAAGAATCGGTGATTTGTTCTGGAGCTAAATTAAGGAACAAGAATGGTGTCTGGACGTGACTGGAGTCAAGATTTGGTCCTCCCGCACCGTTCTTATATGTTAAAGGAATGTTTGGAGGTTGCCGCTTTTTAAGTATCGACGCAGATTGTGGCTCTGGATGCATATCATTTGAAACAATGTATTGTTCATTGAAGAGGAACATGAGAAAACCGTGATTCACGAACAACTCATAATTGGTAAAAGATATTTAATTCATAATGCTAGAACTACAGTCTATTTATGAAATATTAAATTTAAGCGCTTTTAAAATTTTCTTATAAAGATTTTATAAAAATTTAATAAACAAAAAGCCTTCTGCTGCAATTAAAATGTCAGGTTTTAGAAAATTATTCAAAATTTTAACTGCATTGGATTTATTTAATTAATTACATTTTATTTACAGTGATGTATCATAGTGATTGGAAACAACAATGGGTCCTCCCGCACGGTTCTTATATGTTAAAAGAATGTTTGGAAGTTGCCGTTTTTTAAATATCGACGCAGATTGTGGCTTAGGATGCATATCATTTGAAACAATGTATAGTTCATTGAAGAGGAACATGAGAAAACCGCAATTCACGAACAACTCAAAGTTGGTGAAAGATATTTAATTCATAACGATAGAACTGCAGTCTTTTTATGAAATATTAAATTTAAGTGCTTTTAAAATTTTCTTATAAATATTTTATAGAAATTTAATAAACAAAAAGCCTTCTGTTGTAATAAAAATTTCAGGTTTTAGAAAATAAATCAAAATTTTAACTGCATTGGATTTATTTAATTAATTACATTTTATTTACAATGATCTCTCATATAGTGATTGGAAACAACACTGGGTCCTCCCGCACCGTTCTTATATGTTAAAGGAATGTTTGGAGGTTGCCGCTTTTTAAGTATCGACGCAGATTGTGGCTCAGGATGCATATCATTTGAAACAATGTATAGTTCATTGAAGAGGAACATGAGAAAACCGCGATTCACGGATAACTCAAAGTTGGTGAAAGATATTTAATTCATAATGCTAGAACTGCAGTCTATTTATGAAATATTAAATTTAAGCGCTTTTAAAAATTTTTATAATGATTTTACAAAAATTTAATAAACAAAAAGCCTTCTGCTGCAATTAAAATGTCAGGTTTTAAAAAATTAATCAAAATTTTAACTGCATTGGATTTATTTAATTAATTACATTTTATTTACAATGATGTATCATAGTGACTGGAAATAACATTGGGTCTTCCCGCACCTTTCTTATATGTTAAGGGAATTTTTGGAGCTTGTTGTTTTTTAAGTATCGACGCAGATTGTGGATTAAGATGCGCATCATTTGAAACAAAATATAGTTCGTCGAAGAATAGCATTAGGAAACCATGTTTTACGCAAAAGTCAAAATTAGTAAAAGTTATTTAATTCATAACGATATATTTATAAGGATATAACTATTTATAAAATCTTAAATTTAAGAACTTTAAAAATATTTTGAAAATATTTTTTTTTTATAAAAATTTAATAAGAAAAAATCTTCTGCTGTAAATAAATTGTCAGGTTTTGTAAAATTAGTCAATATTTCGACCGTATTGAATTTTATTCATCAATTGCATTTTATTTACCCTGTATAAAGGAAAGAAATTAAAGTTTATATGGTGTCGTTTAGAAATAATATTAAATAGTACGATATATTACAACACCTTAATGTCTGTACTTATTCTTAAAAGAAAAATATTAGAATTGAAAAAAAAAAAACTTAGACATAAGAAAGGAAGGACTTTTAATGCAGATGATAGATTGTGGATAATTTCAAAATATTTTCAGCCTCCTCGTTTGGGCAATGCACAACAATAATTTAATTTTAAGATGTATGTCATCATATAAGAGGCCGTGACAGGCTTCGTTCAACTTATTCAATCAAAGATGAATAAAGAAAAAATGTTTTCAAAACATGTCTAAATCCTTTAACTGCGTTTGTGTTTATTTAGAAGAAAAATATTGGCAGAATTTAGATATTCTAATTAACATCACTAATATTATTAAACTTTTAAAAATAATAATGCTATAAAAATTACCTTTTATAAACACTCGTTAACTGTGAAAAATTCAATTTATTTTAAATTCTATAGAAAAACATACTAAAAACCCATCTATTTAAAAGAAAAAATCCTAATATTTAATTTAGGGGACAAAATTTTATGCAATTTTTTGCTACTAATATCATCTCCAACTACACATTTACAACATAAATATGTACACAACTGTTTTGAATAATTTAAACTTTTAAATTTTAGAGGTAATAAATATTTGTAACTATACGGAATTCAAAAATAACATTCTGAAACATTTACTATAAGAAATTTTCTATACAAAATCAGTATTATTAATGGATTTTCATAGCCTATAAGTGCAACCCTTTATTTCTTAAGCAACCTTCTGTGACTTTAGAATTCATTATAGAAATCTATAAGCTCAAAATTCTTTACGAAAATTATTTAAATAAAAAAAAATTCATTACCAAAACATAAAAAAGGTTGATATCTTCCATCTAAATTAAGACAAAAAAATTATTCATATTCACCTAATTATGTCCAAAATGATTCCCCAACAATATTGGTTGTCGTAATTATAGTTAGTATCTGTCAAACATAAAAATTCAAAATTTTTATGAAATAATTTACATTGTTGAGGATTATAGATTCCACCTGCATAGCAAATTAAGAAAAAAAAAAGAAAACTATTTCCAATTCTTTGTCGGTACCAGCAGCCGTATTCAAGATTATATTCAGGGCGGATGGTATTTCACATTTTGAGTTTTAAAAAATATTTTTGTGTAAAAGAGGATAACCTTGAAATAACTTGCTTATTTTTTAAAAATTATATCGAAACTCAGACGAATTTAATAATAAGCACATCTTTTATTGGTTAATTAGCAGGGCCAATTATTGTGAGTGCAAAATAATTTTTCCACTAGCTTTCAAATAAACATTTTTATTTATTTACCGAAACACAACGTGAAAGATAGCGTAATAAACCTAGGCATTCCCTTTTCAATAAAACGACGCTGTTTTCAAAAATATCTTCGCCTTAATATCCACGAGAGAAGAACGTCAGTGGAACACTTTATTTCATCTATCAAATGAAGCGTTTAATAGAAGAAACCGTGTCAGCTCTTATGCATAAACGTTTCCCAAAACTGCTTATTCCACTTAATTTACTAACCAGTTTTGAGAGTTGACAGGCTACAAAGTTTTGCATATTTGATCGTTCAATCCTTTCCTTTTAAATGGAAAAAATTAATCGACTGCAACATTACATTACTCGGCGTTTCCGTCTTACTTTCACTTGCCATGAATTATTCCTTTTAATTACAAATGTCTCTTTCTCTTTTAATGTTGAAAGGAATGTTTTTTTGCGGCATTCACCGCATATCCCCCCCCCCTCTCTTGGAGGAGAGAGTTTAATAATAGCACGCAGTAGCAGTTAGAGATACCTGGGGATTAAGATGTGTCACTAAGGATGGCAAAAATTGGGGATCAAATCATTAGTAAGAGGGGGGAATTGCATTTCTAAGCCACTTTAAAGAGAGAAAAGCTACCAACATTTGAATTACAGGGTCTGAGGCAACATTTTTCTGCAGCGGGTGCGTAAAATCATTAAATCTTGTTACAATAAGATATCTTCCTTATTAGATACAGGAAAGCAAGACCATTTTTTTTATATGCTCATTTTTCCAATCTTCATATTTTCTAAGCTTTAAACGCTTCTTCGTTCCTGTCAGAAATTATCAACAAGTCCATCTTTTTTTTTTCTATATTTATTAACTCATATTTATAGGAGGCAGTGTCGCCTTCCGAAATTGTCAACGCTTTTGATTGCATTTAAAATGCAACGGCAACTAAAACAGACGCTGCAGTAATTGAGTGAGGCAATGAGACCTTTTGCATTAATCAATGTCAAAGCATCAACTAAATGAGATCAAGAAAGTTAAATTATGATTAAAACGACGACTCGGCGTTTTTATTTCTTTAAGTTTTAAAAGTTAAGATGAATTTCATCACTGTCGCTCAAATTAGTGTAACTCGGCAAGAATCGTGTTTTACGACATCAAATTAGTAGATGCCTTATGAATAATGATAAGAATAAAAATGTCTTTCTTTCACAAGTATTTTTTTTTTCCGAGGTGTCTTATAAATTTTTCTTCAGTATTAAGGGAATAATGTAATTTGTTGTTTTTAAAGAAGAACATAATTAATAGGGGTAACTCTTAAATGTCAAGGAAAAAAAATGTTTTCGGGGTGATTAGTCATTTATACTCATGATTAGCTACTTTGTCGATTAAAAAAAACTGCAAAGAAACTTTTAGTTGTGAAAATGACTGAAAGTGTTAGAATAAAATAATAATTTTATAGCATTTAGATTTTTTTTTTCTTAATCGTGAATAAAAGCGACTCAGATGTCAAAAATCTGTTTCGGGAAGGTATTGTCAACTTATTTATTTTATATTTTTATATTTTATATTTTCCCTTTTATTATTTTTCTTTTTTTCCCTTTCTTTTTCTTTTGTTATTGTTATTATTACTATTATTATTACTATTATTATTATTGTTATTGTTATTATTAGTATTGTTATTATTTAGAATTAGCTACGTTCTTGCATCACACACGATAAAATAAAAATATATCAAATACAACATTATTTTTTTTGTCCGACCGACTTAAACAGCAGTTAAATTTCAGTTAAATTAGCAGTTAAAATAGTTAAATCTATCAGCAGCAAAAATAATTTTTTACTCAGCTGGAATTAAAATTCCTAAAAATATATATGTTTTGTTATATTCTCTTTCATATAACTTTCGTCTTATAGCTTTATATTAAAAGACATAAAAAATATTTTACACATGCAAAACTTATTTTAACAAAAAGTCAACACCTGGAAAATGGCATTGACAAACAAAAGATAACCAGTAAAATCTCAGCTTTATGAATTATATTAAATGATTTATTCTCATGAATCCTTTATTCAACAAATTCTTTACAAAATAGCGTATATTTTGTTTTAGTGTGTTTGTAATCGACACAAATGTGTTTGTTGACTTTGTATATGTGTTCATTAATTTGTTTAGTGGTAGAGGTAAATATCCTTAGTCGGGTTTCATATATTTTGAGGAAATTCAAACCTTTTAGAGCATTTTGCCTATAAAAATGCTATTAAAATAATGTATTTTAATTACGTTTATCTTTTTTTTTTTTAATTGTCTGATAATAATACACTCGTAACTGACATTACTACCAAAATAAGTGAAAACTTACTGCAAAAATTCTATAGCAAAATAATTAACTAAACTTAGACGGTTGATTGGACAGATTAAATTCCATATATCCATCTTAAATGGGCGTTCTTTCTAATTTTTAGTGAAGAAGACAAAATATGACTATACTTTCTACAAAAACAAATTTTTAACCCCTTGCGGTAAAAAGACGAAAGTAGACGCCATGAGTTTATTTTGCCAAACGATAAAATGACGAGCCACACTCGTCAATCCATTGAAATAATTTAACTACCACAAAATTTGTACGGTTCCTAATTGAAAACATATTTAATTGAATCATATCGAAATCAATAAGTTATTTTTCATTATTTTGTCAACAATAATTTAAAATTTTCTCAATTCAACAAACATTTGAAAAAGATAATATTTAATACTTTAAACATTCCACATAGTTATTTCTTTTATCCCTATTTCTTAGCTGCTTGATCTTAATTATGTAGCTGAATTTTTTTATCCGAATGGTGGAAACCCCTAAAAACATTTTTATCACAAACCTGGGATTTGCTTAAGGTTCCTTTTTTCCCTCCGGAGAACTAATTAAAATAATAGTAATTTCTGCAAAATTATGAACATCGAAGTCAGAAAAATTATTGATATCTATCACTCCTGGTGGCTTTAATATTTAACGCACTGATTTTTAATGATGGGGACAACTCAAAAAAAAAAGAAAAAATCGAGAAATTTAAATACATTGTTTCATAGATTCATAATAAATATAAGATAAGTTGTTTATCAATTAGTAACTTTTCCTTTATAGAAACAGGAAGCCCCCCCCCCTCTCCCATAAAAATCATAAAAATCCTATTACTTTCCAGTTTGAACTTAGTGGTTTATCGAATAATGCTTTTATAATACGTTCAGCTTAATATTAAAAGTATCCCAAAATGAAAAAAAATATATATTTAAAAAGAAAAAGAAATAAAAAATTGAATCTAACTATAAATTTACTAATCAAAAGATATTTTATTATTAATCTTAATTTTCTTCTTTGTTGCTTGAAAATATAGTATCATTAACTTTTATAATTAGTTTATTTGCCTATTGTTTGTCAACATTTACAGCATTTTCTATAGGGCTATTTCAAAAGTAACTCAAGGCAAGTTACAAGGTGCATAATAAAACATAATCATGCATATTTAAAAAAGAGGTTTGTCATTTCTTTAGAAATATGAATTTAAAAGAAAATGCATATCACCAGAAAGCCTACTGGAGTAATAATATGGGAAAATGTAAAAAAACGAAACAAAGCAAAAAGTGTACTAACTGTAGTCCTTGCTCAAAGATTAAAAAATATCTTTACAGTTTTTACTTTAAAATATTTATAAATTTTGGAAATACATAGAATTTCAAACTAATTTTTCCTAAACAGTTTTTTGTAGAAGTTATGTTTAAAGATATAATATGCATTTTAATGCTATTATTTAACAAATTAATGTTTCATAGTAAAATATGAGCCAAATTTTGATCAATAAATGACTAAAATCTGAGTACGTCATAACTAAAATTGATGATATTGAACTTTCTTCTTAACGACATCAAACGCCGTACGTTATATGTAAATTATACATGATCAGATTAAGTCGTGAAAAATTATAGTTTAATGATTTATAAATACTATAAAATTTTACGTTGAATCATAATTTTTTATTCTCTGTACTAACCCAGATTCTAAGTTTTTGAATTATTCAGCGTTACACACTTTAGCCTATAAATAATTTACGAAAAGCATACGTACGTCGTAAGATATTTTCATAAGACGTTGATTTATCTATGCATTTTAGCTTCTTACGCTGCAGTTAGTTGAAAATTCATCGAAAACAAAGTATGCAAAGAGCGGCAACTAAGTTATTCCGCCCATCTCAATGCGCGATTTAATGCCGCTTAGGCAAAGTCGTTGCACAGAATCGTCGAATATTAATTCCTCTCGGTCTGACAACATTAAAGTGCATTAAGATCCACAACGAGCGCGATTTTTAGTTTGCCAAAGTGTCTCCCGAGAGTTTCTTTTCGATGTTTAATCCGTGGTCAAGTAGGTAAGTGAATCGCCTTTTCCCCTTACATATAAATAAAGGCAAAGCGCGCCGCAATTTTGTCAATATCTTGAGCGCTCGCGGCAGAAAGTATCTTTATCAAATATTCAAGAATTTAAGATTAATATAACCAGAGTTTGTTTTCGTTTTGGACTGTGCACTTGTGAGATCCACCCGGGGGGTGGGTTAGGAGAGTAGGGAGTTAGGCTCACCAGCAAACAAACAGATCAACAATCGCGACTTCCTTGCACGTCGTCTTAACGAACTTCCATTAGGCTGGGCTCCAGGGATACATCTCTTTTCCATCGCCTAATGAAGTGTTTACCGAAACAAATTCCCTGATCGCCGCAGCAAATCCAGTCGGCAGCAACCTCAAACAGCAAGACTGCACTCAGAGCCCCCCCGTGCCGCTTTGTCTTACTAATTAACTGAAACTTACTTTCACCCCAAAATAAAAGCCGCACTCGCAAATTACTCACAGTAATGAGAAAAATTTGTCAGTTTCTACAATGAGATGGAAGATCTTTGAGAGTTAATGAAGGTTCTCAGCTCAGAAATTACGATTAAAGGGGTTCGGAATTAGGCCATATTAGTTACTCCAAAAGAAAATTCGTAATTTGATGCCAAAATAAGATACCTGCAACTCAAAAGTCCAAGCAAAATTCCAATCGACTTAAGAAAATCCTTTATTACATTTACTAGGATAGACTCGTTACACTTGAGCTTGAGAATTCCTCCCCCAACCCCCATTTCGGAAGCCGGGAAATTACGATTAAAGTATTTGAAATAAGGTGATAGTAGTTATTCGCAGATGCTGAGAAAAGAAAGGAGATAATTTACTCGGGAAATAAGATTGCACGACTCATAATGTAAGGTAACCTTCAATTGAACAAAGGCATTTCTTTAAGAAGCGAAGAAGTTGCGAGAGAACTTGTACCCACTTTAACGTAATACAAGTTTCTGAAAGTTCGTTAAACAAAAATTATCATCCAAAGGTAAATTGATTGCGCCATTGAAGCAACACATATAAGCATTTGCTTTTTTCATATTTAATTATTTCTCTTTTCAGTTGGTCATGTGTGCCTTGCTCTTTCCCAGGAGATGCTCGTTATTGTAAATACCTCTTTAGAGTGCAATGATTCTGTAACTGTTTATCAAAATACAAAAATCCACAAAGTATAATTAAGTTTATCAAAAGTTGGGGAAATTTTCACTAAATTTTGATGTTTTGTCAGGCAATATGTCTGTCTTTAAATAGGTGCCAGAAAAATTATTAGGAAATTCATTCATTATCAGACGTTTCCGTGCTCTGTTCGCTAAAAATTTTAAAGCTGTACAAATGCTAAAATAATATTCAAAATTACTCATACATAATTAGAGCACAATATTTTATTTCTCTCATTTCTCTCTGATTCTTCATAAGAATTTCATTTATTTTTTTTTTCTATGTTTTCTAACAGAAAATGTATTTTATGTAAATAATTTAACTATTAAAATGTGTTTATACATTTAAATTGTATTTTAATTTAGATAATAATATTTTAATTAAGATACAATCATATATTACATAGTAAATGTAACTTTTAAAATCAATGAAAAATCTACAACAAAATCTCTGTACATGACTTAAACGTCTAATCCAGGACGGTCGATAAATGAATGAGTATGGACCCAAGACAATTTTCCTTTAGGCAATAACCAAAATTGCGATGTTTCCTATAGAAAATACTACTGATCATCTTACTATATATAAAGATGTGTATACCTTCATAATAAATTTTTCAACTATACAAAAGGTAATATGGAAGAATTTCTTACTTATATAAATAAACAGATATTATTATTATTGTTTTCTTTTTTTATCTTTTAGTTTCTGAAAGTTTTCTAAATCTAATGAAAAAATTATTAATCTTCTCAAAAACAAATATCATCTATATAATTATAAAGAAATCTACAAATTTATATTAATTTGGAAATATTGCAATATATTCGTTTTTGCTCAGTTTTTAACTATTTAAAATTTTTCTTGGACGTCCTTTTTAAAATAGTACTTCTTCACTTTAAATTCCCCAATGTGGGACTTAACGACTTAAACGTCTAATCCAGGACGGTCGATAAATGAATGAGTATGGACCCAAGACAATTTTCCTTTAGGCAATAACCAAAATTGCGATGTTTCCTATAGAAAATACTACTGATCATCTTACTATATATAAAGATGTGTATACCTTCATAATAAATTTTTCAACTATACAAAAGGTAATATGGTAGAATTTCTTATTTATATAAATAAACAGATATTATTATTATTGTTTTCTTTTTTTATATTTTAGTTTCTGAAAGTTTTCTAAATCTAATGAAAAAATTATTAATCTTCTCAAAAACAAATATCATCTATATAATTATAAAGAAATCTAGAAATTTATATTAATTTGGAAATATTGCAATATATTCGTTTTTGCTCAGTTTTTAACTATTTAAAATTTTTCTTGGACGTCCTTTTTAAAATAGTACTTCTTCACTTTAAATTCCCCAATGTGGGATAACTTATAGTGTTATGAACGTTACAGTGGTATACACAGTGTTGGTGACATTACACATAACGTTTTTTCTTTATGTGAAAATGTGTCAGCTCTCTCTTTACCACATTTATGTCATTATTAAATAGTCTAAGTATCTAAATAGTTAAATTGATTTGACCTTTTTGTACTCTTTTTACTCATGAGAATATTTTACAGGCATAGAAAAGAGCATGAATAACAAACGTTTGATTATAATTAACAAAATATTCTGAGCTATTGATTTCCAATAGCGTGTTGAAGATACATGAAATTAGTTGATAGGGAATATCACTGCTTTATGGGAAACAAAATAAGTTACTTTCTCAACAAAATGAAATTTTCGACCCCTTTGCTCTTTCAACTCATGTCAATTATGACTTTAAGTAAAAATTGCGATTTCCATGAATATAATCCACTTTGTTACGAATATGCAATTAAGTTATCATTTATTTATACCTCGTAAAACTGAAATGTTATTAACCAACTTCAGACGAAGTACGTTAAAATATGAATAATCATTAAGAAAGAACGCAGCGACTGAGAATTCAATTATCTTCTTTGGATAAAATTGAATTAAATTAAATGAACTTCGAGAAATTTCGGATTCGGCTTTCCAAAATTAACGGAATAGACAGAAGTGGATAGACCTTTACGCTTGAATACACGAAACGACTTCCTTCGGCTCATTTGTATTTCGTTTGTGTATTTTGCCTTTAAAAGTATTTAAACAATTAAGGTATTCAAATTGTAACCGGAGAGTCAAAGCTACTTTAGAATAGCAATGATTTATTTTACTCAAGTAGAGATTTCAAAGCTTTGTCCTTAAAGTTTTCAATTTTAAGCAAAAGGATGAAATTGTGAAAATAAAAACAAAGTTAGTGTGGGTGAGTGTTAAACATATTGAATTTGGTAAAACAAATCTGAATAATGTTTTCAACAGAATAATGTTGAATAATAATTGTTTATAATTTGAAAACTAATTCTAAATTAAGTAAATTGACACATCCTTCAAGATGTTGTAATGATATGTGCAAATTATGTCGAGAAAACATGATAATTATTAATATATTTATATTGATAAGAAATTTTATCAATTTGTCATCAATTTTTGATAGAAACAAATTTAAAATTTTCATTTTTAATCAAAAGTGTGAAATTGAGAAAATATAAACAAACTATTCTGAATTAGTGTTATATACATCAATTTGGTAAAACGAAACAGAATATTTCAACAAAATAATAACTGTTTATAATTTGAAAGCTAATTCTAAATTAAGTAAATTAATCTATCTGTCAAGGTGTTGCATGAAATGCAAAAATTATGCTGATAAAGCATGATACTTATAAAAGTATTTACACGGACAAGAAAATGTATTGATTTGAACCCTTTTTTGATTGAAAAAAGTTTAAAGTTTTCATTTTTTAGTAAAAGAAGGAAATTGTGAAAATATAAACAAACAACTCTGGGTAATTGTTAAACACATAGGATAAGGTAAATCAAATATGAATAATGTTTTCAACTGAATTATACTGAAAAATAATTGGTAACAATTTTAAAACTAGTAATTCAGAAATTAAGTAAATTAATTTCTCTTCGAAATGTGTTGCATTAAATGCGCAAATGATACTGACAAAGGATGATACTTATAAATATACATATATCGATAAGAAAAGGTATTGATTTGACATCATTTTTTGACTTAATGACAATTACTTAGCAATATAGTCATACAAAATAAAATGAACTAGCAATAAATCCATAGGATATAAATTCGTAAAAATTCAAACATTTCTAACAATGCAAATAGATTTACATTCATTGTCAATGAAATTAACACTGAAGCAAATATTTTATGCTTGAAATTTGATGCTACAATGATAATTATTTATACTGATTAAATTTAGATTTCCCTATGTATATTATAATAAAAATAATGTACATTTTATAATCATAAGAAGTAATGAAAGAAATCTATAACTAATAAAAGCCAATTATAAATAACGAAATTGCAAAGTTCAGGTACTATTTAAAGAAATTTAGTACATCATCAGAATCGATTTATCATTACGCCCATACACTCATGTGTTGCCTATATCATTAAAAATTAGAAAATTTTCTGTAACGGAAGGGTTTAACAAAAAACAAAACAAAACAAAACCTAACAATTGAGATATTGAACATAATCTTTTAAATAATAATAATAATAATAATAATAATAATAATAAAAGGAATCAGACCTTATCAATATTTTTACCAGCTTCAGAATATTTTTATCATCTTGGCAGGAAGGAGAAAAACACATCAAAGACTTATTAGTTTTTGTTAATGATACCATGCACTTGTAATGGAGGGCACAACACTGTTGCCAAATCGGGGAAATGTTTTATTCAAAATATCTATCACTTTTTCAAAGAGTAATATTCTCTTTATTTAATCACAGAAATCTGTAACAACTTTCCACTAACCTTTTTCCACTGTCTTACTACTAGAAAAAAAGTGGTAGTTGATTAGAATAAAAATAATTTCCAATCTGTACACACTGAGTTACAATGGGATATTTTATTTTTATAAACACTTTTGTTTTGTTTTTTGTATGCATTTATTATGTTATGATTTAGAATAAATTATTCATGTTTGTTTAAGAAAAACGCGAACATCATAAGATTTAATTTCAAATAAATAAATTATTTATTTTTATGCTGTTGACTATTTTACATCTAAAACATTTTTTAAATAATATTATAAATAATGATTTCAAAATCACATGCGTAATAACATTAAATGCTTATACTAATGGTAGATTCATTTAGTAAACAAACTCTACATATATCTTAAAACCTTTATGTTTTGTGATGAGTTTTCCTTAATTGTGCATGAATCGATCTTAATACATAATATTAAAATGATAAAACTTGTGTTTCAAATTTTGAGAATATAAGCTTAGCATAACATTACGAATCTGTCAAAAACAATTTTATGAATCTTTTTCACTTTATAGATATTTTTTAAACCAGTGACAATTCATTCATTATAAAATACGCTTATGAAATAGCAGGATATTTAAAAGGTAGATGTTTTAAAATGCTTAAAAATTTTCCAAATTACAATAAATGATATTTACTTAAAATCTGCTATTTCGATTATGCCTATATTTATCATATTTTATTTCTTAAGATTTTTTTTTCATTTAAAAAAAAATTAAGGTGCTTATATTATCATCTTTTTTTTTCATTTAGAAAACATCATCCAACTGCACAAAATTTATGGGTTTTTCTATCTTTTGACTTACAACTCAATAAATATATTGGATCATATTTTAAACTACTATTCGGTATTCTACGAAAATATTCTTCCAACGAGAATATAATATTTAAACGAAGTCTTTTTTCCCAATTCCAAGTTCGAAAGCATCAATAACTTATAACAGTATCTAGTATCAGTGGGCATACAGTTTTACAGCAAAATTTTAATAGAATATTTCACCTTATTTAATCCAAAAAAATTACTATTTCTGGGATTAAACAAGGCGGTTGCAACTTCTTCCATTTAAATATTAAATATAAATTTTCTAATCAGAATGGTGGTGCCAGACTCCTTGGAAATTATATGGAGTGTAACAGACCTTGTAGTATCTTCATGCAACTGTTATGATTATTTTCAGATTGACTGTCGGATTTGCCAGATTATGAAAAGCTACACATAGGACATCTGTGGAAGGAGGAAGGAGAGTGCTTAGAGAGGAGGTGTTTTTACGGGAATCTGGTCTATATCTAAGTTACGTCAAAAGAAAATTTTTGATATATATATATATATATATATATATATATATATATATATATATATATTTATAATTTTTATTTTATTAAATCCGTTTTTGAATATTTTGTAATGTTTCCTAATAATTGATTTTGCTCCTGTTATGTTTATTTTTTCAATACCTATCCATTTTTAATCAATTTTCTTTACCTCAGTCGTCGTGGTTGATCGGGCAATTTGAGTAAAGTAAATTCGTCTCATGCCTATTTACTCAAACAGAAATCAATTACGATTCACTTATATTTGTCGAATATTGCCTTTGGTAATATGTTTCACGGTATAAGTTTCCATTTGCTTCTTGTAATTTCACATTCTGCACATTGGATTTTTTTCTCCACATATCTTTACTTTTTTTTCCCCACCACAATGCAAAGTCATATATCCAAAAATGTAAGATTCTCAAAATGAAATATTTTGAGAATCTTATATTTTTGGATATATGTCTTTGTATTGTATTATAATTATCGGTTCATATATTGTCGATTTTGTTGGAAATTAATCCAAAATAATCTCTACAATTGATCATCAAAAGAGAAAGATAGAAACCTATAGATTTTTTAGGTGATTTAATATTGCATATATAATTGTTGGATATGCTATGTGCTGCTTCTGCGCCTGTTGTGCAACAATTTATCATTAAATTATATGAATGATATTAAATTATATGAATTATATATATATATATATATATATATATATATATATATATAATTTTAAAGGGGAAAATATTACTAGCATACAGCAATTGACAATTTATTTATGCTACTACTAAATGAAAGTTAATTTCTTTTACTTACTTGGTCTTTTTCTACGAAGCCGACGAAAGCCGTCCTTTCCACTTCGACGAGCTGTCCAGCCTTGTCATACAGGGCTATTACGAAGTGAAAAAAGTTGCTTTTTCGTAAATTGGACGGTGGCTGCTTTTCAAAGTGAGCTCGCCCTAGACCCACACTACAAGGAAAGAGAGTAAAACTGTTTTTTTACTCAAGCAAGCCATGTAAATTTCTGTTTTGAATTTTGCCAGAACTCAAATTTATCTTATCAGATCCTTCATAATAGTTTTGATTTTAAATCAAGTAAAGATTAAGTAAAAAAGAGAATAAACGACAAGCGAAAATTAATACCCTAATAATTCGATCTGATAAGATGGTTATAAAAGCCCCAGCAAAATTCAGTCATTATAATAAATTGAGTAAAGTCTTTATATAATGGATACATTATTTTCATCATGATACACAGCAAAAAACATGTTCTAAAACCAATCATGCATTACTCACATAAGTGTATAATTTTGTGTTCTGTAAATAAAAAGTTTCTTAAAGATTATTTAAAAATAATAAAAATATGGTATAATTTCATATATTACAATATCACAATCAATACGTAAACTTAAATATTCCTGATTTTCACAACTAATTTATTTAATAGATTTTTTTAGATAACGTTTGGATTTCTTCAGATGTTGAAGAAGAAAATGGGAATTTTATAATTTATTTTTACTGCAAAATTGTTTCATTCATAATTTTTTTTAATGTTTTTTTTTTAGTCATAGGAGACTGATATATGGAGTGTTCCACACTCGTACATATTTTTTTAAACCAAAAGTATGTATGACCAGTAATAGAAACTTGTATAAAAAAAGTAATAAAAGCACTACAAGAGATCATAGAACTTAAAAGTTTATTTTCATGTACTTTTAATATACATAAATATTTGAGAAAAAACTGTCGATCGTATTCGCTGAATTTTTATCAATTTTGTTTGCATATAACGGGATCTTGAATATTATAGCTGCAAATTGATATAAAAGTTTTAAACTAACACTAACACTTGTATTGAGTATATAAACTCAGTACTAGTTGATTGGATATAGATTAACACAAATTTAACACGAGTATGACAACAAATATAAATCAATATTAGTAGGTACAATCGAATTTTATAAGTTCGATATTTTGGAAAATCAACTAGAGACAGATGTAAAGCTATATTTTTTAAATTAGACTTTAGGTTGAAAGAGCATAAACTGTTAGATTAAGTTTTTGCAAAGGTTTAAAGTATATAAATCTTAATTGTAAATTATTAAACGACTTTTACGTTATAAGGGTGCGCGTGTGTATTTTTCGTGTTAACAAATTAAAAGTAAAACATTTAGAAAATGCATCTTTAGCATATTTTTTTCTACAGAGATGTTACTTCGGAAACCAAGAAAAAAGACATTCATAGAAAATCAAATTTATTAAAGAGAAAGAGGGACAAAAGCACTATTTATTATATATATTTTTTAAATCATATTACGACAACTATAAAAACAATAATTTTAAGGGTAGTAACATATTTATATAATTTTATAGGATAATAATATATTTCATTTTTAATTTAAATAATATTTAGAGTATTTCTCACGTAGATATAAACAATTGTACTAAATAAAATTATTACATTTTAAACTAAATCATTTATTTTTTTCCTCTTTGCTTTCTTAGCAAAATTCTATAAATATGAAAATACTGTAGGTAAGTAAATTACAATAATTAAAATCTATAAATTATAAAATTCCTATTTAAAATACAAGTGAAAGACACAAAACATACAGAATTTTCTTCATTTTTTAAAACAGTTTTAATATTTAATTACCACTATTTTATTAGTAATTATAATAAAGTTCAATGTCTAACAATTACTATTACGTAATTTCTATTAAAATGGAATCATACCTTGATACATTACAATGTTAAAAGCGGATGAATAAAAGAACCAAAATGTTTTTAAAGAAATAAAAAAATAAAGAAATGAGGGCTTATCCATTTCCCCACTCTCTTTTTCTTTTTATGCATTTTGCGCAATTCTAGAAATGTACGTATATTTGAAATTTGATAGAAGGTTATGCGCTTTTGTAAAAGGGAAAACCACGGGATTCCATGCGTTGAGAAGAAAAAATCTGCTTTGGAAAAACCGTAAGTTTAACCTAATGCACAATATTAAAAAGTGGAGAAAGAAAGAAGGTAAAAAGTTGAATTTGATTCCAAACGATTCGGTAAACAGGTGAAATACAATTATTTTTTTTAAGTGTCAAAATTCAATAAATGAGATTGCAAATTTTGTAAATGCATGGCTTTGTATAAAAGTTATTTTTTTATGTACTGAAACATTACTAGATCAAAAACAAAACATGGAGAATATTAGATTTGATTTAATGTTTTGAAATAAAACACACTAAGTTTGGGGATTTATAAAGTAACACACAATGTTAATTAAATTCTTTCCGTATATACATTTACTACATATGTAAAGCTTGCAGAGTTTCAGTTAGATAGATATGAAAATAACTAATATAATCAAACTAATTTGAAAAGGATTCACCCACAATAGAAAAATAAACTTATTTCCGTTTAAAAAAAATTAGTGCAATTTTATCTATAGAATTTTGATAGCACATCATTTGCATTATAATCAACTTTAGAAAATAGTTATTGCAGTACTTGAAATTTCCATTTTATTTTCTACAGATGATTGAATGACTATATATGTTCCCTGTTTTCAACTTAAGTTAAAAAAAATCAATATTAATTATTTTAATTCAAATTATTATACGGTTAAAGCTGTCATAATGTGTTATCATAATTTGTTAACGTAACTGATAAAAATATAGGCAGTTATATCCCAGTAATTCAATTATTGATGCAATAATCATCTTGTGGTCTTGAACTGATCTTGAACTCATTATTTCGTGCTTATTAAAATTGAGTAATTATTATTTTCTCATGAGATGTCAAGAGTACTGTTGCATTTTTGATTGCTCCGTGTGACATCGTTTCTGCTGTTACATGTTTTCGAAGATTTTCTTCGGATACAACGGTCTTTGTCACATCGTTGTCTTTAATTTTAAAAACATCCTTGTCTTTAACTTTTTTTTAATTCAAATGGTTATTTTAAACTCTTAAATATAATCACATTGCTATAAAGGTAATATTTTATATAGCAATAATCTATTTTAGCTAATATTTGATATAATCTAAATAAATATCTATGTATATATTAACGCCATCTCTAATTAATCGTGTACATAGGATTATTTTTGCAATAATAATTTGCATTTATTCATAGATAATACCGTTTTATTTTAAGAAAATTTGTTATTTTTTTTGAGAATACTGAATCTATAAATCCATTACTCTAAAACTCCCTTTATTTATTTTATTTATTTTTAAAGAGACTGTAATTTGAGAACAAGTTTCAAATAAGTATAAATTTTAGTCCACCAAGGTAATAGCCCTTTAAAATACAAATAACTGAATGTTTAATTCAATCATAATGTGTTATCATAATATAATAATGTAACTGAAAATAATATATATATATATAAATTCTTTCCAATAATTAAATTACAGATTCAATAATTAACTTGTGAATATAATTTTTTCTTCAAACTTTCTACCATTTTTATTCCCCATAATTAGATATAGAATTTTACTGTAAATATGAAAAGAAGTTGCAATGCATTATGATTGCAACACTCTATAGATCAGATCGAATATATTGCACAGGTTAGGTGAAGTATTATTCATCATGAAGTATAGCCATCAATAATAGTCCATCGTTCTAATTAACAGTCCTTTAAAATACAAATTATTGAATGTTTAAGACTATCACGATGGGTTATAATAACTTGATAATGTAACTGATGAAAATATATAGAAATTCTTCCCAATAATTAAATTTCATATTCAATAATTATCCTGTTAATATTCCATTTCTCTTCAAACTTTTTGCCATTTTTACATTCTTACCCAGTATGAGATAGAATTTTACTGTAAACATGAAAATATGTTGCAATACATTATGATTGTAATATCTGTATAGATCAGATCAAATATATTGCACAGGTTAGATGAAGTATTAACTAAAATAGGTCTATTTTAACTAAATTTTAATAGATAAAACAAATTAAAGTAATTATTTCATATACAAAGATGGTAAGATCTTATATTATATGTTACACAAGCAATATTTTTAGTATTAAAGGGTGTCACTTCATAAGATTGTATGTGCACGCGCGCACACACACAATAAATAAATAAACAAATAAAATTTATAATAAATGTTCCTCTACAAAAATAAAATATTTAATGAAAATGTACTATAATATGCCTATATAGGAAGTGGCGTAAATAATTTAAATTTATTGTTGCATCTTGGTCAACTTGTCAGGTATTCCATAGTTATGTGGTTGAGAATATGCATACTTCGATATAATTTTTCGAGGAAATATCTTTTAGATCATAAGTAAACGCATTGTAACATGTTTGGACCGTCTGTAAAATTATATCATATATTAAGGTAAAAATGTAAAAATGACTGCCAGTTTGAAGAAAATAGAATATTCAGAGACTAGAAATTAGTTTTGCAAAAATCTCATAGAACATTAATTTTGAGTCATTCGATCAATAGAAATTTCACAATTTAGTCCTTTGTATGGGGTGGAAATCACGTAGCAGTTTGTTATTAAACATTTCAAAAATAAATTTTAATTACACCATGAATAATAATACACCATGAATAAGATGCGATATGTCCCTTTCTATGTGAAAAAAATCAACTAACACTTTTTCAAACATTAACAATTGTCATGGTGCTTTATTTCGATGCGCATTATCATAATTTAAAAAAGTCTTTAGAAAAAGAAAAAAGAAAATTGCTGTCTTATAGGTTACCAATGAGAATTTTTAGAGCAATCCATGCAACAAATTAAGCATGAAAATCAATTTCAAAATATCTGTGAATTAAACTTACGAATGACAAAAATTTTCTCAGCTGATTTTCTTCAATAATAATCTCTTATTATTTGACATTATTTATATTTTATGTACATTTCAAAAAACGTCTGCTCTACAGCAGGTGTTTCATGAGCAATATAGCCATATAGATAATTTTCCGTAGAAATATTAAGAACATTTCATCGCTATTTACACAATTACAGCCTTCAAAGTTCTAATGGCAACAGTTCTTGCTCTTTGGTTCTTAAAAAAGAAAATGCACTCGCGTACATTACTTCATGTCTTACTAAAAGTTTAAAACCAGGAATATACCAAATACTTTTAGCTTTTATTGGGGACATTTCGTAACCCCAAACAGAAGACGGAGAGCGAGCGGATTTAATGAAATTGCAGGATTCAGCAAAATTTTCATTTTTCCCTTGGCCACCCTCCATAAGACGTTTCAGGATAGCCGAACAACGTCTTTCAGGATTAGAAAAATCCAAGTGCGGGGGACTATTTTAGATTTAGTACTCCCAAGCTCATAGTTTTAAACGCTGAGCCTTCCAGCCTTACTGCTTACAGAGCGGGGGCATTTTAAAACACGTGGGATTCACTTTCCGGATCCAAAAGTTCATTCCAGGACCATTACTCTAGCTTGCTCCGTTTTCTCGGGGAATCTGGAATAATTAATGCTTGATTCCAAGAATTTTGATTTTGCAAGCCCAATTTGGACAAGATTTGCGGCTAGCTTTTTTAATGCTAAATTCCACGTGCTTTCGGTTAAACTCTAAAACCCGAGTCAGCATTATTATTTTTTTTCCTCTCGTTTCAAACAGAATTTAAGAGATAGTGTGCATTGATATTGCTACGATTGGGCTCTATAAATTAAGTTTAAATTTAGTTATTATAATGAGATATATGCATTTTGTTTTTTTTCAATGAAACATCTTTCGCATTTTTAGAAAATTATATTTCATAACACAATATCACAATTTTTCCCCCACAACATTTTGCATTCTTAGGAAATAATATTTCATAACACAATTTCATATTTTTACCTGAAATTAAATTCCACGGATTTCAGTTAAACTCGAAAATCCGAATCCGTTTAACTGTAACCATTTATTTTTTCAAACAGATTTCAAGAAATCCTGTGTGAATTCACACCGCTACGATAATAAAAATTTATAACACAATTTCTCATTTTTATCCACAATTTTTTCACAGCTCTTTTTATGTTAAAGTGTTGTAACTCATTCTTAAAAGCTTTTTCTTTTTCTTTTTGTGCAGTTTGAAAAACATTTTAAATTATTTATTATTATTATGCTCACTTCCGCTTATATCGTTACATTTTTAAATGCCATAAACGTAATTATAGTTTATCGTAAATTTTCATATTTTTTGAGAAAATGAAATTATGTGAACTAAAAGTAATTATATTTTGCCTTTATTATATTTTAATATATCCATGCATGATTGCTGCACATTATTTTAAAACGTCTCATAGTTTTGATTTTATTTTTCCATTCAGAATTTACTTTTACAGTAAAATTCCAATTTAGAAAGTAAAAAAAAAATAAAAAAAAATAAAAAGTAAATAAAAATATTACATTAAAAAATCAGTAAACCAATTCTAAAAAAAAAATAACGATGCCTATTCTCACACATACTTCTATATCACCATTAACCCAATCTTTTATCCTGGGCACTCCCATTTAAATTGATTAACGAGATGAAGGGTTAATTTCATTATTATATATATATATATATATATAAGGAAATTACATGTGTCAAAGTCAAAGGAAGAGATATAAAAATCAATGGAAAGGATACTGTAAAAATTAAACATAATAAAATGAAAAATCAAATATGGAATACTTTGAATATCTTATGGAATCTTCAAAGGAGCATCAAAAGAATAATTCATAATAAAGATAAGCTAGTTCAACAAATATTGTCAGCATTATGCCTAAAAAAGACAATATTAAGCTCCTTATAACATATCAAAAACCCAAAATAAGGTAAAAGGTACAAGAGATCCAATAAATAAATAAAAAAAACCATGAATTAACAGCAATATGTAATACACCATGAAGCAAGGGACACAACTATACATATGCAATGTGTGTGGGATTAAAATCACCAAATGGGCTTTCATTCTAGCTATTTACTTTTATTAAAAAGCTTCAATGTAATGCACTGATTTAATAAATCTTTCTAATTTTTCGATTTACTCCCATTTTGAAGCATCGAGTTAATCCCCTATAGACAAGTTTCTTTCGAGTGAGGGGATGGATGATACTTCAGCCTTATTTACTTTTTAGGAACACATATTGTGTCATGTTCGTATCATGTAGATGCTTGTATAATATGATTTTTAAAGATCAGCTTTAACTTCAAATTAATTAGAGTGTAATAGTGAAACTGCATCTGCAAAAATCCCTTTAGTAATTCTAGAAGAAATTCATTCAGTTAGGGTAGTCCGACCATTAAATGAATATTTAAGCACATTTTTTTTTTTTTTTTTAAGATAGATAATATTTTAATAAACAGTGCCTTTTTGTGTCTGACAGTGCAAATAAATGTGCTGGTATACAAATGATTAAAAAATAATAAAAGGGAAGTTTATATTTCATTTGTTTGGGATGTTAGGGTGTCTTGATAAAAAGCAATACAAAAACCATGTAAATGAACAGTTCTTACCAGTGAATGAACGCAAAATTTTCCAGTGAATGAACAGGCAGCAATTTAAAAAACACTTAAGTTTCATAGTATGTTATTTATTTTACAACTTGTACAAATAACTTATAACACGTTTTTACTGAATTACGGGTTTTTTAAACCCAACATGATAATTAACTAGTGGGGAGATTTTCAAACCTTATTCTATTAAAATATGTATTAATTGTTCAATCACTGGGGGCTGTTCACTTACTGGTCTACTGAAAACTATTACAAATTTCAACAGTTACACTGACTTTCAATTACAATTCCACATTTTTTTTGGTATGAACTACTCACATTTGAATAATTATGATCCAATAATAAGACAAAATCAGATGTACACTAAATAAAAAAAAATATTAAAATAGTATCAAGATCTCTGAGTGTGTTGATATATTAGGCGAAAAGGGAATTAATAAAATATGAGAAAATAATTTGAAAATGAGGTGGAGTATTAAGGGGGAGGATCCTAAAACTAACATGTAAACAAATCATAAACATTTTAAATATATCTCAAGTTTAATTTCGTAAAATGCTAAAAGAGTATGAAATATGTATAAGAATTTATCTCGTGAAAACCATTTCTCATTTTTTATTTCGTATATCAAAGTATAAGAAAAAATTCTCATCATAGTTTTTAAATATCGACCTTGCACAAATTGCTAATATGTATTACGTATACATAATAAGTTTAGAAAAATGTGTAAAAGCATAATTTTTTATTGCTACTTCATACAAGTCAGAAGATATTTTAAATTGTATTACTTTTTTTATTCACATTAAGCTTCGCAAATTCAAAAATTTATACTGCTAATAAATTTGATTTAAGCTATGGTTTTTAACTTTATATGTTTAATAATAATATATATATGTATATATATTTGATATAATATCCAGTAATTACGGTTAGTTAGTCGAAATTACTTCTTTCCTTTTTGATTAAAATGCAATTTTAGAATTTTCATTTACTCACTATTATTTTGGAGCACATTTCCAAAGTAAAACATTCCAATGACCTTTGAAAAAACATGTTAGTAAAGTTTTTGCAATCATTGATGTCTAAGAAACACTTATTGTTATTTTACAACTTTTACAAAAAATTATATGATAAACAGAATAATCATTATTATTATCTGAAAAAGACATTTGATTTTACAACTTAGAATTTTTTTTTTGTGATTAAGTATATCCATAGAAGAATTTCTTTCAAGAAATGTTTTTCTTTGGTCAGAATAATATTTTCATGAACATTTTTTATCACCATCTTTTTAACACTGTTTTAACAACTTTATTTGCATTTTATCTTAGATTATAACAAATTTCCTCGTAAAATAGGATTAATACGCATCATTACTTTTAATTCTATTTGTATTTAGTATAATTATAATCTAAAAGCTATTTTCAGATTATAATAGATTTTCTTTTAGAGTAAAATATACTATAATTATTATGTAAAATTAAAAAAATATATATTTCCTTTCTTTTTAGAATATAATCTGATAAATACAATACAACAATATAATCCATATATAATTATAATCTACAAGCTAATTTTGAGATTATAGTAGATTTTCTTCAGAGTAAATAAAGTATACTATAATTCTAATGTAATTTAAAAAAAAAATCCTTCACATGTTCTGGCTTTTTAGAATATAATCTGATAATTACAAAACAACAATATACTCTATTTATAATTATACTATAAAAGCTATTTTATAAGCGTAAAATATACTATAATTCTCATGTGTAAAATAAAAAAAAATCTCCCATGATTTTACTTTTTAGAATATAATCTGATAATTAAAATACAACAATATAATCTATTTAATCCCAGATCTCTGTGTTTAAATAAAGCGAAGATATTTATTCAAATAATTGTGCTAAAAAGAAAGCGTAAAAGTTGGCAGTTATGGAAACATGAGTATAGTCGTGATGGATTAGTAATGCGTTAAAAGAAAACAAAGTATTATTTGTTTAAATTTTTTTGTAAGATTCTTCTTTAGGTTTCACAAAAGATGCGAGAAAGCTACGATTGAGCAAAATAGTCTTTAGCTCCTTATTTTATTTTTAAACATTTGTCAAACTCTTCAAGATTTTTGTTTTGATAAACAGGGATATAAGAATTTGAATTCCTTTTTTTTTGGAGGGCAAATAAATATATATCCAAATTCAGAGTGTATTTAATGTATAAATTTGTATGCTCTTATAAAATAATATTCGGCAAGAAAAGCAAAGAAAAATTCATGACTTCTAACAAATGATAATACTCCCAAGAAATAAATCCTAAAAATGTGTGATTTCAATTTTATCCTTCAACATAGCTTATATTACCTATAAAACTATAGAATTGAAGATAAAAGAATTATTACAATAAAGATGTTTGTTTCAATTTTATATTTCAAGCCTAAAATAGTCTATATTACTTATTCGAAAAACTATAGAATTATGGATAAAAATGTGTGGGAATAAGCAGATAATTTAAATATTCAATTAACTAATTATACAATCCACTTAATGATTAATAGAAATATAATAAAGGAAGAATAAAAGGAAACATTCCTAAAATGTTCTATTCAAGCTAGACTTTATGGCATTTAGTTTATTTCTGTAATACGTTTTCTGACATTCGCCAGAGAAATAAAAAAAAAATCAAAGAATGGAAGGATACATACAATATAATCTAATTTAAACTCATTTGTAATTAATGGTAAAATATTAATAAAACAGTTAAAAAGAACCAAATGTTCTTTCGAAGATAAAATCTATAACTGTGTTTTGCTTTCTCTTATGCAAGGGAATATTTTTAATATATGCTAAAAAAGAAAAAAAATAATAACAATAATGAAAAAAAAGATGAAATTTAGTCGACTATAATTTTATTGAATAAATTGAAATGAACATTTTTATACAGTAGTAATCAGTTGAAAATAAACAATCGTATTCACAGTTTGAAAACGCATAGAAATGTTGAATGCATGTAATTTATTATGAGATTTTTTTTTAAAATTGTTTCTCACAGTTATTCATTCAATTTTTTTCGCATGTTGAAATTGTATTTATATATTTAACATGCAAAAACAAAAATAATAATTAAATTCTAAAGTTAGAAAAAGTAAATGAACATCTATGTTAGATATTTCTTGCAGATTAAAAAACAGTAAAAATAATATAACAAGCAAGAATTTAAAAAAAATAATAATAAATTTAAAAAAATACACTTATTCATTAATAATTATTCAAAGAAATTAATAGTCTTATTCTTACATTTATTTATTATTGTTTTAAAATACTATATAAAAATTAAAGATACCGTAATATACAATCAAGCTAGCCAAAATATACAATATAAAAGAAATTAAATTCTGGAAATAGAAATGTTATACTGCTAATCTCAAACATGTTCCAGAATCAAAAAATTTTAAACTGACGTATGATTTTTCGAATAGCTTGTTCGAAAGTAATCAGTGCACCTTCCATACACGTGCTATGAATATTCTTTTAAACAATCAAGCTCCAAAAGAAAGAAAAAAAGAAAAAATCTTTTGTAATAATTATAAACAATTCATACACAAATCCACCAGAACCAAGTTTTCTCCAAATATCCAAATAGTTGAGATCTGTTTGAAAATTTCTAGTATGTAAGAAGAATCTATTAATAGTTGAAATTTGGTATTTTTGCTTCACACTGGATGAAAAATGTATAAGAGAAGAAAATGAATAAAAAAAGAAACAATCAGTTTAATCATCTTCAATATTTAACGGAAATAACAAAGTATAAAATTATATGGATTAATTTTATCTTTTTTATATTTTTTTATAATTTTTTTATTAAAATTATCGTGTTGCATTTAATAAAATCATAAGTTCTATTTCCCTTATAACATAATGTTTTATCTTAAATTATGTAAGATTATTATAATAACTAAAATTTGTTTATAGAATCTACCACAACAATAAAATTTTAGAAAAATAAAATCAATTATTACATATCAGTTTTCAAACTAAGTTTACATTTATAGAGAGAGACAGATAATATAAATTTTATTCCTAAACAAAACAGTGCAAGTTACTATCTTCTGTAAAATTTTTAAATCGTAATTCTTGGTTTTATGTAATGCGGACATTAAATATATATTGTAGTATGTTCTATTTTATAAAGATGTAAAAACTTATGGTAATAAATGACAAATAAATCTATGATTACGTGTTTTTAAAACCTATGGAAGGAAGAAATTATACCTTATATTAAAGTTAAATATATACTGCTCAATTATCGAAAAATTCACTTTCATTAAATGAAATACAATTTTTATCACTACTAATGCAAAACAAACACACAAATAAAAAATAATGCCTATTAATTGACACCATGTTAGTTGATAATATTCATTAACTAATATGAAAAGTAATTGTACGAATTATATGCTATCAAAATTTAAATAAAGTTTACTAAAATGAGAAAAAAAAATTGAAATCACTTGTATTTGAAAATTTCTAGTAAGAAAACCTGCATAACATGCAGTTCATTCTAAATGAAATAGAATACTAGATAAGTAGAAGTTATTAAAATTTACATTAATGTAATCAGATGAAAAGTATTTCTATGAAAATTTAGTGTATTTTCAGATTATTTTTACATTATTAAAAATTATTTTTTAAGCTAATCAAAATAATATACATGTAAACAATAAAGCATTTATACAAAGAGTAAATGTATTGGAATCGTGGCAAAGGAAAATAGGAAAGGTTATTCAACACTTTATGAGAATTTAGTACCAAAAATATGTAAAAAATAAAGATGCTATTCTGAGGCGAAACTAAAAGTGAAATCAAATTAGCATTTTAAAAGTACTATTAGAATGTATACAGCAATAAAAAAAAATAATTAGTGTCATAAATCACAACTGAATTGAAATTTAATTTAGAGTAGCATAATGTAAACACAAGAAAAATAAAAAGGCAGACATGAAAATTATTTTCTTAAAATATATATTAACAATTTATTCTGAAATTTTCAAGTACTTATAAATTCCATAATTTACTATTTTTCGTCTTAAATTAATGTAATATACTAGCTTCATCATTTAAAACAATTAATTGTTCTATTGTTACACTAGTATACAATGATATTTTAAACAAAGCTATTTTTAAGATAAATATATGTCACTTTTCTTTAACTTGCCTAAGTATAATAATTCCCTTTAAAATAAATTCAGAAAATTTATAAATAGATGTGAAATATTAGTAGAAGTTTAAGAAGAAAATAAGAAAATGAACACTTGTATAAACAATAATAAAAACTATAATATTGTCTAAAAGTAACAAGGTAAACACTAAACATTTAATATTATAATCCCATCTTATAAATGCTTCAAATGCTTTTTCTTAACTTGCCTAAGTACTATAAATTCACTAAAAAAAAATTATAAACAGAGTAAAAGTTTAAGAAGAACCTAACTAAATAGACACTTGTATAAACAATAATAAAAACTATAATATTGTAAATTAAAAGTAACAATTTTGTAATACTAAACATTCAATATTATAATCACGTTTTATAAATGCTTTAAGTCCAACAGGTTCATTTGTAATTTCTAAAAACCTGAAGTTCGGTCTATGATAAGAAATGACAACAATGTTGATGGGGGCAATGAGGCAAAAGAAGGGTGGGTGGGGGTTGTCCTTACCTGCCGGCAGTCTGGTCGATCATGGCGGGCTGCATCCAGCCGGTGCGGACGCTGCCCAGCTGTGCGCCGGTCAGCGGCTCCTCCTTGAGGGTAGCCATAGGCCCTCGGGGCTGCAGGCTTGCGTCTTGCAGGCCGAACATCATCTTGGCCAACGCGATAGATCACAACAGTCCGCTGCGTTCAGTTGCACGCTACTGCCTGCTGAGTGCACGCCACTGATAATGACGCCCCTGTAGGACCACGTGTGGGGGGGTCTGACGTCAGCGGCCGACTCCGACGCTGCTACTCTCCGTCACCCGGACGGTTAGCAATCGCACTCCGCTTCTGCCACGAGTTGCCGAATCGAAGACTGGCGGAAGAAGATCTGTCTTTTGTTTTTTGCAATCGATTTGCAGATACAGTTGGATGTCCGAATCACAATTCCAGTGCAACTTTAAGACACAAGGCCATAAGTATATTGCCTCATGTTACTACCAAAACTTTGAAATGATTTTGAAAATCTTGTCATTGAACATTCATTTCGGTCCTTATTTAAAAGTTCTTAATTAAATCAACACAATACCGTGGAACTGACAAACGCATTCTGCAGTTCTTAAAATCATTGACACGTTCACCGATGGATTAGTTTGGGACTCTTCAAAAATTTTGACAGTCGGAATCCTGAGGTGTAAAAATGTCCTACCTCATGCCAAGCACGGTGAAGATAATTCTCCATGAAGGACGTCTCCAGTCATCGCTTATACCCCTGGGTGACACTTCCCGGCAGTTAGAAAGTCCATTCAGTTTTCTGGAAAATGCTCCTCCAGGGAAGAAAAGGGGCGTCCGAAGCCCTTGCTCACTGCGTCCCAACTGGGCAAGAAGTTACGTGCCACCGGAGATTCCACTCACGGTAAGATCTCAAAATGCTTTTTTTTCCTCCGCCGTGTTTATTTATGAGCGTGGTTGCCGGATCTAAGACCAAAGCAAAACGATCGCGTGGCGGCGTGTATCTGTTCCGAGTCCGGGAAACTCGCGTGTCCGGCGCCTCGGCTTGTGAATGACGATTTGACGGCGCGAAACCTCCGGGGGATGTGTTTTGTGCTTGTGCTCACTACTCACTAGTCCGGAGTAACAGGCGCTTTCCCGAAGGAGACCGCCCCCTTGGGAGCGGTTGGCGGGAACGCCAACAGGTGACTGACTCGAGCTCCGCCTATTTCAGTCTCAAACATCCAATTGGAGATCGCGTTGCAGAAAAGGAGCCAATCGGGATAGGAACGTCTCTAGTCACTATGTAGTCCAAGCTTCATGGTATTAGCATTTATTATTCTGATGGTGCCACTGGACCTGAGTCGGCAGTTGGTTACTTCATTCGGCTGGGGTGTTTTCACCCAGACTGTCTTACAAAGTGGACCGTGTACTCCGCTATCATGAAACACGGTCTCGTGGCGGACAAATACGCAATTATGAGCGTCACCGTAAGAGGCCTCATGGCAGTGATTGGTCCCGCGTCTCTATCCCCTATCAACCAGTTTTGCGTGGCAGCTTGATTTATCAGATGCGCCTTTAAATATCAACACACCGCTCATGCTTATCAAATGAAAAGGAGATTCTATGATTTTTTTTCACGCGGAGAAATTCTGTTGAAATAGTTTTTGACGTTTTAAATTTTTATTTTTTATATACGCTGTTAAAGCTTTGTATTGATTTTTTCCTAACCGAACCATAATACTGTTCATGGAAATATAATTTTCAATTAATTTTATTTGTTTTTAAGCTGTACAGTAAAAGAGCTAAAAATTTGTTGGATATTTTTTTACAACGAAAAATTAAATTATTTTATTGACTTTATTTTTTTCATCCGAAAATAATTGTTATTATTAGAAAATTAAAAGAATCTATGCGAAATGAATTTCCGGATTTAATAAAGTTTTTGTATTGAATAATTGTTTAAAACATGTAAAATATATATTTTTTTGTTTCCATTCAAATTTATTTATATATAATCTATATTTTAAATAATTATTGGTATTACATTTTCCTTGTTACCAATTTTTATTATTGCATAATATATCTTCCTTACTTAACTTGATGTATAATACTAATTTTGCCACTATATTTACTGGAATGAGGAAAATGTGTGGAGAACAACAAAAAAATTTTGAATTTAAATTCTTTATTAATACTTTAAATTATATTTGATTATTAATATGTATTTCCATTCTAATTATATACTACTTAATGAAGTGTAACTGATTAAATTAACTAATTGTAAAACAGTATTTAAACATTTAATGCATATAAAATAAACGTAAAGGTAAATAATGCATGAATTGGTTCTTTTGGTTATGAAACATCTATTGTTGTAAAATTAGTTTTCTCTTTAACTGTAAAAGCGAGACGGAGAAATTTGTTTTTTTATTTTTTTTCGATATTTTTAAAACAAGTTTATAAAACCTGCTGACAAAATTAACCAAAATTGTAACAACCACTTTTAGAAAAAAAAAAAAAAATCAGTTAAAGTACTAAAAATAAAAAAAAAATTAAATTTTGCGCTGAAATGTTTTATTTATTTTGTAACCTTTGAAAACAATTTCCCTTCTTATACAAATATTTAATCATATCGCATAAATTTAATAAATTAGATACATTTTTAAAAAGTACAGTTAAAATGTGAGATAAAAAAATAAATAAAAAAATTAAAGTTCCGGCAAATAATGCACGAAAATGGTTCTTTTAGTTATGGAAACATTTGATACTCTAAAATTATAGTTTTCTTTTTAAACTGTCCAGGGTTAATAAAAGGTTTATTCATTCCATATTTTGTATGCAAATTTAAAAAATTTGCTTACAAAATTAATAAAATTGTAACACCCTTTTCCCTTATATATATAAATATAGTAAAATTTTTGTCACAAAAATGACCATTAAATCATAAGATAAATCAAAATAAGAAAAATATGGCCAAGCATTAAATTGCGTCAAACTTCAATCACTTCAATCCAAATGTGCTACCTGCACTTTATCGGTATATATATAAATTAAAGTATATTAAAAATAAAATTTTCAGTTATGCTCTCAAAAATTTTATTCACTTGGTAACCTTTGAAAAATTTTTAAACAAACTTATATACTTATAAAATCCTATTGGAAAAAATTACCCAAATTGTAATGAGCTTTCCATTTTTTTTTAAATATTTCAATTAAAGTAATAAGTATAAATACTTGAATTATGCGCTTGAAATTTTTATCTATTTGGTAAAGTTTGGAAATTTTTCGAAAAAAAATATCATCGATCAACTATTGAATTTCTCCATCTGTCAACTATTAAAATAAAATAAAAATAATGAAAATGCTTTTCATTATATCCTAGGAAGATATTTTAAAGTTTAAATAGTATTTTTTCAAAGACGATATAAATATTTGCATCAATTTTCAAGATTACGTTTTGAAATTTAAGTGTAGAATTTACTATTGTAATTTCTGAAAATAATTATAGTTACGACAATAGTATAAGCTGATGTTTCAAGGTTAAATAAATAATATTTCAGCTATTTTTTTTAATCTAAACAGTGATTACTGTAGGAATTGCCGTTAAAAATGTTATTTACCACAGTTAAAATACTATTTAACTATTAATTATTCAAAAATTATATTTCGTCTATTTTCACAAAGCATGAGCGTATATATTTTATTTTAAGCCGAAAGCGAACATGAGTTGTTAAATTTTAGAAAAAAAAGACCGCACAATCTTTGGCAGAAAATATATGAATGATAATGAGAGTTTCGGAGAAAATCACTTGACTTTTAAACATTTGGGTAACGTTCCAGATAAAACATCTATTTTACTGTACTTTAGAGATGCATGTTTAACTTGGGGAAATATGATTTTGCTCAAATGTATCATTATAAATTGCACACAAAAATGCTATTTATCCAGAATAATTTTCCGTGAAAAGAAATTCATTACTCTACACATGCATATACATATTAAATAAATTATTAAGCAATTTAAAATTATTTTGCATCTTTTTCTAAAGGACGAATTTTTCTCATACGAAATATTCTGCAATAAATAATAGTTGACTTAAATATACAGACTGTTATTTATTACTGAATATTAGATGACATTATATAGAATATTACAGACAGCCCGATAAAGGTCTCCATCAGAAAACGATCTCTTATAACTCAAGATGTAATTCATTTATCGAAAAATGAAAAACCATTCAATTACAAATCACTTCAGTAGACATATACTAACAAGCGTCATTCTTTTACTGTAAAAATGAGTCTGTAATTCACTCTAAAAGTTTCTTGGAAGTTTTTTTAATAAGTGCAATAAATAATTGTTGACATAAATATACAAACTGTTATTTATTACTGAATATTAGATGGCATTACATAGAATATTATAGAGACAGCCCGATAAAGGTCGCCATCAGAAAACTATCTCTTATAACTCAAGATGTAACTCATTCATCGAAAAATGAAAAACCATTCAATTACAAATCACTTCAGTAGACATATACTAACAAGTGTCATTCTTTTACTTTAAAAATGAGTCCGTAATTCAGTCTAAAAATTTCTCGGAAGTTTTTTTTTTTTTTTTTTTTTTTTTTTTTTTTTTGAGCAACCGTATCCATATTATATAAAATATTTTTTCAGTCGTTAAAATATTCGAATGCTTGTCTTATTCTTATCAAATAAATAAATAAATAAATAAATTTCTACTCATTAAGTGCCTTTTTAAAACTTTATTTACACAAAATTTTCCATACAATTGCATGCCACACCAGTCTGAAAAAGATATTTCCAAACGAACTAAACAAATATTTATTCTAATCGTGTGAAAAGTAGCTAGACACACAAGCGAAGGCATTCATATGCACGAAACCCTTTCTGCCGTGTGTTTACCATGTTGAATTTTTAAAAAATTGTGTTTTCTTTACTGAAGAAATTGCTGCACAGATGCGGCTTACGCTTCATAATTTCATTTGCTACGATAAATACACTTTTAAAACTGGGCCCGCTATTAAAGAAAAAGTGAAATCGTGCGTTTCCAACATTCGTTGCACTTATTAATTACCTGTACCATGTGACACTCTTACTAAAATGTTTATGTTAATGAACAAGCACGACCTTCATCAATATTTTAAGAACATTTTTATGTTTAAATTTGTACAAAAAGTTTTTTTTTTTTTTCCTGAAGATTTTCTTTTTCATGTTGAAGATTTTAAATTCTTAGATAAATCTTTTTCTCACTCAACCAAAATTTTAAAATGTCAGTTATTAAAGAAGGCAACTTATGCAATTTATAAAGGGAGAAAATTAAAAGAAATCGTTAACTATATTTCCTAATAAAGAAATCCCTAATAACTATACTCTCTTAAAATTGAGCCTGCTATTACAACAAAAGTGAAATCGTGGGTTTCCAACATTCGCTGCACTTATTAATTATCTGTACTGTGAGAAACTCTTACTAAATCTTTTTATGATAATGAAAACAAGCACAACCTTCATCAATAGTTTTAAAACATTTTGATGTTTAAATTTGTACAAAATAAGACTTTTTTTCTCAAGATTATTTTTCTTTTTGAAGATTTTTAATTCTTGGATAAATCTTTTTCTCACTCAACCAAAATTTTAAAATGTCAGTTATTAAAGAAGGCAACTTATGCAATTTATAAAGGGAGAAAATTAAAAGAAATCGCTAACTATATTTCCTAATAAAGAAATCCCTAATAACTATACTCTCTTAAAATTGAGCCTGCTATTACAACAAAAGGGAAATCGTGGGTTTCCAACATTCGCTGCACTTATTAATTACCTGTACTGTGAGAAACTCTTACTAAATCTTTTTATGATAATGAAAACAAGCACAACCTTCATCAATAGTTTTAAAACATTTTGATGTTTAAATTTGTACAAAATAAGACTTTTTTTCTCAAGATTATTTTTCTTTTTGAAGATTTTTAATTCTTGGATAAATCTTTTTCTCACTCAACCAAAATTTTAAAATGTCAGTTATTAAAGAAGGCAACTTATGCAATTAATAAAAGGAGAAAAAAAATCACTAACAATATATTCCCTAATGAAGAAATTTAAGAGAATGAACTATTGGAAGACTGTTGTTTGGTGGTAAAAAAAATTGTGTTTTCTTTACTGAAAAAAATTGTTGCAGAGAGGCTCCATAATTTACGCTCCATAATTTCATTTGCTACAATAAATACACTTTTAAATTTGGACCCGCTGTTAAAGAAAAAGTGAAATCTTGGGTTCCCAACATTATCTGCACTTATTAATTACCTGTACTGTATGATACTCTTACCCAAATTTTAATGATAATGCACAAGCACAACCTTCATCAATATATTTAAAACATTTTAATTTTTAAATTCGTACAAAATGAGATTTTGTTTCTGTTTGAAAATTTTGAATTCTTGGATAACTCCTTTTATCACTCAACCAACATTTTAAAATGTTAGTTATTAAAGAATTCAACTTATGCAATTAAAAAAAGGAGAAATATTTTTAATAAAGTCACCAACAATATTCCATAATAAAGAAATTATCCCTAATAAATACATTTTTAAAATTGGGCCTGCCATTAAAGAAAAAGTGATATCGCAGGTTCCCAACATTCGCTGCACTTATTATAATTACCTATACTCTATTACACTCTTACTCGAATTTTAATGATAAGGAACAAGCACAACCTTCATCAATATATTTAAACATTTTAATGTTTAAATTCGTACAAAATGAGATTTTTTTTTCTCAAGATTTATTTTTTCTCTTTGATGATTTTGAATTCTTGGATAACTCCTTTTCTCACTCAACCAACATTTTAAAATACTAGTTATTAAAGAATTCAACTTATGCAATTAAAAAAAGGAGAATTTTTTTTTTTTTAAAGTCACCAACAATATTCCATAATAAAGAAATTATCCCTAATAAATACATTTTTTAAATTGGGCCTGCCATTAAAGAAAAAGTGATATCGCAGGTTCCCAACATTCGCTGCACTTATTATAATTACCTATACTGTATTACACTCTTACTCGAATTTTAATGATAATGAACAATCTTCATCAATATATTTAAAACATTTTGATGTTTAAATTCGTACAAAATTAGATTTATTTTCTCACTATTTTTTTTCTTTTTGAAGATTTTGAATTCTTGGATAACTCCTTTTCTCTCTCAACAAAAATTTAAAAATGTCAGTTATTAAAGAAGGCACCTTATGCAATTAATAAACGAAGAAAAAAATCACTAACAATATTCCCTAATAAAGAAATTGATGAGCACTAACTATTAGAAGACAATTGTTTGGTGGTTTCACCTTGGGTGGGGATCCTTCTAAGAGAATATAACATATATTAACATTACCTATGAAGTATTCGCGTGATTTAGAGATAGTCTGATTTCATTACTGATCACATTGGAGTTAAAATTAATTAATTCTGACGATTTAGACATTATAAATTTTATAAGTTAATTTTGAAAGTTAAAATAAAAATCTACAATCTGTAAGGAAGTTGAATTTAAAAAAAATGCCCTTTTCGTATATACGGTGTGAACACAGATGATGCTTAACCCCTTCGCGACGAGCGTCCTTTACAGAATTTTTAATCTTTTACCACCGGTTTTTCAAAACAGAAATTATCGCCTAATTGAACCACAAAAATGCTATAATTAAATAAGGCAAAGCTTACAATAAAAAGTAACTGGTGAGAATAATCGAGGATTCTGAGCATCTTATGCGTCACGTATAAGTGTCGCTCGTCCCCAAGGGTTAATGATAACAAAAATGACGAATAAAAATTACAAGAAAATATTTCCGTAATAGAAAACGCATAAAATTTTAATCGATAATAACTTTTATCTTTGACCAAAATAGTTAAAATATACATCATTACATCAAGTATTCTTTTCAGCATTTCGTATTTTTTAAATTTCATTATGGTATTAGATATTCTTACTCTGAGACAAGAAACTGACAAAGAAACTGACAGAAACTAACAATAAACTGACAGAGACAATTATACTCCTCTCCCCCTCCCCCTCCTACGCTTAAAAAATAGTAAAGTCTTAATTTTAAGTTAAAATACTAAAACACTGTACTTCATTATTTACAATCTTTCAGACACATACATTTTTCACAGCCTACACTAATATCATATTTTATTTAGAGGTTATTTTCTTATTCTTCATGAAGAGACAGGAAACAAAGTTTTTAGTATTAGTCTTAAAATTCAGATAAAATAAAAATAATGGAGTAAAGTTTTTAATAAATAAATAAATGGGAAAAAGACATGTATTTTAAAATAAATACATACATGACACTGTAAATTTTTAATACTAGTCCTTTTATTTACACACACACACACACACACACACACACATATATATATATATATATATATATATATATATATATGTTGATTTTGAATAATATTAAATTTTTATTTTTGTAATTTTATTTTACATTTATCTTGTTTTATATCACAGTTGATTCAGTGGAATCATTTTAATGTAGCTGACATTGAAATTTATTAATCTCGTTTGAAGAGTAAGGATTTTAACTTTATTCTGCCATAGAATTATGGACAAAATTATCTAGAAAACTTCATAAAAGTATTATTGAAACTTAAATTCTGAGAAAAAATCAAGTATTTTGTACTGTAAAATTCTTTAAAAATGCGTACAGATACATTTTGATGTACTACTACATAATTTTAGTGTGAGTATCGCGATATTATTAATTTTATTTATTCGTTTACTGATGTGGAAAATTATCTTCTCTAAATTGAATAGTTTGGTCTTTTCATAATTTGGCCGGGGTAGCCCGCGAGAATCTCTGAGTATAACCATTTAGTCACGGTTATGCGCACGTTTAATCAGCGGAAGTGCATACACCATTAGACTATATATAAGTGAAGCGAACGAAGCCAGCCAAGATACCTTCCTTTCTGACGACCACCAATTTGTAAGGTCTATCATTCGTCACAACCATGTTAAATTAAAGAATATGAAAAAATGCATTTTTCATTACTTTTAAAAATTGGCCGATTGTCACCACTAAATTTAATTATATTTCTTCGCCTAGTAAAAATACTAATAAAATATCTTTGAAATTATCTGTTTACCCTTCATTTTTATTCAGAAATGCTGAATTCATACCAGAAATTAAAAAAAATATATTACTTTAAGTAATCACGAAATGTATCTCATTAAATAAAGCAAAGATTTCTATTTGAAATTTCTTGTACGGATTAGAACTTTCTGAATGAAAAGAGAGGCCAAACGGGCAACCCTTGTGAAGAATACTATTACAATTTAGTGGTGACAATCGGCCCATTTTTAAAAGCAATTAAATATACATCTTTTCACATTCGATAGTTTGACATGGAAGCGACGATATATCGCTTCCAAACCAGAAAAAAAGGCAACTGTAACACAATACCGAATCAGTGGCGTAGCGTCAGGAAATATCACTTTACTACCAATTTTATTATATACTAAATTTGGCCTTTAATTTATAACGTTCAAAGATTAAATAAGGTCAAATTTAGTATATAATAATACTGGTATTAAAGTGATTCAGCACCCCCTGACGCTACGCCACTGGTAAGCAACTTAATGAGCAACTTAATGAGTCTGTAATTGGAAAAAAATGAAAAGAAAAATCATTATTTATTTAGGATAATATTATTTTCATGAAATTTTAATCAAATTTTGAGAAATATTACATACCAACAGCGCCTACAAATGCCGTATCTTCATCCTTTACCTATTAACTTAAACTATTCAGTAATGATTAATTAAATATGCTTTTAATATTTATCATTTTGATGCATAAAATTTACTAAACAATAAATACTTTTATTATTCGATAATTATTTGAAACTAACAATTTTCTAATAGTTGGAATACAAAATCTCGATCTACTAAAATTCATGTTAAATCCTACGAAAATGTTACTTAGGAAAATTTCAACATATTGTAGTTTTTATTTGAAGTGGAATATTTTTAAATTAAAGAAATATTATTTTTAGGGGTAATTTAATTAATGCACTTGCGGGTGTGAGGCGAGACTATTGAAATAATTTAACAGGTTTCATTACACAGCGCCCAGTTAAATAAATAACAAATAAAAAGGCAGATTTGAATTTGAAGGAAAAAAATGATTCATTTCGATTTCTTTAATTTACAAAACCATAGCTCTTTTATTTATTTTAAGACTTATGTGAAAGATTACATTCTATTATTACTTCGGAATATAGTTATGTCAAACAGGCTGGAACTATAATGGCTTAGGAATTAGTTGTTGATCATCGACAAGAAGGGACACCCTGTATTATATATTTTATTATCTAGACCAGAGCAGGAAGAGTTTAAATGGATTTCATTAGAGAAATTATACGATCATGTTTAAAGAAATTTGAAGAAATTATCCTATATTGTATACGATTTTGACAAAAATAAAATTCGTAAATGATTTAACATTACATTTTTTCATTGCAAGTTTTTTTTTTGACTGCCTAAGAGGGACTGTTCAGACGTAGAAACCATGTCTGTAGAGCATAGATGCCCCCCCCCCTCCCGACACCTTTATTAAGGTCTTAAAAAATACATAGTATTTAGAAGTAAATAATTATACAGAATTCATAGATGGATTTGTAAGAAGGTCTCCTTGATTGATTTTATTTACGTTTGGCCAATTTTCGTTATATTGCCCTTTTTCATTAGATGTCCTCCAGGAATAATGTCTTTTAAAATGAATGTGACCGGAGTTCTCTTGTGCAAAATATATACTGAAACTTTACACTGTCTTCCTGCTTTTGCTGTCAGAATCAAACCTCCGAGATTCGGCTCAGAGCGCCTCTTATTTGTGATTAGTACGCTAATTACTGTTTATTTTAGAGGGAAAAAACGAGAGTTAAACTGAAATAGCAAGAGGAGGCGAGGGGGTTGGGAGGAGTTATGTCCAAGCTGCAATATTTAAAAAAAAAAGTTTTAAGAAACACACTTAAACTCTTCCTATTTTGGTTAAGATAATAAAATATATGTGTCTCTTCTTAATATCGTTGGCTAACAGCTAATTTCTAAACCGTTTGTGTTAGAGATTACCAATTGCGAAAATGTTTCAGCTGTTATTCTTTTTCACACAAAAATCCATTTACGTCATTTTTTTTTTTTTTTTTTTAAGTTCAAAAAAAAAAAAAAATTATACTGTTTCTGAGTACGGCTCTAATTTTTATTTAGATAAACTTTTGTAATGGCCTAACAAATTGAACAGTAAATTTACGACCGAACATGCCGCAGTATGATACTTTGAATTTTATGAAATTTAGGCGTTTTCTGGCACTTACAATGGAAAAAGTTTAGTGAGAGGAAGCGCCAAAAATTCATAAAAACCAAAGTATCATAACTCGGTAAGTGTTGGTCGCACAAAAATGTAATATTTACCGTTTTACTTGTTAGAGCATTAGAGAAAGTTCTTCTGAATATAACTTGTAGGTTCCAGGTCCATATAAAAAATTTAATTTCGTACTTTTAAAAATAACTATTTTTTCAGTAAATGGATTTTCTAGTGATGAAGAACATCATTTGAAGAATTTTTGCAACTGGAACTATGCCTTGAAACACTGGTGTATCCAATGAAGGGATATGGAGCTGCAGTCCCCCCCCCCCTCCTTACTCGAAATTTAAAGAAAATATCAAGCTTAATTCCGAATGTGATTCAAAATGCTGTGAAATCTGCTAAGGCATAATCAAAAGGAATCAGAAAAATATTTAATTTTACACAGTTTTTCATCTTAAAAGTATGTCATTTAGCAGAAATCATGTAATTTTCCATTTAGGTCAGGTTTTCGTTATACACAGGTTCCATTTTTAAAGTTTTTATTGCATGAACAGTGATGGAACAGTGGCGCACCATTTGGGCGATTTTCCTTTTAATATGCTTCGCCTTAAAAATAATCCCAGAAATTCTGTTATTAAATAAGACGAAGGTTACTATTTAAATTTAGCGGTGTTAATTGGTCCTCTGGTGCGCCTCTGTTCCATCATTGCATGAAACATGATATGGGGTGACTAAAACTACATTGTAATTTTTATTAGTTTAATGAACACTAATAAAATGCTATCTATATATTTAAAGCGAAAAGCGCATTCTGTAAAATTCCACATTCTTTTTCTACACAAAAACGGTTTCATTGCGCATGCCTCAAATTTTTTTTTGAAGGCTTCTCCCCACAGAAACGGGAAACCTGTTTAGCTCTGAGCTGTTTAACATAAGGGGATTGAAAAGGGTTGATTGAAAACGGATGTAGGCGTATATGGCCATTGCGTTGAAAACTAAAGCCGTGTTTTTAAGAGCTCACGATTTCACTACTAAATATGCATATTTTTTCGCAAAATTTTAAAGAGAGCTTGGATACAGTTATATTCATAACCGAAGGAAATTTCAGAGAGTTCGGAAGATGATAACTATTTTTTTATTGCTATGTTCAGAAGCCGACGCGAAAACAAACAAACAAAAAATAGAGAAGAAAACATTTATTTTACAACTAGATAAAAATATTTGTTTAACGAAATTTTTACACGGGCTGTAAAATCGTTATATTTATAACCAATAAAGATTTAAAAGAGTTCGGACAAAAAGAACTTTTTATTTTAAAACTATGAAACGACCCTAACGTGAAAAAACAAGAAAATGAGAGCTTTTATCACTAAATATCAATATTTTTTCGCGTATTTTTCATTTTAAAATATAATTTAATACAAAATTGGATTAAAGATATAAAATAATAAAAACTTGATGTTTTTTTTTATTTACTACCACGGACCGGGCTGGTCAGCTAGTCTTTATTTAAATTGCTTGGTATGTTACAGGCTTGTTATTTAGTATGCTTCAGAACTAGTTATTTCAATTAACATTCCAAAATATTGACGAAAATTTTTTCTATGATTTTGTAACTTGTTGACTAGAAATAAGCTTTATTTACATATAAAATACCTCAGATATCTAATTCAGTGATTCTCACATGAAAAGTTTTCTATCAGCAAAATAAACAGCAACTAAAAACTTAAGAAAATACTTTAAATTTGGCACTTTAATCCAATGTTTGGGAAGCGAAAGTCTTGGAAAAGTCATAAAATTATCAAAGAGCGATCGACTATATGTGAATTCCAAATGTATCCCATTTATCAGAAAATGAAAAACGCTATTCTATCCTTGGGTAATTAAATAACAAAATCATCAAATGCGACATGTATGAAACAAAATGATTTCGTGAATCTGTTGGGGGTTGGGGGTGGGGGCTGAGAACGTCGTTAAACAATTTTAAATTCACTGTTTACTTCACTTTTATTTTATTTTATTTTTTACAAAATACTTTTCAGTATTTTGTAATTGAATAAATAACAAAATCGGTTTTTGCGTAACGGGAGGGGAAGGGATTTAGGATTCATCCCCACCTGAGCTAAGAAAAAATAATAATAGAAAAGAATAATTGCCGCTTATACGAATAGCTATTTAATAAAATTAGCCGCTTTTATTAATTAAATTAATCGAAACAAAGCTAAAATCAGCATTATTTTTATAATGTGTTCAAAAGTTGCTGATGTGTCGAATAAAAATTATCCGAGATTCATGATGCATTTAAAAAGCTGCCATTGTAATTTAAAAATGGAGGAAACCCGTAATAATCGATGTTTACTTTTAGTGAGAACTCCTCATTTGTCTCATGAAATTTAGTAAAAAGAATATACATGGATGTTCCTTTCAAAAAAAGGCAGTGTGCGCATTATCGAAAATAAGCACTAGATTATAAGAAATGGTCGTTTCCTTTCACACTGCCGCCTTGAGAACTGCAATGTGGGTGGGAGTCTTTAATAGCTTCCCTTTCTATCTCCTTATCAATTAAAATGAGATTCGACCATATATTTCCTTAAAAAACAAAAAGCAACAAGTTGAAGAAAGTGGAATAAAAAACATAAGAGTTGGTAAACAATAAAATTAAAACAATATTGACCCTTTCGGGGGCAAAGCACTTCCAGTGATAAAATGTTGTAATGAATGATTTACACCAGAATTTACCAACAAATTTATTTGGAAATAAGAAAAAGCTATATTTCATCACATGCATAATAAACGAAAAATTCTATACCAAAATTCTGGTACAATTGGGGCATTTGGGAATTAAAATTAAGTGGTTTCATAAACGTATCACTGCCCTTGAAAGAGTTAAAACAATAAATTACAACTACAGCAAAACTGAACCTGTCTATAACGGAATCCTCCCTTAAAGCTGACATTTTTATTGTTCCTTTGAAAAGAATATGCCCTAATAATTGTAGCTGTTTAGACGGAGACCTCTCTAAAGCGGATTTTTTCCCGACTCGTATGTTTTTCCAAGCATTTCCGTCTTAGCATGTTTTACGGTATCTCGCCCACCCCACACCGAAAACAAAAAGATAAGTCTGAATAAGCCACTGCCTCTAAAATTAACGGTTTAGGAAAATTATCTATTGGTCATTACTAAGAAATGACAACCTGTATACGAAGACATAGAAAACAGACGTGTTCAACGCGATCACTCGTGCTTTCGCAGCGATAAAATTTTCCTAAGTACTAATCTTAAACGAAAATTATTCCTGTTGTTAAAGAATTTGATAGCAATCCAGGCTGCTAATTAAAAGTGCAATTCTTATGCTCTTGAAAACACAGAATCTTTTTCAATAAATGATTCAGTACTGTCCAAGTATATGTAAAAAGGAAAAAAGTGGAAAATAGATTTCAAATTTAAAGAGCCTTATCATAGCCTTAAAGAGATCAACCTGGACATATATGGCATAAATGCTCTGGATGTGCGCTCGGAGACTTTTCAAATCTGTTTGACTCTTTTATCGAAATTCACTGGAAGGATGTCATAGATTTGGGATAACAGAGGTCCGGTGGAAGAAGGAAAACAAACAATTTGACCTTAAGCATTGGTCTGTATACGAATTCTTTTAGGTATAGATGTAGATCCATTTTTGAAGTGCGTATTTTCTCAGTAATAATTTTAAGAAAAATGGACAAAATTTAGGAAAATGCATAATGTTATCAACCTGTACAGCATGCTCGAATTCATTGATAATCCGACATTAACGAGCAAAAAGAGAAATCTATACTTCTAAAAGCGTAGCTTGATTTTCTCATAATCAACGCCGAGCCTCAACCGTTTGTCCTAGAACAATGAAATTTGGAAGACATGTTGTTTACACAATGTAGGCGCGTACTAAGAAAGGATTTTTGAAAATTCACAGCATAAGGGGGTCAAATGGGGGGTCGAAAGTTTTAGATAATTTCGTCTTTTCGACATATCTCAGCAGGAGTTTTAAATAGGAGCTTGAAATTTGCGATAACAATTCTACTAAAGAATAGTTAAACATGTATTTCAGGTGATTTTAGAAATTCAACCACTAAGTGGGTTAAATGGGGGGTCAAAAATTTTCGGTGATTTCACATTTTCACCATATCTCATCAGCAGTTTTAGGTAAGAGCGTGAAGTTCAACATAACAAATTTTCTAGAAAAATAATTAAACACGTATTTCAGCGTTTTTAGAAATTCAACCACTAAGGGTTATAAAGGTGGGGGGGAGGTTTTTTTTTTTCTAAAGTTTTAGGTGATTTTGCCTTTTTGCCATATCTCAACAACAGTTTTAGTTAAAAGCGCGAAATTGAAGATAAAAAATGTACTAAAAGTTACTTAAACACCTATTTCAGCGATTTTAAAAATTCAACCACTAAAAGGGTTATATGGGGGTCGAAAGTTTTTAGTCATTTCGCGTTTTCGCCATATCTCAGCAGCAGTTTTAGATAGGAACGTGAAAGTCAGGATAACAAATCTACTAAAAAAATAATTAAACACATATTTCAGCGATTTTAGAAATTCATCCATTAAGGGGGTTAAATGGGGGGTCGAAAGTTTTAGGTCATTTTGTCTGTTCGCTATATCTCAGCAGCATTTTTAGTTAGGAGCTTGGAATTCGGGATAACAAATCTACAAAAAATATAGATAAACATATATTTCAGCAATTTCAGAAATTCAGCAACTAAGGGGGGTTAAATAGGAGGTAAAATATTTTAGGTTACTTTGCCGTATCTCAGTAGAAATTATAGGTAGAATCATGAAACTCATGATAACAAATCTACAAAAAATATAGTTAAACATGTATTTCTGCGATTTTAGAAATCCAGACACTAAGGGGAGGGGGGGAGGGTTAAATGGGGATCGAATGTTTTACGCCATTTTGCCATATCTCAGTAGAAGTTATAGTTATTAGCTTGGAATTCGGGATAACAAATCTACAAAAAAATATAGATAAACATATTTTCGGATTCCACTTCCCCGTCCACACAACTTCGAAGTATAATCCGGTCTTTTGATATGCTGCCACCACCGATATGAATACGTGATATCGGACACGTTACGTGATGTATATTAAAAAACACCTAACTGTTTCAATTAAACTTAAATTAACACTTTATTAACAATATTTACACTTAACTCGGATGTCACATATCCGGTTCAATATTAAATAAAAAAAAAATACAGAAGACTATCCTCTGTGTACCGTTAGGCTATGTTAATTCACTCAGAACCGAGATCTCTATTAATCTCACACGCTTTTTCTCTTCCCTTCGGGAAAAATCGTTTTACACACGTGTCCAGAGCTCCTGTCTGAACAACCAACACTTTTCACTCCTACGCTCCAACTAAACACCGGTCTCAGAGCTCATCTCTCTTCGACCTTCTCGCTTCGCTCCTACGTTAGAACAAACTTACCCTCTGGTCATTATCCAGAGCACCCCCCTCTCTACGGGGTTCGTCCTCTGTTCCAAAGGGTTCTTTGCGACACTTAATCCCCTCTTACCGGGTCTGTCTTCCGAAATAATGGGTGAAATATCTGTCTTATCTATATCTCCACAATCACAAAAGAAATACTTCTTCCCCGATAGTATACATTCCTTCCATTCATATCTGAGCCGCTCCCCTCGGATAAAGATTTTTCTTAAGAAAGCCTTCAACGGTACACAACAGATACATATACAATAAGATAATCCCTTAAGAATAGCTTTTAAAATCTTGCAGCTGCCAGGGGAACCTGACACCCCCCACCTTAGCGGAAAATATGCCTTTTAGGGGCTAATTTTCCTCAAACTATGTAATGTCTGAGAAGAGTTCAACAGTTCCTTGATAGGTTTCTTCATTACTACAATTACATAAATACTTCAAGGTGTCTGAAAATTACCTACTGACATCTCTAATGAACCATATACTAATGTGATAACTACAGAAAAAAATTACACAATATGCTAATACACTGTTATAAACACCAGATGCAAATACAATTATAAATACACAAAGAAAAATAGAGTTACACTAGTATTATGTCATTTCCATGTCAGTCCTTAGGCTGATGTTACTGGAGGCGGTACTACTTTTTCCTTCCAGTCCTTCCTAGTTAACTTAATTGGTACAGCCCTTTTCGCAATGCACCCGCTTGAATGGCTAACTTCTGCTTCTGATGTCCTAATTAAATCTTCCTCTAACCAATCAGGCACTTGCCTGTCCAAGTCCTCTTTGTACGTAATAAAGACATTATACCATTTCTGCTTTATCTTACCCCTCTCCGGTTTACGACCAATCCGATTTTTCTCCATTTCTACCAGTTGGATAGGACCCATAAATAATTCCTTATTTTTCCTTAAGATTGATTTTATGTCCCCAACTTGAATATTGGTTAACCCTTTTATTTCCCTTTATTTCTTTAACTCCCGGTTGTTCTCTATCTAACAAAAGAGTTTTCCCACGGTTTCGAAATTCTCCGTCACTATCAAAGACAATATCCACTACTTTATTTTTAGCCATAAATTCTCTCATTTCATTTTGATACACCCGTTTCTTACTCCCGTCCAATAATTCAATTATATATGCATGTTGACCTGTTTTCTCTTTCTCCTTATCACTCCAATTCATTTCCCTCGTTAATCGACATTCCACACATGATTCACAACATGTTTTAGCTTCCTCCGCCATATTTTCCCAATAAAATGAATGCGCGATTCTTTCTAACATTTCCTTAACCGTGTGATGTTCTCCATATAAGGAAGTATGCGCTAATTTTAGAATTTCCTCCCTTCTAATTTTAGGTAATACTAATTGAGCTACAGTTTCATCTACTAATTTCTCTTTATGATATAATAACCCATTAACAATATAGTAAGACCCTCTTTCATTTTCAGCTAATTTCCAAGCTCTCTCTAAATCCTTACAATTCATTTGGGATTTCTGAAATACATTTGAACTACTTTCCGTAACTTGATCAATCTTACTTTTCTCCACCTCGGCCTTTTCCTTCTCATGACTTTGTAAATTTATCGATCTCGTTTCTACGACATAACGGTCACTCTTATCATTTCCAATCCTTTCCCCTTCCTTCACTTTATCCCTACTACCTTCCTTACATTCCCTTTCTACCGATTCCCTTAATGATTTCTCGTTGTTTAACCCTGACAATTCATTAGCTACGTCAGGATGTAAAATTACCTGTTCCTTACTATTATCAATTATTGCGCAAAGTACATCCTGATGAATTACATTAGTTTGACCACGTTTTGGAATAGCTAAAGGTAATTGAATTAACGGCGATTTAACTTCCTTACCAAATATCCCTTGTAAATAGATGCTACCAGCCCCTCTTAGTTTCTCTGCTGGTACTAAATCTTTATGAACGTCGCTAATTTCGCAACCAGAATCCACTAATTCTTTGGTTATCTTCCCATTTACACTAACTTCCACTTTCTCGAGTTTCTTTAACTTCTCTCCAATAACTTTAGTTCTCCAATCCCCGTTTACTCCGATTCTTACCATAATCGCTCCCCTTGGTAATTCTCCAATTCCTCGCACTGAGACATTATTGATACTAGCCCTTGGTTCTTGTCCTTATTAATTTGATTACTTCCCTCATTATTCCCTTTTGTACAGAATCGCTGGACATGGCCTCGTAAACCACACTTGAAGCAGGTAGGCATCGCATCGTTCGGCTTCTTATATTCCAGTTTTCTATCCGAAAATGGACAAACTTCATTCTTCCCATTTTGTCTCCAATTACTACTAAATCCCTCATCTTTTCCCCTTCTAGAATCTTCATTATTTACCAACCTTTCTTTACCTTTATAACCCTTATAAGTTACCGCATAAGATTTTTGTTTAGCGTCAAAGAAATTATCACATTCCTTAGCAATTTTAGAAACTTCTAACCAATTACTGTGCTGAGTTAATCCAATATGCGTCGCTGTTTCCTCATCTAAAGTATTTAACAACTTATCCGTGACAATTAACTGATTAACCTTCTCATACGTATCTGCACCTCTAATCTTACAATAATTTTCCCACGTTGCTATTAAACGCGATACAAATAATACATGAGTTTCATTTTGATACCTTCTAGCCTTCTTAAAGTTTTCCAAACACGCCTTCGGTGTCTGCTCGTGTTCCCTTAGAACTAATTCCTTTAATTTCTCATAACTCTCAATTTGTTCCCTAGTAGTGTATATTAGCAAGTTATCGGCCTTATCTCCTAACATATTTAGCAGAATTTTGGCCTGCTGGGTTTCCGGTACATTTTTTGTTTGGAATGCCCGTTCTAAACTGCTAAAAAACAGATTCCATCCCTCAGTCCCTTCTGGAACTTTGATAGACAAAGTTTTAACACTTTTAATCAATTTCTCTAGGCTACTCTCATGATTAGATTCTCTAGTCCCATTAGAGTTATTTGCCGAACTCTGATTTTTTATCCTTTCCAACTCTAACTCATGTTCCAATCTCAATTTTTCAGACCTTTCTTCTCTATCTAACTTTTCTCGTTGTAACTTTTCCTCCCTTTCTACCTTTTCCCGTTCTAACCTCTCATCCCTTTCTAACTTTTCCCGTTGTAAATTTAAATTTTCCTCCCTTTCTAACGTTTCTCGTTGTAACTTTTCCTCCCTTTCTAACGTTTCTCGTTGTAACTTTTCTTGTTCTAACCGTTCCGTAACAATAGTACTAGATAATTCCATAACGGCCCCCTCTTCATATTCGTCGCTCTCCACTATCTTTTTCTTAAGCTTAAACCTGGTATCATCTTCCGATACTTCAATTCCTAACTCTTCACATATCGCCTGAAGATCCACCCTTTTTATTTTTAGTAAGAAAGCCATACCTTCTACCGATAATTGTTACCACCCTCCAATAATACTTAAGCACAATATCAAATTACTACTCCCTCAAATCCTACCTTCATAAGTTACCTCCACATATTATACTATTTAACATATTTCAAATAAGTAATAATAAATTGATAAATTTCCTTTAACAATGGTACCCCACAATTTGCTTTCAATAACAATGTAAAATAGTTTCAATTTAATTACTATGCAATACAGATTTTTAATTTATACATAAATAATAAAATACAAATCAATCACTACATAAATATATCCCTCTAACAAAAATTTGCATGAAATACACATAAATCCTAAATTTAATCTCAATAAAATATTTCAATTTCAAAATTAGTTCTCACATTAAAAAGTAAATCACAGCACTTTTTTTTCCCCTTAAATTCTTCCTTGAAGGTTATTTCAATTTAATTTAAATTCTACCCAAATTTGCTTTCCTCCTTTACTATCAATATTTCAAACTTAAAACAATAATATAACTTAATTTAAATATTAATTTAATAATAATTTAAATTAAAATAATTTCAATTATTCCTTCCAACTATTAACACATAGCATGTATTTTAATCATTAATCCTATCCGTTTAAAAAAATTGAAAATCAATTCTAGTAATTAATATAAGATCCTTTTCTTAAAACAATAGTGTAAAATGGCTGTTAATATCTCATTTGATTTAGTCCAATTATTATATTGCACATAAATTATCATAAATTAACCACAACATTAACTTAAATTACCATCAATTATACACAATAAAAACCAGTAGGTTCGAGAATGTCAGTAGAGTAAAATTATCAAAACACCTTACCTCGTACTTTATTCGTTGGGGCAATTCTCTGCTCACTTTTACGCCGGCTAAATCTTGCATTGTCGGGCAACAATCACTGTACCTTGCTTCACTATGCACAAAAACACTACACACAACACTACACTAACACAGCACAACCACTAGTTCACTTCACTGTACTGACGATAGGCTAGCTGGCACTGGTCTACGATGATAGGGCACACACACTTCCGCTAGACGATCCGGCATAAACTGACTGTAACTCGGCTAACTCTCACTGGTCTACGACGATAGGGCGCAAACACTTCCGTTGGGCGATCTGGCACAAACTCTCTGTAACCCGGCTATCTGGCACTGGTCTACGACGGTAGGGTACGAACACTTCCGCTGGGCGATCCGGCACAAACTCTCTGTAACACGGCTAACTGGCACTGGTCTTCGGTGATTCAGATCCCGTCGCTGCCAACATTGTCGGATTCCACTTCTCCGTCCACACAACTTCGAAGTATAATCCGGTCTTTTGATATGCTGCCACCACCGATATGAATACGTGATATCGGACACGTTACGTGATGTATATTAAAAAAACCTAACTCTTTCAATTAAACTTAAATTAACACTTTATTAACAATATTTACACTTAACTCGGATGTAACATATCCGGTTCAATATTAAATAAAAAAAATACAGAAGACTATCCTCTGTGTACCGTTAGGCTATGTTAATTCACTCAGAACCGACATCTCTATTAATCTCACACGCTTTTTCTCTTCCCTTCGGGAAAAATCGTTTTACACACGTGTCCAGAGCTCCTGTCTGAACAACCAACACGTTTCACTCCTACGCTCCAACTAAACACCGGTCTCAGAGCTCATCTCTCTTCGACCTTTTCGCTTCGCTCCTACGTTAGAACAAACTTACCCTCTGGTCATTATCCAGAGCACCCCCCTCTCTACGGGGTTCGTCCTCTGTTCCAAAGGGTTCTTTGGCAACACTTAATCCCCTCTTACTGGGTCTGTCTTCCGAAATAATGGGTGAAATATCTGTCTTATCTATATCTCCACAATCACAAAAGAAATACTTCTTCCCCGATAGTATACATTCCTTCCATTCATATCTGAGTCGCTCCCCCCGGATTAAGATTTTTCTTAAGAAAGCCTTCAACGGTACACAACAGATACATATACAATAAGATAATCCCTTAAGAATAGCTTTTAAAGTCTTGCAGCTGCCAGGGGAACACATATATTTCAGCAATTTCAGAAATTCAGCAACTAAGGGGGTTTAAATAGGAGGTAAAATATTTTAGGTTACTTTGCCATATCTCAGTAGAAATTATAGGTAGAATCATGAAACTCATGATAACAAATCTACAAAAAATATAGTTAAACACGTATTTCAGCGATTTTAGAAATTCAGACACTAAGGGGAGTGGGGGTTTAATGGGGGTCGAATGTTTTACGCCATTTTGCCATATCTCAGTAGAAGTTATACTTAGGAGCTTGGAGTTCGGGATAACAAATCTACGAAAAATATAGATAAACATATATTTCAGCAATTTCAGAAATTCAGCAACTAAGGGGGGTTAAATAGGAGGTAAAATATTTTAGGTTACTTTGCCATATCTCAGTAGAAATTATAGGTAGAATCATGAAACTCATGGTAACAAATCTACAAAAAATATAGTTAAACACGTATTTCAGCGATTTTAGAAATTCAGACACTAAGGGAAGGGGGGGGGGGTTAAATGGGGGTCGAATGTTTTACGCCATTTTGCCATATCTCAGTAGAAGTTATAGTTAGGAGCGTGAATTTCGGGATAACAAATCTACAAAAGAATAGTTAAACATGTATTTTAGGCGATTTTGAAAATTCAACTACTAAGGGGGTTAAATGGGGGGGGAGTCGATAATTTTCGATGATTTCACCTTTTCACCATATCTCATCAGTAGTTTTGGATAAGAGCATGAAATTCAGGATAACAAATCTGCTATAAAAATAATTAAACATATATTTCAGCGATTTTAGAAATTCACCCATTAAAGGGGCTAAATGGGGATCGAAAATTTTAGGTCATTTCGAATGTTTGCCATATTTCAGCAGCATTTTTAGTTATGAGCTTGAAATCACAGATTCAGGATAACAAATCTACTAAAAGATTGTTAAACATATATTTCCACGATTTTAGAAATTCAGCCCCTAAAGAGGGTTAAATGGGGGTTGAATTTCTTATGTTATTTTGCGATATCTCAGTAATAGGTAGGAGCGTTAAATTTAGGATAACAAATGTACTAGAAAATAGTTAAATATGTATTTCAGCAATTTTAGATAGTAATCCATCAAGGGGTTCACACTGTGTGTCGAAAGTTTTAGGTAATTGTGCCATATCTCAGCAGCAGTTTTAAGTAAGAATGTGAAACTCCGCTTTACAAATCTACAAAAAAAAAGGAGTTAATCATATATCCCCCCCCCCCCCCCCAGCGATTTTAAAGCTAGCGAGCTCGTGGGCAACATCGACTGTGAACCCGATTGTGGAAGATTAGACGGAAAAGAGAGCTATTGCTGATTTTTTATTATATACTAGCCAGTCGCTTCCGAGTTGAGCCCAGATACAAAGTACTCTTTGGGCCCAACCCCTATAGATAATCACGGGTAGGGCCCAGTAGTATTTTGTCAGGAGGCTCATAAAAAATATATTTATGTCGCGAAATCTTTATTTAAGTGCTTTTTTAACACTTTCCAATCTAGTTGAAAAGTGTTTATGACTTCGGTTTGTCTGCAGTCTGCCGTCTGCCGTATGGGCGTCCGGCCGTTTGGCCGTTCTCTAACTCCCGTAAATATGCCCGGATTGTTCTGCAATTTTTATATGTTATTGTCGTTATCTATAGCATGTTCCCTATTTCAACGGAAGTGCGTAGCACTTATAGTTTTTTTACAGGGACACTCAAAGTAATTCCGTTACATTGCGGTCTATGGGGAAAAATAATTTGCGGTTTATTTAAATTATGTTTCACTATTTTAAACGCATTGAAATTTATATATATCACGAAGGTGCATTAGAAGAAGCATAATATGGAATAGGGTGTGCATAGCACTTAAATTTACTTTACAGGGACAGTCAAAAGAATTCCGTTACATTACGTCTATGGAGAAAAATCGTCTGCGGTTTATTTAAATAATGTTTTCCTATTTTAAACGCATTGAAATTTATATAAGGTTCATTACAAGAGACTTACTACAGAATATTGTGTGTATAGCAGTCATCGTTCATTTACAGGGACACACAAAAGAATTCTCTACTGTATGTGTACAATAATTCCCGGAAGTGCGTTTTAAGTTACTGAACGCGATTTTAATTTTAACTCGCTTTTTGTCTATTACGTGGTGTATAAATTCTGTAGATCCTATACAGGGAAGCACAAAAGTTCGCGAACACATTTCCGTTTATTGACAGAAACTCCAGACGGAGAATTTTAAAGTCTGCTACGCGTTTTCTAACTGAACTAAAATTTAGCATCCTATATACAAATCTATAGATCCTATACAGGGCTGAATAAAAGTATTCGGATATTTTTCCGAATATTGTATATGTTGGAAATTTCTGAAATTATGTTTTTAAATATGTTATGCGTTTTCCAAATTGATTACTTAGATGTTATCTTTTAGCTTATTAAACGGTATGATTTGTACAATTATTTTGGAAGCGATGGAAAGTGTTACATAATCTATGCTTGACGCATGATTTTTCGTTCTTGTTTTATATTCTTATTAGTTATTTCCGTACACTTTTAACTTAAAGTATTTTATTTATATTTTTCTGGTGTCATGTAAAATGCACTTTCTGGCCCCAAGCGAAGTCAGAGTGGTACGCTGCACTATGTATCTGGGGCCCACTCAGAAACGACCGGCTAGACAGGCGAAGACAGGCTAGTAAAATGATATAATATAAAAATACCTTGCAAGAAACTGAATTGTTATAAAGGAAATCCGAGTTTTCTCTGATCATTCAATTAGATTAGAAGGAAAAATATAATAGAAAGTGACTATAAAGGCGAAGAAAAATAACTTAAAAAAACTTTCTTAAAATAATTCATACGAGTATATGATAAGCGTGATTTATTTTATTACCTTCCCCCCACCCCCTCCCTTATTTATTAATCTAATATTGTACAATTATAAACGCAAACCTTTAGTTGTGGTTAGTTATAGTTAACCCTGTACGTGTGCTGCCCAAACCCAGTTGGAACAATACAAATCTTCATTGCAATTTGATCTATGTAGTATTTAACTCTTTTATACAAGGCAACTAAACTGAGTTCATTTTCCTTTCGAATAGATATTTAAGTATATAAATCAGCTTTTTCTTCTTCTTCTTCTTATATTTCCTATGGAGAAGGAATTATCTAATCAGCACATGTCACGTAATAGTTTTATGCTGCTAACGTGTGAATGTGATCGATCAGTGATAATTTTATAATCAATCAGTGATTTTAAACAGTTGACATCTTTTATTTATTTTCTTAATACCAGATTATTAAATTGATCATTGCGAATACACATTTGTTCTCTTAATCACTTATAATGACCATATGTTACGGACACATATATTCTTGTTATAATCGGGTTCGTTTGAATATATTAATTTCTATGGTAGCATCATATTTCTTTTAAAATTATGTACGATTGTAGTTCAGGAAAAAAATATTTAATGACTTCTTTCATCCCATGAATCTGAGAGCAGACATTGTACTAATAAATGTAGAAAGCGTTCTCTGAAGAGATGTTTGATATTTAAATTTAACCAACATTACACTGAACTACCAAAAAAAGAGGATCGATCTTCTTTTTAAAAGAGCCTGGATGTAAGAAGATTTTGGGAACTATGATTTACTTTCAAATTTTAAAAAAGGTATATTATTTTCATTGGAGTTCCCTATGACCGTAAGAGCAATTGGGTATTGATGCAAAATTGTTTTGTGCCTTAATTTTTATTTTAGATGTTAATATATATATATATATATATATATATATATGATATATTATTTTCACGAGGGACTTGTATGAAAACTATGAGCCTGGGTACATTGTACTTACCGCAACTTCTTTATGGCCGACACAGCTAAAAAGTCTTTGGATATCTATCTGATACCGCTTGAGGGATCTTATGAACTTGGCGATGAGTAACGTTGACTCATCTATAATCATTGTAAGATAGTAGGAGAAATGTTCTGTATGTTGTGTGTGACTATCCTTCGAACATATCCTAGACATGTACAGAGCAGTCATCAAATTAGCTGGAATTATCTAGAATGAAACAGCTGAATATAGGCCTCTAGAAATGATTGGCTGAATTCGGCCAAAGGACTCAATTGTAGCCAGATATATACTATTCCCTATACCATTATGGAATCATCACCAGCTTGTTCAATTGCATTAATTTTGTAGTAAAGAATTTCGGCTGTGGCGTCTTTTCAGGTAATTATAGGTAAGTAAATAAAGTTCGATTATCTTCATTTATCAGCCGGTCTATTTAGAAATCGGTGTAATTCAGTAGTGCTGCTCCAATGTCATCCATGATCATGTTATTAAGATAGAAGGCCCACTAATTAATCCGAGTTTTTGTAATATTTCATTTGTATGGATACACGATTGGTGTTGCTTACATACATGTATATAATTTTATGACTTGTTGAATATTAACTAATTTCACTGGTTTTCTTTTTCATTTAATTATTTAATTTTGATTTAAAGATTATAAAAGGTACATATAAATTTAGGTATATAGATTATAAGTATAATTTTAATTTTAACATTATAAGGAGCATGCATATTTTCGCCCCTTTTCGCGTAAAAACATAATCTGGAATGATCAATAATATTAAGAGTTTATGAGTTCATAAAAAGTTCTTTACGTCATCGAAAAAAAAACAGTTTGTCAGTTTATCAGAGTTCAAGACGTAAGAGGGAAATCCTTGATTACATTGCATTTCATCATCGGAAAGACTTTTCGGAGAGATGACTTTCACTTATATGAAGAAAATAGTAGCTCAATGTCTTGGGTTTTTTTCACTTTAAATGATTAATTTGAAAGAAATTGCGTCGGTTCTTAATTTCTGAGGATTGATCATTCCTTAAATTTAAACTGTTTCGGTGTCTTTGAAAATCGGTCATGGGAGCGACTTTAGTCAAGATGTCGCTGTTATATATTTCGTAGGACAGTAATTTATGTTGATTATTCCAGTGTCCAGTGGCATAGCCAGGGAGGGGGTTCAAACGCTCTGCATGCCAGTAAAATTGCAAAGTTTTCTTCGCCTTCATTGTCGCAGAACGTTCTCCGATTGCATAAGGCAAAGAAAACTTTACAAAATTAGTGGTACCAATAGCAGCTGGACCCCCACCCTGGCTACGCTATTGCCAGTCTCCTTTAGGTGTTTTATAGAATGGTACTTTATGTCGTTGTGTTTGGTCCTTCGGGTGTATTTTTCAGACTCTAGAATCTTTATGCAGGACTGGATGTCCTCATGCATTGTTATTGGAAGTGGTTGTTCTAAATCTAACTCTTCTAGGAGTTTAAGGATCCATATAAGTTCTTGTGATGCGTTAGCACCTGATACATATTTAACTTCTGAGCTTGATAGTGCAATGCTGGGTTGACTCTTGGTCATCCACTGTACAGGATGTTTACTTAATAAGAAGAAATTCCCGCTAGTTGATCTTCTACTTTGAATATCTCCAGCACAATCTAAATCAGTATACAACTCTAAGATAGGTGCACGTGTTGTATTAATAATTAAGTTTATGTTCTTCTTGGTAACTAATTACTCGTTTGACTGCTTTCCAGTCTCTCTGTAGCGGTTTCTCATTTTTCCTACTCGCGATGTTGACTGCTGCTGAGATATCTGGTCTAGTGACCGTCGATATAAGACTAAGCACTTCCGCACTCAATTCAACCAGGAGAGTTCTGTGTGAGCTACTGCCGGTGGGGGCGTCGTCACCTGAGCACAACACTCATTCTCCCAAAAGATTGACGACATAGGTCGATGCGATTTGCGGTGGAGACCACCCGCTCGGTTCACCATACTTGGGGATATGCCAGAGTCCCAAAACAGCTTCGGGAACCATACACCCATAGGGGAGCTGGGCCCTAGGCCTTAGTCAGGTTTCTCCGACACACACTTCCTGTACCAACGCTTTCGGACATGGAAATCCTATAAAGAGGTGACAACTAGCCCGTTCACTAGGGTGGAAACGATTTTTCCTCTCGCAGGCTCGGGAGATTGAGGAAACTCTCTTCCTGGACGCATAGACACGTCTCTGCTTAATCTGTAGGTTGCAGGGTCAAAACATCCAGCCCCCCAGTCTACGAACTGAACACACAAACAACTCCCGGTGACCTGGTTACTAAGCACCGATGTGCCCCCTAACCGTGCAGGGCCGCGGTACTAGGAAACGTTGGCGCCACTTACGGTCCCAGAGGGTCGTGGAAGGCCCTCTCTCAAGCGCCAGAGGTGTGCCCCCGCTCGGTGTTAAGAATTGGAACGTTACTTTCGAGACTCCTGCACATCCAACCACCAGGCACAGAAAGCTCTGCTTACGCAAAGACACGCTGGACGGATTTGCGACCTGAGTGTGTTACTTTGGTCTGATCGTCGTCGCGTTAATCGACGAGCCTCTGGCCCGGTTTCTCGTAGCCGGCTACCAGTTGAGGAGAAGTGAATATCCTCTTCCAGGGAGAGATACGAACCCTGAGCTCGAGGTCAGGAGACCCGCGATGGACACGAACCCCACCTTGGTCAAGCAGGGCGACTCCTCTCAAGACCAACCTTGAGGATGGCTTACAACTATTCCAGCTTCAGAGGGATCGCAAGGGATGAGGTGTCGGAAGGTAGGGTGAAACCGCCCCTGTCTATACTCCGCCGTCTGCCAGCACCGAGAGATTTGTCATGCTGCCTCACGCACTGACCAGACGTCACAACGGAGCCGCAAGCGCTCTGTGCTCTTCAGAGTCTGTTCTCGCCTCTGTCTTTTCTCCAGATAAGCTGTGGAAGTGGTTCTATCATATTAGCTATCTTTTGTCCAGATTCCCCTACCGGCCTAGAACCGGGCACTGAGATTGGATTATGAGGTGCTTTCTACCACTGGGTGGGTGCCATGTTCGCCACGGGCTCATCTTCTTGCTACCGAGAACCGGTCCTACGGAGGGGGTGACCCAGGGTAATAATATCTGGCACCACCGGCTACTCAGCCACCTCGTTCCCCGCCGGACACCGTTTGAAGGTTGTGATTGGTCCACTTACCTGTCCCCATCGTGCCGACGCTGCGGCGCGCAATGCTAGCCTTCCGCACAGAATTCGAACCAGAATTTTCTTCATAAAATGGGTTAAATGTAATCTACGCAAAAATAAATTAAATAAGCAAGTTAAATGGTTAATACAAAATTCTGGCGTCAAATATTTTTATAAAAATTTAGTAAAATTTCCCGGCGTTCTAGTATTAAACATTTTTTGCGTAGTAGAATACTATACTTTCGCAATAGCATCAGGGCCTGACTAAGATCATTCGTTGACCCCACGCTGCACAAAATTTTGTGGTGAGTTGTTTCAATTTTAGTGCTGTAGTAGCAGCAACTACATTGATAATGAAATCTCGTTTCAACATTTTGAGCTATGGTTCAACCGGAGTTTCAAATGTTGGAACGAGATGTTACCATCTTATGGTTGCAGCTACTGCAGAACCAAAAGTTGGTTCAACCCGTGGCAAAAATTTTAACAGTGTATAAACCGATTGGTGGATTGATTCCGTGGAGACGTAGTCATTTTTGCAGACGATAGAATTAAACATTGCATCTCCTGACTAATATGAAACACACTGGCTTTTAAAAGGAAAAGGAAAGTGGATTTCTTGAAAATCAGTATTTTCTCTACATAATTTCCAATATTAAGTATACCACTGATTGAAAAAATTACGTAATCGTATACTTAAGGTAGTTTGTAGATATTAGTGAAGTAGTAAACATTATAATTGTCTTAATTTTTAACTTCGCTTTTTGCTGCTCACAAAACTCTTGAAAATTATCTTTTAACAAATCATTAAAAGGTGAAATATTTGGGATTTTAGTAGGTACGTTTGTAAATCTCTGAAATCTCCGGACATTGGATATAAATGGAAATATTGGTCTAATTTTTTTTTTAATCGGAAATTCAGCACTTGTGACTCCTAAATATTTTCAATCAATTATCATTCTCTATTGTATTTTACAGCATTTCTACTTTCAACCCTTTTACGATTGAAATTTCCTTTGATGAGACATATGGTTCTTCACAGTGGTGAAAGGGTTATGTAAAAAAGATAATGAAAAATCCAAATAAGGCTTTATTCACTTACGTAGTCTTTATATATTCTTTGTTGCATAAAATAATTGTCGTTGAGAAAATGAAACCAATTGTCAATAATTGCTGTGGTTGATAATGGGATTATCAACCACTGGTGGGTAATAATGGGATTATCTGAAACTGATAATGGGATTATCAACCACTGCAATTAATTTTTATGTCCAATTATTTTTTAATTTAATGCTTAAAATCCTCAAGCGTAAAATCTTTAGATAGTCTTTTTTAGACGAATGATTTGCAAATTGTTCTGTTATAGCGAGAATGCAAAAAGTATCTACCTCTCCTGGTGCACCTGATAATCAGAATTTTAATATTTTGAAAATTAGCCTATACAGGGTGTCCCAGGATTAATGGGACAAACTTTAAGGGGTCGTGGGGGACATCAGATTTGCATAGCAACCCATGGTCGAAAAAGGCTTCGTTTGCCGTTAGGTGGTGTTGTTCACAAGAGCATTGGAGGAAACCAGCGTTCTCAGATTAGGGAATTTTTTAATTCAGAATTTATACCAGAAATTGCACATAGTATGTTTGATTAATTAAATTAAGATATTTCTAGATTTTAACTCGAAACGCTGGCGGAAACAGACCTGCATTGCCGCAGTCGTTTGAGCTGTCATCGCCCGCAGAGGAGTATCCAACGTTTTACGAACACCGAGCTGGCAGATATGCAACTGATTTGCGGATTGGCACACGGAAATTCACGAGCAACAGAAAGATTATATCGCGAAAGGTAGCCACAGAGAGATGCACTCGAACGCTGGATTTTTATGAATTTGCATTACAACTTGTGTTAATACGGATCATTACGAGGTAACAGGCATAGTGAGGGCGGGCCACGAATGACTCGAACTCCCAGCATGAAGCAAAATGCGTTGGATACTGTTCGAAGGATTCCGAGTACCAGCGTACGAGCCGTCGCTGCTGCCGTAGGAGGATTTCGGAGTAGCGTTCATCGTGTTTTGCAACGTCAAGGCTTACACCCATACCATCTGAAAAGAGCACAGTCACTGCTCCCCACAGATCATCCTGCGCGTGTGCGTTTTGAACGGTGGTATCTCGAACAATGTCGCCAAGACGTGCATTTCCCATCCTTCGTTTTATTTACGGATGAGTCGTACTTCACTCAAGATGGTGTGTTCAACCACCACAATGCGGATTTATGGGCTGGCGTGCCATGGCGTGAGACCACATGCTGCCAAACATCGCTTTTCAGTGAATGTTTGGGCTGGTGTGGTCGGCGATCTCTTAGTCGGGCCTTACTTGTTGTCATCACCTTTAACATCTGCACATTATCGCATCTTTTTGCAAGAGGTGCTACCAAGCTTCCTTGACACTATGCCACATCATTTCAGACGTCATATGTGGTTTCAACATGATGGGGCACCTCCCCATTATGGCAGATGTGTTCGTGAACATTTGAATCAGGTGTTTGGTCACCGATGGATTGGCCTTGATTCCCTTGCCGCCACACTCTCCAGATTTCAGCAGCATAGATTTCTTTCTTTGGGGTGCACTGAAAAGTGCCGATATGGATCTGGTGGCAAAACTCGTATGTGCTGCTACGGATCCAGGTGTATCCAGGTGTATTTGAGCGTGTCCGCCAATCCATGGTCCGACGATGTAATGCATGCATCGCTAGCAATCGTGGAAACTTTCAACATCTTTTGTGACATTTTCACATATCATCTATCACAGCACATGTAATATCTTTCACCAATAAATTATTTCAGATAGTTGATTTTTCTGATTCCAAAAATACAAATTTTGTGAAAATCGGACTGAAACCTTTCTTTATTTGGGCCCAAAACTGACCAGACACAAATCAAATTGACCCAGACGGAAAAGAGGTTACTGTAAATGAGGGGGGGGGGTGGGGGGTGGGAGAGGGGGGGTGTTCAAGATTAAAAAACAACTCTGAGTTTTGCAGACTTATTAAAATAAATAAAACTGTTAAGTTTATCGGTTTGATGTTAGGCGTATAAACATAATAAAAAATCCTGAATCCGAATTTCGAATTTTTGTAAAAATCGGTTCATAATTCGCTAAGATATTAATTGCAATTTCCTTAATGAAATTCGATTTTTTAAAATTTCATCAGGACACCTGAACTGCAGTTGAACGTGGTTTATAAATTCAGACAACAAAACGGAAGGTTACCACAGAAGCGCTGCCAGATTTAAAATGTACTCAGCTATCTTAGTATATTATAAATTTTTTAAAAACTATATGAACTATATAAACACGAACTATTTAAAGCTATATTGAAAATTGGTATATATACGCAAAATCGTACGCTGAATAAAAAATTCTAAAACTAAAAAATCGACCAGTAACTTTTTTTAATCAAAAAAATTATTTATTTCGTTTACTTTCGAATTGGTAGCAAATAGTCAATACGCAAAATCGCCTTCCATTTAAGAAATTTAAAAATTCGAAAACATCGACCGGTAACTTTTTATTTTACCAAAAAACTGATTTTTTTTAATGGAAATTGAAATTTATTGTGCATCTAATCCTCGAACATTACTCTTCGAAACTAATTCCAAACTACTTTAATATCTTAATTATCACTTCTCACAGTCTTAAAGTTAGTTTATGAGTAGAGTTTATCAGTATTTCTGAATAGGTATTTCAGAAAATTCTTAAGTTAAATTCCGGGCTCAGTTACCAGTCCATTTTTTTTTTTTTACCAAGGACTCCAGTAGTCTTAATTAGTCATTTGTCAGAAAGCACTTGTGTCTTCTCTCCCCACCTCTCCCCTTCATCGTTTTTTGCTTAACTGAGTCCCATTTTAATAACTCGGCTTCTATTAGTCATATCTCTTCGAAACTGGTTCCAAATTATTTTAATATCTTAATTATAACCTCTTACAGACTTTATGAAGTTAGTTTATGAGTAGTGGTTGCCAGCATTTCCGATAGAAATTTCAGCAAATTGTTAAATTAAATTCCGGGCTCAGCTACCAGTCCAATTTTTTTACAAAGGACTCCAGTAGTCTTAATTAGTCATTTTTCAAAAAGCACTTGCTTCTCCCCTCCCCCGTTTCCCCTTCGTTTTATGCTTAACTGAGCCCCATCTTAATAAATCACCATCTATTAGTCACATTTCTTCGAAACCGATTCCAAATTACTTTAATATTTTAATTATAACGTCTCTCAGTCTTAAAGTTAACTAATGAGTAGTGGTTATCAATATTTCCGAATAGAAATATCAGCAATTTCTTAAATTAAGTACCTGGCTCAACTACCAGTCCAAATTTTTTACCAATGACTCAAGTAGTCTTAATTAGTCATTTGTCAAAAAGCACTTGCTCCCCCTCTCTCCCCTTCATCGGTTTTTGCTTAATTGAGCACTATCTTCATAACTCGACTTCTAATACTCCGATATTACCGAAACTGATTCGAAATTACATTAATATTTTAATTATCACCTCCCACATTGATATTAATTTATGAGTAGTAGATACCATTATTTCCGAATAGTAATTTCAGCAAATTCTTAAATTAAATTCCGGGCTCAGCTACGAGTCCAAATTTTTGACCGAGTACTCCAGTAGTTTCAATTAGCCATTTGCCAAATAGGAACATAATGCTATATTAGGCCAAATGCCAAATTATAATGCCAAATTAGAACATAAATCGTCCCCTGGTGGTGGGAGGTGGAACTAAAAGATTTTGCAGCGCGTGCGCAGCATGCCCCATTTATTTCGTTTTTGTGCCCGATTTAGCAAGGTTTTTTTAACAACTTGTTAGGTACTCCAAGTATTATATGCACTACAAAAAACTTACTTAGCCCCCAGCTGCCAACTTTTTCTAATAATAATCTTCTTTTTCGGTGTTTCTATTTTTTCACAGTAATAATTCTTTGATTTTCCCAAGAATTGGTTCATAATCCCATCACAATATTTCCATTCCATTCCAGCAATTTTGGTCGCCTACAGTTAAGATGCATCACCACCATTTACGAATAAAATCCAAATTTTCTGCAATTTGTAATACAGCTTTCCAATTTTATTTTCGTGTACTGAGGTCCTATAAAAGCCTAAAAAATTAATAATCTCCATCCTTCATGTCCATATGGTGCCGTAGGCCGGAGTTCGTTCGTAAAGAGGTTTGTTTAGAACAGAATACTTCACCTGGCGATGGAAGGTGGAATTAAGAAATTTTCCACGCAGCACGCCCCGTATTCGGTGCGAAGACGGGGATCCGTGGCAGAGTTTCGCTTTTAAGAGATTTAAGTTTATTACACGGGAGGGTCAGCTAGTAAATAAATAAAAATAAGTAAAACCATCCAAAGATATTGTTTCTTACCTTTGTGTTTTGTGCCAATCCACGCTAAATTTCTGCACAGGTCGGGTTATACGAGTAGCAAAAATTTTATTTGAAGTCGACCTGACATCAACGCAGTTCCAACCCCAAATCCGATATGAAAGAAAAGTATATTTAATATAATTATATGTATGTGAAAAAATCTAATTATATTTCTAATATCAATTTTATGTTTTATGTAGAATAGTGAACACACACACACACACACGCGTATATATATTTTTTTCCCACTTTTATTCAAGTATATTTTTTAAATTTAAATAATATTGTGGACATTCTTTTGAAAAAGTGGGTTACCAAACACAACCCGCAAGAGTCAAAGAACAACTCGAAACTTATCCGAAACAGTTACAGTGCACCTAACACATAACAAAGAAAATTAATGCTAACCCGAACCATGGGTTGGGCCGGAATCGGTAAAATTGAGCAACCCGACCTATTACATTATTCTAATCCCTATTCATTTAAAATCTCATTGTTGCGAATATCAGTTATTTTGACGCACAGTAGAGGTTAATATCCTAAAAAACTTTATGGTATATCAGTAAAAAAACTTTACACGATACGACGACCTGTTTTAAAACAGTAAACAAACATTTTAACTCCATTCTAAAAATTCGTGGCTATTTGTGAATTTTTGGAATGCGATTAATACAATTACCATGGAAATTTTCTCTTTTCACGTTTGATTTTTTTTTTATTAAAAAAATTCCAAAATTGCTAAATGAATTCAAATATCTTAGAGGAGGCATTGATGAAAACATTGCTTTCAGAAGAAAGAAACCTGTTTTACAGGCGAAGTTTGCAAGCTAGTAATTTTAACGCACTTGATTACCAATTCATATGTTTTAATTTACTTGCCATATTTTAATAATATCTGAAAAATATAATAAAATGATGCAGAAAAATATTAATTTTAGTGAAAGATTCCATTAATCATTCTGATGATTAAGTTTATTCGGAAATTTATTATAATGTTTCATTTAACGCCATGATTTAGTATTGTGATTTTCTAACTACATTGCTATCATGACAAAGATACGTGTTTTACAGGCGAAGTTTGCGCAGCTAGTAATTTTAACGCACTCGATTACCAAATACCTATGTTTTAATTTACTATCGTAATAAATTTAAACAATAACTGAAAAAATAATTAAAAATATTAAAAAATGCATTAATTTTACACAAAGAACCCATTAATCAATCTGAGGATAAAGTTTGATTCGGAAAAATCTGTATTATGATGTATATATTTATACTTGTTGTTTTCTACGTATATTGCTATTAGGACAAAGAAACGCGTTTTACAGGCGAAGTTTTGCACAGATGATAATTCTAACACACGTAAATACCAACTCCCTATGTTTTAATTTACTATCATTTTTTGACTAATATCTACAAAAATACAATAAAAAGATAATATATATACATATATATATAATTATTACATACTAATTCATAATTTCATAGTTTTTGTTGGTGTTACGGTAATGTTTCATTAATGGTTATATATATATATATATTAATTTTACTAAAATATCCTATTCTGATGATTTGAATTTCTTCGGAAAATTTATATTATGATGTTTCATATAACGCCTTGTTGTTTTCTAACTACAATTCTGTCAGGACAAAGAAACCTGGTTTACAGGCGAAGTTTGCGCAACTAGTAATTTTAACACACGTGATTAGCAAAATATTATGTTTTAATTTACTATCAATATTTGAATAATATCTGAAAAAATATAATAAAAAGATCGAAAAAATTATTAATTTTATACAAAAAACCCATTAATCATTCTCATGATTAATTTATTCGATTTTTTTTTTATTATGATGTTTCATTTAGCGCTTTGCTTAAATCATGTTGTTTTGTACCTACATTGCTGTCAGGACAAAGAAATATGTTTTACAGGCGAAGTTTTGCGAGGCTAATAATTTTAACTCACGTAATTACCAATTCCCTATTTTTAAATTTTCTAACGATATTTGACTAATTTCTGAAAAATATTTTTTTTTTAAAGAAGTAGAAAAAAATATTAATTTTATTCAAATACTACATCAATCTTTCTGATGATTAAGTTTATTCGTAAAATTTTATTATGATGTTTCATATAACGCTTTATTTTGTCGTGTTGTTTTCTAGCTACATTACTGTTAAGACAAAGAAACTTGTTTTATAGGCGAGGTTTGCGCAGCTGGTAATTTTAACAAACGTGATTATCAATTCTCTATGTCTTAATTTACTATCAATATTTGACAAATATCTGAAAAAATATAATAAAAAGCTTAAAAAATATATTAATTTTACTAAAAGACGTTATTGATTTTTCTGATGATTTGATTTTTTTTTCAGAATTTTTTTATTATGATGTTTCTTTTAACGCCATGATTTAGTATTGTGATTTTCTAACTACATTGCTATCAGGACAAAGAAACATGTTTTACAGGCGAAGTTTAAGCAGCAAGTAATTTTAACGCACGTGATTACCAATACCTTGTGTTTTAATTTACTATCAATTTTTGACTAATATCTGAAACAATATAATAATAATAAACTATATATATATATATATAGAATTGCTGTTTTATAACAACACTGGTATTAGTACAAAGAAACGTTTTTTACAGGCGAAGTTTGAGCATTTAGTAATTTTAACACAAGTGATTAGCAAAATTTAATTTACTATTAATATTTGAATAATATCTGAAAAAAATATAATAAAAAGATGGAAAAAATAGTATTATTACACAAAGACCCCATTAATCATTATCATGATTAATTGATTCGAAATTTTTCTATTATGATGTTTCATTTAACGCTTTGCTTTAATCTCGTTGTTTTGTACCTACATTACCTGCGCGGCTAATATTTTTAACTCACGTAATTACCAATTCCCTATGTTTAAAATTTCCAACGATATTTGACTAATTTCTAAAAAATATTTTTTTTAAAGAAGCAAATATATATATATATATATATATATATATATTAATTTCATTAAAAGACTACAGTAATCTTTCAGATGATTAAGATTATTCCTAAAATTGTTATTATGATGTTTCATATAACGCTTTATTTTAGTCATGTTGTTTTCCAGCTACATTGCTGTCAGGACAAAGAAACGTGTTTTACAGGCGAAGTTTGAGCAGCAAATAATTTTAACACACGGGATTACAATCTCAATTCCCTAAGTTTTAATTTACTATCGATATTTGACTGATATCGGAAAAATATAATAAAAAAGAAGCAGAAATAAAATATTAATTTTATTAAAAGACCTCATTATTCAATCTGATTATTTAATTTTTTTTTCGGAAATTTTCTACTATGATGTTTCATTCAGTGCTTCACTTTAGTGTTGTTCTTTTCTAAATACATCACTGCTTGTCCTGGCAGCCCCCCCCCCCCCCGTTTTACATACGAATTTTAAGCAGCAAGTAATTTTATCGCACGTGATTACCAATTCCCTGTGTTTTAATTTACTATCAATATTTGACTAAATTTTTGCAGAAAAAAATTTAATTTTACTGAAAGTCTCCATTAATCATTCTGATGATTAAGTTTATTCGAAATATATATATATATATATATATACTTTTTTGTGATGTATCATTTAATGCTTTATGTTGAGTCAAGTTGTTTTTTAAATACATCGCCGTCAGAACAAAGAAACCGGTTTTACAGGCGAAGTTTGAGCAGCTAGTTCTTTTAAGGCACGTGATTACCAATTTCTTATGTTGAAATTTACTATCGATATTTGACTAGTATTCGATAAATTATAATAATAATATTTAAAAGAAAATATTTTACTAAAACACCCCATTAATCCTTCTGATGATTTGATTTTCTGCAGAAATTTTTTATTATGATGTTTCATTCAAAACTTTAATTTAGTCATGTTGCTTTGTTTGCTGTCAAGAAAGATGAACGTGTTTTATAGGCGAAGATTTGCACAGCTAATAATTTTAACGTACCTAATTACCAATTCTCTATGTTTTAATTTTCTATCGGTATGTGACTAATAACTGAAAAATATAAGAAAAACGAGCAGAAAAAATATTAATTTTACTGAAAGACTCCATTAATCATTTTGATGATTAAGTTTATTCGGAAAAATTTCATTATGATGTTTCATTTAACACTTTACTTCAGTCATGCATAGGTGCCAACCTCTCATTAATATTCCGTAATATGCGGGTTAATTTGACCCAGGATTAACAAGTTTAACAACACCAGACAGGTTTTACAGGTTTAACAACACCAGAATTTTTTTTAAGAAATGAAATTAAATAAATTCCTCGTAGAAACCTGAAATTCAAAGCCATTAAATAATAAGCCCAGTCAGATAGTGTTAAATTTGTTAGCGACACACTAGAACCAAACCTCTGCTGCGGAAGGAGGACAAAACAGAAGTGGGTCGCAGAGAAACGATACGATTTATTTATATCGATAGTTTATACGATTTTTATCGATGTTTTGTTTTTGCACTTCCTTTAAAAGCTTGCTAATTATTGGGATCTTTTACATTAAAGCTAAAACTATAACGAAAAAAAAAATGTGGAAATTTACTGGATTAATATTTCTATATAAATATAGTGGTGGCGAAGAAGTTGATTTATTTATTAAAAGTTAAATAAAAAGTGATGGAAATTTACATCACTATGCAATTAACCCTTTCCGGCACAGACAAATTATGTTCGTAAAATGTGAAATTACTGACTGCATCCGGAATTTACAAACGACTTTCTTAGAAAATATGAACTCCTTATTTTAAGCTTTAATTTTAGAAGCAAAATTTTATTAAATTATTCTTGGTGCCGAATGCAGCACTCCCAACCGCTAGATGGCGCTATTTTTAACTTGCGAAAAGTTTCCCATTTATCTGACTGGGCTTATTATTTAATGGCTTTGCTGAAATTGGATAAATAAAGATTCATCCAATAATTTTTTTGGTTTGAAACGTGTTAAACCTGGGTCAAATTAACCCACCTATTACGGAATATTAATGAGAGGTTGGCACCTATGGTCATGTTGTTTTAAAAGTACTTTCCTGTCAGGTCAAAGAAACGTGTTTTACAGGCAAAGTTTGCGCAGCTAGTAATTTTAACGCACGCGATTACCAATTCTCTGTGTTTTAATTTATTACTGATATTTGACTAATATTTGAAAAAATATAATAAAAAATTGAAATGTGTATATATTAATTTTATTAAAAGGCGTTATTAATTTTTCTGATCATTTGATTTTTTTCGGAAATTTTGTATTATGATGTTTAATTTAACACTTCACTTTAGTGATGTTGCTTTCTAAGTACATCGCTGTCAGTACAAAGAAACCTGTTTTACAGGCGATGTTTGAGCTGCTAGTAATTCAAACGCACTTGATTACCACTTCCCTGTGTTTTAATTTACTATAAATATTTGACCAATATCTGGAATATGTAAGATAAAGATGCAGAAAATATATAATTTTACTGAAATACTCCATTAATCATACTGATAAATTATTTTGGGAAAAAATATTATGATGTTTCACTTAGCGTTTGCTTTAGTCTTTTGTTTTCAAAGTACATTGCTGTCAGGACAAAAAAAAAAAAAAAAAAAAAAAAAAAGTGTTTTACAGGCAAAGTTTGATCAGCTAGTTATTTTAACGAACGTGATTACCAATTCCCTGTGTCTTAATTTACTATTGATATTTGATTAATATTTGAAAAATTATATTAAAATGATAATATATATACATATTTGTTTATTTTACTAAATGACCCTATTATTCCTTCTGAAATTTGATTTTCTTTGGAAAATTTTTATTATGATTTTTCATTTAACCTTTTGCTTTAGTCATGTTGTTGTAACTATATTGCTGTCAGGATAAATAAACGTGTTTTACAGGCGAAGTTTTGTGCAGCTAATAATTTTAATGCACGTAATTACCAATTCCCTATGTTTTAATTTACTATCAATATTTGATTAATATCGGAAAAATATAATTAAAAAGAAGCAGAAATAAAATATTAATTTTACTGAAAGACCCCATTATTCAATCTGATTATTTAATTTTTTTCGGAAATTTTCTATTATGATGTTTCATTTAATGCTTCACTTTAGTGTTGTTGTTTTCTAAGTACATCGCTGTCATGATAAAAAAAAACGTGTTTTACAGGCAAAGTTTTGCGCAGCTAGTAATTTTAACGCACGGGATTACAATCCACATGTTTTAATTTACTATCGATGTTTGACTAATATTTCAAAAATCATAATAAAAAGATTATATATATATATATATATATATATATATATATATATATATATATATTAATTTTTTTAAACGACACTATTAATCCTTCTAATATTGGATTTTCTTTCGAAATTTTTTTATGATGTGTCATTTAATGCTTTAATTTAGTTATGTTGTTTTGTAATTATATTGCTTACACGACAAAGAAATGTGCTTTACAGGCGAAGTTTTGCGCAGCTAATAACTTTAACGCACGAAATTACAAATTTCCTACGTTCTAATTTACTATCGATATTTGACTAATACCTGAAAAATATAAGAAAAAGATGCAGAAAAATTATTAATTTTACTGAAAGGCTCCATTAATCATTCTGATGATTCAGTTTATTCGGAATATATATATATATATATATATACTTTTTTGTGATGTTTCATTTAACGCTTTACGTTGAGTCAAGTTGTTTTCTAAGTACATCGTTGTCAGAACAAAGAAACCGGATTTGCAGGCGAAGTTTGAGCAGCTAGTTCTTTTAAGGCACGTGATTACCAATTTCTTATGTTGAAATTTACTATCGATATTTACTAGTATTCGAAAAATTATAATAAAAATATTTAATAAAAATATTTTGTTAAAAGACCCCATTAAACCTTCTGATGATTTGATTTTCTGCGGAAATTTTTCATTATGATGTTTCATTCATATCTTTAATTTAGTCATGTTGCCTTGTTTGCTGTCAGGAAAGAGAAATGTGTCTTATAGGCGAAGTTTTCCGCAGCTAATAATTTTAACGTACCTACATTACCCTATGTTTTAATTTACTATCGATATCTGACTAATAACTGAAAAATATAAGAAAAACGAGCAGAAAAAAATATTAATTTTATTAAACAGCGTTGTTAATTTTTCTGATTATTTGATTTTTTTTTTTCAGAATTTTTATTATTATGATGTTTAATTTAACACTTCACTTTAGTCATGTTGTTTTTTAAGTACATCGCTGTCAGGACAAAGAAACCTGTTTTACAGGCGATGTTTGAACTGCTAGTAATTCGAGCGCACTTGATTACCACTTCCCTGTGTTTTAATTTACTCTCAATATTTGACCAATATCTGGAATAGACAAAAAAAGATGCAGAAAAAATTGTAATTTTACTGAAATACTCCATTAATCATTCTGATGATTATTATGACAAAAATCATTATGATGTTTCATTTAGCGCTTTGCTTTAGTCATTTTTATTTTCAAAGTATATTGCTGTCAGGACAAAAAATGTGTTTTACAGGCGAAGTTTGAGCAGCTGGTAATTTTAACGAACGTGACTACTAATTCACTGTGTTTAAATCAATTTTTGATACTTGACGAATATTTGAAAAATTATATGTATATATATATTAATTTTACGACCCTATTAATACTTGTGATAGTCGATTTTCTTTGGAAAATATTTATTATGATGTTTCATTTTACATTTTACTTTAGTCCTGTTGTTTTGTAACTACATTTCTGTCAGGACAAAGAAACATGTTTTACAGGAAAATGTTCGCGCAGTTTATAATTTTGACGCGCGTAATTACCAATTACTAATGATTTAATTAACTATCGATCTTTGACTAATATCTTAAAAATACAATAATAAAAGAAGTAGAAAAAATATTAATTTTACTTTAAGACCCCATTAATCAATCCGATGATTTGATTTTTTTCGGAAAATTTCTATTATGATGTTTCATTTAACGCTTCACTTTAGTCTTGCTTTTAAAGTACATCGCTGTCATGACAAAGAATCCGGTTTTACAGGCGAAGTTTGAGCAGCTAGTAAGTTAACGGACATGATTACCAAATGCTTAAGTTTTAATTTACTATCGATATTTGACTAATATTTGAAAAATACTAATAAAAGTATTAACAAAAATATATTAATTTTACTAAAATACCCCATTAATACTTCTGATGATTTGATTTTGAAAGTTTTATTATGATGTTTCGTTTAACACTTCAGTTTAGTCATGTTGTTTTCTAAGTACTTTGCTGTCAGGTCAAAGAAACGTGTTTTACAGGCGTAGTTTGCGCAGCTAGTAATTTTAATGCACGTGATTACCAATTCCCCATATTTTAATTTACTATCGATATTTGACTATTATCTGTAAAATATAATAAAATGATACAGTAAAAATATTAATTTTTCTGAAAGACATCATTAATCATTCTGATGATTACGTTTATTCGGAAATTTTTTAATATGATGTTTCATTTAACGCTTTACTTTAGTCGCGTTGTTTTGTAACTATTACATTGCTGTCAGGACAAAGAAACGTGTTTTGCAGACGAAGTTTTGCGCAGCGAATAATTTTAACGCACGTAATTACCAATTCCTTATGTTTTAATTTAATATCGCTATTTGACTAATATTGGAAAAATATAATAAAACGATGCAGAAAAATATTAATTTTATTGATATACCCCATTAATCAGGAGAAGTTTTGCGTGGCTTAGTTTCAAACGTAATTTCCTATATCAAAATATCTATCTTATTATTGGCATTTGGATAAAACTGAAAAAATATAGAAAAATTACTTATTTTACTGTATGACCTTATTAATCATTTTGATGACTTTTTTTTCTAGAAAATGTTTATAATGATGTTTTATTTAACCTTTTTTTAAAGTTATGTTGTTTTCTTAACAACACTGCTGTGAGGACAAAGAAACATATTTTACAGATGTACTTTTGATCGGCTAGTTTTTTTAATGCAAGTGATTACCCCCAATGATCTATTTCACTATTATCATTTGGCTAAGATATAATAATACGAAACCAAAAAATAATTTTACTTATTTATTTTTAATATCAATAATTGGATTATATCTGAAAAATATTTGTAAAAAATGTATACAAGAAAAATTTAATTTTACTGAATAAACTTATTTATCGATGTAATGATTAAGTTTGTTTAGGAAAATTTGAGTTATGCTATTTCATTTTACTCTTTATTTTAGTCATGTTGCTTTCATAACTTACGTCTTTTTTAGGATAGGGAAAATTGTTTTACAGACGAAGTTTTGTGCGGGCAGTAATTTTAATGCATAGGATTTTTCTTTATTACCGATATCTATTTAATATCTAAAATATATGATAAAAGATACAGATAATTATTATTTTTATCGTATGAACTTAATAGTCATTATTATGGTTATATTTATTTCGCATGTTTCGTTTTACGCAGTCTTTAGTTTTTTTTCTTTAACAGCATGGCTATGAGGAAAGATACGCATATCACACAACCAAAAAAGTTCGTAGCTATTAATTTTAATGCGGATGATTATATCAATGAATTTTTCATTAAAGACGTTTTGGAAATTTCTGAAAACATATTGAAAAAATGAAAAAAACTATATTTTATTTAAAAACTTTCGTACTCATCCTGATTATTAAATTTATTTTAAGAAATTTTTTTTATCACATTTCCTTCTGAGCCTTATTTAGTCAATTTGTTTTCTTAACCATATAGCTATAAAAACAAAGAAACTTGTTTTACAGGCGAAGTTTCACGGGGCTAGTTTTTTAACACACGTGATTACCATTAATATTTTTATTACCTAAATTTTCTTGTAGCTGAAAAATATAAAGAATAAGTACATAAAATGTATTAATTTTGTTCAGTTGTCTTAATAGTCATTATGTAGTTAAAATTTCTTAAGACATTTTCTCTTACGATGTTTCATTTTACACTTTATTCCAGTCACTTTTTTCTTAATATTATAGCTATCAATACAAAGAAACGTGTTTTATGCACAAATCAATTTACGGCTAGTAATTTTAATGCATTTTATTATATCAATATATTTTTTATCACTAACATTTAGGAAGTTTTTGAAAAATATAGTACAAAGTAAAAAATTTCCTCAATTTTACATGATAAATTTCATATTGATCATGATTATATAAATTATTTTATGGAAAATTTGGGTTATATTTTCTTGTGAAGCTTACCTTCTCATCTTGTATTCTTAACCATATAAATATCAGGACAAGAAAACTTGTTCCATAGTCGTGATTTCACGGGATCCACTAGTTTACGCACCTGATTACTAATAATGAAATATTCTTTTATTATCGAAATTTGATTACTAACGGAAAAACTTGAAAAAAAAATATTACTTTTACCGAATGCAGGGCTTTCAAATGGTCCACTCTTTAAACACCGATATTTTCTTAGAAAATTTTTATTTTTAGATTTTTTTTTGCAAATTTTACAGAAACCACCTTCCATTTCTGTTTTAAAATATTGGTATTCAGTTGGAGGACCATTTGGAAGCCCTGTGAATGGCATTATTACTCTTTATGATTGTTAGAAATCCTTCGGACAATTTCTGATAAGATGTTTTATTTAAAACCTTACTTGCATCGTTATCAAGATAAAGAAATAGTTAACAGGCAAAAAAATTGGAGGCTTAGTTTTAACAAGGATTTTTATGTCGATATTTTTATAATAAAAGAGTCTATTTACTGTACATTACTTCATTCGTAAAATTCTATAGTTATACACTCCCATAGAACGCCATCTAAATTTGTTTTTCAAACATCTATCAATTATGTCTCGTACTGAAAAACGTTTAGTGATTTTCTTTCCTTACCCTCAACTGTTCGTAATTTTTTATCCTTAAATATTATATGACACCTAAGAAATGTAAGAATAGTTTTCACAGTATCTAAAAAAATTATAAAAATGGAAAAGTTAATTTTTTTTTAATGTGTACTTTCCTTTAAATTGCATTTCATGGAAACTAAAGCCATTTAACGAAATCAGAAACTTAAATGTATTGATTGCTATTGAGCACATTTGGAAAATTAAAGCAAAATATTAAATTAAATATATAAATAGCAAGTAGCACTTTAAAATATCAGTAAAAAATGTACTTAAAAATAAAATAATAATAATAATTCAAAATTATTAATAATATATATATATATATATATAACAATTAATTTTATGGTATTTAATATTATTATTATTATATATAATCACACTCTAATAATCAATATTTATGATAAACGAAATGATTTTTCATTTAATGCTATTAATTTTACTAACTTTAATTCCTGTCTACATATTTCAGTTTACAGAAATATTCTTCAAAATCACAGAAATCATATTGAACGTTTATGTTCCTCCCATTTTAAAAGGCCAAATTTATTAAAATTAAATTATACAGCATTGTCATATAACTATCTACTTTCTTTTATTTCTTCATGGGCCAAACATTAAATATTCATCTAAACTTACCAATATGGACATTTAATATGTAAAAAAAGTATAAAATCAAGTTTGAAAACAATATTATGGAGAATGGGCGTGGGTTGCTAAAAGAATTATGAAAAAAAAAATTAAAAAAATTCCCCCCTAAAAAAAATTAAACTAATGAAATTTCTCCCACAAAAAGTTATAAAATGAAAATGCTGTTACGGAGGGTTGAGATCGGGACTGCTAAAAAAAGTTAAAAATTTTAAATATAATGACTCCTTATGCATGGCTATATATTTTCACCCCCATAAATTATTATTATTTTAATATTAATTTATCAGTTACATATTCATCTCTTTTTTTATTTTTCAATTTTTATTTTCAATTAATATTATCCTATTTATCTTATTCAATCTTTACGTTATTATCTACATTTATTTTTTCATATTATTCAATACGATTAGCTATTTACTTTCTAATATTAATTATATATTACTACCATAATATCCCCATGGATATGGACACGTGATTTTTTGAAATTACAGTACCAAAAATGAATCAATAATCACGGAAAAAAATAATAAGCACATGGAATCATAACATAAGTTTATTACATCAAAGAAGTTTTACATAATTAAAAAAAAATAATAATAATAAAAATAGGCTGTCCTAAAAATACTTTTCGACTTTTCGAGTATTTTGCATTTAAATTCAAATTTTGGATCCATTCTTTTAAATTATCTTGAAAATTCTATCAAGCATGTTTCGAACTAGTGTTTGGAGAATGTGTGGCTGTTAAGAGAACTAACTCTGCTCTACTTTTTGTTTCAAATCCTGAATACTCTAAAACTGACGACCATGGGATACACCTCTCGTGAATGTACTTCCCAAAGGTTTTCAATTGCATTCAGGTCTGGGTTGATGGCAGGCGTATCTAAAACAGCCACTTGATTCTGCGTAAACCAAGCTATTGTTGAGTGGAAGGTGTGAATCGACGCATTGTCCTGTTGTAATTTCCAGTTATATTTCCAGATGCGTAAGATGCGTCATATTGGAATTAGATTGCTTTTGATAATCCCCAGACAACTGTTGACCATTAAGAAAATCAATATACGTTGCTCCATTGAAATAGAACTTGCCCCACACCCTAAAGAACTCGCGAGATTCACAGACCTAGATCATGCCAATAGCATACCTGCCAACTTTCAACTAAACGTCCGTAACAACGTGAGTTAATTTGATCCAAATTAAAGACGTCTCTAACCAGAAAATATATCTGAAAAAATAATATATATTTAGTTTCATGTTCTTACGTAAAACTTATTTAATTTCATTTCTTAAGAAAAATTCTGGTTTGAAACATGTTTAACCTCTGTTAAATTAACCTATGGAAGTTTAGTGCGATGTTGGCAGGTATGTAATAGCATAGGTGCCAACATCTCATTAATATTCCGTAATATGCGGGTTAATTTGACCCAGTTTAACAACGCTTCAAACCAGAAAAATTATTGGATGAATCTTTATTTATTCAATTTCAGGTTTCTCCTTAGAACTTATTTAATTTCATTTCTTAAAATAATTTCTGGTGCGAAACGTGTTAAACCTGGGTCAAATTAACCCGCATATTACGGAATATTAATGAGAGGTTGGCACCAATGTAATAGTATGCCTAGCCATCAGGATCATCCAAATTGATTTTTTTTTTGTCATAGAACGAAACGTTTAAACATTCATCCGTCCAATGCATGTGTTTTTTAGCCCACAGAACTCGTGCCTTTCTATACTGCAATTTCAGTATATACAGGGTGATTTTTTTTAAAGTTGTGAAAGTAAAACACTATAACAAAAGAACCACGGATCCAAATGACCTGAAATTTCACCAGAATGCTACCAAAGCAATTGGAATTTTTTAGGTATGGTTAAAAAAACTTAAAATCGCACCGACAGATGGCGCTGTAAGGTAGCAGAAACAAAGAATATCGTCTGTGGGAGGAAAACAATGGATGGTACTTTGAGAAAACATCTTCCGTCGGCCCTCTGTCGTCATTGGACCTTTTCTTAAATTCTTAAGTGTCCTATATCTCTTAAGAGCAGTTGCTGCGCTGTCATTATTCTGATAATACAGTTTCACTAACAACGCACGGTCCGTCAATGGCGCAGTAATTGCGAGGATTTCCGTAGAATAATGAACAAGAGTTGTGCGTACTTCACGTTCTTATCGCCAATGTGCGTGTGCCGGGCGCAAGTTCATCTCCCGACTATACTGCATGTAAAGCGCCATCTGTCGGTGCGATTTTAAGTTTTTTTAACCACGCCTAAAAAATTCCCATTGCTTTGGGAGCATACTGGTGAAATTTTAGGTCCTTTGGATCAGTGGTTCTGTTGTTATAGAGTTTTACTTTCACAACTTTAAAAAAAAATCACCCTGTATGTCATGTCAGACACATTCTCTCATATTTATGAAATTTGCTGTCCTGTATGAGACGGTGAACAGTAGATCTCGAAATATAAAACGCTAAAGACCTCGCAATTTCACGAACAGACTTCTTTTGGGTTGAAACTCCTCGCAAAATCTTTCTATCTTGTCGCTGAGATGTTTTTCTTGGTCGACCTGAACGCTTTTTTATAATCGCATTGTCACCTTTTGATAAAATTTCATAAATTCCAGATCTGCTACGCTTCATTTGTTTAGAAATATAAAAATCTTTAACATTTTGAGCCTTTAAACGCCAAATGTTAGCTATACCAACTACAAAGAATTGAATGTTGTATTTTCCAACTTTTTGAGAACTGAAGACCGATTAGTGATTTTCTATTTTGAAGTGGTTATATCACATGTACAGAAAACCGAATAAGCGTTTTTTTTATACGGTGGTAATAAAAGCGATTCTTTTCCTTGTCTATATATTTTTGGGACAGCTTATTTTGAATTTATTTTTTTACAAAAAATCTATGATATAAGTATGACATTTCTGTTTTGTAATAAACTTATGTTATGATTCCATATGCTAATTATTTTTTTCGTGATTATTGCTTCATTTTTTGAGCTGTTATTTCAAAAATTCGCCTCTGTCTATATATTTTTGAGACGCACTGTATAACTAGATAGAAAATAATGTCATTGTTTGTAATTTATCTATAGCTTATTGCTCATCTTTTTAAACATAGATGGCAGCACCTGCTTTTTCTTTTTTATTTAAAGCTAGATGGCAGCACTAACCCTTCTCTTTTATTATTATTATTATTATTTTCTGTCTTCCATGATTCAGCAGTTCCTAGAGTAGAGCATTGGAATCACATTTTGCATCTTAATTAATCCTTATCACACTTTATTTTACTGATGAGTTGTATCTATTATTTTTTAGTTTTTTATCTATTACGGATAGATCATAATTTATTTTTTATCTCTTTTTATTTTCACGTTTCTTGGGAATTTTTGATATGTTTTAAGGAGCTTAATATTGTTATTTTTACTCTTATTCTTATGAAGCTCCTCTGTCGAATTCATCAGATATTCCTAGTTTTTCATATTTGCATTTTCATTTTATTGTGTTTAGTTTTTGCAATGTCTTTTCTTTTGATTTTCACGCATCTGATTTCATGCTTCATAAATATATATACCAACATCCGTAATCCATTGCAGGATATAGGTATTTTTCATTGTTTCCTGTCTAGTGCTTTGGCCATCCAATTACCTTCAGCCACTTTTCTCCGTCTTCTTTGTCGTTTTGCATCTCTGGGATACCACTGTAGGATGTTTATACGCCATATATTGTCTTATCTTCTTGCAATAAGACCAGTCCGTTTCCATTTTAACCGTTTAATTCTCTCGATGATGTCAAAATCTTTCGTCTGACTTCTTATCCAAGTTGTTCTTTTTCTGCCTCTTCTATTTAATGCCTAGCATACATCTTTCCATACTTCGCTGTGTTGGTTGTAATCTTTGTACAATCCGTTTTGTTAGCGTCCATGTTTCTGCTCCATAAGTTAGTGCGTGCAAAACACATTGGTTAAACACCCTTCTTTTCAAGCAAAGAGGCTTGTTACAACTCAAAATAATGAGGTTCTTCCGAAAAGCACTCCATACATTTCTCCTTCTTCTATTGATTTCATCCATAATGCTGTTGTCCGATGTTATTTCTTGTCCAAGATACACATAACTCTGCACTTTCTTATTCTCAGTGTTGTATATATATGTATATATATATTATATATAAATATAAAGCTACGAGGAATTGAAGATTTTCAGAATTACATGTGTGATGGGAGGTAATCGACCCTCTCCTGATGAATATGGCAAGGATCCGAGTTTAATTATATACACACACATATATATATATATATATATAACAGTAAAGAGACGTCACAGAAACATAATACGCAAATGAGGGACTCAAAATCAAAATTAAATATGCCCATACCAGTTCGAATAATATCCAGGAAAAAAGAAAAAAAAATTAAAAAAAAAAAAAATATATATATATATATATTCAAACCAGAAAAGTGAATTAATGAAATATTTGTGGAACTGCAGCAGAATCAACGGACCCAAATTACTACAGATTCCATGAAAAATGTTCAATTTCATCCTTGTACAAGCTATAATAATCTAAAATAATACAAGATTTGGGCTATTGCGCATTAATGTTCCAGAAAAATAAATAAAATACGACATGAAATATTTAGAAGTGAGGAAATTCATTCATAAAAAACCAGGAAAATCATGCATGACTTGACAAATCTTCACATGTTGCCAAAAAATATTTACAAATTCAGTAGATGAATTATGAGAAAAATGAATGACTCACAAATATTCAAACTTAATGACTATAATACAACGTCGTCAATGAAGCTTAAATATCTTGATAAAACTAGAAATCAAGGAACATTTTTCCATCTATTGGGAATATCTGAATTATTCATGACAGGTGGAAAAGACATAAGGAACCGTACTGCCATCTATTGGCAGTTCAAGATAGAAAATCAGAATTATTCATATTATATATGAAAAGATAATACAAAAATTATGCACAGAAAGTGGAAAATGCAAAAACAAGAAACTATGAATAACTTATGGATTCATCAAAGGAGCTTCATAAGCATAATTCATAGTAAAGGTGTGTTATTTCGTTCAATATTGTCGGCATTAAGCCAAAAAATGACACACACACACACACACATATATATATCGTCGCTACCATGTCAAACTATCGAATGTGAAAAAATGCATTTTTCATTAAATTTAAAAATGGGCCGTTTGTTACCTCTAAATCTTATTAGAATTATTCGCCTTGTAAGAATACCAATAAAAATTCTGTGAAGAATCAGGGTTGCCAGTTTGGCCTTCTTTTTATTCAGAGATACCGAATTGGTACCGGAAAATTTGAGAAAAAACAAATTTACTTTATGTAAACATGAAATGTCTGTAATTAAATAAAGCAAAAATTTCTATTTGAAATTTCTGGTATGGATTCAAAATTTCTGAATAAAAAAGGAGGCTAAACTGGCAACCCTGGTGGTACTATTAAAATTTAGTGGTGACAATTGACCCATTTTTAAAAGTAATGAAAAATGCCTTTTTACACTTTTGATAGATTGCCATGGTAGCGACGACATATATAAACAATAAACAAAACAACATTAAAAAAATAATAATCTTTAAGTCGATTTTTTTTTGGGGGGGGGAGGGGTGGATTTTTTCCTAGTTCATTTGAAAAGAATGAACAAATCTTATGCAATTGTTTTTAAAATTTTGATGTAAATTGCATGCAACGATTAATTTGATATCTGAGCTATAAGAATCTGGGAGCCGCTGGGGTCGTCCGACATAGTATACGCCCATGGCCGCCCGATCCGCTGGTTGATGCATTAAACTTATCAAAATAGGCTCTTAATTTTTTCCGGTGGGATCTTCCGTGATCGGGCCGACTGCAACCGTTCCGGGCAAGCCTTGAAAGGGAAGAGACCTGCAATGGGCGCGCGCTGCCTCTTCTGCTATGTAGCAGCGGCGGTCTTAATACAGTTATTTGTACCAATGGATATTTCTTTGAGGATATTTTTTCAAAAGTTTGTGGTCTGAATTGAAAGCTTTTTTATTATTCTAAATAATATGATGAATGAAGCAAAACTTTAAAATTAAAAAGGAAAATATGCACATAAAAAATTATAAGCGGTTATAAAAATCCTCCATTGTATAAGGCGCGCAGAGCCAGAATGGATTATCTCATCGTGCATCAGTTTTGAGGAAATATTCAAAAAATTTAAACTCGTCTTTTCGTCTTATTTTTGCCTGTTTTTAATTCTTGTAAAAGGTCATTATGTTAAGTTTATTTAATACATAAATTACAACCTTCTAATAATTTGTCAACAAGTGTTCTAAATGTTCATGTAATTATGGTATCGGTAATTTTCATTTAAATAGTTGGATCAAATTTTTTATGGACAGAAGAATGGAAAAACATTTTTTTTTTTTTTACTCCACATGGCTAAAAATTTAACCTAGGGAAATAATATGTTGATAATAAATCATTTTCACCAAAAATGTCAAATGATTCACAATGGCTGGCAACGGCTCTTATATTTAGGGAGGTAAAGGAGGTATTTTAAAGATATAAGATACACAGTTTATTAGCGGCCTTGGGATCTCTTACATATAATGATGAGTTGCCTTTAATACTTTAAGCCTTACCCGGCTCTTCCCAAACTGGACTCAGGCAGGTGAAAATACTGAAAGTAACTTTATGTGAAAATTTCATTTTATTCTTAAATGTTTTTATAACTTTTTTTTTTAGAAAAAAAAAAAATGTATGTCAGTGATGTTATCATATTTATAAAATACTTCTAATAACTTTGTAGAAAATATTTGATTAAAAAAAAAACATTAAAAAATGACTTTTTTTCACACTTATTGCTGGGATAAATTGAGCATGGAATATATTAATGAAAAAGAAAATCCAGAGATCCAGGTCAATATGATTTTTGGTGATTTAAGTTTTCGGTCCAAAAATTAAGTATGATTTAAAATTCTCAAAAAAATCTTTAAAGCATGTGAAACATATTTCTACAGAGCCGCATATAATTTTAACCTCATGTAGTTACATATGATAATAATAACATGTAATTACACTATATTTTGAGCGAATAAATTTTAATGCATGTTTAGAAATGCAATATATATATATTTTTTTCTTATTTTAACCGTCATTTTGAGATGACATTTTCCAAGACACATCATGAATGAAAAAAAAAAAATAATGAAAGAAAGAAATTATTGTCCCCCAAGTGCTTTATTTAACAAGGTAATTTTTCCACAAACTCATATTTGTATTAAACCAATACAATAGTTTTCTGAAGGAGAATATTTAAAAAAAGAATGTTTTCTTTCTTTTTTTTTCAAATATTTCCTTTAATATGATAATATTTACAGAGGTCTGCCCAGAATATTTTCCCAGGGTCCTGTTTTTGTGAAAATGTGAACAGCTTTTTATATTTGTGAAAAATCTACTCACAATTTTGTGAATTTGAAATGATCGTTATATTCCGGTTCTTGTTTATACATTTTTAAGAAGATATATGGATGTAAAATACATATATTTTCTTTATATGTGTATAAATGAGAGGTCAGATTTTACTTTTAAATGATTAATTTGTGAAATGTTCAGTTTAAAGATGGAAAAATTTTGTGAAAAACCTATTTTTAAGACAAAGAATTTTGTGAAGGGTCCTGTTTTAGGAAAACTAGTTTTGTGATGGGTCCTGCTTTGAAATAAAAAAAAATTGTGAAGGGTCCCAATTTTTTGCTAAACAGATCCCTGATTTATCAAAATGAGCTTCGATGGATGTTAATTTGTAACCCCCCCCCCCCTTTCCTTCCCAAAAAAGGCAATTTAGGATTTCTAATACAAACAAGATTTATCTGAGATAAGAAAATGTTAATTTCTATAGTTTTGAAAAAGGAAAAGATAGACACAAAAGCTAAAATTTTAATAGCGTTTGATATTTTTTTGAGTGAATAATTTAATTGCTTATCATGGCTTATTTATTTTAGCAAAGATTTTGGCAATAAAATACTTATTTATCCTAGTCCTTGATTTTTACGATCCTACTGAAGTAAACATGTCACTTCGGACAAATAACTTCAACAAATTGGAGATTTCTAAACGATAATACAAATTTGATACAGAATTCTATGAGATTGCAGAATGCTTAGTAAATAACTTTACTGAATGTAATTGAAAATGTAGTTTTGGGGGAAAGTTTTTATTCCTTATTCTCAACCAGGGAAAAACGATAAAGAGGATAACTTTGTAGAAAATATTTAACATGCATAAGGAGTTAAACTGATCCGCAAAGTTTTGAATGTGATTTTCTAAAAACATTGGGATTTTAGAGTATTATTTTTCCAAAAATCCATTTCTTTCTTTTAAAAAGTTTGAATACAGTTTTCAAACTTCTGAATTTGAATTTTAAAAATCTATATTTATTTCGAGAGAGAACACTATACATAAAACATTTAAATTTTGCTGGATAAAAGAGCGAGATTAGCTGAAACACAAGCTTCTGTGTTGTGAGTTTTTATTAGCTTTCTACTTTTACAAAACACTTTTTTTTCACGCATTTTCTAAACAATGAATTTTGTCAGTAAAAATAAATAAATAAATAAGTATATATATAATTCTGATTTCAAGCTTTCCACAAACCAGTCAAAGCCTACCAGAGCCATAAATTTATACATATAACTACTTACATAACAATAAAAAAAAAGCTATAAAGCAGATTGAATCCGTCTCTTTCTTGAAATTACAATTTTTCTGTTTCCGCATCCTACACTGTATTACGATTCTTATAAAAACAAAAATAAATTCTTTTTTCCTTAGCAAAAATATTCGCAAATTCCAACAAACAAACAAAAACAATCTTTTCAGTTTTATCATATGATATTGCCGGCTGTTTTATTGGATAACTTTATGACCCCGCACCGACGTTTTGCATCTTCGAATTTCAAACCTCCCCCTTTCCCTTTTCGCTATTTCAATCCCCTCTTCAAGAGTTTCTCTCTTTTCACCAGAAAAGTTGAAGTAAAACGCGTTTCGTGCATTATAGCCAGCCATCTCTATTCAGCACTGCAACAAAAACTGTGCAAATTCTAACGTACCCTTTACTGGTAGAACCTCATAAATTCACGCCTTGTCCTGGCCGGGGACGCCTTTACGGTTGGCCTGTGAGTCTCTGGGATGCTATAAAGCTGCGAGGAATTGAAGACTTCCAGAATTACAAGTGTGATGCATAGCAAAGGGGGAGAGGGGACTGTAATATATGCAGAAGGTCCCCAGACCCTCTCCTGATGAATATGGCAAGGACCCGAGTTGAAGCTGGGACATAAGTTCGCGCTTTACACTGGGACATTCTCAGGCATCTGTAAGACGCCCTTGAGAACCGCAACCTCTTTGGAGATGGACCATAAAGACAGGCTGCGCTTTTTGCATTGCTAATAGAACTGGAAGGCGCACAGCGAGATTTGAATCTGACCTGTTCACCTTATGCTTGGTTTTCACTGTCTCGAGGGTTATTAAACCACCTATATACGTCTGCATATTATCTCCCAGTTTTGCGACGTTTTTTTTTTTTTTTCTTGAGTAATTTATTTTCTTGAATCATGAAAATGACAAGATAAATGGCTTTGATCCCGGAGCTCGATTTTGTCATTTGATTTTTGCCGAGAGAATGAGCCCAGCTTGTTTCAAATTGTGAAAAATATGCAGATAAATGAAGGACAAGCTTAAAATTTTCAACTGTTTCCAGAACAATAACAATGAAAGATGGAGTTTTGATGCATCACAGTAAATTCCTGTCATTTCCCCCAAATTATCGAGAAATCTGAGAGCTTTATAAATAAACTACTCTTGCAAAGTTTTCTTTTTATTTTCAGCAATTTAGCTGGATCGTGGAGTAAGACGGAAGTTGATTCTCGTGTTCACTGACATTTCAAAGAAGATGAATTTCATACTTAACTCAAAAATGCAGAGCTTGTTCATTTTCAAACAACACATTTTGAGTGTTAAAAATTTTTCTTCAAAATTCTATGTTTGGAATAAATTGGAACATTGTTAGGTGACAACAGTTTTCAGAAATTTGCTTTTTTTTAACGTTTTGTTTTTTCTTCTAAGTTAAAAAAAAATGCAACAAGTACAAATAAGCATTCAGTGCAAAAAATGGAGTAAATTACTTTAATTATTAATTTGAAGTTAAATGGAAAAATTTCAAGTTATCAAATTCATATAATTTTTATTTGGTTCAATAAAAACTACAGTCAGTCTTAGAAGCCACTATTTAATATGTGGTTCGCGGTCCAAACTTTTCAAAGACAGTCTAAAATTCTCAGAAATATCTGGAACAACAAAGAAATATGTGTTCGGTGTAACATCTATAAAAGAAAGTTAATTTTGTAAGTTCTTTCGTTATAAGGAAGTTGTATAACAACTGAAACCCCGCTATTTTTTGTCAAATTTAAATTTATTTTGTTATTTATGTTCTTTATGAGTGGTTTAATGTTTATTCCAGTACTTTAAAATACTCTAACCGATTTTTTTACTTTAATTGGCTTAAAACAAACAGCCACAATAAAATAGACAATCAAAGTGACTCTATAATGATACCAGGTACATAATAAGGTTACTTTAGAAGAAACATTTCACAATTTGTTCTTCAAAACTTTGTTCCAAATATATTTTAAATTATTTACAAACCGATTGAATTAAGTAATATAAAAGTTTGAAAATTGAACGTTAGAAGCAACTGTAAAATTTCAAGAGTAAATTTTAAAACGCAGTGATTATATTAAAACTTCCGCACTGATTTTTTAAGTTTGATGAATATTTAAAAGTTCAAAACCAATGAATTTATTAGCAAAGTCCTACACTTGAAAGAATAAAAACAAACTATTACTTACATAGAATCTATGAGGAATATCTTATTAGGGAACATTTTACAAAGTGTGAGTAATAGCATGTTGCAAAACAAATATTCAAATCTAGATTTTTTTCAAATCTAGATTATCAAATCTGGAAACAGATATTTATTTAAGAATATGGTATATGTATAATAAATCAAAAGCGGTTAAAATTTAACTATTGAAATACAAAAATGAATCATACCTCTATGTTAAAGCTGCAAAAACTGAAAAATACACGTGTATGTTTAACTAGTGTTTCACTAAAAACAAAGGTGGGCATTTTCATTTGTTCAATCGACTTAGCATATATCTTCAAGCGGATGCTATCATTTAATATGTCGACAAATAATATTCAATTTGTATAAAAAATATAACAAAATTGACTCATATAAAAATTAAGTTATTAAAAAAAAGAAAAAGAAAAATTCATCTTTAAATAATGTTAAAGTGTACCAATTAATATGGCTTTCCTTATAAGGCCAATCTTGTGTAATTAAAAATATATACAGGTTTCGCCTTAACCCTAGAACTACCAGAAATTTTACTCAACATTGATAAAACATTTCACACCAGAATTTTTATTTAAAACTATTTAACTTATTTATTCACTTTAATTCTCTGTGGTTTAAATTTAACTCATTTTATGAAACTAATTCTAGTTCGAAGTCATTTTGAATGTACCTGTTGGGTCCATTGAGCCCGTCTGGTAGGCGAAGGGTTAAGTAATTTTTCATGCACCACAAAACGATGCAGTTGTCAGATACGCAGACATTGTTTTCCTGTTTTATTTGAGTAAATCACACGATTTCATTTTTAATTGCATAAATATTTTTAACTATTTTACGATTTGTACCATACTTAATTCAAATTAATTCTTTTCACCTGCTTGTAGCATTACAAATTATTATTAATTAATTTTAAAGTACTTTTTACAACACAGTTTAACGATATTTTTCTGTCACTTCAAAATAAATTATATCCACTAACATCCACAATACCATTTTCCCGATATTACTTTAAAACAAATATCATAAGCAGCTTCCTATTTCTCGAAAAATTCTTATCCATAAGGCTCACTTTTTTTTTTACTCCCGCGTATCGGAGTAATATTTGTTTCAGCCCTTTGATTCAGTTTCCTCACTGGATGTTGTAGCAGGGCTCCCTGGGGGCCAGCTAAAGCCCTCGGCTGGCCCATGAACCATTTGCGCCTTGTGGTCGGCATGCTCATTTCCCGTCATGTTATAGTTATCTCCCGGCTCGCGAATAGCACCCATGGCGTTCATCAAGACCCCATGCTCATAGTAGACTGTTAATTATAGCCTAGGTCATCCACATAGGTCAGTTGGGAGACACAGAACCGCCATTGCGGCCATTTTTGGATTAGTGAGAGATTACGTTGACATATTGTTAAAGTGTTTAATTGTGTTTACTTTTTTTTGGAATAAAAGTGTTTATTCCGTAACACTTTACATCCAAATGAGAAGCAATTTACTGCATACCTGAAATTTGAATACGATCATTTAATAAGATTCCGAATCGAATTGCTTGGCTTATTTTTCTCATCTTTTCATTTAATAGTTATTCACAAATGTATTATTTATTTTCTATTAAATTTTATTTTGTAAAAGACGGCAAAAAAAGTAACATAATTATACTGACATTTTATCCATGCGTGTATAAAATGTAGCTTGTCATTTAGAAAACACTGTTATTGTGAAATTTGTTTTAAAATGTATTAAATTATAAATTTTACAATTTTGCAAATGTATTAAATTATAAATTTACAAAATTTTAAAATTTTACAAAATTTTGCAATTTTACAAATTTCACTAATTTGCAATTTTACGAATGTATCCAATTACAATAAAATCTCTGCAATCTATATGAAATTATATCTTAGTTAGAAAATTAAAAAAAGTTTTATAAGGATAGAAAACTTTATACTTGCCATTGCGAGGTTTACTCACTGCAATTTTTTAGGTTATATGCTGTATGTTTTCTTTTTTCATTATTTTTCAATTAATTGTAAATTTTAATCAAACGGTGTGTTTTAACAAAATGTGAGTGTACTATGTCAAAATCCTGTTCAAAATCATTTCGGATGATGCCTCATTCATTGTTGTGCGTTCTGTATGTATAGAAAATGGGAATTTGACATAAGAAATAATATATATGATACGTATGTATACGCGGGAGGATACAGAAGTTCCTTGAATGCGTAATACTTCTTTAATGTCAGAAATTCTATTTAATACGTTGAAACTTATTCCTTTGTGGTGCACATTTGACATCACTTACTAATTAAAATTTCTTGTTTAAAACAGGTATTATTTGATCAATGGTTTATACTAAAAGCTTTCCGGGAATTTCTGGATAGCCCGCCGTATTGCATTATAACTTTAATCAGTTTACTACATTCTTTTTACAAATGTTATCATATGATTTCAATCATATTGATTATATATATGTTTCTGACAATCTCGGTCAAAAGGTAATTTTTTATTTATTTATTTTAAATTCATTATTACAGATTAAATGTTTTCAAAATATGTAAGTTATACAGTAAAACCTCTCAAGTTGGACACTATTTCTGGGAGCGGAATGTATCCATAGGATTATCATTATGTTCAATCTCTATAAGTTGCAGACACCTCTCTAAGTTGGATGTTGGACACCTAAAAACTGCTCTAAATTGGACACTATCCTCTTATTCAAATGTAAAGCCCCCCCCCCCCCCCTGCTATACTACGCAAGTATGTCTGCTGTTAAAATTTACCTTGCATGCAATTAGGTATAAAAGACAAAACTAAACATTAATACATTTATACAATCATATTTTCGAAAGTATCTTTCCCTTTTTCAATTGAAAGATTTACAGGTCGAATCTCCGAAATTAATTGTTTTAAACACCTTCCTGCAGCTATCGCTCACAGACGATAATGTATATAAATTCTACTGTACGGTCCTATCCACGCCCTATTTTCTATACGTAATTTTTTTTCGCGCACCTCAATAACATATATCACATTCATAAAGCTTACTTGAAACAATTATTGTCTACAGGCAGTAATGCACCTGAGTTCTTTTGTGTGCCCTCAAAAGAGACCGATAGATGTTACACGCACAATTTTTCACAGAAAACATGTTGTGGTGCATATCAGTTTCGTAATGTCTGAAGTATTGTAATATAATTAGACAGTATTTCAAACAACTATCGCCCATAGAACATAATGTATACGAATTCTTTGTAGTGCTTGTGTAAACGAGCTGTACTTCTGAATACAGAACATTACCATGATAAACTTCAATAACATATATGAATTTCGCAGCAAACCATCTTTATGTATGAAAGTTAGAGTGCGATCAAACAGATGAACCGAAGTCATAAGCAGTTTTTAACAATGTTATAAAATGTTAATAATTCGTAAAAAAAAATCAAATAGCGAAGGGTAAAATTTTTTAACATAGAGTGAGTTTTCATTGATATAACTTGCCGATGAAGGCATTCTACACTGTTAAAAAAAATCTGAAATTCACGGGTATTTTTTTCCTGAATTTCACAGAAAAAGTCCTTTTTTGCGACAAAAGGGTATTTTCCGTTAAAAAACAGAAAATTTCCTCATATTTCCTGAAAACAACGGAACGGACGGAGACGAAAGGGGATAACGGAGATATTCCGTTATCTTATCTGCTGCATATTTATTTTCAATGTTTAAAAAAACTGACATGTTGTTGCACAGAAAAACTAAAAATTTAATAAATTAAAATTTCGAGTTTATTTAAAAAAAAAAAAAAAAAAAAAAAAAAAAAAAAAAAAAAAAATAGTACTTTCGAATTAAAAAAAAAGTAATAATTTTCCCATTCTTTTAAAATTATTTGCAATTTATTTTTTAAAGTTATAAGAAAATATTCGCACTTAAAATATATTCTAAACAAGCAGATTAAAAAATATATATAATAGTTAAATTAAGTGAAAAAAAAAAAATCTATTTTACTCAAAAAAGCAACATACAAAAATAATGCTTTCAAATAAAAAGAAAATAATATTTTTCTCATTCCTTTAAAATTATTCGCAATTTAGTTTTTAAAGTAATAAAAAGTACTCGCACTGAAAATATATTCTAAGCGAACACATTTAAAAAATATATAATAGTTGGAAAAAAAATCGCTTTTCTTAAACAAGCAAACATTTTTTATCGAATTTAATTCAAATATAATATTCATATTTTACATCTAACAATCAAGTTAAGAATATATATAATTCATGTTTTTATCCTGTATTAATATTACAATTTTAAAACATCAACATCATCTAATAACGAAATCTCCTCGCAATTAACTTCAAAATTACCAAGCTTCTAAACCCCAAATTATGTCTGTTCTAAGCCGCCATTTTGAGAATTTCCAAATGATCCGTTCAAACTGCTAATCTAGCAAGCGCCCGCTGGTCAAACCGGCAAGACGCTGGACTCGAGGCATTATCACCCCTGGTTCAAAACCCAATGTCGACCAAAAGCTGTTCTTGACGTATGTCAGATAGTAAATACTCCCGCAAAGTCGACAGATGGCAGCACCAAGTGAGATGTCAAGATTTTTTTAAACCGAGTTTATCTAAAACGGAAAATGTCCTTTTCTGTCAGTTCTACGAGGAATATTTCCGTGATTTCTGAGAGCGTTAACGGGAAGTTACCGCTTCTGCAAACGGCGATTTTCCTTCTTTTATTTTTCAAAACGGAAAATCTACTAACGGAACGGAAAAAGTCCGGCAACTTCGCTGCCAGTACTTTTACCGTGAATTTACGGATTTATTTTTAACAGTGTATCTCTATTAATATACAGGGTGATTAGAAAATGAGTATACATTTGAAAAATTAATAATTCACGGAATAATGTAGGTACAGAGGTAAAAATTGACACACATGCTTGGAATGACATGTGGGGTTTTATTGTAACCACACAAAAAAAATGTTTACTAAAAAAGGCCGACAGATGGCACTGAACAGCAAAACGTCAGTGACTCTACCTGAGAATCGTGTATAAAAGGAGCTGTAATGAGAGAAAGAATTTGATGCACCAGCAATCGCAGCATCTTGACGTTACCAGAAAAGGCACTGTTAGTGAAGCTCTACTATCAAAATGGGGAATCTGCCGCGATCGACCGACATCAATAGGCATGCTAAAAGACAACATCCAATGCCAATTTCTCACCATAACTACAGATATGCTGCACAGTGCTGTGCACAACATTGTCCCTCGGCTACAGCTATTGTTGCGGGATGACGGTGGACATGTTGAGCATTCGTTCTGAAGAACATCGTCTTTGCTTTGTCATAACTTGTTATGCTAATTATTGCTTTTCTTATCACACGAAGCGCTATCTGTCGGCCATTTTAGGAACTTTTTTGTGGATACAATAAAACCCCATGTCATTCCAAGCATGTGTGTCAATTTTTACCTCTCTACCTACATTATTCCGTGAATTATTAATTTTTCAAATGTATACTCATTTTCTGATCACCCTGTATATGTTCTTGGTATTTCAATACATACAGAGAAAGTAATTCATGATGAAATTATATCAAATTTGAAGAAGATTAGAAAAGGATGAAAAAAATCATTGCCTATATACATTGACTATACAACTCTCTCACAGAAATGGGAGTCATAATCACATAGTCACAGAGATCATGTGTGGCGTTGGTCTTTTAAAGACCAACTTCAATAATGGGATATGTAGGTGGACTCCCATATTTCATCGTTCGTTACTCAATATTGTGAAGTTTGGGACTCAAATACGTAGTTTTTTGTGACGATTTTGACAAAAATATTAACATATTAATCTTATAGAAAAGAGAGCAGATATACACGTGATCCAAAATTTAATGGTTTGTCAAATAAGTGAAAGTTTAGAGATTCATTCCCAAATAGCACAGTTTGTTGGTCCATCGTTGGCAGTTTTGGAAACCGCTGGGAAATGGTAGATTTGGGAATAGTAGGGTTCGCAAATGATTGGGAATAGTAGGTGCAGAGGTTCTCCAAATTTCTTTCGTATCTGAGCAGGATTCTGAACCGCGAACGATTGGACCACTGTTGGGCCCTCGTTGGCAAACGGTTCGTTGGCTAATGGTAGGACAATGTGGACATTTCTTACTGTGGGCCAACGTGGAACGACAATTAGCCAAAAATTAACCAATGTTGTTCCAACACTTTTGTGCTTAAAAATATTAATATGAGATTCAATAGATCTCAATGTTACTTAAAAGGTGACATTTAAAAAAATAAAAATATGTTGAAATATGCTTAAAAATGCTTAAAAAATCCTCCAAGCACTTTCGGTTGGCAACCGCGAACATCCTCAGGGAGCGAAATTCTTTTCTACTGCCGTCTTACGTATCTGAACCTTCGTTTCGTTTTGAGGTGAAAAAGTTCATTATTTCTTTGGTGTTGTTTGACTTGGTTTCCATGGATACCTTGATTGAAAATGTAAACAACTTTGAAACCTAAGCAAAAAAGAGGGGTTTTGCTGTGCGTTTCTCTTCTAATACTCGGGGTATTAAACGATATATTGGGTATGTTGTATGATATCGTATTAAACGAAACGAAGGTTTAGGTACGTAAGACGGCAGTAGAAACGAATTTCGCTCCCTGAGGATGGTTGCGGTTGCCAACCGAAAGTGCATGGAGGATTTTTTAAACATTTTTAAATATATTTCAACATCTTTTTATGTTTTTTTGAAATGTTACCTTTTAAGTAGCATTGAGATATATTGAATCTCATGTTAATATTTTATGAATGAAGTAAGGTGAAAATGTGCATTTCGCCCTTTGCACATTTGTGCTAACATTGACATATTATAAAAATATTAATCTTGTGCATTTTAAGATTGTAAATTTTCAAAATATACTACAAAATATCGTTTCTGCTGTATTTCTTTGATTATCTAGTTCTAACCTAAGTAGCACAGATTGTTGGTCCAACGTGGCGGTTTGTAGAAACCGTTGGGAAATGGTTGGGAAATGGTAGGTACAATTTGGAACACATCTGAGCAGCTAACTGTTGACCACTGTTGGGCCATTGTTGACAAATGGTTCGTTGGCCAACATAGGCCAACAATTAGTCAACAATTAGTTGTGTTACTTGGGAATTGTTCAAATGTGATGCATGGACAGTGTCAAAAAGTTAAGAATAGATTATGTCACTATCACCGGCAAGTAAAAACTAAGTTGTGTAGCTAAATAAAAGTATAATGCGTTGTCAGATAATATATAGTAATCTAGAAGTGTCCAACATACATGTCTGCGAGCCACTTCTTATCACTTTTTCTAGATAGTAATACTCGCCTAATTTAATCTCAGAATATTCTGGGATTAAATAAGGCGAGTATTTCTATTCGAAAAAGTTGTAACAAGTGGACATTAGGCCAAAATCTACACACCAGTGCTAAACATTTTAAATCACATATTTGAGACGCATTGTGAAGGAGGTTTGAAAAATATTTGCAGCGTGCAATTCAAAATTTGGACAAATGTTTCACTGATGTAATGGTGAAGAATATTCCTCAAAAATATTTGTTTCTTAAAAAATAATAACCCATTTGCTATACATATTCCTGTTATGTTATCTAATTACCCGGACCATTTATTTTTTATTTATTTTTCATTTTTGTGCTAATAATTTTAGAAAATAAATATTTTTTCTGGTTTAGAAAATGTTTAGGAACATTTAAACAATAAGGAGAAATATTATCCACAGTGACATTATGCATTCCAGGAAAAATGCTAAACATTGCTATAGAGAGAGAGTGAAGGAAAAGTGCTTCTGATAATAATTACATTGAATATTATAAAAGTGCAGCGTTTTATTGTTTATTAAAATATATAGTACATAAAATCCTTTAAGCACTTTCAAACTCATATTAATTTTTTTTCTCAAAATTGGTTTTGAATGGTTTTGCGAAGACATGTAATTTCGATATATAAATGAATATATATTGAAATTGAATGTCACAATTATCTCTAACGTCTGCATACAATCAACAGGAAACTAATGAAATGATATCTTTATTTTTAAATTAGAAAATTTTAATTTTTTTTGTTCATTACCGCTGGATAAGATTAAGTATAATAATATTTCTTTATGAAGATACTTAAAACTGCGTAGTTAAGGGAAAGAAAAAAAAATTATTAATTATTGAACTGACTATATGAAATATATGTATTCTGAATTTAGATGAGCGCGTCGAATATTAAAATGAATTTAATGGTACATGTTACATGTGCAAAAATGCAACTATTGTAATGTTGTTATACAAATAATAATAATAAATAAATAAATAAATAAATAAAAATATATGCATGTGCAAAATGCACAAAAAAGGAATACATAGCTATTAATGTAAATTATATACAGATGATAAAATAGAAATGAATTACTTCAGATTATCAACTAAATAATAATAATAATAAATGAACAACTATTTAATATTGTTTATGAAGCATATGCGCCAACCTGAGAAACAAGTATATATTTTTACCCTTATTTCCTTTTTCCTATTGAAAATAAATAAATAACTGTTGTTGTTATTATTGCTGCCACCAATTGTAGTACTGGTTGACGTTAAATTATTTTATATAACAAAGTGCATTTGCGTTTCGTTCTCTTTTAGTTTTATAGTAGTTACACATAAGCTAATTCTGTTATTAAGATATTTGATAAATTTTCAGAAAACTAATTTATTTCTGTTTGAAGTATACCTGTGTTTGGAAGTGCGATATAATAACATCGGACTAGGGAGTCCAGCAAACTTAAAACTTGTTTTTATTTTCTTTTATTGAAGAATATTTTGCCAGTCTCTTTTTTTTTTTTTTTTGAATTAAAATATTTTTTCATTCTCCTAAGATATTTTCCTTTATAAATCTTCATTCATAAATGTGTTAAAAGTGACACATGCGAAATTAGCTAAAAAAATTGAATAAATTTAGAACTAACCCTTTCCAGGTTGTATAATTTAAAGAAATACGCTATAATGAAATATACATATAATAAAACGTTTGTGTATAATAACCATTATATCACATAAATAAATAAATATATATATGTGCAGGTGTCTATATAGTATGTATGTATATACTATTATATATGAATATATGTTTATAGTATGTATATAATATGTATTTATATACTATTTAGAATATATTTACATATGAATATAAATTGTATGTATGTATATAGTATGTGTGTGTATGTGTGTGTGTGTTAACAATATTATTTAGGCTTTAACCCCTTGAAAGTTTCTTATTTTAAAACACGATAAACAAAAACTATGGGCAAAATACCACTTTTGCGAAATAGTAATCTTCGTATTACTTAATCGAAGAATTTCTAACATTAAATAAAGTGAACGTTAAAAATTAGAAGTATCCGAAAGGTCTGAGTAATGGATCAAGCAATCATTTCTTGCACGTATATGGTGTAGGACAAATCAGTTGAGGAGTTAACAATATCAAGCTTAATAAGAGAATGATACTTTGATAAATTTATAAATGTATTCGGTTATAAAGCATGAATTATTATTATTACAATCATTATTATTATTGTTGTTGTTATTATTAGTAGCAATAGAAGTAGTAGTATTTTACACGAGTGATCATACTTTTTGCGTTTATGTATAGCAAATAAGAATGAACACTGGTTTTTGTTAGTAATGGAAGTCAGGAAGTTAAACGTATGTTCAGATTAAAAGAGAAAATGATTGAATTGAAAAAGACAGAATAATATTTCTGGTGAAATTATGCTCACCTAAGCAGCTGCTGATTTTTAAAATTGCAAAGTGTAAATAATAATAGTAATAATAATAATGATAATAAATAAAATAAATAAAATAAAATAAAAGTAAAATAATTTTATTTTAATTTGAATCTAAATATAATTTTTTTCTGCATAACGGATTTCTTTTAGAGCTTTTTTGGACACATTTAACATGACCACAGAATATATTTTGTTAACGATTTCGGATGTTTTAATATTTTTCAAGAACCACCAACTTTAATTTGGAATAAACACATTGTGACCAAATATGGCAACTTCTGCTTGAGAAACCTTAGCATAGCTTTAGGTCAACGGAGTCTAATCTGTTAGCTATCTCATTAACACATACGTTGACCGCTCCTAAAACTTTTAGCTCTTCGTTGTTGTGGCTGCTTTTGCGGTTGGGGGGGGGTGGCAACGGTAGTTATCGGAGATTTATCGGAACTGGAATCTGCTCCGGATGTACAACGCAAAGAAAGCAGCGTAATCAAATTTTGTTCTTTATGACTGTCATCGCGTATATGAGGATGTTACGAAATGAGATTTGAATTCGGCTTATATTGTATTTTTGCTGCCGTAACTTCTAGTTCTTTCGGGCGTTAATCATACCCTATTATTTTCTTAATGTAAAGTCTCGTTTTCTCTTTTATCTAGAAACATTTCGGGAATTTTGGATTTTATTTTCGTTTGAGAAAAAGGAATGAAATCCTCAAATATTGTTCGATGATAATTGAATATTGATACCAAAGTAAAAAATCATCTCTAAAAACATTATTTCGCTGCTGTTATTATTTTTTCTTCGGTTATTAGTATTGGCCGTTTTGTGTTTTTGTATATGTTAGAAAATGAGATTTGAATTTGGCTTACATTGCATTTTTGCTGTCTTAACTTCTAAGTCTTTCTGGCGTTAATCATACCCCATTATTTTCTTAATGTGAAGTCTCATTTTTAGGTGCGTTCGTAATTATATAAATACGTAGCACCTATTGTCGTCGTCTGATCCGTCCGTCTGTCTGTCCGTCCGTCCGTCCGTCCGTCTGTCCGTCCGTCCGCATATAACAATGCAAAAATTACCCAACCGAATTTTTTGAACTTTAAGATATATTATCTTTGCAGAATTTTGTCGAGACATTTCACATTTTATCAAAATCGAATCAAAACTTTAGAAAATATTAATAAAAATATTTATCAAGAAATTTGATTTTTTTTTTTTTTAAATTGGTGCTTTTTTGTTATAGGAGCTTCCGAGGTTTAATCGTCAAGCGACCGAGATACTTATTTTATGACAGAAATTAATCTGCAGACGATATAATTCATTTCGCAGAATTAAAAATCATCAAGATCTGAATATTTACATAACTAGCTATAGTACGAACGCACCTCGTTTGTAACGTTTGACGTACAATTTCCAACTTGTTTATTTTCTCTTGAATAATTTCAGGAATTTTCGATTTTATTTTCGTTTGAGAAAAAGGAATGAAATCCTCAAATATTGTTCGATGATAATTGAATATTTACATCAAACTAAAAATTCATCTCTAAAAACATTATTTCACTGTTGTTATTATTTTTTTAATAGTAGTATTGTCCGTTTTGTGTTTTTGTATATGTTAGAAAATGAGATTTGAATTTGGCTTATATTGTATTTTTGCTGTCGTATCTTCTAAGTCTTTCGGGCGTTAATCATACTCTATTATTTTCTTAATGTGAAGTATCATTTTTTATTTTCTCTTGAAGCATTTCGGGAATTTTGGATTTTATTTTCGTTTGAGAAAAATGAATGAAATCCTCTAAAATTGTTCGATGATAATTGAATATTGACATCAAAGTAAAAATGTATCTCTGAAAACATAATTTCGCTGTTGATATTATTTTTTTCTATTATTATTATTGTCCGTTTTATGTTTTTGAATATCTTAAGAAATGAGATTTGAATTTGGCTTACATTGCATTTTTCCTGCCTTAACTTTTAGTTCTTTCTCTTAGTTATAGTCTATTATCTTTCTAATGGGAAGGTCTCATTTTTTATTTTATCTAAAATAATTTCGGGAATTTTGGATATTTTTTTCGTTTTGGAAAAGAAAATGAAATTTCCAAAAATTGTTCCATTATTATTGAATATTGATATCTTGTTATTATTGTCCGTTTTATATTTTTGTATATGATAGCAAATGATACTTTTATTTGGCTTACATTGCATTTTTGCTGCCGTAACTTCTAGTTCTTTCGAGCATTGATTATAGTCTATTATATTCCCAATGTAGAATCTCATTTTTTATTTTATCTAAAAGCATTTCGGGAATTTTGGATATCATTTTCGTTTCAGAAAAGAGAACGAAATTACCAAAAATTGTTCCATGATTATTGAATATCCATATCAAAGTAAACAATTATATGTAAAAACGGGCTTTAATCAAACACTATTAATTTTCTAATGTGGAGTCTCGTTTTCTATTTTATTTAGAAGCATTCCGATATTTTTCAGTAAAAAAAAAAAATTATGCAATCCTCAAAAATTGTTCAGTGAAATTGAATATTGACATCATAGTAAAAAGTAAAAAACGAGTCTCTAAACACAAAATTTTGCAAGGTTTTTTTTTTTTTTTTTTGGCAATTGTTTTGTAACATTTTATATAATTTACTTGCATTTAATGTAATTTAAAACTTTAAAAAACTAGATTATCTAAAAAAAGAAAAAAAAAATCAAAAATTTGCATTATCATCTATTATTTTTATTATTATTATTATTTTACACGCATACATTCTGCGCTTATGATTCCAAAATTGAAAAATTTTGAAGATTTGTAATACTAATTCTCTTTTCAAAACATATTAAATTAAAATAATTTTTTTAAATAGATTTTACTGTATCTTGACAATATTTTAAATACAAGGATAAGAGTTATTAGAATTCTAAAGCTATATTGTTGTGAAGAAATACCAGTCTCTTAAGTATTAATTACATTAAAAATATATCACAGCAATATGATTAAATATATTTCATTAATTTAAACATAAACGAAATAAAAGAATGTGAAATATTTACAAATGTTATAAAATATAAAACGTTGCATAAGGTATTCATTTTATCTTAAAAGTAGAAGCAAAATACACTATACTTTACATGACAGTAATTTTTCTCACTATTCCTGTAAAAGTTGTTTCACAGTCATAACATTCTCTAGGCAGAAAAATGTAGAACGCGTTACTGCAAATGGGGAAATTACCAATGTAAAAGGAAGAAATTGTATTTATAATTCTAAAGTTTATATTCCTGCGAATTAATCTCGGTTTCTTAATTATTAATTACATTAAAAATATATCATAACAAGATGTTTAAATATATTTCATCAATTTAAACATAAACTATATAAAAGAATTTGAAATGTTGACAAATGTTATAAAATACACAACATTTTACAAATTTTCAAATGTATATATTTGATCTTAAAAGTAAAAGAAAAATACGCTCTACTTTAAATGACCGTAATTTTTCTTCCCATTCCTGTAAAAGTTGTTTCACAGTCATATCAATCTCTAGGCAGAAAAATGTAGAATGCCTTGCAGCAAATGGGGAAATTACCAATGTAAAAGGAAAAAATCGTATTTATAATTCTAAAATTTATATTGCTGCGAAGAAATCTCAGTTTCTTAAGTATTAATTACATTAAAAATATATAAAAACAAGTTGATTAAATATATTTCATTAATTCAAACATAAACTAAACAAAAGAATGAGAAATTTTCACAAATGTTATAAAATACACAAAATTTTACAAATTTTCAAAATGTATTTATTTTATGTTAAAAGTAGAAGCCAAAAAAGCTCTTTACATGACCGTAATTTTTCTTCCCATTCCTGTAAAAATTTTTCACAGTCATATCACTCTCTAGGCAGAAAAATGTACAACGCGTTACTGCAAATGGGGAAATTACCAATGTAAAAGAAAAAAATCGTATTTATAATTCTAAAGCTTATATTGCTGCGAATTAATCTCGGTTTCTTAATTATTAATTACATTAAAAATATATCATAACAAGATGATTAAATATATTTCATCAATTTAAACATAAAATAAATAAAAGAATTGGAAATGTTGACAAATGTTATAAAATACACAACATTTTACAAATTTTCAAATGTATATATTTGATCTTAAAAGTAAAAGAAAAATACGCTCTACTTTAAATGACCGTAATTTTTCTTCCCATTCCTGTAAAAGTTGTTTCACAGTCATATCACTCTCTAGGCAGAAAAATGTAGAACGCGTTGCTACAAATGGGGGAAATTATCAATGTAAAAAGAAAAAGTCGTATTTATAATTCTAAAGTTTATATTGCTGCGAAGAAATCCAGGTTTCTTAAGTATTATTTACATTACAAATATATCAAAACAAGATGATTAAATATATTTCATCAATTTAAACATAAACTAAATAAAAGAATAGGAAATGCTGAAAAATGTTATAAAATACACAAAATTTTACAAATTTTCAAAATTTATTTATTTTATCTTAAAAGTAGAAGCAAAATACGCCCTAATTTACATGACCGTAATTTTTCTTCCCATTCCTGTAAAAGTTGTTTCACAGTCATATCACTCACTCTCTAGGCAGAAAAACATAGAACGCGTTGCTGCAAATGGAGAAATTACCAATGTAAAAGGAAAAAAGTTGTATTTATAATTCTAAAGTTTATATTGCTACAAAGAAATCTCGGTTTCTTAAGTATTAATTAAATCAAAAATATATCAAACAAGATAATTAAATATATTTCATTAGTTTAAACATAAACTACGTTTGGAAGTCAGTATCTTTATTTGTAAACATTTTAATAAAAGCTTTTAATTCAAATTCTCTGAGTTTAATCCGGGCAAAGAAAATGTAAAACAAAATTTTAAAGGTATCAATTATTTACAATGCGAGAATCTATATTATACAGCAAAGACTTGTCCGTGAGTAACGCTGGCGTCATATTGATGGTGGCAACATCTGACCAATAAATTTCACTTTTATTAAAATTTTTTAACTTCTATACTTCGCATAATTTCAATTTCTACATTGTCCAACAGAAAAAAATTGTACTAGCAAATGCAATTTCTTTGAAATCTGTATTTCCATTCAGATTTTTTTTTTATGATTTTAAAACATTTTTCAACCATGATATTTTAAAAATCTACCTCAAAAATGAACGTGTAATGGTTTTACGGACGCTTAAATCAATGTAAATAACACAGAATTTGTTTGTTTCCCTGTAATATTCCGCAAGTAAATTTCCAAACAAAATTAAAACTTCATAAAAAAATAATTAATAAATAAAAGGCGAATTTAATGGACATGTATTCTAAATACGCGCTTAAACTCTGAAACAATCAAAATTTAAAAAAAAGGTTGCCATAAATAGTGAAATGTTCAGCTAGCATTGATAGCTGCCCGTATAGCATGTATGTTCACAGGGACGTCACAGTGACGTCACTGTGAGTCACGTACGTCACGTCACATATGTGACCGAAATACCACCATTCAGTGTAGTCACACTGTGACTAAAATGTGAATTGCTTAGAAACCTTAAAAAAATTGAAAAAACACTACAAAATAAATATTCAATGTAAAAAACATGTTTCTGACATTTATTTTTTATTTTTGTGACGTCACTGTGACGTTACTGCAAGTCACAAATTTACGTCACCTCTGTGGTCAAAAGACCACTATGTTTTGAAGTCACAGTTTGGCCAAATTGGGAATTTGAAATATATATATGAAAAAGAGGAGAAATATACTATATAATCAGGAATGCCTCAATGCACTTAAAAGGTCTGATTCTGAGTGATTTTTATGACCCCTAAAAAATTATTTATTTATTTATTTATTTATCGACCTACAGGAAAATACTTCGTAAATAGATAAATTTCAATCAATATGAAATTATAAATTATAATACAAACATAATTCTGCATGTACTCCATGAACAATTTTTTAAAATTAAGACACATTTTCATTTGCTTTTCATACTATGTGAAAAACTAACAACTTTTTTAAAATTGGAACAACAATCTCTATTATAGAGCGAAATCATATATGAGAGTAACAATGACGGTATGTTGACGGTGGCAACAAGTGAACATTAAATAACGCTTTTACTGTGATTTTTTTTAACTTCGAAACATTGCACAATTTCGATATTTAATCGTCGGAGGAAAAAAAAAGTTCTTTCAAATGCAATATGCTTGAAACTGTACTTCAATTTACTATTCTTTATGGTTTTAAAAATAATTTTCAAGCATGTTTTTTTTTAAATCTCTCTATTGAGGGCATTCCAATCAAAACATATTAAAACGTTTCCATTTAAATACAAAATGTTACAATAATAAATTTCCCATAATTCTGCGTTTATTTCCGACTAATATTCAACATCGAAATTAAAAACTTCATAAAAAATAGGAATTCATATTCTTTTAAAACACAATTTTAATAGACATAAAATTAAACTATTCGCTTAAACCACTATAACTATTAGAATAAACAAACAAACAAAAAATCATATATATATATATATATACAGGTGGCGATATCTTCGACTAATTAAAACCTGACATGCGACTAATACGAAAGTATCACTAATGAATTTTAAAACTTTATTTAAATACATAATTGATATTTTTCATACGAAAATTATTTTTGGTGTTGTTATTGGACAATCTAAAATAATGTATTAAATGTAAAAAAAAAAAAAAAAAAAAAAAAGTATTAAATGTAAAATTAGAATTTTCAATTTAAGAATATATATATCTATATATATGCTATATTCTATAACCCGAGGAACCCGGGTTGGATCCCCTATTTGTGTCAATTGTAAATTACGGCAGAAAATAATATACAGATGGGGTAATTAAAGATTTGTTTTTGTGAAGGTAGGTAAGTTGTGATAAACAATCATTTATTATAATAAAAACACTTGTATATTTTCAATAATAATTGTTTTTCTGTTAGTGTTTAAGTAGATTAAGTACCTCTGCCAATATATATTTTGGTACTTGTTTCATACTTCTTAAATAAATTTAATATTTTCCGAAGATAAAATGAAATATACGAAACGTATGCAAAACGCATGACATAAATAATTATTTATCTTTTCCCTTTTCATTTATCAAAAATTTATTTTTAAAAAATATTGCTATTTTACAAGCTGTTTTATTCTACAGGATATTAATAAATAAAAAAAGAAAGGTTGAAAAAGTAAAAAAATGCCTCCTCCCCTCTCCCGCGATAACCTTTTCTATTGTTTATGATCATATTTTGCATTTATTACGCGTGATACAAATGTTACTGTTTTTGTTAAATGATCTTGCATTATTGTCCATTAAAATATTTATTATATACTCCAAAATTTAAACAATGTTTTATTTGATATGCCATAAATATTATAATATCATTGTTTCAATTTACAAAAAAGGAACTTACAAATCATTTAAATTGAAATTATTGTGAAACTAATCGAAAAAAATAAGATCAAATGCATAAAAAATACTTCTTCAAATAATAAATTTTAATTGGAGAGAATCTCAAAAAAATATTCCGTATTTAACTTTCTACTCTAACCTAAACTATATAACAAGAAGAAAAAAATCATCTGCCCTTCTAAGCAGGCAGATGTTTTGAAAATATCGTCTGCAGATCTACGTCAGAGTACGAAATTCTTAATAAGTAAAAAATAACAGTGTAGGGATGGAAGTGGGATGTGAATGAAGTACTTGGACAATAGACTTGTATAATGGATGTGGAATTAAAATTTAACAAAAACCTGCACAGAACTTCGCATATACATATTTGATAGAAAATTACGTTCGAGAAAGTTACAGTATTTATTGGCGTGGTGAAATTTGATTCCGGTCAATGATACTGTACCAGATTTGGACGAATTATTTTCGCCGAAAGAAGCTTTCGTTATGTGGATTACATCAAAACAGAATATTGAAGATGATGACAAAGGAAAATTGGTATGAAGAAATATTATTTTACTTGTTATATTTTTATTAAATTATAACGTTTTCAGTTAATTCAATATGAGTTTTTTTTTACAAAAGCTATATATTTCATTAATTTATTTTTTTTATATAAAAATAAAGTTTATTAAATTTCGAATGTTTATTTTTTTTAAATAAATAGCAGTATGTCAACGATTTTAATCAAATGATTAATGTTACTGTTTCATTTCCTGAATCATTTTATAGTTATAAATTTCAAAATATCTATGCACTATTATTAAACATTTATTATTAACAGAGGCATGTTATTTTTAACTATCATACTCTGTCATATTCTGTCTATTCAGATTCTGTCAAATCTACTTGTTCTATTGATGGTGATATCAGAATTACAGAAGGTTATTGTGGTTACTGTCCCGTCACCAAATATCAAACCAGATAGATTCTTTTTCGGCGTCATATGATACATATATGCATCACTATCGATGCATCTAAAATCTGCAGTAAAACGTTAAAAAATGCCTCACATTAGACGCCAAACAGAGTAGGTGCGGTGCTGTGTCATTATAAACAATTAATGATCTGTGTTTTCAAAAAATAATCCCAAGTAAGATCTATTACTTATATAAATATATAATTTCATAAATAAAATTATAAATTTGACAATCAATTAATAAAATTATATTTTTAATAACCAAAATATTGTTTTTAAGTAATATATTTTACTGCATTCAAACCCTGTTGCAAAATGAATTAACCCTTTGTATCACGGTATTGCATATCTGTAAACATACCCAAAAGTCACAGTTTTTTACAGTGAGCTTAAAAAGGAGATTTTATTTATTACTGTTATCTTTCAACACAGAAGTTAATATAAATTGTTCACAGAATTCTCAGCATACGACAGTGCTAAATTAATTTTTCATATAAAAGTCTTATTTATCATTTGAACAGTTTTACCCCGTTATTGTAAACTAAATTTTGTTGCATTTAAAAGTCCAGAGACGTTCAAAAATAGATTTTTTACAAAGGTAAGTTCGTACACTTTAGAATTTTGTATTAAAAATGACAATATTTATGAGAAGTAGCTATGTAATTTTCTGTTTATTACAAATATAAAAAAGACTCTTTTAGCCAATAATTTTTATTTTTATGATTTAATTTTTTTAATTATTTTTTACTTGCTTAAAATGATGTAGTCTATCATGTGAGTATATATTTTTCAAATTGATGTTGTTGAGCCACAAAGGGTTAAAATATAATTATAAATAATAGTCTATTTTGATCTGTAGGTTAAATTTTTGTTTTTCTCTTTCAAAAATGTCAACTTTAATCAAATATTTTTCAAAAATCATCCTTAATAAATTAAACGAATCGTTATTTTTTTTTTAATATCATCTAAAACCTGGACCCCAGAATATGAATAATATGGGAGAATACATTGTGTTGATATTTTTATTAATTAAATATATAAGATTAGAGATGGGAATACTAAAAAAAACGGAAACTTTGAGAAAAAACTGTTTTTTTTTCGTTTTTTTCCGAAGGAGTATTTTTCAATTTTTCCAAATTGGAAAAATTGAAATTTAATTTATAAAATAATATATTCAAAATGTAATGGCTGCATTCTGATACTTTTTTCTTTGTATGTTTTCATGTTCAGTGTCTACCATTAAAATGTTAACATAGAAAATATGATATGTAAGCAGTTCAAGAAGATCTTGAGTCCTTTAAAAAATCCTTTATAATTTTTTCACCTTAAAACATAGGACCCTTCAAAAAATTCATAGTTTTTTTTTCAATTTCCATTCTGAATCCTCCAGAAATGTGATGATTTTAGAATAACAAAACATGTCACATAACAGCTGAAATCGCCAATGAATCTCTTATCTAGTGGCCAAAATTGTGGATCCCTTTTGGGAACAATGTTTCTTTGAAGTTTGATGGCTCATAACACCCAATATTTCTTTGTTATACCATAAAAGCTTTATACCGCTGGAAAGATAATTTAATCAAAAATATCAGGCAATACAGTTTGTTCAATTCTAATTAATTTATCAAACATTATAGCCAAATAATCAGAAAAAAGCAGTAAAATTTGGTTAGGTTGGTGATAATGATTTTTCTTTTTCTTGAATGTAGTCAATGCATATGAATGTTTGGAGTATCAGACAGATTCCATTTTATTTGGTAATGTGTGGATCAAAGCTAAGGTAGGATTAAATAAATATATATATATATATATATATATATATATATATATATATATATATATATATGCCATATTTTGGTACTTATAGGAGGACTAAAAATGGAATAACGTCTAAAAAATGGAAAACGCTATTCATTCCCAATTAACTTTAATCAGGCATGCAAGTGCCATGCGTTTAAAAATTTGTTCATAAATGTGGCAGAAAGCTTCGTGATACTGAGAGATGGGAGATTTGGCAAAGTATACACATTTAAAGACTTCAATACTTAACAGCAAAATAGAATAGTTTTAATTATTGTCCATATTTTTCGTGGTTACATAAAACAAATAGAAGTAGAAGTTAATTTAAAAAGTTGTTATTTGCACAATAGAATTTCATATTATTGAAATATTTACTTTTATTGTAATTTTTAATGGATTCATCTATTATTTTTATATTAGTATGCGTTTTTTACATTTATAATTGTCTTGCTTAACGGCTACATTATCCGGTTTCCCAATCAGATGCAAAGTTTTAATTTGAATACGAGTTGCATCAATAAAAATTATTGCCGATCCAATCAATATCGTTGATCTTATCCGGATTTGGTAAAATCTTGTTATACGAATCTATACGAAATCATTTATCAGGTTCGGTCGGGTTGTGGGCCTACAGATTTTGTTGCTGTTGTTGGGTTAGCGTAAGAATATGGGTTGAATCAAAATATAATTTCAGTCAATCATCATTCATGCTCAAGTAGACATTCAACCATGTTCAAGAAGTACATAACCGGATTCGTGCATGACTCTAAATCCGAGCCGACATCAGAAATTGTGTCGTAACACAATTTCTGATAAAATCTGGTTACTCTCTCGTATTCAAGATTCTATTCCGAACAAGACTTACAGTAAAAACATTATACCCGACTCGGGTCAGTTCGGGTTCACGAAAATCAGGTCACCCGACCACTAATCCGAATCTATTCTGTAGCCAAACAAATCCAAAAAGATCGATCCGAACTTTCTGGATTGGATTCGGGTAAAATTTGGTCATCCGACCCAGTGCAGTGTCGTCACAAACATGTAGTATAAAAAAATGTCGATCCGAACAATCCGGATAGGATTCGGGTAAAATTTCATCACCCTATCCGATGCACATTCGTCACTTTTTTCACATTGAAGTCGCATGGTGACTTCACAAAGTAGTCACATTGTGAGGTCACAGAAAGCCTTGAAAACGGCCATAACGACTTCACATTTAGGTCACAGTGACTTCACATCGACGTCACTTGACGTCACGACGACGGTCACAAAGTCACAGTGTGACTTCACAGTGACGTCGCCGTGACGTCACCATGCCTTACGGGTGGCATGCGGCTAATAGGAAAATACCAAAAATGCTTTTTGATGTAGTTGGTGAGTAATCAAAGAAAATATAATATATGTAAAAAATCTATCAGAGTTTTCAGTTAAAAATGGTTTTTACCTACGTTCTGCAGAGCGGGCATTATATCGGGCATATTTAACCAGGGTAGTCCGGGTTGGATCACCTGGTTTATTTAGAAATTTTTATTTTTGTATGAAAAGAATTTTTGCCAATATGCTCCTTACTATATATGAAAGAAACGCATTCCACGTATCGTCGTTACGATGTCAAACTATCGAATGTGAAAAAATGCATTTTTCATTACTTATAAAAATGGGCCGATTGTTAACAATAAGTTTTATTAGAATCTTTTGACTAGCAAGAATACTAATAAAATTTCTGCAAAAAAAAAAGAGTTGCCAGTTTGACCTTCTTATTTATTTAGAGATGTCGAATTCATACCGGAAATTTTAAGAGAAATTATTTTACTTTAAGTAATCACGAAATGTCTGTCATTAAATAAAGCAAAAAATTCTGCTTCAAATTTCTGGTATGAATTCGTAATTTCTGAATGAAAAGTGATTCCAAACTGGCAACCCTGGTGAATAATACTAGTAAAATTTAGAGGTGACAATCGGCCCATTTTTAAAAGTAATGAAAAATGCATTTCTTCACTTTCTTTAGTTTGACATGGTAGCGACGATATCATTGAATACAGGAAAATCATAAATCATAATCCTTAGTCTATAGTCCATTAGGTTTTGCATCAACTAAAAATGAGCACCTTTATTATTTAATACAATAAATAAAGAAGGTTTTTCTTTTATCACCTTTCTCTCAATCATTGTTTGTATTTTTTGGGTGAAGGTCTTATGAGTCTATCATATGGTAAAACTAAAACTCTAAGGTTCTAAATCATCTTAAAGACATGAGACAATATTTTTAATATTTAATATTTTTGTAGTTAATGATTTAAAGAGTTTTTAAGATTTAATAATTCAATGTTAATAAGAATTTCCTCAGAACATTTAGTGCCATGTGTTAACATTTTGAATCTATGTATATCTTTCAACTGCTAAGATCTATTGCCACCACTGTTTTCGAATATTAATCGTCACCTCATTTAATTCTACGATAAAATAGAACTATTCGGAAATACTGGTGACAAAAACCCTAGAAGTTGCCAGCTAAGCATTTGTCACAAAGGAGAACATAATTAAAAAGTATACATATGCGACAAAAGCTTTCTCAAAATTTAATTTTTAATACACAACATTTTTTCCCACTCTTCCCATTATCTTTGAACATATAGCATCAGATAAAAGCTGTATTGAAATATTACTAACAAATTTTTGGACAATTTTAAACTATGAACATTTATCTATTAAAAACTATTTAGTGAAAAATCCTTTTCTCCGTATTGGAAAATGGACTTTTATTTGATTTTTAAGGGACATTTTACGAACGCACGATCTTATATCCAGGATGCGAGATCTTCAATCCAATCTCATGGAGCCGAAAATAAATTTTTTGAATATGCTTCCGTGAAAAATCTCAATCGCCAATGGGGAAAAAGTTAAGATGGCTGATGCAAAATGCTCTCTAAGCTGTCCTGGCTAAGCGGGAACCTGTAATGTTATCTTTAAGAATGGCAGCCCACTGAGGATTGAACATATAGCATCAGATAAAAGCTATATTTTTTGAAAGATTTATTGAGCAGTTCTTTCTTATTCCCATGACCAACCATTTCTCCGAACACTGACCAAGGCAATGGCTTTCTGTTTTTCTGTAAGATGTATGAGCTCGAGATAAGGGGCTTTCTTCTTAGTAACTTCAATAAAGTTTGAGATAGATTTGGTACACAAAGAAAACTTTAAAGTACGAAAAAAGTGACACAGTTTTTAAAATAAAATGATCAATTTAAAAATTTAAGAGATTAATTAGTCAGTTGGGTTTAGTGGATGAATCACTAAACAATTGATTAAAATTATCAGTCTATCTAATAAGACGGTGCAAAAAATTATTAATAGTAATATCATAATTTATGATATATACACACATCTATATATCAAAAATATGCTCTAAATTGTGTGTTATTTATGCCAGGTTAGTCGAGTCTTCCAATTCCAATAGCCCACAGCGCTACACGATTTTCACCGAATTTCATAGCACATATCGTCGCTGCCATGTCGAACTATTGAATGTGAAAAAATGCATTTTTCATTACTTTTAAAAATGGACCGATTGGCACCGCTAAATTTTAATAGTATTCTTCGCCTAGAAAGGATACTAATAAAATTTGTTTGCAGCACAGGGTTGCCAGTTTGGCCTTCTTATTTATTCAGCGATTCTGAATTCATACCAGAAATTTTGAGAGAAAATTTTTTACTTTAAGCAGTCATGAAATGTCTGTCACTAAATAATGCAAAAACTTCTGTTCGAAACTTCGGGTTTGAACTCGGAATTTCTGAATGAAAAAGGATGCCAAACTGGCAACTCTGGTGAAGAATACTATTAAGATTTAGTGGTGACAATCGGCCCATTTTTAAAAGTAGTGAAACATGCATTTTTTCATATTCGATAGTTTGACATGGTAGCGACGATATATACGAGTATATATATACATATTCTTATACCTATTTTTATTAAAGAATAATTATTTTCCGCCATATTTAGCTAAATTTGTATATTATACAGGGCTCTCAAATGGTCTGCTTTTTAAATACCAGAATTTTCTTAGAAAATTTTTATTTTTAGATTTTTCTTGCAAATTTTGCAGCACCCACCTTCGGAGGTATTTGCGAAAATGTTGTAGAAACCTACCAATAAATTTTCTGTTAAAAAATACTGGTATTCAGTTGGCGGACCATTTGGGAGCCCTGATAATACTTAAAATCTTACATATTTCTTAAGATTTATTCTAAAATTCAATCGAAGATAATTTTTGAAGCAATTTTCTTGTAAATTCTCGGAATATTTACGTTTTGCCTGATGAAAAACAATAGTTGAAATGTTTATAATTATTTTTTTAAAGATTTTTTCCCCCATTTTTTGAACTACATTTTGTTAGTGTGTATTGTTTACTTAGATTCTTGCATATAAACATATCTTTCTTATGAATGGTATAGTTAATGTGACTCAAAACAAATAACTATTTACTCTCTTTTTTTTATACCGCTTTCCGTAACCAGTTTGGGTTTTAAATATTATGTTTATTATATTCATTTTTGCAATCAAACATTGGCACAACAATAATACATTCTATTTTAAAACGACAAACTTTATTGTGGACTTCTATTGCACATGTTAAAGGAATCTACCAGGAAGATTTTTGATTTGAAATAGTGATAGCAAATGTAGAAAAATTTAGGAACGCTGCAAGCCCTATAAAACTAGTGTATAAATTTCCAACTCTTTTTACAAGCTTTTAAAAACTGTATTTTATTTATCTGAAAGCTTTTCCATTCGATGCTTTTAACTCAAATATCAAGCTTTTAATTCAAATATTAATTAAAATATCAAAATATAAAATATTACTGAAGTGTATACTTACAAAAATACATTTATAACTCGCAACAAAATAAGCATTGGTTGAATGGATTTTACATAAAATTTATTTCTATAAAAATTACTGCTGTTGTATATTAAAGATTATTGTCTTTCGCGATATAGCAAAATTTTATCGTAATTTTTTTATCTTTAAAATGACTTAATGATAAAAAAAAATTACAAAGTACATACCAAATCATGTAATTAGGTCACAATGAACAAAGGAAATTATCCAACTAGGTAAATTATATCCAATGGTTGAAGTATCATAGTTAAGATTTTTCCAACAGAGTGAGTCCTGGTCCCGGCATACTTTCGCTCTGTTGGAAAAATCTCAACTATGATACTCCAACCATTGGATATATACCAAATGTTTAAGATGCTGTTTTAAAAAATACCATGAAAATAACAACTTAAATACACTTGGAGAAAGAGCTATTGCCTTTGTTCTCATAGTAGTTGTACGTCCATTTTGCTTGAAGATGGAAGGTTAAATATTTCACAATGCATTATGATTTCTGCATTTGTTTTGTGTTTTTAAAGGGGACTCAGAAGCTATTATTTTGACAGAAAATGACAAAAATGTCGAATTTCAATTTTTTATCCGAAAATTAACCTTAACATATCTAAGAACATTGTGCCCAAATTTCTTCCACGATCAGATAAATGGTAAAAGAAATTAATTTTACACACCACACTTTAATATATCTTTGTAAATGAAATGTTTAAACTCTTTTTTCTCATTTCGCATTTATTCCTATTCTCTATGTAATCAAAATGCTAAGGCTTCCACAATAATCGCGCAAATTGTCTGAAATTTTTTAATGTATCTTTAGATTCTATGAAAGATAAATGAGTATCAATTTTTTGGATATCTTTAAAATGTTTGTTTTTAAAAAAAATTGAATTTAAATATATGCGATTTTCATAGATTTATTCCATATACATCCAATGTTTAATTTATTTCTTCCGATCTAATCTTTGTATAAAAAAATCTGATACTTAGGTTTGTAGAATTACCCTGAATATAAGATTTTAAAAAATGTAGTTTGAAATGCCAGAAGTGGAAAAGTAGAAGGAATTTTAAAATTGTTAAATTTAAAAAAAAAATTGAATACTTTTAATAAGCAAAATCATTACAGATAATTAAAAGCCTTAATTTATTAAAAACTTAAGGCTTTTAATTATCTGTAATGATTTTGCTTTATTGAAACATTGTTCAAAACCTTTAACAGGGGTGTTATTTATAGAATAATTTGTTAGGGTACCTAGCCTCCTTAAAAAGTTATTTTCATTAATTTTTTTTTAACAAAGTACACAATTGAATAGAAAATAGAAAAATCTTCATGAAATATATATACTCACATCGGTGAAGAAAAAAGACGTGCATACAATGTTGAATAAAAAATATCTTTAATGGAAAGGATAAAATAGCCGTTACAAGCACTGGATCCAATTCATTTGTATACAGAGTTGCATTTGAGTGAGTAGAGAGAAGAATATATTTCGAAGTAAACATTCTCTGTTCGCATTTATTCAAATCCATTTGCCAACCAAACAACGTCTGAAATATATCCTATTTCAGATCTGAACTTCTGATCTTTGGATATTTGCTTTCCTATAAGTTTACGCAAACATTTTTGAAATGCTTTAAACCTAGAAAGTACCAAGGGGCACGTTCGTACGCCTTCGTAACTCAGCAGTAGGCTTGCACAAAAGTGCTGACCTTTTCTGAGACAAATTCTGTATTATGATATTGTAGATTTACTGAGACAATCTAAGACTTCTATATGCATGAAGTGGTTTTTTTCCTACGCAGCTACAAAATGTTTTAAAGATCTGCAAAAATTTTCCATTATACCAACACCATGCCAAAAGGTATGCTAATGCGCCATTTATTTCAACACTGACCTTGCAAAGAATTTTTATTACAAATCATGCCAAACATTGTATTTATTGAACGTGAATGATTTTATTATTATTATTATTATTATTATTTTATTGTAACCTTGGAAAACATCTATATTTATTATTAAGTTATAACTTACATTTATTATTGACGCTGAGATGGATTTTATACCATTTTCCAGTTACCTGATGATGAAGAATCTGCAATAAAATTGTTTCAGGACTTTGAATACATAAAAATAGTTTTTTTTTTTTTTAAATGCACGTCTTCATTCAAAAAAGGAAATTTTCACTGCAATGTTAAGAGATATATTTACAATTTCATGACTACCATTTAAATAGAGTTTTATTTTATTACTTTATTGTATAATATTTATTAGTTCATTTATTTTATGTATATATTTGTATTTATTTAATAAAATAATTCGTCATAGTCTATAATTTTCAAATTTTATATTTTTAAATGCTTAATTTCGTGTCAACAGTGTTATTTTTCTTTAAAATGATTCATTTCATGTTAATTTCATTTTACGCCAACTATTACGCTTGGCGACAATGGTGTTGGTATAACGGAAAAGTACCAAAAAATGTTATTTAGTATATATATACTAATAATCTAAATTCTTTGTGTCTAAAATAAACCCCTACTAAACTTTTCTTAAATTTATATTAGATTTTTTTTTGTCGAAAATTTCTGTTTTAATAAATTCAGTATATGAAAGATAATTTCAGTTCACGGTTATGCAAATATGTAATGTAATTGCTCATTAAACAACATAAAACATTCAAATAAAATATTATTATATAAGATAATTTGTTAAATATGTTCTAAAACTTTTTTCATTTAACCATCAAAGTATCAATTTATAGTGCGGTACAGTTTCCTATACATTTGCCTAGTCAGTTTATGTACTTTAATAAACGAAATATATCGTCAAACTACTGACACTGAAACCATGTGATACATATTTCCATATTCAAGTGAAAGCCATGTTATTAAGTTTCTAACAACTGTTTAGTAGAACCGAATAATTTGCAATTGCTAGAAACATTGATGACAGTTCATGTTGCATCCTTCCTAATCGATTAGTATCATCATACACTGGTGTCATGTAACAGTGAAAGATGATTAGTGTATACTTTTGAATACTTTGTCATTTGTGTAACATTTAGAAAATTTAGTATAATTTAGATCTAATTTTTTTATCAAAACTTGACCAACAGAACATCTAGATTTGCACTCTTTTATCAAACAGCCTCTAGATGTCCCTTTTTTTACATAAAGTACGATACAAATAAAAAATGTACATCATGTGTATTTTTATGTGGGATTAATGCAAATGAAGTCTTAATGAGAGTTAGTTAAAAAGAAAATAATAATAATTGATCTAATCTTCAGCAACATCAGTGTATTGTTCTCTACGAATGAACAGATAATTAATTTAATACCAAGGAGTTTGTGTAAAAATAATTTTCAGGAAGTGATGAAATCTGATGTTTCTTAATTGTTTGATACATCATTAGTCAAGTATTTTTTGGACAAAAATATTTTTCAGAGTGTAATACTAATACAGTATAATACTAATCAGTTGGAGAAAGTTCAAGAAAAGAACAGGTTAATGAAAATTCAAATATAATTTCGTATTCCAAATTGTTGATTTTCTGCCCGACTGAGAGCGACGATTTTAGAAAACTCAAAAACTAGGCGTTATCTTGAAGTAATATGATTGCATCTCTATTCTATACTACACTCTTAAAACTGTATCTCTGATTTAAGAGGTACATTCTGAATTTTTGTGCCTCTGAATATTAAGAGGCACGTGGTGCCTTTGAAATTAAGAGGTACATAGTGCCTTTGAGATTCAGAGGCACAGCGTAACTGCCTTTGAAATTAAGAGGCACAGTGTGCCGCTGAATTTATATATTCAAGTGCCTCTTATTTCAAAATATATTCTGTGCCTCTTATAATGGTGGCACATGCATGCGCCCCCCTTACAAGAATCACAGAATGTAATTTAATTATATTATATTTATATCTTTACAGTATATTCTGTCTACTGCAGAAAGATTTCCCAGCATGGCATATATAAAGCCATAGATTAAATTTTGTCTAAGGCAGGATATTATCTATAATAGAAAATTTTCTCACTCCCAATTTATTGAAATAAATTTGAAATAAATATTAACATGTGTGTCCATGTGGCCTAAGTCAGTTCTGTGGTTCAATAAAGAACCTTGTCAACATATCACTTTATTTTATACATAACAAAATACATAAAAAGGCATAAAAGCTTTATTAAAAACAAATAAGACAAACATTAAAAATAATCAGTGTAAAATAATCATAATATTGATCTTGTGATAATGACAATAATTAATTTCAAAAAGTAACTCTTATCATAAATATTTCATTACTGGTATCCTAAATGTTAAATTTATTTGAAAATAACTAATTTGTTTTATTAGTATATATTTTGATTATATTGAATTCTGATTCAAAATAAAATACGATTATAAAAAGAATATCTATTACTTTTTGTAGGATGTCCATTACTGAAAATTTGGGTGTTTTGATTTATTTTTGTTATTCCAGTTAAATTTCGATTACAATGGGGAATGTAGCTGAGATTAGTTAAATATCGTTGACAGATTAATATCAGTGTTGAATTCAAACATTTTTCTCCGGGAGGTTTTTCATTTTTTTCTTTTTTTTTTTTTTTTTTTTTTTTTTTTTTTGTGGGAGAAGGGGGGGGGGGTAAGTTGCACTTTTTGTCCATTAAAAAGAGTAAAATCTCACACTTTTCGGGGTGGGACATCATTATTCTGGAGAGGGAATCCCCCTCCCCCCCGGGCCACCCCCTGAATTCAACACTGATTAATATAATACAAAAGAAACTGGACTTTAATAGCTATAACTATTAATTAAAAAATTAAATTTCTCAAGGGAATGATACATTTACACGGTATATACATATGTTTGTAACATAAAACATTTCTTTTAGAGTGTCAGTTTTTATACTACACATTGAAAGAAAATAATAAAGTACTAAATTAAATATACTTACTTATTGCAGGCTTTTCTATAACTTGATAATAATCCGCAGGTGATTGCAATAATGATACCATCCATTGTACGTAATGTTATGTTTCCTAATATAATTCATTGCATTTTTCACAGGAACAGTTTCCTCTGCGGTGTCGTTTTAAATCGTAGGAAAACCTCCTATAATCAGCGATTAATATTTTTGTAATCCTGAACGACAATAATAACAAGAACCTCTTGAGTCAAAATAATCGTCTTGCGAAAAGGATATATATATATATATATATATATATATATATGAACTCGGTTTGTGTCGTTAGGTGCCGCAATTCGAATAATCTACAAGAGACCACGCCAGACGCCATTTCTTCGGGTCAAGGGTTCATTCTTCCTCCAGACCCCTATCCCTCATTGAAAGTAAATATCCCGCTCAATGCATCATGGGTCAAACATTTGTACGCATGCGCGCTCCCCCACTGTACCGCTGAATAAATGACCAATTATTTTTCAAAGGCACACATTTAGCGCCGTGCCTCTGATAGGTTTTGAGACCTTCTTTGTGCCTTTCATTTCTTTGTGCCTTTGATATTTATCAGCTAATCAGAAGCACTTTGTCTGTGTGCCTCTCATTATGCGCTGGTGCCTTATATATCAGAAGCACAGTTTTAAGAGTATAAGGGATCCAACCTGGGATTTCAGGGTTTACAGAACACTATCAGTACTACAAACTTTAAGAGGTGATAGTTTTCACAGAAACAAGCATTTTTTTGTATAGGGAAGCTGGGTTTCAATCTTCTTATTCAGTCATAAATACAGGGTACCGCACTCCAAGCCGAAACGGTTTTTTCTTTATAACTTTAACAATAATGAAAATAATTTACCGATATTTTCAACAGGCTTAATTTGCTTTCTATAAAAAGTTATACGTTCTCGAAATCTGCATCTAAACAACACTGATCTAGACGCTGCGTAATTTGGGATGTAGCTCCCAGTAAACATAGGTCATTAAACATGTCTTTTGAAAATATTGATAAATTATCTTCATTACTATTAAAGTTGTGAGCAAAAATCTGGGTTCGACTTGATGTGAGACACTTTGTATTTATAATTGCATAAGTGGATTGCGACCCAGCTTTCTTACACAACAACTGTTTCATGCTATCACCTCTTAAAGTCTGTCACACTGATAGTGATTCACCCTGTATACAAACAACTAGTGATAGGCATAATGAATGATTTTGTAATTCGAATGAACCATTCGGGCATGCGCAAAAGCATAACTGACAACTTTTGTAATTTTTTTTTATCAATCACCACCAGAAATTTCGTAAAAAAAGAAAAAAAAAAAAAAAAAAAAAAAAAAAAAAAAAAAAAAAAGCTTAGTTACCAAGCTTCGTACTTTTTTAATCACTTACCTCCAGAAATTTTTTTAAACGAAAAAGAAGTTTCTTATTTTTATGTGGGTCTTAATTTAATTCTAATTAAAATAAGAAACTCTTTTTTTTTAACAAAATTTCTGGTAGTAATAGATAAAAAAAATATTAAAGTTGGCAACTATGCTTTTACACATACCCGAATGATTCATTGGAATATCTCACTCATTCATTTTTCCCATCATTACAAACAACCGGTTATTTGACTGGTACTAAATGAAAATATTTCGATTCGAACCACAAATTTATTCATAAAATATTAATCACACAGAAATAAGTTAAGTTAAAAAGTTAAATATTTTTAAATAAAAAGTCTGGTGTGAAATATTTTTAGAAAACTTGAGTAAAATTCCCAGTATGTTTGGTGTTAAATTGCAATATTTCTTCCATTTTCATCCTTATATAAAACTAATGTTTCATGCATTGCAGTTATTTAACATTTGAAGGAAAATTTAATGCTAAATTCAAAGAAAAAACAATTCATATTCATAATATGATCAGCATTATAGTTTTCACACTTCTGGTCTGTATTACTGGAACGTGATGACCACTAATGCAAATCGATGTATTGCAAAGATTCTGATTAGTAAATATCAGTTATCCCAAAAGAAAAATAAACACAATGTTGAAATGAAGTATTCTGTAACATTTGAACTTTTTATATTTATTTTCCATGCTATGCAGCAAAGAGTGAAGTTAAAAGAGAAAAAACAAATGCGATATATGCAGCAACTTCTTCAGGTGCGCACAGTTATCAACTTTTACGATTTTTTCTTACCACTAAAATTTCACAGTAAATTTTGTATTTTTTAATTGGCAAAATCTTTGATTAAATAAGGCAAATAATTCCATTAAATTTTAGTGGTATAACAAAAGCCAAAAGTCGGCCTCTATGGCGTAGAGGTACTTACTTTTGGGTACCACAATGTTCGAATAGCAATCTTCGCTTTTTTTTCATCGCAGAATTCTACGATTAGATAGGGCAAAGATTATTACTTGGAAATAGTGGTTAAAAAATAAGCACCTTGTTCTTACTGTTGGAGAAAATTATTTAATGCCTGTTATTATTATCAAATTGAATCCAAACAAACCCTGCACAGAAAGATTAGCAGCCAGAGAAGGAACTTTCTAAATGCATATTCACCCTACCTCTGAAGGAAACACTCTAAAATATGAAAAGCTAATAATGGCTCATACTTGAAAAGTAAACAAGAAAGAAAAAATCATGCGTCAACCATAGATTATGCAACACTTTCCAACGCTTCCACAATACTTTAAAAATACTTCGCTGTTTAATAAGGTAAATAAGATACCTAAGTAATTATCTTAGAAAACGCATAACATATTTTAAAAATAGGATTCATAAATTACCGTCTATAGCCGGAAATGTGCTTCATTTTTTTGTGAAGCCCTGTATTTGATCTATAGATTTATTTATATCCTACATAGTATGTTGAAATTCTGTTTAGTAAGAAAACTCACCGTTTAGGAGTTTTTTTTTTTAAATAGGCGGAAACATACTTGAACTCTTTTGTTCAGCCCTTTATATTACCTATAGATTTTTATAAACGCCACATATTAAGCTGAAGTTTAATTCAGGTAAAAAAAACACGCTTGAAACTGCTGATATCACACTTTTTGAAATTATCATTTATCCAGCTCTTTGCGTGGCTCTGTATATGATTTTATTTATATTCCATAAACGTCTCTGAGTATACTAATATAGTTCACCTTGAAAATGTGAAACTCAATTACCCCCCCCCCTTTTTTTAAGCAATTCATGCTCATACACAGTAATGCATACGAATTTTATTGTATGGCCCTGTAAATGAATAATAAATGCTTTACACTGCATATTGCACATAATGCATATTTTAGTGCACTTCATAAATGCATATCGATTCTATTATGTTTGAAATGGTGTAACATCATTAAAATGCACTTGAAACGATTTTTCGCCATAGACCGTAATATATAGCGGAATTGTTTTGTGTGCCTCTGTAAATGAACTATAAATGCTACACGCTTCGTTTTAAATAGGGATCGTGCTATTGTAAATATCAATAACATATTAAAAATACAGAGCAATTAGAGTATATTTAAGTGAATTAGAGTACGGACGGACAGACGGACATACAAACCGAAGTCATAAACATTTTTCGACTACGTTGGAAAGTGTTAATAAAAAACAAAAGAAGAAAATTATAAGCCGGGATTAACTTTGTTCTGTTCGTGATTTAAATTCAAATTTTATATACTATATAGTCTGTCTAAAAAAATTTAATTTATTATTTCTTTAAAAAAAAAAAAAATCCAAAAAATGTTTCAATACATAACATTGTATGCAATGATATTTTCTTTATGAACTAACTTTCGAAATCTGGAAATCTACAAAAATGCAACAGTATGGGAAAGAAGAAATATTTATTAACATTTTGAATATGGGGTTGGGACACCGTACGACCCAGCGACTATTTCTTATATTCTACTTGTAACACTTTTTGAAAAATAATCCTGCCATACACTTATACTAGGATATTTCAAGAGATATCCACCACAAGGAAAATCTTTTGTAAATTGTGGTACGATTGAAAATAAAAATTGCCGCCTTTCCTTGCCCGTAATCAAATGGTTAAAAAAAACACATCCTTCAATTTTAGGTTAATTACTATTTTTGAGTATCGTTTCAACTAGTTATGACCTCTGACTTTCAGCAATATGCTACTTTTTCTTTTCCATGTCACATAATGATATATTGTCGTATAAAAGTAATATAAATATTTGTCATCCTTGTCAGATAAAGGGAAAAAAAAGAGAAAATACATTTCTGTTTAAAATACCACACAAAAACAGAAATTTCTATATAGTTTTCTCTCATTAGCTAGTTAATGTCAACTTAAAACAAACACCAGTAAAGAAATTTCATTAAAAGTTAAGTAGAAAAAAAGGTTTTCAGCATGAAGTTTTTACTTGGGTTAAAGCTCATAATTTAAACGTAATTCCAATCTTTAGCTGGAGTATGATTCCAAACTTCTTTAAAACAAGAGAAAATACTTAGCGTTTAATGACGTTGTATCCACTAGAAGCTTTATGAATTTAATGTGAATGTACCACTTTTAAAAAAATAATCTCTGCTATACACTTATACTAGGATATTTCAAGAGATATCTACCACAAGGAAAATCTTTTGTAAATTGTGGTACGATGAAAAATAAAAATAGCCCCCAGTCCTGGCGTGTAATCAAAAGTTTTAAAAAAGCACATCCTTCAATTTTAGGATAATTATTTTTTAATATCGTTTCAACTAGTTGCCTCTGATTATTCATCAATATGTTATTTTTTATTTTTCATTTCATATAAAGGTATATTGTCATATAAAGATAATATAAATATTTGTTATCCTTGCCATATAAAGATATATTATCATATAAAATAATATAAATATTTGTCATCGTTGTCATATAAAGGAAAGAAAGAGAAAGTTTTCCTAAATACATTTTTGTTTAAAATACCACCCAAAACCTGAAATTTCTATATAGTTTACTAGTTAGTGCCAGCTTTAAAGAAACACAAGTAAAGAAATTTCATTAAAAGTTCAGTAAAAAAAAGATTTTTAGCATGAAGTTTTTACTGAGGTTAAAGCTCATAATTTAAACGTAATTCCATTCTTTAGATGGAGTATGATTCCAAACTTCTTTAAAACAAGAGGAAAGAGAAGCGTTTAATGACGTTGTATCCACTAGAAGCTTTATGAATTTAATGTGAATGTACTACTTTTAAAAAAATAATCTCTGCTATACACTTATACTAGGATATTTCAAGAGATATCTACCACAAGGAAAATCTTTTGTAAATTGTGGTACGATGAAAAATAAAAATAGCCCCCAGTCCTGGCGTGTAATCAAAAGTTTTAAAAAAGCACATCCTTCAATTTTAGGATAATTATTTTTTAATATCGTTTCAACTAGTTGCCTCTGATTATTCATCAATATGTTATTTTTTCTTTTTCATTTCATATAAAGGTATATTGTCATATAAAGATAATATAAATATTTGTTATCCTTGCCATATAAAGATATATTATCATATAAAATAATATAAATATTTGTCATCGTTGTCATATAAAGGAAAGAAAGAGAAAGTTTTCCTAAATACATTTTTGTTTAAAATACCACCCAAAACCTGAAATTTCTATATAGTTTACTAGTTAGTGCCAGCTTTAAAGAAACACAAGTAAAGAAATTTCATTAAAAGTTCAGTAAAAAAAAGATTTTTAGCATGAAGTTTTTACTTAGGTTAAAGCTCATAATTTAAACGTAATTCCATTCTTTAGATGGAGTATGATTCCAAACTTCTTTAAAACAAGAGGAAAGAGAAGCGTTTAATGACGTTGTATCCACTAGAAGCTTTATGAATTTAAATGAGAAGGGGAAAAAATAGAGAAACACAGCGAAAATTAAGTTTATTTTCTTCATGATCAAACTATTTTAGGCTAAAGGAAAAACAGTCGTAATCTCTGATGGTTTATTTAGAGTATTTTTCATTTCTTTACACGTAAAGCTGCGTTATGAAAAAAGTTGGAGAGAGAAAAACTTTATATAATTATTAGATATATTAATCTAATTCTCTTATCAGCCAAACTTTCCGAAAAATGTTTCTAATCCTTTAATCCTGCATTTTCTATGATATTTTTTCTTCTAAATTTTTACGGGTATTGTTTGCTGCATATGCAAATTAACTTGTATTGCCAAGGGTGAAACCTTGTGCATTTTTTTCGTCGCTTATTACTCAACAAAGAATCTAATGAAGAAATTTCATTGTTCATGTTAATTTATTTTACCAGATTATCTGAGTTGTTCGTTCGAGTGGCTTTTTATATGGATGAAAAATAAGAGAAAATTAATGGCAACGACGTTCATTAAAACTGAATTGAAAGTAATATTCGCTTCAATAAATACATTTGAGACGCATTATACAGCTAGTTTTGTACGTGAAAAAGACAGTAAAAATGCAAGATTTGACAATCAAAGAGAAAAAAAATTAAAAGAAAAACTTACTGAATAAAATTTTACTTTATTTCATGAAAAGAGTTCTTAATATGTTTTTGAATAAATATGAATTTTTCATTAGCGTGTTTTTCAGTTCCGAATAAAATAAATATCTTTTTGTTTAAAGTTTCCTTATTAACGTTATTATGAAATTAAAGATTAAATTTAAGTATTTGGAATAAGAAAAACAAAACTTAAAAATAAAATCTTTTGTTTTTTTTCCCCAGTTGTGAAGTAAATTTTTATGCATGTATGTTTATTCATAAATATTTATTTACAAATCCTAAATTTAATTTGTAGTTATTAGATTCGTACAGTATTTTTTGAATAAATTAGTATACTTCTAATTTTCAGTTTTGATTAAAATTGTAAATTTATTGCAATAATTCAATGAATTAAGCGTATATATCATTTAAAAAAAATCTCAAAAGAAGTGTCTTATTGTTCAGAAACTTTTTTCCTTAAATATGCATTTATTTTAGTATACAGATATAAAATAAATTAGATTTTAAGTTATTTTCTTAATTGTTTGCATAATTTCACATAGTTCACACTTTGAAAAGCTCATGGCAAGATTAAAAGAAACACGTCCAATCCGACTTAAAATTTACGATCCATTGGAACTGAGAAGAAATGAATATTGTTTTATGTCCATGTAAAATTATGAAAAGTTTTTATAGAAAATATTTAACTAACAATCGTCATTAAAATTTATTGCTAAAATATGTCCATATCACGTTGTTTTCAAAAACAAAGCAGTCTCCTAGTCATTAGATATAAAAAATTTACTCTATATATATATTCTCTTTATCTATGGAGAATACGTAGCTCCAAATTTTACGATTGTTTGTTACCAGTATTTTTGAAATGAAAAATATGCCATGTTTGCGTGTAAATTTTCTACAATTAAAGAAGGCAAATTTTATTTTAAAAAAATAATACTGGTAGAAAAAAAAGCGTAAAAGTTGGCAGCTATGAGAACGTATTCTATATCTGCTGAATTTTTTTTTATCGAGTAATATACCATAAAATGGAGAAATCAATAAACTTTGAGGATATTAGGCCTTATATGTTTAGAATTTATTTACTTATATTCCAACAAATAAATTCAATTAGTAAAAATATATTTTCTATATTTATGTCTGTCTGTATAGTGAGTTAAATCACAATATTTAACCTTCTCCTTCACCTGAACTAAATATGAGGCTCTTAACTTAAATAATAAAAAGCAGGGTTTTATAATCGTTTTTCGACTAAATTTATTTTGGGTGATATATATCCTTAACATCCAGGCCTCATACATAGTATAAATATACACAATTTCTTCAATATTTTCATTTTTGGATAATTTATCATAACAGGTTTTAGTTTAATCTTTAATTCCCTCCCCCCCCCCCATTTGTGTATGATGAATTATAACATTGTCTACATTATAGTTACATTTCGTGGTACATTTCTACTAATCTTTGAGGTAGATTATTTTTTTTTTTTATATAAATAGTGGTAAAAAAAATAAAATAAAAAATCGCCAGTGGCCGCTCTGTATATATTTTGGTTACTTGTAATGAAGCTCATGAGTCTGATATTGACAAGGTTCAACTAGTTGAAGTACTCATGAATATTAGATTGAAAATACTTCTGAATTATTGCTTGAATTTAAAAAAAAAAAAAATATTTTATTCTGTAAAATTAATTTTTCACACGCTGTTTATTTAAAAGCTTTTATATAGAGAATAATTTTCAGTATTTTTTCTACATATATACATTTTTCAATACACCGTCCTTCCAAAGGGTATGCTTGTTGTTTTGAAGAGAATGACACTTCCTCCCATAAAATATATTGCAGCTTTTTTTAATGTAAATTAAATACGGCTTTCCTCTTTTATATTATATAGCATGTCTCACGAGAAAAAAAAAATACGTTTTGAGGTTATTTCTAATTCTTACCGATTTAAGAATTTAATACTTTGTCTTACCATTTGAATACTGTCCCAGAAATTGTCGCATAGATAATCTTTGACACCGCTTGATTAATTGATATAGGATACTCTTTCTGTACCAATATTTATGTACAAAATTATTACAAATAAAATTCCCCCATTCAGAAGTCCCTAACGATAGTACTAAACCTCCAATCGAAACAAATTTTCACTAGTATCAAGAGAAACCGATCTGTGAGACTATCAACAGCACAGTTAAAGATCAAGATTACCAAGAATCTTTTATCTTCGGAAAAAATAATTATCATCGATTTTATTATTCATACAATATAAATGCGTATTTAATGACATATTGTAAAACTCGTTACCCACAGCAAATAATAAGTAAAATATATTAAATAAGTAAAACCATCATAAGTATTATTCATACAAAGCTAAAAATAAAACTAAATTATGAAGCTATTATTTTCTTTCTTTCCCAGAAAATTGTAATAGTTTTATGTTCACATACATCTGGTTTTGAACGATATGCTTTTGCGAAACATGAGATTGCATTAAAAAAATCATTTCGGGAAAATACATTCTGTTAAAATCAATGTTATATCCATTTAATTATTGTACAGGTTGGCCATGATTAAAGTGTAGGCGTTTAGAACTCAATTGGTAAAAAATGTACTATGTTCTGGGTACACAACGTCATTTCGTATACATGATATTTAGGGGAACGATGGGGAAACGCTTCATGAAGAAAAAATAGTTTATATTTTCGGCACCAGGATGAAATGGCGCTGCAGGCTGATTTTGGGCAGTAAAATAAGCATATAACAAAAAGAAGGAACTTTACGTTATTTGCTAATATTTAATGGATATTTTCATACATATTTTTTTTTAGCAGTTACATTTTATTTTTGCAAATTTGCAATTCACTTGTTGATTTTACAATTCAGAACGTCAGAAAATCAAATTGGAACGCCATTTTAACGCTCGGTGCCGTAAATGTGAGCTATTTTTATTAATAGAAATCGAAACCGCATAGTCTAAATAGTATGTATACGAAACGGTGTTGTTTTTGCCTCACATTACATTCCTTATAATTTAGCTTTAAACACATATACTTTAATTTTGTCCACTCTGTATATTAAATACCTTAATTTCCGACATATAATTCATGGAAGAAATAAACAAGTTTCAATCAGAGAATTTTCTTAATAAATGAAGTCAAAGAAGTAACATGTAAGAAAAAATTAATTTATTTTACACTAGATTAATTTTAACACAATTATTTCAAATTGGTAAATAAATCATACGAGTAGTAATTTTCCAACTGGACGAAAAATGTTCGGGCCAGGATTCGAACCTGGGATCGCTTGGCTGAAGCCAAGGCCCTTTCAGCCAAGCGATCCCAGGTTCGAATCCTGGCACGGACATTTTTCGTCCAGTTGGAAAATTACTACTCGTATGATTTATTTACCAATTTGAAATAATTGTGTTAAAATTAATCTAGTGTAATCACGTATCCAGCGTTTACTGGAATTCCTTTACCTGCGATCTTTTCTGTTGAGCTGATTAAAATATCAGACCAGATTCTCTGATCAATAAGGTTAACTGGATGAATTATGCCCTCCAGATTCGACCGGGATAGCTCAGTGGTAGAGCGTGGCGGCTTTAGCCAAGCGATCCCAGGTTCGAATCCTGGCCCGGACATTTTTCGTCCAGTTGGAAAATTACTACTCGTATAATTTATTTTAATTTGAAATTTTGGCTTCTAAACCTGTTTATTTCATCCACGAATTATATGTCGGAAATTATGATGTAAAATACTAAAGTATATTTCCTTAAACTGTAGTTCCAGCATGTTATAAGCATGTTATATAATAGCAAATTAACCCTCCTTGAGAAATTAGATGACAATGTTTACATTAGAAAATCGTAAAGACGAAAGCAAAAGTATAGAAAATTTTCTATAACTTTCGTTCAGCTTTTACTCGCATTTATAGCCTAATTAAAAAGAAAAGATAAAAAATACTAAAGCCTAATGATATGATTGACACAAAGAGCTGAAACCATTCCAACAAAACACTTTCAACGGAAACTGCGTGTAAGACGTATAAAACCCTTGGGTCCTTAGCCATGACATGACAAAACCCATTTAAGTAAGTTCTGGCTGTAATGTGGCAAGTCCTTTCGGGTTAACCGGACATACACGGTAGGCTTTTGAAGTGGCCAGAAGAGATTAAAAGTGACGAATTCTCAGGGCCTCGTGGGGCCTTCAGGGCCTCGTAAAATGCTCTCAGGGGCCCTCGAGAGTCGCTATCAGTTCAGTGGCAGCGCACGCCAGAAAACGCCTCCTCTTCAATGCGGAAGGTCTGCACGGAGAGATAGGCTCACACAATGTTTGGCCTCCAGGGGGCATATACATATTAGCACTGGTCATTTTCGTGGGAAATACGCTGAATGTTCATCGCATTGCACAGCTGTTTTCTGTTTGTATTTAATGATAGCTTAGGTGTGTTATGTATTTAGATAGAGCTTTGCCATTAGTTATACTGACTACATATACAAATGAATATAAGATAAAACTTGTATTAAGTAAAGTTTTACTGGTATGAACTTTAGAAAACTTGAATGCATCTTGGATGAAATGCGATAGAAAATATTTTATGAAGTTAATGTGCAACTTAATATATTTGTTATAAAAATTATTGCTTACGAAATTTTTTCCATTATGCAATACAGTGCTTTGCAAAATGATAGATCCACAACAAAATGTTAATGTTAAAATTTCTAATAAACGATTACAAAATATTATTAAATAATATTTTGTACAATCTATAAAACTCTTATAAAAGCAAATTATCATGAACAAAAAGTTATGGAAAATATACTTATAAAAATGAAAGCAATATATAAAAAAACGAGTGTTGTAAAATGAAAGGTCTATCAAAGAAAATACAGTTATAAAATAAGTTTTATTAGGAAATCCCCCCCCCCCCTTCTTCAAATAAACTTCATAAATTCGTTTTGGCTTTGTATTAATGTGCTTATGCAAGTGATACAAAGCGTTAATAAATCACTGAAACAAAACTGCTTGTTTTAGTACACTTGTGGAATTGCATTGTTCAACACAAGCCTTACCTTACCGGTAAAGCAACACTTCAAGCAGCCCAGTCAATAATGCGGATACCATTAGACAGAAACCCCTCAAACATAGAATTTGTAGAGTGAAGCGGGGGCATTGTCATGTTCAAACATAAAGCATGGCTCTCCAATTTCTTCAGAAACTGGTAACAAGTTCTTATTAAGTATCTTCTGGTAATATCTAGTTTTCATGTAATTATTTAAAATTACGAAATATGTTTCTCTTTGCCATCCAAAGCCTACTCAAACCATTACCGAACCCCCTCCTCCTTGCTATTTAGAAAAAAAAATCATTTTCTTCTCTTTGCAAGAAGTTGTTCTTCACTTCAAAAATCATGCCAATAAAATTGCCAACTATCTGACCCATAAAAATTAAACTATTTTCATCAATAAATATTTCCAAAACATTTTTATTATGAAAATTAATTAATTTAGATGGGTCAGATGGTTGTCAATTTTACTGGCATGATTTTTGAAGTGAAGAACAATTTTGTATATAAACAACAAGGGGTGATGGTTTCGTAATGGTTTTGGCATGCTTTGGATTGCAAGTATCGTATTGTATCGTATTGTATCGTATTTTTTAATAATTGTATGAATGCTATATAATAACAAAATATAGTTAATAACAACTTTTAAGAAATTTCTGAAGAAATTGGAGGGATATAATTTATGTTTCAAACAAGATAATCTCCGATTCACTCAAAAAATTCTGCGTTTGAGGGTTTTCTACCCAGTGATGTACACATTATCATCTGGTCTTTACTTTAAGTCTCGATTAAAATCCAATTGAAAAACCTATGGGGAATACTTGCAAGAGCGCCAAAGCTGGTGGAAAACAATTCAATTCTACAAGTGAACTAACACAAGAAATTTTTTTTCAGTGACGTATTATCGGCTAGTATCGCTTGAAATTACTCATTAATTCAATGCCAAAAAGAATTTATGAAGTGATTTTGAAAAAAGAGGGAAATATTTCCTCAATAAAACAAATTTTAAACTGCATATTATTTGGTGGACCTATCGTTTGGCAAAAAATATTTTTCACATATTGCTTTCATTTCTGTAAATTTATTTGCTGTAACTTTTTGTTTAAGATATATTTTCTTTTACAAGTTTGTATAAAATATTATTTAATGTTCTATGCAGTGTTTCGCAATCTTTTTACGTCACGGCACACTTAAACCCATGGTCAAACTTCCACGGCACACTTAAATTATGATGATGTAAAAACATTATTAAAAGAATATATGTCATTTCTAGTTTATTTACTAACACAAACAAAATGCTCTACCAGAGCCAAAATAAATTATTACAATTTGTAACAAAAATAATGTTAAAATTCTTATAAACTTTTACGTTTACTTATTTTACATTCCAGAGAATGATAAAATTCGTATAAACTTATATACGTTAAGGAAAAATAGATATCATTTTAAAAAGATATCGGAGCTTGCCCTTTTTTTTTCGTAGGATAGAATTTTCAGATAGTCACTACGCTTAAATCATTTTCGAACGGTCATTTCTGCTTCATTTTATATTGTAACTTCAAGAGGCATAAGTTACTTTGAAAAATTTTAATTTATCTGATGATGCAAGACCATTTTTATGACTAAAAGAGAAATGATCTTCCAAATAATTCAACTTTATATGTAACACAAAATCTCATTTCGAAGTAAATCTTATAACATAAAATGTTGGATAATAAAGTATAGATATTTCTGTTAATTATTAAAATCTTGTTACAACTCGACTTAAAAATTTCAAAACACACTACAGGTCCTCTCACTATTACGCCGCGCAAAACTTTTGAGAACCATTGTTCTAATGTAATAATTTAATAGATATCCTGAAATTTTGGGGTGGAGATTTCAATTTGAAACGAACTATAGCTATTTTATATGCAGAATTTTACATCCTGGAAATACAACACTGAAATATGCATATTGCACCATATTAATTTTAACACAACTATTCTAATTTGTAAATAAACCCCAAGAGTTGTAATCCTCCAGATTTGTCCAGGATAGCTCATTTGACAGAGCATTGGCAGCTTAAGTCAAAGGTTCCTGGTTCAAATCCTGGCCTTAAAACCTTTTCACTTAGTTGGAAATTTACAACTCATACACATATTACACCATACATATATATATATATATATATATATATATATAATGAAATCATATGTGTGAAAATCAAATGAATTGATAGTATAAATAAGAACGGAAAAGACATTATAAAAAATAAACACAACAAAATGAAAATGAAAATATCAAAAACTATGAATATATTATGGATTCGTCAGAGGAGCTTCATAAGAATAATTCATAGTAAAGGTATGTTATTTCGTCAAATATTGTCATTATTAAGCCTAAAATGACAATATTAAGCTCTTTATAATACAACAAAAATATCCAAGAAAAATGAAATTAATAAGAAATCCAAAAAATAAATTATTATCAATGTGTAATAATCACAAAACTAAAAAATAGCCGACACAACTCACCAGTAAAAAAAAAAGTGTAGCAAGGCTCAAATTATATGCAAAGATGAAACCCCTATAGTCGAATTCTAAGCACTAAGAAATGGAGAGTAAAAGGAAACTGATAACAATAATTAAAGAGAGGATCTGGTACTGCCATCTATATTTAAAAAGGGGAACAATATGCTAAAGATAAAGTTATTATTGTAAATCTACATATAAAAAGATATGAAGCTTAAAGGGGGATAACATGGTAGTAAACAAAAAAATAATATTATTAAATGGTATGGAAAAATAAATGTATATAATTACTTAAAAATTGAATAGATAAAGAAAAAATATTAAATTAATTAAAATGAAATTAAAATTAGTAGGAAAAAAAACATAAATATGTAAAGGATAAATTAATTTTTAAAAAATAATAATTTAAGGGGTGAAAATATATAGCCATGTATGAGGAGTCATTATGTAAAATATAGAATGATAAATGATTGTGTTAAATGCATAAAACAAACTTATATATATTATTAATATTAATATATAATATTTAATATATAATATTAATATATAATATTTAATATATAATATTAATATAAAATATATAATATTAATACATTAATATATAATATATATTATTATATAATATTTAGTTTTATATATTTAATATTTTTTAATTAATTTTTTATCTTATTTTTAGCAGTCCCACCTCAACTTTCCGTAATGGCCTTTTAATTTCATATTTTTTTGGGAAGAAATTTTACTGTTATTATTATTGTTATTATTATTATTATTTCCATTTTTTTGTCTAATTTTAAATTTTTATTTTTATTTATTTATTTATTTTGCAATTAAAAAGAAGTTTTTTTAATTTTTCAGGAATCTACGACCTCCTCCATAATGTTTTTTTTCTGATTTTATACTTTTGTACATATTTAATGTTCATACTGGTAAAATAAGATGAATAATTAATGTTTGATCCATGAAGAAATAAAAGAAAGGGGATAATTATATTCATATATATACCGTATATTCCGGCCGTATATAACGCGCAATTTAGAAACAAGAAAATTTATCGCAATTTACAAGTGCGCGTTATAAGCTGGATATAAAAATGAAAGCTTCAAAATTAAGCATAAGAATTCAGATTTCTATACTATTGAACAAGAGAAGAAGACATGATTATTTGAACTAAAGTACGATTGCGAAAGCAAGACTCAAGCAAGGCTTGATAGTACTAGATGTCCTCGCTTCACATTTGTCTATTTTATTTATGTTTGTACTAGTTATTACACTTAACATAAATCATGAAAATTTCATTACAAAAAACGGGGTGCGCTTAATACGGCGAATATACCTAAAAATAGAAAAATATATTCTCTAAGCTTAGTTGCACATTTTGATCTGGAGCGCCGAAATAAACGGTATATATATATATATATATATATATATATATATATATATATATATCATCATCATCATCAACCGTTTTCAATCCACTGCTGGATGTAGGTCTCCCCCAGATTTTTCCATTGTTGCCTGTCTAGTGCTTTAGTCATCCAATTAACACCGGCCACTTTTCTGATTTCGTCACTCCATCTTACTTGAGGTCGTCTTCTTGGTCGTTTTACATCTCTGGGATACCACTGTAGGGTGTTTGTGCTCCATCTATTGTCTTGTCTTCTTGCAATGTGCCCAGCCCATTTCCATTTTAGCCATTTAATTCTCTCGATAATGTCAAAAACTTTCGTCTGACTTCTTATCCACGTTATTCTCTTTCGGTCTCTTCTGGTTATGCCTAGCATACATCTTTCCATACTTCGCTGTGTTGTTTGTAATCTTTGTACCATCCGTTTTGTTAGTGTCCAAGTTTCTGCTCCATAAGTTAGTGCAGGCAAAACACATTGGTTAAACACCTTTCTTTTCAAACAAAGAGGCATGTTACTTTTCAGAATAATATTGTTCTTCCCAAAAGCACTCCATCCATTTCTTATTCTTCTATTGATTTCATTCATGATACTGTTGTCTGAAGATATTTCTTGTCCAAGGTACACATAACTTTCAACATCTTTAATCTCAGTGTTGTTGTAGACGATTTTCTTTTTTGATGCAAATGAATTGAACATCACCTTAGTCTTTTCCAAATTTATTTTTAATCCCACATTAATGCTGGCTTCTGCCAAATCTTTTAGCATATTTTGCAATTCTTCAGGGCTATTACTGAAAATTAAAATGTCATCAGCAAACCGGAGATGGCTTAAATATTCCCCATTTATTCTAATCCCTTTGTTTTCCCAATCCAGCTTCTTGAAAATACTCTCTAAGACAGCAGTAAAAAGCTTAGGCGAAATGGTGTCTCCTTGTCTTACTCCTCTTTCAAGCTTGATCTTCGCTTTTCCTTTGTCCAAACGGATGGTGGCTGTTGCTTTCTTGTAGATCTTCTTTATGATATTGATATAAGGTTTGTCTATACCAATGTTCTCCAGAGAAGTAATTACTGCAGATGTGTAGACCGAATCAAATGCTTTTTCATAATCAATAAAGGCAAGACAGAGAGGTAAATTATATTCTTTATGTTTTCCTATAACTTCCCTTACTGTTTGAATATGATCCATTGTGCTAAATCCACTTCGAAATCCTGCTTGTTCTCTAGGTTGAGCTGAGTCCAGAGCTGATTCAAGTCTTGTCGTTAAAACTTTGGTGAAAATTTTATAAATCACTGACAGTAAGCTGATTGGACGGTAGTTTTTAATGTTTTCCTTTTCTCCTTTCTTATAAAGTAACACCATCACAGCATTATTCCAATCTTCTGGTACATCTGATTTCTCGAGACATTTGGAAAACAGTAAGGCTAGCATTTTTGCAAATTCTTCTCCTGCTTCTTTGATAAGATCAATTGTAATTCCATCTTCGCCAGGGCATTTACCTTTTTTCATGCCTCTAATGGCTTGTACAACTTCATCTGTCATCACTGGGATTATCTCTTCAGTTTCTGTTATGTTTACTAGTGGATCACGTAGGTTGATTTCCCTTTGATCTTCACATTTATATAGATCGTTATAGAATTTTTCGACAATGTGTACTATTTCATTATTGATTTTGGTGATTGTTCCATCTGCTGTCTTCAGTGCAAAAATACCTTTTCTTCCAACACACAGTTTGCGCTTAGCTGATTTTAAACTTTTGTTATCTTCTAGAACTTTTTTGACAAGATCACAGTTAAATTTTCTGATATCTTCTGTAACACATTTTCTTACCGTTTTACATAATTCTGCATATTCAACTCTTGATTTAGGATAGTTTTTCTTCATTTTAAATTCTCTGCGTTTCTTCATCAGTCTTCTTGTTTCTTCTGTTATTTTCTTTGTTTGCTTTACTTGTGCTTCACCAGCTATCGTCCTTGCAATTTCTTGTAGAGTATTTGTTATTTTCTTGTTCACTACTGTAACATCTTGTTCTTCTTCTAAGATTGATTGAAGTACTTGAAAACGATTTTTAAGTTCTAAATTAAATTCTTCTTTATGTTTCTGGAGATTTATAATATCGACTGATTTCTTTGAGCATTGCAAAAGCTTCATTCTTTCCACTTTAGTATTTAAAAGCAGTTTGCATCTAACTAACCTGTGATCGCTTCCTGTATTGAAGTTATTGAGAACGCTGCAATCCTGAATAAGATGCTTTTTGTTTGTCAAGATGTAGTCGATTTCACTTGTTGAGCCATTTGCACTACGCCATGTCCATTTTCTTTGTGGCTTTTTCTTGAAAAATGAATTCATGATATACATCTGTTCACATTCTGCAAATTCAATCAATCTGTTTCCTCTTTCATTACGCACCCCATATCCATGAATTCCTACTGAGAACTCACCTTTCTTTTTTTCCCCAATTCTAGCATTCCAGTCTCCCATTATTAATTTTATGTAGCATTTTCCTTTTTGATGCATTGAAGCTACTTCTTCATAGAAATCCTCAATTTCTTCATCAGTATAGCTAATTGTTGGTGCATAAACTTGGGTAATTTGCAGTTTGTATCTTTTTGACACTTGTATAACTAACCTTGCAACTCTATCTGATGCACTATCATATTCTACGATGTGATTCTTCCACCTTTTATGAATCAGAAATCCTACACCACTTGTTTTTCCATCTTCTGTACCTCTGTAGTACAATACATGTCCACTGGCAAGATCAATCTTCTCTTCACCTTTTCTTCTTATTTCGCATAATCCTAGGATGTCCCAGTTGATTCTTTCTAATTCTTCTTCAAGTTCCTGTAAACGACTTTCAGAAGATAAGGATCGTCCATTATACGTAGCCAAGGTCATCAACTTATGGCAGCCAAACCGAGCCCGGTGATTCTTAGCACCCTCTGTCTTCATGTCTTTCTGATCGCTGCCGTAATCAGGAACATGCAGACTGCCGGGAAGCCTCTGCTTGTTAACTAGGAGAAGACCCTTTAAATGCCTCAGAGGAGGACTTAAAGGAATCGACTGGGAGCAGGGACTTGATGTCCAATCCGCACCTTCCATCGGTGCAGCCTGTTAGTACCCTTGCCTAGTGCATGGGGAACGAACGCGGATGGGCTTCCTCCAACCCGCTTGGCCAGCGTGGAGGAATTTGGCCACCTCCCCCCTTATTTTACCATGAATTCACAAAACAAATATATATATATATATATATATATATATATATATATATAACATCAAAACTTACTTGAAAATGATACACATACATTGCTTTAAAGCTATAAACTTTTTTAAATAAAATTTTAAAAGTAGTGGACTTGCCTTATGTTATGATCTAACAAAAGATTCTTGAAATATATATTTTATTTTAAACACGTGTTCAGAAACTATATTTATCCATCTTTATTTAATAAAAAAGTGTTTTATAAGATATTTCAGTCTCTATTTCTTATTAAAAAGAAGTAAAATGATTGAAATATTGTTTTATTTTCTTTTAGTATAAAAATTACTTGAAGGTCCATTTTTAATACTCTCCAACATAGTTGAAAAATGTTTATGAATTCGGTTTGTCTGTCTGTCTATCCGTCTCTCCGTGCTCTAACTCGCGTAAATATACACAGATTGAAATATAATTTTTATATGTTATTCACTGTAGAATGTTCGTTATGGAAAATGAAGTGTGCAGCATTTATACTTCTTTTACAGGAACCCACAAAAGAATTGTGTTACAATATGGTCTATGAGGGAAAAATCGTTTGCGGTGCATTTTATTTAAATTGCTTATTTAAATATTTCATTTCATTGTATAAAAAATAAAATTTCGTAATAATAGTGTGTTAGTGATGGAAAGTGTTGCATAATATATTCCTGATGCGTGTTTTTTCGTTCTTGTTTAATTTGCCATTTGAAATTCATTATACACTGAAGAAGATTAAATTTAATCCACTTAGCACAGACTCAAGATTTCAAAGACATCTAGTTAGATATCACTCTTATTTTTGCAAGGGGTTGTATATAAGCAAGGGGATATATCTACATATATATATATATATATATATATATATATCTGCAAAGTTCTGCACAGTTCGGACACTCCTTCGAATTACCAAGGAGTGTGGCACCACTATTTTTGGAATAGAACATTTTTATTTAAAATTTAAATCTTAGAATCTTAATCAACTCGTCTGTTCGCTGAATTTGTAAAATATATCTGCGATTAAATATGGCGAAAAAATCTATTAAAAATGTGTAGTAATACTGAATGTACCCTGCATTCGCTATATTTTAAGTGTAATATTTTTATAAATTATTTTCTTCACTACTTTATCTCATTGTTATATTTATAAGGATACATGCAGTCATGGGCAGTACAAATGGAACTAAAAAATGTGTTAAAACCTTGTTAAGCTGAAACTTCCACTAAATTGGGTAGTTTAGTAAAGATCCATTTGTCATAGAAAAAAACGAAGTTCGTGAAAATGCATTTTCAATTCTTTCGAAATATTATGGGTATTTAAAGTAAAACGTATAACACCTCTAATTTTGTAAAAGGAATAGATAAATACATTTTGCAAGATTTGTAATATTTTATATATAATATTTTACAGTAGCTGTCAATGCTTCCCATACACACATTTGCAAACATTAGGACATTCGCAGTTAGACGTTCAACATTTTCCTGCCTACAATAATATGACTGTGAAACAAGTTTTACAGGAATACCAAGAAAAATTAAACTCATATAAAGTAGAACGTATTCCACATCTACTTTTGTAAATAAGATAAAATACATAAATAAATAAATACATTTTGTAAAATTTGTAATATTTTGTATATAATATTTTGTAATAGCTGCCAATACTTCACATACGCACACTTCCAGACACGCGTATTTTTACTTTTATAAAAATAATTCTCTCGTTCGCAGCAAGACGTTCTACATTTTCTGCCGAGAAAATAATATTTTATAATTATATCAGCTGTCAATATTTCACATGAACAAATTTCTAAACATGCGACGTTTTCCATTTATAATAACGATTCCCTTATTCGCAGCTAGACGCCAACATTTTCCTGCCTGGACAATATTATGACTGTGAAACAAGTTTTACAGGAATACCAAGAAAAATTAAACTCATATAAAGTAGAACGTATTCCGCTTCTAATTTTGTAAATAAGATAAAATACATAAATAAATAAATACATTTTGTAAAATTTGTAATATTTTGTATGTAATATTTTGTAATAGCTGAAAATACTTCCCATACGCACACTTCCAGACATGCGACTTTTCCCTTTTATAAAAATAATCACCCCATTCACAGCAAGACGTTCTATTTTTTTTTTTTTTTTTTTTTTTTTTTTGCGAAGACAATAATATTTTATAATTATAATTAGCTGTTATTATTTCACATACACAAACTTCCAAACATACGACGTTTTCCATTCATAATAACAATTTCTTTATTCTCAGCAAGATGTTCAACATTCTCCTGCCTGGACAATAATATGACTGTGAAACAAGTTTTACAGGAATACCAAGAAAAAATACGGTTGTAAAAAAGATATAACACATAAATAACTAAATACATTTTGTAAAATTTGTAATATTTTGTACATAATATTTTATAATAACTGTCAATACTTCACATTCGCACACTTAAAGACATGCGACTTTTTCCTTTTATAAAAGTAATTTCCTCATTCGCAGCAAGACGGTCTACATTTTTCTGCCGAGACAATAATATGACTGTGAAACAAGTTTTACAGGAATACCAAGAAACAGTACGGTCATATAAAGTAGGACGTATAAAAGGACTAAATAAGATAAAAAACTTAAATAAATAAATACATTTGGTAAAATTTGTAAAATATTATATATAATATTCTACAACAGTTTGTTAATATTTCACATACTTTTATTTAGTTTATCTTTAAAATTAATGAAATATATTTTAAAAAATTGTACTGCTAGCTATATTAAAAAACAAAAACATGTTCGTGAGTAACGCTGATGTCAAATTGATGATGAAAACACCTGAGCAATAAATTTCGCTTTTGCTGCAATTTTTTAAATTTCTAAACATCGCACAATTTAATTTTTACGCCGTCGTATAGGAAAAAAAATGTATTTTCAAATGCGATTTGTTTGAAAACCTCTGTATCTCAATTTACTGTTTTTAATGGTTTTTAAAATTATTTTCAAGCATGATTTAAAAAAAAAAAAAACTCTTTTTCTATCACGTGCAGACCGATTACAAAAGATTAACCCGTTTGAACTTAAAACAATACAGATAATTCAGCCATTGTTTTCGGCTAATATTCCATAAAGAAATTAAAACTTCATCAATAGTAGTAATAATATAAATAAAGCACAGATTTAACAGACAGATAATCGAACTCGCCCTTAAACCACTGAAATTATCAAAATCGTAAAACACGTTGACGATAATGTTTATTTTATTATGTTGCTACAGTCACCTACAGCATGTTTCTTTTTGAAGAGGCTGTATGTATCATTTATAGTTACTTTACAAGGCCATACAAAAGAATTCGATTTCACAGCCGTCTTTGGGCGGTAATTAGTTAAAATACATTTTAGCGCCATTATGTTATTTGAAACAATGAAATTTTTATGTGTTATTGAGGCTAATTGCGGAATGCTCACCAGTGAAAATATGGGGTGTATAATTTAAAATTCTTTTACAGGTCTACACAAAATAATTCAGATGCATTACACTTTATTGCTAATTACTGTTAGAAGATCTATTTTTATGACGCTTGTTTAACTTATAATGTAAAATATCCCTATGCACTACATTTTCAACTAACTTTTTACACGCACTTTAAACTCACTTTACACAAGCTCACTTCGCTCAAATCTTTAGAATAAACTTCCGCCATTGTCATATTTGATAAAAATGTTCACATTACATACGCTGGTAGCGCCATTGATTAAAAATTGCATAATTAAAATTTTAAAATGGATTTTTTAATGTTGTCTCATATGGCAACCATTCTCCAAATTAAAATTATATAGGATAACATAAACTCAACTTTCCTTTATGCCAATAACGCCCCGTAGCGAAAAATAGAATAACCAAATTTAATAAAAGTGATTTTTCTTTATTTATATTCCACCGAATGACGGTTTTGCGCATAGCGATTCCTAGGGGAAATAGAGTAAAAAAATGTAAGTACAATTGATTATTTTTAAAATTTTTCACTGTATAGCACAGCTATACTGAAGTTAAGAATAGGTAGCACAAATTTTATACAATATTCTTTTGCGTTCATAGCGTCCATTAGTGGGAAATAGGTTAACTACATTTTAATAAAATTGAATTTTCAAGTTTTTATTTAAATAAATCTTCATAATAAGCTTCTACCACGGTCAAATTTACGTTTAAATAAAAAAAAAATAAATGACATGATAGTTTTATTACGCTGGTAGCACCGCTGGTGTGAAATTGCAAAACTAAAATTTTAAAATAGATTTTATTTTTGTTTTCTTATGTGGAAATCATACTCCAAGTAAAAATTAAATCGGACAGATTCAACTCAACTTTCTTTTATGCTGCTAACACCTCCTAGCGAGAAAAAGAGTAACAAAATTTAAATAAAATTGACTTTTTTATGTGTCACTGTATGACAGCCCATTGTTTCAAGATAAAAATAGGTACTACTGATTTAATAAAATTTTCTTTTGTGTTTATAGCGACCACTGGTGGGAAAGAGTTAACTAAATTTAAATAAAGTTGATTTTTTATGTTTTAGTGTATGGAGACATTTTCGATGATTGCTTTGAATTTAAACTCATTTCTAATTCAAACAAAATTTTAAATTATGAATATTGAAATAACTATTAATTAGCAATTCCTTACTGATACTAAAGAATCGACTAAGATGCTACATAAAACAGTCAAACGTAAGATATACAGAATTAATCCGTCTGCCGATCGATTCGTCCTACGCAATTTAAATTTCTTAAAATGCTCTTAAATTCAAGAATTTCCAATTTTTTAACGGGGATAATTACAGCGTGTTTCCGCCAATGGATGATTTAGGAACAATTTTGCAACGTGCAAGGTCTGCTGAAAAATGTGCACAATGGGCGCAGGGGTCAGAACCCCCTAGTATTACAAAAATATCACAAACGGTGCAAACAGATTTAAACAAATGTTTTATTTTTGTGTTATTACCAAATGCTGAAACATAAATGAATTGATAATAGTAAATGTATCGACATATACTAACAAAAATAATTATTAAGACAAAATAGTAGTTAATTTCAATTGACCTTCACTTTGAAGACCCGTTAGTCTCGAAAGGGTTAAACCTTTAATGATTTCATTAATGCTGCCTTGCAGTTATTGTTTATTTTGTTTGTTTGTTTTAGGAAAACCTAATGAAGCATTTTTCAAACCCAATAGAATATTTCTGAATATAAGCGTATAATTCTTAACTTATTGCTGTACTTAAAAGAAAATTCATGTGAAGAATCAGAATTAAGGTGCTTGCCATTAATGAAAAGGTGTGACATTGGATAGATATTCTAGTCATAGATTTTAAGGTAACTACTTTATAGTGATGAAATTTTCAGGGAAATATTTTTGCACCAAAGTTTCAAGAGTGCACTTTCCCTTAAAAATTTCTTTTCGATTTAATGCCATCAACATGTTTTCGCTGCTCCGTTTTGTGCTCCCGTTTACGAGAGCAGTAATGAATATATGATGTCAGGCAGCCCATTGTTTGGTTCGCAGATCCAACGAGCCTGCCGAGAACATTAGCTTACACTCTTCCAGGTCATTTGCAGATTACACTAGAATTGGCCGCGCACGCTAGCTTCGACCGATATCCAAATGACTCTACACTTCACTTGCTCTAGAGCCTCCCCCTCTACTCCTGCCTTTAGCATAATATCGAATCAACCCTCCTTATCTCTAGAGACCTTTGCGTGTTAACCTGAGGACTCATAATGTTCAGGACCATTCCAGAGTTGCTTTCTTTACATACACTGTTTTTGTGTGACTCCGCTGCTGCCCTAAGTGCAATTTTGCGGTAATAAAGCGACGGGAGTTTCATGACAAACCTTAAATCTCATCTATTATGTTTCGGTTATATTTTCTGAAATGTCACGAACTCATTGGATTACAACTTGTATTTTACAATAAACGAAGATGTTTATGACTAGTACAATTTTACTTTTAGAAAGGCTTAAAAAATTATCTCTGATATTTTTTTTTTACGACAGGTGTCATATTAATGTCATCATTAATTTAGAATTTTACTACATGGACAGTTAAAATAAAAACTTCAAAACAACAAATAATTATACTTTAATTATTTATCCTATATAGTCTTATTTTGCAATAAGTATTTTTCTCTCTTTATAAAATGCTAATTTGTAATCAAGTTAAAACTTTTTTTTGAAAAAAAAAAAGAAAAGAAAAGAAAAAAAAAAGAAAAAGAACAACTTATATGTATAATTTAATTTGAATTTTGCCTCTGGTATTTATTATAGTATTTTCATAATATTTGGACAATATCTTATGTTTCAATGGCTTATTGGTACAGAAAGTTTATATATATATCACAGACTAAACCCGGATTGCTTAAAATTTACTGCTTCAAATCATTTATTTATTTATTTATTTTATCTCACATAAGTGGTTTTCTGTTTTGTTCAATTAGATTATGCATTTTATTTGCATATATATATATATATATATATATATATAGGAAATAAATGTTTAAAAATATATTATTTAAAATCAGAAGCAAAATAATTTGAAATTTCAAGTGGGCATCAAAATTCAGATTATTTATCCTTCAATTGTTTCCTTTAAAAAAATAATATAATATAGTATGTGTTTTAAAGTTTATTCAAGCTTCATCGTCTGAAATCTTTTAAAAAGTTGAAATAATTCATTTTTTCACTGAAATAGTTTGTTATTTGCAAAGATGTTATATAAAAACATTTCTGAAGCCTTTTCAGAATTGCAATTGAGAAAATACACATTGTATCCTTAATCTTCAATTTTATTAGCTTGTTTATAACCTTGTAATCGACCTGTCATCAATGGACATTTCATCTTGCTGAAAATATTTAAATATTAACAAACAGAATCTAAACGTTGTTGTAGTCTCATATAGTAAGTGGCTTAAAGAAATAAACTTTTATCAATGTTTGACCAGCAAAATGAAAAACTTTTATTTCTTATGAAGGAAATTTGTAATAAAAAAAATTTCTTACATGACAGATATACGCTTTTTAAAACTAGATGCACAAATTCTGTACCTGTACATGAACACGAAAACATTCTCAGAAATAAAACACCCAATTTTGACGATTCCGCAATCCTTAGGTCTCATTTCGTTATTTTTGACAATCATTTCGTCACAGAGTCACGTGGTTTTTGACGAAACGCGAATCCCCAAATATCTGACGAAACTGTTTCCTCGCTGTCAAAAATAAAACTCTCACTTTTGACGATTCCGCAATTCTTGAGCTATATTTCAACATTTTTGACAATCATTTCGTCTCAAAATTAAGTGATTTTTAATGAAATGGAAAATCCCAAATATTTGACAAAAATGTTTCCCCATTCCGGGTCAGATTATTTTTGTTGTTACAAAATCGTTCAAAAAAATTACACGAAAGTACCAAATTTACAATATATTAATGAAAACAGAAATAAAAATATTTCATCCTTGGGGGCCGCTATAACACGAAATTACCAAATTTCTACTTTATTTTTCATATCTGATAATTTGCGTCTATCCTTTTTGTAACTCTAACATTTTTGTAACGATTTTATGCATTTCTATTGCCTATTCAAAGATAAATTTTTCTAAAGTTACAGAATTTCGTTAAAAACGCTTAAAAAATTCTTCTAAAGTTACAGAATTTCGGTTAAAATAGTAAAATGCGAACATCATTTGGTCCCTTTTCGACCGAAAGCAACAACCATTTTCCCAATGGTTAAAGAAAAAAAATCGAAATTATAGGAGCTCTTTTTTATTTAAGAAATATATTCATATAACAATCAAATTTAAAATATGTATAACTGACCCCTTCCCCTCTATAACCAGTAATCTTATCCGCAAAAATTGATGAACTCGCCTCCAAAATATGCACTTCAAAATTAATTATTTCTGATCAACAAATTAACTAGACCATGTTTTAATCATTCATTGAACAAAGTAAATTTCTCTAATAAATTATATTAATCAAGCCATATTCTAATTATTTATTAACCATAGAAAAACCATAATAATAATCTAGCCTTATTAATTAAAACATGCAGAAATTATAACAGCACCGATAAAAATACAATTTGCTTTCTAAAAATATAAACACACATAAACATCCCGTAGATACATTTAAAATCAAATTCATCCCGCTGGTCAGAGCGTTCGTCTGCCACAGTAAAAGTCGCGCGTTCGAATGCCCTTTTAGACTTGTGAAAAGTGTTATTGTTTTTCCCCCAGTCACTTAAAGATGCTTCTAAAATCTCCAATAGATGGCACCAACAACCTTTTTTTTGGAACTTTTGAGGAAACAATTTGACGAAACTAATTTCATATAATTTTGAGGATGCAAATTTACTCGATTTGATGAAATGTTCGCTCGGAGCATTTCTCATGAAACAGTTTCGTTAAAAACGAAGAAAATTTCGTGGAATTTGAGTATCCATTTCTAAGAGTGAACAGGGAGAAAACATGTTTGTAATAAGAAATATTCTATGCAGAGATTGTATTTTGGAAAGGGATTGGAAAGGGAAAAATCTAAATAGCGAAATTTCAAAAAGTGAATTGTCGCCATGGTTAGATGAGAAGCAATAAGGACGTAATAAGATGTCTAAGTAAAGGATAGCGACAGTCTAAATAAGCTCGAGCTCTAAATGTTAATCGTTCCATTATTTGTATATCTGGAAACCGGTGTTAATGTAAAAAAAAAAAAAAAACATTATTAATAACAAAGAGGAATAAGTGTGGACGTCCAAGACACAATGTCTTTTGAAGACAATTTTTGGTGTCTCCAAAAAAAACAGGTTTGTCATTGCACATTAAAACTCCTAATGACATTGCAGTACCTTCAGGAAGAGAGATATCTTGGCGATCTGTTTTTAGTAAACTATACGGATATATTCTGATAAGCTGTTCAGAGCGACTGGTAATTTTTTCCACTGACAGCCTCAAAAAAAAGTATTATTTTAAATCAGGCTTGTATAAATTGACCTTTCGAAACAACTGATTTCTGTAATGTTTAAGAAAGTGTCATGGTTTGATTTACAGAATAATACCCATTCATCTGAAATTCTTCACGTGGAACTCGCTATCGTTCCAAAACAATAATCACTAAAATAAGTTCGCTATAGATAGAAATACCTAACGTACATATGCAGTGGTTTCATGGTTTGGATAAGGACTGCGTTGTTGATAGCAGTGTTGCCACTTTGCTACTTTTTTTAAAATCCACATTGCTTGATTGCCGCCACATTTTTGAAATAGTAATATTCGCCTTATTTAATCTGTCATTAGATAAGGGGAATATTTCTGTTTAAAAAACCTGATAGCAATCAAGCAATATGATTTTTTTTTTAAATAGTGGACTTGGCAATACTGGTTGACGTCCACACTAATCTTCAGATTTTCGATTGGATACCTTAATTGAAGTGCAGTAAAAAATACCATCCTAAATAAATTTATTCAATCACCTCTCATGCTCTTCGATGGAATATTGCGAGTTCACAATCTTGCCGTTCCGTACCTTACAAATATATATGCCGACTCATGTTAAATGTGTCTTGAAATCAGCTAGATTTGAATCCCATGAAGCATATAAGACGCATAACAGCAATCCATGGCTCACTTTGAAAAGTATATCAGTTATGAGTAATACCTGCTTTATGAATCAGCCGTGATACTAGGAATTAAACAAGATGAAGTTTCTCTTGACATCTTATTTTCCAAAAATCGACTTTTTCAGGCATATTCTTCCAACAGAGGATATCTCATTGCATATAGTTAAACCTGCACTAACGAACTCTTCTTGCCACCTAAAATCACATGCTTCTGTTGACCTTCTTCAAATTAATTACTGATCTTTGTTTATTTAATTATTTATTTTACCTAGACATAGTATATTTTGTTATATCTCATCATCTATAACAGTTTCAAAGAATTCGAATTAATACTTTTTTTTATATCAGCTTTTTTTATTGAATTTTTAGGAGACGAATAAGATGTAAATCAGTTATGAAAGAAAGAAGTTTTGTCGCATTAAATAAATTTTATTTGTTTATTTCCCGCTTACTGTATGCCATGACAAAAGAAAAATAACAACATGCGTCATTTCAGAATTCTTGAGTAACAATATCACTTAACTACATATATTTGCTATTATATTAATTTGTTAACTCTCTATTAAATTAAATTCTATGTAATAATAATTAATTACTTAATGCACTCCATAATGTTACTCCCCGATCGTTGCGTGATGTAAATTTTCCGTCAAAACTTCATCTAATAACTTATTGCTATTTATTATCCATATTATTTTTCATTTAATATTTACATTCAGCTAAAACTGCTACAAAATATTAAAAGGTGCTCATTAAGCTTTTCAAAGTAATACAACAATTTACATTAAACAATCTTCTTTTGTTTTTAGCGATAACCGCTGAAAGTTAAATTTTCCATCATCTTTTGTTTCCTTTTGTTTGAGTAAGTGTTCGAATAATCCTTATATTACATTTATAGGATGCGATAAGCCTCTAAAGAATGTAGACAATCAATAGTTTGACTAGCGAACTTTAATCTGCTTCGCACTATTTACTATATTAAACGACCTGTTTTTGCATGGCATAAAACTTAACGACACCATGAAAATCATTTCCCTCGGTAAAATTACTCATTACATGCTACAAACACTACACAATCTTTACATCGATATTTTGACATCACTCGCTATTATTAACAGCAGGAATTAATTAGGAATGTCCCTCACCGAAGCATGCGACAATCAGTTTGGCATGATTTATTTCCGTTGGGTCCGTTTTAATCATCAGAGTTGCAAGTACTCTTCAATTTTCACGAATTATTCCAATAAAAAACTCACTCGAGCAATATTCTCAAACAATAGCCTTTGCATGCAAAGAAAGCAAAGCTGTAGGGGTGGTGAATTTTATGAGACCCCGCGTTAACACGCAATGGTCTCTACGGAGTAGGGAGTTGATTTGATATTATTCTAAAGAGGGGAGCAAAGAGCATGTCTAGAGCCAAGCCATTTGGATAGCGACCGTAGGTAGCGTGCTGATATACAGTTATTATGTGTAGATATTTTCATGTCTTACGAAATAATGAACTTATAAGACACCTGTAAGCAAAACCCGAGTGAATAAAGATTTTTAGATACATCGATTCACTTTATGTAGCTACTTTTTGATTTGGTTTAATTTTATTGACATGTTCGCTATTCAAATAATTAATCTATACCGATCTTCTTCCTAAAATTTTGCGGGTCATATAATTATTTCTGTTATCAACTTGAAATTGATATCGAAAACGATTATTTAAGCTTAATTATTTCTCTAAATAATATTTTGTTTCTGGCTTTATATTCCCCGAACTTTGTGGCATAAAAAATATTGATTAAACTTTGTTATATTAGTTCTATTTCTTTTAGTTAATTTACTATTAAAATAGTTATATAATTTTTCTACAATTTTAACGTTCTTCTAACACAAATCCAACCAATTATTTTTAACGATTAAAGCAATATGAAGAAAACTCGTTGATGTTTCTAATCGTTAACTGACTACTAATTCTAATTAAATAATGCATTAAAATAAATAAAAGGATAAATAATTAAAGGTAATTAAAAAATATATACCACAGAGTCCTGCAATAAGTGTAACAATTCAGGTTTCTATTTTTATTCAAATATTTATTTTATGCAACTTCCCACCACGGCGCTAACAGCCTAGAAAAAAGGAATGTGAAAATTTTTATCAATTCAATAATTTGACAATGGCGGGAGCTTATTCTGAAGATTTGAGTGATATACGTTCGCTGGAAATGAGTTTAAAATGCGTTCGATACGTTAGTAGTTGAAGACATAGTTACACAAAGAAACACACGAAGCATCATAAGTTAAATAAAGATCATAGATAATAGCTATTCCAACAGTAATTGCCGAAAAAGTGTAATGCATCTGAATTATTTTGTGCTGTCCTGTAAATGAACTATATATATATAAATGCTACACTTGCACCATACTTTTAATGTAGAACATGCCGCAATGTATCTTAGAAACATATACAAATTTCGTAGAGTTTCAAATAACATAATGACAGTGGCACTAAATTGCATTTTAAGTAATTACCGCCCGTTGGCAGTAGTGTAATCGAATTCATTTTTGCGGACCTGTAAAATAACTGTAAATGCTACATACACGCTCTTCAAGAAAACACATGCTGTTGGTGACATAACAACACACTAAAATTACATTACCGTAGGTTTTTTACAAACCTTTAAGTGTTAAACAAATCCTCATCAATAGGTTTATTTATTTATTTATTTATTTAACCTATAGATTTTTTTTTCGATATAAGACTTTATCAAAAATGAAGTAAAAACCTTGTGTTGAAATCATTGTAACGAGTCTCTCTATAAAAAAAATTACCTTAATAATGGAAAAAGCAAAAATCTTGCTTCGATGTTTTATTTTATTGAATTGATAAAAATCCTTTCATATGCATTATATCACCAGCATTTATATTCCCTGAATTCTTAGCAATAAAGCAAAAATGAACAAAAAGCCTGTTGGTTTTGAAGAATTGACTTTATTATGAATAAATAAATTTTTATACCAAGAAATTTGACGATATGTTAATGAATATTTAATGTTTCATAAAACGAATTGTGAAATAAATGATTTCGTTTTTAGAAAACTCTTTATAATGCATTCCCAGGCTCGTAGATACTCGTACTGCCGAAAGCTGTGATTGAAGTTATACTCATGGAATAACAAGATTTATATTCTATTTTAATAGGAGATTCACGAACAATGAGTCCAGCAATCAGTAGGTAACTTTTCAGCAAAATTCCATGCTTTTCTTTGCTTATTTGGTATTCAATAATATTACCTTTCGTCAGACCACAGAACTTTAGATATCCGCCTCTATTGTTGCTACGGACACATGGGATCATGATAACAGTAACAAGAATTATTATGTATTCAGACAGCACATATTTTCTCCTTCATTCTCAGATTCCATTTCCCAAGCACGTCTTTAACAAATGCTGCCTATCCTAGATCATTAAAATGTTTTGGAAGAAAGTATAAAAAATGAATCCTTGGAAAATTTTAATAATTTCCCCAGTTTTCGAAAGTTTTTCTGGCCTCTATGCCCTTTGGAGCACATGTATATTCTTCACATGTCATCTCTAATAAAAATAGGTGTATGAAAACTTGCAAATATCGCTATTTTGATTTAAAGCGTCAAAAATGAGAATTTTTTTACGCCGCTTTGAAATCCATCCCTATTGTGGAGTACGCATGTTACGAAAATGTGTACGCCACCAGTTTTATTCATCATTTTAGCGTCTTTGCCGTGCTTTATTTTATGGAAAAAGAGAGTGTTGGTGTTTCTATCATCTTCTTTGTGTCTGAAGGGTTGGTTTTGTGATTGTTCTTGTTGTTTTTAAAGCATAGGAACACAGAGAATTTGCATTTGTTGCTGTGTTGCAGGCGGCCACGTCAGCGATGATATCGTCACCTCAGCGGCGCAAGAGAATTGCTTTTGCAAATGGGATTGCAAGTACGGAATACTAAATGGGACGAAAACTGCCTGTCAATCACGTGCCCTTCGTGGCATGCAGATCAGGTGCAACAGCTGGTTTTGATAGAAGTTCCACGCAAAGCTTACTTTTTTATTTTATGCTATTCAACTTTGATAAAATATTTCTTCAGATCAAATCATACATTTTTTTTTCATTTTCAAAATGTTTTTGGTTGTCATATTTGGAAAATTCCGGCAGTAAAAAAGATGCAATATTTTTGTTGTGATAAGTATTTTCTGAAGAAGAAAACTATGTAAAAAGTTTAGAATTATGATTTTCTGTTTAATATAATTTTCCTACTATTTTTTTTAACAGTTTGAATGATGAAAGGCAAAATGGATTTTATACAAGCATGCTCAAAACGTTTCTGTATAAGCGAAATGCAACGTGCAGAAAAATTTAGAGCATTTTGATGTATAAAAAATTACTGTTATTACTGTTATTATTATTATTATTACTATTATTATTATTCATATTATTACTATTATTAATAATAATAATAATATTCTTATTATTGATATTATTACTATTATTATTATTATTATTATTATTATTATTACTATTGATATTATTACTATTATTACTATTATTATTATTATTATCGTCATCATTATTTTATAGTAATTAAATTTCTGTTACATATTTTTTCCCTCAATATCAAAAAAAGTCTTTAAATATTTGACTCACACGTATTAACCTAAATTACAATATATAAATCCGACATTTTGAAAAAAATAATGGCTGATTGAAATAAGGATTTCTGTCATGAGATTTCGTTTATGTGTTAAAACATGGATGGGATTTATGCAAAATTAATCGTAGTAATTTATTTTAACATCACACCCCAGAAAGTAATTAAACTAAAAAAATGGTTAGTAAACTTTTCAGTTGCTTGTTAATCAAAAATACTATCCACCGTATAATGAAGTGTGAAAATTACGATAAAAGAACAGACAATAATCAAGTGTAAAAAGATATCATGTGTTTGTTTAAAAAATGTCTTAAATGTGAAACTCCAGTTCAATTGTTTGATCTTTTTTCCCCACTCTTACAATACTTAATCATTATTTGAAGGCCAGATATTTTGCAACAATGTTATATAATGTGCAGAGATATGCTAAGAAAATTTTAGCTTTGTTCTGCGTTTTTTTAATTGCTACTTAAATTATCGTGGCACTCAACACAACGTTAAAGAGATAAATACAATATTATTCATTTATATATAATTTAGTAATTTAACAAATAATTCCATTTGCATTAAAAAAAAATAATTTAAAGCTTTTACTTAAATGATGGGAATTGAAATTTACACATTCCGCATACTGGAACATAATTCTAACCTCTTTTATATGTTCACTTAAACTGAAAAACATAAATCATCAAAAATACTCTATCCACCGTATAATGAAGAGCGAAAATTGCGATAAAGGAACAGATAATAATCAAGAGTAAAAAGATCTCATGTGTTTGTCTAAAAAATGTCTTAAATGTGAAACTCCAGTTCGATTGTTTGATTTTTTTTCCCAGTCTTTGAATGCTTAATCCTTATTTGAGAGCCTGATATATTGCAACAATGTTATATAATGTGTAGATATACTAAGAAAATTTTCCTGTTGTTCTACATTTCTTTAGTTGCTGCTTAAATTTATCGTGGCACTCAACACAACGTTAAAAAGGAAAATACGTTTGTATATAATTTAGTAAGTTAACTAATATTTCAATTTGCGTTAAAAAAATAATTTAATTCTTTTACTTATATGATGGGAATTGAAGTGTACACACTCCGCACACTAGAACTTAATTATATTTCTTTTATTCGTTCACTTAAGCTGAAGTACTATGATATTTCAATCCCATCAAACTTTCAGTGATGTTAAGTTCGGAAAAATGTGTTTGGGGACTCAGTCATGAGCTTGATTAATGAAATTAACTGTAGCTAAATATGAAAACACTGTCTTGGTAAACATGAACATTTGCAATAGCCGATTCTTAAAACGTATAATAATAAATATTGAAGACTCTTCATGTTGATATTTTATATGAGAATTCGCTATTCATTTATTCCTTTTGATACATTTTTTAATGTACTTCACCAATTTTAAGCTCAATTTGTTAAATTGTAATTTTCATATCTCATGAACATAATGACTTAAGTTTGTAAAGATTGAAAGTAAAATAAATGAATAATGCACACATGAAATTATGCGCAACATACATTCAATTTTAAATGGTACTTTTATTCTTTTTTTGTTGTGTTTTATGTTACTTAAATTTCTTAATGGAAAACTGTTATTTTAAGCTTAAATTTTTATAAGGAGAAACCTATATTTTATTCATAGATTATGTTGAATACGTTCACTTTACAAGTAAACTAACAATGCATAAAACGTTATACATAAAATGTTATAAAACTAACAATGCATAGATTATGTGAAATTGAGAAAAAAATTACCTTAAGGAAAATTAAATTAAAATATAAATATAAAATCAATTGCTAAAAATTGAATAAAGTAAATTTGAATTCCAATATTGACGCTTCTAAATGCATTTGTATTTAACTTCTGTTTATGAGTACTTTCTGTAATATGATTCATATGGATGTCTTAGTAGTATCTGGTCTTGGTCTTTAGTAGATCTTGGTATGCATGTTTTAAACTTGTTTGTTCTATTAATGGTACATTAGTGGAAATGGAAATTGTTATACGCAGAAAGATTTGGTGAACTTTTGTGAAATTTGGACCAAAGTATACCCGTATGAAGGGTATTAAGTGATTAACATTTAAATGCAGTACATATAATATACATATTATGGATATTAAGGGCTATATACTAAGAAGATTTACTGTGTTTCTTAGCTTATAAGTGGATAACTGTATTTTTTAATAACGTAATTCTTTTTCTATAGGCGTTTCATGACGATGTATGTGAAAGCATAAAGTGAGAACACCGTACACCCACATTTCTGATGTTGAAAGGGCTCGGATAATTGGCATGTTTGAGATGGAGGCATCGTATCATGAAATAACCCGAAGGACTGGACTGGACGTAGTCCTATGTCATTAATGAGAGTAATTAGACAGTGGGCGCAAGAAGGCTTTAGAACCCGCAGACCCGGCACGGATCCACACAGAAGGACAAACGTCACGTGAAGACCGCCAAACAGTGCGGACAGCTGTTGCTGACAGACGATTGCAGCATAAATCCAAGCAACAGTTGCAGTCACAGTAACCCCAAGGACAATTGCGTACCATTTGCTTGAAGATGGGTTACATTCTTTTGGACCCCCATGCGCATGCAATGTGTTCCGTTAACTCGATTGCACTCCCAAGAATGATTCACCTGGTGTACTGCTAAACACTACTGGACACGTGAATGGCAGTCAGTTGTGTTCAGTGGTAAATTCCGATTCTGCTTCTGGTGAAATGATTTTCGACAACAAGAACGACGGTGTGTTGGAGAAAGGGTTCAACTTGGTGTGATTTCAGAGCGCCACACAAGTCAAACTCTTTGCGTGATAGTTTGGTGATCAATACGTTCTGACAGCAGGACCGCCTTGGTAGTTGTTAAAGGAACAATGACTGCCCGCCAATTTGTAGACAGAGTGATCAATCCTGTGGTCATACCTTTCATGAATACCATCCAAAACACTATCTTCCAACGGGATAATGCCCGAGCTCATACTGAGACTATAACACGGCAAGCATTGCAAAGTATTCCGACCATGGATTGGCCTGCTTGGTCCCCAGATGTGTGTGAGCATGTGTGGAATGCCATCGGTAGGTGCATTATGTCACTTAGTCACGCAGAGGAAACTGTACAGCAATTGACTGCACAAGTGATTCAGGCATGTACAAGCATATTACAAGAAGAAATCCACACACTTATTGATTCAATGACTGCAAACATTCAAGAGTGTATACATGCTCATGATGGGCACACTTCTTACTGATGTATGCTCATAATTTTTTTGATTTTCTTACGATTTCTGCTGTGTTATTTTCCTGTGTAAGTCTTCTGTGTGTTATGTACCAAGTTTCATAACATTTCACCAACTTTTTAAGGGTGTAACAATTTCCATGACTATGCTTATACAATGTTTACATTTGAACTACCAGATTTCACTGCGATCGACATTTATCATTCAGCATCTGATCGTCAGAGATTTATCGGCTTCAATGGTTTCGCAGTTTTCAAAGTATGGAATAGCCGGTTGGCGATATTACAAACCAACAAAACTTGGAGACCTTGGCGAGATAAAATGTAAGGAGCCAAGAGTGCTAAAAATCTTTACCCTTTCCCCTTACTCCACTAACCCATTTGTTTACAGTGGACAGTTCCCATTCATCTTATTTTCGTGGAAGAAGGTGACTGTGGAATAGGAAACATGCTTAAATTTTGGAAAAAATATTCTGACACAATTAATCAACAACGTTCTACTAACAATTTATGATCGTTAATGTCTTATTTAAAATGTATGATATTTTCATGTTTTATGGAAATCGTCTATACTGTCTAAGAGCCAGAGGACTTGTCTGTCGCTGTTTTTTAAGTGTATGTCCTGTGTACATAACTTTATATGTCCTATATTACAGCTAAATCTAGTCAAGTTTAAAAATATCGGATGATGTTTACCTAATAAAATGGCATGGTGTGCTGTCTTATGTTTTAATGATTGAACGTTCATTAATGATTTGTTAAAAAATTCCAAAAAAAATTCTTAAATTTCGTTTAAATAAAGAAATTACATTTGTTTGTTTATTGAAAGAAAATGAAAGTTAAAAAATTGTCAAAATATTTATGTTAACAATGGTAAATTTTCAAATTTATTTTTAAAAAGAAATAATAACATTTTAGAGAGCATCCAAAAGTAAAAAAACATTTTTTTTCTAAATGTTATTATTATTTTTAATGCCATTTATCATCTAAGCACCCCGATGCACATGACAACAATATTTAGATGATTGTTGAACGTTTCATTAGCTCACATGTTTTATTTATAGTTAAAAGACAATTTTTCTAGTTTTCTTTTAATTTTAAAATTAGTTTTAAACGTGAAGCGAATTTAAAAAGAGTACTATATATGATTGACAATTGTGACCATTTCACTTGAAGATTTCATTTTAAAGATAATGAGTTCTGTTTTTATAAAAAGTAAATTTATAAAACAAATATTAAAAAAAAAACAATGTTAAACGTGCTATATCATGAAAGAATGAATAAATGGTTTATAAATGCAGTGATATTAAATATTTGTATCGCAGAAAAGGGATTTAACTTTACTTTCTTCTATCTTTTTAAGAAGATATTGGATTCGTTATTGGTTTCCTTATTATGCTTGAGTGTATACTGCCCAACAGGTGTCGCTTTTATGTCCTTTGGGCTGGAAATTTTGGTTGCAGGCATCTAAGAGGGTGGGTGCCAACATTCAATGATTTGTTTAAAAAATTCTATGCTTATATCTTCTTTTTACATGCACATAATTCAACGAACCTATACCTTTAGGATCCTCATGATGGGCATATGGGCATGGATTGACATTATATTTTGGCCCTGTGAAAGCGAATTTTAAAGTATTAACATGTATGAGATAGAGAAAAGTTTTGGGGTTGGCACATGCGACTAGTTTTTTCTGTCCCTTAAGTTATCCAAATTACAAATCTAATTTATAAAGTAAAGTTTAAAAATGTAACAAATACCCCTTTCCGTCGTGAATCCAAGAATTATGTTTTCTAGTTACAAAAAAATATATTGTCTTTATTCTGGCAGATTACTTTAAATATTTATTATAATTTAGAAGTCATTATTAGTCTATAACATATTAATCATTATTGTTTAAATTAGTTCACGATAAAATTTATTTATTGACAGAAAGCACTCATTCATGAGTCTGGATATAAATAAAAAAATTGCTAATCTACAAGGGTTAGCAATCTGAAATAGGAATAGAATCACACAAAATACTGAATTTGGTTATGTATTTTAATTTAGATTAAAAAAATAAAAATAGTTATACATACAAAAATTATCCACCTCTTCTTATACAGAATCAAAATGATCGTTTTATACCTGTTCAGTTGTAAATCTGATACTTTATTTTAATTACAGTTGGTTATTAGCCATTGATTATATTTTTGTGAAGTCAAGATGGTCCCCCTCCCCACCTCTTTCTGACCATACATACAAAATTTATAAGCTTTATGTTAGCAATTTTTACAGCACAATTAATAAATTTACACTTTAATATTAAGTACTATGTTTGTGAGGTTCACAACATCTTTCCGGAAGCAATTTGACTTTTAACAACAGTTTTGCACCTTTTTACTGATTGGCCATTTTTTAGTATCTGCTATATCACCAAAACCCATTTTAGAACATCTTACAGGTTTTCATTTCGGTTTTTATTCAGGTTTTTATATTTCGGTTTGAGAATTTTTACGATTTTAGAAAAGTGAAGAAAAAAAATAGATGCAGACAAGCAAAATAATAACATATTTTAGGAAATTGTAACAAAAATTTTAACAGATGTATTAAAAACCAATGACAATGTTTAATAAAAAAATTTAATAACAAAAATTTAAATGTGATAAAATTTGAGAAACCTCTATAAATAAAATAATTTATTTGCATAAATAAAATCAGAATTATAAACTATCTTAAAAAATGGTAAAATTTATCATGTGTTTTAAGACAAGCAGTGTCTTATTTTATTTTGAAAATCACACAGATATTTTCTGCTTCCAAAGCATTTCACAATACATAACACAGTACCATGTCACAAGATACAAAGAGTTACAATGCGTTTCTCCCTAAGAACTGGTTTCTCTTCACCAACGAAAGCGCGAAGAGAACACAGACCCGCCAAACTCTTCCAAGTTTTGTTGGTTTGTAATGTAGCAGCCGGTTGCTACACTATACCTTCTAGACTCTATACTAGTACTACATATATTGTATAAGATTGTTCTTGAAGATCCTGAAAAGGGGATGCTTTGCTGGATGAAAATGACATTTTATGTAATATGAATCATGTATTTTAATTCTTAAAATAGAAATATTTCTGTAAACGTAAAATTGATGTCATTGTCATGCCACCAGTTTCGGAATTTTTCAAAAGACAATACGGTTTGAAAAATGCGTTCAGCTTTGAAAACAGCGTCATTAAAATCGCACACGGAGCAAAGTTTTATTATAATTTAGAGTGACATTATAAGAAGCAGGTGACATAAGCACATGACGCATACTCAGATTAAAAAATATAATGGCAAGCTCCACAAATTTGTATGCAATCTCAACAAATCATTTGTTTGTTTGTTTGTTTGTTTTGTTTACGCCTGACACTCTACTATAATTGCATCAAAATCATGTAATTTACAAAATGTTATTTTCTTAATTTTTAGTTAAACTACATTTTAAATGCAACTTCCTACTGGTAATAATAAAGTTAATGAAACTAACATTATAAATATTTTTTAAATGTGGAAGAAAATCAAATGTAACACATCGAGTTGCTATGCAGCTAGTAGTTTAATAAAAACATTACTTTATTAGAAGTGATTGTCTTGCGGTATTTTGAATACCACTACTTCTGAATGGCAATTTTCGTCTTATTTAATCGCAGATTTTTGTCACTTAATAAGGCGAATATTACTATATGGAAATAGTAGCATTCAAAATATTGGAACAAAATCACCCATGCTTTAAATAGTTTATCCTTTAATTATGATACAATGGCATACCAAAGAACACACTATTTAGGTACTTATAAAGACACTTAAACGTACAATATTTTAAAAAAGATCAGTCTTCTAATAACATGGCTTAATGTGATTAAAAAATCGTTTTGTTCCCCTAAGCTACAAAACCACTGAAATGTAAAACAAGCAAAAGGATGTATCTATCCCTACATTGAAATAAATTTAGCGCAAAAAACTTAGGCCGCGAAGTCGAGCTGTTTTCTACCCGATAAGTACTGCATACGGTCGCAACTAAGTCCATAACACCCTGACCTCGGGGTAGGGGTTGTGACCCACTCCCCCGCACTTCTATCTCACCCCTTATAGAGGGGCGATACGGCATATTGCTCACACGTGCTGCGCTTGCGCTAGCCATTTGTTCACTCCTGATAAGCTTTGTCGCCGCGGCCTCTATGCAAATGTTCATCATGTCGAAATTAGTCAAAGTGTAACATTTTCATAATTGCGGGGGAAACCTGCAGTTTTTTATTAGTTTTTTATTGTTGGCGTAAACGATTTTATCCTGAACTACCATCTGTTATATTTTTTATTAGTATCAAAGTTAGATTCTTTTCTAGGTTGTTCAGCCGTAAATAATGTTCCGGTTCACTACCTGTGATGCATAGTTACGATGCTGTTTTGACTGGAACTGATGAAAATGGGTGACGAAATTGACTTCTGGTTTTAATGTGATCACGTTCGGGGGAAAGCGGTAAACCGTGAAAAAGGCAGGTAGATAAAATTGGTTTAAGATAAACTTTATTTCTTGCGTAGCTGAAAGAAAAAAACAAGTGGGTAAGTGTGATCGAAGATCGCACAAAGGGTTTCGTTTAATATTCCTTTCAAAACACTTTATCCTTTCTTTAATAAATCAAAATAAATTTCATTTTCCAAATAAAAAAATAAAAAAAGTCATGTTTTTTATAAAGTAAAATATTACCGGTCTATTTTTCTTGTTTTTTCGAAAATCTGAACCGGTCCGATACCGGGTGAAGCCCGCTATTATACTCTGTCATGTAATATCTGTCATAATAATGCCTGTCATGTAGACTGAATGCCATATAAAAAAAATCAATTTCAAAATTAAACATATTGTATAGAGACCTTCAAAATCTTAAAATATGCCAATATTTCCATAATCGTGTTTTTATCATGATTCAATACGTTCCTTAAACTCATATGCCGTTATAATCATTTGCTGACGTCATATCTACTTGCTTTTTCTATTACTCATATTGACACTCTCTTTGTATTATTCTCAAACATTTGAAAATGTACGTTAAACTTCCAATATGACGTCAGATTAATTTTCTTTTTAATTCACTAATGACATCATATTAACCTGCTTTCTGTAATTACACATACTCTTTCTCCTTGTATTATTGAGAAATGTTTGAAATTTTCCGTTTTATTACCAATATGACGTCATATTAATCTTTTTTTCAATTGGTGAAACTTTTTATTTCATTTTCCTTTTTCACGTGGAAATCTTTCAATAGAAAATTAATTATTGTAGAAAGAATTTTATTGTGGATTTTTAATTGTTGGCAACTGCTATAACGAAATATGTTTAAATTTAATAGAAAAAGGCTGTTAGTTTTTGGTTTTTTATCTCTCTATATTATAATAATACGATTTTTTCAAAATTTTATGATTTTGAGCTTCATAGTAGGTATTCAGCTATAAGTACACAAACTTTCATGTCTGTAAGTTATATAGTTTCTGAGAACCGGCTCTGTGACGGACAGACAACGTAGCGGGACGAATAGGGCTTCGTGAGATGAACGAAACCCTAAAAAGAAAAAAAAAATCTTTCTGGTGTACATAAAACGATAGTTTTAAATTCAGAAATTTTCACATATTTTTCTGCTAGACGTTGATTTTTTTTATGAAAAAAAAAAAAAAAAAAAAAAAAAAACCTGCTTTTATTCGAAGACCATTTTCGATAAAATCACACCAAAGATTTCATTAGATTCAGACTATGTTCTTTCAGAATATGAATGCAATTTTTGAAATAGGGGTCGTCTACATATTAAAAATTGCACCAACTTTTATTTTTCAAAAAGTAACACCCACATTTGACACTTTATTCGAGTTCCTTGGATAAAATCAGGGCGGAAAAGTATATACTTTATATATTTCTGTTAAAACTTCTTGGAGTTAGAAGAGGTCAAATTTAGAGGATGCTATTTTAAAAAAAAGTGACGAAATGAATTTATATCCCCCCCCCCCCCCCAATAAAAAATCATCCGATTAAAAATTTTCCTTTCAGTGAGACACATTAAATAGACCCAAACATATTCTAGACACTTTTTTTTTTCCCTCAGAAGAATAATTTTAATTAAGAATATTATTAATAAATTCACTTAAAAAATATTAATTGTGCCCAGATCAATTTTTTTCATAAATAGAATGGACATCATCAAAAACATGGGTGGGCAATTTTACATTACATTCCAAACATTATTTTTCGAGAAATAGCGAAATTTTACTTTTCCAAGTCTAAAAGTATCGTATTCTATTACCGTTCCATCACACGTAAGATAATCGAAATAAGGCAACCAAAAAATGTATGAGAAAAAATTCATTTAACTAATATTTGGCTTATAAGAGATCCTTTTCCAGTTATTTTAATTTAATTTAATTTAATTTATTTACGTATTTATTTATTTATTTATTCATTTTTGTATATATTATATATTGCCTCTACAGTTTTGCTGGTGTGATTCTGGAATTTTTCCAGTGACATTTAATTCAATTTTCTAAATTTATGGATAAATCTCTAACGTATTTTCTTTTACAACTGTATAAAGATTTAATAAAAAGCAAATAAACTATACTTTTTTTCGGGGCTGCCTTATCCAAGGAACTCAAATGTTGTATCAAAAGTGGATGTTACCATTAATAAAAACAAAGTTGTAGCAATTTTTATGACCCCTATTTCAAAAATACCTTTGTTGTGATTTTATTGTAATCAATCTGAAAATAAAGGCAAGGTTTATTTTTTATTTTATTTTTTATTTTTATTTCTTTTAACACTGATTCTGTTTAAATAAATAATTTTTTTTTTAAACTTTGGTGTAAAATAAAAAAATGGGCTCCCTTTTTTGCCATTCAAACAGGGGTTGCAGCGCTCTATTATTTTATATATATTTGCTACCACTATTTTCAAACTGTATTTTTCGTGATACATTTCTTTAATATGTGCAACAGGAATCTACTATAAAGATCACGGCTTGGAGCAAATGATAATATATATATATATATCATATATTCTAATACGAGCAAATCTTGTGTGTGGTTATATATATATATATATATATATATATGCAAATGTTATGTTAAAAATGGCTCTAACGATTTTGACGAAATTTTGCATCCCACCGTTTTGGGACACCAGAAAACCATTGGGCTAGGTCACATGTTCGAGAAAATTCGATTAGTGGGTCATTTTGGGTCATCAAGGGTCAGGGTCAAGCTAAATCTATCTAAAAAACGGTTCAAACGATTTTGACTAAATTTTGTATCTTACCATTTTCGGGCACGAGAAGACTATTGGGCTGGGTCACATGTTCGAGAACTTTCGATTAGTGGGTCATTTTTGGGTCAACGCGGGTCAAGTTAATTTTATCTAAAAAACGGCTCTAACGATTTTGATTAAATATTGTGTCCTAAGAGTTTCGGGCACAACAAAATCATTGGGATAGGTCACATGTCCGAGAAAATTCGATTAGTGGGTCTTTTTTGGGTCACTGTGGGTCAAGCTAATTTTATCTAAAAATCGGCTCAGACTATTTACACTAAATTTTGCATCCTATGGTTTTCGGGCACGAGAAGACTGTTGGGCTAGGTCACATGTTCGAGAAAATTCGATTAGTGGGTCATTTTGTTCATGGGTCATATGGGTCAAGCTATTTTATCTTAAAAACGGCTCAGACTATTTAGATTAAAATTTGCCTCCTATGGTTTTTGGGCACGAAAAGACTGTTGGGCTAGGTCACATGTTTGAAAAAATTTTATTAGTGGGTCATTTTGGTCATGCGTCAGGATATTTGAACTCAAAGCTAATTTTGACCGAGCATAGCTTGGTCTTCCCTGCTCGTATATATATACAGGACGTTGCAATACTGCATATAAAGTGCCAGATTTATGAATTATTTTAAAAAGTACTATTTTGTCCACGAATAAACTCGATAGCTTGTTATTACTCACAATGTACACATAAATACCATTTAGTCAAATCTGCAGCTAAAATGGTATTTTTAAAACTCCATTATATGCAATAGAAGAAAATCTTAATTTTCAGGGTCCACATACACACACATACATATGTATTAAAAGATAAATTATTAATACATGTAACTTTAATTTGTGAGACCTGTGGCGTTGTTTACTGCCCTCCCCTCCTTTTCCTGTTTAAAAAAAAATGAATAATGATAATTTGAAGGATAGTGGAACATTCTAGGACACTGTTTTAAACGAAGAATTACTGTACTCGTGTGTAGAATCCACAAATAAATTAATATTTAACTAATTGCTTTTATTCGCTAAAAATATAAAAGGGAATTTGTTGATAGAGAAAGTTTCCAGAATCTTAATACTTAACCCTAATTTAGAAAATTTTCAAATATTTTCTCGCTCAAAAACAAAAAAGATGCAAAATTAAAAGAGAAGATGCATAAAATGTTAAATGCCTTATTTAATCAGTTCCTTAAAGGGCGGGAAGAGTTCAAGCAATTGATTGTCTCATCCATAAACTCAACATCATTAAATTCCCTCTTAATCTAGCAAACAAACTTCTGAAAATAGTCTTCCATCAAATAACAAAGTCACATCAATAAAGATTCTATTGTAAAATAGAAGAATATCCAGTTTCAGAGGAAAGAATTATACGTGAATCTCAATACCCTCTCGTCGGCTTTCCTCCAGAAATAGAATTATTAAAATAATACGTCACTCAAAAAAGTCATCAGATATTTTACTTCGTTAATTTTTTAAATCACCGCAAGTTTTATTTCGATAATTTTCGAAATTCCCACTTATGAGAGACTAGCACTTATAATTATCTTAATTTGGTGGGAATATCCTAAATTAGAGGAGCAATATAGAGAGCAATCCGACTTTCTTGCTGGAGTTAAATTTCTCTTCTTTCATTCGTAAACTTTATTTATTAAATATTTAGAGAATAATATACAAATGCATATCAATAAGCGGGAAATCTTAATTAACAATTCTATAGCTCTGATCAAACTTATTTTATCCTCACTAAACTTACCTTAAAAAAAAAAAAAAAAACGCGAAAGAAACTGTAGCAATAATATGCAAAATTCCGTATAATTTTCGTAAAAAAAAGCTAGCACATTTTTCTTTAATAAAACTTTTACAAGTTTATCCCTATAACACCATGATGTGTTTATCTTATTAATATTCGGAATATATATCTGATTTTAATCACTAAACCGTAATTTTGTCTTACGGATCATTGCGTCTACACATAGAAAGTGAATTCTAATCTTATAATTACAAAAAAGTCAATAAGCTTCAGAAGAATATACCATTTTTAATAAAACTTTATAATGGCTTTGTTTTTAAGAGAAATTACACATTCGCTATCAAAATTTTTCTTCTTATAAAATCTTCCTAGTAACAAATACCTAAAATAAGGAAAAATAAAATCAGTGGAGGATGTATACAGTGAAAATTTTTATCATGACCTGAAAGACATGTTTTGTTTTCGAATTATTTTTGGTAGCTATACTGAGAGTAATATTATTCTGTGAAAATCAAATAAAAGGAAATAAATATTTCAAATAACAGAAAATCAGAAGGTTGGAAAATGTTTCAAAAGATTCTTTAAGAAAGGATTATTGAATAATATAGAATATCTGTATGTTGGTTATATCGTCGCTACCATGTCGAACTATCAAATGTGAAAAAATGCATTTTTCATTACTTTTAAAAATGGGTCGATTGTCACCACTAAATTTTATTAGAATTCTTTGCCGAGAATGAATACTAATAAAATTTGTGTGCAGAACAGGGTTGCCAGTTTGGCCTTCTTATTATTCAGCGATTCCGAATTCATACCGGAAATTTTGAGAGAAATTTTTTTACTTTAGATAATTACGAAATGTCTGTCACTAAATAAAGCAAAAAATATCTGTTCGAAATTTCAGGTTTGAATTTGGAATTTCTGAATGAAAAAGGATATCAAACTGGTAATCCGGGTGAAGAATACTATTAAAATTTAGTGGTGACAATCGGCCCATTTTTAAATGTAATGAAAAATGCATTTTTTCACATTCCACAGTTTGGCATAGTAGCAGCGATATGTCAAGAGGTGGCATATTTGGATCCTAGCTCAGATTTGGATGTCTATAGTGTTGGGTGTGTTGAACCATGATCTGATAAAATGTTGAACCGAGAACTGATAATATCTTGAACAATAAACGGGCAAAATGTTAAACCACAAAAGGGCTTTGTAAACATGGGTTCATGAAACCGGGATTTTTATTTTTAAGGCCACGTTTAATTATAATTGCCTGAAAAATAAGTCAAGATTGGGGCAGTATTTTTAGACAATAGAGAAAACTTGTGAACATTCTGTTTTTTAACAAATATTTATTAATCTTTTAAGAATCGAATCATGTTTTTTATTTAAAATATTAAGATGGCGTCTAATATGGCCATCTGAAGAATCTCGGGTTTGAAAAACACGGCCTATCTACTTAGGTTCCAGCTTATTCAAATCATGGTCTGAAATCATAAATGCATTTCTTCATATATAGTTAACGTAATTTTTTTGTGTAACAAACCTAAAAATCATTGAAAAAGTTTTTTTTTTTTTTTTAAATGATAAAATGGCCTTCATTTGAAATTAATGTTAATTGTTTGACCCATTTGTTTGGCCTTTTACCTGCTGTAAAAATATTTAATATATTATAGGTTCATTCCAAGGTCAAAAGGTTTTTCTTTCCAAGTGTAACAATTTCAGTAAATCTCTCACAGTCTGCTAATTAGGCAGAGTAATCAAAGATAGAAGTTCCCAAGAGTTGGAAAACTTTTCTCACGCTTACACTGCAAATCCCTGAAACACATTTTACTCAAAATACAACGCATTATAAACGCTTGAGGTGTCAAGATGTGTTTCCAATCTGTTTAAGGCATTCTCAGGTGTTTGAAAATGTGTGGTAAAATGCGTTTACCGAAACTCGGCTGTCACTTTGGTAAAGATTTAATGGAAAGCGAAACACATGCGTATAACAGAACACATTCAAAACACATTTCATTAAACGACATGTTCAATGCTATATTCAGACATTCTTCTTCGGCTAGGATTCATGAAACTCCAGGAGGAAATTGCACTTTCAAAACAATAAAAATCTGAAATGTTTGCTGTATATTTGTTTTAAATGTTTCTACGTGGAGAAAAAGTGCGTAATAACTTTATTTCTTACAGCCAAAGATGACGTCATTGTCGGGGAATGTATACATTTGATAATCCTAAAAATAAAAGTTAATTAAAAAAATAAATATTTAAAATATTGGAAAAAATAGAAGATTTTGGGAAATTATAATTTTTCACATTAAATGTGAAAAAATATTTTTTTCCACATTGTTATCTATATTTTATGTACTATGATATATAAAATTTAAAAATAAATGTTATTAGTGCAGTGTTGCAGTGAGAAACGTTGGCTCTCGCTAAGTATAGCTAAAAGTGCTTTGCCAGGGCTCCGCGCTATGTTGCGCAGGCCGCACAGTCAACCTCCCCGAAATAAAAGTTCTGAAAGCACTGATCGTGATAGGTCGCTATTTTTTTACGGTCGCCAAAATGTTGTTGCATAAAAAAATGATAGTATAAGAATTTTGAATATCGTTTAAGGAGGGGACTAATATTTTCGTGCTGATAACCATCATCCGTGTTGAATTCAAGGGGTACCCTGGGGGGGGCATTCAGCGCCCCCCGGAACATTGAAATCAGTGTTGAATTCAGGAGGTGGGCCGGGGGGGATATTCCCACCCCGGAGCTTTAAAATGCCCCCCCCCCGGAAGATTTGAGATTTTATTATTTCAGTGGTGGTAAAAAAGTGGAATCTCCCCCCCCCCCGGATTTCTATAATGCCCCCCCCCCTCGGAGCCACAAAAATCCCTCCCGGAGAAAACTGTCTGAATTCAACACTGATTGAAATATCCCCCTCGGAAGATTTGAGATTGTATTCTTTTAATGGTTAAAAGTGCAATTGCCCCCCCCCCCCCGAGCCATAGAAATCCCTTCCAGACAAAAGTGTCTGAATTCAACACTGCACAGCACCTTTAAAAAAGAAAAAATCTCATACAAAATCCACTGATAAAAAACGACTCCAGTTAGCTAAGTTCAGACGCATGCGCACACGTACTATTATGGTATTCAAGCTGATTGCAAACACTGCTCACTTCCGGTCCGCCATTGATCTGCTATCGCCATGTGCATGAAGTGTCAACCGTCGCGCCAAGAAGTTTTGATAGTTTCCCGGGAAAACATTTGCAGAGTAAGTTTTTTCTATATTATGTAGATTTTTTGTCGTGGGAATTACATTTGCATGGATATTAAAGTTCTAGATTATTGTTTTTTGATAAACCGATGTAAAAAAGATGATTTATGATTTACATAAAATAGTGTTATTTTTTGCACCTTGTGACTTATGTTTTGATGTTGACTGAAATTTGATCGTCAAACGTGTAAAAATGCATGCTGAAGATGACTACGTTTTTTTTAAATTTAATTATTTATTGAAGTTCTTAATATTTACATAAGGGTATAATAAATACACATAATATGCATGGTTATTTATTTATTTTTAATTTCTTGCAAACTTTAAACAGTTATTAATTAATATTAGATTTTTAACTATGTTTATGATCAAAATATTATATAGACCTATTTCTTTTTCTCTTTAGCTTATGTATTTATCCAACTAGAATGCCGTTCTGACTCGTTTTAATTTCTAAAAAATCTGTTTACAATTTATTTGTTAATTAGAGATTGTCCTTCAAACACTTTACCCATAATTGCTTTTGTTATTTTATCATAGAAATTCATTTAAAAATTCCTATTAATTTTTTTCCCTTTAATTTTTTTTTATTAAATGAAAAATAACGAATGTAATTAAATATTTATTTTTTGCATAATATTTATTTTCTGTTATAATAGAAATAGAAATTAATGATATTATATTTTTAATGGTGATATATCCCAACAATATTTTTTACTTTGTTTATATTGTTTAAAAGGCATAGATAGAATATACAATACAATTAAAATTTGCTTTTCAACTATAATAGAGAACCATTGGGTGAAGCTAGGTAAGATTTCACAATTTTTTCATAAATTAATATTTGGCAATTGAAAATGAAAAATACAATTGAAATGATTATTAAATTGAAGAATATATTATAATGTTAAATTTAGGAAAAGCTAGTGAGGAAATTATAATGCTGAAAGGTTAAATTTTTAATAGAAAAAAATTATGGTACTTTTGGGTTATAGTGGCCCCAAGCGACCAAGATTTATGTCCAAATTATAAATCATATATGACATTATAATAATATATGATATATATTATATAATTTGTGAATCATATGATACAGTTATAGTCAAATATGATGTATATATGGCGTAAATAATACACAGGAGGATCCACTCCCCCATTTAGAGTATAGGTGCAGATTCACGGTCGCCAGTCGCCACGTGGCGACTAAATTTTTTATTGTGGCCACTAACTTTCGGTGTTTAAGTCGCTAAGTGATTTAAAAGTAATCAATTTCTGGTATTCTCAGTCCCCATCGTGAAATGTTGATATTTTTTTTAAAGATTAAGACTAAAACACATAACAAACATTATTATTATTTTTTAATAACATTTCAGAATGATCTGTTTAACACAGCAAACTATTAAATATATTCGAATAGCAATGTTATTCGTAACAGTTTGAATATGATAATTTTACATAGACTGTGATTTAAATACATAGATATAAAAAAAAATGTTTGAAGTGTGTTTTGATTTTTATAGTGCAAAATAATCTCACAAATTCATATTTTCTTTCATATGTACTTTTGTCTGGCAAAATCAAAATAAGATATATTGTTTTTCTGATATTCCCCGCTATCATGATTGCTTAGCTTATACATATTTTTTTTAAACCGTATCTTGCCCAACTTTATCTTCTGACTGTACATGATTTAAGATTTAATTAATATTCAAATTTTGTTGTACATGTGTTTATATAAATAAATTACTTTACACTTTGAATTCCTGAGGGTTTTTTTAGTTTTTTACCCCATATAAACACTATTGTTTTTATGAGTTTGTTTTACAATTGTGACCACTGGATTTTTTGGGTATAGGAGCCAGTGACCTATAATCTGCACCTATAATTTAGAGGGGAATCATATCTTCTTTCTTCGGCATGTGTGTGTGTGTGAGAGAGGAGGGGAGGGGGGCATATGTCTTCATTAGCTTAGATTCAAATGGACTATTTTCTGACATATACCCGAATTAATTTTCTCTCATAAGTGCATGAAATTTGCAGGCATATTAGTAAATATGTAAAATTTACATGTTTTATCCACATACCAAGAAATCAGAGTTTCGCATTTTCTTAAAAATGCAAAGAATCTTATAGACAGTTTTCTCAAAGTGTGCATTTTACGGCAATTTTTCAGGCTTGACAATCTTGAAAACATAGTCTTGAGGGAGAAATCAAATACAATTCAAAATGTACCACATTTATAGGAAAATTAAAAGAGATGTTCGATTCTTTAGTGCTTAAACAATATCTGCAATTTTCATGCATCTTTATTAAAAAATAACTCCATGAGAGTATGAAAATGATTAGATTTTTTAAGCAGTAAAAAAAGAAAAAAATGAAAACACCTTTAACACTTATTTATATATTTTTTAAATGTATTGTTCTATAAAATGTTTTCTATTTGCATGGGGGGTCATGATCCCCATGATCTACCCCTTGGATCAGCACTTAAAATAATATGTAGGGTAGATGTGCCAGTAATGGACACCCTTAAGGAATTTCTTTAAAAATTATTTTTTAATTAATAGTTATAATTGTTAGATTCCACATTTCATAATATTATATTAATCTACCAACACTATTTAACCATGCTCATAGTCACATTTCCCAATGTGAATCGAAATTTAATTGTAAATAACAGAAATAAATCAAAACACCCTAAATTCCAGTAATGGACACCCCACAAAAAGTAATAGGTAATTGATATTATGATTGTATTTAAAACTAGAATTTAAAGAAAACATATTAATGAAATTAAAAAAGCTGAATTTTTATTTTTTGTTTTTAAACCAAAAATGTTGAAGGTGGCCCATTACTGGAAGGAGGTCCATTATTGGCACATCTACCCTATATAATAACATATGAGGGGGTTACAATGACAGTTGAGTAAGTCAATATTTAGACATTTGAGAATTGAAGGATTTTATGAAGCTTCTTGCATTGCCGTTGCATTAAGTGGTCCAACTTGTTTTTCCCTCTAGCGACTCCCTATGTTAACTATGACTTATTTGACTGTCACACTGAATAGAAATTAATATATACGCTCAGAGAAAATATGGTTTTCTAGATTTTTTTTTTTTTTTTTTTTTACTTACTCCACTGTCATTCTAACCCCCTCATATATGGCACATATATGATTGTTTGGTTATATATATAAGCTTTGTGATGAACTTGGCTAAATCATAACTACAATCTTGGCATAATTCATAATTGTGGGGGCCACTATAACCCTTAAGTGTACGAAAATCATTATTATATATATATATATATATTGTATTTATATTTATAATATATTAATCTAAAGTGAAAAAAAAATTCTAGTTTGCATTAATTTTGAAGTTACTTTTTATTTTATTTTTTGTAAAAAAATATTAGAACAAAATTTATTATGCTAAAAAGCTTAATCAATTTTTGCAGAAAAGATGCTTTTCTTCCATCACCGTAAGATTTTTGGAAATTTTACATCTTTAGTAAAAGGACATATATATACATATTTATTTATTTATACATATATGTGTATATACATATACTATGTATATTTCACCGGCACCCGGCTAATTGAAAAGTACCGTAAATTGTATATATATATAAAAATTTATAAATATATATATATTTATATATGTATAAAATATTTAATATATATGTACATAAACATATATAAACAAGCATAAAAGTTAATCAAGTTTGTTTTTATATATGTTTATATTATTTGGCAACAAATCCTACTTTCTGTAACCCAAATTGTGCCAAGCTTTAAAAAAAAGAAAACAAGGTTCCTGTATTGGGAAATTAAATATCCATCAAATCAAAGTATAAATCCAAGCAAATTGAAAATGCTGTTCTCAGTCATGTTATTTTATATTTAATAATTTTAATATCTGTGCATTATGTAAAGCCTTTTATTATTTATTTATGTGTCAGATCACTTTGAAAAAGTTATGAGCTAGTTTTAAAAGGACTGATGGAAGCAATTAAAACAGACTGGTATGCTACATTTGTTTAATTTTCCAAGCCCCTGGAGAATGCAAAGTCTGAAGAGAGTATGACATTTGGCATAAAGGCTTCATGGCTGATCTGAGCTAACATCTTTCATCTAAATACTGTCCATGTCCACTCGGTAATATTTTTTTGTTATTAATTTATTATTGCTCATTTATAATTATTTATTTATTTTATATTTATCATTTTTTGCAATGTTATGTATCTAATAATAAATTACTGTTTTGTACATGATTGGTAACAATAAATAAGATTGACAACCATTTTTGGCAATCTATCTCCTGGCCCGGATAATACGCAGGTACTCTATTATTTCTTAGTAACAATATTAAATTAAAAAATGATTAAGGATGTTTGAGTTAGTGTTTTGAATTGAATTTTGGATACGACAATATAGGAGAGGGAAAACATTTGTCAAGAAACAACAATCGTTTAGAACTTGAGTTGTAATTTAATGAAATATATATAAAAAAAACTGTTAAATTACAAATCATTTTAATAATGCTTGCAAGCCTCATGCTTTTTCGTTTAAAAACTTGTCAACTAGTGTGATATTATTCAACGGATTTTTTTTTTTCTTTGGTCGCAACAACTTGGTCTGTTTGCAGCCTCTGTAAATGTGTAGCCTCTTTTTTTCAGCTAAGTGTATTTTGTAAAGTAAATTTCTAAGAAATGTCTGTCACATATTATAAATGTTTTATGTCTGGTGACTGATGTGTAGGACCTAACCAGTTTATTATAAAAATGCCAAATGTATTGTATGATCATGTAGCAATAATGGCTTGGTAGTAATCAAATCTGTAATGAACATTAGGTACTTCTTTGTTATAGGTGTCTTGGCATAACTCAGTCGTAAGAAAGTGCAATTTTGCACCAAATATAAACAATCATGAAAATGAAACAGCGACCAATAAAACAAATTTTCTAATCTGCACTTAGCTTGCTTTTCTCCTGCACACAAAATTTGTCTCTGATAAATTAAAAAATTGACATTTCTAAAATTTCAAACATGTTTACTATTTTTAATTTACCAATGAAAGAAACTCCCCCCCCCCCTCCCAAAAAAAATCATTTTACTATTTGAAAGAATCTCTGTGAAACTCATCATAATATGCAACTTATATATTAGAGAAAAAATATCTGGAAATACAGTAGACTCTTCTTAAATCCACATAGCTTAAAAACAAGAGATTGGACAGATTTTAGAATTTTGCAGATTTCTGATCAGTTTTGTTTATATTTTTAAACAGTAATTTGAATTTAATAATGCACTCAAAATTATAATAAATGCCTACAATAAAGTAAAATAATAAAAATTAACAAAATTATTATATTTTTTAAATATTAAAAGTAAAGGTCAAGTAAACAATTCATAATCCATAACTAAATATGCATAGTGATGAGATATTTTTTCCTTGAATCATTCAGTGAAATTCTCCTTATAGATATACACTAATAATTCCCATCAAAATCTTACAATAACAAAGTTTTCTTTCATGTTTAGCCATACTTAATAACCAAAAAGCTTGATTAATACATAAATGTATTTGTTAAAAAGATATCGCCACTGATATCAGGACTATCTTGAAATTCTTCAGAAATAAATTTATGCTTCCTTCATGAGAAAACATGAGTTCAATCATATTAACTAGAATACCATATTAAAATGTGTACAGAATGTTATAAATTTAAAAAAAAAAACTTCATTGTTTATATCTTAAGTTACATTGTTTAAATCTGAAATGATGTGCAGATTTGAGGGAGTCTACTGTACTATGTTGCAAAAAGAAGAAATGTGTTCACAAGGCAAACTAGTTCAATGGCTCTTAAATACCTTTTTCTTTCGGAATTGTGATTTATGTATTACTAGAATAAGGAATGGACTTTAGTCTGATTGTGGAAAAAACTCTTAAATCTACTTATAAAGATTTAACAATATGATGAGATTTAAAAATGTGAATAAAGATTGTCAGAAAGTGACTTTGAAAACTTTGCTTTTCCTGCCAAATTTAACCTCGCCTTTATTTCTAACGCACCCAAGGCATTTAAAAATTTTTCAAAAGTAAAAGAATATTCTCAATTTTAACCCCCCCCCCTCTAATTTTAGTTGTCATGAGGTCTGTACTTAAATCCAATCTTGTTTATATAAAATAGAGTTAAGTGGCAGTACATTGCATATATGTTTTTGACTGTATGATAATTGTAGACCCCCCCCCCCTCCCCTTCCTTTAATGATGTCACTATCAATGTCTACAAATTCTTTTTTATTTTACAAATTTTTTTTTTAGTTTTTTTGAATGCCGGATGTTGGGGGTATTCCCTATTTTGTAATGAAATTACTTTAAAATCATAAATGTAATCATAATTGGCTTTAAATAATAACTTTGTATTTTAATAAAAATATATAAAACTCTTTTGATGTAAAAAAAAAAAAAAAGATTTTGGTTAGATAAAAAATAATAAAGATATCAAAGAGAATTGTTTCACTTCTTCCTGGAGATAGCTTTATAACATTATATATGTACAGCCCCTAATACATAAAAGTATCTAAAATTAAAACACTGGCAATCTTGTATCATAATTTACACATTGAATGTGTAAGGAAAGATATTAAGTATACAATTTAATAACTAAAAAATTAAATGTAGTAGTTTTTGTTTAATAGATGTTAAAAAAAATACCCTCTTTTTTTTTTAGGATGTAAAGTATTTGCATGTTTATTATCATGTAGAGAGTTTTCAATTTAATTGATTACTTATGGTTTTAATTTCAGATAGCAATGACTATTTGCAGAATATAATGAAGTATCCTACAAATTGGCCTTTGAAGCACCTTAGGATTTGTATCACTATTATTTTAAATATTTTGCTATATAATTCATTCTTGTTGTAGAATTTTGGATTTAATAAAATGTTTTGCTTCAGTAATCTAAGAAATTCATCTTATTTATTGAATTAAAAAAAGTCTGTTTTTGCAATCATTAGTTAAATTTACATTCATTATTTTATATAATGCAGGGTTCGCGCAGTTATACCACAATTTTTTAACTGTAGAAAAATATTGTAAATTCTATGAATAAACAAGGCAGTTACGATTTGATATATTTAAAACTTGTATTTGGATATATATATATATATATATATATTTTTTTTTAAATAGAGTATGCAAATCTTGATATTGTACATGTAAATATTGCTTTTAAGCTTTATAGTAAGTGATTAGCATTTTATTGTGTAATGCATATCTTTTTCTTTCTTTCTTTTTTTTTTTTTTCTTTTGAAGAGTTGAAAAAAATTAAGAACTGTTCTTGCACCATGTTTTTTTTAATTTGCTCTTAATATACCTTTTTGAATTTATGAATAAATTTTAAAATATTGTGTAAATTTATTTAAATATTGAATAATAGTAATAACCATTCTTAGAGACTTTTTTGTACTATTGAAGGAAACAAATAAACAAACAAAAAAATAAATATTGAAATGGCCAATATCTTAAATAAGTTTCCTAATAAACTACAGGTTTTTATAATTTCTCTTTTCTAGAAAACTAATATTATCATAAAATATTATTTTTTTTTTTTGTCATTAATTTGTACTTAAGCAATGTATGTTTATTCTTTATAACCAGGGACGGATTTACAAATTTGGCGACCCTGGGCACAGATGCGTATGCCCCCCCCCCCTTGCACCGATGCTTACAACAGCCTTGAGTAATATATATATTATATTGAAAGCAGTATACTTATTAAGATAATCACTATTGACTTTAAGAATTTCTTTAAAATATCAGTTTAAAAAAAATTAATTTGATAATCATTAATTTACTTTTAAATAATTATTTCATAATTATGAAATTTCAATTGAATTTTATAATAAATTGTGTGGTGCTGATTACCTTTCTCTATGCAAGTCCACATATCTGGAATGATAAAGTATGCTGCAACTAATAATAAATTTACTGCAGTACCAAGCTATAATTATTTAAAATATTAGCATATCCTATTAATCAAATAACTTTTTCTTTCAAATACAAGATTTCACTGAAAAAAAAAAAAACTAAATTTATAAAAGTAACTAGCAGAACCACATGCCTTTGTCCATTTTAACCATGAGGCATAACAGGTAAAATAAATAAAAATGAAATAATATGGCGATCCCACAGACAGAGTTCTGTACATTCTTGCACATAAATTGTTAAAAAACAATCAGGAAAAAATAAAGTTACTTTGACAAATCATAGATAATCTTTGACAAACACATTTTTCGATATTTTGTTTTTTAACCGTTAAAACTTTTATAGCCAATAATTGAAAAATCTTCAGTAGCATTTGGGGGCCCGTGTCCCGAATGCCCTGCCATAAATCAAACACTGTTTATAACTATATTTGGATATATATATTTTTTTCTTTTTTTTTGTGAGTGTAAACAGTAAAACATAAATATTGGAAATTATTTAATTTATTCTCCATTTTTACTCTAAAACAGTGGTTCCTAATGTGGGGCATCCCCCCCCTCCCCCCCCACACACACAGGAGGGTAATTTGAATTTTTAGGGTGGCAATTCCATATCTGCTATACTCCCATTCCCTTATTAGTTATTTTGTAAAAGTAATGTTGTAGACTAAAAATAAATGTTACACATTCAAATTTCAAAAATAAAATGAAAAAAAAAAAAAAGTTTTTTATTCAATTTTTGGAAAGTATACCTTCAGAAGTTCAAAATACAATCACTACCAGAATAATTATATGAAAACATTTAGACACTTGTATATTAAAATTACTCTATAATTTTAATGATCTTAGACAACTTTTTTGACTTTGCATTTAATGAGTCTTGTATGTCTTTTCATTCTGCAATATGTTAGATAAAGAAACTTTTACAAATGAAACTATTCAAGTGCATATTTAACATGTTTGCGACAAGCGTCCTTTACAGAATTTTGAATTTTTTATTACCAGTAATTTTGGTAAGAAAATTTTGCCTAATGTAATTACAAATATAATCACTAAGTCTAATTTATTCACTATTCTTGATTAAATAAGAAAAGTTTTCAGGATTCTGAGTGCTGTGTATGTCACATACATGCAGGTGGTTAAAACTGACTGTTTTAACCCTTTATGCTCAGAGTCCTTTTAAATTGAATCATAATGTTATAAAAACTATTTGATTCATCCATTACCTACAGTATGTTTCAGGATCAATTTTAAATACTTTACTCTAACATCGATAGATAACAAAAATAGTCCTGTGAATGAAAAAATGAGATTTTCTTGCCTATGTATCTCATTCTAGTTTCCATTTTCCTGCGTGATATGCAATGCTAAGTATGTTTTTTTTTTTGTTTTTTTTTTTTACTTTACTTTTAAGATGTTTTATGAAGTGGTATTTATAAGTACCAGTATTAAGAAGAAAGAAGCAATTGTTAATATGTATACTTGTAGCTCAGGTATATCAGAATTTAACATAGCCTAAGATGATTTGTATTTCTTTCAAATGAAGAAGTTTTTCGTACAGATTTTTTATGCTCATCAGGGGTCGATCCAGGAAAAATTTGGGGCCTATTTAGGGCCCCTTCACAAAAATCTATTTAATAAAATGGGCCTCTTCACAAAAATCAATTTGATAAAATGGTCCCCTTCACAAAATTCTATTCCATAAAAACTTACTATTTATTATTTTATGATGTTTTAAAATGTGTAATTTGTAAACAAACAAGTTCACCAGAGAGAAGAACTTCGGCAAAAGGGTTTTAAAAAGTTTTTGTTTATAAATGCTTGGTTCGAATTTGATGAACTCAATTTCAACTTTCGTTACAAAATGTTATTTTTCACAAAAATATAATAAATTTCATGAAAATAACCTTTATTTTTCACAAAATGGGCCCCAAGAAAAAAAAAAACCTGCATCGGCCCCTGCTCATGTTTGGCAAAATACTCAAAAAATTCTATTAAATGCAGTTTCGACACAGATCATGGATTTCTGTTTGATTCCTCAATTACAAATTTAGTGCTAAAAACATCAGGATTTTCATATGAAAAGTTATAAATTTAGTGTACGGCAGACACTAATATACATTATAGCAGACATGACCTTTTGCTGCATAGGAAACAATTGCAAACAGTGCACAAGGAAGAGGTAGACAATAGACATATTTCTTCGAAATGAAGAAAATGCATTATAATAATATTTAAAATACTGCTTAAAATTAATAAAGTTATCCAGAAATGATTCTTGTTTATTGTGTTCATAGCTGCCAACTGCTCTGATTCTTTGGCACTAATAATTACGGACAGAAATTTCTCCCTGTTCATATTGTAGAATTCTGTGATACAATAAGATGAAGAATATTTAAATAAAATAGTGATGCTAAAAAAATCTTAGCAGTTGGCAGCTATGATTGTATTATGCAAAGATATTAGCACCCAAAACTTTTCACATGTATAAACGAGGTGCTAAAATTAAATCACAAAATATATCATTGCTATCATATTTAATTCCAAATGCGAGAGTCTCTTCAAGAAATTTTGTCATGATAAAAGTACAGACCATGAAATACTACTTTTGTTTCACACCAAGGTAAATATAAGAAACAAAAAAAAAAGGAATATTTTAGATATAAATGCAAAAATAAAGTTCATTTCATTTATAAGGTTATATTAAAAATATATTACTGATAACATTATTAACATGTTTTATAAGCTTAACACTATGTGACGTTACTTGTCATTCGTATTACTTTTTAGGTTTCCACCATGTGAATTTACCATAATGAAAGATCTTTTTGATAAAAATTATATGTTACAGAGGGTAAAAATTATTTTTATCAAAATATAGCGAATATACATATTTACTAATAAAAGCTTTGAAAAATGCATTTGTTGGCAGCAAATGTAAATATTTTCTAACTCTTCATTTATGCATAAAAAATTTAGAAATACACCTTCTGTGGAAAAATCAGCAAAGTTTGTGAAGTTTAATACAAAGATGTCTATCTGAATTAAATTTTTATTTAAAACTTCTATGCTTTTACAATCTGGTTTTACATTTTGTACACCAAAAATTTACCATACAAACACACCATTTGTATTGGTGTTCAATGTTTTTGTACTTTCAGTAAAATTTTATGTAATCAAGTTAAATTGAAAGAATACTAGTTATTTTGATTTGTGTTTTTTAAAACAAAAAGCCCTTAGAAACATTGTTTAGTGCAAGGTTTTTTTTTTTTTTTTTTTTTTTTTTTTAATCAGCTTGATCTTAATCATGATTTAAATCAACCACATATTTAAAAAAAAAAAAAAAAAAAAAAAAAAAAAAAACATTGCTTTTACTCAACTTTTAAAAATTTAGATCAAGGTATTTTGTAATAAATGTTATGTTTTGCCTAAAATGCATTGGAAAATTTAGGAATGTGAGAGACTGAAAACCCAAAGTCGATGCTTTTGTAATTTAAATTAAAATCTTAAGATTACCATAAGTATTTACCTATTAGAAAATATTTAAGTCTTTTGGGAATTTTAGAATTAATACAAAAACATGGAGACTTTTTGCAAAGATATAGAAAACTTGAGAAAAAGTATAGACCTTTCCAAAGTATTTTTATTTATTTTTATCTAAAATTTTCACTACAATTTATTTAGTTATTATTAACATGTAAATAACAAATTGTTCAATTTCCAATGCAGTTTATTTATAGAAATATTTGGAAAATGAACTATTGATAACTTTAAACGTGTGCTATTAAAAAATTTGAATGAATGAATTGTTTTAATGAAAGGTAATAATTAATTGTTTGATCCCTGACTTTTTTTCACTAAATTTTGCATATCTATTGGTTCCACACTATGCATGAATATATTCAAATTCTTCAGTATTATATTATTGTTTATAAAAGAGAAATGTTCCTCTGTAGTATAATACTTATAATTAAAGAGTAGGTTATTAGAATGCACAATAGGTCTGAAAGGATTTATTGTAAAAACTATTGTGAATGGAGAAATTTCCAATCAAAGTTGTTTCTTAAAAAATAAAAAATGATCAATATATATTGGATTAAATCGAATAAAAGTTAGATTTCTGAGTGTTTCTGTCATTTTTATTTTGAGAATATATGTAACAGAAGTTAAAATTTGTGGCATAGCAAAAATTTCCAATAATATTCCTATGTTCTATAATGGTATGGAAAATTAAATAAGGTATATTTTTAAAATCTTGATAAGACAAGCACATTTAATGGGATTTTATATATTAAGTGTTAGTAGTAATAATTGAGCTTTATTAATAAAATATATTTTTATCAAAATTTTGAAAACATACATAATAAAATCTTTGAAAAAATGCCTCTATTGGCAGTAAGTGTGAATATTTTCAAACATTTCATATATTTTAATTTAGTAGCACACGTAAATATTTTAAATACCAAATTCAGCATTTTATTTATTTTCTATAAAATATTACTGATTTTTGCCATTTTGAGGATTTTTTTTACAGCTAGAATTATTTTCTTTAAAGCTAAAATGCTGAAAGTTTATAAGGTTACTAAAAGGATACACGAAACCATAGATAATTGATGACATTGTACAGGCTATTTTAAAAATCTGTCTGCAACACAGATGATGCACTTTAGTGTTGTGCGATGACAAGAATGCTTTTCAAGAAGCATTTCTCTCAATTGTATGGACATCTCGAGTGTGTTAGTTATTTCTCAATGATACCAGTCTATAAATTGTTACTCCTATCTTATTCTCTCTCTAATTTTAAGTCATAATTTCTCAGTGAAATGGCTTTTCCTATCTTTTTTGTTATTAACTAAAATATGAGGAAGCAGAGTGTTTATTATTCAGGCTAAAGGGGCTTTCGAGATACAGTTCTAGCTTTGGAGGGTTTTTCCCTTTAATCTGTAACTTTCTCTGATTTTATCACCCTGGATTGGCTGCCCACAATGAATTTATCCTATAGTTGTAGGCATATGCATTTTCTATAGATGCCTTTCTTATCAGCATTTGCACAGTTTCTTCCAGCAGTTTTCCAGTTTATCCTCCTGCTCCTGTTTATATACACTTTAACACATAATGTTATACATTTTGGATTGCATTTAAAGCAGATAATCTGATGCATATGCACCAGGAGGCATAGTCTCTGAATACAGTTATAGCTTTATGGGTTTTATTTTCTATCTTTTCTCCCTAATTTCTTCTGGTTTTATGACCTTGGGTCGCTACACACAGTGAATTTATCCGACAATTGACAATATTGTAGGTATATGCATTTTCTATAGGTACCTCCTTTTTTTAGCGTTCGCTTCGTTTCTTCCAGCAGCCCCCTCCTTACTTCTATAGATTTTATTTTTCATCTCACTCCTCTTTCCTTTTCTTCGTTACCAAGACGCTGACAGCTTAGCTCCTCCTTACCCTTATATACACATTATCTTTACTCTTCACTCCACTCTGTTTCTGGGGTATTTGAAATGAGTACCATTAGGTTGTCCTCCTTAAATGTACCTTTACTTTTTCGATAGGGGGTCTTAGTTTCTGAAATATGAAGGGTTTTTGCTCCTTATTTTCAAATTTACTCCTTTCCCTCCTTTATATTTTTTTCTATGCTGGGTTTTTACCTTTTTAGGTTCATGGTCCTATGCCCTATCTTTCCCTAATTTTCTGCTTTATTTAGATAATATTTGTAAGCTTTAGCAGATTTTTGCCCCCACCACCGTGTGGCACTTTTGTTATTTGTATGTTGTTTGTACACATAATATTTCTTGTTTTCTAATTATCCAATTTTTATGCAGCTGTCATCATTGTATCTGTAGTCATTTCGTCCTCCACATTACTTCCCATCTTCTGCAGTAGAGGGCGCTCAGTATTCCCTTTTTATTATCTTTCCAGTATCTGTCCTGCTTGTTCTACTTGCATCTGGCATTATTGACTTTGCATATCCCCCCCCCTCCCCCATCTTTACTTTAGTTATCATTCTGCCCGCTAGAGGGCGCTCTCTTTCTTGCGCTTAAAAAACAATAAATAAGATCGCAGTTGGTTTAGAACATACAGTAATAAACATCATTAAAATAAGTAAGAAACAAATGTGATCTTAAATGTTTTTTTAAAAATGCGCAAGAGGGCGCCCTCTGCCGGGGAATATGCAAAATGCTAATAGAACTAGCAAAAAAAGGCCAGATACTGGTAAGATAATAAAAAGGAAAGAATGAGTTTCCGCTACTGCAAAAGATGTAAAGTGATGTGGAGGAGGAAAAGATTACAGGTACAAAGATGAGAGTTGCATAAATAGAAAACAAGAAATACTATGTGTACAAACATACAAATAACAAAAGTGCCACATGGTGGTGGGGGCAAAAATCTGCTAAAGCTTACAAACGATGTTCAAATGAAACAAATTTAGGGAAAGAGAGGGCATAGGCCCATGAGCCTAAAAAGGTAAAAACACAGCATAGAAAAAAATATAAAGGAGTCAAGGGAGTAAATTTGAAAATAAGGAGCAAAAGCCCTTATTATCTGAGAAACTAAGACCCCTATCGAAAAAATAAAAGCATATTTAAGGAGAACAACCAAACGGTACTTGTTTGGGATACCCCAGAAACACAATGGAATGAAGGGTAAAGATAATGTTAAAAATATATATAAGGGAAGGGTAAGGAGGGTCTAAGCTCTCAAGGCTGTGATAACGGAAAAAAAAAGGAAACGGAAGAAAAGTGGAATGTAATGAAAAAGAATATCTATAAAAGGAGAGGGGGGGGGGTGCTGCGGGAAGAAACGGAGCAAACGCTGAAAAAAGGGGGTACCTAGAGACTGCATATGCCTACAATTGTAAGGATAAATTTACTGTGGGCAGCGACCCAAGGTAATAAAACCAGAAGAAATTAGGGAGAAAAGAAAGAAAATATGCCTCCCGATGCATACGCATCACGTTATCTGCTTCAAATGCATTCCAAAATGCATAACATTGTGTTTTAAAGTGTTTAAAAACATGTGTTGTGAATGCGTTTAAAAAAGCGATGCGTGTAAAAAGTGTTTAAAACTACACCTCACGAACACATTATTTAGCACCAGGAGTAAAACATGTTTCACCACACAAGAACACTTGGAAACACATTATGAACGCATTTTATGCGTGCAAAAGTCGGCCCGTTTTTGTGTTAGTTTTGCGTTCTGTATTGTGTTGCCGGGATTTGCAGTGTAGCTGTGGGGTGACAAGAATGCCGGTTACTACAATAGGAAAAGATGAGCTTCGATCAATCTTGTGAAACTGAAATTGCTAGACAGCAAATATTTCTCTGATCTGACCGTCTATATGTGGGGTCTCAGATCGTGGGAATTTCCTGCGTGAACATTTAAAAGTTCAGTAAGACCTCCCTAAAAAAGGCTTTATCCAATGACGTAAACTAAAACTTTTTTGATTGGTGATCGGAGAATCTTTTGTTCGAGCAAACGGACCGGAGAAGAGGATCGAGAGGAGGTTAGTTAGAGTTTCGGCAGGAGAACGAGTGTTGGTGGAAAACACTCATCTCAGGACGGTTTCCCTTCTTAGTAGGGAAGGACAGGTTTGCTGACAGATTTTTGAATGAGAGAGTGCGATCTCTCTGAAGTCAAGGCAACAGCCTTGGATTTGACCTTTCGGGGAGAGTGAAAAGTAGCACTAGTTAAGACTTTAAGATTCTAAAACTACTGTAAAAGACTGGACTATTTGGTGATTTGCTATAAATTACAAGTCGAGCGAACTCAGCTAAAAAAAAATTGTTGTAAATAATTTTTACCTCTAGAAATTTCAAGAACGCTTTTTAAATAAAATTTGTTCTGAAATATTTAATGAAGGTGATCCATTGTGAAACGGCTCCACGCTACCCCATTTCAAAAACACACAACATCGTGGATTCTTTACAGCTGGTGGCAAGCGAGTCGGATGTTTCGACAAAAATTTATTAGCATTAGTGAAGAGAGTCCAGACAGTAGCAGTGACGCCCGCCCGCATCTAAGCGCGCAAGATCTGACGCCAGTTCAGGAGAGGAAAGCAGAGACCGAAGCAAGCCTTGCAGTGTCACGACAGACAGCAGTTCCGTCCTGGAAGCAAGCCCGTGTTTACAGAGAACAAGCCCGAAGCAAGCCCTTGCATTGGCACGACAGACCACAGTTCCGTCCTGGAAGCAAGCCCGTGCTTACAGAGAACAAGTCCGAAGCAAGCCCTTTCTAGGAAACATCAGGAGTCGACAAACCGAGATAACCTGTGAAATCGACGACGTCTAGGCCAGACCCGAAACCGGCGACAGATAATGCAGACAAAGACTGTAGAAAAGGTAAGCTCAATTCATTTTTGAGTGGCTCTCATTTTGTTTATATATTCTTTAGTGAGGAAAATTCATTTCTGAGAAATTTTTTATGTGAATATTGATATATGATAAATTATGATAAATTTTTAAATCTAATAACTTTTAACATATTTGGAAAAATATATGTATATTTGTTATCAGCATAAAATTTGATAGTGTGAATTTTCTTTTGGCAGTAAAATAATATAAGGATTGTCAGGCTAAATGTGTATATATATAATTTTTTTTTCCCGAAAAAAAAAAGAGATAAAAATTTTGATTTTTCAAATAAGTCGATTGTCTATTCATGATTGAAAGATTTCAAAGGTGTACTTTTTTATATTATTAGTGAAACAATAGATGTTGTTGATAATCAAATATTTTGAATATGTGATGTTAGGAAAATTTTTTAGCAGTTGCAAAAAGTGGTCATTTTGTTACCTGCGGGGTCAGAAATATCAAGTATTGGTTGAATTATGAGCACAGAATTTCAAATTTCTAAATTTGTTTTAAATTTGGATGACCTACACCAAAACGTGTCAGTGTATTGAAAATTTTACAATATTGAAAATTTATTTTTATATGTATACTATTTTTATTATTCCTCAAATTGAATTGTATTTAAAATTGTTAGTATTATGTGGGTAGTAGCAGAAAATTTTCCATAAAGTGTTAGAATCCCTATTGCATAAGTTAGCGAGCGGAACTATCATTTTCATCTTTATATTGTATTTACATAAAATTTTAAAATGCAAAAAGTAACTGATCTGAAACAGTGCAGGAAAATTGATTTGCAGAATTTAGCGGAAGAATTGGGAGTGGAAATAGGGAAAAATGACAGGATACCGGTAATTATCCAAAAAATCGAAGCTGCCGATGATTACGATAAAGATTTTGCATTCACGCAAGCTGCGTATATCATAAAAGATCGAGAAGAGAAGTTAGCCGCGGATAAAGAAAGGGAAAAAGAGAATAAAGAAAGGGAAAAAGAGAATAAAGAAAGGGAAAAGGCTGAAATACAAAGGGAATATGAGGAAAAACAAAGGGAATATGAGAGGGAGAAAGAAGAAAGAGAAAGAGAGGAAAAACAAAAAGAACGCGAATTTACGTTAGAACAACCTAGATTGACGCAAGATGCAAATAGACGTAGTTCAACTAACAGTACCGGGTCGGAACGCCCCCCTAAACTGCCGCTCCGAACAATAATGCATCGATTTGATCCGGAACGCTCTGACATAACTTTGTTTTTAAATTTGTTCGAACGTCAGGCGACCAAAGCGGAAATAGAGACAGGTGACTTAGTGACGCATCTATTAGCTTTAGTGCCGGTAGAAATTGCAGAGTTAATTTTAAGGGAACCGCAAGATCAGACGGATAACTTTGAATACGTCAAAAAGTTTTTGCTTGAACGATTCCGTATGAGTCCCGAATCGTATCGTCAAAAATTAATGAAACATCCACGCAATCCAGATGCTCCATGGAAAGATATTATTTTCGAGATCAACAGTTATTTAGAGGGTTGGTTGAATGGTTTAGGTGTTACGGATTTCAGTAGTCTGAAAAATTTATTGATAACTGACCAGATCAAGCTCCGTGCTTCTAGTGAAATGAAAGAGCATTTCATTGATTCGTGGGCAAACTACAAAGACCCGTTAGTTTTGGCAAAATGTCTGGACGAATACGAAGCAGTGAAAGGGATTTCAGATAAAAAAGAGAATGCGAGATCTTTTTATGATAGGAAATCTGAAGAAACGAAACTCGAGGGAAATTCTGGAGAAGAAAAAAATTCCGACAAAAAAATAAATTGGCGAGACAAGGAAATTAAAGACAGGGAACGTATCTTTGAACGAAAGAGACGTTGCCATACGTGTGGAAGCGAATTTCACCTAATGGCACGTTGTCCGAAAAGACAAAGGGATATTACGGAAGTAAAATCTTTCGAGAGCATAAATCACTTAGGCGATATAAGCGAAGACAAAAGCTTGTTCCGACCTTTTTTGAGTGAAAACAAAATAAATGGGAAGAAGGCGTGTGTACTTAGAGATTCAGGTAGCTCGTATTGTGTTTGCCCATGGAATTTGGTAAATAAGAGCAAATTAGGCAATGAATATGTTTGGCTTAAACAGACATTTGATAAATATCCAAAACGATTTAGAGTGGCACGTATAAAAATGGAAATAAAAGGTCTCGGATATGTAAATACGAAAGCGGCAATCCTGCCTAGACACTCTAAAATTAAATACTATATCTTAGGTAATAAGACGCAGGCTTTAATAAATGAAAAGATAAAGCGAAAGCAAAAATCGCAAACTAATTCCAGTTTTGAGAACCCGGGGATTGAGATAAACCCTTTAACAGATCCACAAGGGCAGGAAGAAAGTCTTTCATCATTCCCCCCCGAAATGAAGAACCACCGTTCTCAGTGTATTGGGGAAAAAGAAACCCTTTTGAAAAGGTCAAGGAAAGTAGATGAGTTGGTTTTCGACCGGCAGGGTAATTCGAAAAATAAACGCGAAAAAATGGAAGTGAGTGTTGACAAGAAGGGTTATCATTCGAAAGTTAATCTGGAGGAAGTGAGCGGATTCACAAAGAGTTTTCTAAAATCCTTCGAAATTCTGTTGAAAGAGAGTAGGGACAGTGGAAATTCACGCCTTTGTGACACTCTTGTTAAAGAAATTGAACGGTTGTGTAAAACGTATTGTTCGGCAAACACAAGTAAAGAAATTCAGTAGTAAGTATTTGAGTAAAATCCAATCTTTTGTACATATTTGATTATTTTTAGTTTTATTGTTATTTTGGGCATGTGTAGTAAAAAAGTATCTTTCAAAAAAAAAAAAAAAGTCTCTAAAGCTAGATGTTCAAGCAATGGTAAGCAGTATATAAGAAATTAGGTCACTGATGTATATAGTGAGGTTAAATTGAAATGTTATTTGAGCCACTCAAATATGTTGAGCTAATCCTTTTTTTGCAGATTTTCCGCGTTTTAACCCGGAAAATGTTTTGATGGTGGGGGTGTTGTAACAATTTCAGTAAATCTCTCACAGTCTGCTAATTAGGCAGAGTAATCAAAGATAGAAGTTCCCAAGAGTTGGAAAACTTTTCTCACGCTTAGCTGTGGGGTGACAAGAATGCCGGTTACTACAATAGGAAAAGATGAGCTTCGATCAATCTTGTGAAACTGAAATTGCTAGACAGCAAATATTTCTCTGATCTGACCGTCTATATGTGGGGTCTCAGATCGTGGGAATTTCCTGCGTGAACATTTAAAAGTTCAGTAAGACCTCCCTAAAAAAGGCTTTATCCAATGACGTAAACTAAAACTTTTTTGATTGGTGATCGGAGAATCTTTTGTTCGAGCAAACGGACCGGAGAAGAGGATCGAGAGGAGGTTAGTTAGAGTTTCGGCAGGAGAACGAGTGTTGGTGGAAAACACTCATCTCAGGACGGTTTCCCTTCTTAGTAGGGAAGGACAGGTTTGCTGACAGATTTTTGAATGAGAGAGTGCGATCTCTCTGAAGTCAAGGCAACAGCCTTGGATTTGACCTTTCGGGGAGAGTGAAAAGTAGCACTAGTTAAGACTTTAAGATTCTAAAACTACTGTAAAAGACTGGACTATTTGGTGATTTGCTATAAATTACAAGTCGAGCGAACTCAGCTAAAAAAAAATTGTTGTAAATAATTTTTACCTCTAGAAATTTCAAGAACGCTTTTTAAATAAAATTTGTTCTGAAATATTTAATGAAGGTGATCCATTGTGAAACGGCTCCACGCTACCCCATTTCAAAAACACACAACATCGTGGATTCTTTACACAAGAAAAAAATCCTAGTTTCCTCAAAAACGCGTTTAAAGATTTCGTAATTTGTTTGACCCATGAAATTTTTGCCGTGCCAGTGGCTGGAGTAACCACAGGCTGTAGTAACGTAAATAATGAATGGATTCAAAAACCCTTTTAGCAGAGCATTCTACACACTTATACCTTTCAAAAAATGCAAAATATGCAAAAAAAAAAATCGATTTTTTTCAAAAATATATAAGTAAACGAGTAGTATAGGACACACGCACTTAAAGAGAAATAGGTACACTGCGAACATCCAAACTTGAACCGGGATTCAAATCTGACACCTCTTTACATATAATTAGCATACAGCAATTCTGTATTATATTTGTTAGATGTTCGCAGTGTGTCGTATTTCTCTATAAAAAGAAGTCCAGTTATGATGAACTCTTGTTTACGAAGGACAACCGTAGTTTCTTTATTATTAAATATTTTAGATTATTGGTCAACATATTATCAGTTTTCGGTTCAACATTTAACATAGTAACAATCAATTTAATTAGCGGTACATATTTACTAATATTTTATTGAACACAACATCATACTCACATTGAAACCAAGTCGTTTTATTGAAAGAGTAATATGTATATTATGAAAAGTTGTTTACTCCGTTTAACCATTGTATACACTGCAAAAAAAAAAAAAAAAAAAAAAAAAAAAAAATACTGATTTTAGAGTATAATACTGTCTTCCCAGCTGCCAGTATTATACCGTAAAATTAACAGTAATAAACAGTAAAATAAGCAGCAGTACGCTACCGCGCATTGTAAAATATATTTATTTATTTATTTATTTTGCAGTGTCGTATATTTTTCGTACCATTTTTTTTTTTTTTTTTTTTTTTTTTGTAATTTAGGTAATCAGTGTACGATTAATTTTTATCATCAAAATCTATAAGATCAAAACTTAAATGATTCCTTAATAAATGACAAAAAATTTAGATAAAAGACACTCTATAATTGAAAAGATTCAATAAATTAAAAGAAATCACGATTAAAAATATAACTAGAAAATTTTTTGCTTACGACTTAATTAAGAACTTAAATCTTTGCTTTCCCTTTCTACAAAAAAGAAGTAAAACGTGTTGAAAGCTGTAAAGCTGGCTGAGAGAAAAGCTGGGTCAACTTAGTAGCTGTCAGAAGAAACTGCGCCTAATTCCAAGGGCTTAACTAAAGTAATCGTCTGTCTTTATTTCCTTAATAAAAACACGTGTAACTGCTTAATAGTAAAATGTTATTTTCAGCATATTAAACTCTTAGAGGAAGTAAAAAGTAAAAAGATGTCTTTCAAATCTTAATATTCTCATTTTGTATTTTTGTAAAATTTAGCATTGAAATTTACTTCTTAAAACAGGAAGATAACAGCTACTCATGCATAACTATACATAAACATCTTTGCAATGTAATGATGCGTTAACATAATATTAAAAATTAAAATCTTTACCATTTTTATGTGTATATTCTTAATAATTAAAAAGTAAAATTTCTCATTCATTAATTTAAAAAAATGAAAGAATTTTGCTTAAGAAAGAATGCTTTGTGTGATCGACTTTCTAGACAAATCTGTAATAATTCGCATATTTTTTATCATTATTACTACTACTACTATTATTATTATTATTATTAAATTATTATGTAAGAAAAAAAGTATCACATATTAAATATTGAGAGTAAAAGGTCAATGTCATAAAGGAAGAAAAAAATGTAAGCCAAGAAATGGGGTTAAAAATAAGGACAAAATTTTAGTATGAAAACGATATGTCTGCATTTCGACATCTACTGAGGTTGAAAAGTTTTTACGAACCCACCCTTACGGTTATTGATACTGAAATGAAAGAAAAAATCACAAAAAAGATAAATGAAGAATACACGTGTAGTCCGATAAAAAGCAAATTTTTCTGACAAACAACTTTTTTTCTGTTCAAAACAATTTTTAGTTGTATTTAGTGTTTAACACAGTTAAAAACACTAACATTTTGAAACAATGAACAAGGCTTAGAGGCTGAAAATGTATATATTTTCCGTTAAATTCGTTATGTTTTTGTTATCGGCTAAAAGTTTCGGATTTTAAAATTTTTGAACAATGCTTTTATTAAACGTACAAAACAATTGTCGTAACGTTGTGTAGCATTGAAACGAAATAACAGAAAAAGTCTGTAGAGTTTAATTTTAAGAATAGAAAGTTATTTTACCAACAAGAAAGACACCAAAGAAATTTCGCCACGTCTTTTATATTGTGCATTAAATAACGTACTAAGTATAACATACTTTGTAAAATATTGAGTATACCTATTCCACATAAGCAATAGATTAATGGAAAACTTCAATCGTAAGTGATGTCGTCGCTACCATGTCAAACTATCGAATGTAAAAAAAAAAAAAAAAAGAAAAAAAAAAAAAGAAATACATTTTTCATTGCTTTTAAAAATAGGCCGACTGTCACCACTAAATTTTAATAGTATTCGTCACAAGGGTTGCCAATTTGGCCTTCTTTTTTATTCATAAATTTCTAATCCGTGCCAGAAATTTGAAATCAAAATCTTTTCTTTATTTAATGACAGACATTTCGTGATTATTCTTAAAGTTTTTTTTTTTTTCAAAATATCTGGTATGAATTCGGAATCACTGAATAAAAAAGGAATACCAAACTGGTAACTTCATAGAAATTTTATTAGTATTTTTACTTAGGCGAAGAATTCTAATAAATTTTAGTGGTGACAATCGTCCCTTTTTTAAAAGTAATGAAAAATGCATTTTTTCATATTCGATAGTTTGACATGGTAGCGACGATGTCACCAAGCAACTACTGATGTGTGGACGTTAACATTAAACACTGCACATACGCCTACTCCCTCTGTTGGATGTACAACTAACTATGCTCCACCAGTAAGAATTTAGAAAATGCCAGTGAACTCATGGTCGAGATATGATAGTCTATGTTTATCCGATGTAATTTTAGATTTTACTAAATAAAGTCTGCCTCTTCAGGGCTTGTCATGGGGTATATGGTTCTAGTTTTAAAAACCGCGGATTCTCATCTCAACCTCAGAAATTCGCTATCCTTCCTTTAGGCTCCGTAAGAATCATATGTTCAAATTCTGCGACGAAAAGTCATAAATTATTTATTTTGGCTTTTTTTCCAAAGACTCTGTAGTCAGTTGGGAACTTTTTTATTTCTCTTCAAAGGTTTGGAAGTAAAGCGCACAAAATCCACAAAAGAAATTCTCCCTAGAGTAGGTGATAAACATATCAAGGACACTCCTCTGTTGAGGACATCCTTCTCTTGCAGCGCGACAAAGATTACCCTTAGCAAAAAATGACATAGGATTTTTTATGGAAACATGTGGTTTTATATGGAAAATCATAAAAAATGTATGTCATTATATGTGAAACTACTGTATTCATATGGTAAACATCCTTCTGTCTATGGTATTCCATAGCAAAGTGTATGGTAAAATTATATGGCAATGCAATTTACCATATATTATATGGTACTCCATAAAAAGGTATATGGTAAAATTATATGGCAATGCAGTTTACCATATATTATATGGTACGCCATAGCAAGGTATATGGTAAAATTATATGGTAATGCAATTTACCATACATTCAATGGTGTTTCATAGCATGATGTATGGTAAAATCTTATGTTAATTGCTTGTATGGTAAAATTATATGGTAATTATTTGTATTTGAAGAAATGGCAACGGTTTGAAATGTTTACTTCTCTCGCGTCCGGCTCGGCGGCGTCTTGGCGTGGCGTGAAGCACAGTGAAGTATAAAGGCTTGATGTTTCTATGTTTATCTGGTGATCGACTCTCAATTGATTAATGTTTTGGCAGTTTGTGCTGCTCACAGACTGCTAGTTTACTGGATTTATTTAGGTATGTATTTATCTGTTTTTACTTTATGTAATCATTTTTCACGTTAAAAATATGTTCTAATAAAAGCTTTTGCATGTTGGCAGTTCCAAAAGTTGTATTATTGTTCTTATATTCTGTTTAGCTAAGTTATATTCTATTTTTAATTCTACTTCTTATAATTTATCAGCTTAATGAAGATGTAACGGTATGAAACGTCATTGTTTAATGGACATTTGGTGTAAAATTAAAAAAAAAAAAAAAGGTTGAACCGGTAATATGTGATTACTTTCTGATTTGGGAAGGAAACGACACACGCTATGTTGTCAAGCCTATTTTGATCTTTGGAAAGTGAAGTTTTGCGTCAGTTTGAGATGCTGTAATTTAATTTAATTTAATTTTGCTGTTTTAAAAATTAAACTTCTAAAATAAATAAATATACATTCTTAGTTAAATGAATTCCATTAAAACGAAAATGGTTTTTGTGTTCGCTGTGACATTTTTGATTACCTGAACTATCCAAATATTTTAATGCAATATATATTGTATATATACAGAGAGAGAGAAAACATAAACATATTTAAAATGTTTGTGAATGCAATAAATGTTGAATAACACTTTGTTTTAATAGGTATATGTACACATGTAGCTTAGCTTGGTTAAATTATTTAGTTGTAAATTTTACTTAATCATTCCTTTTTCAAATGCTGCTGTTTTATGATTTATGTAGAAAATTTCTTAAAAAGATGCATGGTCACAATGGCACTGCACAACTTTTGCATTTAACTTTGTGTGTGCAATTAGTTATGCTATATGCAGTTGGTTTGTAAGATTATTTTTCTGATCTTCTGAGTGTTACGTCTGAGCTCGCATTTATGTGCTTTTTTTCTTGTATGCTATTATTTGATATTTGTACACGTCCTAGTATTTGGTACTCATTTATTTTGCCAAAACAGTACTCGCTACACTATTTTAAATTCATAATGCTGCAATTTTTCATTTTCAAACATAGAAAATAATTAGACATGTATTTGGACTAAGTACTTTGTGTATATTTGGTACTAGGCTAATTCAGAATAATTGTTCAGCAGCCACATTTTGATTGTGCTTGGCTGAATCAATCAGAAATAGTAATATAACATTTTACTATTTTTTTTAAGCATATTAATTGATAATATATAGCAATATATTATGGGGCCGCTCCACTGAAACTCCCCGATTTCAAAAATCCCATGTTTAATTTATTTCAAAACATTAAAAACATTGCAAAAAAAAAATTGTTTTTTTTTTTTTTTTTTTTTTTTTTTTTTTTTTTTTTAATTATCCAACCATACCAATGATATTTCTAATAGAATGCAAAATCTACATCAAGATGTTAGTAATGTTCCAGTAAAATTTCATTATGGTGAAATCATTTCTATTACTGCCGCAGGGACGGTCAAAATTTTGAAAAAAAAAAAACGACAAAAATTTAAATTTTTCATTATTTTTAAATTTTTTCATTTTTATTATATGTCTACAATTAAATAAATTTACATTATAGCTAGTAATAACTTATAAATGTCTAGTAATTTTGATCATAGGCATTGCCAAGCAAGGCGAGAGCCCCCCCCCCCCCCACAATTTGAGAGAAAGGGGGGCTTTTTGAAGGGATTTTGGGGATTTTCTGGAAATTTTTAGGGATTTTTTTGTAGGGGAGGAGACAAAAGTGAAAAATGAGGGGGAAATTATGTAAGAGGCCCCGCCCTTACCAAAACAATCACCAAAATTTACCGGAAAATCCCCAAAATTCCCTTTTTCTCAAATTTAGGAGGGGCGGGCCCCTCTCGCCCTTGGTTGGCAATCCCCATGATTAAAATTACTAGACATTTATAAGTTATTACTAGATATAATGTAAATTTTTTTAATAGTAGGCATATAATAAAAATTGTAAAAAACGGATAATTGAAATTTTCGCCATTTTTATTTTAAGTTTTGGCCACCCCTACGGCAGTAATAGAAATGATATCACTGATTTCACCATAATGAAATTTTATTGGAACATTACTAACATCTTGATGTAGCTGTTGCATTCCATTTGCCATTTGAAATTGAATTGGTATGGTTGGATAATTATTCTTTTTTAATAATTTTTTTTTTTTGCTATTTTTTGAAACTTTGGCTCTCCTGCGACGGTAAAAGATATTGACCCTTTGGTGTAATATTTTGCGAATTTATTCATTATTACCAATGGCAACTTTCCCGAACTATTATGTTTCGATTATATAAATTTCGGTTTTTTTGACACACCCTAATGTATATGTCGTAGGCTAATTGGGAAATCCGGCTCTTTGCAAAGAGCCGGTCTAATTGGAGAATCATTTCCCTTTTCCCAATCAGCCTGGTGTTTTTCAGACTTATTGCAAAGAGCCTAGATAGCATTAGGCTAATTGAAAAATGCCAATGTCTATTTAGAAAATGACCAGATCTTTGTCAAAATATGGTGTTGTACCCAACTCGAACCTGAACATTACATTCGAAGTCTACCCAAACCCGACAGAAAAATTCCATCGGACCGTAACCCAATCCTAAAAGGACAAAATAAATTCCTTCGAGTCGCAACCCGACCCAAACCAGAAAACTCAAGTTATCCCGAAATCCGACACGAACCTGACAAAATAAATTCCCGCATGTCGCAACGCGACCTGAACCTAAAATTTCGATGTTAACCAGTAACAAAACCTGAACAAGACATAAAAATTCCATCAAACCGTAACCAGATCCGAACCCCATAAAATAAATTCCTTCGTGTCGTAAACCGACACAAACCTGAAAATAGTTAACCCGAACCAGAAAAAAAAATTCCATCGAACTGTAACCCGATCCAAACCCGAAAAATAAATTTTGTTGTCATGCAACCCAAACCAAAACTGAAAATTTAAGTTAACCCAAAACTGATCCGAACCTGAAATTTTAATTTAACCCGAAACCTAACCCAAACTGAAGATTGAAGTTAACCCGAAACCTGAACCCGTCAAAAAATCCATCGAACCATAACCCGATCCGAACCCGACAAAATAAATTCCTTCGTGTCAACCCGATCCAAACCAGAAAATTCAAGTTAACCTGAAACCCGATCCGAACCCGATAAAAAAATCCATCGAACAGTAACTCAATCCGAACCCGATAAAATAAATTCGTTCCTGTCGCAAACCGACCTGAACCTGAAAATAATAGTTAACCCAAACCAAGAAAAAAATTTCATTGAACTGTAACCCAATCCGAACCAGGAAAATAAATTTCATCGTCACGCAACCCGAACCAAACTGAAAACTTAAGTTAACCCAAAATCGACCCGAACCTGAAAATTTAATTTAACCCGAAATCTAACCCAAGCTGAAAATTGAAGTTAACCTGAAACTCGAACCCGTCAAAAAATCCATCGAATCATAACCCGATCCGAACCCGACAAAATAAATTCCTTCGTGTCACAACCCGATCCAAACCAGAAAATTCAATTTAACCCGACACCCGATCCGAACCCGATAAAAAAATCCATTGAACAGTAACTCAATCCGAACCCGATAAAATAAATTCGTTCGTGTCACAAATCGATCCGAACCTGAAAATACTAGTTAACCCAAACCAAGAAAAAAATTCCATCGAACTGTAACCCCATCCGAACCCGGAAAATAAATTTCGTCGTCACGCAACCCGAACCAAACTGAAAACTTAAGCTAACAAAAAATCGAACCGAACCTGAAAATTTAATTTAACCCGAAATCTAACCCAAACTGAAAACTGAAGTTAACCTGAAACCCGAACCCGTCAAAAAATCCATTAAAACATAACCGGATCCGAACCTGACAAAATAAATTCCTTCATGTCACAACCCGACCCAATTGGGTCGGGTTGTGACATGAAGAAATTTATTTTAACCAGAAACGAAGGAATTTATTTTGTTGGGTTTGGATCAGGTTACGGTTCAATGGATTTTTTTATTGGGTTTGGGTCAGGTTTTGGGTTCTCTTGAATTTTCTGGTTTGGATCGGGTTGTGACATGAAGGAATTTTTTTTGTTGGGTTCGGATCGGGTTACGGGTCGATGGATTTTTTTGTCGGGTTCGGGTCGGGTTTCGGGTTAACTTCAGTTTTCTGGTTCAGATCGGGTTGTGTGACGACGAAAATTATTCCAGAAACTTATTTTAGCCAAATTTGATTGTACAAAAAACTGTCTCAAATCCATGTATCATTGCAGATGTAAACAGTGAAATTTACAGTTAAGTTGAAGGAACAAAATTCAAAACAGCACTGAAATCAACAGTGATCACAGTGTTTTTACAAAATTTTTTGTTAATTATGTTGTTTTGTCTATTACAGCTGATTAATTAATAAATAAAATTTTATTACTTATGATTTTGATGTAAATTAGTGTATGTAAAGCAAAAATTCGCCATATTGTATCCTGCACAATATGTATACTATTTCTGAGTGTTATTTTTTTTTTTTTTTTATGGAATGTGATTTCTGAAAATAAACATTACTGCCAAGGTTGAATATATGATTTCTACTTGTGATTTTTTCAGAAAACGAATGCTAATCCTAGAGGTGTTAAACAATTTAACTACTTGGCAAATTATTGCAACTGTTCATCACATGACTATGAAGAAAGTAATGGAGCTAACACCAGCTATTGTTTATGTATGGAGAATCAAAGCAAAGAATCAAAAGATAGGTAATTATATTCTTTACACATTTTAGTAACATACTGTAAATTACACCAGGATTTCCAAACAACAAAACTACATGGCATATTTTTATATATAAGATTATTGTTTGGAAAAAATGGTGTTAAAATAGTTTTCTTTTTCCCAAGACAAAAGTTGAACTTTACTAATAATGTTAAATTTGTTGTATTATTTGTTATCACTGACAATTTTAATTCACAACTTTTAACTCACAATCTTAATTACTCGTTTTTGTTTTTAACCCTTTTATAAGTGTTAGCAGTCTGCCTGTTGTTGCAAACATATATTTGGTGTATTTTTAAGATGCCAGTGGAAATTATTTCAGAAAATCACTTTAATGCTAAATTAATTGATGCTTGTTGAGATAATGTAAATATTTAATAATTTAAGCATGATCCAATTTATTTCATTAAATTTAAAATTTATATTTATTTTGATGTTTTGTTCTGAGAGATTCTATAAACTATATTTCTATAAACTAAAAAGCATAATATATTTTTTAAATAGTACTATATCTTGTATCTATATTTTTTTGTTATACCAACATTATGCAAAAATGTACGCTAATGTGCCATTTATATTAACCCTGATCATCCACGTGAGATTTTTATTGAAAACCCTGCCAAATACTGTGACTCGCTATTTATTTAACATAAATCATTTTTGGTATTTTTTCAGTACTTTTATGTTAGCCGGGCACCAGCGATCACCAAAATTTTTTATTCTCACCAACCTTATTTTTTTTCTTGACAATCTTTTAACATTAGCTAGTTACAGATATTTTAACATTGCAATGTAATATCTTAAAAAGCTTACTTAAAAATGGCTAAATTATAATCGTCATAAAATAAGTAAACACAAACACATCAATACAAACAACAAAATCTCAAGAATTGAATTGAAATTGAAATTCAACTCATTGAATTCAAATTATTTGAATTGAAAGGGTTGCAATTCAAATGATGCCTGAAACAAGGTTTGGCGAGTTATCACTGGCACCCAGCTAACTTAAAAGTATTCTTTTCTGTTATACCAACACCATGCCAAAATGTATGTAAATAAGCCATTTATTTCAACCCTGACCGTGCGAAGGATTTTTATTGCAAACCATGCCAAACATTAAAATTTGCTACTTATTGAACATGAATAATTTTTTTAATTTATTATTTAATCAGGTTAGTTCCTATTTGACTCTACCATTTGGCGAAATCTTGCCAAATAGTCGATAGCCAGATATAGCTCTTTTATTGTTGGAAAGGCTGAGCAATGATAATTTGTGTTACAATATGATAAATGTAAGTAAACAATTTAAAAATTATTTTTAAAAAGCGGCAAATGGTGGAGTGAAATAGGATTATGCCATTTAACCGTAACCTTACAAAAACATCTTAATTTGCTATTTTTCGATTACAAATAATTTTTTATTAAGTTATAACTTACATTTATCATTGATGCTGAGATGGGTTTTACCATTATATTAGGGTTATACCAATGAAATTGTTTCAGGACTTTAGGTATATAAAAATAGTTTTTATTAAAAATGATCATAAATGTCTTCATTCAAAAAATGAAATGTTTACTTCAATGCTAAGAGACATTTACATGCATCATTCACATCATCATGCCTGCAGTTTAAATTGAGTCTTGTTTCATTATTTTATTGTATAATATTTATTTGTTCTTTTAATTAAGTATATATTGGTATTGATTTAATAAAATAATCCGTGAAAGTCCTAGTTTTCAAATGTGATATTTTAAATGCCTAATTCCATACCATCAATGTTATTATTATTTTTTTTTTCTCCAAATGATTCATTTCATGTGATTTTCATTTTGTATGTCAACTATTACACTTGGCGACAATGGTGTTGATATAGTGGAAAAATAGTTCATTTTTTTATTATTTAATAGTGTCTGCGAAAAATCTTAATTTGCTATTTTTGAAATTAAAAGACAGTTACATGTCTGCAGTTTAAATTGAGTTTTAAATTGTTATTTTATTTTATAATATTTATTAGTTCTTGTATTTTAAGTATATGTATTTGTTTTGATTTAATACTAAAATAGTTCGTGAAAGTCTGAAATTTCCAAATGTTATATATTTTAAATGATCACTTTCGTACTAACAATGGTAAAAAAAAAAAATTTCAAATATTTCATTTGGCACCAACTATTACATTGGCAAAATTGGCATTGGTATAACAGAAAAGTACCTTTTTGTTTTACTTTGCAGTCTTTAAAATATTTCATTGTTGCAGTTTCAGAGCCTATTGGCTTATTTTAGAGCGTGTGGTTTGCGCATGATTAACTTCATTGTTGTTTGTAACTTATATACAGTTTTAATAACCCTAAACAATAGTCAGCAATTTATAACCTGTGATCGATTGATGGAAACATTTTTAAATTAATATTTTAAGGTATAAATTCTTAGAATATTAAATTTTTGAAAATCTTTTGCAAAGTAAAAAAAAAAAAAAAAAAAAAAAAAAAAAAAAAAAAAAACTAATGCTGCTCAACCCCTTCGGGATGAGCGACCGATATAGGTGCTGAGGCTTGTGGTTTTCAGATCCCGCATGACCAGTATATGTGCCTCACACTTGGAACATTTTGTTTTAAAACAGTTTAACATAAAATTTTTTATCATAATCATATTAAAATTTGTATTAGGAAAGAACATATTTTCTTCTAACTAATATTATTATTACAGGATAATAATGCTGTGAATGATGTTCTGGCCAGGATAGATAATTTCTGTCTACTTGCAATTGCGGATGTGAAGCAAGACACTTTGCTATTCCTATATTTTGACAGCATGATAGTGTTTAAAGAAAAATGTCCGATTATGGCAGTATTGTAGTTGCTAACATGTATTGCAGTTTTTACATAGTTTGTGGCAGAATCAAGGCCTGCATTCTTAATCAGTCCTGTGGCTCTGAAAGATGAAATGTCATTAGCACCAATTTCAAAATGTAACCTTGTAAATGGTCTGTTAAATATATATATATATATATATATATATATATATATATATATATATATATATATATATATATATATATATATATATATATATATATATATATTAGTTTTATTGGAAATAAATGTAATTTTTAGTATAAGTGTTTTTTATTTTTTCTGTTTCCATTTTTTCATTATTATATTAGTAATGTTTAAATTTTTCTTAATTTTAAATATAGTAGTTTTTATTGTTAATGTCTGCAGTTTAATGCATTTGAGCAGATTAAATTTTATAATTTATTTTACTAAGTTTAAATTTTAAAGAAGATGTATTTATGATATATTTCCTCCAAATTGTCGATGAAATTTTTAATATTATGGCCTGCCACTGATGGATAAAAAATTGCAAACATTTTTTTTTCTCTGATTAATCATACCAAAATTCTGATTTCAAAAAAATATTTTTACAGGGTCCCTGCTGTCCTAAGAAAGTGCTTAATGTCTAATTTTTGTATTGCATTTCTAAGAAGCTTTATAAGTACTTACGTTTCACAAGTCCCTATTTAATTCTTGAAACAGAATGCAGTTTTCAAGTGATCAGTTTGTTTCTGATAGTTTATGTAGCACAGTGCCATCACTATATTTTTATTAAATATAATTTCAATCTTAATTACCTATATTTTAAGCTAATTAGCAACTAAAATTTAAAAAATATATATAAAGACCTGATTTAAAAATGCTTTTATTTAAATCTAATAAATCCAACTTTTATTCACTCTGAACTCTGTAATCACTTTAGAAACTCATAAAGCTAGAGAATTTGTGTTTCTTTTAAACATTTTAATAACAAATAATTTTTGCTGTTACATTGAAATTATTTTAAGATTTTTAATAAAGAAATTTGGTTAAAACAAAGATTTGTAGGGAATATAACATAATGTGCCAATTTTATGTTTTTATGCCAAGAGTATTTAAAAACATTTTTATATAATGTAAATAATTTTAAAAGTTCAGATTCCTTTTTTAAGGGGGGGGGGGGTCTAAAATTATTATATTCTAATTATGCCTGTATGAGATATTTTTGTGTGAACAATATTTATCTAATTAAAAAATAAATAAAAAAATTTAAATTATTTTATTTTTATATTTTTCAATCGAGTTGTTGCTTTCGATAAGCTGTGTGCAACAGGTTTCACAGACTTATTGTTATTTTTATGTGTTTTTTGCATAAACAGTGATAGTGCTAATAATGATTTTCTAACTAAATAATTGAAAAGAAAAAGGGGGGGGGGGAAATGGATTCTTGATTATAGATTATTCTATTAGATTTTCAAAGAAGGGTTTTAAGAGAATAAATGGAGGGTGGGGTAGGTATTGATAATTTGGTTTGAGTAAAAATAATAGCTATTTTTGTGTCGCATGGCATACTCAATTTACACTACCTATAAAATGGAGTTAATGGTTTAAAAATTCTAAGTCTGTTTAATTTATTTATAATTGTCTAAATATAATATTTCAGTGATATCATAAATCCATATTTTTTTTTCTAGCTATATAAAATTGGATTTGTTTAAATTGTCTTTCCAAACCTAGGTAATTTTTTTAATAAATGCATTTTTAAATATTTATATATATATTTATTGTCTTTAGAAAAATCTTTTGATATTTTATTACTGTTTTCTTTTAAATATTGAGACACGATTTTATTCTATAATTATGAAAATTATTGCTAGTACCTTTCTTTATGTTTTTTTTCCTTCAGATTTCCATTAAAAAACCTATAAATTATCACGCTTATGATTCCATAAGATTTCATTAATAATGTGAAATATAATGGTTAGGTAAACAAGGTCAATGTCAAACTGGGCAGGGTGGCCTACCTATCAGCTTAAGCTCAACTAGACCCACCCAGCAGGTTTGTTTACCTAATTATACTATGCATTACCAAATTATACTTTATGATATTGAGCAATAATTATACTATGTAATTCTGAAATGCGTATTTATTCTGAAAATACAATTTACTAATCCTACTTAGCAGTACTAAATACTACTAATATGATATTGAGCAATAATACTACCATGTAATAATACTGTAAGATGCTGGAGTAAATAATAACAATGGATAGAAGTAAGTGGCTAGGTAAACAATTTGGAAAACGCATAACATATTTGAAAACTCTATTTCGGCAACTGCCATCAAATAGTAGGAAAATATTCTAATACTTTTGTGCAGCTCTGTATACGATCTATAAATTGGGATATATACTACGAAGTGTGCAAAAAGTTTGTTCAGTTACAAAACGTATAACATAACTATGTTCTCCTTCAGCAATTTTGTCAATAAGCAGAAATGTACTGAAATTCATTTGTGCAACCCTGTATATGATTTATAAATTTACACACAGCAAGTAATATGCAAAAAAAAAATAGTTAAATTTAAAATGCATACCACAATTAAAAACGCATTTCCAGCAATTATTGCTCATAGACAGTATTGTAACTGAATTCTTTTGCTTGTCCCTGTAAAGGATTAATATAAATGCTGTATTTTAGATTAATATAAATGCTATATTTTTATTTAATTGCTATAGATTGTACCTTATCATATGGTACCATATGATTTTATTCTAAAACACCATAGATTGTGACATACAAATTCCATAAGATTTCATTAAAAAACCCATAAAAATGCCATAAGATTTCATCCCAAAAACTCCTTAGGCGTTTACCATACAGTGCCATGAAAATTACCATACACTTAATGATTATATGGTTTTCCATAGGATATTTTTTACCATAGGCAAAAAACCATAAGATTTCACTTATGGGTTTTTTTTTATGGTAATTCTATGTAGACGTTTACCATGCACAATGTATGGTAAACGTCTACATAGAATTACCATAAAAAAAACCATTAGGAAAATCTTATGGCATTTTGCCTATGGTAAAAAATATCTTATGGAAAACCATATAAACATTAAGTGTATCAAGTGTATGATACACTTAATGTTTATATGGTTTTCCATAGGATTATATGGTTTTCCATAGGATATTTTTTACCATAGGCAAAACGCCATAAGATTTCCCTTATGGTTTTTTTATGGTAATTTTATGTAATTTTTTGCTAAGGGTACCCACATCAAAGAAGCCGAAAAAAGAACCGCCGTCTCAGAATGTGATTTGAACGGACCTCCAATGTTTCCCTAATTTCCGATTTTTTTTTCCTGAAAAGCTACGGAAGATTATGAAGTTTTCACATCAAAATTAAAATTGAAACAAATCACTCAGCAGTAAATTTCATCACGTTTCCCCAAAATGAAAAATATTCTTCATTTATTGTCTTTACTTTATTTATTATTTATTTATTTAACTTTTCAGATTTTAACTAGAGTCTGGAATATTGTAAAATTGTAGACAACAATAAAAATCAACTCTATATATTTAATGAAATATTATAGCTAAATTTTCATAAAAAAAGTACAGAATTCCTTAAAAAATATAGCTATATTTGTTGATGAAAATTTAACAGCTTCTATTATTAGCAAAATATTCTGAAAGAAATGGCAAATAAACATAATCAAATGCAATTACTTTTTTAAGAAAAGTTTAATTTCAGACTATCATTCAACTCCGGTAATAATTAAATTAGTATATTTAAAAAACAAAAACATACAGACTATCTTTAGTAATAATGCCTATTTCGCGTGTATTCAATTTTTTTTCATAAAACATCAACAGTAAAAAATTAATTTTCTTCCATTATTTAAAATATCTCTTGAAAAATTTTGCAGTTAAAAGATAAATTAAAAACAAAAACAAAACGCGCACATAATAATGTTTAAAAAAAAGAAAGAAAGAAAAGATGTCCATTTCAATCCCAAATGAAGCAAATTAATTGCCTAAGCATAGCCTCTATCATAAATGAAAATGGATAATTGTTCCTCCAAAATGCATTTACTTCTGGGACTCGTTTTTTACTTATTCGTGCCCTTCGTTTATAATTAAACAATGCAACAAATATTGATTTTTATTAAGTCATTATTTATTTACCTGTTTATTTTAATCAATATTAAATTTTTTTTCATTAGCATGCTATCAAATTCGTAGAAGCAAAGATGATTTGCAAAATTTTGGCTGAAAACAAAATAATTAGATAATAACAAATGTTCCAGCTTAATTAAAATAATTGGCGTGTGTTCTAGTCACATAAAATCCGGTTTTAAATGTAAACGTCTACAACGTTTGCCTTTGTTTATAATTAAACAGTGCAACCAACAGTTTATTAAGTGATTATTTATTTACTGAATTATTTTAATCATTAATACTTTTTTTGCATTACCATGCTATTAATTTCATAGAAGCGAAGATGATGTGTTAAATTGTGGCTGAAAGAAAATAATTAGGTAATAACAAATGTCTTAGCTTTGTTAAAATAATATTGGTGTATGTTTCAGTCACATAAAATAAGGTTTTAAGTAAAAACGTCTGCAAGAGACAATGTCAGCCATGTACTTTTGTCTCTTTTCATTATTTCCATTAATTAAACACTGCAAAAACTATTGATTTATATTAATTTATCATTTATTTTAACCAATATAACTTTTTTTTATTAGCATGCTATCAAATTGGTAGAAGCAATGATGATTTGCAAAATTGTGGCTGAAAAGAAAAGAATTATATAATAACAAATGTTCCAGCTTAATTAAAATAATTGGTGTGTGTTCGAGTAAAATCAGGTTTAGCGTCTGCAAGTGCAAACGTCTGCAACGTCTGTCTTTGTTTAGAATTAAATAGTGCAGGCAATATTGATTTTTATTAAGTGATTATTTATTTACTAATCTATTTTAATCATTTCTAATTTTTTTTTCATTACCATGCTATCAATTTCATAGCAGCGCAGATGATTTGCTAAATTGTAGCTGAAAACAAAATAATTAGTTAATAACCAATGTCTTAGCTTAAGTAAAATAATATTTGTATGCCTTTGATTCGCATAAAATCAGGTTTTAAGTAAAAACGTCTGCAAGAGACAATGTCAGACATGTACTTTTGTCCCTTTTCATTATTTCCATTAATTAAACAGTATAACAAATATTGATTTTAATTTAGTGATTATTTATTTACTTATTTATTTCAATCACTATTACTGTTTTGGATTAGTATAATATCAAATTCATAAGAAGCAAAGATTATTTGCAAAATTTTGGCTGAAAACAAAAGAATTAAATAAAAACAAATGTCTTAATTAAATTAAATTAATTAGCGTGTGTTTCAGTCCCATAAAATCAAGTTTTAAGTAAAAATGTCTGAAACGAACAAATGTTACCATTGTATTTTTATCCCTTTTCATTATTCTCATTTCATTTCGATTTTATCATTTTAATGTAGAAAAATTGGGGTTTTGTACACGTTTTAAAAAATAAAATAAAACATTAAAGCATAAAAATATGGGGAAAGTATTTATTAATCTTGTACGCCACTGTTTATTACAAATTTTATACTTATGGTTTGTAATTGAGTAAATTACAAGAAATTTGCACGATGTTACGAATATTCATGTTTATAACTATTTGAGTATCTCTCGTATAAAAGTCACTGCAACCAGAAACCATCCAACCAACCAGACAAACCATACATAAAATTCACTTAGACGGCTTCTTCTAAACTTTGATACTGCCTATATGACTAATTATCTGTGACTATATGTACGAATACTTTTAGGAATGATCAAGTTGTCGCACATAAACGTAAACAAAAAAGGGCTACACAGTAACACTTCGTTTGATCTTATGTGTGCTCCCACCGGCTATCCAATCTCAATTTTGTTTTAATACACATAAGTTTCTTTCAGTATTTATTAATTTATAACAAATTTAGTTATAACAAGTTATAACAATTATATTATTTGTAAGACGTTATAACAAATTTTTAAGCATACATAATTACATGTTGCTTAAAAATTTGTATTTAACTATTTAGTTGTGTAGAAAATAATGACGGTTTGTAACTCAGGGCTCGCGCCGTTTCTACTTTTAGTACGATTTTTTTTAATAATAATATTCGCCTAAAACAGGATTTATGTCATCAAGTAACACGGAACTGTGGACTATTAGGAAACTGTGGTACTCAAAAGTAGAAACCATACGCGTCCGGAGTTAAAAACTGTTATTATTTTTTACACAACCTAACAGATGCTATAATGCCTAATAGTACTTATTCTTGAAATGTTGAATGACCTTTCTCATCCCACCTTATATTTCAAACCCTTGAAGTAAAATGGTTTATTCCAGGCAAGCAAGAAAACGCGAAGTGATAACAACTCAACTCAACAATTAGTTTTTCACTGATGATGACCGAGTAGTTCGGTTGAAAACGTTTTGAATTTTTAAAAGGACTTTAATGTGCTTTTAACCCATTCGGGACCATGGGTGCATATATGCACCCTCAAAAAGAGCATACAGAATTTGTTTTAGGCACCAGTAAAAAATAAAAGTAATATTTGCTTTCTCTAATTAGAGCATTTTTGTGATAGTTTAAGTAAAGGTAGCTATTTTTAAAAAAAGTGGTGCCAACCGAATAAAATTTCTGTAAAAGCAGCCGGTCCCGAAGAGGTTAAATGTTTTATGTATGTTTTTACTCACCTTCAAGCAATATATTTACATTTAGTTGTATCTTTATGAATTTTAACTAATAGATGCCATTGACTTACGTGAAACGAAAAATCCTAAAATTGACATACGAGTATTGAGAAAAAGGCTAAGAAATACTCAGCACGATTTAAAAAGTTTGGCCATATTTAAAATACCCTTAAATTTTTACCATTGCTGCTTTTTACTCCCCGACAATACTGTAAATACACCTCCGGCCAAAATTATAAGGACAGTAAAAAATATAAAGAATCATACATTTTGCACAGTTCTTAAGTATATTAATAAGCATCATATAATGTGTATCAGCTGGAAATATCGAGCTACGCTGGGTTAAAATCAACTTTCTGTTCAATTCGATATAACAATAAATTTTAGAAAATTTCTTGAAAATTCCTTTAGATTCTGAAAGTAAATTTATTCGCCAAATTTTTTCAAAAACTCACAAACTTGGCGATATTATTTCATTTGGCGCAAAGAATGTGTTTTGGCATTGGTAATCTTGCAAGTCAAATTTCCCGCCAAATCTCGCCAATGTCACCGACAATTCTTGAAATCTCGCCAAATTTGGCGAAATTTTGCTAAGTTTGCGACTTTGTTTACTGCCAACAACTTAACTTAATAACTGTTCAACAACTTTTGTTCAACAACTTAACAACTGTTTCAACCTTCATTCCCATTGAAATGCATTGACCCGTAATGACCCTAAAATGACCCCGAAATTTTATTTCCTTGAACATGTGACTTTTCCCAATCGTCTTCTCGTACCTTACAACGGTAGGATACAAAATTTAGTCAAAATCGTTAGAGCCTTTTTTAAAATAAAATTTGCATATACACACAAACACAAGATTTGCTCGTATTATAATATGAGATTTATAATATAAAGAAAACTGTTTTGCTCGATTTTTTTTAAATGATATATTTTTTTAAAATATGAAATAAGATAATGCATATTTTTAATGGAAATAATTGTAAGAATACTGCTTATAAGTTCGAATAGATACAATTTTAATTAGAAATGTAACCACCTTTATTTTGAAGATACTCAGCCAATGTTTGAAACTAGTTTTGATAATTTTTATATGGGTATAGCTGTCCAAGGATTGTAAATAGCTTCCTGAAGATCTGTATTGCATAAATATTGCTTATCATTTACACAAAAAAGCTCACGATAACACTCTATTCTTTTTTAATAATATTCTTATCGTGGTACTAATTTGGTGAATCATTTAATAGGATATTTTCTCATTGAACTACTTTTTCGTAGTGCATTATCTTATTTATCATCATATTCATGCATTATCGTGTTAGAAAATGAATGTATCTTTTCCTAAACGCAACCATAAGCCATAATTTGTGTTTCTAATACATAAATACCCTTTTTAGTAAATTATTTTAGAAAAACTTAATTAGTGTAAACATGAGCTCACACAGCACCCAACATTATGACTGATTCTCCTGTATTTTGACGGCTCCATACAACATTTCCATTTCTGCACAAATCGTACCGATATTAACGTACGACTTTAGACTAATCAAGACTGAATAGTTTTTCCTCCGCCTAAAGTTATAAATTAATACTGGTATAATGCGTAGAGGAATAGAAACATTGTAGGGATCCGTCTAAATGAAGGAGGTGCACTCAGTGTTTGGAGTTCTGTTTCAGCTAAAGTTAAGACTAATATAGTTGATTGTTTCTAAGAAAATTAACTTAAAAGAGTATACCCTTATTTTATAAACACAGATTTTGACATATAGTTTCACCCACAGTAGCGATACATCTATGTACCACTTTAAGAATACTTTCTGCAGCATTGTTTACAAATTTATGGTGGTTCTGTGAAATATTTTCTTTCCAAACAGTCTTAATGCACTTTTATCATATTTCATATTATTAAATATCTTAGGTAAGCTTAAATTAAATAAAGCATCATTTGCTTTGTTTTGTTTTTTTGGGGGGAGGAGGGATTCTCAGCATGAATTTGAATTTATCTTCACCACGTTCTCGACTCGTGAATTCGACGAGACTAAACTTTCGCTGTTAGATTCTCCCACAAAAAGGAAATATTTATGTACTACTCTAAAGCTGTCATCACACGTGCAATTCTATTATAGGCAATATCAGACATTTCTTCAGAAACAGGTGTTTTCAAGAATAAATCAATCGAAAACTCACCATGTCATAGTTAAACTTCAATGTCGAACTTATCTCTGTTTATATTTCCTACGCTAGATATCAGCTCTAATTCTACGAACCAGAGCGCTCTAAAAATAGTTTTTCTCAGTTCTTGGGCTTTACACTACTATTTAAAACACTTAACAGCAATTACTCGCCAAATGTTCCGAGTGTTGCTTACATCTGCGGGGTGCATTCAGCCTTGAAAATAACCCTACTTGCATCCCGAAAGAGTAGATTCCAGCAAGCGAGGAGCAATAGCATATATTTAAGATCATACGATAATACGTTGTGAGAAATTCAGAATATCTCACTCAAAACTCCGGTATACTGCTCAGAAAACCAGCATAGGGAAAACCATGTAAAAGCAACTTTGCTCTAAATTTCGGCTATGTCCAGAAAACTACCGAGAAACATTAAATGGTTGGATCAGTCATCACCAATCATCCCAATTGACGTTACTGCGATAGCTACTTCAATACAGAAGACGGAGATTCACCTCTTGCAACTCACCGACGACCTCACAGGTGGAATCCATTAGGCGAAAGGGGAACTTTTCGGCTGTGAAATCGTGAAACATCTTTTCACCATATGAGAACGAACTTTGTTCGTGATATCATGCACTAGAGCTCCGAGTGGCGAGAAAAATAACCTTTGTTCTTTGCGACTGATGCAGTGGTGATATAAGCGAATGCACGGAGATTCTAGAGAGCTTCTGAATGGAATTGTGCATCTATTTTTGATTCAAGGTCAGAGTCATAGCTCTGAGGTGGATATTTGTTTCTTCGAGCAATCGCAAAGGATTCCCGTAGGTTTAATTCAGAAATACGGAAGGCTTATACAAGAAGTCTTATACAAGGCCTATACAAAAAATCACATATAAATCAACATTAATATCGTATCAATAAAGAAAAGGGAAAAAAAAAGGTTGGACCAGGTTGAGGATAACAACCGGTACGGATGGGAAAGAACATCCAGCCCGGACTCTCATAAAGAAAAATGAGTTGACTTCCTGTCAACTACGAAAACGTTTCACCCCGAGTGGTATGAAGGAATTTACCGCGAAAAGTATTAGGAGATAAGCTATTTCTCTCATACGATAAAACTTTATCAGGACTATCAGGGATTTGCCCTAAATCAGTGGTGTACTTGTTGGACTATTCACTTAAACAGGGTTCGTACGGCTGCTGGAATTTTTCGACCAGGAAATTCTTCAGTACCAGTATTTTCTTACAGAAAATCTCTCCTTAAAAGAAGGTGAAGTTTCGCCAGTTTAACCTAGATTTCTTTTTCTATGAAAAAATACTGGCAGCACTCCTGGAAAATTCCCTGATCCGTACGAACCCTGTTTAAATGACTTTGATTATGAGCTAAACAGAACGCAGAAATCGTTGTGATTTTTCGTTAAATCAAGAATTATTATTTGTGTTAATATATTTTCGATATAATAAATACACTGCAAATTCCCAGCACACATTCCGAACATATTTGGAACACTTTGATTCAAAAAAAGTGTTCCAGTTACCTTAATGTGTACCGAACGTGTTCCCTTAATGTGTTCTGAATATGCTCCGCTATACCGAAAGTGTTCTGAAAGTGTACCGAAAGTATTCTGCTCAGGATATCTGTTAAATCTAAACTTGGGGACACATTTGAGAACGGATTGGGAACACATTTGGGCACACTTGTGCAATCAACGCTTTAAAAAGTGCGTTACAAAAGAAAGTGTGCTGAACAAAAGGAGTGTTCTCAGAAGTATTCTAAAAACTGTTCCAAAAAGTGCGCTTCAAAGTGTTCTAAAAAAGGGGGACAAAATAAGTGTTCTGAAAAGTGTATAAAGATTTGCAGTGTACTTCTTTGTTTCTAATGAGAGCGGCTCCATTTAGTTTTACGCTACCACTTCAAACACAACATCGGCTTTCCGTCACAACGTGTTATTGAAACTTAAGAATACCATTTGAAGTATCGTTTATACATTTACTGTGGTTCTGAGAATCTTTATTTCCAAGCATTCTTACTGGATTTAAAATCATATTTCATATGGTTAAGTTGCAAGCTCTGTCAGTTTTTTCTCAATAAACATTTTTTTTTTTTTTTTAAACCGTATTTTGAAGCCACACATCCTTATCCATGTATATATTTAAATGAATAGAAAAAAAATCACATATAACTCAATATTAATATCGTATCAATAAAGAAAATAAGAAAATGGAAAAGTTTCAAGACAGAAAGTATTTTCTTCAATGTTTTCCTGGAACGAACTCATAGAGTTGAAAACACGTGTGGTTGACTCACTTTCTGTGAGTATCGAGTTGAGTTTGATTCACATTTTGAAAAGCGACCGTGAGTCGAGTTTGACTCAAAAAATCCGTGAGATTGAGGGAAAATTGCATCTGAAACTCATTCAATTTGTTCACAATTTTCTGAAAACTTTCCTTGCCGTTAAAAACATGTTTTTGTTTTTCTTTAAATGCAAGCTAGCGTAACTCCAGTGTACAATTCTGAGAAAACATGCGTGGTAAACTTGTGTGCAGTGATGTGCTTATAGAGTTTCACAGTCATATTCGTAATATGACCTTTCGCCCAACTCCCCCCCCCTTTTGAGCACCTTAAAAAGATTTTACAAGACGCCTTTTTCCCAATCAATACTACTTACGAAAGCCAGGAATATTTTTTCTTTTTAAACAAAAATGCTTGTGAGTTCTGAAATTTCATTTGGGTTTTTAAATAATTTCTGAAAAGAAATTTTCCTTATCACGTTGACCGCCGCGTTATCCAATTTCGGTAAGAAATAAAGGAAAAACAAGGCACCAAAACATGGGCTTGCTTGTAGGGGCAAACATAGGCTGCTTTAAAACTCGTCTCTACAAATAAAACGGAGTAAACAAACATAAAAAAAAGCAAAAATCCTGATTATTCCTGCTTTTCTTCACATTAAAAAAAAAAAAAAAAAAAATCATATAATATCGAATATATTATTTGCAGAGAAAATTACGCTGAGAATTTAACACTAAAAGCAAACTAAAAGTAATTTAAGAATAACTGATAGGAATATTAATTACATTAGTTATATTAATACAATTAATTATAAATATTAGTTATTATACAATTATTTATATTAATTACAATATTTCAGTTACATTGGAGTATTTTAAGTCTTGTTCCAATACTAAATTAATTAAATAGATTTTGACATCACTATAGTAATTTCATAAAATTAAGCAAAACATTTTTTTGTCATTTTTTATGATTTTCTTTTTCGTATTTCATTGTTGTTGTTTTTTGTATCTTTTTAAAAAAGGAATGCGTAATAAGTTCTGCTCTTTTTTCAAAAATGAGTTTGAATCGAACGGATTAGTTTCATAAATTTTTATTTTGAGCGCGAACATAACACATTTTTCAGAAGGCGAATTTTAGTTTGATTTAGTCCCCCCCCCCCCCCCCCACACACACACACTTTTTTGGTGAATTTGCACAACATTGATTTTCTTAATTCGAGCAGAAAATGTTAGCAATAAAATGGTCAGAATAAATACATTGTATTCAACTCTCTGTAAAATTATCGAAATATTATAAGAAATTGTCATATTTCTTGCCATACCTCTTATTGTTTATTTTTAAATTACCTAAAAATAAAAATAAATATTTTACTTATTAGAAATATTTACACTTTTTATACTATGAACTTGAAAAAAATATGTACTTATCTCTGTGTGCCTTTGACCATTTTAATCTATTAAATTGTACAGCTCGTAATAATAAAATATAATTTTCTTTTTAACAATAAATTTCAGTTTCACTGCTAGTACAGTCACAAATGAGTAATGCAATAAATTAAATCGATATTTTCTGAAATCACAGAAGAAAATAAATATAAATATGTGTGAAACTGTATCACGCTACAATATATTTTGATAAATATTGCTCAGCCGATTTCGCACACAATAGGTCTTAAATTTATAATCACTAAACAATAAGTAAAATGGAAGACTCCCATCAAACAATACGTCAATATTATAATCGCATCCTATTATATCGCGGAATTCAAGCCACATGACCATTTAAAATTTCAAAATACTGATAACTAACACTCTTTAAACAATAGACTGACAATCAGGGCCTGTTTACCGAATAGGCCCGTGAAGCTCGAGCTTACTCACTGAAATACAAAGCCCCCCCCCCCCGAAATTTACCTTTCAAAACTAATTTTCAGGGGGGGGGGAATTCAGTCAGGGTAAAAAATGTATTTTTTTCTTAATTATAGCTACTAAATTTTCCCTTTACTGACACATTTATACTCTATTTTTTTTTTTCTGTTGATATAATAAATGGTATAAAAAGAAAGATTAAATGCAACTTATTTTCATTTTTCTTATGTTTTACATTTTAATTTCAAACGTTCTATAAATAACAGAAAATTTAATCTGTATAATTATATATTGCATATATTCATAAAGAGTGGAGAAATGATATAAAATATGGAGAATAGGTTATTTAAATAAAGGGGAAAGTAATTAGCATTCAGTGATACCAAATTTCTGTTTATAAAATAGAAGCAAAATTATGTTGCAGCCAATCATAAATTTACGTCAAATATTTGTTGTACCTGCATTGTTCTTAGCATTGGCGAATCCTGCAATTTTTGTAAAGCATAAAATATATTTTGAAGTTCAAATATTCGCACCTGTTACATAATTGTAAATTCATTTACAAAATTAATTTGTTATGTATAATTATGTATATAATAAAATATTTTTTATATGTATATAGGTAGTTAGTGTTAGTTTAATATTAAAAATGTTGTTTACTCGAAATTTGGATGATAAAATTTCAAATTGTTGCAGCATAATTGGCAGAGTAAAAGGAGGGGGGGGGGCTGTGTGACGTCAGGCTTCCCCTACTTCTAAGTCTTAAGCGGGCTTACTGAAAATACTAATATGTTTTAGAGCTGATGACCTATGAGCCGTGACTCCACCAGTCTACCAAAAGCAATAATGGGTAATTTGCTTATATAAGAAAAGTGCGAATTTTATTCTATGACTTGAAATAATGTATGGTATGTCTGTATGTTTGGTCATTTTAATCTATTACATTCATAGGTGCCAACTTTAAGGTATTTTTTAAAGTCAAATAAACACAAATTGGACCAGAAAAATATTTCACAAATTGTTTTTTGTTTCTATGTGGTAATTAATTAACCTCTTTTATTTAATAAAATTTCTGGTTTTATATGACTTGGAAATAAACCCTGAAGATTGGCAGCTATGTAGATTGCACAGTTCGTAATTAGGCAAGATAATTTTTTTGAGCAATAAATTTCTGTTTTAATACTCGTATAGATACAAATGATGCCCAATATACCCTCATTTTTTTTTAAAATTCATTTGGAAGATTTCTTCTCATACCAATTAAGTAATGTAATAAACTACATACATAGATAATTTTCCGAAACCGCCAAAGAAAATAAATCTAAAACTCTGTAAAACTGTATCACGATACAATACCGTTTGATAAGCATCGCTCAGCCGAGTTCGCACACACCAGGTTCAAAAGCTGTTAAATTTCTTATCACTAAACATTAAATAAAACGGAAGACTCCCATCAAACAATACGGTCAATATTATCATCGCATCCATTACATCCCGCAATTCTAGCCACACGACCATTTAAGATTTCAAAACACTGATAACTAACACCCTTTAAACATTACTGATATGTTTTAGAGCTGTTGAAAAGATGAAATCGGGCCGGCAGATGCGAGGAAGATATGCTACGTGCATCCACCAGTCTACTTGACTGCGCTAGCTCTAGACTGCGCCCGCGTATGTGTAAATAGTGGCCTCTGCGGGTGACTAATAGGTCCGGGAGACATTTATGAAGTGAAATCGCATTATCTGGGTCTCCATCATTCCGGGTTCGAACCTCATTGTCTTTGGAAGGAGGTCTTGGCTCGGAGGCTAGAGTTTCCGTTTCGCCATCTGTTCCCATTTCACCCCCTAAAGGTCTGTACCATTTGGGGTGTTCCCCTACACTCGGTTCGATAGCTTAATACACAGAGACGGTTTATGGAGGGGGTTAGATGTAAAAATTCACCCCCAACAATGCTGTGACAAGGATTGAGTAACTCTTACCCCCGAGGAACGAGAAGCTTTGAATGTATAAAAGGTACTCTCGACGATCTCTGGCATGCAGTTCGAATTAATACAGGAAACAAAACAAATAAAATGCAAAGATTGCAAATAGCGGTAAAGGACATAAATATCAGTGTTGAGCAAACTCACACACACACACACACACACAAAAAAAAAAAAAAAAGAAAAAGAAAAGAAAAAGAAACTAATCCGCATTCAAATTCACTTACTGAAAAATGCGTCAAGCTCAAACTCAAAATTTATAAACCGAAATCTCTCAATTCAAACTCATTAAAAAAAAAAAAGAAAAGAGCGAAACTCACTAAAGATTTCTTTTTTTTTCTTTTTTTTAAAAATAAATATAAATGAGAAACAGAAAAACATGAAAAAAAAAGGAAAGATTTATTTTGTTTAATTTTATTAACTTACTAAAGTGATGTCAAAATCGCTTTAATTAATTTAGCTTTAGAACACGACTTAAAAAACTCCGGTGTAATTCAACTGTTATAATTAATATAATTCATCCCTGTGAAATAATCTTAAATTCTTAAATTACTTGAGTCGTTCTCAAGGTAATTTACTGCGCAAATAATATATTAAATTATACATGATTTGTTAAAACAAACGTTAAGAAAAGCGGGAATAAGCAAGATTTTTCATTTTCTTTACGTTTGTTTTACCCCCGAGGAAAGGTCTATTACGAGAGGGAATTGTGACTACCTCTGTAGGTTTCCACATCCCTCGAGTTATGGTAAAGCAAGTACGGGTCGGAAAAACACGACTTAAGGCATAGGGCCTGGTTTCCTTCTGGGTGTCCAGCCCCGAAGCTATTGGGGGAAGAATGCCTGTCCCGAGTGTCTCGTGGTGGTTCTCAAATTGGGTTCCACCGCGTATCGCAGCAACCTACGTCGTTGACACATGGGTCTAAGGGTTGGAGGGTCCGCAGGTGGCGATTCTCTGAATGTCCGAAGCGCATACGGAGAGACAAATCCGGCCGTGCGCGCTAAAAGTCTCTCAGGACGTGTTCTGTGGTCGAAGACGTGCCGGGCGCCCCTCAGGCTCTTGGCGGCGCAGCCTAGTTTTAAACCCCGAGGAACGAGAAGCTTTGAATGTATAAAAAGTACTCTTGACAATCTCTGGCATGCAACTCGAATTAATATAGGCAATAAAACAAATAAAATGCAAAGATTGCAAATAACTGTAAAGGACATAAATATCAATGTTGAGCAAACTCACCAACTAATCCGCACTCAAATTCATCTAATAAAAATGCGTTAAGCTCAAACTCAAAATTTATAAAAACTTTAAATCGCTTTAATTAATTTAGCTTTAGAACAAGACTTAAAAAACTCCGGTGTAATTCAACTGCTATAATTAATATAAATAATTCCAGTGAAATAATCTTAAATTCTTAAATTACTTGAGTTGTTCTCAAGTTAATTTACTACGCAAATAATATATTGAATAATATAGGATTCATTAACAAACGTTAAGAAAAGTGAGATTGAGCAGGATTTTTAATTTTCTTTACGATTAACTCTGTTTTATTTGCAGAGCCTATTTTCAACGCGGCTTTTCAGGCAGACATAAGTTTTGCCGTTTTGTTTTTTTCATTTATTTCTTATCAAATAAGGATAACGCAGTAGTCAGCGTGGTATTTTTTTTTTTCTTTTTCAAGAATGATTTAAAAGACCGAATGAAATTTCGGAACTCACAAGCATTTTGTTGATAATGAAAAAAAAATGATGCTTAGATTTCATTAATGCTGTCGATTACAAAAAGGCGTCTTGTAAAGTCTTTTAAAAGGCTCAGAGGGGAGGAGGTGTATGTGAGTGTGTGTGGGGGGGGGAGGGGGAGATTACTACAGAGATTAACTGTGGGAGGCTGTAAACACATAAACGTACACAAGTTTAGCACACATATTTTCTCAGAATTCTACATTGGTGTCCCGCTATATAGTTTGTGCGAACTGGCACTTAAAGGAAAAATACGTGGTTTCACCCGTATCATACTTAGTATAGGGTAAGTCTTGTAATCGTTTTGAAAATCGAAAAAAAAAAATTTGACGGATTTACACGTTTCAGACACTAGAGATTCCGAAAAACATATTTTTAGAAAAAAAAATTGCCGTCCGTCTGTCTGTCTGTGTGTGTTTCTGTAAACGCTCTATCTCCCGAACAAATTGAGATAGAGACTGGCAATTTGCTATGAACTTAGTATGTAATAATGAGAAGAAGCTTATTGAATTTCAGTATCCTCGACTGTTTTTTTCGGACTCTCGAAATATTCATTCTGGTAAAAGGTATATACAAATTTTCGAAAGTGTTTATTTTAAGGAGTGAATATAAAATACAATAAAAAAACATAAATTTTGCATTAAAAAATGAAGTCGATTGGGTGATTAGTAGTCGAGATATTTGCAATCATATTTTCCACACTCTTCGATTTTTCATGACCCTGTATTTCATTCAAATTTCAGTTCAAAGATATATTTTAATTGGAAATGAGACGCTTAATCCAACGCAGTAAACTCTTAGTTAATATGATTATCATTTTTGGAGTTATAAGGATGTTTCTTTTACGCAGATTAGCAATAGAGCATTTAAAGTTTATGACGTCATCAAGTCACGATTTTATTCGAATTGCAGTGCATTTTATAAATGTAAGTAACTTTTTTAACTTTGAGTACCACTGTTTCCAAATAATAATGATCGACTTATTTAAACGTGGAAATTCTCGATTAAATAGGGTAAATATCACTATTAGGCAATCTTAGTTCTTGGTTTCGCCAGTGTTGTTGCACCCTTGTTGACATTTTATCGTTATTCTTCTTTTACATTAACCTCCATGTGTGTGTTTCAAAAGGACTTTCATTGTTCTTCGCCCATTGAAACAACCTCCAGCTTTTCTTTATTCTTTAAAAACGATTACCTTCCTTCTTGTCATCTTCCAAGGATTCTAAAGGATAGACACCTTCCAAGTTGACAGGTGGCACCGTCACGGTAAATTTCACAAAAGTCGACTATCATCGTTGTTACCCTTGGCCTTTCAAACGTTCCTGAAATTAATACAGCAAAATGATGCTTGAAGTTTTAAAATGACATTTAGTTCTTTTAAAGCGAACATTATTTCATTGAATCATTTCTCTATACACAATTCTACAATTACAATTTTTATTTTTCATTTTGAGTACATGAATGAGTACGCGAATACTGAAATATTTACAAAAAAGTGGATCCTGGAATTTTCCGAACCTTTTATTATCTTAGTTATGCAAAAAATCAGTGATCCTGATGGAGAGATCCTCATGACTACAATTAACTTCAGAAAGAGCACAAGAAAATTTGCCTCAGTCAATAATGTGTTTACAAACATGGCAGGCTAAAGCGAATAAAGAAGCAAAAGGAAAATTGCAGCTAGCACTAGTATATAAATTAGTATTGATAGGGACTGCTCAGACTAGGAGACCAAGTCTGTAGAGCATATATATCCTTCTCGGATTCATTTATTAAGGTCTTAAAAATAATTTAAAAAAAAGATAAGAAAAAATACAATATTCAGCCGAAGCTGAATTTGGATATAAATTAGTATTACATTAATTAAATTATTTAAATGTGTTTATTTTTATTTTTATATACTTTGTATTAGAAGCCCATGCAAAAAAAATTATAAAATTCCCTTTCCTTAAGAACTTACATATGATATAGTACTTTAATTTTACCTTGAGAGTGTTAGTCAGTGAGATCTCAAATTCCCCTGGCTAATGTTAAACTTATGGGAAAGGAATGTATTCGTATTTTTAAAATATCTCATCAGGAAATTAATAATTGTAACTTTTTTTTTTTATTGTACTATTTTCAAAGGATGTTTTTTTTCTTTTTTTTACTTAACAAAATATTTCTAAAATCTATACTTAATTTAATATTTTATGTCTTAAAAGTTGACGAGCTAAGAGTAAGATTTTAACATTCGAAATAAAATTAATTATATATTTTAGAAATATTTTGACAACTAAAAAAGAAAGAGGCATCCTTTCAGAAGAGTGACAAAATAAAGAAGTTTAAAATATTAATTTCTTGATGAGATTTTAAAAAAATAAGAAATTCGTTCCACGCCCATAAGTTTAACATTAGCAAGGAGTATTCGAGACCTGACTGACCAACTCCCTTAAACGCGACATCCCACCTTTTAAAATATATGTTAAAGCTTCATATCCGTTTCTTATAATTATTTTGTGAACAAAATCAGAAATTACTGACCTACTAAATTTTTCAACTACTTGAACATTAAAATGAGTGGAAAACAGAATAGATTAAATCAAAATATTCTACAGGTTAATGTAATAATCCTGAAAGATACTTTGCGTAAGGACATAGATTTGTTGAATCATCTAACATAAATCCAAATTATTTACTCTAATAACTTTCCAGATTGAGAAATACATTTGTCTTATACCCTTGAGACAAGCTGCGTGCTGATTTAAAGAGACCGCTCATATTGAAGGCTAGAGTTAATTGTAGTGATGAATAATATTCAAGATTTCTCCATCGGGATTACGAATGGTTTGCATAGCTAAAGTAATAAAAGGTTCTGGAAATTCCAGTTCCTATTCACTTTTGTGTAAATATTTCAGTAATCACCTACTGATTCTTGAAAAACAAATGAAAAAATAAATGTAACAATTGTTGACAGGTATATTTAGTTATATGCAAATTTGTTGGATAATTTTAACGGATATAATAATTCACTTATAACTTTTTTGGAACATGTCGTCGTTACCATGTCAAACTATCGAATGTGAAAAAATGCATTTTTTATTACTTTTAAAAATGGACCGATTGTCACCACTAAAGTTTATTAGAATTCTTCGCCTAGTAAGAATATTAATAAAATGTCTGCGAAGAACAAGGTTGCCAGTTTGGCCTTCTTATTTATTTACAGATGCCAAATTCATACCGGAAATTTTGAGAGAAACCATTTTACTTTAAGGCGGTACTAAAAAAAAATATTTTTTTCCACGCTCAACAACTCAAAATTTTCTGACACATTTTCAGACTCATTTTTAAAAGTAAAAACATGAAACTTGGCGACATGATTTATGAAGAGATTTATAAGTTAACCTGTGTTTTTATTTTTCGTTCAATTAATTAGAAATTGATTTACAAACAGTTATTTTCACAGTACGATCATTTTCTTTTGTTTCCAGCGCTATCGCTTCGGGTAATACGGTTCAAAATGTCCACTTTGAAAGCATTTTTTGAAATATATTCTACTTTTATCAAAAAATCGACCACTACGGACATTATAAAGAGCAGTTTGGATTTGAGTACACCCTTAAGTAATCTTGAAAGATCTGTCATTAAATAAAGAAAAAAATTTTGTTTGAAATTACTGGTATGAATTTGTAATTTCTGAAAGAAAAAGTATACCAACTGGCAACTTGGGGAAGAATACTATTAAATTTAGTGATGAGAATCGGTCCATTTTTAAAAGTAATGAAAAATGCATTTTTTCCCATTCGATAGTTTGACATGGTAGAAAACGATATATTAACCTTTTGATTACAGTGTTGGGACACCGCACGTCCCGGCTACTATTTATTTTCTATTCGTAACACTTTTTGAAAAATAATCTTTGCATTACACTTATACTATGATATTTTCAAGAAATATCTACGATGAAGAAAATATTTTTAAATCGTGGTACGATTGAATATAAAAATAGTCGCCAGTACAAGCCCGTAACGAAAAGGTTAACAATTTGCAGGAGAGAGACTGATCACAGTCCTGAAATCTGGCGGATTTTTTTTTTTTTCAGAAATTCCGAATTCTTGACAGAAAATTTTGAATAGTAATTATCTTTTATTTTATTCACGAAATGTCTATCATTATATAAAGAGAAAACTATTTAAACCTTTGTGTTGAGAATAACTGGATTTGCCCACTATTCGATCAAACCTTACTGACAATTCTGCACGTCTACAAAGTATTAACATATTTACAAAGTGTAGGGTTTTGTAAATGCGAAAAGATTTACAGTAGAGCGCCGATTATCCGAATCTGTGGGGACGGGCGCTAGTTCGGATAATTGGACTGGACATTTTAGGGATGTTTCTGACTATGTCAAAATGGTTAAAGTGAATTTTTTACGTGTTTTTTTTTAAATGGAACAAACGTATGCTTTTAAAATATAGTAGTGGATAGGTAGATTAAAAAATTCTTTGTTTTGTACAAATTTCCTTCACTTTTTAATCAGGCTTAGGACTGATAGCTGTTAGAGCTGGCATGTTTAAAAATTGTGTTTTTTTGTCTTTCATCTTTATAAATTTTGTTTGTCATTTTTTTTTACCTTTTTATTTATTTATTTATTTTTATTTATTTATTTATTTATTTATTTATTGTCTTTTTATTCATTTTCAGAACTGCAAAATTTGAAAATTAAATAAAAAGGTTTGTATTTTTTTTTCTTTAAAGAATATATTCTTTTCAGTGGTGTCATATCACGAATTCTTCTTAAAATTCATAAGTTGAATGGGATCACAATTCTCCTGTCGTTCCAACCATTTCAAGCATTTAAAGACTTCATTATGTGTATGACTTGAATAATTTTCACAATCATGTTCCTCGATTTCTTTCTCCTTGATTTGTACCAATCATGCATATCCATACCGACTGAAAGATTCAGAAGCTTTTATTGCGCCATATTTCAGGATAGCTGAAAAAAAAATAAAAGTTTGTGTTCCTTTTAATATGGAGAGTAATTAGTAGCGCAGTGCTTACTTTTTATCGAATATGTTTCAACTAGTATTAACAAACAATTAAATATTTACAATACAAATTAATTATTAAATATTTAAAATATATTATCTCATCTCGGCATATATTAAACATTTAATCAAAGAAATTACAATGACGTTCACAATGTTTGAATTTTTAAATGTCCTCTACAATTTCCCTTTTTTTTTTTTTTTTTTTTTTTTTTTTTTTTGTAATAAGAAAATCAACTGTAATTAACTATTGTATTTTGTAATTTATAAGCCATTATTAACAGATGATACAATCTCATCATCATTTGAAATCTCATATCCAGTATCGTCTGCGTCGCTATTTAACCACTCGTTAATTTCATTTTCTTTGTAATTTAGAATTCTTCCCATTTTCTTTATTATTTTACATTCCTGATTTTATATTTCTAATCTGCGCAGTTCTAAATTGCTTGAAAATCGACAGAAGTTTTCGCAAAAAATCAGAAAAGTATTTTTCGGGCCGGCTTGAAAAAATTAGAGATAACTTCAAGCAGAAAGTTGGACGAATTATTAGACTTTGTTCCTACCGATTCACTTATCTAGAAAACATTTTCGATTTCAAGGGACCAAAAAAGGTCAAGACCAAAAAAGGGGTGTTCATATAACTGGACAGTTTGATTAATCGAATCGAAGTTCGGATAATCGGCGCTCTACTGTAATTTAATTTTCTTTCGTATAAAATAATACGTTACCAATCGGTTGGAAATAATGTCTACTATTAAATGGTATGCACAAATTAAGGTATGAAGGCCGTCTAGATATTGAACTCTAAAATAACGTCAAAATTTTGAATATAAACATCTAATTGTAACAATTATATTTATTCTATGCGTTTAAATTTATGTTCTCATATCAAATTTTAATTTACCATTTGAACCTAAATTTTCGGAATTAAAATTATTCAGTGTTCTGTGTTTTGATCAGATTTCAATATGGAATAAAGTCTCTGAATTCGGCATTTTACAAAAAAATTATCAATTATGAATTCAATCATAGAAATGTTATGAAAATGCATATTCATACTGACTGAAAGATGGAGAAGTTTTTATTGCGCCAAATTTGAGGATAACTTGAAAAATTAAAAGTTTTGTTCACTTTAATATGGCGATAGCTTCAGTGTTCACACGCTTTTACGACAATTTTTTAATAGAATTTTTCGCCTTATTTAAATGCGGAAAAGTATTACAAACCCTGCAATTAAACTATAGGTGTCTATAATTTCTACTATTTAAATATTAAATAGAAAAATTCTATTAAAAATTGTGGTAAAAGCGACCAACCCTGTAGCTTCTCTGAAAATATTAAAATTATCAATTAAAACTAGACATTATTTTAAACCGTTTGATTACCTACATTATTTTTCTACTATTATATGTGCGAGAATTAGTAGCGCAGTGCTTACTTTTTATCGAATATATTTTAAATATTAACAATTAAATATTTAAAATTTAAAATATATTTTCGCTATATATATTAAATATTTAATCAAAGAAATTACATTTATCTAACACAATGTTTGAATTTTTAAAATGCCCTCTACAATTTCCTATTTTCTTTTGCAATAAGAAAATCAACTGTAATTAACTGTACAAAATTTTTACACCGATATACTTCTAAAATTTTTACGTTGGTTTTCTCATACATTTCTTACGTAATCAGATTCCTTTTTTAAATTGACATATGTATTTAAACTTATGGCTAATGATGATAATGATGATAATGATGATGATAAATTGTTTAAGTTTTCTTTCGTTTCAGGAATTTTTTAGATATCTGAATTTTCTTCATGAATTTCGGTTCAAAAGAAAATTATGACAGTCAACATATACTCTATCGTAATAGATACTCCTAAATTAGACCAAATTACAGATGTTAAAATTACAGATGTTAGCTTGCACTGTGCTTAATTTACTTTGAAAATATTATTTGCTGAATCGAAATGCAAGAAAAAATTTCAACTTCACTATCTTTATAAGTTGATCACGATATATAACGCAGGTCATCGTCATTCATCATATATTCTAATACGAGCAAATCTGGTGTGTGTGTGGGGGGGGGGGGGGGGAGGGGGGTTATATATATATGCAAATTTTATCTTGAAAACGGCTCTAAAGATTTTGACGAAATTTTGTATCCTACCGTTTTGGGACACCAGAAAACCGTTGAGCTGGGTCACATGTTCGAGAAAATTCTATTAGTGGGTCATTATGGATCAGGGTCAAGCTAATTGTATAAAAAAAAACGGTTCAAGCGATTTTGACTAAATTTTGAGTCCTACCATTTTCGGGCACGAGAAGACTATAGGCTGGGTCACATGTTCGATAACTTTCGATTAGTGGGTCACTTTTGGGTTAACGCGGGTCAAGTTAATTTTACCTAAAAAATGGCTCAGACTATTTAGACTAAAATTTGCATCCTATGGTTTTCGGGCACGAGAAGACTGTTGGGCTAGGTCACATGTTCGAGAAAATTCAATTAGTGCGTCATTTTGGTCATGGGTCATTATGGGTCAAGCTATTTTCATCTAAAAAGGCTCAGAGGATTTGAACTAAATTTAGTATCCTACAGTTTTAGGAAACGAGAATATTATTGGGCTAGGTCACATGTTCCAGAAATTTTGATTAGTGGGTCATTTTGGTCATGGGCCATTATGGGTCAAGCTATTTTTATCTTAAAAACGACTCAGACTATTTAGACTAAATTTTGCATCCTATGGTTTTTGGGCACGAGAAGACTGTTGGGCTAGGTCACATGCTCGACAAAATTCGATTAGTGAGTTATTTTGGTCATGGGTCATGGGTGACCCATTATGGGTCAAGCTATTTTCATCTTAAAAACGGCTCAGAGGATTTAAACTAAATTTAGTATCCTACAGTTTTAGGGAACCAGAAGATTATTGGGCTAGGTCACATGTTCGAGAAATTTCGATTAGTGGGTCATTTTGGTCATAGGTCATTATAGGTCAAGCTATTTTTATCTTAAAAACGGCTCAGACGATTTGAACTAAATTTTGTATCCTACGGTTTTTGGGCACGAGAAGACTGTTGGGCTAGGTCACATGCTCGAGAAAATCTGATTAGTGGGTCATTTTTGGCGCAATGTGGGTCAAGCTAATTTTATCTAAAAAACGGTTCAGACTATTTTGACTAAATTTTATATCGTACGGGTTTCGGATATGCGAAGACAACTGGGCTTGGTCACATGTTCGAGAAAATTTTATTAGTGGGTCATTTTGGTCATAGGAAAGTATACTTGAACTCAAATCTAATTTTGACCGAGCATAACTCGGTCTTCTCTGCTCGTATAGTATAATACGAGCAAATCTTGTGTCTCTCGCTGTGTGTGAGCTTGTGGTTATGCAAATTTTATCTTAAAAACAGCTCTAACGACTTTGACGAAATTTTGTATCCTACAGTTTTTGGGCACGAGAAGATCATTGGACTTGGTCACATGTTCGAGAAAATTCGATTAGTGGGTCATTTTGGGGTTACTACGGGTCAATGCATTTCAATGGGACGGAAGGTTGAAACAGTTATTAAGTTATTGAACAGTTTGAAGTAAACGAAGTCTCAAAGTTGGTAACATTTCGCCAAATTTGGCAATATTTGATGAAATGTTGGCGACATTTGGCGGGAAAATCGACTTTTAAGATTACCAATGCCAAAACACATGCCTGACGCGAAATGAAAAATTGTCGCCAAATTTAGCGACATTTGGCAAAAAAATTGGCTTTTAAAATCTGAATGGATTTTCTGGAAATTCGTAATAGGAGCCGATATACATGATTCAACCAATCAGAGTCCATGGAACGTTCTCGGAAACAGAATTGAACCAATCAGGGTATATAAAACTTTCACAACACATGCTTGGCGCTAAATGAAATAATGTCGTCAAACTCGGCGATAGTTGGCAACATTTTGGCGACATTTGGTGAAAAAATTGGCTTTCAGATTTTGAAGGAGTTTTTTAGAAATTCCCAATATAATCAGCGATACATCATTCAACCAATCAGTGTCCATAGAACGTTCTCGAAAACAGAATTCAAGTGTAGTTTGGAAGGATGCCTTTTCGTTGTAAATATGTAATGTAAATAATGTAAAACTTAGAAATATGTACATAGATTTAATATTGATTGTTTCTGTAAATAATACAGTTAAAAATTAAAAGTCTTTATAGTAATAATACAGCGAGAATTTATTGTTATAACGAGTTGAACACAAAGCTAATTTTAACCGAGCTTTGTTTGTTTCAACAGCGGGGACTTGGTCGTCCCCGCTGTTGAAACATTAATCCTCCCAATCTCCCTTCCCCTTGGTGATAAAAAGTACTTTCTCCATTTCTCAAATTGTAGTGCATGCGATGGAGGAACAAAATTGTAATATTTTGATTTTAAAGATAGTCAGTCGTTGAGTGTTTTAGAAGTCTAACATTATAGTATACAATGTTGCATCAGATAACTTTTTTTAAATTGTAATATTCTTTAAAGTGCGATATTGTCAAAATCTTAAAACAGTATACTGTATAAAAAAATTGACTGTCTCCATGCAATGAATTAAAAAATATATATTTGAGAAAAATAATATATAGAGGGAGCGTATGGTCCTTACTTAGCATTATTTCAGAATAGTAATCTTAGTCTCATTTACTTGCATAATTTATAAACATTTTCTGCGATTAAATAAGGCAAAGATTGCTATTCGAAAATAATATACATATTCGCACTCAAAAGTGAAGACCGTAGGAATTCTATTTATAATTAGTAGCTAAAACAACGTCTTTCTGAAAATTCCTCTTTTGTATTTTCAATGTTTCAAAAATCTGAAAAAAAAAAAAAAAAAAAAAAAAAAAAACTAAAGTGTAATTTCAGGATTTTTATATAAATCTATAGGGTTTGTTTTGTCATTACATTTAATCTACATATTAAAAGCAATCCTAACTTTTAAATTTTCAATGGTAACACACAAGCTTTATTGCCCTGGTACACATATACATTTAAAAGAGTAAACATCGGAGAAAAACATTTAATTATTATTGAGTCAATATTTAGTAAATTATAAATAATTGAAAACTGCATTTTTTTTTTTTTTTTTAAATGAAATAGGAAAAATTTATTTAGGCACAGACGCTAAAAAAAAAATTGTGTATTTTATTTTATTTTATTTTTATTATTATGTTGTATAGCTTTATAAAAATCCATATATAAATATCATGCATATTTTTAGTTAATCTGTTTGAAATATTAAGTATTAAATTATATTACAATTATTAAATATTTATAAATAGAGCTGTACAATTATTCGAATTGTCTCCGTTTGAACCAGCGTTGTCAAAAATGCCGCCAAAATATTTTTTTTTTCATTTTGACCTTAGATTTTCATATTTTGAGAAAATAGATAAAAACTTCAATGTTAAGCATCCGTATATTTGATTAAAATTCAAAATCAATTTCTTGCCATTTAAGGTATGCTAAATGCTAGCAATGCATTGATGGATTTGCAGGAGAACTCCTAAACGATAAAAAATAATTATCGCATTCTTTCTTTATAACTATAACAGCATTTTCATCCACATTTTAAACAAGTTTTCCCAATATTGAACAAACATATTTTAACTCATATTGAATGTATTTTTGAAAACAGATCAGTGACAATTGACATTAAGGGTAAGTGCATATCTGCCAACATTTACGCTTTTTTTTTCTTACCACTGAAATTTAATAGTAAATTTTGCCTTACTTAATTTAATTATTACATAACGCACAATTTTTTTATTAAATTTCAGTTGTAATAAGAAAGCGTAAAAGTTGGAAGCTATGTAAATGAAGCCTGAGTTCAAAATTTCCATGTTAGAACAAAAGTAATTATGTAGACAGTCCCTCGATATAAGAGAAATATAGAAAATCTTAAAGATGAAACTTTTGGTGCAAAAGCTTTATATTGCGACAGTTAGTAAAGAACTTGCAATTAATAAATTTATTTATTTGTTGGCATTTTTTAAATAAAATATCCTTACAGGCTACCAAGAAATTGTACAAAATTTATCATTTTTTTTAAAAATATTCTTGAAGTTACAAAACAACGATTTTAATTAAGTTAGAATCAAACTGGAAATCTTTCAAACTAGCCCTTTTCTCTGTTTTTTTACTACGTCGCATGACAATTTTAACTATACTATAATATACACTGCTAAAAAAAATAGGGGAGCAAGCAAATAAAAGAAGAGAACCTTGCGAGACAGCCATGCATGGGTATAAAATGGAGAGTACACGTGTATCAATGCGTAATACAGAAAATAAGACGCAAAAAAATTGAAGGGAGCTTTAATTCTTTAAAAGGATGGAAAGAACATGAAAGATGGTTTAGGGCAACAATTTGGTTACATGTGAATTACAAAAAAAGCATTGTTTTGTAATGATGCAAGTTGTTTAATACGGCATGTGGTCCCCTCTAACAGCTAAGACTGCTGCACACCTGTTTTCCATGGATCTGATGAGGTTATCGATAAGACTTTGAGGAATACTGTCCCAATCTTCAAGAATTGCAATCTCCTTGTCCCAGACAATAAACGAAAGCCTCCGTCTTGCTGCAATGTGTCGTCCGAATGTGTCCCAAATATGCTTGATCTGATTCAGGTCAGGAAAGCATGCTGGCAATTCCATACGTTTTATTGTTTCAGTTTCAACCATGTTCTCCAACAGACGAGCTGTATCCGGTCAGGCATTATCATGCATGATAATAAAGAAATCACCATGGGTGAAGCGTAAGGTATGACATGAGGTCTCAGTATGTCGTCTGTATACCTTTGGGCCGTCAAAGTGTCATTCCAAATGATATGCAGGTCCGTACGTCCACCTATGCTGATTCCAGCTCATACCATCAACCCACCTTGTCTATAATGTGATCTTTCACGAACAAATGTGGGGTTATTTCGAGTGCCCCTTTCCCTACAAACAAAAAACACGTCGATTGTCACACTCCAGACTAAAAAGGGAAGCAGCATTTGACTCCAATCCGTTGCCTTCAATGTTGATGTTCAGCAGCCCAACTTCTTCGGGCCGCACAGTGGCTTGTGGTCAATGGAACACAGATCAATGGCCTACGTGCATAGAGACCACCCTGATGAAGCATATTTCGCACTGTTTGACTGGACACCTTTCGTCGTGTTGCCAAGAGCTACCGTTTTTGCAACTGAGTATCATCCCCTTTTCTGTCTCGACGAGCTGTTAACAGCTGTATCGGTCATCAGTTGCTGTGGTGCACGTGGTCGACCTTGCCCGGGTCGACATCTAACATTTCCTGCTTCTTGGAATCGATTCCACAGCGTTGCAAGGACATTTCTTGCAACTCCAACAGCGTCCGCTACAATTCGTTGTGTTTGCCCGGATTCAAGTCTATCTCTAATACGCCAAGCCATGGATTCCGGTAAATCACGTTGTTGTGACATTTTGAAATCATGCTTTTCTCAAAACAAAAGCTGAGAAATTGCATTTCGCAACTGAGACAGTGAAACAGACATTTCTGCGAAATCCTAATTTCTTCACTTATCTCCTTTTTCTGGTTTTTGACGTCATTAACTTTGATTTGCATATGAAGTTTTATTTTTCTGTTTTCTGCTACGCTTTAAATTATGGATGTTTTAATTTAAGTTACTTATTGGTGTCAGTATCTGTGTAATTTCGTTAAAACCACGTGCTCTCCTAATTGTTTTGAGTAGTGTAAATATTTCGCTATTCTTTATAGCGTTAACTTATTTTTTGCTCTGGGTTTAATGTAATGTGATTTTTAACTTTAATGGATTTGTATTTTGTCTTTTATTAGAGAAATTTTAAGCGATTTATCGTACTGATTTAGTTTGGAAAAAAGTTGTATCCAGATGTATAATTTTCTGTATTTAGTCAGTGTTCAAATATGCATAGCTGCCAACATTTACGCTTTTATTTTTCCATTAAAATTTAATAGTAAATTTTTCCCAATTTAATCGACGAAATCTTCGAATAAATAAGGCAAAAAATTCTATTAAATTTTAGCGATGAAAAGCGTAAAAGTTGGCAGCTATGAAATATGTCAATATGAAATATTGACTACTTATATGAATCGCTTTTTTTTTTTTACAGAATCAGCCAATTTTATAAATGAATTAAATAAGAATAAAATGTAAATTATAATATTATTCATTGCCTTTGCAAACACTACACCTAATCGTATATCAATAATTTGCCAAACAAGCATCATAGTTCAGTGAAATTGCACTCAGTATACCGGGTGAACCAAAAGTACGTTAATTTTTTTAAAATTTAATAAAAAATAACAAATGATGCTAAAAAATTGCGGTTTGCAGAAGTGGGATTAGAAGAGGATCGGATTTTTTTTAACAACGAAAACTATTCGGTTCAAAAATTACCGATAGAGGGCGCTGCATGCATAATATGAAGCAGATTTATGCAAATCAGGCTGTCAATAAAACCACTCAATTCACACAGATTCTTCATTCGATGCCAACAGTATGCTATCGCTACATCGGCAACTGGCGCATTGTGAAATTTCTCCACAGAAAGATGACTCAAGACGAGAAAAAAGCCTATTTTATATGCTGGGATACTGAAGCTTGTCAGACGCTTCGCTGAAATGAGTCTTTTACTATAAGCCTAATTACACATCTGCTATTTAACCTAATAACACATCTGCTTCATATTAAGCATGCCAGCGCCATCTATCGATAATATTTTAACCATAACATTTTTGCTATTAAAAAAAATCCAATCTTCCTCTAATCCCATTCCTGCAAACCGGAATTTTTTAGAATCATTCGCTTTCTTTTTAATGATTTTTTAAAATTTTAACGAACGTTTGGCTTACCCGGTACTTCCATTACGATAAACGCAATAAGCATTTCATAAAAGTTTCAGCATTTATAAATACTTTTATTTTTCTTTTCAGAATTTCTTGCATTTTTAAATATTATTTTTTTACTGTATAGTTTTTCGATGCTCATATTTTTCAAACTTTATACATATATCGCATTATTGATCAAAGTTTTATATTGTTTTCTACTTGTTAACTCTAAATATATACAATTATACAATGACTTTTATCACTCTTTTACAAAAGAACACATATCATTAAAAATTTCTTATCTGTAAAATGGATTAGTAGCGAAACAATGCAGGGTATATTTATAATTAAAAGTAATTATTTCAGCTTGTACAGTTTTTGTGTACGATTAACTCCCTCCTAATGGAAGTCTTTTCAAACTTTTCTTTTACGCAACATAATTCTGGCACATAATCCTTCTTAGTGACCGTAATGCGATTATTTAGCACCCAGGGAATTTAATTTATATTTAATTGAAATATTTTTTATTGCTAGTTTATGCTATTTAATTGACGGAAACAGGAAGCTCTTGTTCTACATTTGGCGTCATTATATTGAGAATGGACATTTGAATTGAGTGTAAGCTATATTTTGAATGAATCTTACAAAAATCTCTAAGAAACAAGAAATTCAATTTTATTAACCTGTTAAATTAAGTATAAATATTTTAGGCATTTTTATCATTTTAAATGAATGAGTTTTAATAAAAATTTAAGGCAAAATAGATTATCGTTTATAGAATAATCTATATATGTACAGAAAATAGAGGCGTATAGAGTGTGTAATACAACGTTTCAGGACTGATTTGTTAAAAACACTTCCAGGAAATCTTCCAAATAATAAACATATATTATTATAAATAAAGGTATATATTATTATAAAATAAAGGCATATATTATTATAAAATCAAAACTCATTTTTACCTAAAATATCATTATCTCAGACAAGAAAGTTATAATAAATGAATTGTTTGTTTTTATTTAGCCAGCACCTCTATCAAGGAAGAAACTGAAACTTTGTAGGGGCATTGTGAATCTAAATAATGAGAATTTTTTTTTCCAATCATACTCGACGAAATTAAATAAACAGTAACAAACAAAAATAAAGATTATAAGTACCAACTACCAGAAATAGGATTATCGAATAAGTCAGTAGATTGAATAAGTCAGTAGATTAATCGAATTAGCCATTTTTATGAATCAAGTACCTGTGAGCATAAAAGGAATTATAATTTTATTGCTGTAATATTTACTTTTTATAAGAATCAATTGTTCTTTTGAATGAAATCTTCGAGAAAACAGAGACTATTCTATATTTCATTTTATCTGTCCAATTATTATAGTATTATACTTATAATAAATGTCATGAAAATGTAAAATTAACGTGCAATGAAATTTGAATAATTAACGAATAATGCAGAATTAAAATAATCCCTAACAATGGCGATGGGCATAAGTATATATAATGGATTTAATAAGTTTAATCTCTATTTCAATCACAAAATATTTCTATAATTTTTAAATATTTTATTACAAACTATCATTGTTTTAAGATTATTAAATCTCGTTATATAAAAATGGGATAAATGAATTACATAACTAAAACATTGATTAACACACGCTCTTTCTTAAAAATTCTGCTAGGCGGACATATTATTTAGACTTGATCCGCATCAGTGGCGTAGTGAAAGGGGAGGGGGGGGGTGATCACTTTAAAACCAGTGTTTTTATATACTACATTTGGCCTTATTTAATCCATAACGTTCAACGATTAAATAAGGCCAAATGTAGTACATAATTATACTGGTAGTGAAGTGATCGAGTCCTCCCCCCCCCCTATCCCTTACTCTACACCACTGATCCGTATTATATTATTAAGAAATGAACCACTATTCACATTAGGTAACCTGGTCTACTTTTCACACATTATTATCTCGGTAAAAATATTTTAAGATTCAAGATTTCCTGACACTGAACTATATTATACTAATTGACTTATATTATAATAATAGGTGAATGGACTTATAATAATTTAACTTGAATCATTTACTCAAATTTGCATATACGTTCTAGTTCTGTGTGGCGAAGTCTTTTGTTTTTAGTTTTTAATTTAAATTAAAAACAGTCGGAAATATATTTCCTTACGCCCCCTTCTCTCTCGTTTTATCGTGTGTTTTTTACAATTTTTGTGATGCTGCTAGGTAATGCACGTGGAAAAAGCTTTAAAAAAGAACGTGAGATATACTTATTTGTTTAAAACTCAAAAACGTATCTTAATATAGTTTAAAAATCTAATTTGAATTCGTTTAATACCTAGAATATATATATATATATATATATATATATATATATATATATATATATATATATAATAAATTTTTTGTAAATAATAACCATTAAACCACATAAATAATCGACAATAGATAAACCGATAATTACTATACAATACATCATTATAGCAAAAAATTTAAGATTCTCAAAATTAAAATAAGTGGGAAAAGTACTTTAAGATATGTACAGAAAAAATCCAATATAGAAAGTGAAAATTATTACAATAGCAATTGGAAACTTATATAGTGAAACACTTTTTAAAGGGATATATATATATCTATATTAACAAAATAAAATAAAGTTTGTTATACAAATATGAAAGAACTAAGACACATAACGACATCGATTAACACATATTCCTTCGTAAGAAGGCGTACTGTTTCGACTCTATCGGCATTAAACTACTCGAAAATAAACCTTAGTTCGTATTAGGAAACCTCTTTTACCTCCCACCCTGCATTGCTCCGGGCAAAACAATTCAGGATTCTAGATTTCCTGGCACTAGACACCTTGATGTTACAATCATCGGTTTGAAGCATTAACTCACTTTTTCATGCGTTCTCCGTGGGCTCTTTTTAAGCTTTTAAACCAGACCGAAGACTTTGTTGGTGATGTTTCTTCTCTCGCCCTCTTTCCTTCTTTTTTTCGTATGTCGGGATGCTGCTGAACAATGTACGCAGATCAAAAGGTTCAAGTCTAAATCCAGTTAAAAGAAAGCAGGTGTTTAAATTTGTTACTTCTTCTTTTCTTTCCCTTTCTTTTCTTTTCTTTTTTTTTTTTTTAAACCGGTTACTGATCTTATTTTCTCATTTTGCCGTCGAGTAAAAGAAGTGAAAATAATTACTAAAAATTTAAATCTTTTGCAGCCATTCATATATACTTTTTTTTTTTAATGTCGAGAACGTGAATATTAATTGATAGCAACTTTTAAGAAAATTTGATGAACAAGTTGCTGAACCCCTGAAAAACGTGCAGTAATTAAAAAAAAAAATCTGGATATTTTCTGCAGAGAAACTTTCAAATTCCTTAACCCCGCCCCCCCTTTCCCGCCTCTCTCTCTCTCTCTCTCTCTCTCTCTCTCTCTCTCTCTATATATATATATATATATATATATATATATATATATATATATATATATATATATACCTTGTAATAGTGATAAAGATGTTTCTTTTTTATAGAAAAAATAAATTTTCTAATAGCAACCAATTACATGAATTGTTAAAATTTGCATCCAAGTTTTTTAATTATTTGCTAATGTGTTTTCTAGAAATGTATTGAATATTATTTTTTTGTTTTCCTCCTTGTGACCTAGTAGTTTTTTGTTAACTAAATGATTTAATTCAGAATATATGTTTCTATATTGGTCAAATTGAGTGGAATTGGTGTTGATTAAAAACATTTTAAGTCTATATGGGAAGAGAGAGTTACGTGATTTCATCAAATTGATTCATAAAGCAATCTATCATTTAAATTTTTGTGCATACTTAATATCTTAATAGTAATATTTTTAAAATCATGAAGTTAAAAATGTAAATATTCAACATTGTTTGAACTATTGTATTGAATATCTGTTCTGTGTTGATTGATTCTAATGTGTAAGATAGCCAGTTTGACCAATGTATTCCATATTACATAAATTACATTTAATGGAATAAAGGATGTTAAACGCATTACAAAAATGGACTAAATTTGTTGACCTTGCAATTATTATCAATTTGTTCTTTATCTGCTTTTCGGCAAGTTAAACATCTAGAGGATCAACATTTTTTTAACTTAAATTGAGAATTGGGACAATGAGATAGGTAACTGTTTGTCGATCCAAAGAAATCCCTACTAATTTCTCTGTACCAAGCATTAGACCCTAATTTTGAAGAAGGTCCTAAATTGCCAGTCGCTAAAATTTTACAAAAGACTACCATAATTGGGAATTGTGATTGAATATAGTTTAATAAAAATACAAACAAATCACATATAAGATAAAAATAAAATGAATAAAAAGTAATAGAAATAACTACGAATCTTGTATAAATATGAAATGATATTAAAATGTTGATACCCTTTTATACAAATAAAAAAAATATAAATGTACCATATAAGATGCGAAATTTGTTGAATCTAATAATTGAAAAATATGAAATGGTGTGTACATTATTTACAAATTAGATTGTGGTCCCATAATATTTTAAACTTATTTTATATTCATAACTTTATAACATATAAAAATAAATTCCTCAATGAAATAATCATGATACTCGTAAACCTTATAAAATTGTCCGAGCAAAAGTACACAGTCGAATAACGAGAATCTACTGTTCAGAAAAAAAAAAAACACATGCCATTGTAAAACAGTGGCCAAAGCGACAATAGATGTAGGATTTAAAAGTAAGCATATTACAAAAGCATGGGTAACAAAAGCAGCAATAGTACAATTAAATACAGGGTCATTCATAATTCCCTCCGGGGTTTCGAAACGTTATAGTAAAAAAACGAAGACGAATACGAAAAAAAAGAAACATATGAAATTATTCCGAAACTATTCAAGTTTTACTTACATACATTACAGGTGTTCTATGTGTGAACCCTTGGTCACACGGCATACATCCATGCGATAGTCCAGTTCCTGCCATACTCCGTTTCTTTAAATTTCCGGTACCACACATGAATTGTTTTGTCAGTTGGTCCCTGTTTTCGATATTTATTACGAAAGGCCCGTTGAACTGACACCACTGATTCAGATTTAAAGAAACGGAGTATGGCAGGAACTGGACTATCGCATGGATGTATGCCGTGTGACCAAGGGTTCACACATAGAACACCTGTAATGTATGTAAGTAAAACTTGAATAGTTTCGGAATAATTTCATATGTTTCTTTTTTTCATATTCGTCTTCGTTTTTTTCTATAACGTTTCGAAACCCCGGAGGGAATTATAAATGACCCTGTATAATTATTTCTATATATATATATATATATATATATATATATATATATATATATATATGGAAGATTATTTTAATAAAATACATCACGTTAGTACATTATTCATGAAAAGGGATAAATATTGTGTTTTCCTTTAAAATTATTTACAATTAATTTAGACGTTAAACATGAAATGAAAATAAATATGAGTCTAGTTTAAAATCGGTTATTTCAGTAATACTCACTACATGGCCCACGAGCCGTAGATTTACCATTATTTGCGAATAGAAATCTTCTCCATATTTAATCGCAAAATTTCGAGTCGATCACTCTAGAGCTTAACTAGCAGCACGCATTTAAATATTTTGATTCAAGAGAATTTTAACAAAATTTGTGATAATTGAACCGAAAACATGATAATAACTTTGGTTACAACATTTATTATGCTTACGTAAATCCAAATATTTATTCTCTTGTCAAAGCAATGGAGTAAATCGAGACTATGTATAAATTAAAAATAATAAAATGTTATTTAAAAAACATAATAATTGCTGCTTCCCCCTTCCCCTTTGCCTCGGTACATCTCCCTTGTCAGTTCGCCATAGCTGCCAGCTTTTTACACATTTTTTGTCACCGCTTTTTTAAAACAGAAATCTTTGCCTTATTTAATGCCAGAAATCCAGAATTACGTAAGGCGAAGATTTTTGTTCTAAAAAAGTGGTAACAAAAAAGCGTAAAAGTTGGTAGCCAAACAATAGTGTAGTGTGATTTGGTCGTCTTCTTATCATTCAGATGCAACTCGTTCACTCCGAAATTTGCAGTCGTGCTTTGAGACATGAATTTTGTGTTTGACCACTTTACCTATGTGGTTAGAATAAGTACATCTTTTGAATTTAAAATAAACCTGTTTTAAAAAGTGTGGTGTAGTTAACTCATTGCAGACGAATCCCGATATTTCTCGTGTTTTTGATGCATGCCTAGCATAAACATATCTCCAACCAGAAATTCTACTTAATTACATGTAACTTATTTCTGTGCTATGTATATATCTAATTTATTTTATTAAATAAAATATTTGCACCAAAGCATGCGTATTTGACCTGACCTGGTATAAAATGTGTTAATCTGAAGATGAATTGCTTAATTCGAAGAAAGAACTCTCGTTTTCTACTGTATTTTTTTTTTTTTATTTAAAAATAGTGAAATATTTAAAGTTTTGAAGAATATAGTATAGAAAAAAATTAACCATCGCTCTGTCATGTAAATTCCAATTGTAAAATAAAATAAAATCTTTTTCAAGTGTGTAAGCATTTGAACTAAATACAGACATATAATAGTTTTCGTTTAGGTGTAATGATAATGAGATACTAGCAGTAAAGTAAATATTTTGGAGAAGTTAAGGCGGTATTCAAAAAAAAAATATTTTTCCACGCTCAACAACTCAAAATTTTGAGACACATTTTCAGACTCATTTTTAAAAGTAACAACAGGAAACTTGGCGGCGTGATTTATAAAGACATTTATAAGGGCCCCATGTTTTTATTTTTCGTTTAATTAATTAGAAATTGATTTACAGACAATTATTGTCACAGTACGATCATTTTTTTTTTTGTTTCCAGCGCTATCGCTTCGGGAAATTCGGTTCAAAATCTTTGACAGCATTTTCTGAAATATATTCTGCCTTTATAAAAAAAAATCAAGACAATACGGACATTATAAAGTTTCTGAATAAGAGAACTTGCCAATTGGATGCATTTTAGAGCAAAAATGAATTTACAAATGTGTCTCAAAATAAGCAGTTTGGATTTGAATACACCCTTAAATTATGAAATCGGAACTCAAGAAAAGAAGTAAGTAATAACTTTAACTGAATGAATGGCAACTGCAGAAATATTTTAAAATCTCGTGATATATCTAATGGAAAAGTAATGAAAATCGAAAACAATTAAAGCCAAGGATGGGCTAGACGTTGTTAGCGAAAGGCTCCAAGTCACCACTGTTTTTGTGGCGTAGACTTTGAAATTATTTAATCACAGAATATCTGAGATTAAATAAGACAAAGCTTAGCATACGAAAATAAAAGGGACATGGAGCCATTGCGAGCTCCCTTATATCTCCCTCTAAATCTCTACATCCCGACTTAATAAATTGTGTTATTTCTCCTAATTTAAAATGACAAGTAGCATTCTGTCGACAACAATATAAAACTAATGATTTTGATTGCGGAAAGTGCGTGAGGTTTTATATTAGATAGTTATTTACCTGATTGTGTTAAAGAAACTTAATGTTTGTAATCTGCAAAAACATCAGTGGTGTATTTCATGAAATATAATCTCATATGCTTTTTTTTTATTATTTATAAGGCAGGTATTATTAGTGATTTAAAGATCTTTTAGGCTACAGTTTTGCAAAAAGTTCTTGCGTTATGTATGGTTCTTAAATAGTCATGGGGGAATAAAATTGGACCCGACACAAAATTTTCAGAAATGTATACGTTATGGCTACGTGTTTTATTACATTACAATTTAAACCTCTCATCTATGGATTTGAATTTAACTGTTTTACTTGATATTTTTAGTTTGTTTCAGAATATTGATAATTATTTTTGTAATTAAACACCCACTAGAGGTTTCTTTATTTTTTTAAGCTCACCCAATCCTGTAATTACTGTAGTCGCTCTTCACGTTCCACGCCGCCTTGTCTAAAGTTTAGGATACTTGGCTATGGGAGAAGATATCTTGCAGGTAGGTGCTGAATAATGCTTCTTTCAGATCATTATTTGTTTCGGTATTGCAGTACATAAATTTAAAAAAAATGTAGCTCATTAGCAGTAATGTAACTCGAAATTTTCCCGAGGGAGGAGGGGGTAGACTTTCCACCACCACCCTCCACCTTGAAGGGGTGCCTGAAAGAAACACTGACCGAATACGGATCCGGGTTATGGCCTGGTTTTTCGTAAATTCTCTTTAAACTTGAGGTTTCATTATAATTAACCAACTATTTCCTAAAATGATCATAGCATCATGAACCATTCAACTAAAACTGTACGCGAGCTTCAAAAGGCTCTGAATCAATTTCTTACGGGTTCAATTTGCAATGATTTACTAAGGTGTGAGCCAAGTCTGAGATTTCTCTTCAATAAATCGAATTTTCAAGACGCATTTTTGAAGAACAAACGAAAGCATGCCTTTCTCAAAATCATAGAAAAATTTATTTCATGAATAATGTTTTCTATCTTCTTCTTATGCACTTTTGCTATATATTTCATTTTTTACATACTTATACCAGCTTGAATTATACGATCTTACTACTGTTAATGCTATCTTCAATTTATTTTCTTACGTGATTTGCGCTTTTCTGCGATTTTTTTTTCTGCACAGCTAAAATACAGCGTGTCCGAGAAAGGTCTTATCATTCTAAACATTAATAACAAAATACTAACAGGTGCAATGAAATGCAGTTTGCTGCAAAAGAATGAAGAAATCTAAGAGTTTTTTTTACAGTATCTTCAATAAAGCTGTACATGAGCTCCGTTAGTAGAACGAAGAATGTCGAGCCTGTACTCGATTTCCCTCCAAGTGTTTTTTAACATTTGCGGTGTAACAGTGAGGATTGATGAGTGATGATTTCATGATTTGTCATTTCATACTTCAGGCAATTGATACCAGAAAAAACTCTTAGATTTCTTCATTCTTTTGCAGAAAACTGCATTCCATTTCACCTGTTAGTATTTTTGTTATTAATGTTTAAAATGACAAAGACCTTTCTCGGACAAGCTATATATTTAAATTTATATTTCACTCTATATAAATTTTGGAAATGTATTTTTTTTAATAACGTATCAACGTTTTTAATAACGTTTTTAGTAACGATCTTTATTCACATAAAATAATGAACAATGAATAAGTAACTAGGTGTAGGAAAACAGTTATAATTTTGAGTAATATTTAGAAATAAGTATTTTTTGTAAAATATATAGAGTATTACTTACAATATGCTTTCTACTACTTTCACATTTCATCCAGAATTCTAAAAAGCAACTAGAATGATACTTTTGTTTAAGTTTCAAGCACTTTGAAGGTAATGGTGCGAGTTTAAGTGCTCTCAACATACTTTGTCATACTCTCTCTCTATTTTTTTCTATTCTAAGCCTTGTGACATATATTCTGTGATGCATGGAATATTTGAATTCCCATCCAAAGTATTGCAAAAAGAGGCATAAAAGTTTGAAAACTAAAGGAAACAAAAGAATGGAGAAAAAAACAAGAATATCTCCCTAAAGGCAAAAAGGGTTTGGCGAGAGAAAGAACAATGTAAAACTCAGCTCTTGACACTAGGTCAGAAATGTTGACTGTTCTGTAAAACTTCTTCCAGAAGAACCATTTATTTTGCAGCCTCCGGGTAGCTCCGTAGACTTTTCGACCACATAAACGAAAAAAAAAAGGGGGAACCTTCGAAAAAAAAAGTGAGACGAAAATGGTTTCCGTTCTTCACTTCCATATTTCATTCTGAGTTCTCACCTCACCGTAGCATGGACATGCCGCTGTAGATGGAACGTAACAAATAAATATAAATGCACAAGTGCAAGTCTCCGACTAAACCTTTGGGGAACCTAACTCTTGATGGATTCAAGTTCCCTTGACGAAAAGAAGATGATTTTTCATCCTGCCACATTGGGGAAGCTGGGACAGTACTGGAAGCTTTATTAATCTCAATTAAGTAAGCTGCGCAACAGCTAGGCCAAGTCAGTGAGCATCCGTGTATGAAATATACATCTAGCATCGGTAGGATTCACCACTCGTTTTGTTAGAGAAAGGAGGGAGGGGTAGGGCAGCCCTACCATCATGCATACCAATGACATTTACTTCAGCTTCCCTCTCTCCTTTGCTAGTAGAAGTTCATCATAGTTTTGGTACTCCAGAGATCAGAAGTACCTTCAAGAGTTTGGGAACGCTGTGTCTTGGGACGCACCAGACTGAAGTATTTTTCTGAGGAGACTTCTACACATTAATCTTCAGCCTCAAATGCGATATCCACGGGAAACAGTTTAATCGATGTATCATATTGGTCCCCTGTTTAGAACGATTTATTTAACAGTTCATTTCTCGATTCTGGGAGATTTCACGGATGTGTGAAATTCTCCCCGGGAGATTTTTCAGGAGGGAAATCTTCTATTGTGCGGAAGAACCGACTTTGATGTTGAAATGCACAAAGCTTTTGCTTAAGTGCGCTCATTCGGAAAAATCAATTGCATATCAATTACGGAACCTCTGGTTTAAAGTAGAAAGAAAACGTCAAATTAAAAGGCGACCGATTTATCAAAACAAATCCTAAAATTATTCTTCAACACTATTGTTAATCTTACTGTCAAAAAGTTATAATTAATACATATAACTTTGGAAAATATTAAAATACCAACTAAAAGCATAAAATACAACTTTTAATAACTAGGAAGTGCACAAATAATAAATTAAAGACGCATGAATAGCAAATGTATCCCGGCTATATAATTGTTTAAAGGGACTGTTTAAGGGGAAAATTTATTCTGTAAATAACACCATATTAAAGTTTTGGTAGCATGTCTCAATAATGCAAAATCATTAAGGGTAATGAAAGACCTTATTATTATTTTTAATTGATATAGTTTTAAAAATAATAATTTTAATATTTCCTCTTTTCAAATTTTAGTATTTCTAACTAGATATTTTTTACCTTATATTCATAAGACTTTGTTCTACAAATCTAAGTATCGGATTTTAGATACAACGATTGAAACAAAAGAAAAAAAATAATAATTGGGTGTATATGGAATAAAACTATGAAAATTGAATATATATTTAAGTTCAGATTTTTTTTTAAAACAAAAATTTCAAAGATATAAAAAAATCGATACTTAGTTATTTCTCATAGAATCTAAAAATACATTTAAAATAATTCAGATAATTTTCTCAATTATTGTGGCAACCTTAGCATTTTGATTACACAGTGAATATTAAAAAATACGAACTTTGAAAAATGAGTTTAAACATTTCAGTTACAAAAGAGAGATATTAAAGAGATATACGAAAAAGTAACCATATCTCTGTTATTATTTATCAGATCGTCAAGAAATTTGGCACAATGGTTTAAAGATGTTAAGGTCCGTTTTAGGATGAAAATCTGAACTTTGACATTTTTGTCATTTTTTGTCAAAATGAGAGGTTCTGAATCCCCTTAATGAAAGCTTTTCTGGAGAGAATCCTTTTTCCGTATTCCGTAATTTAAATCCTACACTAAATACTTTACTGGGAAGTTTAATCTCATAAACGTTGTGTGAGATTTAAAAAAAAAATCATGCTAAATTCTCTAAGGTGCAATGGCTAATAAAATTTACTTTTTAATTTACTTTTTTTAACTGTACGTATATATAAATTACAAACGTGCACCTTCAATGTGTGAGTTTATCCAATAGGAAAGTATAAAAAGAAATATTTGTATTGATCACAGTATATTATAAAATATGGACATTTAAAATAATTTTAAATTATTGGGACTATAATTGATATATTACACTGAAAGAACACTTATACCGCCTTCATCTAGAACGCATAAGTAGTCATTTTCTAAATCCCTAAACTAGAAATATAGATTTCCGAGTTATGCCAATAAGGCAAACAAACAAACTGAATAGACGGAATGATCGAGAATTTCTATAGTTTAGTTTTGTAGGTGATGAAACAATACATTATATTATGAATCTTTTGAATTGCGATAAATTATCACTTGATTTCTGGAAGAAATTCATAAACTAAAGTTATAGTTACTAAGACTAACCTCTTGTGTTCACATTTATTTGCAGAGATTTTTAAATAAGTTTGACCACGATAATATAAGAAAACTCTCTTGAATTTGAATAGGGGAGATTAGAACTCTCTAAACAAAGGGAACTAGAATGTATAAGGATTACATGGAACTATTTTTTCTAGAGCCACAATTTATTTGCCAGTGGCAGAACTTTTTTTTTCAGTGTATATAGTAATAACATAAAAAACGTAGGTTGATTCCCAAATTAAAAACATATGTACTTTCTTGTTTCATGTTTACTCAGCATTTTTTTTTAAATTAACATTCATGCTTTATTGATCGATTACTAATCTGTACCTTTTTATTTTTATTTATTATTATTATTATTTGTATTAGTAGTAGAAGGTTCATCCAAAAATAAAACCTACGAACATGCAAGGTCTTTGCTCCAAGCATCCAAGTATATGCGAGTGTGATAAATACGTAAGGATATGGTATAGATTAGGGGTCTTCAATCTTTTTGCCTGAAAGTCGTTAGTCATCACAAATTTTTGAATGACAGTCTTCTTATTTAATCGCAAAGTTTCTGTCTATAAATAAGGAACAGTTTTCTGTACTAAAATATTGGTATCTTGGTGGCCCGTGGGACACAGGTTAAAGACTGATTTAGAGACTTCATTTAAAAAGAGACGGATTCAAAAAATTAGATAAACTTTAAGAGGTGGTAGTGCACATCAAAACAAACTTTTTATGTAAGACACCAAGGATGTAATACATATTTTCACTCAAAAATACAAGATGTCTCATCCGTATATAACTGTCGTTCATAACTTTATCTAAAATAAAAATGTCTGACAGAAATTTTTAACAGACTTACCTAGCACTGTGAAAAATAAAATGATATCATGAAAAATGATGGAAGTGGTATGAAAGTGTATCGGTAATTAAAATCGCATAAAATGTCAATTGCATTAGGAAAAATGGCGCGTCTTAGTTCATCTCTACTTGGATACGAATGGTAGCCACTTCTATCCTTTCACGTGGTATCCTTATATTTCACACAAAGAAAAGTCAGTCTGTTTCAACTTTCGTTAAAATATCTTCAATAATATTAAACTCATTAACAAAACTCCGAATTCAGATTCAAGTGAAACATCCTGTATTTCTGATTGAATAAATTGATTGCGACCAGGGATGTAATGGAGGGTATTACGGTGGTATATGCTGTATACCTTTTGGAGTTTTTAAAGAAACTCCGTATATCATCTGGTTCTCAAATAAATTTATAGCTTATAGTCTCTAGCGTATATCCTCTTCCTATAGCGCATAACCCCTGGTTTCTTTTACGACCACGCCACTAATTGTGATCCTTGTTTCATTAATACGAAATATTAAATTAAATTTCATTATTACGAAATATGTTTCAAATATTACGAAATTATAATAATTACGTAAGAAAAATCTCATTTTCAGTTTTAACCTCTTGTTTTACTTTAATCTTTATAACTTTATGTTCTTTTATTTTCTGTTGCCCAGCTTTCCAGGGCTACAAATATTTCTTCATATGCTCTGGCTTTTTACAGTAATGACAAAGCTTATTTCATTTGTTCTCAGAGTTAACCTTAAAAAATCCCCTCTTTTCTTTGGATCTTTAATTATTTTCATTGCTGCTTTATCATTTAACTTTGACGTTTCTAAGCAACGCTCGTAAGTTGTAATATGTTTACTTTTTACATGTTGGAGTAGCTAAGGAGGGGGTCCAAATGCTCTGGATACCAGTAACATTGTAAAATTTTCTTCTCCTTCATTATCGCATAAAGTTCTCCGATTACGTAAGGCAAAGAAAACGCTACAATGCTAAAAGTTGGGTTTTTTTTTCTTTTTTTAAATATATTTTCTTTTTATTATAGTGGTAGTGTTAGTATAGTGGTAGTGTTAGTTTATAGTGGTATCTAGAGCATCCGGACCCCCACCCTACCTATTCTAAGGACAATTCTTCAGAAGGATTAGCTTCTAAACTTGTAATTAAACAATCATAGCTTGTTGAAACCCCAATTAGTAAAATAGATAAAATGTCATCATCTGAAATTTCTTTACTAAGACCTATTAGTTGATCAAAAGAACTTCTAATACATTTTGAATATAATCTTTCATGTTCAATGCTTTATCATATTTCATACTATGTATAAATTTATTAACAAGAAGAGTTTTGTGTTTTAGTGTTTTTGTTCAGAAATTTTACTTAAATAATTCCACATATCTTACTGCTTAACTTATGCTTGATATATATTATGATTATCCTCTGCACATAAAGGAATTTCCGTTTTAGCAGCTTTGTTTGCTTTATTACATCTCGATGAGGTCTGCCTCAATTGTTTGTTCTGATATAATTACATTCCATATAATTACATTCCAACTACCCTTTATAGGTTTAAAACATTTCCATTTAGAACTTTCACACATCATAATTATTGTTATTCAACAATATAAAGTTAACTTTTCTTTCAGTCATGTTTTATATATGAATCGTACATGTACATTAAATTGGCAGGTATAATTGTTAAACAAATTTTCCTTCTTAAAAAAATGTATTTGGGACAACATAACCTGTTAAATTAATTTGTATAATTTGAACTACTTAAATAAGTGAGCAACAGAAGTATTTTTAATTAGGAAAACATATTTAATAGCACCGTAATTTCCAGCCTATTATCCGTAGGTCAAATAATCATGTTTCGACCCAGAAATTTTATTTTATAAAAATGTAACTTACTAGATCACTGTAAATATTTAATTCGATTCTTTAATGAAAACAAAAATCACGGGTGCATGGCTCAATATATATATATATATATATAGATAGATAGATAGATAGATAGATCGATAGATATAGATAGATAGATAGATAGGTATACTGTGTTGACCTATAATGGTTTTATATATATATAATAAAACTTTTGTTAATAATAACCATTAAATCTCACAAAGAATCGACAATAGAAGAACTGGTAATTATAATACAATACAAAGACATATATCCAAAAATATAAAATTCTCAAAATTAAAATAAATGGAAAAAAGGCATAAAAATATGTGGAGAAAAAATCCAATGTGCAGAAAGGGAAATTATTACCAGAAACAAATGGAAACTTATATTGTGAAACACTTATATATATTTCTCCTTTATTTGTCTTTTTTTGCATTGCCGAAAATGATCAAAGAACAGTTTTATAAATTAGTGTATTTCAAAGAATTTATTATGAATTAAATAAGAGTTTCCTTGGAAAAACAAATCTGCATTATCCAACTACCCTTAAATCTTTCTGAATAGATTGTCTCTTTCGTCAGTTGCTAAAAGTAAACTTGATCTTTGCATGGCTTAAAAAACGAGGACGAAGAAGTCTCGTTATTCACAATGGACAAATATCATTCTTCACGTTGCCTTTTCTAGAGAAAAAGTAGAAACTGATATTCTTATCTGATTCAAGCAAAAAAGGCGGAATATTTCCAGCTAAAATATTCTTTCAGGCTTTTCAGTTCCCAATAAATATTGAACTATTATCATATACATAATAATTATTTGAAATATAAAAATATCGAACTTTAACAGCAATGCTTGGAGACGAATTAACTCTTTGGTATGATACAACAATTCCGATTTGAAAAATATTTACTCAAATGTTAGAATACATGATTTTAAACATATATATATTTTTTTTAATTTAGAACATAAAAATAAAAGATTATTCACTAAAAGGTACTTTTTTTTTACATCTGCAATAAACAGAAAATTACATACTTTTCATAAATAATGTCAGTTTTCTAATACAAATTTATAAAGTACACGAACTAACCTTTGACAAAAATATATTTTTGGATGTCTCCAGCCTTTTTAATTTTACGAAATTTAAGAAATTCATTTAAGCAATAACGATGCGAAACTACTCAAATGATAAATAAAACTTTGGCATCAAAAATTAACTTTGTATCACCGTCTGTTGAGAATTCTATGGACAATTTATATTAACTGCTGTGCCAGTAGCAGTAAATAAAATCGTCTTTTAAAGCTCGCTGTATAAGTAACATTGACTTAGGTATGATGCAGATATGCAACGCAGTGATAAAAAGGCTTAAAACACTTCTGTTTGACGAAAACTATTTGATGCCACGCCTTTTATTGATTCATAATATACAGAAACAAGTTGAAAATTGTACGCCAAACGTAACAAATGAGGTGCGTTCGTACTATAGCTAGTTATATAAATATTCAGATCTTGATGTTTTGTAATTTTGTGAAATGAATTATATAGTCTGCAGATTAATTTCTGTAATAAAATAAGTATCTCGGTCACTTGACGGTTAAACCTCGGAAGTTCCTGTAACAAGAAAGCACCGTTTTTTTAAGATTCAAATTTCTTAATAAATGTTTTTATTAATATCTTCTAAAGTTTTGATTCGATTTTCATAAAATTTGAAATGACTCAACAAAATTTTGCATTAAATTTCAAACCAATCGGTTGGGTAGTTTTTGCGTTGTTATATGCGGACGGACGGACAGACAGGGACGGACCAGACGACGACAATAGGTGCTACGTATTTATATAATTACGAACGCACCTAAAAAGATTCCATTTTCGCTGCTTATCTATTTATAAACACAAATTTATATAATTTAAAAAGAATTTTAAAATTATTTAAAGTTTGTTTGAAGTCTTATAATGTTATAATATAATCACACTTTGTGGATAGTTAATAAAAAACGGTTAGAAGTAGCGAGTACATGGCAAATTTTGGTCCGTAATAAACCATTACATCGATTAACTGCACAACAGAGTTTTAATCCTTACCAGAAACGGTACTGGTAAGTAGTGCCAACATAAGTACCCAGAAAGGGTATCTATACTGTTTAGTAAACTTTCCCTCACAACAACCACTTAGCAAGAGAAGCGTCAAATCTTCAGATTTAACGTGGCGTTTCAAATGCCGAGTGATGAGAGGAATCTCACTTGAGCCTTTCAACTGCTGCGGACCTGCAATTAAAATAATAGAACATATTTAATCAAAAAGTATTTTGAGACGTTTCAGCACCATTTGTAAGATAATTTAAAAATAAAATATTTACATACAACTTGCATTAAAATTATTTCAAAACATTTTTACGTCTCGTAAGTACCAGCGTTTTAACACTTTGTTGACTGATGATTTTGTATGAAATCTTGATTTTAAAGCAGTAGAAGCTCCGCCACCTTCTGAAAGTCTTTCATTAAATGCTTTTCTAGAAATGTTTTTCATGTTTATGCATCAGTAAATATCATTTAATGTACGGCTTCAACAAAAAAGTCTTACAATCTAAAAAACAATATGGACAACTTAATATAAATGCATTTTCTGCAAGGTAAAGGCCACGCCCTTGGTCAATAATGCTTCGTGAAACAAATACGAGTTAACTCGTGACGGTCAACAATATGTTAAAGGTCAAGCATTAAAGAGAAACCCTGTTTTATAGCTTGAGCCAATTGGCAACTGCAGATCTGTAATTAAAGCAGTAGAAGCTCCGCCATCTTCGGAAAGTCTTTCATTAAATGCTTTTCTAGAAATGTTTTTCATGTTTATGCATCAGTAAATATCCTTTAATGTACGGCTTCAACAAAAAAGTCTTACAATCTAAAAAAATATGGACAACTTAATATAAATGCATTTTCTGCAAGGTAAAGGCCACGCCCTTGGTCAATGATGCTTGGTGAAACAAATACGAGTTAACTCGTGACGGTCAACAATATGTTAAGGGTCAAGCATTAAAGAGAAGCCCTGTTTTATAGCTTGAGCCAATTGGCAACTGCAGATATGTAATTAAAGCAACATAGCACAATTAATATTTAAAAATATTCACCCGTTTCAACACCATTCATAAAATAACTTTGAATGAATTAATTTCTTACCAACTTTTATTAAAATTATTTCAAACTCTTTTTGCTAGAATAAATTGTCATTAAGATAATTTATTACCTAAATTATATTAATGAAAAGTTAGATGAAGTTTCAATATATTCTTAAGATTTATTTTATAATTTAGATAATATTTTGCAACAGATAAGTTTATTATTAATTTATTTGACAAAAGGCAGTTTCAGCGTAAAATTAATGCAAGTTTTCTGATTATCACCTTTTTGAATCAAATTATCTTTTGAAATGTGATGTAATATGTAAATAATTTGTTTTTATCGTATTGTTAACGATTATTCTATCCATTAAGGGTGTTTATACTACAGTTTTATAAGACAGAATTTAATTATAGATTTTGAATTCTGCATATGAATTTCTATATCATTTTAACGAGTATGGTAAAATTTTAATGAACCTGAATAATGTTTTACAATGTGCAAAAGTTTTTGAAAAACATTCAAAACAGGAACCTCTTTTTTCAAAAAAATTAATTTCTGCTTCGAAAGGTATAAATCGTGTTGAATATCAAATTTTAACAGAGAATTAAAACATCCTTATTAACACATTCGTTAACGCAGATGCACAACTACGTTTATTTGGATATGTATAACTTCGCTCATGAGTGTTACTTTTATATTTTAACGTGTTATATTATTTCCTGATTATATAATCAATCTTCATATTTCTAAATAGATGTACTATGTATGTAAATGAATTTAAAAAAGACACTAAGTTTTGTTAGATTCCATATCTGCCAACCATCCGCTTTTTTCAAATCAACTGAAATCAGAAATTTTATAAAATAAAAGAAGTTAATAAATAACAAAGTAGAAACAAGAAACATTTCATTAAGTAATTTTTCTGGTTCAGATTATATTTATTTGACTTGAAAAAACCGGAAAGTTGTTCATCCACTCATTGAGTAACATTAATATAAATAAAAAAGGATTTTATTGAGAACTGTAACACGGAAGAAATACGTGTATTGGCACAGCGTATTGTGAAAAAGTCCATGCTGTTGCAAATGTTTTTTTTTAATTCCCTCTGGTTTCTTTATTATCAAATAAATCATTCGAGGGCTATGGCACATTCCAGTTGTTTCTAAATCACCAAAAATTAGCGAAAATACCTTATAGAATTCTAAAGTTCGTTAAAAAGTAATAAAAAACATCGTTACTTTAAGGAAACATGTTAAAAAATATTATTTTCCTAAAATTTAAAACATACTGACATTAGCACGGCATTCTGTGTAAATGTTACTTTTTGAATGTAAAAAGTTCAAAAATAAATTTAAACCCAAAAATCATACATATTATTTTGATTTCAACATCCATTCTATGCACATACAAAATGCACAAAGATGATTGGGGTACAATTCAAAAGGTTTTGAACAGGTTTTTAACATTGTACACTCGCATTTCGTTAACACATTGGCGACCGTCAATTTTGTATGAAATCTGGGTTTTAATACAGTAGAAGCTCCGCCAACACGTTAAAAAATACTATTTTCCTAAAATTAAAACATACTGGCAGTAGCACATGACTCATTCTACACAAATGTTACTTTTTGAATGTAAAAAGTTTAAAAAAATAAATTTAAACCTAAAAATCATACATGTTAATTTGACGCCAACATTCATTCTATGCACATACAAAATGCACAAACATGAATGAGCTGTATTTCAAAAAGTTTTTTAACAGCTTTTTGACATAATACACTCGCACTTCGTTAACACATTGGCGACCAGCAATTTTGTATGAAATCTGGGTTTTAAAACAGCAGAAGCTCTGTCATCGTATGAAAGTCTTTGGTAATTTCTCAAAAAGATTTCTGAACTTTATTAGTAAATATTTTTCAAAGTATGGATATAATGTAAAATGTCTTATAATCTAAAAAAATATCGAGAGTATGATATAAATGCATTTTTTGCAAAGTAGAAGCCACGCCCTTAGTCAATGATGTTTGGTTAACCCTCCGCTTACCAGACGGGTCCAATGGACCCGACAGGTACATTCAAAATGATTATTCGAACAAGAATTTGTTTCATAAAATAAGTTAAATACAAACCACAGAGAACTAAAGTAAATAAATAAGTTAGAAAATTTTAAATAAAAATTCTGGTGTGAAATGTTTTTATCAAGGTTGAATAAAATTTACGGTAAATCTAGGGTTAAAAAAGCACCGGGATTCTCATTTCCTGTCGCCAATGTGTCAAAACATGCTGTTTGATTAAAATTTGCCTTTAATTAAAAATTAATGAAAAAACATAGCAACAAATCATCTCAAAGATTGCAGTACAAAAAACTCACACGGATCCATTGGCTTTATATTAATATCCATAATTGATCTTTCACTTTTTAAAGATTTATACAGGTGGCTGTACAGTCTGTTCACTACATCATGCTAATTTTTTTTATATAAAATTTAGGTGGTAATATCCTTAATAATATAATAACGGAGAATACAAATACACTAAGTTTTGTTTCATAATGCTATGTTTATTTAGGATAGACTAGGATATGAAACTTGAGGTGACTACTCCAAAAACGCTTTACATATATGAATTTTAAAATATTTTATTAAATTAATCATGCTTATCCTTTAACCCCTTAACGGTTGCACCCGATAAGTGTAGGCTACTTCAGATTGTTTGATTGCCCCCACTTTTTTGATGTAGAAAAATTCACCTTATTTAATAGCAGATAAAATAATGAGAGAATAAAGTCAATTGCATTGTTTTAAAAAACTGGTGGGAATCAAGCAATCTGAATTTTTAAAAAGTATCCTACACAGCTTGTGAATATCACGGGCGCGAGAATTAAGGGGTTAAATTGAGAAAGGAGGAAACACGAAGTTCGTTCACTTTTCTAGTTCAGTGATAATAAATTAAAAATTAATGACAAATGACAATTTGCGCATTCAAGGCGAATAATTGAAATTAAAAACGGATGCCTCTGAAAAATTTTATTAGGTGACGAATGCTACTGTATTTTTGAAATTGTAACGGTGGATATAAAAAAGACTTGCACAAGTAATTCAAAACATGTATTTAAATATTTTTATCATAACAAAATTTATGTTAAATATAATGGAATTTTATGAGAAAAAAATACATGACTGAATTAATAATATATTTATCACATTCACAGTAAAGATACTACTAGAAGAAATTAGTTGCAACACATAACGGTATACTTCCAAAGTATACTTCCTTTTAAAAAGCTAAGAAAAAAATCACATATCGTCAATCTACCTTAAATATATATTTTTTAATGTACTATATAATGCAAAACCTCTAAAACATTTTGTTAAAATTCTTCAGTCGGAAATGAACTACCATGAACCGGAAAGTTTCGTTATTGTTTAAAAACGAAAATGTATTCTTAATTCATTTTTTTCACTCTCGTTTCACTTCCTTTTCTTTTCTTCTTTTTTTTCCAGGAAAGATTTGGGTCTATAATCTTTACAAGGGATGTAAAGTTTTGCTTATATAAATTTTATAATTTTGTTGTCTATAAGACATAATATACAGGGTGCCTTTTAATTAACCTACAACTTTAAACTAAAATACTGACTTCACTCGATGGTGGCACGAATGCGTGCTGTGAGAGAGGACATAAAAGGAATTTGTTTAGTGTCAGTTCCACGAAATTTTGAAAATGTCTCCCAAAAGCCTCATATTTAACTAAAGATCGTACTTTTATTGTTAAAAATTGGTATTTGTGTGGACCTAAACCGACCTCAGTCCCGAATTATCGCTTATCCCCAAATCACTATCTTGGTGCATTGCATTGGCCACCTTAATCACCAGATATGATTCCATGTGATTTCTATCTTTGCGGTCATACGAAAGATTTGGTTTACAAGCAGGAGCTGACAGACCTTATTAGCCTCAAAAGTTCCACAACTTTTCCACAACATTTCCAAGCATAAAAAAGAAACGCTTGATTTTGTTATTGTCAACTTTGTGACTAAGCTGCTCTACTGTATCACCTCTGGAGATTCTCACTTTGAAAACATTATCCGTTAACCCTTTCCGGCATAGTGGTCCCACTCCGGGCACACCTAATTTTAATTCCAAACTTGCATACGGCACCAAGAATATTTTAATAAGATTTTGTTTCTATAATGAAAGTTTAAAATAAGGATTTTCTTTTTTCTAAAAAGGCGTTTGTAAATTCCGGTGTCAGCCAGTAATTTCTCATTTTACGAACAGACTTTGTCTGTGCCGGAAAGGGTTAAATTACTGTTCCACGTTATTTTCAATAAAAAAAATTTGCAGTGCTATCTGCAAGGACTCAAGAATTATTTCAGTTAAAAGTTGTAGGTTAATTAAAAGTCACCCTGTATATATATATATATATATATATATATATATATATATATATACAATGTATTCAGTGTTCAGTTCTATATTCAGTGTGTTGATGGGAACAGTATTGCTGTCAATTAGTTATTTTATTTTTATTCACAATTTCAAAGTTTTTGTTGGTGTATCGGTAATGTTTAATTAATGGTTATATATATATAATTGAAAATTTATTGCATTTAAATGACGATGTTTTAGACAGAAAAAGTATTGCACCAATGATTTCTATTTCTCTATTTAATCTTTCAGATTCAAAGAAATTGCCTTCAAAATTTTCTTGGTGTCTTTAGTCCCTCAGGACATAGGGATCTAAAATAAAATCTAGAAGTTATGCACTTTGTGCACTCAAAAAGAAAAAGAAAATGTCTTAACACTGCTAGTTTATAAACAGATACACGTGAGTATATGATAAACATTTTACTGTTCTTTTTCTCTCTCTTTTTATAATAAATTATACAGGGTGTTTCATAATTCCCTCCGGGGTTTGAAAAAGTTATTCTTTAAAAACTATTACGAATACAGCAGAAAGTTTCACACCACCAATAAAGAATCATTTCAAGTTATATTAAGCTTTACAAGTGTTCAGTGCACCTTTGGTTTCGCGGAATACTTTAATTCTAAAATACAATCCTTGCCATGCTCGTCCCACCACATCTCAAGTTCAATGCTAGTGAATGCACGTTTATTCTTCCTCGCAATTCTGATAAATCATGACGTATCGACTAGTCTGATCATAAGAGTAGGCGAAGTTTTGATTGAGAACGTATTTTTTGTCCAATAATTGTCAATGTGCGTAAAAGTGATCAAGGCTATCTTTCTTTAACTTTCGATGAATGAGTGTGAAAACCTCGGAACTTGGGAGTTTTTGCTTCGTATCAATATGTATGCAAATTTTTACGTCTGGTCAATCGATATGTTAGTATTTAAGCACTGGCATGCGTTGGGAAAGTGGAACTTGGATCGAGTTTCTCCTCCGTGTGAGTTGCTGTTAGATCCGGCTAGCGTAATCAACTATCCGAAGCTCAGAAAGAAGAGTAGCAGTTGGTAAGCGTAAATTACGTTACTTTGTGCTAATCGAAATAAAGTTGTTTCGGTGCTCATGGAGTACCACTTTCAGTAGTATCAAGGCAACACTAGATACCGGGATTGTTCATTCATTCTCATAACTCACAAAAAGAGGCTGGCCGCGACCAGCGATTGGTACAAAGCGACACGCCCATCGTTTTGTGCCAATTGCTGTATGTCTTTCGTCACGGCCAGCCACCTTTTGTGACGTCATGATAATGCATGAGCAAGCCCGGTATCTAGTGTAGCCCTGGTAGTATCCTAGGTGGACATCTTGCCATCGGAGTTCGACTAGCTTGTATAAGTGGACATTAAATCTTTACTGCAGGTATCTAATCTTGCTCCTTGGAAATTCCAAGGAGTGCAAGTTAGCAAATTTGTAATATTTTTATATTAAAAAAGGTGAAAAATTCTATTAAAAAACTATTGTAGAACCGTACGAATCCTTGATCTTTGATGCAACTCCATAAGTAATAATCACACATAGAGTTAAGTCAAGTGAGCGTGGGGTGGGGCGAGGGGATCATGGTAGAAGAATTTGGTCATCTTGCGAAGCACGTCCAATCCAATAATTAAAAACTTGAAGTGTTTCTTTATATGTTGATATGAAACTTTCTTCCGTATTCTTAATAGTTTTTTTTAATTTTCTTAATTTCAGGAGAGCAAATTTGTATTTTTTTTTTCATATTAGAAAATTCTATTAAAAAAACTATTGTAGAACCGTACGAATCCTTGATCTTTGATGCAACTCCATAAGTAATAATCACATAAGAGTTAAGTCAAGTAAGCGGAGTGGGGTGGGGGGGGGAGAAGGGAGATCATGGCAGAAGAATTTGGTCATCTTGCGAAGCACGTCCAATTAAATAATTAAACACTTGAAGTGTTTCTTTATTTGGTGGTATGAAACTTTCTTCTGTATTCTTAATAGTTTTTTAATTTTCTTAATTTCAGGAGAGCAAATTTGTAATTTTTTTTATATTAGAAAATTCTATTAAAAAAACTATTGTAGAACCGTACGAATCCTTGATCTTTGATGCAACTCCATAAGTAATAATCACATAAGAGTTAAGTCAAGTAAGCGGAGTGGGGGGGGGGGGAGGGGGAGAAGGGAGATCATGGCAGAAGAATTTGGTCATCTTGCGAAGCACGTCCAATTAAATAATTAAAAACTTGAAGTGTTTCTTTATATGGTGGTATGAAACTTTCTTCTGTATTCTTAACAGTTTTTTAAGAATAAACTTTCTAAACCCCGGAGGGAAATATGATACACCCTGTATAACTTGTAAATTAAGATATTGCTTGGTTAGTAAGAATAAAATTATTTAGTATTTTTGGATTATTTTTTAACAATAAATCACAAGCTTAAACTATGACCTGTGGTAAATATCTATTCATGTCTTAAAAGTAGTGTTTTCATATAATATTATCATTAATGGCGGGTAAATATATAATGATCTTTTCATTAGATGCAACTACACTTAGCAATGAAGGCTTTAATTTTTTCAAAGTATCAATTAGATCATTCCCAATTAAGTAGAAATTTGTATCCGTGGAACTCTTTTCAAGAGAAAAATGGAATTAATGACGAAGTTTATTCATGAATGAATTATCTTTCCTTTTTTAACTTAATTTTATGATAAACATGAGAATTTAACAACAAAATTAAAGGAACCAGATAAAAATCTCACTTTCATGGAATCTTCCACGTCATATTTTGCATTGTGTACAGAACGTTTCAAAAGTTTAAGCACAACAACAGTTTTTAAATTAATCTTTAAATATTCATTTTATTTTAATATCTTGTTTATATGTGATAATAATTGCAGTCTGAAAACATAAAATTCAATAGATTCAATTAACAAAGATTTATTCCAAACCATCGATTTTAAGAATGGAACGAAATGTACCATGTCAAAAATTTAAGCACGAACTTATTTTTATGCAAAATTTACATAATCGCGCAAACAGTTGCGCACGCATACATTTTCGTGGTATATATATATATATAAGGAGCACCAAGTGTTTGTTTAGCGTTAAGACGAAATGACAAAGTCGAAAGGATGTCCACGTGAAGAGATATAAATCTGGAATATGAGAGCAAAACATAAATCCATTTCTGAAATTCTGCTGCATTAAAAAGATAAAAACATTTATCAGGATTTGACTTATGGTGAAGATTTCAAATGAAAATTTCATCCAGGAAGGCCACGAGTGGCCAGTTTCCACGAGCACCAGCTTATCACAAACTTAGCTTCAATTGGGAATTATTATCTTTCACAAATAAAAAATATAGTTGGAGGATAAATATCGGGAAAAACTATATTCATAAAAGAGTTTTATAATCGATGAATGGTACATGAAATCCACAAGATGGCTCAAGTATCATGCTTGAAATCTCACCATAAAGAAGCTCGGTTACAGTGGGCTGAACCACATATGCCATTTGGTGATAAGTGGCTGAATGTCATATTCAGCGACAAAACAGAAAAAATAGAATTTAGACAGACCTTATGGGTTTCCATACTATTGGCATGATCTCCAAAAAGAACAAAAGGCTAAGTTTATTAGAGAACATTTTGGTGATATAGTAATGATATGGAGGGTGGAAGGCGATTCGTTTCAAAGGCTCAGACGTTCCTAGCATTCATCAATTGGTCGTCAAAAGTCTGAAAACTATCAAGGGATACTTTTTAATTATTTGCTTTCTGTTCAGGAAATTTTAGTAAGAGATGACTGGATTTTTCAACATGAAAACGTTTCAATCTATACTTCCAACTCGACGTCACAATACCTTCAGTAGAATATGGTAATGGTTTTGAACTGGTCACTGGCCAGCCCTTAGCTACACCCTATAGAAAGCGTATGGGGTATTCTCACACTCGCACTTTATCAAAATGGTAAACAGTATTCTTCAGTTAAAGAATTGAATTCATCCATAGAGAGCGCTTGGTTTGAAATCAAGCTGAAAACAATACAGTACCGATTTTATCGATCGAATACCATGCATTTCAGCACTTTAAATGTAATTAAAAAATGATCCAGGTTAAACTTTTTATTATTATCCTTCCGTAAAATATAAATTATCTGTTGTGCTTAAACTTTTGACACGCTAAGTTTTGCTCTTTTTCGGAATCGTACAGAAAACAAAGTTCACATTCTTTCGTAATCTACTTTTGTGTAATTCTTTCATACCGATCATTAAAAGCGCTTACTAAATTTCAAACAAATTAAGTAAAATGCTAATTATTAATTTTGTTTACTGCGGTATTGCTGTTATTGTGAGTGTCTTCTGTTAATGTGTACTTGTACTCTTATATAAATATGACATTCTGCTATTTTTAAAGCAATGCTTTGCAGCCATTTTTTAAAAATATATGTTAAATGAAATGTTCTGCCATAAGCTGTATATAATAATTATGAGAGTATTCTCATACTGTGAAGTTGTGCTTTTACATAAATCTGACATTCTGTTATTTTAAAAAAATATTCCCCAGACTTTTTAAAAAAATATATGTTAAATTAAATATATTTTTGTAAGCTGCATACACTAATTTAATTTATGAAAAATGTCTGCTAAAAATGCAAAATTTTGATAAAGCTTAACAACTACATGCAATATATAAACATGAAAATTATTTCACCTTATTAACCCCTTGGGTACATTTGACGACTGAGACTCATCATCAGTATTGTCCACGGCTTTTTTTTTTAATTCAGAAATTTCGAATTTATATCAGAAAATTCAAACAGTACTTCTCGCTTCTTTTTAATCAGGGTTGGTTGGTTGATTTTATGACGGCCGATTATCTACACGAGGGATATAGGCCCTAGGGGGGGGAGTGCCCTCCGTGGGGGTCCTAACCCGTATTTACCTTTTTAATCAGGGAATATCTGTCAACAAATACAGAAAAAACACTACTCCAAATTTCTGGTGTGTCTGCTCTGTATGTTTTAATTTTCAAATAAATCTGTACCCAAAGGGTTAAATACTTATTTGCATGGGAAGGTCCCTATCAAGTCTGACCAGGACCTCCAAAAGCATAGTTAGGCCCTGAAATTACTGAGAGTTTGACAATAATTTATAAATATTGTAGCGAAACTGGCATACTCTGATATGGGAAACCACAGTTCCGAGTTAAAACATTGGGCTGCAGAACAATAGGTGATAAGTTGCCGGGAGGCAAGTTACCGAAAATCCGTTTTAAATTGCTTCAGTGTTTGTTTCTTATTCCTTCAGGAATATTCTTATGTTAATTGTTATAAAATTTCTGGAATATTCCAAGCCTGGAATGTTCCATTTGAGAAAGTACCTCGAATGCATTTAAGTTGATGTAGAATTGAGTTCCTTGAATAAAGTTTCGAGTTTAGGCATCCCAATTGTTTTCACTCGTTCTTAGTGAATACACACTACGATTAAGTGATCTACGTGACAATATGTGAAATTAAAAACTCTGTGTAATGCGGAAAAAGCAGCAATTTTCATATGTTAATTGTTAAAATGACGTTATAATTTAGAACGATATTATAGATACAGGGAAAGCATAAGAAGATTAGCGAAGAAGGAAAATTTCTTCTGTGATAAATAAGTTCTAAAAAAATAAGCTTTTGAATATAATTATTATTAAATAGCTAACTTTTAGACTTACAAATATTTACAACGGAAAGATAATACTTTTTGCTTTAGCTACTAACAATCCTATTAATAAAATATTTTAATAATAATTTTAAAAATATATTCTAGGAAATTGACTACATATCATAAGTATTTTTCAAAAAGAAAGAAAAAATTAGTTATAATCTTTAACAATAAACTGAAAGAAATCAATTGGAATAATTTATATTGTATAAAAAATAAACTGGCAAACATGTGAAAAAAATGCAATTTTTTATGCGACCTCCATAATTAGTTTCTCACAAGCATGCCATTATATTCTCTAATGACCACTTCTATTGGTAAAACCAACCAGATCCAGCGAAAAAGAGCTACTGCATTAGATAGACATCATATGAAAAAGAGGAAAAAGAATTCCTAAAGTTAGGTAAGTGTGGGAAAGGAGAAATACTCGGCCAGCCGGGGAAGGGTAGAGTGAGAAGGGGATACTCATTCGAGGTAGCGCAGCTGAGCTTAGAGATTCTAGTAATGAGCCCTAGTCCCCTGTGACCCCTGGACAAATGAGACCCAGTCTACGGCCACAAAGACTATAATGAAGACTTCCCTTCTTCCTATAGTAGCTCCCTAGATGGTGCCCTCACCCTTTCATTCTTTCTTTTTTTTTTACTTTTGCTCTTTGCAGCTAAACAGCAGAAGTCTCATTTACAGTTTCCATGTTCGATGTCCAACCAACAAGGTTAAGATAACGTTGTCAAAGCCTATGTAATGTTTGGTATTGTGAAGCAAAGGATTTAGATTGACGTAGTGATAGATTGGGGTTTATAGGATATTTTTGTTTGGCACAATTTCCCGTCAAAGTTTTGGGAAATCTATAAAAACATTTTAATGTATTTTGAGGTATGAAAAATTGAGTAAATGAACAGCTATTAAAGAAGCGTCCAGATTTAACAGCTAACACAATCTTCAGACCTAAATATAATCTTAAAAACTTACATTTACAATTAATTCGAAATAAGGATAGACAGATAGAGGAATTGTAAATAGGAATCGATTAGTTTTTATCATAATGTCACGAGATGTCTAAGTTTTTAATTACTTTTGCTCAAATGGAAATTATCCGAATTCCCATTATAGTTAAAGATAAGCTCTAATATATGTAAAACTCAAAATATTTTACACGGCCACCTATCTTAAAGCGCGCAAGATAAACCTACAAATTTTGGCTTTAAACTTACAATATTCGTGAACAGCGATCACATAAACCTTATGGCTGGACAACCAAGTACAGAACTAAAAAATGAAATTGAAAAATTGTGTTAAATGATCAGATATTTCTTGTCCACTAATCGTAAATATCTTGCCATACTGCAACCGAACATTTCTTACAACATACCAAGAAAAAAAAAGCAAATTATACAGGGTTCCTAGGAAAGTCCTTTTATACGGAAAAAACTTGCGAACAGAGATATACAAGTGCGATAATGGTATAATAAAGTGACTAAGCCCGATCTACTAATGCAACATATATCAGCGCTCCTAGTGGCAAATTTGAAAGTTATCGATCCTAACACAAAAACTGTGAGAGATGGTGAAAAAAGTCTATTAGATAAGTGTAGAACGCCCTCGATTTAGTATGAAATCATGTCCTGCATGAAAAAATAGTTCTATTACACCATTGGGCAAAATTATAAGCAAAAAAATATAAAATATAGAAGGAATTATAAATGTTATACAATTGTAAGTATTAATAAATAGTATATAAGACGTATGTGTCATGCTCATTTTCATTAAAAAAATGTATATATTTTTTTAGATATATGAAATAAGAAAATATTATTACAATTTTGCAATGGTCATAATTTTAAAGACACTGCTCATAAGTTCGGATAGATACAAATTTAATAACAAAGTAACCACCTTTATTTTTAAGACACAACCATACGATTCAATTAAACATTTTGATAATTAGGATGCGGATACAGCTACCCAGAGACTGTAAATAGAAGATCTATAATGCATGAATTCTCAAGATCTATAATGCATGAATATTGCTCTCAATTTTCATAGTAAAATGTTCAGAATTGCATCCCATTCATTATTTATAATGTCCATACCATTATCCCATTCTTTTTTTATAATGTTCATATCGTGCTATCGAGCTGGCTAATCAAATTATGGGATAATGTAATCAATGAACTACTTTTGCATAGCTTTTGAGGTATGCAACAATCATTATATTGTTGGAAAATGCTTTTTTCATCTCCTAAAAGCAACCATATGCCAAAATCTGTGTTTCAAAAATGTAGGTGTACACTTTTGAGTTCATCCTCTTTAAAAAATGATTAAATTAGTCTTAATTTAAGCTGGCATGTACCCGAAACTATGACTGATCCTCTTTTATTTTGACGGCTTCATGCAACGTTTCTATTCCTCCACACACCCTGTATGTAGTATTGTATAACTCCACTTTAAATTTAAAATATGTACTAAAATTACTACTAGAAACATAAATATGTATACGTACAGTGTTAATATTTGTCATTGTTAGTGCATTATAGCATTATGATTTATTATGTGTAATTGTGTTAGTTGTCGCGTGTAAAATTATTTTGTTCATTTATATTTTTTTCTGAAACCACATTTTTCATGATTAATTTAATATTCAACAATGAGTGTAAAACAATTAAAAATCAGTTCATAAGTTCTATCAAAGCGGCTCCCTCATAGATTTAGACTTTTGGATAAAAATTCCTTTAAAAATGTAAAATTTGTACTAAGATGTTAATAAAAACTTAAATACATGTGCATTCATAATTAATGCTTGTTTCTCTTAGTGCATTATGACATTATGATCCATAATGAGTATTATTGCGTTAGTTATCCCGCGTAAAATTATGTAGCTCATTCCTTTGATTTTTTCTGAAAGCGCATTTTCTCATGATTAATTTAATATTCAACAACGGAAATAAAAGATAAGTATATGTACTATAAAAGCATTCCTCTTTCATAAACTACTTTCAAGAATTGCGGATAAAAACAATATGTTAAAGTCCCCATACAATTTTCGCTCAACCAAGTTCGAAAAAATAATTAAAATATATACTAAAATTATTAACAGAAATTTAAATAAACATACAGAATTAATATTTGTTGTTGTTAGTGCATTTTGATCCATTCTGCGTATTGTTGCGTTAGTTATCCTATGTAAAATTATGTTGTTTATTTATTTTTTTCTCTAAAAGCATTTCTCTTTCATAGATTACTTTCAAGAATTGCTTATAAAAACAATATGTTAAAATTCCCATACAATTTTCGCTCAAGCAAGTTCGAAAAATAATTAAAATATATACTAAAATTATTAATAGAAATTTAAATATGCATACAGAATTAATATTTGTTGTTGTTATTAGTGCATTATGATCCATTCTGTGTATTGTTGCGTTAGTTAACCGGTGTAAAATTATGTTGATCATTTTTTTTTTCTTTAAAAGCATTCCTCTTTCATAGATTACTTTCAAGAATTGCGGACAAAAACAGTATGTTAAAGTTCTCATACAATTTTCGCACAAGCAAGTTCGAAAAATAATTAAAATATATACTAAAATTATTAACAGAAATTTAAATATGAATACAGAATTAATATTTGTTGTTGTTAGTGCATTGTGATCCATAATGTGCATTATTGCGTTAGTTCTGGTGTAAAATTATGTTGTTCATTTATTTTATTTTTTTCTGAAAGCACATTTTTCATGATTAATTTGAAATTCAACAGTGGAAGCAAAAAAAAAAAAAAAAATCTTCAGTGCACAAGTTCTATCTAAGCAGCCCTCCCTCATAGATTACTTTCAAGAGTTGTGAATAAAAACTATATGTTAAAGTTCCCATGAAATTTTCGCTCAAACAAAACCACAAAATAAAGTATCAGAATATGAGTGAAAGAACGTTCGAAATAAAGGAAGGATAAAAAAAAAAAATCAGCTCAAGGCAGAACTCAGTATCAGCGATACAATTTCACTAATGATTTTTCTCCACTTCGTTAAAACTGGGGGTCTCACCGAAAAGCTAATTACGTTAATTGCCGGCAAAAAGTAACGTCTGACTAAAAGAGATAATTTTCGGCCCCCGTTTTTTATGCCGCTGATTTTAATTACGTTGACAGAATAAAAGAAATTGTCGGAAAAGCGTCGAGTTTGAAATTAGGCCGCCTGATAATAGATGATGTTGCGCCAAGGCTTAATCATTTGCTTACATTGAAGAGCGCTTCATTTGCTGCTGTTCTAACCAAATATTGTTACACGCAGATAAAGTACTTAGTGCGCTTAATTTCCAGTAGCGTTTTTATAAATAAGACTTATAGACTAGATGAAATTTGTGAGGTTTTATGAAAATCAAGGACTTTTAAAGATCATCGCACGTTTTACTGTCATTTTAGCGTGTTCGTTAAGATCGTTGTTGCATGTTTTCTGCTATTTGCATAATGACTTAATTAAAAAAGTATATCAATAAATGATATGTACAGATATCGTTAAATAATTAATTTTATGTATTAAGTTATAATAGGGATCTCTAACCCTTTTGATATGGAAACTCTTTATTTTGAATATTTCAATATTTCGACAAAGTAAATGCTTCCTAAACTTTTAGGATTAAATAAATTTATATTTTTCCATAGCTATCTTAAAGTATTTAATTAACAAGAACGAAAAATCTTGCACCTGGCATAGATTATGAAACACTTTCCAATACTAGCAAACTGTTATTAAGATATTTGAGGGGGTCGGGGCAAGAAAGTGCAAAGCCACATTTTTGGTGAAATAAATCGAACACTGTTATCTGTTGCTTAATATTGTAAATTATAATATCCAACATATAATTTATTTCTAATGTCACTTGGTGGCAGCCTATGTAACAGGTTTCGTTTTTGCCACAGATGTTTATGCCCCCAATGAAGATAGCTAATTTACAAAAAAAGTAATAGTAATATCATTAAAATAATGCCATATTCTTACTCAGAATATTTCAAATGTTACTAAGACATTGGCGAAAAAACTTTAGGATATATATCTTGATTTGGGTGTTTGATTAAATTTTCAAATTGAAATATCTCAGAAGTTCAAAAATGTGGCTTGGCTCTCTCTTGCCCCGACCCCCTCATTTCATTCTTTCATACATTGAAATAAGATATCTAAAAAAGAAATCTAAAAAACACAAAACTCAGTAAAAATCCATCTTAATGTGTGAATATTCTTTCGTGCAATCCAGTATATGATATCTACAATTGATACACATCACGTAATGCTCTAAAAATTAGATCAGTTTAAAAATGCATACCACAACGGAAAACACACTTTCAGCAATTATCGCTCATAATCATTCGTGTAATCGAATTATTTTGTGTGTCTCTGTAAATGAACGTTAAATGCTAGGCCTACTATAAGGTATAGAAAAAGTGTTGTATAGTGTACTTCATTGATTCTTTTTAATTTCAGCATGTTGAAAGTATTATAACATTGCAAACAATTTTTCTCCATACATCATAATGTAAAGGAATTCTTTTGTGCTTGTTTGCATCCCTGCAAATTAACTATAAATTCTACTTATTCTATACTGCTGAGAAAGCATGTTGCTGCCACTTTAGTGATGGATATATATATCATTAGGCTTGAAATACCGTAACACCAATAAAATGAATCGCAAACATTTTTTCCATAGACCATAATGTAACGCTGCTTCTTTGTGTGTCCCTGTAAACGAGCTATAAATGCTACACACTTTATTTTCAATTCCAAACATTCTATAGTAAACTTCAATAATATACAAAAATCACATGGCAATCCGAGTATATTTACAATAGTTAGAGTACGGACAGTCAGACAGACAGATAGACAAAACGAATTCATAAACACTTTTTAAGTATGTTTAAAAAAGTTAAAAAGCCTTATTACCTTCAACTTTTAATTTCTCTCCATGAAAACAAAATGTGTATTTATGACCGGTTCTGACTAAATTTCAAAGAAAAGCGTGTATGCATTCCTTCGGTAAGGAGCTTCGGGAAAAATGTAATATGTAGTAATCTTTACTTCGTTTTAAACTGAAAACACAGTGTATTTTAATCCACCTATATAGCACATTTTACTCCTAGGATATCCCCAGGTTAACGTAAGCGTATCCACACGAAAAATGATAAGTAGTTTTCTGTATATGGAAGCCTTATGAGGGTGTAGCTGACGCAATAGGCACAAGAAGACTTCAGAAGCGAGCGTAAATAGTATGTGCAACATCATGTTGAAGGTGAATACCGGAAAAATTTTTAATATCATTTTCATTAGGCAATTTTACAGCTTGAACTGTATGCTGACAGCAGTATCAGGTGGGATTTTTTAAAGTCTTCTCTTAAAAATCGGTGTAAACATCAATAGCAATAGTAACGAGAAGTTTTATGATTTGTTAAATCACCCAAAGTCTCAAAAATATTCATATAAGGAAATAATGTTGCTTTTTGCCATCTTCAATAAATAAAAAGTTCAGCGAATCAGTGTCTTCTTGAGCTGGTATATACAGAGGACAAACTTCCTCCTATTTGTATCACATTAATTCATAAATTATTTAGCTCTTGAATAATAGGTAATCTTTTGAATCTTTTGTCATAATACACACAAGGTGTATTATGACTGAAGGGACACAAGGCAATCTACACTGCCCGGTTTAATTTAATAAGGGGTATAATGGGGAACTATATCAGGGTGATTTGTAAAATCACAGTTTAATTTTAAATGCCAAAAGGCACCACATGAAATTCTTGCTGTCTTGATTTTCTATATTGAGCATTTTTTTAGCATAGTTTTTTAGGTAAAGAGATGTGTGGATATGCAGCATTGGGGTGATAATTTGGAATCTTAAGCTTTAAATGATGAATTCTTTTAAGCATCCGCCTAGAACGTAGCTGAATGATTTTTTTCAAATGATTTAGTTATCTTTGAAAATATTTCTTCAATATGCTGTCATATCTTCAATAAGTTCTGTAAAGTGTTGACATAGAAAATAACACTGGATCTTTATAATCTCTTCAACAGGTGTTAAACGCTCAAGTGATAATTTCATTTCCATATACCACTTGGTAGCACATTTTTTCTTGTATTTCCTTTAATAAGATTACTTCTAACCCAGACTGAAAGTACATGAGTGATTTTTCACTTCTAAGTTACTTTCATCACTTTCATTTGAATAATACATCAGGGTTTTAAACACAAATAAGAACATCAGATTGTAGTTGCTTATGTCTTTTAGACTTTAAATCAGATAAAGTCCCTTTACGTTTCACACTCGCAAGAGCACGAGGGTACACTTACACTACTGGCCATTAAAATTGCTACATGAAGAAAGCGACATGCTACAGACATGAAATTTAAACGACAGGAAGAAGGTGCTCTGATATGCAAATGATTAGCTTTTCAGCGCATTCAGACAAAGCAGGCGCCGGTAACGACACCTACAATGTGTTTAAATGAGGAAATTGTTCAACCGGTTTCTCATACACAAATTGCATTTGAACGTTGTTGCCTGGTGAAAAGTTGTTATGATGCCTCGTGTAAGAAGGAGAAATGCGTACCTGCACGTTTCTGACGTTGATAAAGGTCGAATTGTAGCCTACCGGGATTGCGGTTTATCGTATCGCAGTATTGCTGCTCGCGTCTGTCGAGATCCAATGACTGTTCGCAGAATATGGAATCGATGGGTTCAGGATGGTAATACGGAACGCCGTGCAGCATCTCAGCTGCCCCCTATCACTAGCAGACGAGAATACAGGCATGTTATCCGCATGGTCGTAATGGATCGTGCAGCCACGTCACGAGCCCTGAGTCAAGAAATGGGTTCGTTTGTAAGACAACAAGTGTCTGCACGAACAGTTCAACGGCGTTTGCAGCAGCATGGACTCTCAGCTCGGAGACCATGGCTGCGGCTTCCCTTGACGCTGCGTCATAGACAGGAGCGCCTTCAATGGTGTGATCAACGACGAATCTGGGCGCACGAATGGCGAGACGTAATTTTTTCAGATGAATCCAGGTTCTGTTTACAACATCATGATGGTCGCATCCGTGTTTTGCGGCATCGTGGTGAACGTACATTGTCAGCATGCATTCGTCACCGTCATACTGGCCGATCGCCAGGCGTGATGGTATGGGGTGCCATTGGATACACGTCTCGGTCACCTCTTGTTCGCATTGACGTGACGGCACTTTGAACAATGCAAGTTACATTTCTGGTGTGTTACGACCCGTGGCTCTACCCTTTATTCGAGCCCTGTGAAACCCTACGTTTCAGCAGGATAATGCCCGACCGCATGTTACCGGTATTGTACGAACATTCCTTGATACGGAAAATGTTCGGCTTTTGCCCTGTCCAGCACGTTCTCCTGATCTCTTACCAATAAAAAACGTCTGGTCAATGGTTGCCGAGCAACTGGCTCGTCACCATACGCCAATTACTATGGTTGAACTGCGGCATCGTGTTGACGCTGCATGGGTCTCTGTACCTGTACATGCCATCCAATCTCTGTTTGACTCAATGTCCAGGCGTATAAGTGCTGTTATTACTGTCAGAGGTGGTTGTTCTGGGTACTGATTTCTCAGGATCTATGCAGATGCACCCAAATTTCTTGAAAACTTAATCACTTGTTTTTTCTAGTGTAATATATTTGTCCAATAAATATCATTTTGTTATCTGCATTTCTTTCTGGTGTAGAAATTTGAATGACCAGTAGTGTAGGTTGATTTACTAAAATTATCGTCCAAATAGTTAGATGCAATCGTTGAAGGAGAACCTTGAATTTTGACGCAATCTTAAGTGCTATTGCAAATTAACCTTTCTAATCAAAACTTGACTGGACTTTCTACACTTAACGCAGAATATTTTACATTATTATGTGTAAGCGTATGTCTTCATAAACTCGATTTCTATCCAAATGCCTTTTGGTATAGATCACAGATATAGATTTTCGTTTGAATGCATCTTCAAATGTAGCTTCAAGTTAGAATAGGTAGATCAGACTTTGCCACAAGCAGAACAAACATAAATCTTCTTTTTTTCAGCATTCCCGGGGGTCGTAGCTTTCATACCGACGGTTTCTTCCGTTAGCACGGTGATATCTGTAGCATCTCGATGTAAAATTAAATGTTGCTGATAAATGTCTCTTAGGTAAATACTGGCCACAGTCGTCACATTTAAATGTAGTTTGTTCCCCACAATTGAGTGTTACCTTATGTCTTAATAAGCTCAGTTTACTTCCAAAAGCTTTTTTACATAAATCACAGGTAATGGGTTTTTCGTTCGAATGTATCCCCAATTGCGATTTCACGTTGGAATGTGATCAGAAAACCTTCTCACAAATAGGACAAGCAAAAATCTTTTTGCTTCTCTAGATGCTGAACTCTCTAAAGGAATGGCTTCTATAGTAAGTATGCTCATATCCATAATATATCAACAAATTTTCAGAAAAAATGTATACTTTTAAAGCAAACAGAGTAAAAAACAACAATCAGTACCCTTTCTCAAATATAAATGAATCACTTAAGAAAAGATAAAAAGCAGGAGCTACTACACGCCCGTCTCTTTACTACAAAATAAAATCATCGGACACATAAAGGAAACTAATCACTAATTTTACATATTTATTTATATTACAACCATTTTTATCATTTAGTTGCGTATGCTTAAAAATTTTAATAAACCAAAGTAATACTTTAATAGTTGAAAATGTATGATTTTATTAAGTCTTAGCCATCCGAGTCGTATCCATATTTAGTCCGATCTAGAAACTGACGAGAAAACCTAAAATCCCATGCACATAAGCATAATTTTATTAAAAATAACTTATGAAACAATCGAATGCTTCAAATATGTATAAGTGATTTTATGTTAAAAACTTTTTCTTCCATATCCAGGGTTCGTGCGCTTTTACCACAATTTTTTAATAGAATTTTTCTATTTAATATTTAAATAGCAGAAATTATAGACGCCTCAGTTAATTGCAGGGTTTATAAGACTTTTCTGTATTTGAATAAGGCGAAAAATTCTATTAAAAAATTGTGGTAACAGTGTTTAGAAAAATATTTTTAAAAAATTGTACGCAAATATATAATTTTATTAAATACCAACTAGAAAATTTTCAAACGAGTATAGGTAATTTTATTTTAAAACTCGTTTTATTATATCGTTTAGTATAACTTCGTTAGTAAGAATATCTCACATTTTCAATGCACTTATGCATGATTTTAAAAACCCTAAAATTTCAACCGTATATAAATGATTTTATTTAAAAATCCGCTTTCTTTCATATCTTATTAAAAATACCTAAAAACTTCATGCACTTATGCATGACTTTATTTTTTTTAAACTAAAGTCTCAACCATATTATAAATGTTTTTCTTTTTAAATCTTTGTTTTTTTTTTCATATCTTAATAAGAATAACATAACACTAGAACCGCGATGACGGGTCATTTTGACCCGTACCAAATGAATAAGTGTCGATTCGAACCAGAAATTTCTTCATAAAATAAGTTAAATATATGCCGCACAAAAATAAGTTAAATAAATACATTACATAGTTTTAAATAAAAAATCTGGCGTAAAATAGTTTTCTAAAACTTAAGTAAAATTTCCCGCGGTTCTAGTGTTAAATTTTATACACACGCACACACATGATTTTATTAAAAACTAGCTAACCTGCCCGGCGTTGCCCGAGCCCTTGAATTAAACTTAAATCTCTTAAAAAACGGAACTCTAGCCACGGTCTACGATGGCTTCGGAACCGTATACCCGGCATGCTCGTACGCTCTAGAAAATCTTTTATTTCCCCCTACCACCGTCAGGGGAGCATTCTGTTCTAAACAAACCTCTTTCCGAACGAACTTCTGAGACAGGTCCCCGCTGCCTACGTTATTGTATAGTAGGCGCACTACAAAATTGAGCTGGTTTCGAGAAGATTGGAACATTATTAGCCCAGTTATTGCAATAAGGCACAGTTAGAGAAAATAACTTGAGTGAGGTGCCGAAGGGAGGGGATGTTCGAGTGTCCTACAAAAAATGACTAATTAGGAGGCCCACTATGCATGCATAAAAATTCGTTCGTTTTGTTAAGCTAGGAACTTAATTACAAATTTGGTTTACCCAATTATTCGGAAATAGTGGTAACCGCTACTCATAAATTTAGTTTAATGTTATAAAGAGTGACTATTAAGTTAATTATAATGTTTGGAATCACTTGCGTTGAAATCGGAAAGATAGTTGCTGAGATATGGAAACGGAGCATAGTTAGGGAAAAATCCTTGCAAGAGGGGCCGTAGGGGGGGGGGGTGTTCAAGTGCCCTTCAGCAAATGACTAATTAGGAGGACCACTATGCATCTTTCAAAATTCGTTCGTTTGCTTAAGCTTTGAACTTAATTACAAATTTGGCTTACACAATTATTCGGAAATAGTGGTAACCGCTACTCATAAATTTAGTTTAATGTTATAAAGAGTGACTATTAAGTCAATTATAATGTTTGGAATCACTTGCGTTGAAATCGGAAAAATAGTTGCTGAGATATGGAAACGGAGCATAGTTAGAGAAAAAAGGAAAGGGAGCATAGTTAGAGAAAAAACCTTGAAGGAGGTCCCGGGGTGGAGGGGATGTTCAAGTGCCCTTCAGCAAATGACTAATTAGGAGGATCACTATGCATCTTTCAAAATTCGTTCGTTTGCTTAAGCTTAATTACAAATTTGGCTTAAACTATTATTCGTAAATAGTGGTAACCGCTACTCATAAATTTAGTTTAATGTTATAAAGAGTCACATTTAAGTTAATTATAATGTTTGGAATCACTTGTGTTGAAATCGGAAAGATAGTTGCTAAGATATGAAAACGGAGCATAGTTAGAGAAAAAACCTTGAAGGGAGTGCCGGGGGGGGGGGGAGGGGTTGTTCAAGTGTCCTTCAGCAAATGACTAATTAGGAGGACCACTATGCATCTTTCAAAATTCGCTCGTTTGCTTAAGCTTTGAACTTAATTACAAATTTGGCTTAAACTATTATTCGTAAATAGTGGTAACCGCTACTCATAATTTTAGTTTAATGTTATAAAGAGTGACAATTAGTTAATTATAATGTTTGGAATCACTTGTGTTGAAATCGGAAAGATAGTTGCTGAGATATGGAAACTGAGCAGAGTTGGAGAAAAAACATTGAAGGACGGGCCGGGGGGGGGGGGGGGGAGGGGTTGTTCAAGTGTCCTTCGGCAAATGACTAATTAGAAGGACCACTATGCATCTTTCAAAATTCGTTCGCTTGCTTAAGCTAGGAACGTAATTACAAATTTGGCTTAAACTATTATTCGGAAATAGTGGTAACCGCTACTCATAAATTTAGTTTAATGTTATAAAGAGTGACTATTAAGTTAATTATAATGTTTGGAACTACTTGCGTTGAAATCGGAAAAATAGTTGCTGAGATATGGAAACGGAGCATAGTTAGAGAAAAAACCTTATAGGAGGTCCCGGGGGGGGGGCGGGGGGAGGGGATGTTCAAGTGCCCTTCAGCAAATGACTAATTAGGAGGACCACTATGCATCTTTCAAAATTCGTTCGTTTGCTTAAGCTAGGAACTTAATTACAAATTTGGCTTAAACTGTTATTCGTAAATAGTGGTAACCGCTACTCATAAATGTAGTTTAATGTTATAAAGGGTGACTATTAAATTAATTATAATGTTTGAAATCACTTGCGTTGAAATCGGAAAGATAGTTGCTGAGATATGGAAACGGAGCAGAGTTAGAGAAAAAACCTTGAAGGATGGGCCGGGAGGGGGGGGGGGGGTTGTTCAAGTGGCCTTCAGCAAATAACTAATTAGGAGGATCACAATACATCTTTAATGATTGATTCATTTGGTTAAGCAAGGAACTTAATTTGAAATTTGGCTTACACTATTATTCGGAAATTCTGGTAACTGCTTTCTAGAATTACACCTTGAAGCTTAAATATAATTAGACCCTTGCCCCTCCTCATTCCCGCAAATATAAAAAAGAATCTGTTAAATAAAGTTTTATGTTTTAACAATCTCCATCATAATAATAAATGTCATGTAAAAAAAAAAAAAAAAACTTAAACCCGATTAATTGTCATGAAGAAAAATGTGCCAGGAAAATATTTCAATCAGTGGGACATATGTGTAATTTGTCATGTACAGGTGGCGCGACAATCGCATGGCTCCGCTACGCAAATAACTTCAATCCATACTGACACTATTTAGTTAGAAATCCTTATTTATGCATCGCTACTCTGGTTTATTTAATTACTTCTGTGAAGAGTCGATGCAACCAACCAGTGAACCAACCAACCCAAGAGAATAAAAGCGTATTTTAATGAGAGTTCTTTGTGCATTTTAATTAATATTTCAGAAAGTAATTAAAATATTAAAATTCTGACGCTCAGGTATACCAGGAGAGAGTTTGGACTACCTAAATCTAAATTTACAGACTTCTAGGTGCGCTAAATTTTTCTAGCCATCGCCAACAGACACACACACACACAGACACACAGAGTGAAACTTTCTTTTATTAGTATAGATAACTTCTTCATTACCTAATATTTCAAGTATGTATAAATAATTTTGATAAATGTCTCATTTTCATGTGACAAATTTTTTAATTGCACGCACACACGTTAATTTACGAAATTCTAACTGTTGTTAAATGTATTACACAGCTAACTCTTTCTATACTCTCTAGCTACATAACAAAATAATAAGCAAATTATTAGTATTATCTAAAATTATTAACCAAATAAATCTTACATATATTAAGTAACTTATTTAATTGCTAAAATAATAAACATTAACAGCCGAAAGAATGTGAATAGTGCACGTTATGCTTGTTATGTCTTATGTGTTAATTCTTAACAACAATAAGCTATAGAAATTTAATATAATACATGAAACTTTTTAGAAAATATATTACGAAAATATATGTTTATTAACCTAATATTCCAAATCATTGTTTATAATTGTCATATAAAAAAAGATTGATATCATCACCTAACATATACATTTAAATTATATATTTTAAATAAACGCTTTTAATTATTTTATCATTGTAAATAGATAAGTATTTTTAATAGTATATATAAAATATTTAGAAAACAGAGATTATTAATTTTGATTAAATTATTTTGTCAATAATATAAATTTCTTTGTAAAAAATTGTCATTTATTAAAAGAAAAATCGTTTAAAATTTGTTTAAAAAGTAAAGTAACAAATACTTTTTTAATTTATTTAAGATGAAAAAAAGTAGAATCAATCGGGGCTAATATAAGACAAAATTCTAAACTTTTCCAGTTACTTGTGATCTACTGACTTTAAGCTTAAATAAAAAATACGATAATTTGTGTTTTCTTTCCTTTATCTGATTATTAATAAAAAAATGTTGTTTGTAATAAGAACAAAGATAAAAAATAAAAACCTGTCCCATATTAGGCTAATTTGACTTGCTTAAGACATTTAGGCTTAAGTGAGATACTATAATTTTTAAGTGGTTGTAAACACTAAAGAAAAGAGAGAACTTTCTCTATGTTGATCTTGGTCTAATGTTTCAGCTGTATTACACTCAAGTACCAGAAAAACTGGTACACCTGCTAAATATCGTGTAGCGCCCCCACAAGCACGCTGAAGTGCCACAACACGACGTGGCATGGGCACGACTAATGTCTGAAAGTATCCTTGAGGCAATTCACACCATGAATCCTGCAGGGCAGTCCTCAAATCCATAGGAGAGCGAGGTGGAGAAGAGAACTCTTCTGAACAGCACGTTGCAAGACATCTGAGATATGCTCAACAATGTTCATATCTGGAGATTTACACGGTCAATGGAAGTGTCTAAAGTCAGAAGAGTGTTTCTGAAGCTACACTGTAGCAACTCACGGTATGTGGGGTGTCTCATTGTCCTTCTGGAATTGTCAAAGTCCGTCGGAATGCACGATGGACATGACTGGTTGTATGTGATCTGATAGGATACTTACCCATCATCTGTCAGAGTCGTCTCCAGACGTATTAGGGGTCTCATATCACGCCAACTGCCCACGTCCCATACCATCACAGAGGCTCCACTACCTTGACTGTCCCCTGTTGACATGTACACTGTCAGAAAAATCCGTTTTTATACATTAAATAATTCCTCATTTTTCAACAAATAATTTCCGTACTCCTAGAAACATGCTTTTCCGTGAATTCTTCTCGAAAGTTTGAAGAAGAGAGAAAATGTCCGTTTATTCCGTGCGCGCATGCGTATTGGCTCTATTAATACTAAAGTTTGAATTTATTTTAAAAATGAAAAACTAAAAATTCAATAAATTATTATTTCAAATTTATTAAAGAAAAAAAATTGTTCTTTCAAATTAAAAAAAGTAATAATTAATTTCCTCATTCATTTCAAATTATTTGCAATTTATTTTTTAAAAAGTTGTATAAAAAAAATCACATTGAATATATATTCTAAACAAACAGATTAATACATATATAATAGTTGAAAAAAAATCGGTTTTACTCAAAAAAGAAATAAACAAAAATAATACTTTCGAATTAAAAAAAGTAACAAATAATTTTCTCACTTATTTAAAATTATTCGCAATTTATTTTTTTTAATTTATAAAAAAAACATTCGAAATTAAAATATATTCTAAAACGTTGAACACATTTCATCGAACCGAACACCTTTAAAAAAAACTGTATAATACTTGAAAAAGAAATCGATTTTATTAAAAAAAAACAAACATTTCTTCTCGAATTGAATTAAAAATATAATATCCATATTTTACGTCTAACAATATAATTAAGAATATATATAATTCATATTTTTATCCTCTATTAATAATAAATTGTTAAAACCCCAACCGTCTTCTCATAACGACAAAATCTCCCCGCAATTAATTTCCAATTTGCCAGCTTTCTAAACCCCAAATTTTTAAAGACCAAAGCCGCCATTTGAAGAAAACCCTATCATCATTCCAAGCTCTTCTTCAAGCAAGTGCCCACTGGCCGTATCGGTAACATACTTGACTCCAGACCGGCAGGTTCCTTGTTCAATCCTCAGGTGAGACAGGAAATATTCTTAAAATGTATTAAATAATGAATACTTCCGCAACCGTCCATAGATGGCAGCACAAACAGGAAGACAGTTTTTTAAAACCGACTTTCTTCGAAAAACGGAAAATTTCCCTCATGTAACAGAGAAAAAAATAAACGGAAATTCTTCAAATAACGGAAAAATTTCCTCCTGTAACTAAGGTAAAAATAAACGGAAAATTTCACTCCTATAACAGAGAAAAAATAAACGGAAAATCTTCAAATAACGGAAATAACGCGCAGCAGTGCTGCCAGTGATATTTCCGTGTTTTGAAGGAAGTATTTTTGAGAGTGTAGGGTCCATCGATTCATGAGGTTTCCGACCGACACAACTGGAAACGATATTCGTCAGACTAGGCAACGTTTTTCCAGTCATCAACAGTCCAATGGAGGTGTTGGCGGTCCCAGGCTAGGCGTAAAGGTTTGTGCCGTGGAGTCAACAATGGTACACGAGTGGGTTTGCGGCTCCGAAAGCCCATATAAATGTCGGTTCATTTAACAGTTCGCAAGCTGACACTTTTTGATGCCTAAGAATTGAAACCCCCAGCAATTTGAGCAAGTGTTGCACGTTTATCTCGTTTAAGGATTCTAGTCAGTCGTCGACGATCCCGTTCTTTCAAGGTATTTTTCCGACAGCACCTCTTTCGGAGATTTGAACATTTACCGAATACCTGATATTCACGGTATGTTCGTGAAATAGTCGTGCGCGAAAATTCAAATTGTATCGCTACCCCACAGATGCTATGTCCAATCTCTCATGCGTCGACTATAACACCACGTTCAAAGTCACTTAGTTCGTGATATACTGCCATTGTAGCAGCAGAAACCGTTCTAACAGCTTTGTAAGACACCTGTGTTGTCTTATATTGGTGTTGCTGCCGCATCGCGTTACGCTGTTTGGTTGCATATCTCTGTTATTTGCATATGCATGCCTGTACCAGTTTTTCGGGCTCTCAGTGTATTAAGATTTTTTTTTTTATCTTTAATTTTGACTGACTTTCGGGAAATCTTTCATGCATCCACCAGAATACTTATTTAAAACCACTACAGTAAATCCCTACGCTAATTTATAAAATGCTAATTGAGGTAAAAAAAACTAAGAAATTTATCTGCAATACTTAAATTATATTTTTAGAAAGATTTAGTAGTAAATTTACAATAGTATAACACTTGTTATTGAAAAATCAAAAATGTAGTCTATGATCTTGACTGCTAATTCATTGTCCATTAATAGTTACGTAGCCATGAAAAGTGTAAGTAATTTTCGTGTTTTTGAACGTAGTTTCAGGGACAGGCAGAACAGCAAATCCATAATCCATAAAACCAACTGCCAAGATGTTACCTTCTTTACACACGAAATCTGTCCTTAGATCGTTAGAGCACCTCAGACCATGGACTGTTACTTCTCCTTCATCTTCATATACTTCGTTTATGAGAAGAACGTATTTATAGTGTGCAGACCTAGTAATTCCACATTTAATTCCAACTAAAACAAAAGTTCTTTTTTTAATATTCTCTTAAAATGTTGGTGTCTTGGAGAAAACTGGACCAATTTCTTCCCTTATGGAAAATGCAAAGGAATCTGTCAATGATTTTTCATGACTCTCGTGCAATTTTTCACTGCCTGTGCTGTTTCTTTCGAACAGATTTTAAATAAACTTATTTTCTTCTTTTTTATTAGGTTTATGTTTTGCTGTAACTCCTTAATTTCCGTTTCTTCCACCGGTAGCTCATCTGCTATTTGTGTAATAATTTCTGTGCTCGTGCTATCTTCTGCATCTTTACTTTTTACTCTATAGTTTTCAACAATTTTGTCTTTCTTTTTCGTTATGATATCTTGATTTGGATAGTTTTCTTTTCAGTTTTTTGTTTTACTTCCTTTTTTTGGCTTCTTTACTTTACTGCGCTTGTTAAAGAATTTAAATTATTTTGCTTTCGTTTTTTCTTTTTCATTTTCTATTCATATTTTTTCTGCAGCTATCTACTCTTCACTTGTAATCACTTTTGAACTAGTAACTATTTCTTTTCTTTTCTTTTTTGGAGCAGAAGTTTTATTTATTTTTTGCAGAATGAATATTTTAAATATATGTGATGATGACTATGATCTTGACTGCTAATTCATTATCCATTAATAGTTACGTAGCCATGAAAAGTGTAAGTAATTTTTGTGTTTTTGAACGTAGGTTTAGGGACAGGCAGAACAGCAAATCCATAATCCATAAAACCAACTGCCAAGATATCACCTTCATTACACACGAAATCTGTCCTTAGATCGTTACAGCACCACAGACCTTGGACTGTTACTCCTCCTTCATCTTCATATAAATACAACCTTTTGAAATCTCAAAAGAACTTGAAAAAATTGGTAAATCTTCACACAGGAGTCACGATAGGAGATCAGAATGATAAATGGTTCGCATTGAAATAGTTTTATTCATTTGAATCTGAATAGTTTTACTTGATGTTGAGGAACCTAAAGAGCCAACATTCAGTGTTAAACTGTGAGAACGGGGCTCTACAAGATTAGTTGACATAGTGCTTTGAGCTCTTGGTTCAAGATTAGGCTTATTTGAACTGCTCTGTGCAATTTGTTTTATAACATTGTAACTGCTCAGTTTCTCAATTTCAAAACGGGATACAGGGTATTTCGTATGATCACAGAAATATATACCCCAGCTAAATCCTTTCATGCTAGCTCAATATATATATCTGACGCTAGAAAAAGATCTTCTCTTCGATATCTTCTCTTAAACATATTCAATTATATAAAAACATATTATGTTTTAAAATTAAAATTTTTAGAAGCATTTTTAAGGATATACCTGACAACATGTGTATTTTTAAAACCTTACAATTTTAACTATACATTTAAGCACGCAACATTAACAATACAAATGTAATGAAATATGTATTGCAATAATATGGTTTAATATACGCGTTATTAAGAATTACAAAGATATCCTGTGAAAATTAAATGTAATGTTAAATGTTAAAAATAATAAATAATAAAATACAAAAATATATAAATAATAATAATAAAAAAATAATATATATATATATATATTAATTAAATGTTAAAAATAAGTTTTGGTAGAGGAAACGTCTTCATTTAGATCAGAACTTTGACCGCAAATAAATAGTAAATATTTTTTCTCGATTTAAATTGAGTAAGCTAACAATTATTGAGTTTAAAATCTTCAATATTCATAAGACTTTTTTATTCATTAGCCTTCTTTATTACACGTTTTTAATGAATAAACTTTGAAGATAGTTACTTTTTTAGCTCGAATTAACCAATGTGATAAAAATAAGTTCGAATTAACGAACTAAATTTAACATTAGTTCTAATGTAAGGTTTTAGGACTTAATGATTAGTTCAAAGTGAACCGAATTCAAATAATCGTGAATCCACTATACTTTCTTATTTAAATTATATTAAGGGGCCGCTTCACTGAAACTCCCCGATCGCGAAATCCCATGTTAACCTATCGGAAAATTTTGAAGCGCAATTACTCATTACCTAATATAATTATTAAAATACGGCTTTCACCATCAGAAAAATACACGTCAGATGCTAACGATATGCGTTTTTAAAAATTGTCTCCTTAAACTTTAAGTATTTAAAAAATCCCTACAAACTTTGAAATTTCCATTTGATGAAATTTTATCATCTTCTTAAAAATACTTAAAATCTACAAGACAATTTTTAAAAACGCACATCGTCGGTATCTGACGTTTACTTTCTGATGGTGAAAACAGTATTTTAATAATTTTATTAGGTAATGAGTAATCACGCTTCTGAGTGTTCCCATAAGTTAACATGGGATTTAGCATTCGAGGAATTTCAGTGATACTGACCCCTTAATTTAGAAAAAAAAACTAATGAAAAAATGTGTCTCACTCATGTCAATTAATTTTTTCAGAAGTAACATTCGGATGGCAAAAATTTAATATTCATAGTCACATTTTAAATCATATATAATTTCAAGAACACTTCAAAACTGGTTGGACTGTCGACATTTCGCAAGCTCTGGGACATATGATAAGGCATTTGAAAAGGTTTACTGACTGAAAAGAACCGATATGAAGAGTTTGTTCTTCTTCTTCTTCTTATTATTATTATTATTATCATCATTCTTCTTCTTATTATTATTATCATCATTCTTCTTCTTCTTATTATTATTATTATTATTATCGTTCTTCTTCTTATTATTATTATTATCATTATTATCATAATTCCTTTCTTCTCCTTCTTCTTATTATTATTATTATCATCATCATCATCATTCTTCATCATTATCATTAGCGGCACATAGTAGCACAATTTTCATTTCTTGAAAATTATGGAATATTAATTAATTTAAATTTATATTTATTAAGTTTTAGTTGCGCCTGTTTTTTTTGTTTTTTGTTTTTTTTAATATACAAAGTCATCTAGGAGCAATGAACTAAAATTTTGAATAAAATGTTTTTTATTTAAGCTATATAACATTAACAATTTTTCTGTAATTACAGCACAATGATTTTTTTTCTAAAGATTTTCCATGCTATTTCATAGAAGGGAAATGAATCTAATAATAGAAAAGAGACAGACAACCCGATTATAAAAATGGGACGAAGAATAATGACGGAAAAATAAACCCAAAGAGATTGTCAATTTAAACCACTAAAAAATCTGCCTCATCTGAAAATGATATACCAGATGGGGGAGATATACATTTTTAAAATATAAAATATACTAATTAATATCAGTAAATCTGGCGCGTAAATGTTATATGTCAACCATTCATTTCTCTTGATATTTTCTTCTTCTTTCTATTAAATGCATTTATACAATTCGCATTTTCGCCATGTTTTAAATTAAAATACATACTACATTATTTATGTAATAAAAATATTTCGGAAATGTAACAAATTAAGAGCATGGTAGCATACATTTTCATTAGAGATAATGTATGCTTTGTAACCGACATTACGCTGAAAACACTGCACTTTTCAGTGTGCGGTATCACATCACCCATATCACCACCCTGAAAAGTGTTAAAAGCTAGCATTTATTATAATCGACTCACACACACTAATCTATCCACTACATCTGACCACAATTCTTATACAGAGACATGTAACGCAATAATATCAACCATCTTTTTAGAGGAGGAAGTCGATAAAGCAGGAGTAGATAAGAAAGAAAGGGGGAGAACAGCGAAAAAAAAAGTGAAGAAATTTTCTCCTTCGAGCTTGGGTGGCCGGAGCCTGATTTATAGCGGAGACAAGAGACACTTAATACGGCGTTGTTGCACTGCTATAACTCGTCGAGACCCTCGCTTGGGTCTGTTTTTGTTCAGGGATGGAGACCTCCCCTGCTACCTATCCATTCCCGGCTGTCACTGGCTAATACGATTTTTTATACACATTTGTTTTTGCACATTTTGATGAAAGTTTTTCTTACATTTATTTATTATGGGACACACGTATAAAATTATTGTCAAATATGGTAATGCATGAAGATATTTAGCATATAATTTTTGAGATAGATCACATTCACAAGCAAAATTTTGTTTCAAACTTTTTGCTATCACATATTTCTACATGGATATTATGGAAGTCAAACAAATTACACATATTTATGCTAAACAAAGCATAATGTCTATAAAAATTTGTATCCTTAAAAACAACAAATATAATTTTTATAAAATTAAGTTTCTTCAATTTGACTTTAAAAAAAATCTTCTTTATTTAATTTTTAATCTAATTGTAGGAAAATTTCAATTTCAGATTTATCTATTAATACTGTTTAGTGTTGAAATGTTTTCTCAGGCATTTACATATCTGCCAACATTGCACTAAACTTCCGTACAATGTAGGTTAATTTTACCGAGATTAAACACGTTTCAAACCAGAATATTTTTAAAGAAATGCAATGAAATAGGTTCCACGTAAGAACATGAAATTAAATATATATTATTTTTTCAGATATATTTTCCGGTGGGAAACGTCTTTAACCTGAATCAAATTAACTCACGTTGTACGGAAGTTTAGTTGAAAGTTGGCAGGTATGTATTTATATATTGTTTTTCTTTCAGTTTTGCAAAGTAAAATTTCTTTGGTTAAAAAGGAAAAAAAAATGAATCATTTTTACAAGATTCAATTTATAAATGAAAAATGTTTCAAATTCATCTTGAAATTAGTCATTTGAACAATCTAAGTTGAACTGCTTCAATAAATTAATTTATTTTTGGTTTAAAATAGATATCAGTTATTTTTCTTTGTGGACAAAACCTAATATGTAAATCCTGAAATATAGATAGATTTTACATTTTATTACTTTTAACTCATTCATACTGATTGAGAAATTAATCCTTACGTGGTGTATTTTTTTTGACTGAGTTATAAAGAATGTGTTGCCGGCTGTTGTGAAGCGTTATGGAGGTCTGAATGGTGAAACGAGAAGGAAAAAATGCTTATTAAAATCTCCAAGCGAATTAATTTTTGTAAAGAGAAAGAAATCTAGACTATTCACACATTTTTTTTTCTATATGTGCCCTAGGTTACAGAAATAGGCCTTTGTTTTTATGTTTTCAGAGAGTCGTCCATCAAACTTTTTCTGAACCTCCTGTGGTACCTCACGAGCTATCCATCCATAATAAGAGAAACCCTAGAGATAGTAACATGCAAAAATACAATATGTAACGATGCAGCACCTTTTAACTTACCGAAATTGCGGGTCGAGTTACTTCGTGGTTACAAATATGGAACTAAACAACCAAGTAAAAATAAAAAAATAACGTTAATTGGGACATGCTGATAAATCTGCGGGGTATTAAAATGGGATTTAAATTTGGTTAGAGCGGATTTTGGTTCGAGTTCTGCCTCATCGAGGAAAACAAGATGGGAGTTCTTGTTTTTTAATACTTGAAGCTCACATCGACACAAAGGCCCAGAATATCACTGCTTTGCTTTAGCTGAAAGAATTGGTTAAAGATTATTTCGTCATAGTTCAATAAAGTCTCTGCGGCAACCACATATTACTAGTATTTAGTATGAGTTTACGTAAGTTTTGAATTTGTGTGCCAACAAATTACTTTTAATCGACAGTATTTGTTCGACATTGAAAGCCATATTGGATATAGTTTGAGCAGCCAGCCTTCCATCCTTAAGTTAGATTTAAATTTAGTAGTTTGCATTTTCATATTTTGTGAGTGAATTTCAAGATTGGAGTGTAATAAGTTCAGAGTAGCGTAGTTTAAAGTTTGAAAGTTCCACTGCAGTTCTTCCATATTTTAGTTTCAATAAAAAGTGTTTTACAACTTAAACCTGTGTATGCCTCAATTATCTCTCCCTGGTGGGGTTGTCACACCTTTAAGTTGTTTACCGTCAGGTTTTCGCGCGTACTATCTAGTATAGCCCACAGGTAGTTTTGTATTTAGCTGCTTAAAGAGAGGTCTACGCCGATGAATAATAACACGGGAAATGGAAAATAAGTGGGTTGTCTGATACCTACACATAACTCGGTTTTGCTTGTGAAGCCCTTTTATGAAAACAAAGGAAATACTGCAACTGCACTGCACGCAAACAGGTTCGTTCAGATGTCACTGAAGATGTTGCCACCGCTGTTGTTCAACGGTCAATGGATAATGTTGTAGGCTGTAGTAGTGCATATGCAGTGTCACAACAGTTGGGTGTTCCTTATAGCATAGTGTGGAGCGTACGGAGAAAAATGGTGTATTGTTTCCCGTACAAAATTATTCATAATCAACAGTTGCTGGCCATCGATAGGGAGAAGCGAATGGCATTTGCATTAACATTTCTTTCCAGAGTTGAAGTGCATGCATCGTGGCCATGACAGATTCTGTGGAGCGATGAGGTCCACTTCCACCTCAGTGAAACAGTGAATACCCACAACTGTCGCATTTTGGACACAAAAAACCACCACACCTTCCAAGAAATTCCACTCCATTCACCGAAAGTTACAGTCTGGTGTAGATTCATAGCTACATTCATTCTTGGATCTTTTTTTAAGAGGTTACTCACAATGACCCTGTGATATGCACCGTGACGGCCAACAGGTACAAATGGATGCTCGAAACCTTCGTTTTACCCCATTTGCAACAGCGGCAAGTCTTGACTCAATTACCTTTATGCAAGATGGAGCGCCTCCACAGATTGGTCTCTGTGTAATAGCAGTATCATAGGCAACGTTTCACCAATGAGTAATCTGTCGTGCGTTTTCGACAACTTGGCCACCCCGTTCTCCGGATCTTAATCTGTGTGATTTTTGGCTGTGGCGACAGTTAAAAACTTGTTTATCGAAGACGTCTGGTAACCTTGGCAGACTTGAAGGAAGGTGTCACTCTGCAGGTGAGAAGCATCTAGGTCGATCAGTTACGATTCGAAGTTAAACAAGCTGTCCACAGGCTGAAGATTTTAGATCTTTAAGAAGGGAACAATATTGAGAAGCATTCCCTGCGTCAATTAGGTCCTTGTAACATGAATGTTTGGTACGTTGAAATAAAAAATGTGTTTAAAATATGTTTTTGTATTTTCAGCATATGTTCAGTTGTACAGCTTCATCTTTCGGTGATTTCTGGAACTATTTTTTTTCGCGTAATACGTTTCTTCATATCTCGAATAGTATGCGTACAAAATTTGAGGTTTATATACTGAGTAGTTCAATATATATACAGGTCGGAGTAGGGGTGTTTTAATTCTGTCAATCCTGTATTAAACTCGAGGCATACCGCCTATGAAACATTAAATTCATCATAAACAATCAACTAAAACAGAAACTTCTATATATATATTTTTTTTAAAGGGAATATTATAAGGCAAAGCTTGATATAAATTCGTGAAACAATTAACTTTTTTTAATATTATGAAATGTTCGAAGTTAAAAGAAGGTACAATACAAGACCTTTACCATTGTAATATACATGAATTCCGTTAAAAAGCATTATGGTTAAGGGATATTAAATACTATAATAAAATAGTACGTTACATTATATTGCTCTTCTTCACTGAAAAAAAAAAAAATCTGTTGATTTAAAGAAAAACTGTCAGCCAGAACGCCAGTAAAAGAACTGTTTGTTTTACGGAACTGGTCTATATTTACCACAAGCTTTCTGCTATTTTAACAGATTTTGCCTGTAAGTTCGTAATATTAAATATAGATTATTCCCTTAAAATAAACAGTTTTTTTACTGGCGTCCTGGCTGAGAGTTTTTCTGTAAAATCAACAGATATTTTACAATTAGTAGTACAATAAAATCATAAAAATTTGGCGGCTATATCTTACCTCTGCAATGTTCATGAATTACTGTTCCGTAAAAATTGATTATGGTAAGGTTAAACAAAATAAAATGTCAGGTTACGTAATATTTCTCGAATTTTCTGCAGAGCAAGATAAAGTTTATTTACTGATTAATGTACTTTTTTGCGTCAATTTTGTAGTTAAATCAAATGAGAAATTAAAGTAAAATTTCTTTATGTTAAAAAATATAATTAAAACATTAACTTTTTTTGCTTAGTGATCCTTCCATCATTACCTTTAATTGTTCAAATTATTCTTGAGATCTCATTCAACTTAAAATTAAGCCTTTGCTTTAAAGTAAAACATTTCTTGCCTTAGAAAATATTAATCAGATTAAGAGCAGTAACTCGGTTTACGGCTCTGCGACCAAAAATATTCGGTCCCGAAAAAATTACTAAAAGGAAATTCTGTCACCACCAGCCGTTCTAAGCACGTTACGCTACTCTTATTAAGTTGGGATCCCGTTTTTGTCAAATTAAGGCAATGATCGTGCGTTTTCAGCCACCGGGAAAAAATAGATAATTACTCGTTATACCAACGTTTCGAAAGAACGGTGAATATCATTCGTTCATTTTCTTAGCATGGTGAACCTAAGCGCCTGATTTCATTAATTACAGCTAATTATCTGAATGCGAGCCGAAGACGGGAGGATATTTAAAAGCGGCGTTAGCATTTTTTTAAAGAAAAAATTCGCTTCAATAACGAACTGAATGAGACAAGAAAAATAAAAATAAAAAATAACAGATTTTCAACTGAGTTAATTTTTGCTTTTCACGAAAAATTAACTCGCGATAAAAACACGATTCTACATCTTTGCATGTATCAGAATCATGTATATCTCCATTTTAATTCGGAAAATATTTTTCTTGCTTATATATTTTTGTAAAGAAAATCAACAGTTGTCAAGTGTTTCATTTTTGCGTATTGTCTGAATTCGTTACTATGACGGGAAGTTCTTAATTTATCCTTGCTTAAAAAATAAAGGATAAATTTAATTAGAACATTATAAATGATTTTCGAAAAATCACTTTGAATTTGATTAATGTAGCTTGAAGTTTTTATGAAGACAATGAAACACTGAATTATTTAAAATCTATATGAAATTAAGTCATTGTTCAGGTTTCTTATTAATTAATTCTAATTTGCTTCTTACATAGCTAATTGAAGATATGAAAGTTAGAATGTCACAATTCATGAGAAATGCAAAATTTAATTAAGTATGTGAGATAGAAAAGAAGCAGGATTTGCATTTAACCTTAATTTAACTCACTAAATTTCATAAAACAGATAGATTGTACGGAAATGAAAAGAATTCTGTTATTAAATAACTAAAGTTAAAACATAATTTTCAATTTTAGTTATCAAAAGAGAAGTGAAAATTTTTAACAAAATAACTTCCCACTGAAATTCGTAAAAAAAATATATTATTGACTTTTGAAGAAGCAGTTGTACCTTCAAACATAAATAATTTTTTTAGACAAGACTTTAGTTATAATTTATTTGAGAGACGGCACTTTTTAATTTAAAGAAAGTGTCTTCAAAACATTATTTTGAAACTTATCATTAATTAAATATTTTTATTTCGAATTCAAAATCTTCTTTACATGATACATTATTTCACGTTATTTTCTAAAGTAAATAGTATTATGATTTCTTATTTATTTTTATTTATTTTTATTTTTTTTTATTTATTTATTTATTTATTTTTTTTTTTTTTTTTTTTTTTGCGATTACTGAATACAGCAGAAATCAATTTTTACGAAATAAAGAATTCCTTTTTTGAATGAACATAAAATCCAAACATTTTAACTATTATTTTAAACATAAGAAATCTGACTGAGAAATAATTTTATTTTTCATTTTTATTTTTTATTTTTATTTTTACTTTTTTATAGTTTCGGTGAAATACAGCTCATACTGTGAGATCAACAGTAAATATACGCCCCTTTTTATGTTAAATAGCATTTGCGTTAATGGTGAATCCTGCTCCCCAAACTGAGCACAAAAACTTTCCCGCCACTTTTACCAAAAAGTAGTCGTCGCTTTATTTAATCCCTGAATTCAGCGATTATAAAAGGCGAAAATAACTACCCGTACACTGTAAAAAAGAACACAAAACAATATTTTTACAGAAAAAAAAAAAAAAGATTTCGGCAATATGGGTGGCAGTACATTTTGCAGTTAATTTTACGGCAATTTTGTTTTTAGATTTTAATGGCAAATTGGTAAGTATTACAGCTTTTCTAGCTGTTAATTTTAAAGCACTTTTTTAGGGTTAACGGCATAATTGTTTATATCTATTTATTAGTTGTAGTACTATTTGACTAAATTTCAAAGCACTTTAATTTAAAGAATCAGCATCACAACTTTAAAATGTATATATTTTCTTTTCTTTTTTTTAATTTGCAGATTTGTTTATTTTTTATCCCTCTCCTCCCTGTAACTTAATTTATTCAATATTCAGATTATTTCAAATGAAATAAGTATTATCGTTATATTTACTTACATCACTGTTTTAAGAACATTATGATGCAATCAGTTCTGTTATATATGTGTAAACTATAAGTCTCCTTATTTTTGGTCCTATCACGGGCGAAAATTTTGGAATATGTAATAAAGAAATATTTTGTCTGTTATCTTGTTTTTAAGTTTATTTTATCATCCAATATTTTCTCATTGGACTTTGTTTATGTTTACATATATGCAGACATATACGCAGACTTACACTATATATCTAAGTTTCAAAGAAACTTTATGCATTCTGAATTTAAAAAAAAAAAAAAAATAGATATAGCGATTTTTCGTTATTATTATTTTTTTTTCTTCAAAAATTTACCTTATCTATTTGTATTCAGAAGTACTTGTAAATCTACATCATGAACTATTTTTTTCATGTCCTCCAATAGTTATAAGTTCATTTTCTGCACTTTATTCGATGTATTCCTTGAGCTTTCCTCCTCCCCTTCGGGTCTGTCAACCAAGAAAGTAGCCATAGACAGAAATCTATACTAATAAAACAAAGTTTCGCTCTGTATGTGTGTGTGTCTGTCTGTCTGCGATGGCTAGGAAAATCTACCGCACCTAGAAGACTGAAAATTTAGGTGAGGATAGTCCAAGGTCTCTCCTGGTGCACCTGAGTGTCAGAATTTTAATATTTTGAAAATTAGAAAAGATATTAATTAAAAACTGATCAAAGATCACAAACAAAAAAGCACTCTTCCGAAATTCACGCGCACATGCTCAGAAGCCCTTTTCCGCACCTTCCGTGAAGAGAAGAAAGAAAGCGTTAGTCAGCCCGTTTCTTTTTCCTTTTTTCTAAATTCGCCACGGGCGAACGACCGGAAATACGAAAAAACCGTCTACATATTCTCAATGAACGTACTTTTATGTCTCGAAAGATCTGGTCGGTACGAAAAAATTTATTATTTAACAATTTAAAAAATTTTATAAAGAAGCGTTGAATTCATATTTGTTAGTTTCATTCGTTTTCCAAGCCTCGCATCTAACGGACTACAACAAATACAGAAAAACCGAGTTCACCAAATTAAAGACCTGATTTTGTCTTTTTCAAAGCCACCTTTGGTTTTAAAAAATAGGAAAGTTAACCCTTCGAAAAAATATAGTTTATGTACTCCGTTACACAATTTCGGGATTTTGCCTATTTTTAAAAATTTGCATCAGTGGTTCAGAGCAAGTTACGAAAAATTAAAAATACCATAAAATATTTAAATTCGTTCCCTTTTCAACATCTGCAATTATTTTAAAAAATACGAATATTAACTCTTCGAAAAAAATTTACGCGCAGGACACACTTTTGCGAATTCCGATTTTCTGTGATATATAAAATCGCGCATCGGATCTCTAAAATAACCAAACAAAAAACAAGCACACCTAAGGACATCTAAGTTCTATCGGATTCAAGCAGAAACCTTCAGTTTTAAAAAAATAACGTTAACCTTTTCAAAAAAGTTTTAAACCGTAAGTCAATTTCGCATTTTTAAAGATTTCTCCTATCTTTAAAAATTTGAATCTGTGTTTATAAAGAAGATATAAAAAACTAAAAATACCACGCCTAATTTACCTTTCTTTGTTTTTTTTAAAATCTGGTATCCGTTTTGAAAAAAATTAATTTTAACCCTCCAAAAAAAAATTGTTTCCAAAACTCATTCAAGCGATTTTCATTTTTCGGCACAGGTTTAAAAATCGGCATCGTCTCAGGAAATGCGAATACAGGCAAACAGAAAATACGAGATCACAGACACGTTCATTTTCTTCAAAATGCACCATTAAGGTTTAAAAAATATCTACATTAATCTTTTCGAAACCAGCCGTTTACGTAATCCACTTTCGCTATTTCCGCTATTTTGGCAATGTTTACCCGTGGTTAAATTTCAATTCTACTAGGAAATTTGGGTGGGTCGAGTGTTCTGAAAAGGCCTCTTTGAGAACAGATTGCGTCCCCTGGCGGTGGAAGGTAGAACTACAGGAGTATCTCTAGTTCTATGGGCCCGATTACGACGGGGTTTCGCTCATTCGACTTGATATATATAGCCTTAAATATTTTACTTTCACTTTCTACCACCAGGGTGCGCTTTCATATCTCGGGTTCTTTTCATCCGATTACGACGGGGTTTGCCTCATTAGACTTAATTTCTATAACGTTACAGATTTCAGTCATGTTCGTATAGAGCAGATTGTTATTATCACGGGCCCTGGCAACGCCGTGCGGGTCAGATAGTTAACAATAAGGAACACTTTATTTAAAATCAGTAATAAAATGGATTTGCAGTGGAGCAAGGCATTTAAATTAACGAGGATCAAATTTAAAGTTCTAAAATTACGAAGGGGGAAAACTTACCCCAAAATTCCTCAAATTCTAGCTCTAACTCTAAACAAGATGGCTACTCTAATTGCACGGGTGTTGAGTGGAAAAAGGATAGCATTCCAGCTGATGTAAAAGTTGAGGTGGCACAAAAAAGATTTATGCAAATTAAAACTATCAATTTTAGACAAATGTTAACAATTGTTCGATTCGATTGTAGGACTAGTCTATGAGGGTTCATCCTATAAATTTAAAAGAAAAATACTGATTAATTTATTAATTAACCTATGTCTGTTTATTTTTCTTATTTTTGGAATGTTATCCCTTTTCCACTCACCCATTCAATTATTTTCTGAAACTTAAGAAAAGCTGCTACGAAAAAAATTTCACTAATAGCTCTGAAAACACTGTACACAATTTCATTGGAAGTGTCACCAATCAGTGTCACCAATTGAAGGGAACCCCGTGGATTCTAAATATACATTTATTTGAAGTAATTAATGAAACATCTTACCACAGGCAAACTACTCAGTTGAAGAATCTTAATCGAAACTCAATCGAAGTTAAACGTCACTTGCCAACGACATGAGGCTCGATGAAAGCTCAGAAGCTGTCTTGATGTTCCGTAATCAACGATATCCAACAAAATCCAACGATACTCGCAACTACCACTGTATTTATATTAGATGTTTGTTTTGCTTGTTTTATTGAGAACATACATGAGCTTGGCATCAAGTGCCCACTTATAAGTCATCGTCAATATACAAGGACGAGATAGCCACAAAGAAATTTACAACACCAGAGAGAATTACAACCGCGAACTACACAAAGTGTGCGCAATGGAGCTGACGGGAGTCGAACCTGCCGACCTGACTCCTACGCTCTCAAGCGATTAGTGGGATTGTGTCTTAACCACTCGGACACGGAGGCCCCTTTATACTAGATAGTCGACAACAGCAACTTAATTATCACATTACTGCACAAAATAACCGTGACAGATTCCTAGAGTTTCAATCATACTTTGCGAACGTAAAAGAAATGACAGAATAGATAGCTCGTTCACGCAGCATAAGGACAACACACTTACATACAAAACTCAACAATCTTTCTGATCCTAGATTACTTTCATAAGAGAGTAGTTAGGCACTTCTGCAACCCTCCCTGGAATTTGAAAAAGTAAATTAGGGGTTAAATGCATGTCCAAGATATTTTAAATTAATAGCCAAAATATGAACTAAAACTAATGAGATGCAATAACTTTTAACCTTATGTCCAAAATCAACTTTTACTTCTGTCATCTCTTTTAGACAGGGAGGCGGCAGCACGGACAATCACCTTCATCGAGTTCACGGCTGAAATTCCAGAATTTGTTAAAACTTGATTGGCATATTAACCCTCTGAGCGTTTTGAAAAAGGGTAAAATTGTAATGTTGTTTTCTCTGCATTTTGTTTTAAATGCTAAAAAAATATGATTCTTTCAGCATTATAAATAAAACTTAATTACAAATATGAATGTAACCCTTGAGAGTGTTAATCATTCTTCAATGTTTTGAAAATTCATTAAATCTATAGAATTACGTTATCTTAAACATTGCATATATTGCAGTGAAACCTGGAGCTTAGTGAACAGAATATTACGTTCTACACGCTTAGAGGGTTAAAACGCAATCGGTCTGCCAAGTCATATCTTGGTGGAAAACACCTTAAAACCCGATTTTATCGGTTGGCTCGTAGGTTTACCCTTGTGTGTTCCTGCTCCCAGTCCTCCATGTTTTCATACCTTTGGGTGCAGGAAAACACAATGGTAAACCTACGAGTCAACCGCTAAAATCGGGTTTTAAGGTGTTTTCCACCAAGATATGACTTGGCAGACCGATTGCGTTTTAATATGCGAATCGAGTTTTAACTAATTCTGGAATTTCAGCCGTGAACTCGATGAGGTGATTGTCTGTGCTGCCGCCTCCCGGCCTATTTACCCATCACTTCTGTGGTCAATTAGTACCTTGACCAACGAAAACACGGCCAATTCATGACATTTAAAACGTCACATGGGGTGGATCATCTTTGCATGGCGTTTGGTACAAAGCGGCGCGCACATCGTTTTGTTCTAATCCCCTTGTAAAGATGATCTACTCCGTGTGATTTTAAGCAAGACAACACTAGATACCGGGCTTGCTCATTCATTCTCATGACGTCAAAATTAGCGGCTGGGCGCGATCAGCGATTGGTACAAATCGACGCGCCCATCGTTTTGTGCCAATCGCTGTATGTCTTTCGTTGCGGCCTGCCACCATTTGTGACGTCATGATAATGAATGAGCAAGCCCGGTATCTAGTGTAGCTCTGCTTTAAGTCATGAACCAGCCGTTTATTTCGTTGGTCGCGCTAGTACTATCACTTAAAAATCAGCTTTCTAAAATTTAACTTTAAAATCCAAACTCCAAATTATCTGCAAAATTTTCCGTAATTCTCTGACAAAATATAAACGTGGAATCTAACTCACTACGCGCTATACCTAAAAAGGCTAACTCCTACGGAACTCTAAATAACTTCAAAAAACATTCGAAAGTGAAATATCGAAGCAACTTTTCTTAGAGCTAAACATCCAAATATGAAAATCAAAGCCTGCGAAAATTTCCTAAAAACTCGATACTAGAAAAATCACTACTATAATTGAAGACTCCTAGTACCTATTTTGCAGAAACTTCATCCACATGTAAATTAAAATTAAAGACTTCACAAGATACCTCGAAAATTTGCAAGTCAAAAGCTCTGCTGTGATTACAATAGGGACGAACTGACCGCATTCTTTGCTGCGAAATTCAACATCTAGAAAAAAAAAGAAAAAAAAAGAAATTTCATAAACAAATTGTGCCATCAGACATACAACAATTCTCCTTCTATAATTTTGAAATATAAAAGACAAAATCAAAACAACATAAAAGACTTCTTTCCCTGAAATAAATCTCAGTATACATAGGGCATGTTCAGCGACCGAAAGGCAGGTTACTCGTTTGAATGACGTCGTAAGAGTTTCTCAGAGTAAAGTTGGGTTAAAATGGCTGTGACCGCTTTTTGGTAAAGTTGTGGGCATGTTTACAAACAAACACTTCCGTCAACTAATCTACCACTACATTTTTATCATAGCGATCATTGCAAGAATCGTCTTCGCGACGTCGGCCAATTAAATCATAGACCTGTTAAACGTAGAACAAATGGTCAGAACTCAAGTGTACAGTAGGAGTCATAAAGAACGACAGTTAACAGTTGCAGTTAGCTATAAAGCGAACAAACAAACCGTGTTCCCCAACCACGTGATCCCTTTGCCCAACAAAATTCTGTGGATAATGTGGGTTACCAAAAATCTGGGTAGTTTCCAGCTCTGAACGCGACTGGTATCCCACAAAAAGTCACGTGGCATTGGTCTCTGAATGCTTCTGGAACCCATGTGTTACCCTATGTAACTCAGGTTGCGGTCCGTGAACGCGCCCATCGATACGTTTTTTACAGATCATACTGGTGTACATACTGCAAACTGCAACAACATTTCTCGACAAACACGAAACCTTCCCAAACTAGCAACCAACAAGGCCACAAATCGAACACGTGGCTAACCGCAGCACGTGTCGAATATGTAAATTCTTAGCTACTCGCCCGCCTAAATTTAGACCAACATTTAAAACATACATAATTTCAATATACATATAATGCATTTTTCAAATACAATTAAAGAAAACTTTTTCCAGAAAACATAAAGCAGATTAGACAAAATTGATGTACAATGACATCATTTCTAAGTAATTTGCACAAATAATTTTAAGTTCTTTTAAAAAGTACATTTTGTGAAGTCGCTTAAATGTTCCAAAAATAAGATTCAAACAAGGAATTTAGTTCAGCTGCTTGTTCTTCTTTCATATTACTAAAAATGAATTTAAATGTAAGAAAGGAATGTTTTCACCTAATTAGTGTGACATCTGGGAATACTGGTTGGGTTCATGCTTGCTGAGGGCTGTCGCGTTCTATCCCAGAAGGCTTGTATAAATGAACTTTCATCATCAGAGCTGCATGGAGAGGCTACTGTCGATATCTTTGCTTGAAGCTTTGTGCAGTACGAATGTGACTGGAAAGGTCTGGACTCCATTCTGCGCTTTCAATGACTAGGTCAAACTCCAGGCTGTCGATGATTGGATTCAACTCTAGGCTGTCAATGGAACCTTGACGTTATAGTAGTTGCCTCTGGAGGGGATGTAACTAGATTCACCCTCTTCTTCAGAACGTCTGAAAAAGAAAATAAGGGCAACGATCGCTTTCTTCTAGTAACTTGTTTATTTTTAGTGGTCGGAAAAACCTCTTGGAGTCACTAGTTAAAATGTATTTTCTGTTAAAAACGTGTGCCGTACTAAAGCCTTTTTCGCTCTGACTTAGAGAGCACCGAGGCCGTATTATTTTACCTGTTCCGCTTAGTGCGTAATATAACGCAGATTACAGTTTATGGTGGAAAACTTTTATCATATTTAATTTTTGCCGCTTTGGCAACACAGTTTTAAAAGACACGGAACTACCTGCATGCCTCTTCGTATTCCGTTGTTCGTCCACTAATCGTTTTATTATAGATTTTAAATGCCTGCGAGTCCTACTACTATACAGACCACTTCGGTCACTATATCTACTCAGATTGAAATTACACTCTAAATAAAAAAGAGTGACTATTCACTCCGGAGGAGTGGATATTCACTCTATCGCAGAGTCAAAATTTGCCCAACCTCTTTAGAGTGACGATTCACACTAGGCAAAAGTGAAATTGTTGACTCTCTGAAAGAGTGAATACTCACTCCAGAGAAGTGAATATTCACTCTAAACAGGGGTGGATACTCACTCTTTCAGAGGAGTGACTACCCACTCATGCAAAAAGACTGCGTTTTTTCACCCCTGATAGGAGTGAATAGCCACTCTTTCAGAAGTGACTATTAAAACTCTTGTAAAAAGAGAAACTGTGTCCTGCACTCTTGTTCCCAGGTGGTCATCCTCCCAACTACTAACCGTGCCCGTTGCTGCTTGACTTCTGTGACCGGACGAGAGCTGGTATCTTCAGCGTGCTATAGCCGCTGGCAAGTTAAAGAACTTTTATTACATTATTTTAGCTTTGTTACTTTTGTGATATTCGTGCACATGTAGAAATCACAAATGCTTACGGTGTTTCTCAGCTGTGTAAATTAGAAAACTGAAACCTATTTTTCTGTACCATATAATACATTTCCGCACATCCGCTATGACAAAAATTCTGTTACAACTAAGCAGTTATTTATTTATTCATTCATTTTTTCTTGCTAATAATGTTTCCGTAATTAGAGCCCGATTAAGATTGTCCGAGGCCAATTACAACTTTTCATCTAGCAACTGTCTAGCAACTTTTCAATCCCCCTCCCCCGTCCCAGCTAACGATGTTTTATGAATATGTTTTAGAGAAAACTAGAAATGTTTTTTTGAAAGTATTCGGAATTTTTTTCTCATTTTATAAAAATGCTCACGAAACTCAGGATAACGTAAATTTTCTTTTGCTGTTTGATACTATAATACTTTAATGTTAAATATTTCTTTAAAAAAATGTCCCAGAAAAATATTTTTTCTACAGCGTTCCTAATTTAAGTTGATTTTAGAAAACAGAAAAGTAGAGGCAAGACGTTTATAGAAGTGTGTTTCTTAGACATCGATGATTGAAATAAAAATTTATGCAGAAGAATTTTTCTACATCATTTTACTTATTTTGCGGGATCTCGTCTCCAATGGGACCAGGCTTTGGCCTAGTTGGCGCGGTAATAAGGCCTAGACCATAATTCTATCGATTCATTTATTATTTCAATGCCTTTTGCAGTTTTTTTTTAAATCTTACTACTATATAAACGCATTTCATTTTACGCGTTTCGTTTCGCTAACGGGGTATCCGAGAACTGGCGCCATCTTGTGATTTTATTGGAAAAAATTACGTTTCTTTCTTTAGGGCTTCGTTTTTTCACCGTAATAAATGTATGAGCTGTGGCATTTATGAATAAAAATAGATAAAAGCTGTATTGGGCAAGACTTTTGCCTATTTACGTTCAAAAATTCCAGGGCTCAATCGTTAGCTTTAAAAGAAAAACTAAGTCGGAAACAAAAAATATTGTTTTTCCAATAAAAATAGTTTATTTAGCACGAGCGGTTCTACGCCTGCAAATAACTTGCAATAAAATTTGAACTAACATGTTGGCATTGAAAAAAAATAAGAAATAATGATAATTTCAATAAATAAATATGGACAAAATTATTAGACCGGGAGGAGGCAGCAAAGACAATCGCCTCATCGAGTTCACGGCTGAAATTCCAGAATTAGTTAAAACTCGATTCGCATATTAAAACGCAATCGGTCTGCCAAGTCATATCTTGGTGGAAAACAACTTAAAACCCGATTTTAGCGGTTGACTCGTAGGTTTACCATTGTGTTTTCCTGCACCCAAAGGTATGAAAACATGGAGGACTGGGAGCGGGAACACACAATGATAAACCTACGAGCCAACCGCTAAAATCGGGTTTTAAGGTGTTTTCCACCAAGATATGACTTGGAAGACCAATTGAGTTTTAATATGCCAATCAAGTTTTAACTAATTCTGGAATTTCAGCCGTGAACTCGATGAGGTGATTGTCCGTGCTGCCGCCTCCCGGTCTATATATAACGCCAGACTTTCACTCTCAACGGAGTGAAATATTTCAAACTTGTCAACGGAGTGAAATATTTCACTTCTTTCGAGTGGAAAATTCCACTCTTTAAAGAGTGTATTTTTATAAAATTCACTCCAAAAACAGTGAAAATGCCTCTCACTCTTCCAAAGAGTCAACTTCTTACTCCTCCCAATTTTAGAGTGTAGTTGGACACGAAGGTATAGGTTTATTCTTTGCATCAAAATTTCTAGGAGAATGAAAATTACAACTGAAATGAAATAAGAAGAATCACTGAATGACCTACGTGTCGGGGAAGTTGGGAATTACCGCTCGACATTTGAGAGGGCGCATTATCATTTCTAAACTTATACACTCTAACTTGATCAAAATTCACCATTTTCCTTTCCCGTATAACTATATTATTATTCGTTACATCTAACACCTTAAACCAACTTATAAACTTCCACCTAAACTTAGCCAACCCATTCTGGTGACGTGAACTAAGCCAATGCTTCTGAAGTAAAACAAAATCCCCAACCTTAATTTCTAACTCCCTCCTTCTCAGACTATAATAACGAGTTTGCCGCTTCTGATCCTTACTAATCAGAACCTCTCTTACTAGTTTATGTACATCCTGACACACAAAATTATTCTCAGAATCAGATACCATAACTAACATTTGAAAGGAGGTAATAATCTTTCTTTCCAAGAACAATTTATCAGGTGTTTTACCAGTGGCGTAGCCAGGGTGGGGTTCCAAATGCTCTGGATGCCAGTAATTTTGTCAAGTTTTCTTTGGTTTGATTATCTCATAAAGTTCTCCAATTAATTAAGACAAATAAAATTTTATAAAATTAGTGGGTTCCAGAGCATTTGGACCCCCACCCTGGCTACGCCACTCGGTTTTACCTGTCCCCTTGTATGTAGCCGTATGCAGAGAACAAGCAAAATACTGAATGAAATTATCCTATTTCGCATGATGCGAACCTAGTACGATAATACACTAACTATGCTGTAAGACGATATCATTTTAATTAATGTTCGATTAACTCTTTCAGCCATATTCGATTGTGACCGAAAAAGCACAGTAAAAACTTGGAAAATCTGGAATTTAGCAAACAATGCCTTAAAAATATCTGAAACAAATCAGAGGGCATTATCACTAATTTAACTGGTGCGCTATATTTAGAAACAAAATGATCGAAAAAGGCGTCGTAGATTACCCTTCCAGAAGCGTTCCTGGGGGAGACGAATTCTACGCATTTATTATTACTAAAACAAACCTGTGTATATCTTTCAAAATTAGAAATCGGATACGGGTCAATTAGATCAAGCCCCACAAAATGAAGCGGGAAAGTTACTTTAATAGGAATTAATTTTACAGCTGGACTTACATTACGGTAAAGAAATCTTTGGCAGGTACTGCAGCTGGAGACATACTCGTTCACTATTTCCCTCATTTTAAGAAAGTGGCAGGGATCATAAATTTGGGAGTAGGTTTTGGGAATACCTATGTGCTCTAGTAGCGGATTATCATTAAATTCCTTAAGACTGACCTTACGAAGATTAGCGAGAATAAAAACATTAAGTTTTTCTCACGAATTAACAGATTTAGAATAGAAAATAATATTATTAATCATTAATCATTTAAAACGACTGGGGCCATTTTTCAAACATGACTGCATTTAAACTACTAATCCCATCTGGATCCCCCAAATAATGATGTAAACAGCCAAACTCTGAATCATTCTTCTACTCCCTAATTAACTGCTCTCTCGACTTCAACACCAACAATGACAAAACACAAACACTATATTTCTAAATCACTTCCATACCTTCCCGTCGGTTACGAGAAAAGGCATTGACAACTACATTTCCCTTACCAGCACTATGAGCAATATCTACATTACACTCCGCTAACTTCAAACTCCACCGAACTATTCAACCCTATAAACCCTTACCATTCGTTAACGTAAACAAAGCAGAATGATCCGTTACCACCTTTACCAGTAATTCATTAAAATAACAACGAAACTTATTTAATGAACAAAGACACTCTCCTAATTGAATAATTCCGCTAAGCTGAATTACAAAATCCTAGATGCATACAGTATAGGTCTATCGTCCTGGGCTAACACTACACCGATCGCAACAGAACTAGCATCACAATGCACCTGAGATCGCACTAAAAAATTGAATGGGGGAGGGATGAGGTTTCCATCAAAAGTTCAAAAGACCTCTGAGTTACCGCTGACCACAAAAACTTCACCCTCTTCTTCTTCAGTACATACAACGGTTCAGACAATTCCGAAAAAGGAAAAATAAATTTAGAAAACCATGCAACCTTACCTAAAAACGTTGCCACTTGCTTACAATGTTTAGGGAGAGACTTGGGCATAATAACCTTGGTCCTTTCTGAGTCAGTTTTAATTCTATCCTGAGATAGCTTAAACCTAAATACTTTATTTCACACCTGAAAAGCTTACACTTCTCCAACTTTACTGTTAATTACGTAATAAGATAAACACAAACGTGTTCCTCAAACGTAGCCGCTATAATGATACTATCGTCCAAATAAATCAAAACTCCATTGTCTAATAAAGGTCTAAGAATAGTACTCATGGTCTACTTCAACGTGGATGGTTCCCTAGGCAAACCAAAACTCATACACTTAAAAGCAAAACAACAATTCCTCGTAATGAAAGCTCTTTCAGCTCTATCTGACTGAGAGGTTCTGCTCTCGAAGCTGGTAGACGGGAGGTGCTGAGTTCGTTCCCAATCGCGCCCGTCGGCTTAATCGTTCGGAGTTTTCGTGGTTTTCTTTGAGCCGTGGATTTATCCATGCGTAAATACGGGTTAGGTTCCCTTAGAAAGACCCCCACTAAGGGCACTCCCCCCGGGCCTATATCCCAAGTGTAGATAATTGGCCGTCAATAATCAACCCAACCCTTTCAGCTCTATCATCGGGCTTCATAGCAATTTGAAAAAATCCTGACGTTAAATCTAATGTGGACATAAAATTAGTATTCGTGATATTAGCTCAAATTTGATCTATAACAGTAATTGGGAATTAGAGATATTTCGTAACTGCATTCAACTTATGATAATGTATCGCGAACCTCCAAGCTTCAGGATCATCTGAACTTTTCCCTTTATTCTTTCTACACATCACTACTGGTGACGCAAAGGAAGAACTAATCGACATAATTATATCGTCCGCCAACATCTTACGATTATGATAATCTATAATTACTTGCTTATCCTTATCATACTTATACGGTTTGCCAGCCACAGGAGCAGCAGAACCTATATCAATTTCATGCCAAGCGACATGAGAAAGTCCAGGCTTATACTGAAAAAATCCCAAAATTCTACCAAAAACTCCGTAAAGTTCACCTTCTCATCCCCACTTAGACTAGATCATTCTAAATTCACAAAAATGGATGATGACTGGACTTTGTAAGTATTCTCATCCCGGTTAGCCACCAGTGCTTTCTCAAAATGTCAAGACTTATACCTCCATCCCGCATATAATCGACACCAACTATACAATGTGTACTTAAACTTTCAATTTCCTGAAATTGCCAGACCTCTCTATTCACACATACTGACCCCGGAAAAAAATTTACTACAAGAATCGAATACTTTAACTTATTTTCTTATAACGAAAATACTTATTATAAATAGAATACGAAGTGAAACAACGCTCAGCCCCGGTAACAGCTAAGCTTTTAACTACAATATCAACCAACGCAATTAACAACTCTGGAAGTTTAACTGGTTTTATTGTATCAATATTTAAATCAACAGAAGACTTTTGCTGTTTAAACTGGACAAGCTATCAGGCTATCAAACTAAAAAATTGAATTCATATTCAATTTTCAAGTAAAATAATAAAATTTTACAGAGATTAAAGCATAAGTTTATAGCATAAACTCATTAAAATACATTTCACTCAGTAAATGTCCGTAGACTGCAATGTATTCTGTATCTTTCGAGTGATCGTGTAAACAAACCATAAATGCTTTACAATTCCCTTTTACAATAGAGAGCTTACTGGCGTCAACTGCAGTAACATATCTTAATATCGCAAGTATATGACCATTTGGGAAGAGTTAAACCATTTAGTTTTTTTTTTCTCTATAGTAAGCATAGGAATCAAATACTTTAAACTGATATAAATCAAAAGCTAATAAATATTTTAAAATGAAACTTTAAAGGTTTGAACTGCATTTAAAAGAAATAAAATGCAGCAAACCACGTAAAAATCTGATGATTACATATCTGTGTAGCTTCGTCAAAAGATTTTAGGTGAACATGAAGCAAAAAAAAAATTAAAAAAGGTTAAAAATTGCACTTTTAAATTCGCATTTACTAAAAACCTATTTGTCGGATTCCAACTTACTTTTGGTTCTTTCCACTTGGCATTACTCATTCCATAGAAAGAAGAAATTTGTTTCTAGGACAAATAGAATCTTAGCTGAAGTGTCAAAATCTCATTTTGTTCAGTCCTCAAAATATATACTAGACAAGAGTAATATTTAATTTTTAAAAATCGTTTGACTGAAATCCATTTCGTTTGTTGTTCACTAAATTGTTTCTTGTGTTTGGCGAGAAATTTAGTCGAGTTTCTATGATAATAAAAATATTCAATTATTATTGAATATTATATATATGTATTTTTTTAAATACATATTTATTTCTCATTACATTTACGGACTGTCTCCGAAAGACTGAAATGCTTTTAAATTTTTACCTGCTAAATTGCAAAAGTGTTCACAATAAGGTAACTCGGTAATTCTCCGCCAACTTCAACTCGCGAGTTACACCTTATTTTTCTGTTAAACCTGAAATCCAATTCACCGCTAACTCAACCAGGTGAAATGGGATCTTAAAACGAAACTCCAGTTAACAAACTAAAAGTTGATTTTGAGTTCGGGTTAATCGACGCGCGTATGCAGTTGAAGCAAAGATGGCGGTCGCTTTGAATTGTACTTTGAAATTTATTTTCTAGACAACGCTATTTGTGATGCAATAAGCAAGCGAAATATCAATTTAAAAAAGAAATTAATATGAAAGAATGTGTTACTTTTAATTATTAGCCCTTTGTGGATATTTTAACTCTGTGAATTCAAGATTATAGTGATTTGTGACAAAGCATTCAAGACGTAAGATATCTACTGTGAATTTTTGGTATTTGGTAGCACCATCTACCGATTGCGAATAGAAACAAATAAATGTTCTTACACCACAAATTTTGTATATATGATTCAAATCTTTTTTTTTTCCTTTTAAAGAATAGTTTAAAAGAAAGCAGTTTTTCTTAAATTTCAGATTTACTTCTACACTTCATATTTGTTTAAAGCATAAAATCATAGAAGAAAGAATTTTCTGTTAAAGTATCGCTTATGTTTATACGTTTGTAATAGATAAATAATTCGAAGTAACTTATTAGTTGAAATTAATTATTTTTGTTCGAAAGAAACATTTTTCAGAGGATTTCTTGAAAATTTTCACACTTTAGGAGAATTTTTTCAAACATCTTCTAAACTATTATACAAGGAATTAAAAAAAACCTATTATGATAATTTACACATGAAATTAAAGCAAAAACCTTCTTACGTCTCGTATAAGGAAGGTGTAAAGACCACCAGACATGCAATTTTATCCAAGATAATTTAATTGAAGCTGTAATCAATTACTTTAGTTAAATAAAAAATATATATTAGAAATAAATATATGAAAAGTTTTTTTATATAACATTCTTTCAAAATAAATAATCATAGCTCGTTAGTTACTTTTATTCTACTTATTACACATAGCCTGATCATAAAATTGTTTATTAAACTTATAGACAAAATAATATATATGTATTTTTTCGTTAATTAAGTAGCTTTTTTAAAGAATTTCACTGTAACGCAAAATTTTGTAAAAATGAACGTCTTATGACTGTAACAGTATTTCTGATCATTGGGCCTAAATTAGTGAACGAACAAAAACCATCAAATCAAAATGGTTTGAAATTCATTTGTAATTTTATTTATGTAAAAATAAACTCCACAAGTGTGCTCTTTCATACGCTGTTTTCTTTCGTTATTGAAAACTAGTGCAGGGAAGGACAAAACTCATAAATGCGATTACCACGTCATGTGATCCATTTGGCCAATAATATAAAACACATTTCAACCTTAGGTTGATTAACCCAAGGCCGAATAACCGCGGTTCTGAAGCTATCGATGAATTCGAAATATTAACCGGCAGTTAGATTTGTTAAACTGAGGTTACTCAACTGGGAGTTGAACGGCGAGTCGAAGTTTGGCAGAGAATTGACCGGTAAGAAGTAAGATTATGTGGATGAAATAGTCTTGCCATTAATTTTCAAAACGTTAACACTTTTTAAATTTTTATACAGTCTTTGGATCCTATGTTATATTTAGAAAAAAAAATTATCCACAAGTATAACAGTAAAAACTTCATTTTTCTACGACCAAAATCCACCTAATTATGATATATGAAATTTCGGAGCCTTCTGGTACTAAAAAAAAGTCTGCCCGTTTTTAGTTCCGGAAAGCTCCGAAATTTCATAAAATTCAAATCATAACTTGCTGAGTTTTAGCTGTGGTAAAATGGAATATTTGCTATTGTACTTTTTGGAGCATGGATAAATACTTTCTAAATACAACTTACAAAATCCAAAGATAGTATAAAATTTTTAAAAATGTAACTTTTGAAAAATTATGGCAGTAACTATTTCATCGGTATAATATTAATTCCAATGTGCATGAAGTTTTACCACACTATTTCATCTTATTTAACCGCAGAAAAGTATTACAAATTCTGTGAATAAACGAGGCGATTACAAATTCTGCAATTTAAATATTAAATAGAACTTTTGTTATCGTAAATAGTGGTGGCAGACTCCTTAAAAATTTAAGGAGTGTACACACTTTGTAATTACTAACTTTTTTTGCAACACTTTTGCAATTTACACTGCCTACGTATCTCTAACACATAAAAATTTAAAGCTTGTTTCAAATATTTTGGGACACTCTGTATATGAAATAAAACAAATTACTTACGTTAATAACAGTTTCAAAAATTTTATGATGTGATACAATTGAATTTCATAAAATCTTTAGCATATTGATAATCTGTAAATTCTGAAACTATATATTGTAACAGATGCTTGGAGCTTAGGAATTTCATATAAAAATTAGCAACATTTTATTGTGTATAGTTATGAATCATTGGTAAAAAAAAAAATAATAATAATAATAATATATATTATTATAACCAAAAATTAAAAACCTGTTTTTTTAATTTTAATCGTAAACTGCTATTTTGTAAATTTTATAATATGGATACAATTGAATTTCATAAAATCTTTAACATATTGATAATCTGTAAGATTCTGAAGCTATATATTGTAACAGTTGCTTGGAGCTTAGGAATTTCGTATAAAAATTAGTAACATTTTATTGTGTATAGTTATGAATAATTGGTAAAAATATATATATATTATTATAACCAAAAATTAAAAACCTGTTTTTTTTTTTATTGTAATCGTAAACTGCTATTTAGTTAATTTAAAGCAGGTTTTGCTTGTCCATCCATTTTCATTTCCTTCTATTAAATATTCACTTATAGAAAAAAAATCGAAATACTTGAATAAAAAAAATATGCAACACATTATTGTTAAAATTGCCTCTTATCATAATTGTTAACATTATTCATGAAAAAAATAATTCCTTGAACCCGTATATGCTTACGGACCCTTACTTTCCTTGTATATCAAGATTGTTACAGATTACTTTGGGGACTGTGGCAAAAAATTAATCACAGAGAATAATTAATAATAAAAAGTAATGTATTCCCTTCTCGAAAATATTAGCCGATTAGTTCGAGGAGTGGTCCTTGTCACCTTCGATTAATTTCTTGCGTAGTGACATAATTAAAGAGATCATTAAACAAGGTCACAGCAAATTCTTTATAATGATAGCAAATTATATTGTGAGATAAAAATGATCCGCAGAAAAGACAATTTTTTTCATCAATAAAGGCTTCAGTCGAGAACCGCGTGTTGCTTAATGATTCTTCCAGAACTCAATTTTTTATCTTTTCGCATGCAATATCATTATTAAGCTGGCAGCTTTTGCTGCGCTAGCAAAAGCGATATTAATGTATTTAGTTATTGTAAGGAAGAGAATTTTTAACTAAGTAGTGTTTTTTTATAGCAATTTTGTATGTTGTGAGGGAGGCTTATCATTTATCAATGTGTAATGTAAGATTTATTGTTAAATACAAAGTCAGCTTGATGCTTTATAAAAAGTAAACATATATAGGATAAAAGATATTCATCGACAGTGGATAAATTTTGTTAAGGAAGAATTTGGTGTACTTTGCTTTATTCTTGTAAGTACTCTATTTTTGTAAGACGACAAAAGAATTTTTTAAAAGGTTTTATTTTTTATTTTGCGTATGATTGAATTTGTGATAAACATTGTTGCAGATTGAAAATAAAGTTGAATAAAGTACTTGCATGATATTTGAAGCTGGTGATTGAATTACTATAATTCTTTAACTCTTGAAAAAAATAACTAGTTTATATGTAGTGCATTAGTTTTCATTTAAATGGCTTTATTTTGCTAATTATTCACTATAAGAAATATAATAAAGATTAATAAAAAAAGATATAGTAAAAGGCATATATTTTGACTTTGATTTTTGTTTAGTAAGCGACAACCCCTCCCTTCTCCTGGTCTCACATTCTTGAATTGGGGGAGGGGGGGGGGGGGTAGTTTTCAAAAAATATTTTCCAACTGTTTTGAAGAAGGCTTGATACAGTGTGAGTAAACATATATTTTTGGCAACAGTGATTCTTTTGACTCCATTTGTAATGTTTCAACATATTTAACTTACAACTCAGGTGACATTAAATAAATAAAAAAAAAAAAAAAAAAAAAAAACTTTAATACTTTTAATTATCAAAGTTGCGATAGCAATTATAACCAAATTAACTTCCCTGATTTTGTCATGTTAAATGCATTGAATAATCTCGTTGTGTAATTCACATATTTACAATGAACTCTGCGAAAGAAAGAATAGTTGGAAGAAAGAATATTTTATTTTTATTTTTTATTAGTTTATTTTTATTTTTTATTAGTTTATTTTTATTTTTTATTAGTTTATTTTTATTATTATTTATTATTTTTTTTTTATGGTTGAAAGAAAAAATAGTTGGAAAAAGGCGATAAAGAGAGAGAAACGGAATATAGATGCGTCATGTTTCTTTGCCATTCTCCCTTTCAGCTGAAGGTATTTATTTTGTCTTAATTCTTATTTTTCTGTTTTAAACCTAGACACATCAGGAAGAGACTTGTTTATTCTCCGTTTTAGCCAAAAAAAATGGCTCTTGTACACATCTTCGATAGACATCCTGTTGATAAATTCAGTCACAATATATACTTTTTTGGAAATTTCCGTCTTTTGCAACTCTTTTTTATCACATTTTTGCCGTTTTCAAGAATTCTGCTTAGTACAAGTATGGCTATATATTCTATATGTGTATATTCTTATAATTTTTTTGCAATCTCTAATTTAATACTACCGGGTGCGCCATAAGTTCGTTAAAACTTTCAAAATTCATTAAAAAGGAACAAATGATGCTAAAAACTTGCGGTTTGCAGGAATAGAATGAGAGGGTGATCGGATTATTTTTAATAACACAAAATGTTGTGGTTCAAAAAATTATAGATAGATGGCGCTGGCGTGCATAATATGACCGATATCAAGGAGGACCTTTCTCTTCGGAACGAATCTCCAAATGATCCGTTTCTTCGTAGCGTCTGATAAGCTTCAGTATCCCAACACAGAGAACGGTCCCTTTTCTCGTCTTGAGTCCTTTTGCCATGCGGAATTTTCTCAATGTACCGGATGCTGATTCTCCGTTCTTGTAAAAGAGCTTAACCAACAACGCATGATCTGGTAACGATAACATACTGCTGGCATCAAATAAAGAATCTGTGTGAATTGAGGTGTTTTATTGACAGCCTGATTTGCATAAATCTGTTTCATATTATGTTTACCAGCGCAATCTGTCAGTAATTTTTGAACTAATTTTTTTTTGTTATTAAAAAAAAAATCCGATCTCTCTGTAATCGCACTCCTGCAAACCACAAATTTTTAGCAACATTTGTTTCTTTTTAATGAATTTTTAGAGTTTTAACGAACAATGGTGCACCCGGTATATGTTTATTCATTATTTTTGTTTAATTTAAGCTTTAACAAGCATACATGAAATATGAAATATCAGACTTGAATATAATAAACAGCTATAATTTTAGAGGCCTTTCCCAATATCATCTATGTTGCAATTCTGAATGCTGCAACTGTGTATTAATCTCATATATTTTCATTTATTTCATATAATGTATTCACGTGTGTTGAACCATTGATGCTTTTTGATGTTTTGCGGATGTGGTTGCATATTCTGTGTGATTTTCTCTTTCATTTCACATACTCCATTTATTCGCAGTCTAAGCAAGTCTGTCTGAGAAAACCATAAATAATACACTTCCAATTCTTTCCGAATGATTTTGTGGTCATCGACAAACGAAAGGGGAGTCTCAACAAAAGAAAGAGGTGGTGGCCGATCTGTCAAGAGCGTTTTCTCACCTTTAGACGGGCTAAGAAAGTCATAAAATATCAATGAGTCCAAAAAACCACAAGAAAAAGCCGCGGGTAAGTATGTCAGTCTGAGCGCTCCTTTAAAAACGTTATATTCTAAGAAATCCGCAGTCATTAACCAGTTTGTCCGCATTTTAGGAAATGTTTGTATTTGCAGCTACTCTCTACGTTAGGAATTCATCTCTTTGATGTAACTTTAAAACGAGAGACTTCTGTCATTGCCTATAAACGCTGAGTTTAAAGTAACAAAAGTAATTCCTCGAGACCCTGACCAACAACTTTAAATCGAGATGTCGACATTTTCATAAGTATAATCGTTACAATCGTTATTTATTCTGTAAAAAGTCAGGAAATTAAAAAAATAGTCCAACGTTTAAAAACGTGTGCGTTCTGTAAATCCAAAACAAATCTAGATCTCAACTGTAATCGCTGATTACATCTTGGTTGTTTGGCCTTTTATGAACATTATTGAATTTGAATTCATTTATGCTATGTCATGCGGCATCAAAGACCACGCTGATTTAGCCCAGTTAAGTACAGATAACCCAGTGGGCCACTTCTGGGTGTTTCGCCTTTGGGTATCAAATTCAACATCCAAATCATTCTGAGGATGATTCTCAATTATTTAATTAAACATACATTTTAGAAACATTTTTACAACTAAAAGAAAAGAGAGACATCTTTTAAGAAGATAACACAGAAAAATTAATTTAAAAATAGTAATTTCCAGAGAAGATATTTTAAAAATAAGATTGCATTCCACGCTCATAGGTTTAACATTAGAGAGGGGAATCTGAGGTCTCACTGACCAACAGCTTTAAGACGAGACGTCGACATTTGCATAGGTATAATCATTACAAATATAATTATTTATTCTGTGAAACGTGAGGAAATTACAAAAATAGTCCAACATTTAAAAACGTGTGTATTCAGTAAATCAAAAACAAAACATCATCTATTCATTGTAAACACTGATTACATCTTGGTTGTTTGCCCTTTTATCAACATTATTGAATTTGAAGTCATTTATACTATTTCATGCGGCATCAAAAGACCACGCTGATCTAGTCCAGTTAAGTACAGATAATCCAGTGGGCTACTTCTGGGTGTATCGCCTTTGGTTGTCAAAGGAGGCTCTCTTTCCATCAACTACTCATTCAGAGGATGATTCTCAATTATTAAATAAAACATATATTTTAGAAATATTTTTACAACTAAAAGAAAATAGAGACATCCTTTTAGAAGAGAACACAGAAAAATTAATTTAAAAATATTAATTTCCAGAGAAGATATTTTAAAAATAAGAATGCATTCCACACACATAGGTTTAACATTAACGAGGGGAATCTGAAGTCTCACTGACCAACAGCCTTAAAACGAGACCTGGACATTTACATAAGTAAAATCGTTACAAATATAATTGTTTATTCTGTAAAACGTGAGGAAATTACAAAAATAGTCCAACATTTAAAATCGTGTGCGTTCAGTAAATCAAAAACAAAACATCATCTACTTACTGTAAACACTGATTACATCTTGGTTGTTTGCCCTTTTATCAACATTATTGAATTTGAAGTCATTTATGCTATTTCATGCGGCATCAAAGACCACGCTGATCTAGTCCAGTTAAGTACAGATAATCCAGTGGGCCACTTCTGGGTGTTTCGCCTTTGGGTATCAAGGGAGGCTCTCTTTCCATCAACAACTCATTCTGAGGATGATTCTCAATTAACATGATGTCAGATCTTCGTCGTAAAATGAATTATCACTAGTAACGACTCCCGACGGAACCTTTACCCCGGGGATACACTTCCGAGGGGAGGAGATACACCACCCAACAAAACTAAACCCTCTCCTCTTTTGCCCAGAATGGAAAAGAATTACCCGGCATTATAATTTAGACGGTATCCTATCATCTTACCCCAAATATAAATGTAAAATTTTGATAACAATCCCATAAATACTGGGATTTACCATCTGCCACAATACTGAACAAATAAAACAGTACATAATAGTTGCAGATATACTCATGGCACACACACTTGAGAAAAGAATTAAACTTAAAAATAGATTGTGGAATTTAAATGTGAAAAATTTCATATTAATTTAGAATCTCTCTCTCCCCCCCCTCTCTGTGTGTGTGTGTGCATAAATTTGCGTGAGTGTGTACATGTATTTGTGTATTATATCCAAGTATTAATCTCGCAGTAATAAATAAATGGAACTTTTTACGGGATTTTTTTTTTTCCGATGAAATGATTTCGTAAATGTGTTAGAAAGCAGCGAATGTGGATTTAAGAATATCCCTGACAGATAATAGTGCCAAAAGTCTACTTAATTTGTCATTTCCACTAATGCTTTGGCATTTTTTATTATATATTTTTAAGCTTTCAAAAGAATTTCCATATTTTGCAAGCGGTATTTCCGTATTTTTACGGGGTTTATTTTCTGTAGTGTAATAATAAAAAATAATCTTACAGCTTTAGAGAAACTGAAAATTTGGCATTATCTGTCCAGGATACAATCATATCTATGTCCGCAATACTTTTTGACTGATTAAAGAAATCTTTATCATCATTGGAAAATAATCCGTAAAAATACAGAAATTATACTGGCTATCAACTGATTTTTTTTTAACGGTGTATAGAAAATCTATTGTATACTTTTAAATATACAATGGGGAAAACTTTCAGTTCAGCATTGCCATTCTATGCACTTGCTTTTAAGACAAATAAATAAAAAAAAAATAAAAAATCGTTATTTGTATTGACGATAGGTTTGAGTTCATTGACTTGGAAGTAAGATTATTAAACTTTTGACATAAATTCAAAACATATGCAAATTAAATCATAATTTCATACACCGGTTAGTTGAAATTTAAATATAAAATAAAATGTCATATTAAATGGTGAACGCGTTAGATCGTTCAACATGTCTTAAATGTAAAATAATTTACTCAACAAAATTTATGAATCAATAAATTAAAAAATATATGTATTAATAAAAGCACTTCTGCATGTATGCAGGCAATATTTTAAAGGTATTTCGAATTTTATTGAGAAAATCTCTGATGTGTAAAATTATGTCTAGTATATCTGTATGAGATCTATGATGATAAAAATTTAATTCCTATTGCACAGTGATAGGATGATGAGGTTAACCCTTTGATTACGGGTTTGGGACATATGTCGTCCCAGCGACTATTTCTTTATTCTATTCGTACACATTTTTCAATAACAATCTCTGCATACATACATACATACACTTATATTAGGATAATTTCAAAAGAAATCTACCACAATTTCTTTTTGTAAACTGTGGTGGGAGTGAATATAAAAATTGTCGCCAGTCCTAGCCCGTAATTAAAGGTTAGACATGTAAATTTAATTTAAAATAGGGGGATTGAACTTTGTACCGTTATATTAAAATAAATGAGCAACGTAAAAACAGCACAAATAAAAAATATATAAAATAGCGAACAGCTGTTTCGGAGCCTCTAAAGCTCCATCCTCAGTGCCAAAAACTCATCGCCATTCCACCTTGGTCGCGAGTGGACACGCAAGCGTACTTACATGGCTTAAACTTTTAAATCAGTTTTTAATCTTTTTAACTTTGGCACTGATGATGGAGCTTTAGAGGCTCCGAAACAGCTGTTTGTTATTTTATATATATTTTATTTGTGCTATTTTTACATTGATCATTTATTTTAATGTAAACTTAACAGCAAATAGAATTGCTGCTTCTTCCTACACATACATTAAATTATTCTATTCAGTCACTTTTTAATTTTTCCTGTACCATTTTTTTTTACACCACTTTTGATAAAATGACAATCCCATGTAACAAAATACAAGTATATTTTAAATTTATCACCAGCATATAGAGAAAACGACAGATTTGAAACTTAAATTACCAGCAATGTTTTATTTATAATAAAATGATACTAAACGTGAATTTTTATGTGGAGTTCGTGAAATGCCTTTATTATTTCTATAAATGATCTTGAAAATAAAGCCATTGTTCAATAGAATCAAAATCTATTCCATTGTAAAATAAAGAAATAATGGAGAAAAATTTTAAATGAAAAAAAAATGTGAATGAATAAAAAAACAGCGATATAAAAAGCAAAAGACACAGTTCTAGTGCTAAATCGTTATTCTCTCAGTCTTTGCCTAAGGACAGAAGCCTATAGAAAAGTGAACTACCTTAGTTCAAACAAGCATTTGAAAAAAAAAAAGAAAAAAAAAAGAATAAAAGAAGATAACTTCAAGGTTGAAGATTCGATCAAAGAAACTGGGAAGAAACGTTACATTCTAAGAAATCCGCAGTCATTATCCAGTTTGTCCGTATTTTAGGAAATGTTTGTATTTGCAGCTACTCTCTATGTTTAGGACTTCATTTCTTTGATGTAACTTTAAAACGCGGAGGCTTCTGTCATGGCCTGTAAACGCTGAGTTTAAAGTAACAAAGGTAATACGCTGAGACAGTTTTAGGATCTGGATTGTAAAAAGTCTACACTGATGTTAAACATTTCCATTACCTTAAATTGAAGAGACGTAAATAGACTGGAAGCCTAGTGTAATTTGCCACTTGAGAGTTCATATAAACTGCTATATCGAGTACAATACAAATTTTTATGGTTTCGTAATTTGAAAACAATAAAAACGGAACATGAACATAGTTTTATTTGATATCATTTTGAAACGTGATGTTTAAATAATTTGAAAGCTAGTTACAAAATCCGTTATTTTTTTTCAATTATTTTTTTTTCCTTCAAGACTTTTCAATACATTTCAAATAGTAACAGTTTAATACGCAAAAGCTGTTACATTTTTTTTGGAAGCTATGAATTATCTAATACTGGAGAAAAGAGATTATCATGCGTATATATGTTTATATTTTCAGTAGCTGCATAGCAACCTAATGTGTTGCATTTTCATTGTAATGACATATTTCAATTTTGGAGGGAAATACAAAAAGTATTTATAAAATTAGTGTTACACGGTTCGTATGCTTTTAACACAATTTTTAATAGAATTTTTCTATTTAATATTTAAATAGCAGAAATTGTAGACACCTGGTTTAATTCAAGGATTTGTAATACTTTTCTGCGTTTAAATAAGGCGAAAAATTCTATTAAAAAATTGTGATAAAAACGTACGATCCCTGTTTAAATAAATTTCTTTGAAGTAAGAAATTATATTTAAAGTGTAGTTTAACTAATATTTACGAAAATTTTATTTTGCAAATTACGTGATTTTGATACAATTATCGTAGAGTGTTTTTATAAAAGAATGGCGATATACAAAAATTTGATTAGTCTAGAGGATTTTAGATAAAAATTTGGGGAGCTTTCCATTATATTTTACAACCTGAGTGTGTGCCATGTGGCGTGTGTCACCTCTCTTTTATAATGACATTCTAAATTAGAGTTTAGAATGTTTAGTACATTGATCTGTGTACGATGTCAATGATATTATTTTCAAAGGTGCATTTGTCAAAATATTGTGTTCTTTAAAAACTTTTATAAACTGGTGGTATGAAAATTATATCATTTTAACGCACACAAAAATATTTCAGCTTTCAGAGTTAAAATACATTACTCATATTAAAGATGATGTCATTTTCATTCAATAAAGTAATTTCTCATATCAAATTTTAATTGCTTAAAAGGCGTATAGCCAACAGAGTGAACAAGTATCCAAGCCGGGACTCGAACCCGGGTCATCAGTATAGCGCACTGACGTTCTACCAACTCAACCACTTGGAACGATATCCAGTCTGGAACTTCTTCACTATACATGTTGGCAAGACTACAATTGCAGTACAAGATGGAATATTTTTCCGTGAGCCACCAACCCTGGGGCAAACACCAAACTAAACAGAATCAGGCTGTACGCCTTTTAAGGAATTAAAATTTGATATTATAAATGCAAGGCTTGAGGAATTTTCTCGGAAAAAATTTCCACGTATTAAATAGTAATTTCTCTGTTAAGATTTTAGAGAATCACCTATAAGTAGCATGAAAATGGCATCTGCTAGTGAAATTGGCACACAAACTCAGCGCAAAGCGGTATCTTCATTCAAGAAGCTCAGCATATCAATCAAACAGCTAATGGTTTTATATGCCTTCATTTGTTTGCATCATCAGTATTGGTAGCGCATCTAGAAGAGAAATGCGACGCCGTTTGGGCAGATTCTAAATATTAGGCGTCATGTTTCTTCATCCCCACTGGTTGGTGTCCTTTACTCAAAGGACATTTCCTTTATTTTTTTCCGGTGAGGTCACAAATAGTCCGGGTACCTTCCCAGTAGTCATCCGTAGTCGGGGTACGCGGTGATGAATATAGGCGCCCTTCTTCTAGACGCTATAATATATCAGCAGTGAAAACTAAACACTAATTTAGAAAAGCTCTATGTTCTACCAGACGCCATTTGCTTCAAATTCGAAAAATGGTATTTCATATGGATCAATAATATTGCAATATTTCAGCTTTTTGTTAATGATAAAGTAAATGTGTAGATATAAGTCACATAGACATACTTTACTCTACTGTTTTTACAGAGAAGGTAAACAAAAGTCATTAAATTGATTTGTACAAACGAAACAAAATCAAAGATATATGTTCACCAATTCAGATAGCAGACGATATTCGTGACATACTATTGCCACTATTACAAAAATATATTTGAAAAGTTACAAAAAAATATTGGAAATATTTTTTTTATTTGAAATTTCAAGAGCTATTATGACATCTCTGGATCTATGCGAATAACTGATATTAGTTTCATCGTGCAGCAATCCATATTCTAGGAGAAGTAGTTGTGAAATACAAACACAGTGTCAGATTATAATATAACAGAATCTGATTAGTGCCATCTACTTTCATTCACTGTAAATATCTAATGGATTATTTCCTTGCTTATCATTGATACTAACTTTGGCTGTGAACACGATTATGGAATATTACCTTTTTTATTTTATTATTTTAGTTTTAAAAATTAAACTGAATAAGTTGTAAGATAAATAAAATCTGATTTATATAATATTATTATTATTTATAGATCTTCCATAATTGTGTACTACCAGTTGGCATATTTTAGAAAGACTGGGTTAGCGGAAAATTAAATATATTGTTGAAACCAGATATTTTTTATGAAGCAAACATTTCATGACATCCTATGTGATCATTCCCTTGCTTATCATTCATTGATCACCTCAGCTGTGAACAAGATAATTAAATAATGGCTACATATGACTACTAATCCAGTTATAAAGTTAAAATGAAAAAAATGTAAGCGAAAAATCAGATCGACATAAAATTATTATCCATGCATAGGTCATCCGCAATCGGGTCCACAGCTAAATGGCATATTTTAGATAACGTGACTTTGCAAAAATTTTAATGCATTGCTACCAGTTTTGTTTTGTTCATTAGGCAAACATTGGAATCATAGGTGATCATTTCTTTTCTTATCAACTAGCGAATCTTGGCTTTGGACCCGATTTGGAATATTAGCTCCTTATACTTATCAATCCAGTTTTTAAATTAAAATTGATAAGTCATAAGCTAAAAATGTAGTTATTTTCAGTTATAAATATTAATTAGACCTTTCAATCGCCGTAAGCAAAGATTCTTTAAAATTCATCATTTTGTTCATGCGATATTAAGTATGGTATTGAAAGATTGGTTGAATGTTTGCTTCTTCCAGTTTGTCCCAATTTTCTCAAAAACTATTTTAGATATCGGAATGCGACAAACTGTAGATTATATCCAGAAATATTTTCGATCTGCCCCAGAAAAATTTACTTTTATGTTATGCAACCATTTCTTTTTCAACATTTTTTTCAAATGTTATTTTTGACTACGTCCATCTAAATAGTCATATGAACATATAAATAGATGTTTCTCTTAAAATCCCAGACAGGCACTTCAATTTTATATAAATTATATTATATGTATAGATAATCATAATTTAGTCATTGATGATTTTAAAATCAAAATGAATAATTTCTAAACAAAAAATCAGATTGACAAAATTATTATCATGTATAGGTCATCCGTATTGAAGTTATTAAGTGTTAAGTTAATAACTTATATCTGAATAATAATTACTTCTTTCAAAAACATTTTTTATGCAATTTTTTTATAGAAAGGAAGTAAAAGAAAAGACACTATAAGAAGTTAAATAATATATTTTTCTAACTGATCGCAAATTCATGAACATAAACATTTATTTCGCATGCTTATGATATAGTTTTTTGGATAACAATAATAAAAATGCTTGCCTTATTTAATCATCGAAATCTGTGATTAAATAAGTCTAAATTTTCTATTAAAGTTTAGTGATAGGCAAAGAAAAGTAAATCGATCGTTTATCACGATGAGCCTTGATATCATCGTTTACACGGCTCCCCATCGTTTGCATAAGGTTTGATGCTGGATTTCTCTATAATTAAAATAGTATAAAATGGATTCGGTCCGCATAGAACACTAACACTGTTGCCTAAAAACAATATCCCCCCCCCCCCTATCTGAACAAAATATGATTCTCATTAAGCAGATCTGCCAACTTTCACGCTTTGTTCTTACCGCTAAAATTTAATATTAAATTTTGCCTTATTTAATCATCTAAATCTGTGATTAAACAAGTCTAAATTTTCTATTAAATTTTAGTGGTATCAAAAAAGAGTAAATGTTGGCATCTATGGCATTACGTATGATACTGCAAAACAAATGCAACCGTCATATAATGTTAAAAAGTTTGATTATCATAAAAACTATCATAAGCATGTGAAATAAATTTTTATGTTTATAAATTTGTGATCACTCAGAAAAAAATATTTTTTAACATCTTCTTATAGCGTGTTTTCTTTTTTTTCCTTTCTATAAAAAAAATTGTATACAAAAAAAAGGCCTAAAACCTAAAAGGCTGTATAAGAAATGTTTTTTTTTTTAATCAATTATAGCAATTTGATAACGAAGTAATTAAAAAAAATGTAAGCTAATTTTATCACAGTAAGATATGTAACGTTCTTTCTTCACAATAAGAGTAAACTAAAATAAAAATTAATTACATATGAGGAAGGTTGAGGAAATTATTCATCAATAGACGATTTTTCTAGAAACATTTCACACTTTTTGAAAAAAAAAATTTCAAAAAATTTCCTTGAAAAAAGGAAGTTTCTATTGTATAAATGATTCATTAACAAATAAATCTTCAGGTATAAAAAATTCATATTATCATTATATTATATTAACTTTCCAGTTTCTGCTTTTTTCTTTTATTTTTGAAAATAGACTTGCACTGTCGATACTCAAATATACCGGCTTCTTTGACAGATTATCCAAGTTATGTATTAAAATTATTTAGATTTTCCACTTATCTTTCACATGTTTTCTTTTTCTTATTTTACAATGTTTCTAATTTAAAAATTTTAAGGATATTTAGCAACATGTTTTAATAGTTAGAGATTTACTATCTTTATTTCATTACAGCTATGCAATCTTCTCATGTATGACGAATACTGCTTGTGAATGAAGATGATAACTTCACATGGTAAATAAATCATATTACAAGTATTTTATATTTAAGAGTGTAATAATTGCAGTAGTTTAACCCTTTGGTTACGCAGTATTCAACTTTTAACACAATTTTTTAATAGCATTTTTTGCCTTATTTAAATGCAGAAAAGTATTACAAATCCTGCACTTAAACGAGGCGTCTGCAATTTCTGCTATTTAAATATTAAATATAAAAATTCTATTAAAAAATTGTGGTAAAAACGCCTGTTACGGGCGGCTATTTTTATATTCCAATTTTCGACAATTTATTTACAAAACTTTTCCTTTCTGAAAGATTTCATGTGAAAATATCCTAGCATAAGTGTATGACAAAGATTATTTTTTCAAAAAAGTGGTGCGCATAGAATAAAAAATAATCCACTAGAAAGTATTTGTCCCAACCCTTAATCATATGGTAAAAACTTCGTTTTGTATTTCAATTCATCGGATTTAGGCATTACAGCTAAGTCGTACTATTAAAAGAACAGCTAGAATCTAGTTAAAATTTTACTTACATTTTATGAAAATATTGATATCTATTGTGAAATAATTTCTGAATACAAGGTACAACTTAATCCTTATGAATTGTAAAAGATGATATTTTGAAATATAAAAATCGAGCATGAATATGAATAGCTGTGTATTTTAATCCAAAAATTATAATACTTCAGCTTTTTTTCTCACATTTGTTAACCAGTCAATTAAAGGAGAGAAACTGAAAATTTCTACAAATTTAAATAAATTTTCGATAAATAAAAATATACTTATTTTAATTTCCAAAAGAATATCCAAGTTATACGTTAAAATTATTTAGGTTTCTTGCTTATCTTTCACATGTTTTATTTTTTATTTCATAAAATATTAATTAATTAATGGAAATATACATAACAAATGGAATATACATTTTAAATGGAAATATACATAATAAAACCTCAAATAACAAGAAATATTTAAAGCAGAAACGAAGATTTTGGAAATATTTCACGGAAAAAAATCCTTTCTCGCATTTCTTGAGGAACTTTATAACTTTCCATCAATTTGTTACGACGACTGTAAGCAAGAAATCATGTCTACATTCGATGAAAGCTCTTATTGACAGATGAGTCTGGTACCCCACCAGAGGGAATAGTGCTAATTGTATAGCAGCCGAAACCACGACATGCTTCCAAATAAATCCTTGCGCCTGTAATTTGGAACTTCTTGGGTCGAACAATCAGGGCTTCCTTTGTCGCCTTCATCAAGACATGTTAAAACAGGCACATACTTCATTTCGACCTGTCCATCAACAAACAGGGTCTCGGGCACTAAGAGAACGGGGAAAACTTATCGTATTCATTTTAATCACAGGGATATAACGCTGTCATTCATTTTATGGAGGTAAGATTATCACCATAGCAACTGCCTGTTTTCCCTATATGTGGATCAAAGATTTACTGATGAAAGCCATAGGACCTGATTGTATTTGAAGCTACTGCCTATGCAATGTAATGCCAAAAATTGACTTTTCCAGTGAAACTTATTGGCAAATTTAGAAGTAATTTCTGTGAACTAAAGTAGAAATTTATAAAATGATAGGTGTATTTTTTGATTACTTTCATAAAGGTTGCCATCAGATTTCCAGTTTAGATCAGCAACATAGGAAAAAGAAACCCATTTAGAAATTCTCTGTAACTCAAAAGTCATTGAAAATTTTCTATTTCTTTGATTGAAAACCTTTTTCATTCTTTTTTTTTTTTTTTTTTTTCAGAAATTTTATTTTTATGTTCTTTATTATTTCTCAATATTGTTTTATTTTTTTAACTTTTGGCACTAACCAAAAGTTGCATTATTCCAATCTCAAATTTGATATCATGAATTTTACATTTGAAAATAGCAACAAGCTTTGACAGAAAATAAAGGCGTAGACAGTAAAAAACATTGAAATAAAAAATTTGGAAAATATTAAACATATCTCATATTAATTTTAACATCGGTTTTTCATCAAATATTTCATAGCACGATAAATCTTCTATGTTTAGAATATTTCACAAATAGAGTTTTCCATTCTACTGCTAAAATGCATTAAAATATGTATACTAAAATACTGGTACTATAAAATATTAAGTGCATTAGAAAATACTGATGCTAAGAATACTTTTCTGAGAAGGAAGTACATACAGTTATTTTTTCATTAATGCTATCTAGAAACAACGCGGTTTGTTAGCCGTATGTGTAATAATAATAAATATAAATATAAAAAAAAATGATATAATCTTGCATTTTATTATAGTATGCTTTAACAGCACTCATATCTTTTTAACAGATAAATAAAATTAAATGTGCTTACTATATAAAAATACTATATTACTATATTTAATATTTTATTAAATATAGTAATGTCTGAGGGAAAACTTTCTAAAAAGGATTATTTTTTTACTAAGAGGTAATAAAACAAACACACACACGGGAACTTATTCATCTCGTAATATATCTATGAATGGTATTCAATCGCACCATCCACCTTATTCTGAAAAAGATTTTTTTCCATGCATACACACAAAAAAAACTTCTTGTCTCATTGTCTTCTTCTATGCTTTTGGTTTCTTTTTGCTTTTAGCGTAGCATCTGATTTCAATATAGCACACTCTAAAAACAACATTTTCAAAACTCAGCAAAAAACACTCAAATCTGAGTATGTCGCATAGTCAAAATGGCCCGAATCAAAATTACTCAAGTTTGAAACATGTATATACTCATTTCTGAAAACATGCACACACTCAAGAATAAAAGATGGCTCATATTTGGGTATGTCCATGTTTCAAAAATGAGTATGAACTGACTTCTTATGTGCTCATTTTTGAGTATTTCCATGTTTCAAAAATGAGTTTGAACTGATTCTAATCATTTTTGAGTATGTCCATGTTTCAATATTCTGAGTATTTCTGGTATTTCAGAATTGAAAGCATTGGGTCGTCCTATTTCAAACAAAAAGTTTCATAACAAAATGAAAACATCGATTTACTTAGATTTGAAAGTGTCATTTTTCTCAGTACACCTATCAAGTAATATTTACGAATTTGAAAAATACACTAAAAAAATGGGTACTCAAAATTGAGTAAAAAGTACTCAATTTTGAATAAGTCACATACTCAAAATAGCTCCGATCCAAATGTACTCAAAATTGAGAAACACGTGTACTCATTTTTGATCCCAAGGATGTATTCAAATATGAACTGCTATGTACTCATTTTTGATCCCATGGATGTATTCAAATATGAAGTGTTATGTATTCATTTTTGATCCCTAATGTAAAAAAAAATTCCTGAAAAAACGGAAATTGTACTGGCAATCGAGACGCCAGTACTATTTCCGTATTTTAACGGGAAAAAAAATCCGTAAATTCCAGGAAATTTTCCGTGATTTCTGAAATTTCCGTCTATAAATTTCCGATTTATAACAGATATCTTCCGTATTTTTTAGAAATTTTTATGTCGTTAAAATAAAATTTATACGATTAAAAAAAAAGTTACTTCGCGAGGACAACCTTATAAGGGATACATACATTTCGGCTCATTTTTTTCATTCCTGCGTGAGTTTATAGCAATTAACCAACTCTTGCCATGAGCGTAATCGAACCCGTGATCTCCCGTATACTAACCTGACGACTTAGACCAACGCTTCATCAGTGGTCACGCCTCCTTCTCAAATGTTGTTAGTTATTTTATGATTCAAAAACTTGAGGTTTCATCTGTAGATGGATTTTTTCAGTTCGAATGTTTTTAATATTTTCTTTTCATAATTTTCAATATTTTGCTGTATTATTTGGTGCCTTATAACAGATAAATTTCAATTTATTATGTATTATATGCGTAAAACATTGTTTAAGAATACTGATTGCTTCTTTTTGCAACAGTACCAACAATTTCTTTATTCGAACATATACTTTTTTTAAATTATTTGCCTGATTATCTATTTATGAATTCCAATAAAAACAACAATTATCTTAATCAGACGTGTTTATTACATGCTTTTAAAGTATTTTTTTAATGTCTTATTTTTAAAAAATTATGTAAATAAATTTTTTTATAATAAATTAAATTATTACATTTCAGCTATGCTGAGAGCTTTTGCGCACGCTTCTGTTAAACTAAATAGTTAAAAAAATGATTTTTGAGACGAATTTGAAATTAATTACCTTGGGATAGGTAGGTTTAAATCTGGACTTATTGATTTAATTTAAATTAAATTAGTTTAATTTATACAAATATAAGCTAACGAAATAAATTGAAAACGTTATAAAGTTAAAAACTTTATTTTTATAAAAGTAAAGAAAAAATATTAACTAATTTTATAAATTTAAGGAAAAAATTATAAACTTTGTAAAATTATAATTTATAAAATAATAAATTTTAGCGTATTTCATAAATTTGTAAGCCAAATCAGTTTAGTTTAATACCAATTTGCATAGCTATAATTTGCAAAGATATTATGTTATGAAACTTTTAAATAACACAATATTGCCTCACGAAAAAAAAAAGTTAAAATAAATTTAAAAAAAAATAGTGGGAAAAAAATCATAATTTTGAAGTACTATCAAGGAAAAAAAAGTAGATGTGTAAAATGTGAGGGGAAAAAAAGTATTAAATGTGTGGTAGTGGATCCACTTTGATGAAAATCCCGAACAACCAGATCCACTTTTCATTTTTCTTATTCTTCGTTTTTCCTTCAAATAATAGCTTTTTAGGCTCCAAAATTTCGTCATTACACATTCGGAAATATACAGGTATGTTGGGTTTGATCATATGTTCATTTTTGATCCAAAAATACTCATTTCGAAATGAGTACATGAACTTACTCATTTTTGAGAATACATATGTTCATTTTTGATCCAAAAATACTCATTTCGATATGAGTACATGAACTTACTCATTTTTGAGAACGCACATGTTCATTTTTGATCCAAAAATACTCATTTCGGAATGAGTACATGGACTTACTCATTTTTTTCAGTGTATGTGAAACCCCATACACACACAGTGAGAGAAGGTTACTTCTTCATCTTGCAATATTATATCTAAAAAAGATATACAATCACATCATGCATCTTTTTCTGATAAAAAGTATCTTTTCCCATCCACACACAATGGCTCAAAAAACGCCTTGTCTCATTGTTTTCTTCTATGAAAATTTTTGCTTCTACCGTAACATCTGATTTCAATATAGCACTTATCAAGTAATATTTATCAAATTGTAAAATATGTGAAAACCATGCACAATAAATATACTTTTAGCGTTTGGTGTTTCAACCTTTTGTCGTTCTCGGCTAATTAGCGAAACTTATATGTACAATTTAAAATCCAGATTATTTTTAATCCTTTGTACTCGAGGTATTTATCCAAGACACTTATAAAATTTGGAGTTATACTCAAAGTGTGCTTGTTGAGCATGCCAGCAACATAAAAAAAATGTAAAGCAACAGAAAAGTTAATAATTTTATTAAAACAAATTGCAATTTCAAAAATATTTTTCACCATGGTACAGAGTGTATTTTTGTATTAGACAAAGAAATTACTAAATACGGAAATCAATAAAGCATTATAATTCATGAAATTCAAGAAATTGAACTATTTGTCATAACATTTTGATCTTCAGTGAAGCATTTTGTTATTACAAGTACAATTCCAGGATTTGTTAGTGACTTTAAGAAGTATACTTTCATAGAAAAACTCATAAGTTGACAAAATTAAATAAATATTATTTTCCTAAGAATAAAATATCAAATATTTCAAGGGAAAAGAAAGGAAAACATTTAAAATTTAATGAAAATTATAAGACAGTCCTTACCTGATAGATAAGTTTTAGCAGCTAGACACTTGAGCACCTTTTATTGTTAGACATTGGGGAAATCTGTGGACTGAGAAATAAAATGCTCTAACAGAGTTCGTACGCATTTACCACAATTTTAATAGAAAATTTCTATTTAATATTTAAATAGCAGAAATTGCAGACGTATTGTCTAATTACAGGATTTCTAATAAATTTCAGCATTTAAACAAGGCAAAAAAAATCTATTAAAAAATTGTGGTAAAAGTGTACGAACCTTGCCTAAGTTAAAATATTTAATACGGACCTTCTGTGTACTATAGCGAAGAAATTTTAAGAGGTAATCCTTTAAGAAATTTGTAACTGTAAATTTGAGACTCTAAAAAGGCAAAAACTACCAGTTGACTTTTTATAACCTTGACCTTGACCTACGAAAGTTGTTAAAGGCGTAAGAAAAGACGTTCTATTATGAATCTGTTGTGGATACTGAGAATACACAAAATCTGAAATTTGAAATATTGTAGCATTGAACTCTTTTTCTTGTAGATGTCGGGGATGTCCAATATGAAAGTTGGAGGAAGATGGCCCCGTGACACAAAATAGCCCAAAAATGACACATGCTTTAATGATCTTGATGTACTCCTACATCCTAAACTGTCGTACTGGATGAAACTTTACTTTTGATAGCTTTTGCATTTTTAAATTTTAAAACTGTGCATTGTCCAGCAATAAGAAACATTGTAACACTGCCTAAATATAATTTTATATTCAAATCCACGATCGCTAACAAACTTATATTAATACCAAAATAATATTTTTCAGTCCGCATTGTCATTTTTTTAAAATATCAGTAAAGCATCAGTTTTTTCTGTTAAACGTATGCAGTACACATTTGTAAAAAAATAAGTAGTCAACTAATTTAACTGATTTAATGTTTCAATGCGCACAACATGCTTCTCACATATTCTTAAACTACGTTGTTTAACGATATTGATAAGCTTTATCTCTTTTATGATGTTATGTCATTTCTTAATCATGAATATCTTAGCTTTCCTGCAAAAGAATGCGCCAAGCTTTTCATGCAGATTAAGGGCAAGCTGATCTCTTCAAGACCCCCCGGCATTCTGGACGTCTATGCTTTTCTTTTGGTTTCATCGACAGGTTTCCATAGTTATCGAGCCACAAAATGAGCTAATTGCTGTCAGCGGATCGCTGCTGCACCAATATCATTAAAGAACGACAGCCAATTACAAAGTTGTGAGTTCTGTTTAACTTATCATCAAATTTCATTCTTCAAGAAAGCCTCTTTTAAAAGGATTATAAGCGGCGGCCTGCCCAATTACATTAGATCCTAGAAGCCGCCGGCAGGTAATTGAAGTAAGCCTGGCCCAAACTCTTTTCTATTAGGCCGGGCCCAAACAAGTGACGGGGTTTGTCCGGGAGAATAAATTACGACGTTGTATCAAGATAGATGGGACCTGTCAAGCGAACGAACTCTTGTTGCCTAACAAAGTTGCTGATGCCAACGTGAGCGTCAAAAGTTCACCAGAAAGAGGTTGCCAGATTTAGCTCGCATTAAAGAAGCGAGGACTTTATTTAATTCATACCGGTATGGAAGTCTGTTGATAGGAGTTTTCTTTATAATATACATTTATCCCCTTTGTATACAGAGACGCTTTCTTCCTTGCTGTCGTTTATGATTATAGAAATATTTAATACTTTAATTATGTTTTATTTAATGTACTTTAATGGATGAACGCTTTTGCTGATTAATTCAAGAATTTAGTTTTTAACCGCATTATGCCAAATTTATTTGTAAATCATTTATTTACACATTATTTTCTTCTTTTTTCCCCCCCAATGTTCATTTTCTCTTGAATATACACAGAGATCTTATTTCACACATGCGAACAAAATCACTGTAGATCTAATTACACAATTTAATTCAAATCCAATTTTTACGTTTGAAACCTATAGAAAATTATTATAAATTAACAGTTTTACACTCACAAAATAAATGTTACACACAACATAAGCAGAAAATTTGCAGTTTTGGTCAGTTTTTTAAAAATAATTGAAATGACTTTAAGAAGGTCTCATATCAATTATTTTATGTTCCTTATTCAGTAACAAAAAGTGCTATATCTACCCTTTCCTAATTTTATGAAGCATTTTTTCGACTTTTTAATACTATGCTTCCTTCCTGCATTATTGCTCAAAGCATATGTTCTGTATTCATATTTATTTTATAAACGAAAATATATGGCAACAGAAAAGGCTCTTACTGATATTTTTTACATGGATAGCATAATATTTATTGCATAAATATGATTGTCGCATGTATTTTTTATTTAATAATATAGCATAAAATGTGTAAAATAAATGCCCATGAGTAGAATTGTAAATAGCAACAATGTCCCAACTTGAACACACGCTTGTTAAAGTGTTAAAAATGAAAGATAAAGAGGGAACATCACAAATTGGCATGAAAATATTACTAGCACATACATTAGAAAGGTCAACTTTCTTGAAATAAATTACTACAGGGAAAACGAGTATTCTATTTACTCACTCAGGCAAGTTATTTTGTTTAACATTCTTTTTAAAGCAAAATCTCAAAGGCAGAACATTATAATTGTTTGTGAAGTCTTCGACTCAGTTATAATATCTGCTCATATATATCCTGTCAAAAATGTGTTAAAATAATACTTATGTACCGAGAAGTGAAATTTTAAAACATCTTGCAAGAAAATATTAGAGATCGATAATGTAAACAATTCAAACAAATGAGAAATGTATTATTATTTCAAAACCTGGCTTGGAAACATATTAAAGAAATATTTTTTGGACATGTTTTATAGGTATAATGGAGTAAAAAACTAAGTTGTGTAAAAAAGTTAACCTAGGCAAATTATTTGAAATTTTATCGAAGTACAGGTGTTACTGGGATTTGGAAAACGGGTTGCAACTATATTTATTTATATTTGAAAATAAACCATAGGAGAATATATTATTTTTTTAAAAACGGGCGAGACTGACGATTGTGTAAAGGTAAGGATAGCGGAAGATCTCTTATAATATTTATCTACCTCCTTTTATATAAAAATATATTTCTTGCATAGTATTAAACTAAGATACTTAAAGTCCTAGAATGTTGTAATGGCTCACTAGCAGGCTGCATTGGACGAAATTTATTATTTGGAATTTGAACGGATTTAAATTTTAAAATTTAATATTCATACCAATCATTTAACAGATCAAGACAATGCAACAGGATACATCCTTATAATTGGTGACTCATGAGAGAATTTATTAATGTTACTTAGTAAAAAACTTGCAAAATATCAGGAAAGCATAATTGTTTTGCATTTATGTACAAATGCAAAAACGTTTTATGAAAAATCTAACCTTCATCTATTATTAAATATTTTTCACGTCTCGCGTTATAGTTGAAGTTTTTTCTCTAATCCAAATATAAATTATGTTTACACAATAGTCGTCAGACAATACGTATAAAATTGTGGCTGCAATCTTTTACGATTTTTCATTACCAACATTGTATGATTGTAGAATTTGCTTTACTTTAATCGAGAATATCTACGATTAAATGCGCCAAATTTTTCTTTTCAAAAATAGTGGTAAGATGAAAGGGTAAAAGTTTGCAGCTGTGTAAAATAGGCTTGCAATAGTCTTGTCTGTTTAACTTATGTGCTTTAGTAAATGCTACTCTTGATGTAAAATTTTAGCTGCACTGTAATCAGTATCCTTGTTTTATATTATCAGTATTATTTTCATTTCTTAGCCTTATAAAGTGTAGGAAAATAAATAGTTACATAATAATAACAAACAAACTCTTCATATACACTTTTTGATCTTAATTTTATGTAATCAATAAAAATAGAAATTTTTATTGTCTGATATTTTTCATGCACAAGAGAATTTTATTATTGCAGTAAAAGTTTAAAGTTTTACTCTGATAAGTATCTTTTTTTTAATAATGTCTTCAATGATGAGTACCATTTTTCGTATAATGTTATCAAGTATTTCTATCTTTCTCTCTCTCTCTTTTTTTTTTTTGTTGCTAATTCATTATATTGTTTACTTAATATCTCAAAATATTTAGAAGATAATATTTTTGCGCAAGATTACCATAATAAACCTTATTAAGTAATAAAAGTAATTAGTCAGTTTAGACAAACATTAGAAACATAAATCTTCCATTTCCTTCAGACGCCAGTTCGAAGCTAAGATTGTAATTAAGCTATTTAAATTTCTTTATACCTCTAAAATTATAAAATTAAATAAAACATAAATAACAAGTAATAATAATACAAATAGTTATAAAGTATTGATGAAATAGAAAAACACAAGGCCACAGAATTAAGCATGCAATCCTGTCTTAATTATCTTCATTTATAATGAAAAATTAATTTTCATTACATTTGTTTATAGTATTTTAAGCTTTCTAAATTACATTTTTTCCCCCTCGATAATAATACTTGATTCTTCAATCATTAACTTTACCCTTTCATGACAGAAAACGTCAAAAGATTTTTTTTAACGTATTATACCCTCAACCTACACAAAATCAATGAAGCATCATGATTAAGTCAGCGCTGCATTGGCGTTTTTCTCCCGTAAACGCCGATTGTGAATACGGTATGAATTCATTCAAAATTCCCGATCATTGACCTAAATGAAGCCGTCCCCAGAAAGAGCTTAAGTACTCCCTTATGCTAATTCCGATTCTTCCTACGACTCTATTAGCGGGTAATTTTTGCCCAATCCACTTTAATCCGCCCCCACCCCGTTTCTGCGGGGGTCACCAGATCCCATCCAAGCCCTAGATTACATTTTTACCCTACAGTAATTACTCGCAAGAAGTCAAAATAGAACGAACGGAAGGGAAAGTTAGAAAGAGACATTATATATCTATCAATTTCATTAGTAGTCACCTTTGCATTATGCATAACTGTAATACGTACCCTTGTTCACAGCTCCTAATACCACTACGCTAAATTACTAATATGAGTATGCTAATGTTCCTAGCCTTTATGCATACATATGCGTGCGTTGTTTGGGACCAGATGATGAAAGTTCAACCGAAAATTTATGAAAAAACATTTAGTCTAACGCTTCATAAATATTCATCGACTTGAAAACCGAGATTTTATGCATCCATACCAAAGGAAAATGTGTTACACCATCTCGTTGGTTAATTATAAAATACAATCATAAATTAAAAATGTTAGTAAGAAAAAAAAAAGTAAATTTCTTGAAAAACGTAACAAAATAAATTGAGAGATAAAAGTTGTTATCACAACTTTTTTTTTTATCCACGGACGCATTCTCTTTTCAAGGCAATTAAGAACGCATATTTTAAAAACTTTGAGTGGTTTTCGTAGCATATTTATTTTTATATGAAAGAAAATTTTTAATTAAATGTTAAAATATTCTAAAAAAAATCATCCAAATGATCATTAGCAGTATAATGCGATAAAGTAATCTATATTCAACGCAGTTTTTAATAAGGTTTACAAAGAGACAAGGTTAATGCATTATGTTATTTTACTTTAAATGCAAAATATTTGTTCACTTCATTGAAGCGGAAAGTTTTTCAAATGCATGTCAATTAGACAAAAATCCATATTCAAATGAATAAAAGCATTAATTCTTCATGGAAAAATATGCATTTTTAATTTATAAACATTACAATTTTTAAAAAATATACTTCTTAAAAAACGCGATTGAAATTTGTTGTTTTACTTAGCAATTTAATTTATAACAAGCGTGATTCGCTTGTTTGGATTCGGGAAGAATTATGCACTTAGTTGAAATAATTAGTGTGGGAACCGGTATAAATGAGCCAAAAAAAAAAAAAAATCTTCAAAGTTTTGGACTTTTTTTTTTTAGTTTAAGGGTCAATTTTTATTCTCATAAAGGTAAATCACAAGCACGTAAAGTAAACTAAAATCCACATTCAGATGTATAAAAGCATTAATCTTAATGTGCATGAAAAAATGAGCATCTATAAAGTCCTGAAATTTTCCAATGAATAGTCTTCTTAAAATGCGATATAGAAACTTATTTTAGTTAGCGGCTTTTTTCGTAAGCAAAGTGTAATTTTTTACTTGGAAAGAATTATTCATTGTCTGATTAAAATTATCCCGGAGCCGGTAGAAAAACGTTTATTGTTTTGGACTAGCTTATCTAATTTAATGGGGATGTTTTTTCTTAGAATCATTCTTACCCCTTATCTTATCCAATGCAATAAGGGGTCAAAATGACTCATTCTTCTATTCCAGGGTTAAATAGGAAATAATGCATAAGTGAGGCTATGTATAAATTTAAACAATTCCGTGTTGAAAATCTATTGAAAAAGTTAATAAGGAAAAACTCATGTTTAATTATCAGCATTAGTCTATTCAGTAAACGCCAAAATTGCTTAACTCATTCAGCTTGTTTTTAATCTGCTCAGCTGATTTATCTAAACTTTGCTGAATACCTAGTTAGTAAACTGTGTGGGAATCTTAACAAATTAGTGCAAATTCATATGTTCGTCATATCACTTTCCTATTCTCTGAAGCAAATTCCCAAATGTATGTTCTTAAAAACCAAAGTGAGGCGTTTTGGCCACATTTTTACAAGTATTTTGAAACAAAAAATAAAGCGACTCTAAGTGAATGTTTCTTAATGCACGCTTCCTGCTTGCAATTGCGCAAAAGCACTCGTGTTATTAACATTGGCTTTTTTTTCTGTTACTCTTTGCGCACCAGTCAGCTTATTTTAGCGAGACTGGTTTGGCACAACGGAGTGTTTCTTGCGACAAGTCTTTATTGTTTTCCACATTCAATTTAACGTACACATGATGCGAGTACAATGCCTTTATAAATAAATGAGTGATAATATACGCACATGCCGCATGCTCATATTGAAAGTTTGTACCCAAATTATGGCACCCTACATTCAGAAACTTGTCAATACTTGCCTGGACAAGTTCGATTAGATGAATGAGACCAGCCAATAAACATTTGCTTGACGGTAATGGCAAACTCACCAATTTTTTCCAAAATCTTTTCGACCAATCAAACTTTATTACTTGTATTTCGCTACTCACTTATATATAAAGGCACTCTAGTTGGCAGCAAGGTTCACGTTTAATACACAGTTGAAAACCGTATTTTAAAATACTTGACGTGTCCCTGTAAAAAAACCTATACACGATACGACGACATAGCATAAAACCTTCTCTGTACTAGAATTGTAGAGTCAATAGTTGCAATCAAATCCGTTCAGTGGTTGTTGGAAAAAAAGACATACATACCTAACTACATACTTACATACACAACGGCCAAAACAAAAGCGTCTTTTTTTTTTTAATTATTTATAATAAATTGCTTTGATATTGACAATTTCGGAAATACAAAACATTTTTTCTCTGAAAAAAAAAATCAGTTTATACGTTCGGTCACACATCTTTACTATCACAGATACTTAACTGATGTTAGGTGTAGTAGTTGAGCAGCTTAGTTTGATTTTTAAACAAATAAATGTCCCCTCTTATATCACGCTGACCAATAGCTAATTGATAAACCGATATACTATATATTGCAAAACGGTTTCAGATGTTGTTCTCCATGATATTAAAAGCCTCTTATGTAAAAGTAGTTAGTTTTGAAAAAGCTGCTAAATTAAAATCATTATACGGCTTCAGGGAGATATAAGTACTCCATAACTAAGCATTTTCTATGTCTAACAAGTAAAACAACAACAACAAATCCATTCTTTTACGACAAAAATTTACCGAACGATATATTCATACTATAATTTGTCACTAAACTCATAGGTGCCAACCTCTCATAAATATTCCGTAATATGCGGGTTAATTTGACCCAGTTTAACAACGCTTCAAACCAGAAAAATTATTGGATGAATCTTTATTTATTCAATTTCAGGTTTCTACGTGAAATTTATTTAATTTCATTTCTTAAAAAAATTTCTGGTGCGAAATGTGTTAAACCTGGGTCAAATTAACCCGCATATTACGGAATATTAATGAGAGGTTGGCACCTATGCTAAACTTGACAATTATTAGTAAACCAAATTACAGCACTAAACGGCACTATCAGAACATTTCATTTCATAGTCATTCCAAAACGTGAAATAGTTTAATACATTACTTTTTTCAAACTAATTTAACTTTTTTTTTAACTCATATAAGCCTGTATAAGCATTTAAGGAACAACAAGAAAGTACATTAACTACAAAAATATATGTATATATTAATTTCAATAATATCCGCATTTTACTTCTATAATTTCAAAACAAAATTCTGATTTAGAAAAGGAGAGATAATAGTTCTTAATGGCTCTTATCAAAATAAATAAGGAGTGCGTGATCCTTATCGGGACCATTTTTTGGTCATAATGCCGAGGGGACATTTTCAAAGAAAAGAGATCCATTCTTGTTAGGGCTGTGTACATACATAACGTTATCAACATTTTGGGACCCCTCCCCCCCCCCCCCCCCCCTACGATATCATACGTAATCATTTCTCGAACAGCCCCCCCCTTTTTTTTAATGATAGAGTTATCAATGCCTAATAATTCTTTTTATTTTTACAATTTTCTGCAGTCATATAAAAATATGGTTATAAATTTATTATTCACATGCTTTACGGATTCAAATGAAGAGTAGAAGTCAATAAAATATCACTATTATAAACGAAATAAATTTCTATCAAATGGCATCTAAAAGAGATGTTACTATTTAAATGTATTTAATAATAGTTTATTTTTATGTAATGCATTCCACAATAATATTGTCTTCTTGCATTTGCCCCCTGCACAGGGAGGGTGAATGTAGAAGTTCTTATGAACAAAACAAGTGGACATCATTCTTCCTTTTTCTGTGCTAGTAAACACAACAAGTATCATTTCAAACTTTTTCGCACCTCGTCTCTCTAACAGAAATTATATGTGCATATGACAGAAGAACAGGAAAGACGAACGTTTGGGTAGTCGATAGTTTGGAATAAAATGGTTTTATAATCATTTAATGGCTTTATCAATAACTTTGTATTTTCATAAAAATACATAAAAAAATATTTTGATGTAATGAAAAAGTTTTTTTTTTTTATTGGATCAAAAATGATAACGATATCAAGAGATACCACCACCCCTCCCCCTAGAGATATCTTACGATATTAAGTGCCACCCCCTCCCCCCTTAAGTGAAAACGTTATATATGAACAGCCCCTTACATAAAAAGAAAATACGATTAACATAAACCTACAAACCTCCCTGTATTTTTCCGTGAAATGTGGTTTAATTTGACACAGATTAAATATGTTTCGAAGCAGAATTTGTTTTAGAAATATATTCAAATATTAAGTTCCACAAAGAAACATGAAATGAATTAAAAATGATACACTAAATACATTTTCTGTTTCGAAACATGTTTAACCGGGGTCAAATTAAACTACATTTTACGGTAGAATAGCTGAAAGTTGGCAAGTATGGATTTAACACCATAGGCATCTATTTTTCCGTAGTCTATTTTAAATCGTGCTTGATCAAGACCACGAGTTTTGACTTCAAAGCTTTCCATGTTTGTACAAAATGAAAATCAGAAGAAAAATTCAAGTTAACCCTCTTTCTCGACGAGCGCCCTTTACAAAATTTTTAATCTTTTATCACTGGTATTTCAGAATTGAAAATTTTTGCCTAATTTAATCACAGACGTACGTCTGAAAGTGTACGTAACAGTCATTCCGTACATCAAAGGTGTCATTTTTTGGTCACACTGCAGAGGGAACATTTGCAAAGAAAAGCGATCCATTCTCGTTAATGAAAAGAAAATACGATTAACATACCTGCGAACCTCCCTGTATTCTTCCGTAAAATGTGGTTTGATTTGACCCAGGTTAAATACGTTTCGAAGCAGAATTTGTTTAGAAATAAATTCAAGTAAGCTCCACGAAGAAATATGAAATTAATTAAATAAAGATACACTAAATAAATTTTCTGGTTCAAAACATGTTTAACCTGGGTCAAATTAAACCACATTTTACGGAAGAATAGCTGGAGGTTCGCAAGTAGCATAGATTTAACATCATAGGCGTAGTCTATTTCAGATCGTGCTTGATCAAGACCACGAGTTTTGACTTCAAAGCTTTTAGTGTTTCTAGAAGGTAAAAGTCGGACCAAAAACTGACATTTACCTCTTCACGACGGGCACACTTTACAGAGATTTTCATCTTTTATCACTGGTATTTCCAAATAGAAATTTTTACCTAATTTAATCGCAGAAATGTTACGTCTAAAAGTGTACTTAACCAGTACATCGTCGCTAGCATGTCAAACTATCGAATGTGAAGAAATGCATTTTTCATTATTTTTAAAAATGGGCCAAATAGTTTGACATGGTAGAGACGACATCAAAGGTGTCATTTAATTTTTTTTACTACTCATGATATGTAATTACAGTATATTGTCACAATCACTTTTTCGCGACTTTTTGAAATGAGCTGAAAATACTTTTGCTTTACCTGAAATTAAGAACTATCAGAAATAGTGAGAAGATTTAAAGTTTCTGAAAATTTCTAAACTTGTAGAAAACCAGTTTTGCCAGATTGGGGAATTTTTTATTCAAAATATCAACCACATTTTCCGTCTAGAAATAAAGGGAAGAAATTCTGAAATTGTGGTAGGTATTTTGAATGAAAAAAAAAAAATCATCAACTTGGCAACGGTGTAGAAAATATTGATATTTCTTTAAAAATCCATAACATATATGAGAATTTCTAAAAATTCATTAAAGGACGGTTTTTTTTTTTTTTTCAAAATTAATAAACACGATAGTATAACAGATAAAACTGCGATATAAACATTCTAAAGGTATTAAAGGTAAAAATTCTTGTTCGATATCAAAGATGTAATTAATATAATTCCTACCGAAATATATCTGAAACCAGAATAGTTGGTATTTGAAAAATACCGATACATTAAGCTGCATTGTAAATCGTATAAAGTGAAATATTATCTAGATAATTCTAAAATAACTTACGCTTTTAAAACATGACCTTGATAGCACTTCCAAAAATTAATTAAAAATTAACCCTGCACAAAAGATGTTTCTCCTTTAAAATTCGTAAAGACAAAAGAGAGAGAAGGAGAAAAAAACTTGCTAAAGTCAATTTAAAACTTAAGTAGCTTTACCCAAACTTCAGCTTCAAAATAAGATGTTTGCAAATAGACTGCTAGCGCCATCTATTACCTTTAGTAATAACTACTGACACAATTTGTTCCATTGGACATTATTGCTATGGCAGTAAATGGCAAAGTGGATTCTTTACTCCGGGGATTTTTGTTTGTAGGTGCTATACATTGTTTACAAAGGACATTCCCGCATACAGGCCCCTAACATCATCAAATAATTGTGCGGGCCTCCCTACATCTTCACTTAATCCCATTGGCAAGGAAAGCTTCCAATGTTCTTCAAAAAATAACAAAAATCTTCTTAGCGGTAAAAAAAAAAATGGATTCTGAATTATTGAAAACGAATGTGTATTGGCTTCGTACTAATAATATTTTGTTTTCGGAGCGCCTTTTTATATTAGAGCCGTGTAAATCTATTTCCCTTTCTCGCTAAAATTAGTGTGGGAATGTAGTAATATATAAGAATATAAAATATTAGAAAATAAGTTAGTAAATTTTGTTCAGAGGTAAAAAGAGAAAACATGGTAATATTATTTGCTACTTTTTTTTTTTAATACATTAGAATAGAATCATGCTTTATTCAGCGCAGGTACTTTTTTACTGTGACAATAATTGATTAAATTAGTATATATATATATATATATATATATATATCAATAGTAAAAATGACAAAATAATAGATAAAGATCTGCCAAGCGGTAATAGTAAATATTTCTATGTTAATTTAAAATAGTTTGTGTTTTTTCAATTGGTAAATAATATGGAACAAAATGGTATATTTAAAAAAAAAAATAGCATGTGATAATGGTATTTTTCATAAATGGAAAAGTTGTATAAATATATGTAATTTAATTATTAAAAATTTAATTATTAAAATTACCAATTCTGAATTTATAATTGCAGATTCTGTATATTGTGGTCTTTGATACAGCTTACCAGGGTTGACAGTTTATTTTTCGGAAATTCTGAATAAAATATGAGGCCAAAGCAGGTGGCAGTCCTGATGCCTACGAGGAGAAAGCTATGTATGAAAATCTTACAATACAAACAGGTCAGTTTATACGACTGGACCACCTTAATAAATCAATAAAAAAAAATTGATCAAACTTTCCTGAATTAAAAAAAATCGATATTCGATTACCGCTTATATTATTTAAGAACCACCAGTTGAAAAAGACATTTACCTATCATTATAAAATATCAAATTTACGCATATTAATATACGTAACAGATTTTTATAACTATTTACCGTGTAAACTGCGCAACAAAAATTTCCGAATACATTTTTATATTTTTAGGTATATTCGCCGCATATGCTTCTTTGCAAAAAAATCTTCCTGACATAAAAAAAAAAAAAAGCGATAAAGAACATCAAGGAAAAGCATAATTTTTAGAACTTAAAAAAAAAAATCTGATAATGAATATTATTAAGCCCTAACATACGTATATTTTTGTAAATAAGTATAGCATGTTTTTTAATATAAAAAACTCAATTCTTATGTTTTCATTTTTTTTTTATCTGTCATTTTTATAACAGGGTCCGTTTTTTGAAAACCAGTATTTTATAAGAAAAAAATTTCGTGGTGGATTTTGCAACAATTGCCAAAAAAAAAAAAAAAAAAAAAAAAAAAAAAAAAAAAAGGAATTTGATGTAAGCTACGAAATTTATAAAGAAGATTTTTCTTAGAAAGAAAAGTGGTGTTCAAAAAACGGACCAACTGGGAGCACAGAATAGAAGCTATAAAACACACCTGTAAATTTCTAGAAATTTTCTTGCATAAAAAGAATGAGCGTTATACGATGGAAACTGCAATACTACATAATAGAAGTTACACATATGCAAAATTATATATCCAAAAGAAAAATGAAAACTTGCACTAACTTACAAAGTAACCGGGAAAATATTTTGCTTAGCTTCACAATTTAATTAAAATAAGTTTAATTAATATTGCTCATCAAGCAATTACATTTTTGAAAAGAGATTTGAATGGGTAAAACAGAGATGCCAAACTCCCACTAATCTTCTGTGATATGTGGATTAATTTGACCTAGTTTAACAATGTTTCGAACCAGAAAATTTATTTAATGAATCTTTATTTATTTAATTTCAGATTTCTACCTGGAATATATTTAAATTCATTTCTTAAAAAAAATTCCGGTGCGGAAAACGTATTAAACCTGGGTCAAATTAACAAACATATTACGGAAGATTAGTGAAAGTTTAGCACCTCTGGTAGAAGCTTAAAAAAAGTCTTAATAACACCATAAAAATAAGGAACGCGCTATGCCTTTTGAAAGAACTTTGTCTTTCTTCGTCAGGCGCAAAGAAGACATGCAACCACTTTGAAGGCAGGAGCAAGACTCAAATTGTCTTGCTCCTGCCTTCAAAGTGGTTGCACGTCTTCTTTGCGCCTGACGAAGAAAGACAAAGCTCTTTCGAAAGTCCTACTGCATTCCTTATTTTTTTTGGTGTTGTCGAACCTCGTTAACGCGAAAACTCAAGGGGAAACTTTTTTTGTTCATGTTAAAAGTATTTCGTGTTAACCGAACTTAAATACATTACATACAACTGGACGAGACAATCGGAAACAGTTCGTGCTAAAAGTAATTCGCGTTAAGCGTGTTCGTGTTAATGAGGTTTGACTTATTAAGAAGTTTTTTGTTATGCTTTTATAGTAATCACACCAGTGTATTCAATACTTAATTTGAATGGGTGTCTATATGGAAGAAGGGTTATGTTACCAATTTTGTAAAGATAGGTTGTTGTTTTTTTTTTGGAAAAGGACCTATGTGAAATGATTGATGATTATCCAGTGTTAAAAATTGCAATTTCGTAATATACAATTTCATAATATTGTTTACTTTAAGTAAAAAATAAAATAATAAACCAAACATAATATTATTATTTTCCTTACACACCAAACTAGTTTTTTTTAAATTACTCGTCAATGCTCACAGTAGGTAGACAAAAGTGGAAGGCAATTAAGATTGAAAGAAGGGTCTATATGTTGCACTAAGCTGCTCAGGACATCGATAATAATCAATGGCGTTAATAGTTTTTTCCTCATTTCTCGAAAATTTAAATTTGTAACATAGGCCTTTTTTCCAGGCCCATTCATTTATATATTTCGTCAACTGTTAAAGAATTAATAACATCACTAAATTCAAGTTTTAACCCTTTGTGTCTCAACAACTCCGATTTGAAAAAAATATTTACTAAGATATTAAAATACATCATTTTAAACATGTAAAAAATAATTAAAAAAATTTAGAACATAAAAATAACATAAAGTTATTTAATTCTCACAAATATTGTCAATTTTCTAATACAAAATTGTAAAGTATACGGAATTACCATTCGGTATACGGAATCCATTTTTGGATGTCTCCAGCCTTTTTAATTTTGCAAAATTTACGAAGGTCACTTTAGCAATAACGATGCAAAACTGCTGAAATGATAAATAAAACTTTGACATAAAAAATTAACCCAGTCAATTAATCCTGTTGAGAATTATATGAACAATTTATACTAACTGCTGTGTTGGGAGATAGCAGCAATAAATAAAATCGTCTTTTAAAGCCCACTGAACAAATAACATTTATTTTTGGGTATGTTGCAGATATGGAACGCTGTGATACAAAGGGTTAAATAATCTGTCTATTAATTCATGCTAAGAATGTATGCCTTTGACAGAGTACTTCATTTCTGTTCTAATCTAGATTTAAACAACTTAAAAATTCTCGATATTCTGGTAGATCTGATGCAAAAACACACACACATCGACACATATAAGGTAAATGTATCAACAGTGCCTCTTAAGGACATTTATGTAATTATTATTAAAATATTAGTGAACTCCAAATGATAATGGTTTTAACCTAGTCCTAACCTTCATCTACCAGAATAAACATTCAAAAGTTTCCAAATATATTGCTTGGAAAAAATTAAAAATTATCAATCTTACCTTTCTCTATGCACTACTGCAGTAGTGGGCGATTAGATTTCTCACAGGCTTAGGAGCAGGTTAAAATGCTTATCATTTGGAGTTTATGGACTTATCATTTCGACTAATATTAACTAATATATAATTAGATAAATGTCCTTAAAAGGCTCACTATTGGTACATTTACCTTATATGTATGTCGGGGTGTGTGTGTGTGTGCATGTTTTAGCATGAGATCTACCAGAATATCCATAATTGCTAGAAGAGTAGTAGGCTCGAAAAGTGTCTCACTCTAGTTTTGAGTTTAGTGTGAACCATACAGAATATATAATTTGTTTTACAATTTTAAAACAAATATACACAATAATGAAAAGTACTTAAAAGTTTAGATGGTTACATTGCATAATTTCACTAGGAAAACGGCAGATCAGGGTCCCCAACTTGTGCAGTTATTGTTGTCATTTGCGCAAATCATTTTATTTTGATCGCACTTTACATAATATCTAATGGCCTATAATCTGCAATGTAATTTTATTAGGTTATATACAGGATGTCCCTTCTTATAGTTGATGAGCAATAGCTAATTCCTAAGCCACTACGTTTGAAGATAATAGTTCCAACTGCATAAATATTTCAAATGTTGTTCTTCATCATATATGAAAAGCCATTTACGTGAAAATAGTTACTTTTTTAATTACGAAATTTAAATTTTTATACGGTTCCTGGGTCTTATAAGTTGTATTTAGAAAAACTTTCTCCATGCTCTCACAAGTCAAACAGTAACAATTCCCATCTTCTATGATCAAAACATACCGAGTTATGATACATTTAATTTTATGAATTTGCAGCGTTTTCTGGCACTAAAAATTCGTTTCCCCGTTTTTAGTGCCAGAATAATACAAATGGTAAGGGAAAAAAAAAAGCGCATGAAATTTATCAATTCCTATCAACGAGAATGGAATATGTTAGAAAAAGCCTTTCATGTCGAAGGGCGTAGTTTTTACACTAAGTATTCCTTGGTTTTGTCTATTTATAATTTTTAACTTTCAGGGAGAGACTTTCGGCAGATTTTGGCTTAAAACATATTCTTTCAAAACTTCCTCCCATCCCTTCCTTTTTCCAAAATATCCGCCAAACCTTTACTTTCTCTTGCATACAAAGTTTAAAAACTTTAAATTATACAGAGGGTGTTCACACATTCATGTAATGATTTTGACTTTTTGTATGATTTAAATTTTAGGTAAAAAAATAAAACCTATTTGGCATCAATCGTAATACGGTTTAATTATCGTCTACATTATTAAATAAAAAGAAAACTGCCTGTTAAACTGAGAGCATTGAGCTCACAGGCTAGTCACACTAATTGTATATTATACTCATATTTCAAAGAATTGGAAATAAGCACCTCGAAAAATAAAGAAATCGACAGTATATTAAGGGGTATCACCCCCCCCCCTTGTAATTAACCAATGAACACCCAAAACTACTCCGGGAAGTGCCTTACCACAATGAACCTTATATACAAAATTTGAAGAAAATCGGATAATTCTGCATGAAAACCCCATTTATCTAAATTGAGGCCCCGTTTTCCCCTTTATACTTAACCAATGAACCTCAAAACTAATCAGGGAAGCGCCTTAAAACAATGAACCTAAAAACAAAATTTGAAGCAAAACGGTTATTTCTATCAAGAGTTATCGCGTTACGTACATACATACATACATTCGTACATACATACATACACACGTACATACAGATCGGGCGGGCACATTAGCTCTCAAGCTTTGATAGCCTGTGAGCTAAAAAATATCCGTTGCTTTAAAATGCAGCTGGATAAAAATTGATCGAAGGCTATGTACTTGCGCTTTACGAAGAGAAGTAATATTATTAACAAGAAAGAAAAAGTCATGCGTAAAGCATAGATTATGAAACACTTTCCAACACATTCAAAATACTCTAACGAAATTTCACAGTAATAATATGCTGAAAGATTATGTCTAAGTAAACAGTTTCGAAAACGTATTATAGCATTTAAAGACCCAATGCCAGCAATTATCGCCAAAAGTCGAAAATATACTCGATCTTTTGTGCGGTTCTGTATAGGATCTATAAAATTTATATACACCAAGTAATACGCAAATAATGAGTTAAATTTAAAAACTTGAACCACAACTAAAAACAAACTTCCAGAAATTATTATTCAATTACTATTGATAGCCGTACTGTAACCGAATTCTTTTGTGTGTCCCTGTAAATGAATGATGAATGCTATTGTACGATTAAGCAGTATGTTGGTGAGGTACCCGGAATTAGCTGTATAGTTTTTAGTTGCATGTGATTCATTCGTTCGAAAAATATAGAACATTTCTTTTTAGGTCATAATGCTTTCTTATGGGAATGCAGACGATTTTCAAATTTCATTTTTGACTGAAATGAAAATTGCATATTCGAATAATGGATTTAAACGTAAAATAACATATACTAAATTTTCGATATGGAGGTCTGAAATATATGCAATAGCTTTGAAAATTTGCCATTACATCTATTAGAATTTAGAAATTAATTGTTTAAATCATTAGAAATTTTTTTGCAACTTTTCGGGAAATATAAAACATTTTATTGTCCTATTTTTTACAAATTTTAAAATGCATTTCTTTTTCTTTCTTCTTTATTTTATTAGTTGCTTAGCAACCCTATTCCAAAGAATATCAAAATGAGAAATGCATTTTTTTTATCTAAAAAATTACAAGAATAAGAAGTTCATGAGAATTTCAGAATATCATTGCATAAATCGTGTTTAATGTAACGTTTCTAATTTCTGAAATCTCCGAAGTATTTTATATGCCTATAAATATTACGTAACATAAAAAATAAAAAAAATTGCGGATTTTAAGATGCTAAATAATATGAAAAGTGAGATAAAAAACAATGACTTTCAGAGCTGACGTTGAGGCTCCTGATCTGCAGATATAGTACCGCTAACCTACCACCCATACTGAAGCAGGCGAGACTTTAATAATCCCTTTAATGTTGAGATCGGAAGAATGACATGAGACAGTTCATCCGATATCTGAATTTTGTGTAACCTAGAGACAGATTTATAGTTTTGTTTGTGTATTTCCCATTGCAACTTATTTTCTTAATCCCCCTCTAAATTTTTCTAAATCCTCCCGTGGAAATCCACGACATATTTATTACTATTCGCTAAACCAGATGATCCGTACATTCTGCCTCCCCAAAGTTGGTAATCCTCATATTTGAAATTCAATATCTTTCACGACTTACCACATGATATGTTTATGGCACGCTATGCCCTTCTATTTACTCTTCACCTTCACTCACCAATATAAATGCTTAGATCCAAACATATCAAATAACCCTGAAAGTGCCCGGAAACCCGGAAGTGCTCGTTAACAAAATTGTTACGCAACCCCCCTTTTTACTTAGAATGTTTGCTAGACTGGTAGCCCAGCAATGACACTCCAAAAAAAGAGAAAAAAGAAAATTAGCCAAATCCAAGTACAGCAAAGTAAGGAATCCTCAGTTTTTCAAACAACTGTAAAGCAATTATAAATAAGTAAAAGGAATAATATATATAAGACATAATAAAATAAAAGCAAGAATTATAAAAATAATAGTAATCTATTTGTACAACATAAAAATATTTTATATGTCCAATCAGGAAGTAATTTAGCATGGTTCATCAATTGTTTCAATGATAAATAATAATAAATAATATCTTAACACTATGCAATAAATACAAAATGCATATATATAAATTAACTTTTTAATCTTAATTCCTGATTAGAACTAAAATTATTACTTGGTGCTTATGATTTGTGTTAAAATTAGCAATGTAGCAAATGTAGTAACGAGAGAGAAAAAAGAAAGAAAATTAAATCACAACATAATATGATAGCTCCTATATCATTTGTTCAATATAATTTCATCTGAAAGATAATAAAGAATAAAAATTATTATAAATGTTCAAACTTTGGAAGAATTTACTACTCATACAAATGTCTATGATTGTTTTTTTTTTAATGCATATTGCGTATCTCCATTAAACCATGTAGGGAATTTGAAACGTTTATCCACGTTTATCTAAATCATTTTGCCACGATAGAGCAAATGTCGTTGAATAAATAAAACGTTAATTGTTGCGCATGAAAAGCAGTACTAGACCGTTTTCTTTATTATATAGTTTTCTATCAAGACTAAGCACTGGTTTCACTATATCGGCGACACAAGATGTACATCAACACCAACCCACTTGATGCAAAGTGTACGCTGTACGTTTCTGTAATATTTGATCATAAACAGTAGACTCAATACATCATGAGCCAGTTCCAAGTCAAGATGAAGAGCACTAAGTTCCTTCAGCATGAGAGCTGACATACACCAAAATCCAACGTTTAACACACAATATCGAATATTTTCGATATTGTGTGTTAAACGTTGGATTTTGGTGTATATTTGTCCACACAAGATTTTTTTCGTAATGAGAGCTGACGATGGAAACATCCTTATGTGAAATAAACCGAAGTGGCAGAATTAGAGTAACATATTTTTTTTTTCTGCTTCAAGTGTTCAGGAGGCACCACCTGATTATCGGTAATAACACAGAAAATTAGCCCTAGCCACTAGTATCAAGTTAACCCCGCAAGTGTATATGTAAAAGATGATGATAACCGAATTGGACCTTCGTGCCTCATCTGTATACGCTGAGAAATATGACGATGATGTCTGTATGTCTAATGATGAATATATAGATAGATGTTATAGCACATTCGAATGATTCTCAAAATCATGCCTTACTTTATGATGAAATGTTTCGAAGCATAATACAACGATAATTCTTTCACAAATAGGGTCTTTATGAGAAAAATTGCACAATCTCCATTTGAAGTGAGTTAATTAGCAGCTTTTTTGATGAAGAGTGAAATTGCTGACAAAAGTTTATTATCAAAATTGTAAATATATCAGTAGTACGATGACATGTCCGCACTTCAAAGTTCGGTTACATGAATATGATGTAACTAGAAGCAGGAGAATAATGGCTGCTTGTCATGGAATTCATATAAAAAAAATTCGGAAAGAAACAGAACTTCCGCAATCAATTTCTCACAACCAGAGTAAATTTTAAGTGTGGAACAAAATCAACCTAGGTGTTTTAAGAAAAGCTCTTTTTCATAGAAATCAAGATGTAATATGATAGTTCTTAAAAAGGGCTGTCACATTGAACATATTAGAAAATAAATTTCTTATCTTTGATTATATATTTCTTTTTTCCAAAATAGTTACAAAAATGCGTGTATCTCTCTGTATTATATTTTCTGTCCTATTTGTTATTTTGTGGTAACAAAAAGAAAAAAAATAATCATCTAAATTAATATTTCCTCCCCCCAGAAATTCCTGCTTCTCTCTATTGTCTCCGAATAGTCTTTAAAAAAATTTTTAACTAACAAAATTCTGACCTATTTGTTAGTAATGATAAATAAGCAGTCAATCATCTAATTAGGAGGGAGGAGGGAGGGAGGAGCAAAGCAAACAAATTCTCCTCTTCTATTTTTTACTTTTGAGACTATTCTTGAAGGAAGATTTTGTTGTTACTGAAGTTTTTCATAGAAAGCACAGTAATTTTATGCACAAAGTCTTCATAAATGTTAAGAACTGCTTTTTTAAATAACTATTTTAATGGTAATTTAACTATTAGAATCATTTATATTCTCTTAAACAAACAAAAAATTTCTTACAAAACAACGGTTTTTAGGAGTCAAAGATCACCGACATTTTATTTTTTTCTGTATTTGTGTTCGTGTGAATTTGTATATACGTACAGCAGAGACAACGACAGAGAAATCGAAAACTTATTATTGAATTTGATTTAAATTATGTTTTTCTGTCCATAGAAAAAATGATTAACTATTTCATATTCTTATTTTTTTTCACATCATTAGAACACAAAGAAACCAAACTCTAAATTTTTGTCAAAAAAATTTTTAATGCAGCGAAAAATTAATACAAGTTAATTTTTAGTTGCTATTAGCAATTTCACAAAATTTTCGCGGTTTAGCTTGCAACTTTCAGTTTAGCTACATACAATACACTGCAAAATAAATAAATAAATAAATAAATAAATTGTTGATTTTAAGCTGCCGGGTACGTAATACGCTGCCGCGCGCGCGGCAGCGTTACTGTTTATTTTACTGTTTATTACTGTTAATTTTATGGCATAATACTGGCAGCTAGGGTACTGATATTATACTGTAAAATCAACAATTTGTTTTTGCAGTGTAGTGACATTTTGTTATGCTTCGAGTCTTAGTACCATCGCTAGAAACTTCTGAATAGATGAATTCTCATTATAAATATCCTGTACATAAAATTTGGCACAGAAACAGTATCTTTTGAATTTATCTAAAATTTTATTCATCTGTCGATCTTGACAGAGTTCATAGTAGCAACAATTTATATGACAATAATTCAGGGTTAATATAAGATATAGCCTTCTCATTTACAATTCTATAAAAGTGTAACCAGCCAACCAATTAACCAATTTTGAAGTATAAAGTATTTCAGCTATTAACTTCTTTTAACAATCAACATGTCTAAGAGTTTATTGAAGTTACACTTTCGCTGCTCCAGAAGTGGGTTGCTTGTGTAAAAATTGTAGGCCCGTGTCCCACTGTTGCTTCTGATGAAAAAAAAAAAAAAAAAAAACTAAAGAATCATATGCAAAGGCTATACAAAAACATACAATCACATTACAAACACAAAAAACACTTAATTTAAGTAAATTAAACATAAAAATAAAATTTGGCATCTGATCCAGTAGTTAGGTCCCTCCAGTAGTGTTCAAACTTCAAATATATTTTCAGAATTAATGATACATTCAAGTTGCATCAGAAGAAAGTTCTCTAAAACTGATATTACAGAAGGTATATTTTTGGGATAATGGAGGAAACTTTCCACTTTATTCTTCTTTGTTTCATACTCTTTAAAATTTTATTATTAGGATAATGGAGAAAATTTTACATTTTATCCTTCTTCATTTCATCCTCTTTAAAATCGTTCAGTGTAAAGTTTATTTATTTTTTAATTCCTTGCTTTCTTTACTAACCCCCCCCCCCCTCCCATACACAAAAAGGCCATTCTTGGTGAAAATTATATATATACACACACGCACACATATATAAGGCTGTGAATGCAGCGAATTGAAAGAGTATATAGTTGGTAATATCTTTTAACCAGACTTCATCCCTCGTGAAAATAGTGTCTACAATTTCCCTCAGTAAAATGTCAAAATTGCGTTTTATTCCCCAAATCCCAGGATTTTATTTCATGTTAGTCCATAAATCCTCCCCCACCATCCATTTACACTGAAAATAATGAAAATCTTCACATTTTAAAAATTTCCCATTTGTTCGTCTTTATTGGCAGGCTTTTAAATGACATTGACACACAAACAGTGAAAATCAAAGTGCGGTTACAGTTTAGTATTCTTTGCATCGGTTAGAAGAAAAAAAGACATAAAAAACTGTTTTTTTCAGTAAAAAAAATATATATACTTTCTGTAAAAAATTACAGAATCCATATTTTAACAGAAACAAACTGTTTTTACTTTTAAACAGTCGTTTATTTTTTTTTTCTGAAAAGAACAGGTTATTTTCTGTAAAAATTAGTTTGTTTGTTTTTTCTTCGTGTAAAAATTGTTGAGGACTAAAGCATTAATATTTTGTCAGAAGGAAGAGTGGAAGGCACACGTGCTACAAAAAAAAAAAAAAAAAAAAAAAGAAAAAAAGATTCAAACTAAACTACATCTTGAAATAAAACTTTTGGAAATCATATCAACATGAGCCATTAATTAGTTTCTAAAAACCACAATTCAAAAATATACGAATGCTAATTTCATATATGAATTTAAGTTAATTTCATTACCATATGTATATATCGGTTTAAAAAGATGGGGAATGAATAATTTTAGTAATTTTTTCGGTATATACAACTACTTCATCAATCGTACTGCATAGAAATAAACGAACAAATATGAAGAAATCCCTCATTTAATTAAAATGCATACATTAAAAGATACAGAGAAGTACCCAGAAATTCCTATAAAATATTATGGCTTCAAACTATCAGATTTTCAATTAATTTCATGGGAATAAATTAACAGATTTACCTCAATGGAAATGTTTAAAGTCTAAATATTCATTGATGTTTCAAAATTTAAATTTAACATTGTTTTTTACTGTTTTATATTATTTATTATAACTTCATTAAAATAATATATATTTCTATTATCCCAATTAGTGGTCCGTTTTCTGAAGATTGATATTTCTGAAGAAAAACATTTCTGATAGGTTTTTTACATTTGAAACAAAAATAATCTTTGAGGCAAGTTTCTACAAAATTTGCAAGTGAAGCTAAAAAAAAAGATTTTTCTTGTTTAAAAAAATAGACCAAGTGGGAGCCCTGCAATTATATTTTTATGTCAGGAAATATGGCTCTAATATGACACAAGAGAGTAGTATTAGTAAATATTTTAATTCATATATATATATATATATATATATAGGTATCTTAAGAGGCCCTCCTCTTATGTTTTGAATGGGAAATATCTAGACACTGCAATTTTTTTTTTCACTTTGCTCAAATTTGATAATTCTTTTCGCTTTCAAAATCTGTACATTTTACACGAAAATTTGAAATTTTACTTTCTTTTTTTAAAATTTAATTGGAGATAAGTGTTTAGTTTTAGGATAATAGGAAATTCACATTTAGCGCCTTATAGCAAAAAAAAGTTTCTGGCATTTTGAAATATCTTAAACGAAAACGGAAAGTTTAGTTATTTAGTGTTCTATTTTGTCCCCCTGATATAATATATTCTGCATAAAATATTAATGATACTGTTTTGTTTAAAACAGTAAAAAATTCAGAACAATTTTGAAAAAAAATTTCCTCGAACTAGAACAGTCACTTAAATTTGCCTTGTTGTACCATGGCAATATTAGTACTTAATTTACCTTGAAAAAGGGGGAACAGCTTCTTTTATGCTATTGCTTCGCTACCTTGTAAATGAATTTTCTTCTCACTTTTTTTTGATAGTCCGATTATATGACTCCCCCTCCCCCTCCCCCACCAAATTTTTTTTTTATTTGTTTTTTGTATTGCACAACGAACCAAACTTCTTTTGTGGCACCCCCTTTTCCTCTGACGCCCGGGGCACATGCCCCCCCTTGCTAATTTCGGCCCTGGTGAAGCCAATATTAATCCGGGCAAACATTTTGTTTCAGGATTATTAATCAGCTCATTCGGCTTTTACCATAAGTTCGATATCTAGGTTGTACATTTAAAAAATTGTTTGCTTTATCTTAAACTATTTTTTAAAAGTCAAAAAATCTTGGTCTTTTTTTTCTATATAAAATATTTATTATATTTTTAAAAATACTTAAACTTCAGGAAAATTCCTTTTGAAATAGTAGTACCTTATACTCTATGTAATTTCCATTGGCTTCTCAGGGACGACCGTCCTCCCCACTTTGTCATCATGGGAAAAAGTAGAGGAATCAGTCATCCAAATGCAATGTTACCATAGTTCCGGACCTAAGATAAGGATCAGAAAACTGATCTTGAGAAGTCAATTGAAATTACATATAGTATAGTATCAAACGTCAAGATGACAAAAATCTATTTTTTAATATATTAGATAATGATACGAGGGAAAGTCATTAAATAAATTACAAAAGATGACTAAATAATAACTTACAGTGATAATCACTTTAAAACTATTTTTATTTCTCAACATATTCTTCATCAATATTTATGCACTTATCATTTTATCAGAGTCCCAATACCAGCTATACAAAATTCTTTGGGTTGCTGTCTCAGCACCATGAAAACTTCATGTTGAACCAACACATAGAATGTGTTGGCTGAATCTCTTCATTATTTGTAACCATCATCTTCCCTCCAAGATGTTTTTCAGTGGACTAAAGTGATGAAAATCACTTGGGGCTAATTCGTAGCTCTAAGGCGGATGTTAAAGAAGTTGCCAACCAAACTTTTGAATTGTCCCCTGTGTTAGGACTGCCAATAGGCCTGGATGTATCATCAAGCCTATCTTTATTTTAAAACTGATTTACGCATGCGTGTCAATGCTACCTAGTCAATATGAAATGATTATCATGTAGCTGGATGATACTTCCACTTATTAACATTCTTGGAAAGTACTTGTTACTACTTTATCAATTTGTAACTTATTGGGTTATTCGGAAAGTTGTTTCGTACCGGAAAATTCATTCATTTAACTATTAAATATTAATTCCGATGTCTAATAATTGAAAGGCAGAATTTTCCGGTACGAATTGGTTTTCCCAAACGGAAGGAACTTTTCGAACAACCCAATACTTAATGACTCTCCCTCGTATAATGAGTAATACTGTAGTGAAGTTTATCCATAGATGGATGTGCAATTTAACGATCCAAACTGGCTAATTTTTGACTCATTCACGAATTAATTTTTATAAGTGTAAATTCACAAAATTAACCGGTGCTTTTATTCAGAAACTAATAAATCGAACAGCTTTTTCCGATTTTTTTTATAAAATAAAGGATCTTTTAGAAAAATGCAGTCAAATTTGGTATTTTAAGCCAATTTTCGGGACACGACAGCAGCTTCTAACTTTTTATATTTTTTAAAATCAAATAAACATGTTGTGAACCCGAAAATATATTTAATAAAATCTCCCTTGTTTGAATCTGATGCTTATTTGTTTTATTTATTAAGTAAAATTTCTGGTTTAAAATATATTTATTTGGGTTGGAAAAAACCCGTAGAAATTGGTGATAGCCGAAGAAAGGTCGTCATGAGTCAGCATTGAATTATAATTCAATATGTAATATATTTATCTAAGAACGGAAAACGTTATTCGAATCCAAGTCACTTCAACAGTCATGCCAACGAGTTTAAGTCTTTTATGTATAACAAGGACTCCGTGCACATGTCAGAACATATCGCGTTTGTGAGCGATGTTGAGCATTTTTTAGTTCTTTTTTTTTTCCTTTGAGCACCGCTTTAAAATTCTAAGAAATATATCGTAAACGAGAGCGATTATCTCTTAAAATTTTTAATTAATATTAAATATTCAAATGTTTAACTATTATTTATTTTTTATCCGCATGAACCCCAGAAGTACAGTGTAATGTATATACGTGATTCTGTTTGTTGTGTATACCAACCTTTTAGGGGAAAAAACGCAGCTATTTTTCTTTCTAATGGTGTACAGTAAAACCACACAACATACATAACTTGGAATATTGTCTTCTTTTTGAATAGGAACTCATTTTCTTGCACATAAGAGGGGATTGTTCACATATTAAGAAAATTGTTTTGAATTATTTCTTTTCTAATCGTAATACCCACTTTTGTGACTTTAGTTGAATTTCGTAGATTAAAGGACTCTGAAAAAGTATTAGTTCATAAATTTTACTTAAATTTTCCTAGAAATTCCCAGAGTCACATTTTGAAATATAATTTATGTTGTATCAACTTGTCAAACTTTATTATTTATGTATTAAAAAAATCGCCCGATAGAAATGTTTCTGTTCTATAATAATATGTCATAATTCAAAAACATTTATATGTTTAACTGAAACTCAAGTTATTTCATTGATTTTATTATAGACCGAGCGGCGACGACAAAAATGCAACGTCATCGAGTTACGGGATGAATCATGATGTAGGAGAAGATTATTAGCGGTAGATTTAGGAATGACTGGTCTGCCTCGTCATATCTTAGTATGATATGAGCAGCAGAATACGCCAACTCGTCAATTTGGCGGTACTACAGTGCACAGAAAAAGTTTAGACAATGGTCAATTACGCTTCTGTACTGAGATGTATGTAATGAATTGTTGTAAGTCAACTGTCATATATTGCTTGGGACTTATTCTTTATTCACAAATAATAAATCTCAAATTATACGCTTTACATAATATATAATGACAAAAAAACATTAACATTGTTGCAAAAATATAGACAATCTGTATATTTACATTAAAATAACCATAAATTAAAATTGAATTGCACCTCCATTGTTTGCAATTAGTGCAAAAATGCGACTTTCCATCGAAGAAATGAAATCCTGCATCACTTGGGGGTCTATTTCCTACCAAGCACGTTCAACAGCAGCTCGAAGTTCATTAACAGAGGAGTATTGTCGAAAATTTGCATAAATCTTATGAGTCATGATGCCTAAAGGGTTTTCGATTGGATTCAAGTCAGGGCTACACGCGGGCCAATCGAGAACATTAATATTTTAAGAGTTAAACCAAGTTTTTGTTTTGTGTGCAACATGAATGTATTCATTATCTTGCTGAAATACATACTTTGGACCAGCTAAAAGTCCCCCAAATGGCTCTAAATTGTTCTGTAATGTATGTATGTAGTTTTGTGCTGCTTGACGACCACTGAGGAACTCTAGAGAAACTTGACCATTAAAGCAAAATGAGGCCCAAATCCTTAAAGAGCCACCACCTTGTTGTCGACTAAAGAAAGTCCTAAGCTCTTTACGCAAGTCGTGCCAATAATATACCCACCCATCTGGGCCACCCAGATTCCACTTTTTTTTTGTCACTGAATATCACAGTACACCACTGGTGTCCATATGACATATGTTTAACAGCCCACTGCATTATCGTCAATTTGTGTTGAGATTTCAAAGCTGGCTGTTTTTTCTTTTTCCTATAAACTAATTTACCCCTTTCCTTAATTCGCCAACGAATCGTATCTGTTGATACAGAAAGTCCTGACTCACTTTTAATCTGACTAGCACGCATCATTTGTGTAGGTGACAGTGTCTGTATCCTTCTATCATCTCATTTTCTGGTCACTCGAGGCCTTCCAGATCTACATTTTGCTTTGTAGGAGTCACACTTAGGCAATACTCGATAGACAGACTTCTTTGAACGATTTAAAGTAGCTGAAATTTCTGCAACAGTCTTCCCTTTCGATTCCAGCTTCCATATCTCAATTACGTCATCTTACTGAATCTCACTAGCTCGCGGCATCTTCAGTAACCGATGCTAATGCAAGGTGCACTTAAATACTTCATGCATTTGACATCATAAGTTTAACATTTGCGTTTTTCCGTGAATAGTTGCCAAAAAGAAAGAAAATGTCTAAACTTTTGCAATATGCAAATTTCACTTTTTTCAGTTAAATTAAAAATTATCCTATATTAAAATCAGTATTTCTATCCTAAAATGTTTAAAATATAGTTTAAAATAAGTAAACCGATTTGTGTAATCCAAGAGTTCGTATTTTTTATTTAAAGTTTAAATATCATCAGTGTCTAAACTTTTGCTGAGGACTGTATCACATCATTGAGTTACGAGATGAAAATGGTGCCAAATTAAAGGTTAAATATAGTATTTAAAAAATATTTTGGTCTGCTTGTGCATATCTTGGTAGGACGCCCCCCTCCCCCCCCCCCCCACCGAGTACGAGATTAGCAGAACGGGGCGCCAATTCTCTATTTTTTAGGTACTATCACGTCATCGAATTATAGCATGAAATTTTAGCAGATTAAAGATACCAATTAGAACAATACAAATACTTCAGTCTGCCTAGTCAAATCTTGGTACGAGTTATGCAGAGTGGGGCGCCAATTCTTCATTTTGGTGGTACAATCATATCCTCGAGTTACGACATGAATTTTTAACACAGCAAAGATACCGATAAGTACAATGCGAATATCTCAGTCTGCCTCGGCATATCTTGGTACGAGATGAGCAGAGCGGGGCGCTAATTCCCTATTTTTTGGTACTATCCACGACATCGAGTTACGACATGAAATTTTAACACATTAAGGATACCGATTAGTACAATACAAATATCTCAGTATGCCTCCTCATATCTCGGTACGAGATGGGCAGAGCGGGTCACCAATTCTTCATTTTATCACGTCATCGATTTACGACATGAAATTTTAACACATTCAAGGTACCGATTAGTACAATACAAATATTTCTCTCTGGGCGCCAATACTTAATTTTGTTGTGTTAAACTTTCTCGATGACGTGATAGTACCGTAAAATAAAGAATTGTCGCCCGACTCTGCTCATCTCGTACCAAGATATGACGAGGCAGACTGTGATATTTGTATTGTACTAATCGGTACCTTGAATGTATTAAAATTTCATGTCGTAACTCGATGTCGTGATAGTACCGTAAAAATAGGGAATTGGTGCCCCGCTCTGCTCATCTCGTACCAAGATATGACGAGGAAGACTAAGATATTTGTATTGTACTAATCGGTATCTTTGTTGTGTTAAAAATTCATATCGTAACTCAATGACTTGACAGAACCGCCGAAATAAAGAATTGGCGCCCCACTCTGCTCATCTCGTACCAAGATATAACGAGTCAGACTGAGATATTTGTATTGTTGTAATCGGTATCTTGAATGTGTTAAACTTTCATTCGTAACTCGATGACGTGATAGTACCGCCAAAATGAAGAATTGGCGCCCCACTCTGTTCATCTCGTACTACGATATGACGAGTCAGACTGAAGTATTTGTATTGTACTAATCGGAATATTTAATGTGCTAAAATTTCAGGAAATAGGGTATAATTTAATTATTTAAAATATTTACCACCAGCTGAAACGTTTTCTCAGTTCGATTCTTATACAATGTTTGAGTTAAAAAGAGCTAGCAGGCAGTGGCGTAGCCATAGAGGAGGGGGGGGGGTCCAAATGCTCTGGAAACCAGTAATATTATAAAGTTTTCTTCGCTTTCAATATCGCAGAAAATTCTCCGATTAGATAAAGCAAAAATATTTTTATAAAATTAGTGGTATCTAAACCATCTGGACCTCCACCCTGTCTACGCCACTGCTAGAAGATGTCGCTGCGATCGACCCGTTATCTTTCAGCATCGTTATATATTTATCGGATTCAATTTTTTAGTATTATTTTGTAGCCGTTTTCCACACTGTGTATTCTAAGCGGTGTAGTTAAGGTACAACCAGTTTTTTTACGCTCAACTATTAAAAGAATGAAAATAAAGGTAAAAAATATGGTTTATATGAATGATCACCAGTAACTTTAATAGAACCTTATGAAACAATTATGCCCATCTCATTTTTTTTTTTAAGAAATGAACATTTATATGGCAGTGGAGGGAAATTGAAAATATCCCACTTTGGGAATTTGAGTGAAATTTTTTTTTATGGTTATTGATCTTGAATTGTTGGTACTAAAATAGTATTGTCCATGTCTAGGAGATGTCGTTTGCTGGATTCGTTAAGATGGCGGGCAATCGGGTGGATGTAAATGGTGTTATCACAAGCTGTTGCTGCTGGACGTCTTAATGTGTCTCGTACTGTGGTCCAAAGGCTCTGAGATCAATTTGAATACAAAAATTCAGTATCAAGAAGACTTGTTCCAGACCGCTCATGGATTACAACCCCTGTACAAGATCGCTTTCTAGCTCTTTTGGTCTGAAGAAGGAGCATTACAACTGTGGCTCATCTCATTTCAGATCATTGTAAAGCAACAGGGATGACAATACCTGCGATTACGGGGCATAGACGTCTTCACAATTAAGCGTCTCTACGCAAGGCAACCCGTTGTGTGTGGCCCTCTTAATCGACAACACAGAAGTGTCCGTTTATGTTTGCCAAGAGAGCACGTTACCTGGATCACACAACAATGGCCTTCCGTGCTGTTCACAGATGAGTTCCGGTTTGCTTTAGAGACGTATTCAGTTCGTGTGCTGCTCTGGAGAGAACAAGGCATCAGATTCTACCTATGTAACAATGTTGAAGGACACAGTTATAAAGGAGGTGGAATCATGGTTTGGACTGGAATCTCTCCGGTGGCACACAGTAACATCCATGAATGCCACGGAAGAACTCTGAGTGCTGTGAAATATCGGGACGAGATCCTTTCTCCGTTTGTCACACCGTATGCTGGTGCTATTGGGGATGAATTAATGTTAATGGATGATAATGCCCGATCGTATTGCACTAGAGTTGTTGATGAATATCTTAAGGATCAAGGTTTGGAGCTAATGGAATGGCCAGCTCAATCTTCGGGCCTTAATCCGATAGAGCATCTTTGGGACTATCTCGACAAACAGGTGGCTGCCGTAAGTCCTCCTCCGAAGTCGTTAAATGAGCTGCAACAAGCGTTTCTCCATGTATGATCATTGTTTCCCATTCCAGTGTCCGACAACTTACCGTAATTTTTGGTATATAACCCGCAGCTGAAATAAGTCGTTTTCGTACCAGAAATTTTATTTAATGAAATGTAACTTGTGTCTACTTGGTACTTATTTGAATTTATTTAATAAATAAAATTTCTGGTTCGAAACCGATTAATTTGAGCCGCGGGTTATATATCAGAAATTACAGTAATTGGCAGTATGGAAAGTCGATGCCAGAAATGCATTACAAGTAGGCTTTATTAAAATCCGTTTATTTAATTTTTTTTATACAAAAAATTGCCATTTATTTATTTTTTTAATCAAATAATGAACTTTTGCAAAAAATGTAATTTTTTATTTGTAAATTATGCTTGATGTTAAATAAAATTCGATAAATATCTATTTAAAGCACAATTCCTCTAAATTTTATGCCTTTTTGTCTATTTGTTTTCAAATTAGACACAAAAGACTGGTTGTACCTTAACTTTTGGAGGACAGTGTAATATAAAATATTATGTTTATTAGGTCTCAATTGTACTACATGACGTATTTTTCTGTCATAAATGTTAGTCTTCCGGGAAGTCCTACCAGTATATGCCCAGGCAGACCAAAGTATTTTTAAAATACTATATTTAACCTTTAATTTGGCACCAATTTCATCTCGTAGCTCGATGACGTGATAGTACCGCCAAATTGCTGAGATGGCGCCTTCTGCTTCCCATATCGTACCAAGATATGACGAGGCAGACCAGTTATTCCTTAATCTACTTCTAATAATCTTGTCCTACATCATGATTTCATCCCGTAACTCGATGACGAAGCATTCTAGTCGCCGTCACCTGCTCTATAATAAAATCAATGAAATAACTCGAGTTTCAGTTAAACATATATATATTTTTGAATTATGACATACTGTCATTTTTTTACATAAAAAAATTCAGCATCATTCAGATGTCACATTACAGTTCATTATTTTCCAGAATATTGAAGAGAAGGTGTACTTTACAACAGAACTATTGGGACCGACTTGCGTTACATATTTCCCGCATCCACACCCACAAAACAAAAGAGTTTTTAGAAAACGATAAAATGAAGAGTGGCGGACTAAGCGTTGTTTATTAAATCTGATGTTATACAGTAAAATGCGAAGATATAAAATGATATAGAAATTAAATCATTTGAATTCGGTATTATTAGTGATAATTATGGAGTTTGCTGATGTTTTTTTTACATCTCCGAGAACTCTGGTCGCATTATTTAAAAATAGAAAAGAAACAAATAAAAGTTAAATAAATCAGCCGTAAAACTGCTTGGTTAGTTTTGAGTATAGGAAGGGTTGGAGGAAAAACGATGATGGCAATATATAATGACAGTTATTCATCGTTATTTCTTTTATGAATCGTTCTTTTGTTTATTTATCGTTCTTCAATCTTTATACCAATCTTAAACTGTGTTTTTTGAAAGAACTTTCACCGTTCTTACCTTTCTATACGTATCTTCTAGTTTGTATTTAAAGAGTTTTTGCTTCTCCAAAAGTCTAAAAAACGATATAGCACTCTCAAGCTAACAAATGACACTGTCATCATAAACTTCACAAAAATTTGACTATCATCTCCCCCCCCCCGCCCCTCCCTCTTGAACATTCATATAAATAAGAATTCTTTCCAAAGAATTATAAAGAAACTCAAATCTATAGAATTGGAAAATAAGTTGTGTGTGTGTGTTTAACTTTACACTGTCAAAAATAAATCCGTTAATTCACGGGAAAAGTACTGTCAGCTAAGTTGGCGGACTTTTTCCGTTCCGTTAGTAGATTTTCCGTTTTGAAAGATTGAAGAAACGGAAACTTTCTGTTATGAATGACCTCGGTTAAAAAAAAAAAAAAAAGCTGTTTGTGCTGCCATCTGTTGACTATAATAGGAGTATTTAGTTTAATACTTGATATTTTAATATTAAATACTCCCTGGTACAGATACCTGATACTGGTTGCCCTTGGGGTTCGAACTAGGGATGACAGCGTCTTGAACCGAGTGTTTTACCTCAAGACCAGCGGGCCCTTGCAAGAATAGGAGTTTGAAAGGATGATACGGAGATTTCTTCAAATCGCTGCTTGGAACTTAAACAATCTGGGGTTCAGAAACCTAGTAACTTTGAAATTAAGTGGGAGATTATTTTGTTATAAGATTATGACTGAAAAATTTAGTATTAATAGAGGATTGAAACATGAATTATATTAATTCTTAATTTGATTGTTAGATGCAAAATATGAATATTGTATTTTGAATTAAATTCGATAAAGTATGTTGGCTTTTTTGAGAAAATCGATTTTTTTTCAACTATTATATATTTTTTAAATGTGTTCTGTTAGAATATATTTTCATTGAGAGTGTCTTTTATAACTTTAAAAAGCAAATTACGAATAATTTCAAAGGAATGGGAAAGTTATTTCTTATTTTTTTTTATTCGGAAGCATTATTTTTGTTTGTTGCTTTTTTGCGTAAAATCGATTTTTTTTCACTTAATTTAACTATTATATATATATATATATATATATATATATAAGTTAAATTAAGTGAAAAAAAAAATAGATTTTACACAAAAAGCATATATATATATATACTAAGCTATTTGTTTCAAATATATTTTAAGTGTGAATATTTTTTTGTAACTTTAAAAAATAAATTGCTAATAATTTTTAAAGCATGGAAAAATAAAGTGTTGCTTTTTAAATTCGAAAGAACTATTTTGTTCTTTTAAATAAACTCGAATTTTTAATTTATTGAATTTTTAGTTCTTCTGTGCTGCAACATGTCAGTTTTTTAAACATTGGAAATAAATATGCAGCAGATAACGGAATATCTCCGTTAGCCACTTTCTTCTCCTTCTGTTCCGTTGTTTTCAGGAAATATGAAGAAACTTTCTGTTTTTAACGGAAAATGCCCTTTTGTGGTGAAAAGGGACTTTTTCTGTGAAATTCAGGAAAAAAATACCCGTGAATTTCAGATTATTTTTAACAGTGTAGTTTATATTATTTTTATTTGTTCTTGAATAAGGACGTTCATTGACACATCCAAGTATTTTTTTATTATGATAAAAACCATGGAATAAAGATACTCGGTTCCTTGTTCGATGGTAAAAACTTACTCAATTAACTATGTTTTCACATACCACTGATACCGGAAAAGAAAGTCATCTAAAAATACCATTTATAATTAATGTGACTTCAATGGAGTTCTTCTGCTCATGTGGAAGGAGGTTGAACAAAAGTCGAATAGTAGGGGAAAGTGGGGTAAAATTGAATACCTTTGTTATCAGTTGTTTTTGAAGCCACAATTTAAAACAGAATTTAATAACACTTTCGGCGCGTACTCTGCACTTATCCTTCCCAAGTAGCACAGACTGTTGGTTCATCGTCGGCAGTTAGTGGAAATCGTTGGGAAATTTTAGGGTGGGGATGGTAAGGACAGGAAGTGGTTGAGAAATTGCAGGATACTAAGGCCCCTCTAATTTGGAGCGTATCTGAGAAGGATTCCAAGCAGCTAACGTTTGGAACACTGTTGGATCTTTGTTGGCAAATGGTGCATTGGCCAATCGTACGGCAAGGCGGGTATTTCTTATTGTGGAACTATTAGCCAACGTTGGCCAAACAATTTGTTGCTTTTGATTGTACCATAACACCATTTTAAATGTATGTTTAGTTCATCCCATTTTTTTAATAAATGATTATTTATAAAAGTCAAATAATCCGGTCTTACCCACCGGTGGGGTATATAGATATGCTAATCTCAGAGGACATGAAAAGCTTAGACATTTTTTAAAGGAAGAATATATTTTTTTACAACTTTAACTAAGGAACTAAACAAATAGTAATTCAATTATAAATAAGATGATTTAATATTTAGTGGAAAAGGGATAATTATCTGCTTTACCATTTGAGGAATATGCAGGAAAGAAGTTCATCTCCATATCAGCATTAAACAAAATTATAATCACCCTTGTCCATGTAGTTTTGACTGCCTTTTCTTTATACATTGTTCACGGGCTCTTTACTGGTTGTTTTCCAATATCTCTTTTTATCCCACTTAAGACATCCGGTTTTTCTCCATGAGAATGAAGATCGAAAAGCATGTCGCACCTATAAATGCTAGAAAAAGTTTTGTTTTGGGAAATAAATCATTATTAAGTATGCAATATACAATAATATAAAAAGTTTCAATAACTTTAAATGTTTTCATATTTAAGAATTTTAAAAACAGCAAACATCAAAACCAAAATAAATACTAAATAAGCAAATGAATAAATGGAAAAATAAACTTTCTAACACAGAAAATGCACAAATACCAATATAAAGATACAGAAAAGGCTGCTTTTTTTTTCTTGTCTTAGAGATAAGTATTTCAACCATTATCCAACAGAGGACAGCTCCAATTCAGTTAAACTGAGGTGTCCGGTTTTGACACGACTATTTACGATTTTACTCTAACTTTCACCCATTTTACAAAAGAAAAAATGCAAAGTAATTTTTACTTATGCCATTTTAATTTTACTTTTCTAAATTTATGGATAGTCTCTTATTACGTTTTCATTTATATATACTTTTCTTGTGGTTGCATTAGCATGGATGTTTGTATTTTAAATAAATGTAAGGCAATAAGTCATTTTAAAATAAAGACTGTGATATTAAAAAAAAATGTGATGTCATGTCAAAATTTGATGACATCAAACATGGATGGGAGCTACCTAGGGATGGGATATTATGGAAGCTACCTAGAAGAAGAAGAATTTATAAATGGTGGGCACCCCATATATGCTGTACTGTGTGAAATACAGGGCTAACACAATAGTTAAGAGGTAAAAGAAAAGCGATGTTTTTTTCTGTGTCCATGATATGACGTGAACCGAAAAATCATCTCCCAGACTTGTTACTTCTGTATGACAAAGATATCCGGATTTTTTAAAAAAAAGAAATCTAAAACAACATATCCAGATTGTGAATCTGCTCTGAAACAAATAATATTGCTCAAGCTTCAGTTGTGCAAAACAGTCTCATAATGTCAAATTTAAACATTGACAGTTTCCATAACTCGAGATCCTGACGTAATAGAGAAATTTGGAGTTCGGAATCAGCACACTAAAATTAGTCTAGAACACCTATATTTTCCCCAGTAGCAAATATGTTGTTGACTAGTGATCAAGTTCCACTCATTTTAGCTTCATGTATTTGATTAAACTTAGCCGAATTCTTAAAAACAAGGAATAGGGAAGGTACCTTATCCTTCCTGCACAGGCTGGATATACTTTTTTGAGCATGAGAATACACATTAAATCAAAGAAAGAAAAAAATAATGCTGACTATAATTTCAATTCTAGTAAATTCAGGACGAAAGAAAAGTACGCTTTCAATTCATATAAATTTCTTTATAATGGGAGGGTTTTTTTTTCTTTTTTGTCATGAAGGCACCTACATATTCAAATTTAACCTAACTTTTAAAAGTTTAATATTCACATCATAATTTAATTGCATAATATTATCATAATTTTACTTCCTAATTTTATTCATCATTCCCAAAACATGGAACTATAAATTTACATGAATTTTGAACGATAAGTTAATGAAGGGAGATATAAATTATTGACATATGAACCATTAAATGTTAAAGAAAAAAGCCCGTTATTTAGACATAGCTGGAACAATAATTTATGTATTTCATCGCTTTTTATTTTATATGATGCTTTATCAAAGCTCAAACATAATGCGCTTGTATATTTTTGATAAATATGCTTTTTTAAATATTAATTATTAATTTATAATGAGATTACACACACATATATATATATATATATATATATATATATATATATATATATATATATTGAAGATTCATAAATAGAAAATATTTCATCACTATTAGAAAACCGCGTGATCGAAAAGTCCCCAATATAAATTTGCGTTCATTTCAGTTCAATAATTGTCAAGTTATCAACAAATATGTAAAATCTGCAACTTTAGGAGACAATACTTAAAACTGAAGTCGAAAAAAAAACTTTTTCTGCAAGCTAAATGCCGCACGTCAATGATATATTTTTGGTTGTCTTGATGAGAATTGTTACCCTCGTTAGCATATCAATCTTACATTATCATTTAAACAACTTTAATCACAATATTTCATAATCCTCAAAATATGTTTATCAACATTGACGCACTCCCTGAATACATTATAACATTTTAACACACAATTAGTGTCTTTTTCAAGATACAACAATGCAAATTTGTATTTTTGGGAAATGAGAGAATGGCAAGTCGAAGAAATGTAGGGAGTGTTTTTGAGATTTTCTAAGTTCATATAAAAATAAATATGTGTATGGCCCTACCAGAAATTTTCACTAATAACGGGAATATAAAAAAATCACAAAAATCAAACTTTAATGCAAACAGAACTATAGATGAAGAAAAAAATCTTTGAAAAATGATAATTCATATTATTTAATTTTGAATAGTTTTTATTATATTCTATTTCAATGGTACGATTTAATAAAAATTATTAGTTCCTTCAGAAGAAAAGCCTCCGTACATTTCAGTGTTTCTGTACATATTAATTATTTTACTTTTATGTTTATTCTGAATGGAGTAAATAGCCAAATAATTAAACATTGAAACAAATATATTTTAAAACGATTTTCAGACATCTATAGGATTTACATGGAGCAACTCGAACATTTCCTGAGAAAGGGAAAATACAGCAACCGATATCGCATAAATCTTGGAAGTTGCTTGAAATTCTATCCGAAAATCTATCAACGTATAATCATGAAAATACTGCTAGTAATGGATTTTTATTCTGAATAATTTCTTTTAAGAAAGCATTGATTTTTTTCAGTGTTTTTAGAAGTCAAAGCCAAAAATTTTATTAAATAACGTAAGTTAACTAATAACCATTTAGAATAAAAAACATTTCATTAAAATAATTTTATAGTTCAAATTATGATTATTTGACTTGAAAAAAAACAGAAGTTTGGCAAGTATGATAAAGAAATTTAGCTTCCAACCGTTGGAAAAAAAAACAACCTAAGAACGGATGTCATTTTCAACGAAGACCGCCACAAAATAAAAGGCCGCAGCATGTGGAAATTACTATAACTGCTTGATGCTGCAATAAGCTTGGCACTTCTGCAAAAATGTGTGTATGTCACGTGAAAGGATTTAAGGTATTCGGCGTGAACAGGCAGTTATTATTGGAAGTGAAATAAAAAAATTAATTGCCAATTCTGAAATGTTTTTTTTTCTTTTTTTTAATTGTTTTTGACGTTATTTAGATGATTTCACGTTCCGTTTGCAGTGGTGCCGTCTAATCGTAATTAGTCTGAAAACGTATGAGCATGTGCCATATTCTCAGATAAAACTAGGTTCATCCTTTCATCTAATTATAGCCGGCAAGTTTCGGTTGGCATAATCGTCAACTGCTGCTGCACGCCCCCTATACACATACTTGTACCTGGAACTAAGTCTGATGATCTACACAAGGGGTTTTCAAATAGCGGGCAGCAGAGCTACTACTATTTCCGAATAGTGATTTTTGCCTTATTTAATCTTAGAAATTCTGTCATTAAATAAGGCGAATATTACTAATCAAAAATAGTGATGGGTTTTACGGTACGTGGACAGCAGTTAGAAGCCCATGATCTATACATTAATGAAGGTCTGTTGTCTAATTTTCGTATTTTCCCAGGTGTTTTCGGGGATTCATTTCGTTTCATGGACTACGGTTTCATGTAACACACGATGTCATATCACAACTGCTGAGCAGGACTGTCTTAACAGAGAAGATATCAAACGCCTAATCAGGCCTTCGCTATTCTCAGATGTAAATTCAATTGTATATGTTTGTGATACTTTGAGGCGACGTCTTGCTACTCGATAATATACTCCAAGAAACAGGGACATTCTCATCAATGCACTGAAAATATGCACTGAGTAATGGTACAACCTCCTGAAACAGCTCATGAATCATGATGTGGTTCACAGCATGCAGCTACGTATGGAAGCTTGCATCGCATTTCATGTTGGTCTTATTCCACTCTGACATGTGTCTCAGAAGTGCTTGAGGTTGGTAATTTTTTTGTTTTGCATTCGGAGTAATATGTGACTTTTAACAACAGTCCATTTCAACATATTCTACTTTGGTTATTCCGCCATTGTATATCCGAAATATATTAAAGCCTTTGAAAAGTACTTTATTATTTTACCATCAAATTTTTATTGCAATAGTTGAGCAAAAATGAAAAAATCACTACTCGAAATCCCATCTTGCTACGTTTATATAATACTTTCTTATTTCTTGACATTGCTTTGCAAGTTCAAATATTCATTAAAGATATAATTCTTTGATTGGATGCAAAATAAGTAAGATACCTCTATTTCAGATAATTAAAATTAAAAAAATTCTTTCCACGATAAAACGTGCCATTGACCTCAACATATAGTATTATCGATTGAATAAAATTTGAACTCTATGGAGAATTAGGCAAAACATTGAATTTTGAGTAATATGAGCTGCATGATGTTTTGCATTAACTTTTTGGATAAAGATCTCTCTGATAACTGAAGAAGGGTATATTATTTTCAAATCACCTTACATTCTGTCCAACTATTCACTGTAAACTTCAGAGTTGGCTGATTAAGCACATGGAAAGATCTCAAACACATATTTAAAGCTCCACCAGAAAATGGGTCATGAACTCATTTACAAACACCTTTGTTTTGTAATAGCTTCTGTATATTGGCCCGCACGCAGCCACTGTTTCTATCTATCTGGGTTTCTGACATGAAGGCATTTCTCATCACGCAACTTCATTCACTTAGAAAACGGAAGATATGAATTTTCCAAGAGAGGCTTCCAGATATTCATTACAATCTTTCCATTGTTTACTGTAAAAAGAATTTAAAAAAAAATGTTTAGTCATTCAACTGTTTTTATAGATAACGGTTACTTCAGCCTGTTATACAGCGTTCTTATTGGTCCCAATAGAGATTAATTACGGTTATGTAACCGTTTTCTATAAAACGGTTGAATGACTGGACAGTTAGCAGCAAATTTTTTACAATGTTCATTTGTGTATGGCCGGAGAGAGTTCATCGGGAAAGGTCCCACTTTTTTCTAAATTTATATCATACTCGACAAATGGTGTCCTAAGAGGATTCTATAATCCAATCACGGACGATAGACGTACAGATTCAAAGTTCACATGGGGGGAAACTTCCAGTCAATTCAGAGTATAGGAAAGTTCACAGTATCGCGAATAAACGATTGCAAAGATTGGTAAAGAAAGAGAAGTAATATTCTCACTCCGCAGTTTTCCCGTTGCTGTTTCTTTTGCAGTGTGAATGAAGTTTTCCTAGCATTCATTGAATGCGGTTCTACTATATATGGTTGGATTGTAGCTCCTCTGAAGCTTTATGAGTGCTAATTGTAGGATTCTCTTCAACTTTTGGCCTGCTGATAGCCAACGCTCTGGGTTTGATTTCAAAGAATATTTCTTCTTTCTTAAAATGTTTAAACCAAATTTGAGCTGTGCGTTACTTATTTTGTCATTTACATGCAACTTTATGAATTTTAGGAGAAGCTTCAGTGTCTTTAAGACCTATTGTAAAATAATGACTTAAGATATTTTTAAAACCCACACTACATGCTAGAAAATAATCTGTATTAATATAATTTATAGAAAAACATGTATACTCTAATATAGGGGTCTTCAACTTTTTTGCTGGATATTCGTTTGCCACAAATCCCAAAAGATAAACTTCATTTTATTTAAATGCAAAGTCTCTGTCATTAAATATGGCAAAATTCTCTGTACTAAAATAGTGGTAGCTTGGTGGCCTACGGGCCAAAGATACCTACTCTAATATAACACAAACATTGATAATATATTCATAATGTAGAAACTATGAGATTAATATTAAAATATATATATATTGTATTTTGTAATAACAATTTTATCGGAAATCGAATTCTGAAAACTTCAAATATGCTAATCCAAAATATTAGCTCATTCTGTCAAGTAGTTTTCGAGTCATGCTTAAAAAGCTACCTGCATTGCAGCTTCTTCTGTAACCATTAAAATTGAATTTAACATTAGGAGTCCAAACATTTCCATCTTCATAATTCCCAAACTTCTTTGCCAAATGACTTCCCGTTTGGTATCTTAAGGTAAAATTTACCAAAGAATCCAAATTTCATGTCAAAATTAGGTTTTTCTAAAGTGGAGTGGGGTAAGTGTAATTAAAGCCGTTAGCAGATGGGAGCAGGAAGCTGAACCCTCCTAGCAACTTCTTGACCCCCTTCTAAATTTCGCAATCTTTTAATAATAAATAACATCCATATTGCATTTTAAAATTTTGCCTTTGTAATCGGAGGTTTTATGACAAGTGGACGTACCCTGTACGTCGATTTATTGTCATGTGTCTTATTTATTTATCATTAAAGTAGAATAAAAAAGATCAGACGTCAATAAGCTGCGCTATAAAAAATTCAAAGTACCCCCTGATGTAAATGATAAAATGTTATTTTAATCAACCAACTAGTTGGCATCTTTTCCCAATCTTTATCACAATATTTGAGTGAGAGTAGTTAAATAAAGCACCATTGAAGAGTTTTAAATACAGTTTTAAAAATAGTCTACATGTTGATGTTCAATGGTAATGGTAGTTTCTTTATCAGATTTCAGCTTTCTGTTACTATCTAACACTGCTTGTCTCACCATTGATTTTTATATTCTTAGCTAACTTAAGAAAATAGATTTTAGAAATGTGGTTTTTTTCCGTAGTTTTTATTTTATTTTTTATTTATTTATTTATTTTACAGCTGTGATTCCACTTACCTCTTCAATGTTGCATGTGGGGCAAGTTTAACCATGGAACTGGGGTAAGTGTAACCACACTAGTTACACATTCCAACACTCCATTTTTAACACTTTCCAATATAGTTGAAAAGTGTTTATGAATGTCTACCATCTGTCCATCAGTCTATCTGCTCTAACGCACGTAAAAATAGTCAAATTGCATGCAATTGGTATATGTTAATGAGGTATTGTATGGCATGTTCAGTATTGAAAATGAAGTATGTAGCGGTTATATTTATTTACAGGGGCATTCAAAAGAATTTCGTTACATCACGGTCTATGGCGGAAATCGTTTGCAGTGTATTTAAATGATGTTACACTATTTCAAACATTTTAAAATTGATATATATATCACTCAAGTGGACTAAAAGAGGTTTACTATATAATATGGTGTACATATCATTCAGCGTTCATTTACAAGAACTCACAAAAGAATTCGGTTACAATATTGTCTAAGAACAATTGCTGGAAGTGCGTTTAAAGTTGTGGTACGCATTTTTTAATTAATTAATTTTTTTTCTATTACTGGGTGTGCATAAATTCTATACATGATATACAGGGCAGCACAAAAGATCTCGAGTACACTTCCATTTATTAACGGAAATTGCTGAAAGGGAATTTAGATCTGTGCTATGCATTTTCAAAC